>OY390741.1:3961402-5381788 GCA_959613385.1 Geotrupes spiniger
TAACCTGTCTATGTAGTCTATAGTTTATGTCTTACACAGTGCATAGCCTCAATCTAAATAAGAGACGCTCATGTGCCTGCGGCAATGACTCTTTTAGATCATTCAGAAATTGTACATAATGTATTCATCTGCTTCAAAATAAATTGCGACTGGAATCTGCGAAGCTAATGATGTTGAAGCTGAAGCTAAAGCTAAGGAAATGTGGAGAAAGTACAAAAACTACATATACAAAAATGTCACAAGTTAAGCGATCTAGAATCTAAATTCTAGCGAGGGAATAATGTCTCCAAAAAATATATTCCAGCAATTGGGCAACATATGTAAATTTAAAAACATGGTTGATTATAATTTAAATAACGCTGCATGAACTTAAACGTTACTGTATGGGGTACAGTAAACGTGATATTAATATAAGCAAGCTATATATTAATTTTTTATAATATTAAAAACATCGTTAAAGGTCGGAAGAAAAAGCAATAATCGTAAAATCTCTTAAATTAAAAATACCGTGTACAATGGGGATAATTGTAAAAAAATCGTTGAAAAATCTGGAAAAATTGTAAAAATCTTTTAAAATCGTTAGAAAAGATATCGCAAGCAAATAATAAAAATTGATAAAAGAAACGTGAAAATTGTAATAATTACTAAATTCCTAGAAATTGATTGTGAAAATCATGAAAAATAATAAAAATTGACAAATTGTAAAAAGTTGGGTTGGGTTGTTAAAAATCATAAAATTACGTAAATTTAAAATCGATAAAAAAAAGTATAAGTAAAAATTAATATAAATCGTACATACATCGTTAAAATCTCCTGAAATTCATTGCATTGAATTCTTTTTTAAAAAATACACAAGAGGTGAAAATTATCGGCAGTTACAGATTTCTCTTGATTAGTAATTCACGTAAGCACTACGAGAGGGCAGAACATAAAACCACCTCGTTCCAAAAACTGAAGCATAATAAATACGGATTATTTGTAAACTAAACAAAGTGACATTTAAAGAGCCATAAATTAAGTTAAAACTGGGGGGCTATAGATGAAATCTACTATCGGTGCTATCGGCTGTGTTCGAGGGCTTATATCAAAAAAACGGTTTGACGTACAAAATGAAATAAACATTTTATACATATAGCAATCATTTCTTCGTACATACGTGGTTTAAAAACAATCATTCAAGAAAAAAGTACTCAATTTTAGTGATTTTATATGATTTTAATTAAAAATCGCCAGTTTCATTCCAAATAAAATGTTGACAGCTCATGTAAAATGATGAAACCTGGCAACAGTGTCCGCACACAAACTATTTCTTGAACTTTAAACATACCTTTAAAATACGTCTGAACTATTACCTGATATTAATTTTAAAGACTAGTCCAATAATCAAATTCAATACTACAGTCAACGAGTCAGCTATATTATGCCAATCTATAAATCGTGCTTGTGTAATTTTAAGGCAAAGAATGCCATTTTATGATTGTTAACTGGCAACCCTGTTTAATTGAACGTTAGGCTGAAATTACTGTATCATTTGATTTTAGTGTATAAATATTTCTATAACTAGGTATTTATTTAACAGAAAAATATTTACAGGTTAGTAATATTTAACATGTCACGATTTCTCTTTTTTAAATTTTGGCACTCTTGCATATTAGTGCATAGGTCACAGAAGTTCTCTGATTAGTGGGTAAAATCGCTATGGAAGAACCCTTAATTGTTAATTCCAATATGGAGCAACGTGCGGCTTGCGCTATTGCTGCATAATTTAGTCACGTCACGTCACATTAGTCGTAACCACATTAAGATTAACATCGATTAATATACTAAAACCTAAATCCTCCCTTAATAGCTCACTGCAATTCTAGTCATTGTAAGTAATCATATTTCTTCTAATATTATACAATCGTTTTAGAAAATTAATTTGTAAGGGATATACCCTTACAAATTGTCAAAAAAATATGGTATAATATGTAATTTTTATTGTTAGATTGCTTATGGTTCTTAATTTACATAAGCGAATCAATTACTTAAGAAGAATGATACCTAATGTTGTATTCGTATTGGGAGGACCTGGTGCAGGAAAAGGAACGCAGTGTCATAAAATTGTCAAAGAATTCGGATTCATTCACCTATCAGCCGGCGATTTATTAAGAGAAGAACGTGCCAAAGAAGGTTCGGAATACGGCGAATTAATTGAAACTTATATACGTGAAGGAAAAATTGTACCTGTTGATATTACCTGTAGTTTACTGGAGCGAGCCATGCATGATTCCGGCCACGATAAATTTTTAATCGACGGTTTCCCAAGAAATAAAGATAATCTAGATGGGTGGAATAAAAGAGTTGCTGATAAAATTAAGTTGCTTTTCGTTCTATTTTTCGATTGCTCAATGGAGGTGATTATAATTGAAATCTAATTTATTGTTTCATGACCCTGTTTGTTCTTTAGATTTGCTCGATGAGGTGTCTAAACAGAGGTGCATCGGGAAGCGGCCGATCCGACGACAATCTCGACAGTTTGAAGAAGCGCTTCAACACTTACATCACGGAAACCAAACCAATCATTGATTATTACAACCAGTTGGAACTGGTGCATCGTATTGATGCTGCTCGACCACCTGACGATGTTTTCTATGACGTTCGACGACTGTTTTTTCAGTTTCATAAAATTGGAGACGCCAAGTGATTCTTAGTTGTGCCGATAATTCTTTTTGATACCGTTTGATTATTTAACATTCCTTGTCGATTCTTTTCTAGTTTTAATTCTCATTAATAATTTCAGCGCTAGCGTGGTACTTGCTAGATGCAAAAATAAGCTTATTATATTATAGTCAAATTTTAATGAATAGTACATATTTACTATGTAGTTAAATTTGTTCATGTTGTAAACGAAATAGGTTTAATATGTTCGTTAATTTATAGGTTGTGATATTTAACAAGTTAATTAGTCAGATTTTTAGAATAATTGTCGTACTATCTTATATTACATGTTGAAATATCTGATCATTAATAGTGCTAATGGGTAATTTTTAGACTTGGTCACGTTATTATGTTAAAATAATCAATTGAATTATCAATAAAACTGTCCTTTTAAAATGTTATTACTTAATACGTGCCTTGGACGTTATACCCAATTTATACCAAAGCTATAATTAACGTCCATAAAACATTTAATTATTTCAATTGATCTGAGAAGTTGCTTTCGAATTAATCGAATTTAGTAGAACTCTTATTGTGACGATTTAAAATGTTTAAATTAGTTTAAATTGTATATGCACATTAACCATAAACATCACATATAATATAAATAATACAGAGGTTGTTTGCAATTGTAATGAAAATGTGAGCATAGAAGGGCTCAGAATTGAATATGCAACTTTTATAATAATGTTACCGAAATGTGTAATCAATTAGTTGCAACAGATGTAATAAATTTAAAACCAAATGCTGTCATTGAAAGTGTTACAAATGGAAACGACATCAGCATAACTATTCAATTATTCCAATGACCTTAAAAATAATGCAAATCACGCTGATTATATTCATAGCATGACCTTACTCTTTTAAATATTTTCCAATTACATAATATCTACTAAAGTGTTGAGTGACATTGATACATTAAAGTATTAATTATTTGTTGTTACGTTGGTTCAATTGTAGTTTTGTCACTTGTTACCTGTTTAAATAATTTAGAATTTAAGTTCAGAGAAATTCTAAAAATGCAAAAATCAGAGGTTCGTGCATGTTTGCGACGTCCCTTTTGTAGTTATCCGGCTCGAAGTTCTATGTTTACGTTACGTGGACAATGTACTGTGTGTAATCGACTCGTGGCGAGTTGTAAATTCGTCGAGTAATTTGATTACGTATCTTGCTCATGTATGTTACGCCAAATAATCTTCGTCGCTAGCGTCTGGGAGTTATTAGATCGTTCGAAGGCTTGTTCAGATAAACTCTTTTAAGTATATACACTATTTATTATTAATATTTACAATATACAACTTTGCTCCATTACAATTGGCAATGATGACGATACACTGTACTGTTACTGTGTGTAACTGTTAAGACTGTTGTCTTGATACGAACTGTTCGACTGGTGTCGTGATAATAATAATTTGACTGTTGTCGTAGTAATGTGATATCGTGATGATGTGACACTGTAACACTGATAATTTGACGCTCTGATGACACTCTGATGATATGACACTGTTTGTTTAAGGGTGAAAACGTTCCTTAAATACTACGGTCTTTTCTGTAATTGGTTGGAATGAAATGTCCCCACTTTGATGTAAGATCGTGATTGGTGCAGAATGAATTTAAGGCGATGAAAGAAAGGGAAGTTCGGAACATTTGGTTCAAAGGATTAATCTAAAATCCCGAGAGCCATATAGTAATTTAAATTTTCGTAAATTGATATTTTACAACCAGCAATCCCAAAATGAAGAATTATCATGGGGAAATTGGGGCCGCAAGGGTTTTGAAATACATAACGTCTTGTACGTGACCGTACAAGAGTTGTTTAGATTTTAAATTTGGCAAAATATGTAATAAAATGCAAATGACCGAACGAACCGCTTGGCGCCGAAGGCGGCACCATCTGTCCCTCGACAGGGTCGTACGGATTAACACAAAACTATTCTAAACACTTAAAATAATTGTGAGAAATATTTACATTATTTGCGCGGATCTAAATTGTCTGAATTAAATCCACATATAGGTGTGGGACCGAACAGTGCAGTTATAAAATACTTGCAAAAGAAAAGGTTGTCCCCAGAAGAAATTCATGAAGACATGGTAGGTGTATTAGGTGAGGGTGCTATTTCTTACCAAGTGGTGAAAAATATGTCTCGAGAATTTAAACTGGGAAGACAAACATGTGAACATGCGAAGGGTGCTGGACGACCAGTGACTGTCACTACCCAAGAAAATGTTAATCGTATGGACGATATGGTAATGACAGATATCACTGAAATTACGAATTTTTCTACAATAGTATTTTGTGTACCAAGGCCAAAAAGTACTGTTTTTTCGTCCGAGTTTTCTTTACGACCGAGGCGTAGCCGAGGTCGGAAAGCAAACGAGGACGAAAAAACACTTTTTGGCCGTGGTGCACACACAATTTTTTAGGCGACCCTCATATAATTTTCAAATTTGTTGCAACATTTACTTATAATTTATTGACATAGTCATTTATGACAACTGAACAATTGTACATATTTGTGACACCTTCAGACATGTTTATGTTTTCTTTGTCTACATTCGAAGTTATTTCGGCTTTATAAACAATAATTACCCAATAATCAGTTAAAAAGTCTATCACCAACACGTATTTACTAATGTAAACAAGATGTACAGTTTGACACTGGCGGCAATGTGGTTATTTTTATACAATTTCGGTAACTGTCGGTAGATGGCGCCACCCTATCGCGGACGAAAAATGAAAGCGGACGAAAAACGATTACTTTTCGTCCGCGTTTGACGACTGAAATTTCAATTTTTCGTGTCGGTCGCCTAAAAAAAATATTTTAACACATATTTTGGGGCTAAAAAAAGTACGTTGAATCCCACGAATGTTGACTCCTGATCAGAAACGTTCTAGAGTATTCCACTCTGAATCCAGTTTGGCAAAGTTTAAAGCAGATCCGGATGAATTTCTTTCTCGATTCGTCAATGTTGATGAAACGTGGGTTCACCACTTCGATCCTGAGTATGGAGTGGCATCGTCAAGGTTCTCCGCCACCCCGTAAATTTCGTGTTTTGCCATCGGCTGGTAAAGTTACGGTCACAATTTTTTGGGAATTTGACGGAATTTGGTGACTATTGTGGTCATACAATAACAGGCTCCTGCTATGCCAGCTTAATTTCAAGATTGCGATTGTGTCAAGGAGAAAAGACGGGGAAAATTGAGCAAAGGAATTCTATTTCATCAAGGCAACGCTCTTGGCCACAAAAGCCATGTTGCCATGAGCGGTATTCTAAACGCAGGATTTGAATTATTTGAAGATCCCGCATATTCACCAGACCAGGCCCCTAGCGATTTCTTTTTATTTCCAAAATTAAAAGAATATCTTCGGGGGACCAGATATTACGACGATAATGAAGTGAAGACGACCTTAAACGACGATTTCTTCAATTTGTTTCCTTCTATATTAGGGACCATAAATACTGATCTCCCCTCATAACATTGTAATCAAGTTGGATCTGCTAAAAGAGCACGGTATGGATTCTGCGACGTCGTTTCGCTCTTATTATGAGCTCACCGGCAAGAAATACCAAACTTGCGAATCAACTTTAGTTGTTAAATAATTATTTAACGACATAACAATAACATTCAAAATCATTACGTTAACTTTGACAAAATTCAATTTGAAGTTCTACATGTAAAATGAATATATATATTAATACATATTTCCAATCTTTGATGTTCAACAATTTTCACGAAAATAAAATTCAATCTGGCAGCAAACAATCCACCAATTCATTAATCCGTTAATTTGTTATTCTAAAATAAAAGAACAACCTACGTCTAATAAATTATTTAATTGAGTTTTTGGTTTTTTGGGCTGAACAGTCAAAAGTCTATTTTGCATTAGTATGTGGAATTATAGTTTTCATTGGCGTCTTAACTCAAGAATCTCCTTAGTTTATGGAAGATATTTTATTTTGCAGCTTTGTGGAATAATTTACATTTAACATATATCAAAGTTACTCTTAATAAATCTACATATGGCATGCATGTATGTTATTAGCTGTGTTCTTTTTACTTGAAACTCAGATCATATCAAATCACACATGAGTTGAGTGTATCAGATCAGTTCCAACTTGTAAATAAAACAGCATCTTTTCTATCAAATTCTAGATTTCAAATATTACGTTTATATTGAAGAAGAAAAAGAATCACGGAATTTATTTTCATTATATCCTTGTATATATATACACAATGAGTAACTCTGATATATATAGAAGATATTATTTTGGTAACCCGCGAACATAAAATTTGCGATATGCGCATGTCAATCTCACTTCTGCGTTAACATTTAGGGGTGTGCTTCATCGGTGCGGGGGAACTGAAAATATCTACAGAACTCACTTGCACGCTTGCAAATAAAACGATGCTGTTGGTGAGAGTTTCAGATTATTTGCAGTAAAAAGAACACACCTATTATATAACAATATATTATTTTGTTTTCATTTTGTCTGAGTATTGATAAAACGTTGGCAACATTGTTCATCAAAATGTCGCATCGAAATGGCGGTATTTGTGCAGTCCAATACTTATGTTTTTGAAGATTTAAAGCAATTATATAACTTCAATTGAAGAAAACTCGACTTTAAAAAGTTGCAGTTGGGTAAATCGTAAGTATTTAACTTGAAATGTTCTATTGTATATTACCACTCTTACAAATACCGTTTTGATGGTTGAGCCCGTGGATTTTTATACCAGAACTGTTTGAATCGGCGTTTGATCTCTAAATCATTTTATTGCCCCGAATAAATTCTTTAAAAAAATAGTAATTGTGATCATTTATTGCAACATTTAGGTAGAATTGCGAAAATGAATGTCGAAGAAACTGAAATTCGACCAGTGTTCAAATCGGCCAGTTTTCAACATTCCTCGAAATTCGCCAATAAAAAGCGAGCATGGAAGTCGCTGAAGCAAATTATATCTTCCGAACGTGCACTTCCGTGGCCAGAAGATCATATCCACTATAGTTCAATTAACGCTCCGCCTTCGTTTAAACCGGCAGAGAAGTTCTCAGACTTGTCTGGATTACCAGCGCCATACACGGATCCCCAGACGCGGTTACGATTTGCAAATAAAGAAGAATACGCAACAATTACAGCACTACCTATGGATATCACGGCTGGTTATCTTGCGTTAAGAGGGGCCAGTAGTATTCTAGGATGAGGAAGTCGACTGAACTGTGTACATGTTGCAGTTTATAAAAAGCATTTGGATGTTGTGGGTACATAGATTGAAGTATAAATTGAATACAGATTTTTGTAAATTGAATTTATATGAATGACTTCTTACAATCTCGTGGATCACGTGCGTTTCACAATCCATTTTACACATATTCCAAATGTTTCGCATAGCTCCCATAATTTTTTAAATATTAATTATATTAAATGTCAAATGGCTGCCAAAATTCTTAGTTCGGTTCGGTTACAATTAATGTACAATTATTTACAAAATTTAGAGTATAATGGTCACTATCAACATGTCTAGATATACGGGGTATGCTCAGCCCGCCCCTGGGGTGCCAGTGAACCGGCTATGACCAACAACTCTGCCTATGGCAGAAATGTTGTAACCTGCACGCAAGCTTGAATGATCTGTAAATAATTGACTGTATTCAAACAATTTCATTTCTTTCATTCTACAAATCTTTTGCATAGCTCCATATTTTTTAAATATTGATTATATTTAGAAATGTAAAATGTCATCAAAATTCTTAGTTCGGTTCTATTAGTTACAATTAATGTACAATTGTTTACAAAATTTAGAGTGTAATGGTCACCATTGACATGTGTAGATCTACGGGGTAGGCCCAGCCCACCCCTGGGGTGGCAATCCACCAACTGTGACCAACAACTCTGCCTGCGGGAGAAATGTCGGGACCCGCACGCAAGCTTGAACGATCTGTAACTAATTGACCGTACCCAAACAATTTAAAGTGTAATGGACACCATCAACATGTCTAGATCTACGGGGTAGGCCTAGCCCACCCCTGGGGTGGCAACCAACATGTTATGACCAACAACTCTGCCTTTGGCAGAGATGTTAGAGCCCGCACACAAACTTGAATGATCTGTAAATAATTGGCCGTACGCAAACAATTTTATTTCTTCCATTCTATGGATCTCCCAAATGGTTCTCATAGCTCCTCTAATTTTTTTAATGTATTAAAAAAGTAAAACGTCAAAATTCTTAGTTTGGTTCTATTAGTTACAATTGATGTACAATTGTTTGCAAAATTGTAATGGTCACCATCGATGTGTCTAGATTTACGGAGTAGGTCCACCCCACCCCTGGTGTGGCAATCCACCAGCTGTACCAACAGCTCTGGCTGCATCAGAAATGTCGGGACCCGTACGGAAGCGTGAATGATCTGTAACTAATTGACTGTACCCAAACAATTTTATTTCTTCCATTCTATGGATCTCCCAAATATTTCGCGTAGCTCCTCTAATTTTTTAAGCATTAATTGTCAAATGTCATCAAAATTCTTAGTGCGGTTCTATTAGTTATAATAAATATACAATTGGTTACAAAATTTAGTTAGTTATAATTGAGTGGGGCGTTTATCGCCCCTCCACTGCGACTGAAAGGGTCTATTGTGGCTCACAACTAATTATAGTTCACCCTCCATACCCATTCTCTTTAAATAGAGTAGGATTTTAGTGGGTGAGATTCAAGTTCTCCCAGCTCCAGTTTTATCTTACCAAAGACTGTGAACCTGATTTTGTCCCGGGCGGGGCAGGCACACATCACATGCTCTGTTGTTTCTTCCATTTCACAGCATAGTCTGCACTCAGTGGCCTCAGCCACTCCCAGCCTATGCATGTGATGCCTTAGCTATGCCGAGTAACCAGGGCTGTCAGAGTTCGCAGATCTTTCCTGCCCAAACCTAACAGTATCCTGGTTCGTGCCGCAGATGGGCCCTTTAGTACTAACTTGGAATATCTCATTCCCTGGCATTCCTGCCAGTTTATCAGTACCTTGTGCTCCATCCAGCTCTTATTCGAGCTTCTGGCCAGGGCTCTTGTAATCCCAAGAGCCGGTTCTGGACCAATAAATTTTCGGTTAGCCCCGGTCTTTGCCAGAGAATCGGCGGCTTCGTTTCCCTCTATTCCTGCGTGTCCGGATATCCAGACCAGGCTAACCTTGTTGACTCTCCCTACTTGAGAGAGCACTGCGCGGCAGTCCCTGACCGACATCAATGTACACTGATTGTCGGCAAGGACTTGCAGTGCTGTTCTGCTGTCAGAGAAAATTTTTATCGTCCTGTGCTGCCGAGGGCTTTTTAATAGCTCTCTTGCGCACATTTCAATGGCATAGACTTCTGGCTGTTGGATCGATGCATGCTTACCAAGACTGAACTCTAATCCAGTTCTTGGTTTGCGGCAGAACACTCCAGCTCCTGCTCCTTCAGTTGTCCTGGAGCCATCCGTAAACCAGCTCGAGTCTGCCTGTAACAGGGCGACTTGATTACGCTCCCATTCGTCACGAGAGGGAACTATGACTTTGTAGGGCAGTCCAAAGCTGTATGTTGTAGACATTGTATCAGCCCTCATCCCCAGGATGTCATCCGCTTCAATGTCGGGCGACAGCCTGTTCCGCATGAAGGCCAATGTCTGTGGCCTTTGCATCTCTGCATTATGAAATCGATGTGTTGCCTTCCTGGCCTCAGGCCTGCAGGAAAATATGCAAAGGAGGAAGATCCAGTAGCACTTCCATGGCAGCTGACGGCGTGGTGCTTAACGCCCCAGTTACCGATATGCTGGCCATTCTCTGCAGGCTTGCCAGTTTTACTCTGGCTGTCCTTCGTGAGGAGACAGTCCACCAGACAATACAGCCATACGTGATGATTGGTCTAATAACCACCACGTGTAGCCAGTACATTTGCTTGGGGACCAATCCCCACGTTTTTCCACAAATTCTTTGGCACATCCAAAGTGCTTGTCTAGCCTTTTGTGCCGTTTCTATATGGGAGTTCCAGTTGAGCTTTCTATCTAGTGTCACCCCTAGATATTTTGCCTCCTCTACCAATGGTATCGTTTCACCTTTCAGTATGGGTTGTTTGAGATTCTCAAGCTTCCTCCTGTTGGTGAATGAAACAATAACTGTTTTACGAGGGTTTATAGCTAATTGCTCCCCCTCGCACCAGCATTGTGTGACATTTAGCGCTTCTTGCAGTATGGCAGAGATGATTGCTTCATTGCTGCCTCTTACAAGAATAACAATATCATCAGCAAAGGCCTGTATGCCCACCTCCAAACTGCTGACAATGGCAAGTAGGTCGTCCACCAGAAGAGTCCACAGTAGAGGGCAAAGAACCCCTCCCTGTGGGCAGCCTCTTACCGCCCTAAATCTTACTGTTTCTCCACACAATGTGGTCATTGTTCTGTACTTGAGCATAGCTCCTATCCAGTCAGCCACCATAGGCGCCACCCCTCTCGCTGCAACAGCTTTACAGGGGGATAAAGGTAGTGCTGCGTTGAACGCTCCTTCTATGTCAAGGAAGGCAGCCACTGCAATTCCCTTGCACTCTAGGGATTGGGTGATCTTCCCGACAAGGTTGTTCAGCGCCAGGTCTGTTGATTTGCCCTTTTGATAGGCATACTGATGGACATTCAGGGGGTTAGTTGCTAGTACCTCCCTCCGTATATGCCCATCAACCACCTTTTCTAAGGTCTTCAAAATGAAGGACATCAGGCTAACGGGTCTGAAGGATTTTGGGTGTGGGTCTACTCGTCCCACCTTTGGTATGTATACCACCCTCACCTCCGTCCAGCTGGATGGAATGTAATTCCATGCTAGACTAGCTCTGAATAATCTAACAAGGTGCGGGATCAATGTCTCCCGTCCTTGTTGTGTCCATCTCCTCCCGGTGACTTAAACGGTTGGAAGGACTTAACCGCCCAGCTAACCATTTCATATGAGACGATTTTTTTCAGCGTCGCCCAGTCCTCTTTTTTTGGTCGTTTGTCTCGACGTATATGGGCTGGGCTGACGTTTACTTCATCGCTCAGAAGCAGGGAAGTGAGTTTGGGCCAGAATCTCTAACGTTTCTTTTCCTGAGTCCGTAAATGTGCCATCTGGTCGTTTTATCGCCCCTAGCATCTGTGTCGGCTCTCTGGATAGAATCTTGTGAATTCGTGCGCTGCTAGGGGTATCGTTTACCCTCTCGCAGAACCTCTTCCAAGATTCTCTTTTGGCCCTGCGTACTTCCTTATTGTGTCCGTTAGAATGCTTCTATAAAGGTCCGAGTTGCCTGTTTCTTTAGCCCGATTAAAAAGTTGTCGGACTTCTCTTCTTCTTTTTCCTAGTTGATGGTTCCACCAAGAGACGTTCCTATTGTCTTTCTTCTTCTTGAGTGGACAATGTTCATGGTAGGCAGAGACAACCGCCTCCCTTACTTGGTCCGCGGCTATCTCAATCTCTCCACAATTATTCATTGTAGTGATCACGTTTCCCGTAAGTTCACGGAGGGAACGCCTATATCCGTCCCAATCCGTTTTCTTAGGATCGCGATATTCCACTACAGGTCGGGGACCTACTTCAATACTAAATTGAATATTTCTATGATCTGCGCATGAGGGCACAGTAGACACTTTCCAGTCAAGTATCTTGGTGCTCAAATAATTTGAGCTGAACGTTATGTCCAGTACCTCTTTACTATTTCTCGTAACAAAGGTTGGTTCAGAGCCAACGTTATTAACTATTAGGCCCTCCCCTATGAGATAATTGAACAACGACTCGCCTCTTTTGTTGATGTTTGTGCTTCCCCATACCGTGTGGTGGTCATTCGCATCACATCCAACAATTAGGTGGGCATTCTTCCTCTTGCAGTAGGAGATTAGGTCCCTTACTACCGCAGGAGGTGGTAGTTCCACATTGTCCCCCAGGAAGTAAGCAGAGCAGGCTACGATGTTCAATCTGCCCTTCTCCACTGGGATGGTCATGTGGACTAACACCGCATCACCGGTGCAGTAATCTGTAAGTACAAAATATTGTATCTCTTTTCTGACAAGCATGCAAGCTCTAGGCTTGCACCCTGTGTTAAATACCACTAACTTGCCAGAGGTGTTCCCCAGTCCGCTGATCTTACCCGTGCTGGAGACCCAGGGTTCCTGAATGAAGGCGAGATCGATCCGCTCTTCCTGGAAGCGCTTGCCAAGCAGATAAGACGCTGCCTTGGCATGTTGCAGGTTAGTCTGCAAGCACTTGACGGATGTAGTCATTACACCGTCCTTGTAGGCTTATTTTTGTTCCCTTTTTAGGGGGATATCCCCCCCCTCCTGTTGGGAGGTGGGTTCCCCCTTTTTTTTGGGAGCTCCCCTGCCAGAGGCAGGGGTTTTGCCTTTGTAGCCTGACCCGCGGGTGTAACCCGTTGGCCTATAGGCTGCATCGGCAGTAGCTTTTGCGGTGCCGATCTTGCTTCCGCCTTCTTTCCTGGGCATACTTTTGGTGGTCGCTGTAGCTCGACCTTTCGCCGTTGCCGGTGTTCCGCCAGAGGGCCCAGGAGTTGCAGCACTTGTGTCCTGACCCGGCCGCTTCCCTTTTGGCCGGAATAGAATCCGACCGAAGCCAAAGAAGGGTCTAAAGTCCATGGACTCAAGAGCTTTCATGGACACCTCATCAATTGAGAATGTCCATGTCTGCCCGGGGCCTTACAATTCACGGTGCAGTACAACCCACTCTTCTGTGAGCAGCCCCAGTTGCTAACTCTCAGTCTCGTGAGCACCACCTCCGGTGTGAGCTTCTCTTCAGGCCCATCATCAGGGATGAATGCCACACAGACATGAGGTTTAGGTAGCTCAGCACCTCGTACCGTTTTGAGCTCAGCGCCCTCCCACGGCTTGAGGTTATTAATTATACCTTCAAGCCAGCTGGCACTTTGCTCATCAGCACAGGTCATCAGGAGCCATCCAGGCCGAAAAGAACAGCCTTGGAACCGCACCTGCAGATCCTCCCTGGTCAGCGACTCCATAGTGTTCAGAATCGCTTTCCGAAGGGTTCTGAGCTGCTCATTTGTCATATTGCCTCGGGGAGAGCCAGAGAGGATTACTCCCACCCTTACGCCCTCCGCCGCTGCACTATATGACTTTTTTGCAGCTTCAGCATCATCCTCCTTGCAGTGCTTTTCAGCCTGCTGTTCGGGTGTGCTGTCGTCCGAATGGAGCCGCTTAGATGATGCAAGGGCTTCCGTGGAGGTCTGATCCCCCTCTTCCACCCTCTTCACCACCCGCCGCTCCAGCACTGTACTCAGGGCAGTTTGGTATTCTATCCCGCCCTTGAGTAGACGACTGAGGCGTTTCCTTGCGGCTCCGCACAGTCTATTGTGGCTCCGTGCCTTTACGCCCCCTTTCAGGGTTGTTTCAGCAATCGAGCTCTCCACCAGCTTCTCCTCCACAATTTCCAGGGGCAATGGCGCCTCCTGGTCATGTACAGGGGTTGTTGGTGGAGATACAGGAGTGGGTTCAATCCCAATTCCATATTTTCGAGGATCGAGGCTTATACCCGCCTCGTTTGCGTTACAAAAATGCTCATCGGCCATAAGGGTCCCACGAGTAGCAAGGGGAGAATAGGTCCATCATAGCAAAGCCCCGCATGCCATGATAAGGCTAATACTCCAGAAGGTCGCCCGGTATTCCGGAGTTGGAACTGGACTTCTAACCAGCCATGCATCCCTTCAGCCTGGCCCCCCACCTTAGGATTTAGGATTTTTATTGAGGTTAACTCCTCTTGGCCAAGACGGTTAAGTCATGACCCCTCGCACTACCTTTCCGCCTAGGCTTCCAGGAAATGCCTGGTTTAACGGCGAAGCTTGCAAAATGCAGTCCTCCGCCGGCATCGTTTTATCCCTGTGCAGGCCCTTGGCCACGACACGACAGCCGGGCAGGATGGATCGTTAAGGCCGAGCATTTTTATCAACCCCTCGCCATTCAGCCATCGGCACGATACCTCCACCTTGGCTTGAGTTCGGGCTCCCCCATCCGCCACCCGGGGGACGCGCTCAGTAGGAGTAACAATACCTCCCCTGAGTACAAAATTTAGAGTAAAATGGTCACTATCGACATGTTTAGATTTACGCGGTAGGCCCAGCCGTCCCGTGGAGTGGCAATCAACCAGCTATGACCAACAAGTCTGCCTGTGGCAGAGATGTTGAGACCCGCACTCAAGCTTGAATGGTCTGTAAATAATTGACCATACACAAACAGTATATTTCTTATTTAATCTTCTGTAAACTCTTATATTTGCATAATCTTTTTCATGTTATGTTATTGAGAATGTAATATTTATGATCTATTAAGTTAGTTACACTTACTTTAACCTGTTTGGTTCTATTGTTTTTCTTAAGTAATTAATTAAATTGTTTCAAAAAAAAGAGCTTCTTCCAGGTTTTACCATGGCTACCATGATGTGTTCTGGACTGAACTTATATACTTTTTTCAAGAGCAATGCTCCTGTAGAAGGGAATTGCGGAAAGAATTTTTCAAAAAAAATCTGTTTCAAATTTCAATATCTAATAATACAATAATATCAAAACAACTCGAAATTATGTCAAATCGTCAATTACATACATAATATGGAACAATAATTGTAAATAATTAACGTTAAAATAATAGAAATAGAGTTTGCATGATTCTGAAAAATTCGCATTTCCTATTGGACATTCATATTACAGGATATAAGGCAGTTATGTATTTGTTGGCCGTTGGTAAGTTGTCCTTTGAAAAATATTTTAAAATTGTTCTGCGTATAGAGCGCGCCACGTCATACGATCACGAAAGGGCCCTACTTTACCGACTGTCAACATTTCGGAGTAAAGTTAATAAATAAACGTTTACGTGTTTATACATAAAATGACCGTGCTCTTTTTTGGACAAAAATTGCTATCTATCTATCTCACATTGCAGAAAAAGGAACCAACACGAGTTCCTTTGCTTGCATTTCCCATTATTTAGATTCTGGTGCTAAAGAAACCGAGAGGCGTTATTACTTGGGAATTCCCGAATTGTACAGTATTAATAATTTCCATGTTGGCAGCAATGCCAGTGGTTATTGTGAATTGCTGCAGTGAAAGCGAATTTGTACCTATACGAGGATTAATATGTTAATTTTACTATATATATATAAAATCGTCATTTATTCTGATATACTCTTCATATCAACGCAGTGCTACCAATATCAAAATTTACATTAAATTTGGAAATTGTTAAATAAATTTTTACGTATTTTCCCATTTTTTTAATTTAGTAATATTACATTTTTAGCATTGTAAGAATACGAAGGTGGTTAAAAATTCGTTAAATTATGTCTCTGTTTTTGACTGATGGACTGGATTTTGGGAATTATGCCACAGCTCGCTAATCAAGCAGTGACTTGATCCATGGACAACTGGCCATCGCCACAGAATCTAACGTGTAGATTTCCTAAATTTATTCAAATTGGCTTCATTCATTGATTTAAATTATTTGTTTATTATTAAATATTACTCTTAAATAATATAAGAACCACTTAACATTTGGCGATGCTTTCGCGACATCATCGATCTTACAAGTTAATATAACCACGTCTATATCGAACACACATTTCTATCACAGTGATGTTTAATAGTGAGAGTTTGGCAGCACTGTATCCATATTTTGACTGTCAAAATAAGATAACCTAACTCGTTATACTTATAACCTACTTTTCAATAATACGTTGTTACTTTACCAAAACATACCACATATAATTTTCCAATTAACGCCCTGTAATATTCAAGTAAACATGAACGAAAGTAAGTAAACAATTAACCTGGAAAGACAAAATGATAATATTGACGATTTTAAATTATAGCAAAAAATAAAATTAATATGCGACAGTTAGAAGCGGAAGCTAAAATATCATCAACTAAGCATATAACTAATATGTTACAAAGACCTGGACAACTAGAGAAAGTCGAGCAATACAAACGTACGTTAATACGCAAAAAGGCATCAGTGGAAGCTTTGTTAAAGTCGGGCATGCAAAGTCAACTTGATGGTGCTAGGATCGGGTTAAATTTATTACGCATGAGTTTGCAAGATACTAAAGATGTTGAAGTTAGGTACGTTAATTACATCAATTTCCTTGCTAAAAATAGGAATATATTATGTTCCAAATTTCTATTATTTATGTAGTTATTGAGTTATTTACTTCCCGTAGTACAAAATCAATGGCGAATATGTTCTCGGAAGTATCGAATTTGTGTAATCAATTAAACGAGGTTAGAGACGAAAACATGAGACATTCCCAGTACGTAACGGCCAGAGAAAATTTAAAGCATATATTCACCGTACCGGAAAGTATCCAGAAAACAGAGCAATGGATAAACGAAGGAAAGCTGCTTCATACCCATCAGGTTTGTCGTGTTTCTCCGAGTAAATTAATAATTAAATTCAGTGTTTAAGAGATCTCGAAAATTCAAGAGACGATCTGCTTTTCGAGCTCCATAAATTACCAAATCAATCGACGTTCGACAAGAACATGTTGAAAGAGTATTTCAAAGACGTCGAAATACTTTCAACCAAATTAGAGAAGCAAATTCGGCTTATTCTAAACCGGACGTTGAACACTGTTCGTAAAGAACCAACGGTTATCGTTGCGGCTTTAAGAATCATACAACGAGAAGAAAAATCCGACGCGCAGGCTTTAAAACACGAAAAGCAGACGTCGTTTAAACCTCCCGGCAGGCCAAAAGAATGGAAGAAAATGGCTTTTGATGTTTTAGAACGGGCAGTCGCTACTAGGATCGAAGGGACGCAAGTCGACGAGAGAGAAGATAACAAATTGTGGCTGGTTAGGTATCTCGAGTTAACCAGGCAATTAATCTTAGAAGATTTACGTGTCGTTAAAACGCTATGCGTTCCTTGTTTTCCTCCGGAGTACAAAATAGTCGATGCCTATGTTCACATGTATCATAACTGTTTGAGTCGGCATGTAAGTTTTTGTTGTTACGTTAAGGAAAATTAATTCGGTGAGATTTACAGTTGCAAGAGGTAATTCAAAACGGATTAGAAGGTAATGAATACGTTTCAATATTAAGCTGGACGTTAAATACGTACAAATCTGAAGAATTGATGGGACATCCTGATTTGAAAGAACATGTGCAAAACTTAAAACCACTTTTACCAGATGCGGTTTTAAATGGTTTACAACAGCAGTATTTAAAGGTAAAGATTTTAATTTATGTAATAGTCTAGATATTGAAATAATTATATTTTCTATAGAATATGGAGAAGAATTACACCGATTGGTTGCAAAATACATTGACATCAGAAAAACAAGAATGGAAATCTTGTGCAGAACCAACAGCGGATACAGTTTCACGGTCAGCTGCGCCTGTTATTATTTTTCAAATGATTGATCAAAATTTGCAAGTTTCGCAAACCATTAGGTAATTCAATATAATAAACTAATAATAGTTTTGATTGAAACGATTGTTTTTGTAGCCAAGATCTTACAAACAAAGCTCTTATTCTAAGTATGGATCAAGTTATTAAATACGGTGAAATGTATCGAGAGGCGATTATCGAATATAAAAACAAACATTTCGAAGATAGAGACAAAGTATTCAAATTTATTTATTTAAATTTTTATATCACAACTAAAATTAATGGTTTATTTTATAGGTTCCATTTTTCACGCATTACATGATAAGTATTGTTAATAACTGTTTGGAAATAATCGACCTTGCGGCGCAGTTACAAAGACAATATTGGCAACAGAATCCAACTGAAGAACTAAGTGATATCCTGAAAAGGCTGAACAATACATTTATTGTAAGTTTGGTTAAATTCACAATCACTTTTTTAAAATAAACTTTGCAGCAATTACGAAACGATTCGGGTGGTTACTTACTGGAAGAAGTGTTTTTGGATCTTGGAAAGCACTTTGATGATTTATTTACGTCACGCTGGTTCGACGTGTCAGTGCCGATTGACACCATCTGCGCGACACTCGAAGATTACTTCCAAGATTACAACCGGCTCGTCGACACGAACTTGAAATTCATCGTCAATGAGGCTAAGGTATCCGTGGCCAAGCGTTACATCACTGCCATGCTTTCAAAGAAGACTTCGTTTAAAACATACGATGACTGTGCAAAAGCCTCAGTTCAAACAATCAGAGAGGCGAAGCATCTACAGAATGTTTTCGCAAAAGTTGCACCAAATATTATCGATAACGACGATCTGCTCGATGCAATTATTATGTTAGCAGAAGTTTTAAAGTCTGAAGATGACATGTTGTCGTTCGATTTGCATCGAATTGTCGAGAAGTATCCAGACATATCTGAAGATCACTTATTGAGACTTTTGTATTTAAGAGGAGATCTTTCGAAGTCAGATTTGAAAGAAAAAGTTATGTTTATTACTAAAAGCACTAAAACTAAATTGACGAGAACTAGTAGGAACAGCATATTTAAACAATTAGTATTTCCGAAGTTATTAGTTAATCTAGGATTATAAGATTGTGTTATTAAAATTACTTAATATATTGTACATAAAATTAGTGAAAACCAATTGGTGATTATTTTATTAATTAATTTTTAAATTATATTATTATTTGTAACTAGTTGCGAAATCCGTCTTCGCATATAGCATCTCCTGTAAAATTCCTTTTTATAGAAGGTGTTTTTCACTATAATTGGTTTTAATTAATGTACATATAAATAGTTCAATATTTTTATCGTTAGCCCATCCAACACTACATTTGCCTTAAAGCCAAACTTCATCATAGCTGAATGTATAATCAATTAGATTTTGTGCTGTATTGTTATGTGAATGAAGCTTTAGAACTAAATATTAAATTTAATAACATATTTAAAAGAAACTAATAAGACTGGTCAAGTACATACAAAAATTAAACACGCTCTTTATTATTCACAAAACGCATTCTAGTTAGTCAGATAAACAAAAGTGATGTTAAAGTCATAATTTAAAAATATCTCCATTAAACTTAATGCTTGCATTTTATCTCTATTCTGCTTGAATGTAGCAGTGCTAAAATCTTTTACATTTATTGTATTGTATTGTAAGAAATATAATAATTATTACCAATATATACGCAATTTATAAATATGGCCGTCTTTCTACTTTCGCAATCTAGAATAGAGCACTCCCTAACGCTCTGGAAAAATTTCGCAGTTTAATTTTATTCTTTATTTCTTTAATTTTGTTTGTACAGTAGTAAAAAAGTGTATAGAACATGTACATGGATTATACCTGTGTTTATATAATGGAATAAATAAATAAAAATCAAATTTCTTTCTATTAAATGATAATGGGTGGTGCTTTTAGAATTTTAGAATACTTAGTTCAAACGCCATTTTTCATGACGTTGAGTTTCTATTGACGAAAAATGTGAGAATAGGTGGCGTTGTCAGAGCCATTTTACAAATAATTTTATTAAATTGTCAGCGGTGTTAAAATGTACAAAATAACATATGAAAAACTCGGCGTTGCCACATCGTTTGGGTCAATGCAGGTTATGGCATACGAATCTCGTCCAGTGATATATTCTGGTTTTCTTAAAATTCTTACGTATTCGGTTTGTAATTGTAAACAGTTTCAATTGGTTAATTTTAGGTGCGGTGAATTGCATGCAAGGCATATAAATTAATAAAAAATCATAACAAAAATAGCCGGAAAATATTCAACTAAAATGTCGCCGAACTGTCTCTGATATGGCAACGTTGCCTTACCTATGGTGCTGCAACCTTGTTGTGTATTGATGAACTACTGTGGACGAATATTTTGACAAAAGGTTCTCGACTTCACTATGAAATTTACAATAAGCTGTCCATAGCGTTTACTGAAATACAATTTAAATTTGGCATAATTTTATTTCATTATTTCATATAAATAATATAAATAAATAATCAATAATTACAGATTGATCATACTGATTATTATTAATAATCCATGGAATCTTCCAAGTTTCATACATTTTATTATTATAATAATATATTGTTTTAATTTAGTGTTAGTTAATAGTAATGCCATTTTGATTTGTAATGAAAACGCGCATCAAGTGTATTGGGCAGGAGTTTTTAACTATGCTCATACTCACCCTATCTTCCGATAAAAGGGATATGGGATTGAAATAGTAAATGAACTCCCAGACACCCTGGGATATTCGGCGATAGTGTAGGCTTGTTATAGGTTATATTCGTAAATAATCATGCTCGTCAATAATTGCGAGATGCATTTTCATTCGTTATTTATTTATTAAATTAAATAACAAATACAAATTAAGTAAAGAAAAAATACAAAGTGGATATAATAGAGATTACAGTTTAACGTCGACCACAATTATAAGTAGAGCGACTCATAAATAGATGTCACATGTATTCTTCGAGCCATTAGATCGTCTGTTCAGACTCCATAAGTGCAAGAAATTCCTAATTCAAGAGGTAGGTTTTAATACTATTTATGCTGTTTAATGCAGTTTGTGATGGAAATTAAATGTTATTAATTAAAAGGGATGCGTTTGTGACAATATTTAAAAAATGTAATAATAATAAGAAATATTGTTTGTTCGTGGGTAGGAAGAAGAAGTAAGGTTAGCAGTTTGAATTCAGAGGTACGATCCGATTGGCGTCGAGTGATTCGGAGTGCAATGTGATCACATAATGGCGGGTAAGGTGTTGCGGTGGAAATTAGTTAGTGATCCTACGGGTCCTCAGCCCCGACCGAGACATGGACACCGTGCAGTGGCAATTAAAGACCTTATGGTTGTATTTGGCGGTGGAAACGAGGGTATCGTGGATGAACTCCACGTTTACAACACAGGTATTGATATCAACTGTAGCCATTAAATATGGCGCGCGTATGTTGTTATTTATACTTTTTATCTATGTTCCGAATAACATAAACGGCATCGTCTTATAATTTCAAACGATTTTCTGCATACCTGTCAGCTTGTTTAGATAACCAATGTGATTAAATTCGCCTGTCAAGCATTTGAAGGTTTGTTTAATTTTGAGTTAAAGATGGCGACGCTTATAAACTATCACAAATCGAATTCGCGATCGCGTATATATAAACAAAAATTATGACTGAAATATTTCTTCCAACGCAGTAATTATTTATGCTTCAATGAAAAAAATTATATGAAATAAAATGTTGTTTTTCTCCACTCACATTTTACTTTTTATACGCAGCAACAAACCAATGGTTTGTACCAATAATGAAGGGGGACATTCCTCCCGGTTGTGCAGCTTACGGTTTCGTCGTTGATGGAACTCGTTTGTTGATATTCGGCGGGATGGTGGAATATGGAAAGTACAGTAGCGAACTCTTCGAGTTGCAGGTAATAATTTGTTATTACCTTAGTCAAACACATCCAATTGAAATTATTCATTAGGCCTCGCGGTGGGAATGGAAAAAACTAAAACCTAAACAGCCAAAACTCGGAGCTCCTCCTTGTGCTCGTTTAGGACACAGCTTCACCTTGGTAAATGACAAAGTTTACCTTTTCGGTGGACTGGCAAATGAAAGCGAGGACCCAAAAAATAACATACCGAGATATCTGAATGATTTATATGCATTAGATATTAGAAGCAACCCCGTTCAATGGGACGTACCGGTCACAATAGGTCCGTCACCGCCACCTAGGGAATCACACACTGGCGTAGCATACGTAGATAGAGATAGAGGAAAATCATTTTTAGTTATATATGGTGGGATGAGTGGTTGTCGACTGGGTGATTTGTGGTTTTTAAACACAGATTCGTTAACTTGGAACAAACCCATCATTTCTGGGCACACTCCGTTACCCAGATCACTACATACTTCTACATTAATTGGGCACAGAATGTTTGTTTTTGGTGGATGGGTACCAGTCGCTTCAGAAGATGCCAAAAGTGCACCCAGTGAAAAAGAATGGAAATGCACTGGAACTATGGCGTGTCTTAATCTTGGTAAGTTTTAAGCATCGATCAAAATTAGTATATAAAAATTAACCATGATTTAAACCTGCTTTGAATTTAAAAATGTATATGTATAAGTAACTTGCCATGTATCCCTTTTTATATGACCATAAACAAATAAATATAATTTTAAATTAAACATGTTTATGTTAAAGTGCATAAAATTAACAATGCGTAACAAATTTCATTAAATCGATTAAAAAGCGAAACATTTAAAACAAACAATTGCATATTTAACATACACGTGTGTTGGAATCATTGTGAAATATGTAATTTTTATCTATGAAATTTCACACTAATAAATTTTTGTAATGCGATTAAGTTAGAAGACGATTACGCAAGTTAAGCGCATAAACGAAAATGCGTTTTACAAGAGGCACAATGTAATATTTAATTTGTGTAGAAACAATGAATTGGGATGATCTCATTATTGGATCTTTCGATGGTTCTCTGCCATGTGCGAGAGCTGGACATTGTGCAGTCGGAATAAACACACGACTTTACGTATGGTCAGGACGAGATGGTTATAGGAAAGCTTGGAATAACCAAGTAAGTTAAATTTTAATTTAAAAATGTCACCGGTAATTTATTTTATTTCGCAGGTGTGTTGTAAAGATCTTTGGTACTTGGAAGTCGATAAACCTCCAGCTCCTGGCAGAGTTGCGCTTGTTAAGGCTGGCACGCAAGCGTTAGAAGTTAATTGGACTGGAGCACCGCAGACTCAAACTTACATTTTACAGGTACTTTCGCGTTTATGTTATTATTATTATTATTGGTAACTGGTTAATTTTATGTAATAGATTCAGAAATATGATTTACCCCCAACAGCCGGGTTAACACCAAAAGCTATCGTCCAACCACCCGGTATAAGGCCCATCCTTACGAGTCCAAAAGCTCATATTCTTTCAGGAACCATCCCTAGAAATATTACACCAATGCTGACGACTCCGTCGATAATGACACCAAAAATTGTTGCACCAATTAGAGGTTTGTCTGACTTAAACAAACTGTGTAAATATTTCATTTGTATTATTGTGTAGTACGTAATCCAACACCAAAAATAGTAGCTACAAATGCATCAGTTATATTACCAGTTGTTGCAGCGTTAGCAACTGCTGATGCAACACTACAATCTAAAGTAACTCCGGGAGGTATGTGCGGCATTCAAGCTCTCGCTGCAGCTGCAGCTGCTACCCAAAAGATTACAGTCACTGCACCTCAAATTAAAATAGGTGAGTCACTGTATATATGTAGGTCTTAAAGGCCTATTGGCTTTATTGTTTTTTGAATTTAGCCATTTCCTCCAGTGAGTTATTTATTTTAGTTAAATAATTCCATATTCTAAGCATTGAATAAAAAAGTACCTTTTTGTTCATTGTTATTTTCTAGAAAAATTATAAATTAAGTTTTTTATTTTGTGCGTGTTTGATATTTGAATGAATGTATATTAATTTCGTAGCTTCTCCTGCTGTCAAACTTCAAGGCCAAACCGGCACAATCATAAGACAAGCGGCCCCACAACAAGTAGCAGGAAAACAAGTTATTGTGCAGAAATCTGGAGGTCTGATACAAAAAGGCGGTGTCCAACCCCAAATAGTTACGCTGGTAAAAACCAGTACCGGTATGACAGTCGCCGCACTACCGAAAGGTTCGAAAGGGCTGTCGAGTACTGTTTTACAAGCTGGAGGAAACAATACTATAGTGAAATTGGTTCCACCGAATTCAAATAAGGTTTTAACGGCCGTTAAAACAATTCCCTCGAACATGATTCAAGTTAATAAGCCGGGTGGGCAAATAGTTTTGTCGAAAGGAGCTGCAGGACAATTACCGACGATTGGGAATCAGCAAGTCATAGTAGTCAGTTCAAATGCGGCAATTAGGAATATTCAAACCGTTACCAATGCACAAGCCGTTAATGTTACACAAACGAAAACTTCAACCGTTAATGTACAACCAATTACGAAGGGAACGGTTACAAATTTGCAAAACGTTAAAATCACCGGTAAACCCATTATAATGCCAATCGTTGGTTCGAAAACAGTCACCATATCCAAAAATACAGTAAGTACTAAAGTTCATTTGGTTGAATTATTTATTAGATTATAATGTCGTATATAATCTCAAGGAAATTATATTTTCTGATTGCATATTTTAGTTTGATCTAAATACAACATCAGTCAAACTAGAATTATTTAAATTCTTGTTAAATCATGTTTTCAATTTTTACACGAACATGTAAATCATATATAGAACATTAAAATAGAAAAATTTTAAAGACTAAATGTTAAACGTTTATTAATAACTTTCAACATTGTGTATAATATTTTATGTTCAAGAAACAGGTTATGATTGGAGGTAAGCCTGTAACAGTACAAATGGCTGGTGGTGGTAACAAGACATTGACATTTGTGCAACCACAACCAGGAAAAATCTTGCGGCTGCCGTCCACATCGGTTTCTTCGGCTGTTAATGCAGAACAACCTAAATTAATGGTTGTTTCTCGCCCTAAACAACCAACAGCAACATTAGGTAGGTTTTCAATATATAGGTATTTAGTTTTATTTACTTATATATTTTGCATGTATATATAAATACAAGTTTTTGTATCACTGATATTTCGTTGTTTTTAATAATAGTTTATTCCTTTATTTTATGTTTGGACAGAGTTGTTATGTGGAATTGTCGGTGAATCGAATACAAAATTGTTGAAACTACTTACTTTTATAATTGCATTTAAAATAACGAAACAAATGATATTTAAACATTGTAGCTATAGTTTATCTATCTTTTTATATATTTCCCACTCTTGAAGAATTGTGTCAAACAATTTATGAATGATGGACAATCCAGACTGTCAATAAACAAACTCGTTCGTTGTGTTTTAATGCGACCTGAACGTTATTCTATTTTTGATGTAATAATTAGTAAAATTTATAATTCTACTGACAATTGTACGGCAGTTAAATTGCCAAATTTGCAAAATGTAACTTCCAGGTTGTTAAATTTCCTGCAAACACGGAACTATAGCACTCAAAGAGTTAAAGATTATTTTTTTTTGAATTACCATTAATTAAAAAGATGGGTAAACCTGTAAATACTGATGTGAGAAACGAAAAGTTTAATAGTATTTTTTGGTTCTTTTTTTAAGTTACAAACCGTTATGACGGAAGGGAAATAATTTTAAATATTGATCAACTAAAAGCCGCATTAAAGAAGAACGAAAATGGATTACCGAAATGGCAGTGGAGCCCAAATTGTAATTTTTTTTTTTTTATTTTTTCTTTTTTGTAGAAATTGGATACAAAGGGGCTCCAAACGTCAGCAATAGTGTACTAACGTTCTCATGTTTTCAGCTTCGACGTCCTTCGATGGACCGGCGACGACTGACGCAGCGCTAGCCGCGTTGGCGGCAGAAGCTGGATTAATTGACCCAGAACCCGAAAAGGAAATGGCCGTCGATAATAACCCACAACTTGAAGATGATAAGTTAGCAATGGACACAAGTGAGGATAGAAACATGAGCGAAGCACCGATGGAAGCGGAAGCCGTTGGGACAAGCGTGGGATTATTCGGCGGGTCTCCACATTACGTTAAGCTGGGTTTAAAAGGCGGGTCGAAACGAATCGGCCCGCCTTTTCGGCCCTTCATGTATAGGGGTGGATTGAAAGGTGGTAGTAAGGATTTTCCTGAAGAACAAGAACAGGCCTCCCCAACTACTGGAATTGGAAATCAGGTAAACGGTACTGCAATTAAGAATGAAGATTTCGATATCGACATTAAAATGGAAGTAGAAGATCCATTGCTTCTTATTAAAAGTGAATTTGAAAGAGATGAATTAAAGCCACACGAAAACTTTGACAACAGCGACGGTAAAGAATTATCGCTGGATGTAAAGAAAGAAGAAAATGGAGATGCCTTATCTGCCTTAGCTTCGGCCGCCCTCGATCATTCAAAAGATATGAACAATAAGACTGATATTATAACTGATAAAGTTAAAAATGCAAAGGATTTTTGGTATACGGTGGGTTTTATCACGGGAACAAGCTTTGATGTACAAAGTTATTTTCGATTGGAAGACGATAGCTCCAATTTTAAAGAAGATGATTTACCTGATATTAATCACATACCACGTATTAACTTAGAACCTGGTACAGCATATAAATTTAGAGTAGCGGCTCTTAATTCAGTTGGACGTAGTGAATGGAGTGAGGTAAGAAATATTCACTTTAAATCCATATGTTATCAAATGAAAATTTAACATAAACCTGTTTCCAGAGGGGTTTTAAGTTCCGGGCATATAAATAAAATGTGACCCCATCACAATAAAACACTACATGGTATATAACTAATTTAAATCATAATTAAATAAACACTCTATACATCATGCACAGGTTGTTAGAAATAAATTTGGGCTAAATGTACACTAGTTTTGTTTCTGAATCTATCTAAAAATTAATGTGAAAAGGTTGTTTTAGTTTTAAATTTAATTCGATTCGTTTTCTGGCAACATGTGTTATAAACATGTTTGTTTGTCCTAGCTTAAAAGTAGTGGATCAAGCTGCACAGTTAGATAACAAAGCCCGTACACTAGTTGCAGGAACAGGAACAACAACTGATAGAATATTCTAGTAAATAACAGTGACTTATCTGAAGAAGTTTCGATAGTCCAATGAAAAAATAATTACGTTGAATTTACTTACAGGTTGCAGCTTTTAAAACATGCCTACCTGGATTTCCAGGTGCTCCATCGGCAATTAAAATAGCAAAATCCGTTGATGGTGCTCATTTATCATGGGAACCACCTTGTTCCAGTCAAGGTGATATACTCGAATATTCTGTATATCTAGCTGTTCGTAGCAATACTAAGGTACGTCATAATACTCTATATTAAATCTTATATGAAATATATATATATATTTCAAAATATAGTTTCTTATAAGAATATAAATTAAAAATGTGTCTTGTCAAATCTGACAGCAAAATGTAAAATTTACACGAAAGATGGTCGAATCTTACACCTCAATGATGCAGTGAACATTAATTAAAACAGGTCCATGAAGACTAACTGGTGGATTTCTAGACAATATTTTTTCTGGGTTATTACCCTTCGTCAGTAGCAACAACTTTTCAACAACTAAGGTTCTTGGTAATCGCTACTGACGGAGGGTAATAACCCAGAAACAATATTGTCTAGCGATCCACCAGTTAGTCTTCATGGATCTGTTTTAATTAATGTTCACTGCACCATTGAGGTGTAAGATTCGACCATCTTTCGTGTATAAGAATATATGAAATGATTCCTAAATGTTAGTCAGGAGAAGAATTTTACAAATTATTTCAGCAATGCAATGGATTACATTTTTTGATGCAAATTGTGTAAATCAAGGCAATTGAGTCAATAAGTAGTTTGTTTCGAACACATTTTTTATGGATTTTGAATTTCTAATAAGAATTTAATAAGACTTCTAAATGTGCTAATTAAATTAAAGTATTTGAATCAAATGATAGTTTTCATTAGGTTTTATGGACTTTGGCATTAAATAAATTTTATTTAAATTTTAAATGTGAAGACTTGTTATAATAATCAATTAATAAAAATCAATAAAGCGGTGTTAAGAACATATCACTAATTGATGCATAATTATTAAAAATACTGCAACTTGATCACCATTAATATTATATGTTATATAACATTCGTCATTGTATTTTTAATTGTGGTATTAATTATTAATTATTGAATTTATTTTATTTTAGGAGAAAATTACTACTTCTTCGTTGGCATTTGTGAGAGTATATTGTGGGCCAAGCAATTCTTGTACTGTTCCTAACTCATCATTATCTGCAGCTCACTTAGACACATCTACAAAATCAGCAATTATCTTCCGTATTGCAGCACGTAATGGTAAAGGTTATGGACCAGCGACACAAGTTAGGTGGTTGCAAGGTAAGTTTTATATTAAAAAAAAAAACAAAGTAAACTGTAAATTTTTTGTAGATCCTTATGCATCAAGTAAAGCAACAAAACGTGCGTCAGAGAATCAACAGACACCTGTAAAGAAAATAAAAGCAGATGATATGTAGAGATGTTAAAGTGTGCAAGTTGTAAAGTGTGGTTGTTGTAAATTAAACTGACATTATAAATATATAGGGCTCGGTCATGATTTTACGTGCTAATTTTGTACATCCGTTTTTTATAAGAATTACTCCCATGCGGAATACGGTAATTGTAATATCATTAGACGGGGAAAGAATTATAAATATATATATAATATATACTGAATTACTTCACAGCCCTAGTTTTGTTTTCAATGGATGTGAACATTGTATTTATTCTCTAGAACTGTGTTACAATCCAATAACACGCACTTTTATTTTTATATAGTATTGTGTTGGAAACATATTTTATTTGTTTGTGTAAAGTGTGATAGCTTTACATACGTCTTTTAGAATGTTGCGAAAGTTGAACGAATGGATATATTAAGTAATATTTCTCTATTTTTTACTGTGAGTAGCTTTTCGAGAAAAGAATTACATCATGTTTTGTATCGTTTATAATGGTTATGAAATAATTTCTGCATGTTAAGGTGCTTAGGAAATTGTTACGTCAAATCTACTCGTTTTAAACTTACGGTTTTCTATTCGATTATCATGTTTACTTTATTTTAATCATTACATTTTAGCAATCGTAGATTTTATTATATGGCATTGTTAAGTTATCACACCAAAAAAAAAAACCATAATTTTCCTATAAAGTTGAATTTATTTCTTATTGTTATTCATTTTGTAAAAACTGTAAGTTTGAAACATACGATTATATATAGAGTTTAGTACAAATTGTAAGACAGAAAGTTAATAATCTAATATTTTCGTACTTTGCACCTACTCTTTCTTAAAAAAAAGCAGTTTTGTACCTATTTGCTTGCAATGACCATTTTGTTGTGATTAGATTTATATATATATATATATATATATGTGTGTGTGTGTGTGTATGTATATGTATATATATGTGCATATATATATATATATATATATATATATATATATATATATATATATATAGTTGAGCTATAATAACAAAATGGAATTATTTAATTAATTTTCTTTCTGTAGTTTAACTATAGATCGTATGTTTTTTGAAACTCGAGAATTATCGTTTTATCAAGACAAAGTACACGGTAATTAAATGAATTTTTGAGCTATATATTTTTACATTTAAACTTTATGTTGTATACATTATATATCATTTATTAAGAATCAATTTAGAAGTATGAATTACTTGTTTGAAATATTACGAAACCTTTTTGAAATTATATAGTTGACTTTTTGTTTATAGTTTAACTTGAAATAAACTTAAGTGAAATTTACTAAAAACGTTGTTTTTATAATCTTTCATCCACATATGTATATTTCTATAAATTTACAATTTTTACAATTTACTCCCAATTTCAGATCTTAGAACTGCATCATGGTGATTGTCAGATTTGATTATTTATCTTTATCTTTATCTTCACCATGATTTTTATCTCGTGTACAGTAGGTGCATAATGTACTAAATCGTCATGAAAACAAATTCAAACAGATCTCTTAGTTTGTAACGATTTAACATATCCCATCTGGGGTAATTTACTAAAAACATTGTTTTTATAATCTTTCATCCACATATGTATATTTCTATGAATTTACAATTTTTACAATTAATTCCCAATTTCAGATCATATGGTACGGTGATTATCAGATTATTTATCGTTCATAGCACAGTGTAATAAATCGTGAAAACAAATTCAAACAGATCTCTTAGTTTGTAACAATTTAATCTACCCCGTCAATTTCATTCTATTCATCTCTGGTAAAAGTACAAGAAAGGAATTCATCGAATCAAAATACAATGTCAAAAGTAGTTACTAAATGTTTTATAACAATGCAATTTAATCCAAAAGTGCAGTTTGTTCACGCCAATAGGTTCGATAAGAATGGATACACTATTTTAAAATCAAGTGTGGGAATTAAATGATTAAGTGGAGAAAATCGAGGTTATTTTTGGGTTCGGGAATAGAATTGTGTGTTTTATATGAATGGACGAAATATTATTAAAATATTGATGCAACTATTCTAGTAAATATCATGTATGTACATAACTACATTAAATTTCATTATTTTTACATGCACATGTGAAACACCATATCTTGCATCGTATGATGTAAACTTAAACAATGTATATATATATAATTAATGTTATTACATTATGAAAAAGGTAACTGCTTCTTATAATGAAATTAATCTCATTTTTATAGAAAGTTACGCAAGTTTGTACCAACCATGTTCGTCATATTATTAATTTAATCCGCGAAGTTTATATTTTCTGGTACCAAGTCTTGTCAAAAGCATATAGTTTTTACATGAAAATGTATTTAGAAAATTTAATTGTGTATAGATCGACCTGTTTATATAAATATTGGATTTGTAAAAGTATATGATCTGTGTTCGACAATTATTGTACGTGGGAACATATGGTCATTTTCCTGATGATTATATATGCATTGAAAGTTTAGAAAAATTAGGGAAATGAACTTTGTTCTTTGCGCAATCAGAATTCATGATTTTAGTTATTTTGTTAGATACTTTAGTTTTATTTTGTATACGTTTGATGATCATTTAAAGTGTACCCCATGTATTTTACAATCGACATTAAATATTTGATTAACAAGGTTTTTTTTATCAATTTAAACCTAATCCAAAAATAATTTTTACATTACAACTTTATCAATAAAAAAGAGATTGATTTGTTTTGTTCCACGTCACATCTTTTCAAGTGAATTCGCTTCAAAATGAAAGTCGAAACGGGTTGTGAATAATCAAAATTAAGTGTCGGTTACTACAGAAAATATTCGATCAGTTACATAGATTCATGATGACAACCCTCCAATCCACCGAACTTTTCCAAATGTAAAAGTTTCTTAGAAATGTTTCATCGCAGATAGAAGATAAAATTTAAGTCGAGGCAAATCAAAATGATTTATGTAGTTCTCTTTCATGAAACAATTAGAACAAGTCAGGGTCAAAGGTAGTGGGACATAAATCATTTGTTAAAGAAGATGACATGCAAATCTGATCTGATGTTTAACAAAAGATAAGAGCAGCGGGACATACGCAGGATGTGTAAGCGAAGGAGGGACATTTCAAGGCAATATAATTCGAAAACTGGATGACAGAGTTTCTTTATTAAGATAACGTAATTTATACCCCTATGATTAACTGTTCTTCATCGAGGTAAATTCTCAACTTCTGTCTGAGCACTGCGGTAAATCAAGTGGTTCTAGCCTTCTGTAAAAATAGCCATGCCAAACTTACCCCAATTTATGTGGTAACCCTGGCCGCCCATAATTATTTTTAAGCAAGTTTTAAAATATTCAATATTTGATTAATGTTATAGGATCTGTAGGTCAAGACTGAGTTGAGCATAAAAATCGACGTGGTATCTATAGAACTAATCCCAAGTTTAACATTTTTTATATAATTTACAACAAACTTGGTATTTACGAATTTCTGTGGTGTATTCTATATACGTGTTTTGGATAAAAATTGAAATTTTATTGAAATATTTAAATTTGAATTTAAGCACCGAATTCGTTAGTTCATCGTGCAGGGTTGATTTGCGGGGCGCTGTAGATTGTGCCAGCCAGGGGTTCACCCATTCATATTATACTAGGCGTTTACGAAGATTAACCGAATTGGTAAATTCAGTTTATTATTATTATATATCACCGCAGTGGCAATCCGCTGATTCTATCTAGATCTCAGTCTAATCATTTCAGAATGATTTTATAAGCGGTGCCAACTTTGACACCTAAACATAACCTAACATGTGTTTACGCTCGTAATTATTAACGAATGTTTACGAACTATTAGTGATCGAATTTTTCAATATATCTATATGTAATTGTCAATAATCAGCGGAACTGATTCATAAAATATCTATGTACGTGTTCAATTCGTTGTAATAATCGAACGCGACATTTACATCGTTACATTTTCGAACTGTGGTGCGAACAGTTAATTTACGTAAACGCTTAATGGCTATGATTGTGATAACGAACGTGAGTTTTCAGGGTTTACCTAACAGTGCTTAAATACTGTGATCAAACAATAACAATAACAATTCTTTGGAATCCGGCGCCATGTATTTAAAACGCATGTGTTTATTTATGAAATGGCACGTTTTGTCTGTGGATTCCGTTAATACGCGCGGTATCACTTAAAGTGTGTTCTCAGCGATGAACCGCATTAATTTGTGTTTTTAATAAATTCTAACGCTAATGTCCAGTTTTTAAATCGGTAGTAGGCGTGATTATTTTACTAGCCAACATAACCTAAAAATAGTGAATTTATTTACAACGTTTATTTATACCGGATTTATACATTATGTAAGTATCAATGGTATTTACTGCAAATATATTATATGCCTCTTATTGCACGCACGTCATAATTATGATGCATATAACCAACAAGAATTAATATTACGTCCTCATCTACAGAAAGCAATAAACGAAACAGCTTTACTTCATCCATATTGTGTTCAATTTTCTATAGAAAGTGCAACATGACTAACTGTTCAACCAGCATCCAGGGTGAATTGGTTGCAAATTATTATTTAAATCTTCCTGTACGGAAGATTTAAACCGATTCATGAGTGACGTCACCGTTTCGACGATAAAATGGCCGGCGTTGAAGCAATTCACCAAAAAACGTCTTAAATGGTAAACATCCTGAAAATCTCTGGAAATAAGTAAAACATGGAAATTGGTACATTTTCCTCCAAATAAGGACTAGACCGAGCCGGTACCTATATGAAGTCGATATGAAAACACATCCCAATAATGCCAATGTACATGTAGAATTTGGTTAGAAATACATTGGCTTGTGTATGATTTTTTTTTTACGATTATATCCTGCCATATAATTACAAGAATATGAATGAAATTTATATATTATGTAAGTATCAATGGTATTATAATTTACTACAAATATATTACATGCTTCTTATTGCAGGTACGTCATAATTATGACGTATACAGCAAACAAGAATTCATCTCAACGAAACGGCTTTACTTCATCCCTAGTGTGCTCCATTTTTCTACAGAACTTACAATATGACTGACCGCTAAATCAGCATCTAGGATCAATAATTGGTCGCAAACTATTATTTAAATCGGCCTGTATGGAAGATTTAAATCGATTCATTGAGTGACGTCACCGTTTCGATGCTAAAATGGCCGCGAAGGTAACGCGTTGAAGCAATTCACCAAAAATGATGGTGAACATCCTGCAAATGCTCTGGAAATAGGTAAAACATGGAAATTGGTAATTTTTACTTAAAATCAAGACGACAGCCAGTACCTATAAGAGATTCTAGCACATCCCAATAATGCCAATGTTTATGTAGAATTTTGTTAGAAATAAATTGGCTTGTGTATGAATCTATTCGTCCGTTATATGCTGCTATATAATTACAAGAATAAGAGTGAAACTTCGTTGTCCTTTCCAGTTCGATAGCGATGACAGTCGTAGTCCGTATCGGTACGTAATGCAGCGTTGTCAGATCGGCGATGTAATATAAACCTAGAAGTTCTATTATTAATTAATTTTAATAAAAACGTAGCGATATTTACAAAATATATAAAATGTTCCCACCCAACTTTGTTTGATACATTATATGTATTTTACACGGTTATAGTTTCTGTATGAATACTTAATTTTGTAATAATGACACACGCAAAACCTGTCGTTTTTGCTTCGTAAATTTGTTAATTTTGGTCTAGTGTCGAGAAGCGAACCATGTTACGTGCATGGGAGTAACAAGCTCTTATCAATCGACCAGCATCAACTGCTGGAAAATATAAATGAAACTTTGTTATAAAGATGTTAACCGACATATTTGAGAATTGTAATTTCTTGAAACAATTGTTAGCCTGCTTTGTCTGAATTTGTAAGCTTGGCATAAGATTTAAATGTTATAATTTTTCAACCGCACTTCCGTTAGTGTAGTTAGTAGTAAATTACTTCTATTTGTCGTATTTGTTCCAAGATGTAATGCGTTTTTCGCAATCCAAGAAACCGAATTTATGGTCGACCTCTTAACACTGGCAATGTCGCAATGTCGATTAGATTTCGATGTGATTGAGAGTTGGCAACACTCCGTATATATTACCTTGGCCAGTTACGGAGTATTTTCACCTAAAAGATTAATCAATTTGATATATACGTATAGAAAATACGTACTTAGATTAATTAAAAATACAATAGATATTTTTATGATAAATCAGGTAAATTTCTATTGTAGATGTGTTAAGTAATGAAAGTGAGGTTAGTTGTATAATTTCGTTTTTTGTTTGACATGCGCAGTGAGCTGCGTCTAAAAGTGCGCGAGAAGATTTCCTCGTGCAACCAATAAGCACAGGCCGGCCATATTGCATTGAATGAGTGCGTGAAAACATAGGGCTAAACGAAGCCAAAATAAATCTTCCAACATCTTCAAGTTGAGGAGATATACACCGTGATTTAACATCATGGAAAATTCCTATGGAATTGGTGTTGCCAATAGGTATGCTCTTTTTTTGGATGATGAATCCGATCCGTTGGAAGCGCTTAAATTAAAAGAGCAAGAAAAGGAATTGAAAAAGAAAACCAAGGTTGCCGAAAAAGAAAACAAGGGTAAAACCGAAGTTCCTGTGAAGGGTAAGACAGTGCCTGTCCCGAAGAAGGTAATTAAGGAAGCTCCGAATCATAAAGTTCAAGAAAACAAACGCGAGGGTAAGTTAATATAAATATCGCGACCGCCATACTCGTTGCCGATGCACATGTGATTTGGTGCGAGTGTGAATAATAATGTAGTGATTAGTGGCGATAGTCTTCGGTTTTAAAAAGTGCACGCGTTTATTAAAATATCCGATTTCAGAAGGCAAACCAAATCATCAGCGATCTAACGAAAATAAACCGGAACGTACCTACAACAAATTTAACAACGAAAACCGCGAAGAGAGAAACAATAGGCGTAATCGGGAAGATAGACCTTACAATGGACCTTCTGAAAATAACAGGTTTGTCGGTTGATTTTATGAATATTAATTACTTAATTATGTCTTGCATGATTTATGTTAAATATTAATTGCTTGGAGTACTTATTCTGATTATTATAGGGAAAGAGAAGACAGGCCGCGCAGGGAACAAGGTGGAGACAACAACTTTGAAAATCGTAGGGGGCGACCTGTTGGAAATAAAACTGGCACACGTGGAGGACCAAGGCGTACTTTTGACGAAAAACGAGGCAAACGAGAATTTGACAGGCAAAGTGGATCGGACAAGACGTAAGTTATTTCTGTGGCCTTCTTTTTCTATAAATAACCTGGGTATTATTATTAATAATGGTTGTTTTGTCAACACATATATTGAAAACAGGCATGGTTACAGAGGAGTGAAGCCAGTTGACAAGCGTGATGGAGGTGGAGCCCATAATTGGGGATCCCACAAAGATGTTATTGAGTAAGTTACTTAAAAAATTTTTTTTTACCAATTCATAAAAAACATTTCAATCCAACAGCGAAGCTGACAAGACTAACGAAGAAGCCACTTGGGATGTTGAGAAACCAGAACCTGTTACCACCACCACCGGAGAACCAAAGTAAGTAAACTTTGTTTAAATTTTCATTTAATTTTATTTAAAAAAAAAACTAATCGTGTTTACTTAACACCCTGGCTAAAATATTACAACTCGCATTGCAAAGTCTCCAAATTTTAAGTATTTAAATTAAATCAATTTCATTGCAATTCATCGATCCATTAGAAAATTAATTCTTTTTTCATTAGTTTTGCATTTTTTATTTTAGTGTGATTATTCGGTGTTTAAAAAATACGTAAATGGAATGCACATTTTTACGTAACTAATATAAACAATTTATTCAAATCGGCAATGTTAATTTTGTATTCGTGTTGCAGAGAACCTGAACCTGAACCGGAAGTCGTCCCGACCGAAGAAGAACCGAAAGAATTGACATTGGATGAGTGGAAGGCCCAACGCGCAGGTCGCATGAAGCCCCAATACAATATTCGGAAAGCTGGAGAAGGAGAAGACCCTAGCCAATGGAAAAAAATGTACGAGCTCAACAAAAAGAAGGACGGAGATGAAGATGTAAGTTTTTTCTTTGTATTATTTTAGTAACCTAAAATTTAAAAAAAAAATTTAAATTTTTCTAAAATTAGTTTGAATTGGCATTAACGCAAATAACACGAATAAATTTATGGAAAACTTGTTTCGAAATAGTTAATGCTTGTACGGGTGAAATCCAAAAATACTTATACATACTTTACTGTTGGGTGAAATACAAATAATACACATGTATTTATTCTTAAATATGCACATAACAATCTTCAACTGAATGATAAGATAAAGCAATCAAAATAAATATTATCAAGAAGTACAGAAACTGTTCAACATTTCAATAAAAACATCAAGCCACAAGTTTGTTTTGATGTTTTTGAATCTTTATCTGGCAACAGCTGTAGATACTACATTATCATTTGCTTTTGTTTTATTGAAACATTTTGTATTGTGATTTGTGCAATTTATTTATTTGCATACGTTGGTTAACTAATTAATCATTTGTAAAATTCTTCAGTAGTTTTTATTAATTTTGATGTATTTTGATCGTTATTTTGTTTTCACGACTTGGTTGCTTTGTTTTTCATTAATTTCTTTCTAAGTTCTTTTGTTTTCTTGTTCTATAATGAGTACTGTCGTTATGTTTTATTGTCCATATTTTCTATAGTTTATTTTTTATTATTTAGCATTTCTTCATCTTTTATTATTTTAACTTTTGTTTGTTCATTTGTTTGTATCCTTAATTTCTCTTTATTTTTCTCTTAAAATAAATTAATAATTAATCTTCCGGTGAATGCCAGTAATTTTTCATTGGCATTATGTATATACAGGAGGTCTCAAATAAAATAACGACTTTGTGTTAATAAGTCGGATTTTGCTTGAAAACCGTTCTTAAAGCAGAACTATTGTTACTCTGATTTTATAACCTTATTGTATATTTACAAATGTATACACATTAATCAATATTATGAAGACATTTTCTGCACAAAATGGCCTTGAAGGTAAACAGGCTGATTTTATTTGATATAATTATGGGATATCAAGTTTGCTAGAATTTTTTCCAAATACAAATAAACCTGTTTGAGAAATTACGAATATTTCAATAGTAAACGTTTGCGAATTTGTATCAGTTTATATACATATTCTTATCTTGAGATATGGAACAAGTCCTTAGCTATATTACTGATACATAGCTTATAGCCTTAGCTATATTACTGATACATATAAATCTCTTTACATGTTATAAAACGACGAGTAATTTTTAATTAATAATAATACGTACGCATTATTTTACCTGCAAAAACGTACACTTATCAAGGTGCGAGTTAAATGCACCTACGTTTCCTTAGATACAAACTATATTTTTAGCATCGCGACGTTTCTCAGAAACGCCGCACAAATGGTACGAGATACGACAAAATAAAGTTTTAGAATTCTCTAAAATATAGTCTGTGGTATATTTATCTTTTTTCCGACTTTGGACGCCTTTCGCTTCTAAACCATGATTGAAAGATCCAAGGGTTTCTTTTAAGCGATGGCCACACTATGCATTTAGTTGCTGCAACTTTGATGCCGCATCAAAGTTGCAGCAACTTTTCGTGGCCACACTACGCATTTAGTTGCAGCAATCGTGATGCATGGGAATAGAACACGTTCTAATTTGTGGGAAAAATGCATGCATTTCTAGTGATATTTTTAGTAACTGTAGTAATACCAACTGTTATTATAAAAATAAAAACGCACCATATCAACGCAACGGCTGTCATCTATTCAATGTCGAAATGACAAGAGTAGTTTCATTTTTGTAGGTTGGCATTACAAATATTTTGATGTGTTTGACGCATGCAACTTTTCTTGTGTGTGGCCGGGTGTGCGTCAAAAAATGCACGCATCAAAAAATGCTGGAACTTTGATGCAGCAACTAAATGCATAGTGTGGCCATCGCTTTAGGCAATTTAATTCTCTTATTTAATTACAAATAAACTGGGTTCGATAGGTCTTAACGTAAATTACAAAAGAAAGTTTAATCCATTCACGTTTTCATGGTTTTAATAAATCTTTCGTATATTTAGAAATTCATTGTAAATAACCTATTCTTCTAGACGTTACATTCCCTTGCCTTCTTCCTCCCCCTTCTTTGTGGGTAACAACATCTTGCTGTGGCTACACTTATGGGAATTTTTCGGGCATATTACCAATTTCAATGATTTGCTATCTTTAAGATCATGACACACATATTTTCCCATCGCTTGTTATATATTATCTTTTTCCAGACTCTTACCATTTCGTTTTACTCAGTTTTTGTCTTAGAAAGCTTCTGGATGTTCTTCCATACATGTCTGATAGTTAATGCTTTAACCGCATTAAATCTTAGATCTAGTCACTTTCCGTCCGTCATTGCAATTTTTAACATTTTTGTAATGAAAATCTACGACGTTTAGAAACAATTCAGTATTAATTATCATTCATTAATTTTATCTATACAACTATAAATAATTTTGAATAGGAGTCGGAAGATGAAGAATACGATGCCTCGGAATATCCTCAACGTGTTGGTAGGCAGAAGCATGTCCTCGATATAAATATTCACTTCAATGACGCAAGACGAGGAGGGGGAGGTCGTGGACGTGGTGGACGCGGTGGCGGCAGAGGTCGCGGCAATAGGGAAGGTCGTGGCGGTGGCGGAGGAGGGGTAGGAACCGGCGGTGGTGTTGGCGGTCCTAGCAGCACCGGAGGCAACGGTGCCGGCCCAGGTGGCAGCACCGGTGGTAACGGCGGCGGCAGCGTTGGTGGCGGTGGTGACCGACAAGGAAGTCGTTATCGTGCTAACGAAGAACAGGTAATTAAATATTTAAAATATTTCTTACGATTCGTTAAGTACAGTTGACTTTAATAAATGACATTTTCTTTAATTACATATAACAAGTTTTTATTTTAAATTGAAGAATGCAATTATTTTTCTTAAAAAAGATAATAGGTTTCAATGACGAACTTGAAACAATTTTTATTTGTAAACGGCATTACAACATCAACAATTATTAGTTTTATTGTAACTTTTGATATTTTAAAATGAATTCGTTGATGATTTTATTTTCAATTTTAGTTTGTTTATTTGTATGAAATCACAAAGTGTCCCCGATGTTGTACTTTAAGTCGTTTATTTTAGTCCCCAAATCAATTTATTTTTATGGTGAGACATCAAAAAGTTTTTCTTGCTGTGGTTAATTTTTTTTTATTCATTCGATCGAAATTTGATACTTTTGATACTTGTGGTCAGCGCTACAAAAATTTATTAATGTGTAATTCTGTATGGAAACACAATATATTATTTATAAATTCAATGCTAAATTCGTATTGAAAATAAACAATTTTTCTTGTAAATCTCATTTATTTTTATTTTACGAACATGCGGCATTAAAAAAGTAAATTAATAATGGGTATTTTTTTGTGCTTCAAATTTGTAAACTGTGGCTAAAATTAAAGAGTACTTTTCACAATATAAAATATTGCTTGTATAGCCATTTACAGCATTGAAACAAAATTTAATCGGAGTATGTTTCGTGTATTATGTGTTTTATTTTCTGAGGTATTTTGATTTGTAGCCACGGTCATCTTAGACTTGTTAGAATCTACTACAACATTCACTGCAAAGAATTCTGATCGAATTTTATGTCGCAAGTGAAATTAGAACGATGGCGAAGAAAATTAATGCAATACACAAAAGAAAAATTATAATTTTTTGCGTATATTGCAATGTGAATATATATGTTTTTTTTTTTATAGGGAGATGAACGAAATGATACACGTGGAGCTCCTAAAGTGGATGATGAGCGTGATTTTCCTTCTCTCGGTTAAGCGGTATTTTGTCGAAACTTTCAGGTCTCTCGTGTAAATTGAATTCTCCTTTGAAATAATTTGTTATATTGGTACAAACTCCATTAACTAGCCAAAAAAGTAAAATGAAAACTATAAAAATTATAAATCTTGTTATTTAGGATTAACATAGTGGTCTTGAGAATCAATTTGTAGACTGTGTGGCCCAATGGGTGATGGTTGCTAGTCAGTGTGAAACTGCGTTGTTACTACAATTAATAAATGCTCATGTCGTATGGTCTACTTATTTACTATGGTATATAACAATTACCGTTTATCGTACTCGCATTTTTCTTATATATTTTGAAATTAGACTGTAAATATTTGTTCAGTTGTTTATTTTTCTATACATTTTTGCCTGATTGGCTAGGTGATAATTTTTATTTAAAGAATGTTGTACATAATGTAGACGATTGCTTCATGGGCGACTTATTGGCACCACCTTACATTTATCAAAATTTATGGAGAATTGTATAAAAAACATTATTTTCATATGCTTGACTGATATCATTTTCTTGCGATAGTAAGGATGACACCAGGGTTATAAAAGTACTTTCATGTTTGCTATTCAAAAAGGTTTTTGATATATCGTGTAACGTAGAATTTATCCAGTTTTCGTCCCGGTTACTTTCCAACACTGGTGTTCCTTAACCGTAGCTGTACATACATGATCGTAGACTAAATGTTTGATGTCTTCAAATGTCAAATTACGTTGACATCAGAAACTTGTTAAAACTGAATTTTATTCGGTGATATCTTATGTGCTTGATTGCCTATTTTCTGGCTCCTAAATAAATGTTTCCGAACGAATGTATCACCTGTATTTTATTAAATAATTGGCATGCGATTCTGCTCATAATTGTCTCGAAATTTTGTGTGTTCATTTAGATTATGTTTGTGTGATGTGCAGAATCACATCCTTTGGTGCTAGTGGCTTACTGTAATTCAGCTGGTCCTACTTTATTAAGCTTTAGCTTGCTTCTAATGGTTTTGTTTGAAATTGTTCACCTATCATTGCGTTTATTATGCATTTTCAATAACTTACAACTGGTGTAATGATAGTGCAATGATTTTTTTTTGCGTATGTTTAAGGAGGTTTATTTAACACAGTTTTTCTATCAGTTAATAATGAATACATGCAGGCGGAAAAAAACATTTACGTTCGTTAAGTTTTACATCATTTTCAGTTATTTTAAAACTTTGTCAAATCACTGTTGAAAGTCAATTATTATGCATTGGTAGTTTTACATTTTTTATTTTTTCGTTTTCACGTAATTGACTTTTGACATGCAGTGCGTTTAAGTTACACGTACGGTAATTAGAGATTAAGTTGTAGAATAGATTTACTACAATTGCCAAATAGTGTTGAGTGTGGCTATTTCTTAATATTCAGAAATTGATTTATTTGTGTATTTTTAACGATATAACTTCAGTTGCAGTGTCAATTTTTGAATAATCTATCTCGCTGTAATACCTTTATTAATTTTGTAATATATATCATGATTATTATTCAACTACGGTAGTTGTTTAATCGTCATCTGATCATGGTATCTACAGAATATTCAGAAATTGATTTATTTGTGTATTTTTAATGATTTAACTTAAGTTGCAGTCTCAATTTATGGATAATCTATTTCGCTGTAATACCTTTATTAATTTTGTAATATACGTCATGATTATTACGCAACTGCGGTACTTGTGTAATAGTCGTCTGATCATGGTATCTACAGAACATTCAGAAATTGATTTATTTGTGTATTCTTAACGATTTAAGTTCCAGTGTCAATTTTTGAATAACCTATTTCGCTGTAATACCCTTTATTAATTTTGTATTATACGTCGTGATTATTATGCAACTACAGTAGTTGCTTAATATTCAGCCGATCATGGTATCTACAGAAGTTTTCATGACATTTTTGCAACAATTATTCTGTGTTATTTATTTGCATATGGGATGTCACGGATAATTGAAAATTTATGCCATCAATTTGCACTTAAATAGGAAATGTATTATACATTAAACTACAATCAATGGATTTATATATAGATATGCTAATATATTTTGTTTCATTTAATCCTTTACCTTATTATCTTAAGTTAAAATAACAACTGAAAGTGTATTTAAAACTCCTAAAAAATATATCTGAAAATTTTATTGCCATTAAATTACTACACGAATTTATAAAAAATCTAGTAAATCTAGAAGGCTTGTTTAAGATGGGGTACATTCATTCAATATGCACACTTTTTGTTACAATATGTACAGATGCATAAAAAACGGCCAAAGCAATGCTTTCATTAATTCTCATTCGATTTTGATAAACTGTGCACTAAATGAAACAATTCGAAGTATACTATGACCTGATGCTATCTATAACAATATAAAATTTTTGAAAACGTATATTGGTTTTGGTGCCTGCCACTGAATTGGTCCGTGCAGTCCAATCCACTTTCTATATTGATTCTGCATTCTTTCTAATTAGTTTCTAATGTGTCTAATTACGAAGAATGTAAGGGTACCGTTTACGAGCAATTTCCCTTCAGGGTAAATTTTCTTGAACACGTACGTCCAGATTGTTTCGAGTGTTTTTAATGAAATTTTTACTAAGTGAAAAATCTGCTGTGGTGAATTTTCTTCCGCAAGTATACAAATCTTAAGTTTAAAGTTTCATAACTTTATCTTTAATTGTTTATACGCTAGAGCGCGCATAGACACAGTAATGTCATTCCGAAAATACATGAAATACAAGAAAGTAAAATTATAAATGCTCAAATACAAAAAATCAAGTTTCTTTATTCTAAATAATAACTTCGAACTCGAACATTTTCAAATATAGTTTGCACATTCTTTTAGAATGATTAAAAATTAGGTGTTAGGCCTTAGAATATAATAATAAATTGCAACTAATGGCGATATTTACTATCTGTTAGGACATGATCCGGTCAAGGATCACTCAAATATAGAATGTAATGTATATTCACATTCCTGGGTATGCTGAGATCGTGAGTTCGTTAAAGCCCTGACCGTGACCAGACCTTTCAAAATTGATAGGAACTTACATAAGCAATATTACGGTGCCTTTGTCATGGCTTATTAAGTTATCAAACTATTTCGGAGATTGCGTTTTCGGCTTGGAATCGGATTATTCTCCTACTCATCGATTTCAGCGCCGTGTGACGTGATTATAAAATTTAAACGATTTATAGGTGATTTATATATTTCGAGTATTTATGCTAAGTGAAAAATATGGCTTGACCACTTTACCAATACAACAATATCAAATTCAAAAAATAATGTATCATAAATGTATAATAATCAATCTATCTGTGCATTTAAAGTTAAAATAAGACAAAAAATTGTAATGATATTTAAAAATCACTGTTTTAGGGTGGAAAGCTAGTAAGTAATAATAAAACAGGAATATATAGTTTATCATGTCTAATGCGCATGAACATTTATTTCATAACAGATTACTTTAATGATGCATTTGAAATTCCCGCGAAAGTTGCCTACGTGACTAAAAGCACGCTATATTTTTGCAGTGCAAATAATAGTGAACATGTACTTGAACCAAAATGTATTTGCTTTTTGGCAATTTATTATAAAATTTCTATTCACAATAATGGCATTTTTATGTAATGCTATAAATAATTTCAAAAATTGGAAATTTTCGATGAGCGATGTTGGCATTAAATAACAGTGGCGTATTGTTTAATAGGCTCGTTCTTTGAAATTTAAAATAAAGTGAATTTGTTGATAGTTTATTAGACTTCTTATGTGTTTGTTTTATGCAATTATTAAATATTAGAATTTAATTCAAATCAAATTTCTTCATTTAAGTGAATTGCGCATTACATTTTTATAAGTTGTGTAATAACGTAAACGGGTATTTTTTGTTACGCCTATGTTTTGTGTAGTACTTCCCGGCTCGAAGATGGCGGCAAGTGAAAACGTACGTTAGAATTTTTAGCAATTACGGAAATAAAAGTGAAAAAATTGAGAATATTTCAGTTAGTTTCCATACAAACAATCTTACATATGTTTTCTTTCTACTGGAGTTCGCGAAGGTTCAGACTAATGTGATATCCGTTGAACAAAGTGTAAATAAACACCGAACCCGGGCTTTTAGTGTGATGGCGTCAAATGGTGATGGTCCGCCTGAAGAAATTGTGTACGCACCCGACAACGAAGGGGACACGCTAATACCAGAAAATACGAATCGTTGTTTTGCATGTAAAGGAAGCCCTGGAGGTTGCTGCTGCGAAGTGACGAATAATTTAAAGAGAAACGGAAATAGTGGTAAGTTATATTTGTAAACAAGCATGTTCTGATGTTTTGAAATGTTTTATTATTAAAACTTAGTGAGCCGAAACATTTGTTATTCTCTTTAATGTAGATTCAGCAGTGAAACATGACGAATCAAATGACATTTCTCCACTTTCCTTGACTGCCTACAGTCCATCAACAAGGCATAAAAATCCATTGTATATTACATCAGAAAACAAAATGGATTTTCTCCCAGATAAACCAAAAGACTCAAAACCGGATTCTGATGTTGCCTTATCAGATACTTACGTCCAAATAAAACCCGTATTGGATGAAGTTGTCAATAACGTAGCGAAGGTAAGGATACGTTCAATTGACGAGATGACAGCTGACGATGTTAACATAACATCCGAGTTCACTTTAAATAATAACGTATCGACGATTGAAGTTACGAAAATAAACGAAAAAGAAAACAATTGCAATAATAGTATTGCCGAACGGGGTGAACATATTGACATTAACGTTAATAACGTTAAAATTGTCAGTGAAAGTGATATCTCATTAAAACTGAAAGAAAACGGGGAATGCGACAAAGACGACCAAAAGAAACTTAATAAGAAAAAGATCGTGAAAAAAGAGAACGTCAAGTTCGATCCCAAATTGAATTTAATCCCCTCCGTTAAAATAGAGAAAAGTAAAACGTTTTCGAAGCCTAAATTGTCACATAAACAAAAAGCTGAAGTGTCAGAAGATAGAATCGAATGTATCCAACACGATCTGAAAACGGACGTTTATGAACCTGTAATTGTTGAAGAGAAACATGTTAAGTGTAGTCGATCATCGATACCCAAAAATCTCGACTACAAATTGTTGGAAGGTAAGGAGGGAATTGATTTATTAACAATGATTGAATTACAAATGAGCGAAACCATGGATGACAAAATGGAAGTTTCTTCTGGTTCGGATAACTGTCCCAGTGATAAAGAATCCCCTCGAAAAGCTCAAAGAACACGGTCAGTCGAATCCGCCCTTTGGATTAAAGACGATAAACCAATTCCTGTGCCTCAACACGGTGTTAAACGTCCAAGATCTGTCGATAGCGGACCTGGACCAATAACGTTAAATAAGGTTCGCAAATTAGACGTGAAGCCTCACTCTAAGACACCCGAAGATATGGAAGACACCAAACCGATCGATAAAGATCAAAAATGTAATGATAAGAAATCTGAGAGCCATAAATCAGAGCATGGGAAAGATCGCAAAAGTGAAAAAAGGAGCCATTCTGACAAGAAGAAGTCTTACAAGTCTTCCATCGGCATTCAAGCACGTCCATCCAAAGATTCATATAAATATTTAAAAGTCATGGAACCAAGACCTATGCTATTAATGAGTGGAAACGTTTCTTACCCTCCAAGTGATGTAAGTATAGCACGCAATTAAAATTACTTGTAGTAAAAATTGTTGCGTTCATTTTTAGTTAAAATTGAAATATCGGCGGTACTTCCACATTGAAACTCACACAAACGGCGGCGCCCAAGTTATTCATACTTTACAAGATGAAATTAAACATTTGGATAAACAAATGATGCAAGAATTGGTGGCCGAGTATTTTAAACTTGCATTTTCTGAAGACGCTAACGGTCGTGCGAATTTTGTCATGGCCATCGTGCACGGCGCTGCAGCTTATCTCCCAGATCTACTCGAATACATGGCTGCCAATTACCCCAACCTAACCGTAAAAAGTGGTATGTTAAATCGAACGTCCGATTTAGAAACTACAAGCTTAGCACAATATAAAGAAAACGTGAATAAAAATTACCACAGCGGCACTGTGCGATGCGGACCCCTCCACCAAGTTAGTTTAGTAGGCACTGCTCACGAAGAAGTCGGTGGATACTTCCCAGATTTACTCGATCGATTAGAAGAAAATCCATTTCTGAACGTGGTACGTACGTTTTATTAAACAAATTATTTGAAGTGTATTAACGTCTTTTTTTTCTCAGACGATGCCATGGGGTGCTTTGTCGGTTGTTCACATGAAACGTGAAGAATCCAACGACGGGCCAATTTTATGGTGTAGACCTGGAGAACAACTCGTCCCGTCAGATAGTCGTTCGCCTTATAAAAGAAAACGGTATATATCAAATCTTTGGTTGATCAGTAATTGCATTTTAATTATATACATTTTTATGTCAATATGAAAGTTAATTATATTTGGTTTATTAGCACTGGGATTAACGAACTGCGCAACCTCCAATACTTACCAAGACTGTCTGAGGCTCGTGAACACCTCTTCGAAGATCGAACAAAAGCTCATGCTGATCATGTCGGCCACGGCTTGGACCGTAAAACAACTGCGGCAGTCGGAATTTTGAAAGCGATTCATGGTGGAAAAACCGAAGGGGACATCAATAGAATTACGAAAGATGTCGTTGCTTTCGACGCTAAAGACTTCGATCTTTTATCAGAGAAACTGCAGCTAGATTTACATGAGCCTCCTATATCACAGGTAATTGGATTAAAAAAAAAATTACAGTGAAGTTACATTCATTCGTTTTAGTGTGTCACGTGGATTGAAGATGCTAAATTAAATCAGTTGAGAAGGGATGGCATTAAATATGCTCGTATCAGCTTATACGACAATGATATTTATTTCCTGCCAAGGAACATAATTCACCAATTTAGAACTATTTCAGCTGTGACCAGTATTGGTGAGTAATTTCCTTCGAGGCTTTTGCACCAAATAGTATGTATAAACAAACAGAAGTAAATTGCATAAAAAAACTAAATTAACCGTAGAATGGAGTCTAGGACTTTGGGGACTCGAGGCATATTAACAGGTTCATCATCATGCATTTTTTTAAAACTTCTTATGGAAAATCTTGTAATTATAACACAGGTCTACATTAAAAACTTGTCTTGAGTTCAACAATATATGATTCCCCACGCATCACAGAATTCGTACTATTGATCCCCATCTTATTTAAAGCCCTCCAAAAACATTTAACTTTGCTTCAGATGAGCTTTATCGAATTGTATAATTAAACCCAATTTAATACGTAGAGGGGGCAAAAGGACTTTTGTTGGATTCACCAATTTATTACGTTTATTTTTTCCATTCTCAAGCATACGAAGCACCTGTAGATCTGTGCAAAGCATCCAAATGCATTTTGCACACTTGAATTTCTCTAAAAGAAGCTCCAAGTTGTCATATCTCTCTCTCTCTCTCTCATGAGGAACCTTGGTTGAACACCGCGAAAATGATTCTCCATACAGATTTGACATTGTTTATTAGAGTGCCTTGAAATTCTTTAATGAGACACTAATTTGGAACACTAATTAAAAGGGTATATCAATCTTTATTCGATCTTAAAAGCTAAATTGTTTTAGTTTCATAATTTAGTATATTTTTAAACTTAGTTATAAATATAAAAATCATTCATTGTTATTACCAAAAAACTGACATTGCTGCCATTTTCCAAATCTGAATCTAAAAGAATATTGTCGAATATTAAAACACTGTTTCTGTTATAATAACTATATTAAGACCAGTGCATGATACGTTATACTATATACATTTTTATGTCAATTATTAATTTTTGGGTTATTTACAGCATGGCACGTAAGATTGAGCCAATATTACCCAGATAAGGGTGAAACCATTGCACAAGCAGTTCGGCCGCAAGCCGAAGTGTATAAGGAACAACCGCGTGAACTAAAACCTGAAAAAGTTAAAGAAAAAATCGCTGTTGATGTTGAAAAGCACAAACCAAAATACGACGAGAAACCAAAATATGAAGAGAAACCGAAGTTCGAAGAGAAACATAAATTCGAACCGAAGCTTAAATACGAAGAAAAACCGAAAGAGAAGCACAAGAGCGAGCGTCAGGATGACCACAAGTATCGCGACCGTGACAGATCTTCGCACCACGGGAAAAGCGACAAACACCGGCATAAGAGCCACAAACATGATAAGCACCGCGATAAGAAATCTTCTAGTTCCAGTCTCGGTTCCGACAAGGATAAATCTAGGCGCGATAAAAAGGATTCGCACGATAAGCATCACAGATCGAATAAACATGATTATAAGAAAAGTTCATCTAGTGACAATAAACACAAAGAATTAAGAGACTATAAAGAATCTCGTGAATACAAGGAGCCGAAAGATTATAAAGGAAGCAAAGATAGGGTTCCTAAGGAAGCAGGAAAGGATGAAAAGGAGTCGAGTAATTCAGGGACTGTTGCGGAACCAGTGCCTCGTCATCCCTCTGAATCATTTGTGGCTAAGAGCTTGGTGGGGTCAACGTCGTCGCTATTGCCAAGTACTGGTAGTAGCACATCCTTTACTACAGACAGTAGTCATTCGACGCCCGTTAAAAAGAGCCCGCAGGAGAGAGTGCCCAAGCCCCAAAAAATCAAGAAACCCCGGCTATTATCAGTCGATGTACTAGGGGATATCTTGAAAAATATGAAGAACCAAAAATAATAGTTAAACGGGAGTTAGTGACACTAAAGTGACCTAACTTAAATACTGTATATAGTGTATAATATTAATGATACCGTTATGTAAAGTCAGTTTTAAGTTTTTTAGTTTTGTGCAGCTGCATTTCTTAAGAATCAAATTTTTTGTTTTTAATCGAACATTCATTGATATGCAGTTTTTGACTTTGTCACCAGTTTTGTTTGAAAACCACACGTTTGTTAAATATTAACAAAAAATTAAGATCTCAGAATATTTAGATATTAATGAAATTTGTTTTACCTATTACAGAGACTTAACTCGTAAATGTACATAATGTACAGGTAGATTTAACTTGTACAGTTTTTTACATAGTCAAGCCTTTAAACGTTGTTGTATAAAGTTTAAAGATATAATAATGTTAGAAATTAGTCATTGTTCATACAAATTTATTTCAAATAATATTACTTCGTAAAATTTCGTTTAAAAATAACTGCGTACTTGATTTTCTTGGCATCATCACATACACATTTTTAACGTAAAACAAAAAAAATTTTATCCGACGTTCAATAGTTTTTCCAAACGTGCATATCGTACAAAATTTCTGTCATGAGTAGTAATGCCATTATTTGAAAAGACTTTGTATGACAATTATATTTTCCTATCGCAGCAGTTATTTTAACTTAAAATATATACTTTTGCATAAACAAATTAAAATAACATCAGCTTAACGTTACTCCATTCCTTAAGTTCATATTTCATTTCCTGTGTTGTATATTACTCGTTTGTATTAGCTTTAAATATGCCTAATATTTTCTCGTATTGGGTATTTGCAATTTTTAGTTGTGATTTTTCATAATCCTTTAGAGATGTGTTTATTTTATGAGAGAAGCAACTTTAATTTATTTATTTAAACTTACTTTATTAATGATGAACATATGGTACCTTATGCTTTGAGTTTAAATGCATGTATGCAAACCATATTTGTTTGCCGAGAAATATTCAAAGTATTTCGTTTATAATTTAAAAGACTTTCAAATCAACGGAATTCTCATTGACGTTTTAGTGACATTATTTTATTTAAAATTTTTAAAATTGTGCATGTTTGTGACCCAGTATAAATAAATATGTATGAGCATACATGTACAATAACAGTTTATTTTAGTTTGTATTTTTAACTACAGTTTGTACAAAAAGAAATTGGTTTGTAGTATTTATGCATTTAAGGTATCTTGTATTTTTTAATGTGATAATTTTCTATATAAAAGTAAGCTATATTACCTTATTGACAGAAAGTTCTTATTCAGTTATTTATTACAATTACACTTCATCCATGTTTAAGACATTATCTATTAGAGAAAATAGTTTTTAAAATATTTTATCGGTGTAGTAGTTGCAATTTGAGTTACTTTAAGAAAATAATTACTACTTGTCTTGATATTTTTATATTTGTGCATGTGTTACTATTGTCTATGTTAGCCAGTTTCGTGTATTTTTACATTCCAAAAATATGTTTTATTTTCAATAAACTTTTTGTCAATTAATTTTTTTTTATTTTCATGTATTATGTGTATATATACCGGCCCTTGGGGTCCAAACAGGACCAACAAAACGGCGGTGTTCCCATCTCTACCGATTGTTTTTTATATTTAATGGTTTTGTTCTTTGTTTACCGATCTTCGAAAAATATATTTCTATTGAAATATATTCTACTTTCACTGAAATTTCAAGACAAATTAATTTTTATAATAAAGTGGGCCATTGATTACTATAAGCACCAATAGAGCGCAGAGTCGAGCCGATGTTGCGGTGCGGAAAAGAGGTGTTCTTGTTTAAAAGAACTTTGTGTTTAACAATTCTATATCATTAACTTTGTAAGAACGATATATATATATACAAATCTTATGTTTAAAGTTTCATAACTTTAGCGTTAATTGCTTAGGTACTCAGAACGTACATTTCCCGTAAAATCTCGAGTTTTACTATACTTCGTGCACATAAAGTATGAGAAAGTAAAAAGGGCGAATTGTACGTCCAATTATGCAAATTATATTCTTGTTGGAGGTCATTTAATTTCTGCTCATTTTATGCAATGAATATACAATAATTTTACTTATCTAATACGTAATTATTTATAGTAATTATAATGCAATTATGTAAATTTTGCTAATTATTACAATTACAGTGTTACATATCCAAATTTGAAATAAAACTGACTAATTTGTTAATCAGCGACTTAAACGGGGTTTCTAGATTTTGCGGCTCTGAAGATATCCTCGAACTATTTATGCCTAATATTAAAATCTCTTATTTTCTCATGTTGATATATTAACCTAAAAAAAATCCATAATTCTTAAGTTTTGTTAACGTTATTATAATTTTACTTGTTTTAAATGTATGTAATACGATATCGTGATAATAATTATGATTGTGGGAGAAACGTACACAGAAACAACGTTCAAATAATAATTCAAATAATATTTATAACTAAAGGTAACAACAATATTCAAATGTGTTTTAATTGTAGAATAAAAGCGTAATTCCAAAATATAATTTATGGGTACGTGCTACGCGCATGGATATATTGTTTTTAAAATATGTAGAATGGATTCGAGTTATTTCATTAATCGTGGGAAGTAAGTCAACCTTCATACAGAAAACCTTGGTCGTTCAATCTCGTTCCTCTTGTGCTATCTTTGTTATTATAGCGTTGTCAGCATGTCTGTTCGGTAAATTTCGTTAGGTTAATTCGTTCAAGATTAGATTGTTTAAGTATTAAAATTGTTCTTTGGTATAAAATGTAGTTGCTTCCGTCTCCTTGATTAGTGTTTAGTGTAGTTGGTGGCGTATTTTCAGCGAGTAATTCGTTAAAACATAATTTGGACCTTAGACCATGGCGCTAATCCGAAAGAATTCAAAATTAAGAAGCAGCGTCCCTTGTTTGAATTTATCGAGATCCTATCAGAATGCAAGTCTCGAATATATGTATTTACAAAGGAGTAAAATACCAACAATGCATTTTCAGCCGTCCTTACCAAGATTACCGATTCCCAAATTAGAATTAACATGCGAGCGTTACCTGGCAGCGCAGAAACCTTTATTGATCGATGAATATTATAGAAAAGTGGAATCGAACGTAATTAGATTCAGAGATAACTTAGGGCGAGACTTGCATAGATTGCTAAAAGAAAACGATAAGGCTAACAAACACACAAGTTACATATCAGAGCCCTGGTTTGACATGTACTTAAAAATTCGTAAACCGCTACCGTTAAATTTCAATCCGATGTTAGTTTTCCAAAACGATACCAGGAAAGAATACAACACCCAAGTAATCCGCGCCACGAACATGCTGATTAGTTCGCTGCGTTTTTGCAAATCTCTCGAAGCAGGCGTATTGGAACCTGAAGTGTTTCACTTGAACCCCAAGAAAAGCGACAACGAAACGTTCAAACGCATTTGCTCGAACATACCGTCATCTTTGTCTTGGTACGCCGCATATTTATTTAAAGCGTACCCGTTGGATATGAGCCAATATCCGAATTTATTTCGCGCCACGCGTATACCGGAGATCGATAAAGACCGATTTTATAGGGACCCCAGCGCTAAACATATTTTGATTCAACGCAAAGGACATTTCTACACCTTCGACGTTCTTGATGAATCTGGTGATATTTTACCAGTTGAAACAATATTGGCTAGAGTACAATTCGTCTTGAATGATGACGTCGCACCATCGGAATTTCCAGTAGGTGTTTTAACCACTCTGGACAGGAACAAATGGGCAACTGCTAGGCATAACTTATCGGCGTTATCCAACGAAGAAGTTTTGAGAAAGATCGATTCAGCTCTCTTCAACATATGTCTCGATGACGAAAAATGTGGTGACAACCTGCGCGGCCTCATAAGACAGTTTTTACATTCCGATGGAAAGAATCGATGGTTTGATAAATCGTTCTCTCTGCAAATAGCCAAGGACGGCGTCGCAGCAGTTAATTTTGAACACTCGTGGGGAGACGGAGTAGCAGTGTTGAGATATTTCCAAGATATATACAAAGATTCAATAAATAATCCACAAGTACATCCTGATACAAAAGCATATGACACCGACATTGGCAACGTACGTCGCTTGGGTAATTTATCTAAATTTTAATCAAACTTGATCTGAATGTTTATTTATTTTGCAGAAATAAAGTTGGATGACTCGATTAAAAACGACATTTCCAATGCCATCAAAAGTTACAAAGCAACCTGCGACTCCTTAGATATTAACTTCATTGAACTGGGAGGTGTCGGTCGTAAAGTTTGCAAGAAATTTAACGTCAGCCCTGATGCTGTCATGCAGATGAGTTTTCAGGTGAATTTACAAATAATAATGGTGTTTCAAATTTCATTTTATCTCTTATAGGTTGCTTATCATAAGCAATATGGTAAATTTGTGCCATCATATGAATCCTGCAGCACTGCAGCTTTTCGACACGGAAGGACAGAAACTATTCGACCTTGTACTATGGCCACTAAAGTAAATATGTTTAATGATTTGTCTAAACAACAATTAGTTTGTAAATAATTGTAATTCAAATCATTTTATTGTAACTAACATATGATCTAATTATTTACATGTGACAATGAGTCATGAATTATTAACATAAAAAACAGACAGACTCGTAGCCTCATTATTTCTCATTTGATTTTAATACGCTATATAATAAATGAAATGTCTTGAAATGTACTATTAATTGAGGACAGAAAAATATATTTTTTTTTTGAAAAAATGTTCATATATGACAGTCAACTTGTTTTCAATTGGCAATGTTATTTTATTTTTTCCGTTAGAAATTTATTTTCTGATTGCAATGATGTCCATATAATTTTGTTATACAAAAGAAAAATGAAAACTTTGTAAATAAATCGCTTGTAACGTCAATAATTCGAAATTGACGTAGTTAAGTTAATAAAATGTAACAAAAGAAGTAAAATACACACATGTATTATATATGTGTGACATTTAATGCTCTATTCTGTTTTCAGGCACTAACTGAAGCGTTAAATTCCAAAAATAAACCCTCGAACGCTGAATTAAATCATTTAATATCAGAGTGCTCCAAGGTACACGTCCAATTAACAAGAGAAGCGGCAATGGGTCAGGGATTCGATAGACATCTCTTCGCTTTAGAATTGCTTGCCCATAAATTGGAAAAAAATCAAGAGAATATTTTCGATGATCCTGCATACGCTGCTCTTCAAAACAACATAATTTCAACAAGCACACTGTCTTCGCCTGCCGTACGAGCTGGAGGATTTGGGCCTGTGGTTGCCGATGGTTTCGGAATAAGGTGGGTATTTGTTTTTCAGTAACTGCACATGTAATTCTCTTGTCATTTATAGTTACGTCATAAAAGATGACTACATTGGCACGTTGGTCACCACTTACCCAGGAAAGGATGGAAAAGAGTTTATTAATTGTTTGAAGTCTACCATTGATGAAATAATATGTGTTCTAAATGCCAAAAATTAGTTCAATTGCTCTCGCATCGTATATATATATATATATATTTTTATCCTAAATACCGTATGTGCCTTTTTTATGTTGTGTTACAACCTTATTTTAGTTTGTTTGATTGATTCTTGCTTTAATTACTGTGTATAATTTTTTAAGTTAGCTTTATTAAAGGTTCAAATATTTGTTATATGGAAAAAAAGGTTTACTTTTATATTGTATTGTTATAATAATTATATATTTTATAGATTAAATGTATCTCTTAAATTCAATCAAGTATTTTATTACTTCTATCTGGCTAAAGTAGAGCTACAATTTTTTTATAATATTCCGACATTTAATTGTAACGATGTAGTTATTCTTAATATTATTAGTAGTAATAGAATTAAGAACATATAACATATAGAATTCCCAAAGTAACCTATTTCTAACTTTTTCAACGACTTTCATTCATTTTACAACAACTGGATCATAGATTGACAGTCCGTTGAAGATTCATTTTTATGGCATTGGTTGACCATACAATTTTTTTAATTTAATCAACAAAATTTAGAACCAGGAGCCATTTTGTAATTCTAAGCAACTTTTCTTTATGTTTTTTTTATTAGCAAGATCTGTTATAAAAGAAAGTAATAATCGAGTAACAGCTCTCTAACGTTGTTTAAATCATACTTGTATAATAGGATCAAGCAATAAATTATTTATCTCATTCTATATCAATTAAACCTGATGTCTCTCAGACTCAACTTTGAAGTAATTAATTTTTGTATATGACTTTCCCTTATCAATTATATCAGACAGGTTCACAATGTTCGCCAATGATAATACATATACAAGGTCCGGTCCACAGCTTAAAAGATTAATTTGTTATACCCGGACAAATATCAATGTATTAAAATGGTTTCAAATTTGTTTTCTGTGAGCAAAAGACTACAATTTAAAACGTGAATAGTATAACTCAATTGTAGTTTATCGCTTAGAGCTGGTACACTGACACTATATGAATTCTAGGGATTAATTTAGATCGTGAACTTGACATCAAATTAATCTGGCTATGTAGAAATTTCGCTCTTTGAGCTTCGATAGAAATCGCTCAGCTTTGCAATGAGTAAAAATACAGTGATAATTATATATTAATCATTACTTTATTCAGTTTTTTTTATATATTATTTTTGTGGATTTAGTGTCCAAGGTATTTAAGCTTCAAAAAAGAGCCTTGCGTGTTTTAGTTCGTATCCCCCATCTTTGAAGTTGTGTAGTAGGAAGGAATATTTACATAAACTTGATAAATTTTATTTATATTGACATTCACACACTACATTTAGATCAACAACAAATTATAGGGTTTCAAATTTTCACTTAAATTAAATCGCTTCTGATGGGCCATACTTTTGACAGTCTGAATAGAGATGGTTTAATTTAATTATTGAGAACGATATATGCACACGATTTTTATTTTACTGCATTGTTACTTAATAATATTTGACAATTTGTTTATATTATGTAAATAACATGATTACAATTAATTATATTGTCTAATTTATAGAAATTAGTTTTGTGCGAGACTTGCTTGCCCATATACAAAAAAAGTAAATAAAGAGTATATATTAACAAGCTGGAAGATTTGATAATTAATAATCGAATGTAGGCTTTCACGGCCATTGCTCCATAAAGATGTATCTTCCGGGTGTTGTCGTGGTTGTTAAAATTGACGTTTCGGTGATTTTTTTCATAAGTTTTCAAAAGACATTATTTCAACAACCACGGTAACATTTTTATTTGATAATTAAGTTCTGGTTTCGTTACAAATATATTTTCTAGTTACATTAACAGTTATTAACAATTTACGTAATAATTAAAATTAATTTAACAAGAATCACTTTCGATTAGTTTTATTATACATTTACAAGTAAAACATAAATTTATTAAAATCTTTGAGTACAACAGAAATATTTTACATTTATATTGTATAGTTATAATTCTTACAAGATTTATAAATCAATTAATTACTTTTATCACTAAAATCCATGGTAAAGATCAGATCTAAAACATACCCACACCAATTAAAGAATCACCTATTATCTACACACATGTACAATAAACGGAGAAAAAATATTTACAAGGTAAATGACATTAGATTTGTTGAACTTAAACTTAAATTAATTAATATTAGCAGATCTTATTATTCAAGTGTGTTTAATGACCAACTTTATCACCCATCGACACTTTGGAAACCTGCACAAATAAAATATAAATGCATTATTTTTATTGTTAATTAAGAGATGAGATACATACCATATAAATTCCAACAATTAATCCAAATAATCCTATTGCACTACCGAAGATTTCTACAATTAAAATTTTTACGAATAATGCAGAATTTGCAGCGTCTGCCAGCGCAGCTCCGGAACCTACGATACCGACTGCTATGCCGCAGAATAAATTTACGAAACCTACTGCAATTCCAGCTCCAAACATTAAATAACCAGCCAGCCAATTTTTACTGCGAACGTTAAAGTCATTATAAGCAGTTTTATAAGTAAAATCCTGAAAAAAAGCAAAATTTATATTAATCAATTAATAAAATTGATGAATTAATGACCTCTAAATAACCAGAAAGAACAATGGCTGTGATTAACCCATATATAGCTACTGCTTCGCAGAAAATTACAGAAATTAAGTTTTTCGTCTTAATTCGTGGTGCTTTCACACCTCCACCAATAATACTAACACCTGTTGTGTGTATGCCCCTAAAATTAAATTCAATTATTTCATGCAATGGAACACAAATTTAGATAATCACAAAGCAGCTCCAACGACTGACAGGGCGACGGATAAACCTATTCCAATGGTGGCCCACATATGAGGGGATGTTTCTTCCAGGAACCTAAACAAGAAGTAATTTGATTCAAGCCTATTAATAAATATATTAGGCATACCATCCAAAGCTAATTCTTTCGCCTTTACCAGTCAGCACATGGTATAGAGCTGAAAGTAATAATGATAAGTTATTGATTTTAATTTTATTGGTTATATATTGAAAAACTCACATAACACCGTAATCGCAGAAACAGTAGTCCCGAGAAAAATAGATCCTAAAACAACCCTCATGGCAAAACAAGGATTTATGTTACTTGCACAAAAACAACTACTAAACTATTTAAATAATTGTATGAACCTAACTTCTTTGAACTGTCACGTGAAAGGCGGAGTGGTTTTCACTGCTGCTATCGATAAAATAGGTAACTTCGAAAATTAAACAAAGAACATTTAAAAAATATTGGTATATTTACAATTCTACAAAGATATAACCATGTAATTGGCAAGAATAAGGAAACACGTATTTTTAAATTAATATACTACGACTAAATCTGATACGTTTATTTGGTGCCATCTCCCATGCTTCCTTTCGACGTCTAAAATAAAAAGCAATTAAATATTTCTCAATATTTATCTCGATTATAGTTACCATATAAATGCCAACGATTAGGCCGAAAAGTCCGATGGCGCTGCCGAAAATTTCAACGATTAAAATTTTAACGAAAAGAGATGAATTTGCCGCGTCTGCTATGGCTGCTCCAGAACCTACTATACCGACGCAAAGTCCGCAGAAAAGATTTACCAAACCTACTGAAACACCCGCGCCAAAAATCAAATATCCACCCATTGCGTTCATTGCTCGTACGGTTTCGCTATTATTTACTACCGCCGGCGTAAATTCCTGCAATGTTATTATGTAATTCCACATAAACGCGTTGGGTTGAACTTACGTTTAATATCCCAGTTAAAACGATAGCTGTAATCAGCCCATAAATAGCGACGGCTTCACAGAAAATAATTGAAATAAGATTTTTCGTTTTAATACGCGGTGCTTTCACACCAGCTCCTACTATGCTCACACCAGTCGTGTGGATGCCTCTAATAATTAATTAATATGGTATTATTTGTGCAATTAACATTGATAAATCTTACCCAGCTGCTCCAACTACTGATAAAGATACTGCTAAACCAATACCGAGCAAAGCCCACATATAAGGAGATGATTCTTCAAGAAACCTACAGATATTTACCAGAATTAGAAAAAAAAAACTAACACCATAATGAATAAAATTATAAAAGTAATATTATCAACGTAATTGTTGACAGCTACGTGTGATTTAGGCGGCAATGCCAATGCAACGAGTTCACCAATCAACTTTCCGCGTTGGTTTGTGTTTGACCAATCACGTTCGAGAATAAAATAGTAATTTAGTTATGTTAAGTTATCAGTATATGCATATGTTGGCAATAGCATTATACAATTATTTTTCATATAATCGCAGAATTTATTACACAACAGAAATTTGTACAATAACTAATAACAATATGTTAAACACAAAGTTTATTATTACAATAAAAGTTATTGTAGAACAATACGCAGACTTATAAACTAAAGGATTGATACACATGTTGGTGCTCCCATTACCTATAATTATGAAAATTGCTGCGTTATGTAAACCGGGCTTTAAGAAGCATGTGAAGTTGAAGTTGTTGCAATTTTCATATGGATGGCTAGGTTTCTGAATTAGGCTAAAGGTTAATCAAAAGTCAAGAATTGAGTTAACGATCTGTGTAGCTTCAGTCATGGGCTGAACCAGACTAATATCAAAATAAAAATAATGAATTGGAGCGTTCAAATTTACTCGAGCCGAAATAAAACGCATCCGGTTTTTGCTGTTTTCCATATAAACATGGAACAACTTAACTAATTTAGCAATGTTACGAAATTATCAAATATGACTCTAAAACTAGTTGCCTTCATAATTAATAATTAATTACGACCCTTGTATCAGGGTCACGGTCACAAGGGCCACACTTGCCAACTTGGACAAAAATAAAGCTTATAAGGTATTTGGCTCTTAGATGTCACGTGATGTAGTCATACTCTTGTGTCTCAACATCGACATGTATTTGGCTCGTAACTACGTGCACCTACGCGACCTTGATTAAGTGTAACCTCGTGAACGCGTTCGTAATAGTTTTGGAAAAATTTCAATCAAGCACAACCATAATCGGAATCAGATCAATGTTTATATAAAGGTATTTACTTCAGAAATATTGGAGCAAACATTTAATCAAGATCATGTGGGCGCAATAATTACGTACACAGTACATTATTAATTTTCAAAACTCAAATTTTCAAGTTTAACTCTGCCCAAAATGGTTATTTTGAATTCACTTTTGTGTAGCAATCAGACCACCCGGCATTAATATATTTTGCAAAACTTGAGGTAAAATGACTTTCCCAGTCTCTGATACAGACTTTTATAATTTCTTCCGACACCATCAAAGATTTTTCATTTACCAATTTTTCCTATTTAGTTACTTAAAAGAATTTATTTAATATGAAATCAAATTTAAAAAAAATACATTTATTTATTCAAGATTACATTGAATAATAAATAGATCAATAAATATTGAAATAGTTTAACTATGTGTTAATAAGCATATAAAGTAAGCAACGTTATGTTACGTCAACATTATTGACTAAACCGGAGGAGAACTAAAAATATCGGTTTCATCTCTAACTCGTTAATTAATAGCACACATAGATTTGTTAACATGCTAAACAAAAACGAGATGGGTTTAATTCCTAGTTAAAATAGCCTTTGGAAAAAGTTTGCTCTGTGAGCATAATACATGGTCACATGATGAATATTTGATTCATCAAAGATTTAAGAAATTTCTTTTTAGTTTACATAAGAATTGAAACGCTACTTACCATGCTAAACTGATTTGTTCTCCTTTTCCATTTAGCAGATAATAAAGTGCTGTTGAAAATTATTTTGTTAAAAAACTTGGTCACATGTCACATACACCCACTATTTAGAAACAGAATAAACTCACCTAAAACAGTAGACGCACCGACAGTAAGTCCCAGAAACGTATATAACAATCCGTAACGCATTTTGAAGTTGAAAAAAAAATTAAAATTTAGAAATTTGCTTTTAATATCAGTAGCACGAAGAGTTGACAAGTTACTCCATTATTTCCTTGGAACTGATAAGAAGATATACAATGTAAGGTAATGGGATAGTGTCTTATCTAATTTAAACAGATAAGCAAGTATAAAATATTTATTACAATCTGAAAATACTATCCATATAGGACATTTATAAATAAATTGTATATAGTTAAGTAGGTATGAAATATTGTCATAATCTTTTTTATATATATATACATATGTATGTTTATATATATATATATATATATATGTGTGTGTATATATATACATACATATTTCCTTAAAGGCACAAAACCTACAGTATCACAAAGTAAGGTGCATTGCACACGAAAAATAAATACTTAAAATATATAAGAAAATGCTTATATTTATTAAAACTACTGTTAAAAAATATTGTCGCGTGAATTTGAAACATCTATTTAATAACAGTAGATTTTAGCTTAAACTGATAAAATATTTTCTTTTAAATAAAATACAAAAACAACAAATATATCTTACAAAAAATGCAATAATATACACTATATTCACTTTCTTAAGATTCATAATACCTATGAAATAATTAGGCTTATCAAATAAATGTTAAGAACGTTTTAAGTAAACAGGCTTTAATTGACTGGTTTCCTTACTTGGATTCACATTATTTCATATTCCTCCCTTGATCCTTCTCCTATTGTCATTTTAAGTTTTCTGTACACTGGTGGAACTGTGTAAATTGTAAGTATCGATTATTGTACAATAATTTCAATTTATTGTTCCAACGAACAACAAACAATGAATGTATATTAAGTTTCGTTTGCAGATTCCCATTAACATCTTACAAATAGGAATTACTCAAAGGCATCAGAGAATCAAATGAAACTAATCTGGGATTAGTACAGTTATATGTCATGTATGTTAGATCTGGATAATTCACCTTTAATGATATTTCATTAAATATTTCTACCAAAGATGACTTTAATTGAAGTCATCATTCATTTATAATTAAATCAGATCAAATAAAAAATATATATATATTGCATATCATATGAAATCCACCATTTTGTTAATACTAATAATTCAAATAACACATCTTTGGTCAGGTTATTTGACCTTCATCATGTTTTTCTACAATTTTTGATTTCATAACCACTGAATGTATATTTAAGAATGTGACTTGCATGTAAAGTAGACAAGTAAAGAAGAAGTGTCAAGGAAGATTAATAACATGTTACTTATGCATATCCGACTATATAACCGAAATAAATAGTTAATTAGGTACAATGATTTCTTTTTGGTTCCCTTCATACAAATTAGTTAACTACTACATTAGTGTTGATGGTAAATGTAATTTTGGCAAGTTTTAGAAGGCATAAGTATAGAAAGAACCAATTTAAACGATACAATTTGTAAACATTGCACTAGAATAGATTATTTACATAAAAAGTCTTGCTCCATTTGTTCAGACTTGACTTGTCTGTTAAAAACGCCCCCTGTAGTCGTATTCCTCATACGTAGTATGTACGGAATCACGTTATCTATTTGTACTTGACCGAGTAATCCTGCGAAAAATAATTCTTCTAATACCTGCGGTTCTAAGGCACGGAGCGGACGAAGACATAACAATAACCTAAAAGTTCAAACATGCGCATTCTGGTTTATTTAATTATGGAGAATTACCTCGGAAACCTGTCGTTGTCATCTGGAAAACTAAACTGGATGTAATTCCGGAGACCTTGGAACGACTTTTCTTGTATCTTCTCGATTTGCTTTGGTAATAGTAAACTCGGATGGTCGGACGAAAACAAGGCAATCACCTTCAAGTACGCGTATTCGTGCTCGTCGACGTGCAAGCGATTCATAGTGTTTACGTAGTCTTGGAGCTTAACGATGTGATCGGTGACTTGCTTGACTTTAGTGGCTGACATTTTCTCTTGAGCAATTGAAGCGTGAATGTGACTAATTAGTGCCGCTAATATCGTTGATAGCGAAAGTGATTGCGAGCACTGGGCCAACCCTAGCGCGAATAATTCAGCCCAGCAGCCTTTCAGCAATAGAATTTGCATTTCAGAGCTGCAATTGAAATTAAAAATTAACAATAAATAGGCTTTTTTCATTTGTTGACTTACGTTAAGCATTGAAACGCTGGAATACTTCGTGCCCAATGTACGGACGAAAATAGTAATCTAGAGCCGCTTTCACATATGTAATGGGTGTTTAGGTACGGTGGCACCGGCCCAGGGGTATCTAGATTGAACGCGATGTGTTGATCTTGTAGAATTGGGCCATCGAAGTCGAAATACTTGTCGACTCCTGATAACGACGATAAATCAGTCCCGTTAAGGCATTGTACTCGTGCCATCGAGTCTAACGCTTTAGACATTAGTTGTTTATCTCGTGCGACGTTTAAAGCATCTGTTAATTCAACTGCACCCGTAATTGTGCTGTCCATGGAGGCGTCATCTTCTAAACTAAGTTGACTTGGTGACATATGATATGAAAATTCTGGAACTGTACTATTTGCTACAAAAAATGAAAAAGACGTCATTTGAAATCTACAATCGAGTTATAATTAATGCAAGATAGTTTCGAAATAAAAACAAACAGATGCACGTAATAAAACTGGTTTCTATCACTAATTGGTTAGTCTAACAAAAATTACATTATTGGAAGAAAATTAGGAATTTATAATTGGGGTCAATCGGGGTTATCATGATAGAAAAATAGAAAATGCCATTTCTTTCCTATTTATTCGAAACTACAGAAAAAGGGATACTATTACTTTAATATGGTATAAATTTTCATTGTTATTGTAAGTAATGTAAAAATAACATAGATTAAAGCAAAATATTTTAACGTTCCAGTTGAGAATAAAAAATAAAAATATTATTGTTTGACCTTAAACGTAAATTTTAAAGTAATATTTTTAAAAGAAAACAAACTTACCGATTCGTTTGCTAAGAAATGAGCCTAATCCTAAATCACATGGATTGAAAGTGGATGGTAATAATGCAGGAGATTCTGTAGACAAATCTTTTCTAATATAAATTTTATTTACAGCGTTAGGATTAAACGTCGGTCCTGAATTATTAGCAAACTCTTTCTTGTCGATGATAGGTTTGCGTTCGTGTTGTACGGCTAAAGATGTTAAGACTTTATACTTTTATTGTTAGTGAAACAAAAAAAATACTTACAGTCACTTCGCATTCCACACGCTAAGCATTTTTGTAGCCTACAATACTGACAACGATTTCTATGGTGTTTCGTAACTTCACAATTTTTACTACCCCTACACTGATAGCCCAGCTGCTTTCGTATCGAACGTTTGAAAAAGCCTTTGCACCCTTCGCAACTGATTGCTCCATAATGTCTACCTGATGCTCGATCACCACAAACCACACACAGTTCGACAGCAAGGCATAAAGAATTGGCATTGTTTCTATTTTTATCACCCAGCATTTCTGATTTAATACTTTGTTCCATTTCAATAAATATAATTTTCCTTTACCAGACACCCAACTTAACCAAGACTTGACGTACAATCATAACAAACCTAAAAGCAACCTATAGATGTTCTTAAGGCACATTTATCTATTATCTAGTCTAGTTGATGTTGCAAAAAACTTGTTTTTATTAAATATTTACGGTGACCTTTCATTGGTATTAAAATATGATTGCATTGAATAAGGTTCATGACCTAACACCTGCCACAGAACACTAATAAGCAGCGCGACACCGTGGAGAAATTTTGAAACATTAATTAATATTACCCTACTGTCAAATATCTAAACTAATTTTAAATTTTAAATTACATTTTAAATACAACAAAAAAAACTGTATCATAGAGAATCACTTTCAAATACGTTCGCAGTCAAATATTTTACTGCAGAAATTACCAATTCTACGCAAAGATAACAACCGATGGCTATTAAATTATAGAAACCCGCAATTCGAATACTATAAAAAAGTCTTAATATTCTATTAGATGGCGGCACCGTTTTCAATATCGTGTAATAAACAATAGGCATTGATGTTATATTAATGTCGCATTATATTGATTCGCTGACTTACGTTTGGTGCAAGCGTAATTACCGACATTTCGCAACGGTTGCGTTCACTAAACCGTTGCTTAGAGGTTTGATTGGGCCAAATTCTATTACTTGTACCAATTATGTATCAATTTATTAAGAATTCAAAGCAGTGACATGAAGTCTTGCGAAATATTAAGTTGTTTTAAGTTTGAGCGCCTTTACTAAGCAACTGAATAGTCGGTTACTGATAAATGACTATGAGGCCCTAGCACATAACGAAACATCATGGACTTCCCGACTTCCCTCACTCTCTAACATATCGCCTCGATGTTACTATGTACACTCTCGTCTCTCATTTTAAATTTCTTTCTGTCCAAATTTCATGTACATGATTATATTTAGTAATTGACCTAATTTGTCATTGGTAAATTTTACTTTTGTTTGTTTTTGTAATAATTTTACTTTAATAAAATGTAGGAATTGAATAAATATCTTCCGTGATTCACAGTGGTCCTTGATCTTGATGTTTCACTAATTATGCTGCCAGGTTTTTCAGTTCTCTAAAGATTGATGTTGTTGCTGACTTGTGTTCCTCATTAAATATCTAGTTATTCACTTTGCTGAACAATGTCTGTTACATTTTTTTATCAACATCAGTCTTTAAAGGACTAAACTAAAATTGAAACAAGATGCTGCTCACAATGTTGCATAAAATTGGATTAAATGGTTTTTACACGACTGCTGTGTCCATAAAGTCCTCCACCTTGTAAAAGCAGGTGCTCCTTAAAAAAACAAATAGCGTTTGAAAATTTCACATACAAGAAGCGAGAACTTGTCAAAAAGTCTCTATGATTGAAGAAGATGCTTTGCTGATTATAATTAGAAGAAAATTTATTAATATGCTATAAACTGTGCCATTTTGTTTGCAGAAAAACAAATGAACATTTACCATTTTTAGATACATTATCAATTAGAAATAACGACAATGTCGAAATAGACATTATCCAGAAACTAATGTAAACAAATTTATAATAGCGAATTCATTTAAGCTTACAGCAAAAAATATCTTCTTTCAATTTTCTTATCCACGGTTTAAGTTTTCCACTAATAAACGATAAATATAACTCCAAACTAAGTATTATTAAAAAATCACAATTTAACACGTTGAAGACCGCATTGCAAAATCGTATTTCTCACATGGACCGGCATTTTATTTTTATTATTAATTACGTATATTATTTTTTAAATATTTTTTAGTGTACAATAATTTGAGGTACACATTATTTAACCCCTAGATTTATTTCAATTAAAATGCGCACGGGTGGTCACCCAATCCCAACATGTAAACCGGTAATGTTGTTGCGGAGTAACCCACCGGTGGGCATGCGGTCTTTAACGTGTTAAAATACTTTTGACATAATTACTTTATCAGAAAACATAAACATGAGAACACAATTTGAGATTCCGCCTCTCTATTACCTCAAACGGGAGTTCATGAACTTCTAGTCACGTTTAAATCTAATAATTAATCGGAAACCCTCTTACAGAGGCAGCAAAGATTAAATTAAAATAGATCAGAAATCTGGAATATGTGATATATTTTGTAATCAAAAATATATTATCTTTTACACTGTTTTGTACAGGAGAACAAATAAAGATAAAAACAAGGCTGTTAAAAGTCAAAGTGGTTGTGGTAGATATGAAAACATAATTAATGCAGAATTATATATTTAAATTAAATATACAAACAAGAACATACTACAATAATGACTATAAAAGCTAATAATAATATAAGAAATCACAATTTGGTTAAACTATCAATTACATAGAATGTAAGCAACATTAACCAAAAGAAAAATACTCTAGTATTGCAAAGACTTAAAAATCTACACGTCTTGAGTCAACACAAGGCACATGGAAAGTGTAATTTGTACTTGGAACAAATGTAATTTATTTTAATGTAATGGCTTGTCTTTGTGGTTACAAATGAACAATCCCATTAGTTTAGGAACTTACTTGTGGCCATTAAAAGTATAAACAACAATATTTTATGTTTACGGTTGATATATAACATTAAGAGCACCATCTGGTAATAATATTGCAAACAAGTTTATAACTGTTTTGCTTAAGAAGCATAACAATGTGGCCTTCTAAATCTAATATGGGTAAACAGATCTTTTAAATTTATAACACAACAAATACATTCAAAAGATAAGAGAAAACTACAACGAATATACATATCTAAATAAAAAAACATCTCTAAAATATTTTATAAATTACATCAGAAATATGTCCGGAAGGGATAACATCATTTTACATATTTCATTAAAATTTTTAATGGAATGTCAAATATATATATGTGCGAATACATCAGTTCAGCAAGTTCAATTAGCGAATACTGTAATAGTAAAAAATAGCTACCCGTACAAAAATATAAAATTTCAAGGCACTTCTTAAAATAACACATATAGGTAATTATGTAAATAGGTAAAGTTAGATCTATATGTATATTTTATGTACGTAAATTTAAAGCTATTAAATTTCTCACAAATTTAGACGAAAAAAGATTTACTTTGACATTCGAAATTCAAATAAAATGGTGCACAAAAGTAAATCTTTTCACAAACGATACAAGTTATGGTTTAGAATATGTTAAAAATTATTAAAACATTTTAAATGTTAAATATGTGACATATATCATATCTTATGTTTATTTTTTAAATAAAACCAACCCTGAAATGTGTAAACAACGAACGACACGTGACAAGAAACAAACTAGGATGATTCAACAGCCTGTTTGAAGATTAAAAGGAACCTACAATGTGGCACTAGTACTATATAAATTATAAATAATTAACACATTGACAGGTAGAGATCACATCTTCAATAGGCTTTAGTTACCAGTTTTTATCTTAAGTAGAATATAAGATAACCTGAGAGACTCGACGTGGTGGAGTGACGCATGCAGAAGAATCATCGCTTTCCTCGTTGTTTTCAATATGGACTTCCATCGGCTCGTTTGCTGCTGCTCCATCCCTCGATGTGCCTTCCCTGTGAATAAAATGATAGCTTTAATTGTATATATTTATTAAATATTGGAGCAAATTTCACTTAGAAACATATAACTTTGCATTAAATAAAAAAACTCGATTTACCCGTTGCCTCGTACGTCACACTGCTTTTCTCCTTTTCCGTTCTTCGGGTTCAAGCATACGGCGATGGGTTTTCCAACACCAACATCACTTTCTCGCTTCCACTGTTCCTGTAAAGTAAATTAAAAATATTAAAATGATACCTTACAAACAACCAATAAACAACGTTGCATCGTAAAACATGTTTAATTCGTGTTTAATGAGGTGTTTGTATTAGTTTCGCTTAGTTTACTTACGTAATAATTGATGCGGGGATGCAATTTGCGGCTGGCAATTACTTTCTTAACAGTGACGTAAGCGAAGATTTCTTTGACACTTGGGCGCTTCACGTGTATTGGATGCATCATTTTGCAGACAATGGTGCGCAATTTATTTGGGATACCTACAATAAACAATAATAAATTGTCAAAGTCATTTAAGTTATAAATATAAATTTTAACTATTTCATCTCTAATAAAATATAATTCTGCATAGATTAAAATTTCAATAACTCACGCTTGAAATGCTCGTTATCAAAAACCCCGTTGCGAAGTTGGTGCCACAAGTATCCATTAATTGGCAATACTAGATCGGCGGCAAGTTCCAGCATAGTTATTCCCAAGCTGAAGATGTCAGCGCAAGTGGTGTAGTTGCGATCTAGGACTTCCCTGGCTAGATATTTAGCATCACCTTCAGACATATAAGCAGCCTTATATTCCCTGAGATTAGCCTTATGCTGGAAAAAATAAACAATTGCAAAGAATAAATGGCATCACAACGAATTCTTACTTCTTTTAAATCTAGAAGCAACCCGAAGTCACCTAGCTTGTACAAGCCATCTTTGGAAATCATAATGTTGTCCGGCTTAATGTCCAGATGGACCAACTCGCGCGTGTGCAGATGTTTTAAAGCCTGTAAACAAATATTTAATTCAATTAAAATATAGTCAGTACAATTACTTTAACATCATCACTATCCTCGTTTATTGCTTCAAAAACGAGTAAAATTTGGTGAATTTTAACGCACACAACTATTACATAAAAGGTGCAATACATGTATTATTAAATTCATTGGTTAACCACATTTTAATAAATTAATCAAATAAATAATACTACGTTTGATTTAAACTTAAACATATCTAATTGCTAGCTATAAGCTATAAGTTATTAAATGTCTCGAAAATCTAATAATACAGTTTGACGTATTTTTAGTTCACAGCTGCATTTCGTTAAGTTACACATGCTTATGCGGCGTTTAATAATGCAGGTGCTTTCGTGGCTTGTAAATTCTAGACTTGGTGCACACTGACGTAACAATAACTTATAATTCGAAATTAAATAGTCTTAATGCACTTTATTGCCTGAATGCACACCCGGTCTATTATTTCGGCCTTAACAGTGCTATTAAACAATATGGAACTTTTAGTAACAGTGTACAGACAAAGGAAATGGTTATTTATAAAATACATAAAACACTTCCATCACAGACAGAACAATTCCTCACTGTACAACATATAGCACATCAAACCACAATAACGAATAAATTATAAAGGGGTGATGATTAAAAATATAATATATATAAACGAACAAGTACCTAAAGTGACCCCACAGTAATTACAAACCTTGTATTCCTACTCTTGTAGGTGATATAACGCAATACTCTAGCATCAAACTTAGATACTGTAAGCTATTAAATCTTGGATAATTTATCCTTTATCCTTAGCATGATCGAAGTTTAGCTCGTAATCCCATAACTGTTTCCTGCAATAAGTGTTCTCTATGTACACAAACAACAGAAAAGTACACACAAACGGTAGACGCAAAATTGGTTAAAAGGTTTATCATTGTTCATGACGATTTCAACAGATGAAAACAGGATTTTACGCCCAATTATTTAGCCAAATTAAAACAGTGATCATATATCTGATGTGATATTTTCTGGTATGTTTCTGATATTTTTTATAATCATCATTTACGAGAATGATAGAAAAACTACACACCATTTAAATCAATTTACAAATATGTACAAAAACTCAGAAATCCTCTAGAGAAAATTATTTTAATAATCTATTTATCTCGATATAAAATAAACTTCCACTAACTTTATATTTTTGTACCCGTCATAATAATGCCTATCGACATGAACAATAATAAACTATTTCAAGCCATCAACGTTTTTGTTTCTTTATTTCTGAATTTCATGGAGTTTCAATTAGTTGCACAAAAGGGAGCGCCTACTTAGGAAAGTGTTGAACAACTGATACACAAGGCACAAAAAATTAATTTTTCTTTTAAATATATAAATTTTCATATAAATTAACTGTCCAATAACTTTAATGAGATTGGGGACCAGAGTTTTATAACTGTGCAAAAGTTGGACATAAAACTATTCTATAGCATTACTAGATATGGCAAAGATATTAATGAACCGGACCAAATAACATTGATATTTTTGTAATTGACACAGATAAAACATCGATATATTTATTGTTGTTTCATGAATGTCCAATGTAAAGTACCAGACCTAGTTTTACTTTACGAGTAGTTACATTTCACATTTTTATAAATAGATAACATATACGTTTATGTTGAGTAAAAATCATTCTAAAGAGCCAAAGTTAAAATGTGGTAACGTTGGAAAGAAAGGTTTTAAAACCATTGGACGTCGCATACATCTTAAACACACAAAATTGTACTTTGTATACAAATACATTGCAAAGACATAATCAAACAATTTTGGATATTTTCGTTGTAGTTGCAAAATATGTTGTTGAAATAACCAGTTTGGGTTGCACTGTGATTTTGCATTTACTCTACTAGACAAAAAATATAAATCTATCATATTCCATCGTAATAATAAACATGGGCCTCTATGCAATGTCGAAATACATATTTACGTCAAAAGTACAAATAAAATAAAATGATTTATACAAGGAATTTTTTACTCTCGTAACTAATTTCAAGTCTCATCAGTCACTGTTTATGGTTAGTGATATAAATCATAGAGATTTTAATTTTATATTTTAAATTATACACTTCACAGAGACATAGTAATACAAATATACATAATCTTATACACATCTTATATATAATATTTCATTTTACGGCTATTTTCAGCCTTGAAAATGTTGACTAATTACAATAAATAAATACACACCTACCCTAAAATAGTTTGTATTTTAAGATACACACTTTACTCCGCATATACAAATTTGTTCAACATTTCTGTCTCTTGTAAAGTTCACTTCAATCCAGGTCTTAGTTCTTTCTTTAATAACGTCCGCTGTGGTTGTCCGTTTAGCTTTTTATTTTAATTTTTGCTTCCGACACTTGCTTAACGGGTTACTATTCATCTTTTATAGATGTCCCCACCAATTTAGTTGTCTTTGTGGTATTCTTCTCGTGTTTCTGTGTTCTTAATTTGATCCTTTCTTGTAATACCTTTTACTCACCTAATATATTTAATTTCTGTGGCTTGCTTTTTGCTTTTTTGTCATTAGTACGCAGGATATAATCTGTTTTAAATATATAAATATATTCATTTTATGTGTCTGATACGTCTTATTATTATTATTATTATTATGTTCTTATAGCCAACATGTAGTTTCTTTGTCCATATTAAACTTTGCTTTATGATATCCATACATATATTAAAGAAAGGAGGGCTCAGTCCTCCTCCTTTTCACAATCCATCATACGTTGTGAATCCTTGCGAGATCATGTTCGTTTTTATTACTCAATTTACATTATTTTTATATATACACTTTGTATTACTCTAATTATTTTGCTATTTATTCCGCAACTTTTGCTATTGTAACATTCTGTTTTTTGTCATCGTGTATTCCTATTTGTTACATTTTCGTCTCTTTTTTTCAGTCAGCAATTAAAATCGGCTGCTCAAAATTTATCTTTTTCGAGAGCTTTATCGCCTCCATTGATTTAAGATTGTAATAAAGATGATGGAATAAATGTCGTGTCCTCAAGAACCTCAATTTTACAGATTTAAACAAATATTTAACTCATGACCAAAACATGCTCGATACAAATAGCTAACAGACACATGGATACAATTGTCTCTTATGACTATATATACTTACGGAAAGGATGTCGAGCAAAATGTCCCACTGCTGAGCTTCGGGAATGTCATGGTTGGCTTTGGCGTACAAATCCAAGCTTGTGGCGCATAGCTCCATCTGCATGAAAACAATGGATTTCTCTTCCCATGCGAAAAAGTACTTGACGAGATTTGCGTCGTCCCCGATTTTTTCCAGGCGGCGGACTTCGTCGTACTGACTTTGTAAGGACAAAGCGCCCACCTTCGACACCTTAATGGCGTAAAATTCGTTGTCCTCCTTGCTAATAACCTTGTAGACGGTTCCAAACGAGCCTTCGCCGATATTGTCGCAAACGTTGTACAACTGCGACAAGTAAGTGGTTTTCTTTTTCGGATCGTAAAGTTTGCTCAAAGTGACTGCGTATATGTTAAGAAAATCATTTGTTTTTAGTAAGAGACGCAAAAATGTAATTTAAAGAAGTTAAAGATGGCGGTTTGTTTAAAAGCGTTAGCTAGACGTCTTTAATCCTAACCTATTTATATAATATACGTAGAAAAAGGATACATCTATTTATGAAAGACAAAGCATGAGCTTTGGTGGGGCCAGCGGACAACAAACGGCTTCTAGAATAACCTCGGTTGAGCTTCCTGGGAATCGGGGGGCACGTCTGAAACCTCAATGGGCTCCTCTCCTTCTCCTACGCATACGATCATCAATTAATAGAATAAAATAGAATAAAATAATTTTCAACTATCATTTTGCACTTGCCCTAAATAAGACAAATCGCAAGTGTCATGAGTAAATAAATACATTTTTGTAACAAGTCGTGCATGACACGAGCAGTAAAAGATGCACAAGACCATTTACAACGTTTTTAATGCGTAGCCATAGTATATACCGAAACGTACATTAGGATATTATTTAGTTAACTAACCTTCTTTGTTACGTAGCTTTCACTCGTGTCTAACGTCGGTAAAGACCTATTCGCTCGCCTGCGTGTAGCCATCGCTATGCTACGTTTAAAAAGTTTTGTTCAATTAAACTTTATTAAATTTCACAGCACCGACTAACTACAACAGCACACGAACCGCCATACTAAGAAAATTTTACTACGCCACGTCTGCGCATGTGTGCAACTTTGAAGCGGCCGATATAATTGGTTGGTTCTTAACGGACGCTACAGGTTATTTTCAAGCGAAATAGTAAATAGGATATATATTTGTCTTTTTTTTGTTTGCAAACGGCGCATATGGTTATCTTCGTTTACGTGCTTTCTAAATCTTTTCCTTGTCACTTTAGGGGTAGATTATAAGATTGCAAATATAAAGGTTTGTTTTTACTTGGAATATATTATGCGGTGATTCGTTCGTTTATATATAATAAAGGAGCATTATTTATCAATATTTTATTATGAAATATTTTTTCACAACGAATTTTATGAAAAACTCCAAACGACGCAACTATTTTTTAAGATTTGAAACGGTTACATTCCTATTAAATTAGTCACTCTTTTAAGACGATATATGGGGTTTTGTTAATACACATCTTGATTAATACGTGCGTGGATGGAAACATTGGGCCCGGAGGGCCGTGGATTATTGCCCTTTCAGTAATATTGATAATTTATGATCAAATTAAGCCCGTTAGCTTTTGTAGATAACATTTTTTATTATACGAATAAAAGTAAAATATTTTATGTGATAACAATCAGAAATGAGAAATTGAAATGAACAGATTTATTTGTGCAGTCTATGTTTATTTAATATTGTAAACTAATCGATTATCGGACAACGATGTTATAAATATACAGGAAATTATAAAAGAAATTATGCAAGAGAAACATACGTTTAGGAACGTAATTATATCGTTTACATTGTGGGTTCTATAAATGCATCTAAAATGACCATTTTCCGTTCTTCAATGGAGTTATAATGATATAATGATCTTATTATTTGTGCATAATAAACTGTAAGCTGATCGATTAGTCCCAAGGTGAACGATCCGGGTTCGCCAGGTTACTATTATTATAGTTCCTATAGTACTACTACTACTACTACTGCATGTCGTTCGTTCATTCATCCGCCCTTTGGTCGACTTGTCCCTAATGTATTACGGCTTAGGTTGCGGCGGATGCGTTGCAGATAAAAACGAACAAAAATTCGTATTCGTTCGAACTATTTAATATATCAGTATGGGGGTAAGTTATTTAAACGCATATAGATGAATCTCCCGGCGTAATTTGAGGTTAATGTCAAATGGATTACTTCAATGATGAAAAATAAAAATACAATAATAGTATTTTGTGTACCAAGGCCAAAAAGTACTGTTTTTTCGTCCGAGTTTTCTTTACGACCGAGGCGTAGCCGAGGTCGGAAAGCAAACGAGGACGAAAAAACACTTTTTGGCCGTGGTGCACACAACATTTTTTAGGCGACCCTCATAAAATTTTCAAATTTATTGCAACATTTACTTACAATTTATTGACATAGTCATTTATGACAACTGAACAATTGTACATATTTGTGACACCTTCAGACATGTTTATGTTTTCTTTGTCTACATTCGAAGTTATTTCGGCTTTATAAACAATAATTACCCAATAATCAGTTAAAAAGTCTATCACCAACACGTATTTACTAATGTAAACAAGATGCACAGTTTGACACTGACGGCAATGTGGTTATTTTTATACAATTTCGGTAACTGTCGGTAGATGGCGCCACCCTATTGCGGACGAAAAATGAAAGCGGACGAAAAACGATTACTTTTCGTCCGCGTTTGACGACTGAAATTTCAATTTTTCGTGTCGGTCGCCTAAAAATATATTATTTCTATTATATCTCCTATATCTCATATTCCTATTTTCAAACATTAAACCAAGTAGTTTTAACGTTCGTTCGAGTAATCCCACGAATTGAGTGCAATATATAAAGGTGCTGTTACGTACCATAAAACGGCGAATACTGGACGAAAATATTAGAAAATTAAAGCTCAACATTGAAAAGACATCCGAATTTATATTACTTTCGTATTTTTATTCGTTTCAAACGCGAAAGAAACGAAATATTTGTATTAAAAATTTCAGGTGTATACTGGGTTGCATAGCGCACGGTACTGTATTGCGTACAGAGTTATTCTTGTTGATGTTGTTTTATTGTCATATTCTGCTTCTATAGTTGTGCATTATTATTGCTATTTTAACAATATAATTTAGTATGGAAGTACTAAAGCAACCCATTAATTGGTAATAAACATTTTATGTGTATATTTGGTTGCATACTTGCACAGTGCATGTTAGCAGCGCCGTCGCTGTCGATTAGCGGAACTACGAGATCGTGCCCCAATAGAACTCTGCAAAGGTGGGTATATCGCCAAAGTGTCGGAGAAAAGCACGAGATGGCGCTGCAGTAGGTAAGAATGGAAAATAATAAATTTAAACACTATACGAGGGGAACTAGAAAACTATCTACCTGAAAGAAGGCAATAATCCGTAAGCAATTCATTCTCGGATGTCTACAATCTACGGAAACGATGCCCCGCCATATTAAGTAGTAAAATGTTGGTCTAAACAGTTCCGTTGGGGAAGGGAGTCCACCGAAGATTATGTCAGAAGTGGAAAACCTGCAGAAGAGACAATCCGAAGAAGTTTGCAAGAGGAGGCAATGGTTCTCGAGGAACGCCGTTTGAAGGTGTCCACCATCGCCACAGCATTGGAAATATCTGAGCCTAGCGTAAAAACATATTGCAAGAAAAATTTGGCATGAGCAAGATGGGTTCCCACGCTGTCGACTGAACAGAAACTACGAAGGCGTCAAGTATCTCAAGATCATTTGGCCACTCTGGAGACTGTTCCTGACTGTTTAGCTCGAATTGTAACTGGATATGAAACTTGGGTATACCACTGGGATCCCGAAACAAAACAAAAATCCATGCAATGGGTGTATAAAGGTTCTCCACCGCTAAAGAAAGCTCAAACTCAGCCTTCTGCAGGAAAACGCATGGCATGAATTTTCTGGGACTTGGAAGGCGTTGTTTTAATTGAGTACATGTCGAAAGGCACTACAATTAATGCAGACATTTACGGTAATACCTCAAGAAATTGCGTAAAGCTATCGACAGAAGTCCCAATCGAATGTGCTTCTTCTTCACGACAATGCGCCCATGCACAAAGCTGTGAAAGTTCGGCCAATATTGGCGGACTGCCACTTCACTGAGCTTGACCATCCACAATATAGCCCAGACATGGCACCATTGGGTTATTATTTATTCCGAAAGTTAAAAAAAATTCTATGAGGAAAGCATTTTCAGTCAGATGAACACTTGATGCAGGTTATCGAACTATATTTTAACACCCAAGAGAAGACATTTTTTCTAGTGGTATGGGGTCCCTTCCGGACAAATGGCGAAAGTGTATTAATGTTGATGGAGATTATATTGAAAATAAACATGTTTAATAAATCGAATGCCTTTTCCTTCTGGGTTACGTAGATAATGTTTCTAGTTCCCCACGTAAGCGAAGTAAATAGTTTACAAACCAAGAAATATTATTGGTAACATACTACAACATTATTGGTAACAAACTACAAAATGTAAAGTAAAAATAAAATTTATTAATTTAACATCTAACAATTAATTATTACCATTTTTTACAACTGTCAACAGCGAACTCATTTTAGTAGAGGGTGCAAACAAATATGTTTTCTTATTTAATGTAAACGGTACCAAGGCGCGCAAACCATCTAGTTCACCTTGCGATTCTAATTTCCAACCTTGGATGTTTCGGAACGTGTAAATGTAAAAACCGCCGCTTTCAGTTACGGCACATAAATAAACATCACTAATTCCCGGACCTGAAAAGAAGAATTACGTTTATTAAAACTTTTTGGATAGGAATAAAAATACCCGTTATACACAACAATAAAGTCTTATCTTACACACAGAGCTAAATACGAGAGCGATCAACTGATATTGAATATCCATGCTGGAGTTCCTCAGGGGAGTGTACTTGGACCTATACTACACTATACATGTATATATGCCCGGTTACTTAAATCAATAAAATTTATAAAATTATCACCTCCGATATAAAACGCAGACACGTCCAGCACAGATGAATCAAGTCCAAAACTTTGATATAGATAATAATTGTCGTAGTAATCATTATACTTTAAAACTAGCATTGGAGTCGGAGCTCCATTAAGGGCCAATACAATCAAGCTGTCTAATCCTAATACAACACCTGTCGCGGAAATGCAACCAGTTCCTGGTACACTTCTTAAAAGTACGAACTAAAATAAAATAAATTAAATCCTGACCGGATTAAAAAATATAAACCATACAATTTGTGCTGCAGCATTAAATCTGTATATATCCGTGTTGGTGCTCCTGTAAATATGCTCCGAATCAAATATGTTGCCAATTATTAAATTAATTCCTTGAGCGGTGTGAAAAAGGCGCAATGTCCAGGACCCTTTGGTCTGGATTTCTTGAATAAGTTCCATTTCGTTCTACAATTTATCACGTTAAAAAATTAATTAAAAAATTGCTTGAATTACCTTTTCGGGATTTAATCTAAAAACCAAGTTGTTCAAATTATGGGTGTTTTTGACTGGGTCATAAAATACGCTGATTATGACGAAAACGTCACCATTTAATCTAAAGAATTCTACACCGGTGACATAACCGAGTATATTGCTTGCGTAAACGGACGTTTTTCCCGCGAATTCCCCCGATGCAATTGTCCACGTTATAGTTGTAAACTCATGTAACAAAGTCGAATTAGTTCTGAAAGTACGACAATTAAACGCAAATAAATAACAAATACGACAAGACTTGCCTGCAAATGAAACTGCTGCTTACGCTATACGTTATAACGTGAATGGTGACCAAATTATTTTCATAACTGTAGACACGTTGTGTACCCAACTTTGCAAAAGTATTTGTTGAATATTCCGGGTTTATTTGTAACGTGACTTGCGTGGGGCAGTTGCAACTGTTTGGAAGACCGCACGTTAGTCCTGGCGCTTCACCTATTACATGGATCATGACGTGTCCTTTGGTTTCAACAATTTGTGCGCTTATGGTGTTGGGTAAATTTATTTGGAACTCAGTTGATTTTTCTAAGTACATGTATTTCTGAGGTAAATCTGAAAGGAAATAAAATTTGCCCAAATCGAAATTCTTATTATAGGTTCCATTTATCAAATTATAAGCGAAACTCAAAAACATTTACCATCGATGAGATGCCAGTTTCGTTTCAAAATATTTTCAATTTTATCAATAGTATTGAACACTATATTAGCTTTCGCTTTCGGATTTTGACTCATCAATAGCTGGTTTATGTAATGTACCGGTACGCCATTTATATTCTCCGCTGATATGTTTTTTCCTATGTGGGTGACTCGAGATAATTTCTAAAATGCAAAAAAAGTTATTAAAATGTCCATGGGTTTTTGGGATAACTGGCACAACAGGACGTATAACATTCCCAGTTACGTTACTACTAAGAGTACTTACAATATTTCCATCAATAGTTTCATCCCTGCTCAAAAGTATTGATTTATCGAAAGCATCAGGTACATTAATTCCATTTAATTTATTAACGTCAATGTTATGATATACGACGACGTGTTGTTGAAAGGTTTTTTCAGCTGGGATTTTCTGAACTCCAACGTCGAAAACCACATCAGTTAAATCAATTTCGTTTATTTTGGGTATAGTTGCATCACCTTAAATAAAATACAAAATAATTTATTGAAATTAAGTGGGATGGTTGTTAAGGAGAGAAGTCTGAGGGTTGTACACCACCTTGGACAACAAGGCGGTTAACAGATAGACATGGACGACGCAATATAATTCAAACGGTGTATCGTTGCTTTAATTTTAAGAATAGTCGAGGAGGTCGTGAGAACACTGCCAAAAAGTGATGGGGATTTGAGACAAATCAAAAGAATGGAAGAAAGACGATGAAAGATACAATAGGAAAATTGGGTTGGAGTCACAAAAATGAAGGTTAACATCAACAATGAAATTGTGAATATAATTAAATCGGTATGAAATGGGCAAGGTTTAGACGAGGGGATAGAAATAATTGATTTTAAGAGAGAGAAACAGGGTGGCAAGGATGGAAGAAAAATGAGGTGGGAAATAAATAAAAATAAATAAAGTTCTGGAACTTGAAAAAATGGTTCAAGAAAATCCAGAATGGAGCAAAATAATTAAAACTAAATTTAGATTTAATATTGTATACGTTACCAAATATCGTTCATAATTAAAATCATTTAATGGGTACTTGCCAAAAATTTTGATGATATCAAAATAATATTTTCCATACAATATTTGTTCAGTGGGGTGGTCCTTTAACAACCTATTTGTAAGAAAATTAGTAAAGTTAAAACCATTAATGAAATTTGCATCAAAGTTGTGTACGATATGCAAAGAATCGAACGTTGCATGTGGAATTATTTGCAAGTTCGACAAAGTTATTAAATTTTCTGGTTGGACCCCCGATATTAAGCGACTCTAAAAGTAAATCGTTAAATAATCTATGAAGTTTTAATTAAAAATAATACGTACATTTAATACGTTTGCTTCTAACCCGCCAGCAAAATGCTTATGCCCTTTTATGACGATATTGTTGATGTGATTTTTATGCACGATAGTTTTATTCACATCCAATATTTTGATTCCGTTAATTATGGGTATTTCGGCATTTCCTGAAACTGTCGCCCCTGCAGTAGTCATGTAAGTCATTATTTTATGACCGGTGACAAACTACAAACGACAATTTAAAAATTATAAAATTTTAAAGTTTAAAAATCACCTGGTCGTTTTCATATTTTAATAACGCGTCGTCGTATATGCCTTGAATGTCGACGTTATTTATATTTTTGACCGCCGTTGCAGTTTTCGTTGAAACGTGTTGAAATGTCACCTACGAAATCAATTAATTTGATTAAAAGTAAAAAAAAGTGAACTTACAGGTGCGGTGATCGTGTTATTTTTATCGGTGGTGACAGCATTTTCTAAAATATAATTCAAATTTCCACCATTCAAAAAAGTAACATTTTTTAAAAACGTAATAGTTTCCCAGGATCGCGTTGGTGGACTTTGGAGGTTTCTTGCTACGGTTCGCATGTCACATGTCGTATTACTCGCATGTACAGATCTTAAAAACTTCGTTGATTGTAAATGCAAAACATCTTTTAAAATTAATTTTTGGGGTTTGGTATCTTCTATGTTTATTAAGTTTTCGATGTTCTTATCATTGATTACTGGAGCGAGTAAGTTACCTAAAATTAACGGTGATAACTTTTTAAATTGTTAATGTAAATGGCTTACTTGTCCTGACGATGTTGAAGAGTTGTTTCCCGGGAATATTTTGATCCCAATTTCTATAAAATAGTTTATGGAGGAGCTCTTTCATATTGATTCCATTTATAATGAAAACATATAAACTCTTAACGAACACCGGGTCTGTAAAAGTAACTTTACCTTCCATGAGAGGTGCACGAGAAATCTAAAAAAATCTAAATAATAATTTTTAATTGTCGATTGAAAACCACACCTGTTTAGAAATAACTTCCGTGTCAACGTTGTTAATGTACGATAAATTATGAACATTTTTTATAGAAACGTTACCAAACGTTACTCTTTCCAATGTATCCAACGCGTGCATTTTTTCGACGCTGAATACGTATTCGTTGAAAGATTTGTTGTTTATTTCGTTCGTGTAAAGATTTTTAGCTGCAATACATTAATTATACAGTGAGTAAGATCTAAAATTGTTTTTAACTTACCGATTACGTTTGCAAACTGCAAATTTTCAAAATGTGCTGGTCTATCAATTAATATGGTGTTGTTATATAATTCATTTAAATTTTCTTCGTTTATGATGTTTACGGTGGCCGTTTTCGTAGATAAATTTCCTTTTATTATTAGATTTTCAAAAAAGAACGATTCTGTAAAATAAAATTTTTCTATGGCACAATCGTTTAAGTTAACAGTTAAAAAATATTAAAAATACGTCGTCTTCAGGTAAAATAAAATATTTTAATTTTCGTATGTAAGGACAAGGAAAAGACCTGGGGAACCAAAAAAAAAAAGAAAGCAACACATCAAAATATCTGGAATTCATTCATATCTTAACACATTATGAGCGGGTAGCCTAGCATGAGCGGGTAGCCTAGTATATAAAACTATGCTGCGTAGCGGGAAACTAAAATAATTGTACGAGATAACTCTTTTAATTTCATATGTAAACCCATGAGGTAAAAATACCCTGTCCCGCTTTTAAAATACCTACATTCAAAAGGTAAAAATACCCGCCCCGCTAATGGCCAGCAGTTCTCGCGACGGGTAATTTTACCCGGCCCGCTTATAATGTGTTAATCAATCTGCAGCAGAAAACATACAGGAGAGAAATAATAATGACCAATGAGCAAAGAGAAAAACAACAAAAGAAGAGAAAAGTAGCTCAGTAAAAAAAAGAATATGAGCATAACAGGCAATCAAAAAGACGAATGTCAAGAAATGGAGTTAGATTTTTGAGAGAACAATAAGAATAAACGAAGAGAAAAGGAGCAACAGCAAAAGATGAAAGATAAGGACGTGGTACACCAGAAGCATAAATTGCAAAGAAAATGAACTGAAAGACGAATTTCAAGATATGGGGTTAATTTTTTTGGCAATAGTCGAGAGAAAAAAGAGAAAGAGATGTTCAAATTGGATAAACCATGCAGATAGTGGATCTTGCAGAAGAAGCATTTGCAGATAGCGTAGTGATCTTTGTAAAAAGTAAGAGAGAACTACAAAACAATTTGGTAGTAATGAACACAATAGAGAAATGAAATGAAAATCAATAAGAGTTAAACCAAAGTGATGACAAACAACACAACTCAACCTAACCGAACCCAAGCTAACCCAACCCAATCCAACTCAACCAAACCAAACCCAACCCAACCTAACTCAACATTCGAGATAAATGAAATGAAAATGAATAATAGCAAAACACTGGCGATGACAATAGGAGAAGAACATGAAGATATGAACATCACTATAAAAGTGGAAAAGATAGAATAAAATAAATATTTGGGAATAGCGATAGGCGGAAAAGACAGACAAGGGATTGAAATCAATGAGAGTAGAAAAAACAACAAAGCAATTCTACGCAATGGGGAATAACAAAAAAGAAATATATTGAAGCACCAAGATGAAGATATAACATTGGCCGATATAACTATTAGTTGTGAGTCATGGAAAGTAACAAGAAAATAGAAAAACAAAATCGGTCGAAATGAAATATTTAGGTTCCCTAGGAGTTACTAAGAAAGATAACGAGAAATACGAAAAGAACTAGAAAGCCAACCAACGCTAGAATTTGTAGAGGAAATGATATCTTGGAATTGATGGAAGGGACAGTTAAAAGTGGATGGCGAGCTAAAATACAGAAAAACAGGAAAACCTAGGGATAAAGTCACAGCGGAAAACGCAAAAAAATATCAAAAGACAGGAAGAACAGTGGAAGAAGTTAAAATTTGTACTTTTGACGCAACAAACATGCAACCAACCTAAAAATTCTTCGCTGTTAATTGTTGCCGCTTCGTCGACTGCTATTTCATTTAAATAATTAACACTCAAGTTGTCGACTATCAATTTCCCTTTGAAACGTTTTTCTCCACTTATTGTGTAACTGCAACACACTTTTTATTGTACAACAAATAATAAAAACAAAACCACTTACTTTCCGTTACATTTCACGGATTCTTCTTCAATTTTGTCGAAATTGGGGTAATGTTTTTCACTGGGGTTGAGGGTAACATTGCCAAAAACAGTCACATTTTCGAAATGAAACTTCGTAGGTTGTTTGTCGCCTAAATCGTCCAGCATGTAATTACTAATTTCGATACCATTTAAAAATTTCGTTTTCAAACGTGGTGTGGTTATCCCTTTTTGCATCTCTACGTGTACTGGTATGGTCTAAAATCAAAAGGAATGTGAACATGGAAAAAGAATTTGATAAAATAACCTGGCGTGTATTTTTCAACCAATAATTATTTATTTCATTTAGTGTGAATTCACTCCCATTCAAAATCAAAACTGCACCACTAGGTAGGACATTTTCGAAATGCACATTTCCAACTATTTTCACTTTGTTGTTGTATATTTGTTGCAAATCGTTCTCATTGGTGCCGATAATATGATTATCATTTAATTTTAAATTTGATTTGTCAACTCCGTTCACATTTAAGTTACCCAAAATGTGCATGTTATCGATAGTTACTGGCCCTAAAATCTTAATCGTATTAACTTGTCTATGTTGTCGTTATTACGTAATAGTTAAAAAATCAAAATGAAAATGAAAAAAAAGATAAATTACCTTTAACAATATTTGTGTTTGAATCTATCAAAACAACATCCTCTGGAATATGAACACCATTGATTTTATCGCAATTTAAGTTGGGTGCGTTAATGTTATTGAATTTGATATTGGATGTGATGGTTTGATTTGACGTTGTAGTCAATAAATCGCTGACGTTGATTCCATTTATGAATTCAGTAAATAATGTATCAACTTTTGCTCCAACCATTGATAAAGTACCTAAAATGAATATATTTAAATCAAGTTAATAATAACATAATTTTACCTGATATTTTGTCAGTTTTTCCAACGAGAAATACGGAATTTTTAAATGCGTCCCAATGCACGCCATTTATGGTTTCAACTCTCAAGTCTTCAATTTTTACCATTGGTTCAAAAGTGTATTTGTGAGACCTTGGATCAGCAAACAATTTTATCACGATGGATGCATTTTGCTAAAAGTCAAACATTAATTTATAGCGTTTAAACGAAGGTTAAATCAATCAATGAATTTAACGTGGCAAGATATTTTTAAAATAGGCCATGTATTACAACCTTAAATTAATTAAAGAAGTACACAATTTTACTTTCTGGTCTAAACCAAATCATAAAAAATAATTTAATTAAACTTACATCATTTAAATAATCCATTTCTAAGTTCTTAACGTTCATATTAGGAAATTCCTTGATTCCTTTAATAACATTTGGGTTTGAGCGAAGATAAATATTCTCCCTTGGTATGTCATTAATTGCCGGTGTAAAGAATTTTGATGTTTCCAAAGATTTAAATGTGACTGAGCCGTTAATGCGTTGGTTGCCATTGGCCAAAAGCAAATCTAAAATTTCTTTCAATAATATTCACAATAAAAATATAAAAATCAAACCATTAAATATGGTCCCTTCTTTGGGAACCAGCAATTCCTTCGTTACTAATTTGTTGATTTTTGCAAAACCAGTGATGGTTTGGGGCAAAGAGTACGATAACCATTGTTCAGGTGTCCAGCGTTTCGAATTCAAAAATTCTACGTTGACGCTACGCGCTTGTAAATTGGTTGCGTGTAGGTCACCGTTTATGATCAAGTTTCCACTCAAAATCTGCAAATACTTGTTTTGAAAAATGAAACAAAAATTATTACATTACCTCGTCGTTGTAAAGGAACACATTTTCCAGTTTAGATAACAGGTCATGGATTTTTTGATTGGCGCTGTTAATTGTGTTTTCCAACCTTATTTTCTACAAGAATACATTATACACAAGATTTAGTCATATGTTTTTTACAATTAGAATGGGTAGGAATTATGAGGTCCGGAGGCATATTCAACTAATTAATATAATTTAATAATTTTTATCCTCAATTCCAATTTTTAATTTTTTTTAATCAGAACAACTATATGCATAGTTTAAACAAATAATAAGATACAACATTAGAGATGCCATTGGAACAAAACCTTACCCTTGAGGTACTCAAACAACAATGAAATTTAAAGAAAGAAAACGAAAAAATTCAGCAACATTAAAATGCAAGAATGTAGTAGTTAGAACTGATTTAAAGGATAAAAAATCATATTATTAAAAGAATTAATTAAAACCAAGACTAGTCCCTGGAACTGTAATCAGAGCAATTGTTTTAAATTGGTGGAAGAAACATGAAGCATTTTAGAGCATGCGATTTCTCCGACCAGATATGAATGAACAAATAACTTAATTACTTATATTATAACACGGGCTTTTCACACCCGGGGTATGTAAATTCGTAGATTTATATTACTATGCATTCTAGGGTTATGACAATTCGTATCAATTAATTTACTAAACTCACGTCTTGCAAATATTTCGTCGTTGGAAAGATCGTGTCGATATTTGATACTTGCGACACCAAAGGAGTTGAAAGGGTTACTTTTCCATCGAAATCAGTCCCTTCATTTACTTGTAACATGTTTTCACTTTTTCTCTGAAGTAGCTGTAAATTTGGTTGCGTCGAGATTAATTTATTCTCCAATTTATTCAAACATTGTGAAACTGTGTCCGTTTCGACGTAGTTATCTAAAAAAATACCCCATTTACTATTGCCAATTTTTATTAAATTGCTTCATGAAAATTATTTACTCAGTACAATTATACCTCTTGTAGTTAAGTGTAGGGAAAAATACAAGAACGTGTAACTTGTGTTGTTCATGGCCAGGCCTACAATCACGGCGATGCTTTTATTGTTGTGTTGGATTATCGAAAAATCGTTTATTGTTTTAAATGGCTCATCGTATTTTGATTTCGTGGATAACGTTAATCCACCTTCAACTGGAGTGTAAATCATCAACTCCCCCTAAAATTAGTAAATAAAACACGTTCGTGCAAAAATCACTTTTACCTTAGTCGTGGCCAAAATAACAGGGAATTTATTCGTGTACGCCACTGATGTTTTTTCAAATGGAGGAGATTTCAATTTTCCCATATTAATTAGTTGAGATCCTAAAAAGTTTTATTTTTATTATTAAAAAAAAAAAAAATAATAAAACTCACCATCCCAAAAATGAATAAAAGCAAACTCCTTGTCAAATACAACGACATATCTGGTATTTTTATAGATGTACGTTAAAATGTGTTCAGGAGGTGTTTTACTGGTCAATAATTGGGTCTTCTTTAAAGTTTCGTTAAACTCAAACATTGTGGACGCGGCCTACGAAAATATCATTTTCATTAACTAGATGTCCCAATTTAAATTTTACCTTTTTGGGTGAATTTTGTAAAACGATGATCATTTCTGAGCTCGTGGTGGGAAATGTTGTTATTTTAGAAGCTGATATTAAAAGGATTTGATCGATTTCATCGAAATGTGTACCTAGCCATTTGTATAATCTAAAATTTGAATATTTATACAAATGTATTGATAAATAACAAATGCATACACTGATGGTTTTAAATTTGATTCTTGACCGCTAGTAATAAATAAATACAACGAAGATTTCGCCGTGAAAAACGTCGCGTCTCGTATTTCGACGTCACTTTGTATCGATTGTTGCAATTTAATCTCATCGGTGTTATTAACAAAAGTATATAAATTAGAAATTCCATTTTGGTAACATAATAATACGATACCCATATCATTGTATTCAGTTGTCTAATAAAAAAATAATTAATAAAATTAAATTATATAAATTAAATTTAAAATCACCTTTACAAAAGATAATTTATCTTCGACTTTAAAAAATATCGCAGATGGCTCCAAAGTAACCGTGTCGTCACTTGGCGTTACTTTATACAAATCTGTGTCCATTAAAATATACGTGGCTTCGAATACCGTAAATATGTGCATATTTGCATAGTTTTTGGACAAGATGGTGGTGTTTGAGTCATAAATTTCTACGTTTTCCACATCTTCAACGATAAGTTTAACGATGTACGATTTTAAAAAATAATTAAAAATACCTATTGTTTGCATCGCTTGATTGAAGATTTCGTTACTCAATTCGTTATTTACGTGTACAAATTTGTCCATTAGAAATTCGTTTAAATTATCGTTAAAACAATTGCCGGATGAAGTAGTAATAATGGTGTACTAAAACCAATTATTAGCGTAATTAAAAATGAAAAGAATCACTCACCAAAATGTAATATAAGATCCTGTTTATCATGTTTAAAAACTGGACACTTATTTGACACTATCATGAGCACGAGGAAGACTGGAAATTGTGTGAAATCGTCGTCGTTTGAACGAAACAAAAACGGTTGATTTTTTGCAATCGTTTTTCTAAATTCCATTGGATTACGAGTCGATATAATTATAATTTTAATTCACTACTTTGATTATCAGGTTTTAACGTTTGAGCTCACTATTAAGTTTAGCAATTTATTTACCAATTTCATTTTCCATTTTGAATTTGACTAAATTGTTTAATTGTTTATTAGCATTATTTTTAGTTGTTTAGGGTAAATTATAATGAGCATTGCATATAAATCACATAAAACAACTATATGTTGTTTTAGTGGTTTCGTCAATGTACGTAATTTATAGTACGCAAAATCAATTGGCAAGGGTTTATTTATAGTTGCGATGAAACAATGCAGTGATACTGATGGTATGTATTGATCGATTTAATTGAGTTTAATAATTGTTTCGGTGATATTCACGATGTTGTTTTGCAAATTTGAATTGTTAAACGCGGGCATGAGAAATGTTCGAAATTTGAATGACAGGGTAATCCTTCAGTGACACAGCCGATCTTCGTTAATAAATGACCAGTGGTGTCCACATGCAAATGCATGTAAATGTGGCAGTGCGAATAAAGAAGCGCCCCCATGTCCATTCAACGGTAGACAAGCATGCAGGCTGGACATAAACCATCAAATGCCCCTCACGAACCCTTCATACCATTATCTATACGTTTAAAAAGATCAAATCAGTATTAGTACGTGACATTGTTGTATTACAATTTTAGATTTCGTTCTAATCTAGCTTTTACCTTATTAAATCGGTCGATTCTCGTTTATCGGGCGCGCTAACGCATACATTGTAGTATTTTTGTCATACACATGAACTTCATTGTCAATTTGTGCAAACCGATAAAAGTGGTAATTACGTTTTTGATGGTTAAACTTGATTTACTAATACGATGAACGACCGGTTTAGGATTGGTATAAATATATAATGACACAATCTGTAGTGAACGACATTGGATTTTTATTACCTAATATTTTTCATCCAAGCGTATGCATACTCAAAAATAATTTATAGAAAACATCGTCACCCTTCAATTAAATTAAATTACACATTTTATAAAAATTAATATTTTTATATTTATTTGATAATAATGAAAATATATTAGTGATATTTGACTTATATTATATTTTATTAAAAATACACACGTCTTTAATCCCCTCAGCCTCCTTGGACAATAAGGTTCTTCAATATTGTATTTAATGATAATTTACAGGTCCTACAATTATTAACAAGCCTCTTAGTTGTGCGTTTAGGGCAGTATTGATCATATTTTTTTAAATTTCCACTACAATTGTCCCCTCATTGTGAATCAATGTGAAATCCTTCTGGTAATGAAATTGCAAAAATGCAGATTCTTTATATTTGATACGTTGGTATTTCGAAAAAAAGCGAATTCTAATGATTTACCTTTATTTTCAAGGTAGCCACAAAATTAGAAATAAAATGTCAATGTCAGGCAGTAGCTTGTGGAAAATTCCTGAACCTGGTGAATCAAATACGACATGTCAATCTTTATTTATTATGGCGATCATTATCCGATATTTTGTTAGATGAAAAGGACACGTGACTTCAGCTAGTGACGTCATCGGCATTTTTTTTAATGACAACTCTATACTTTTTGCAGATTTTGATAGTGTTTTCAGTTCTCATTACAATCAGAAAATTTTCGAGAAAAATACCGATGAGAATTTGTAAAACATACGCCGATTTTGTTACCTGTGGATCTGTGTCAATCATTTGACAGTTTCGATTTGATTGCCCGAATCTGTTGGCCTAATTGAATTTGGAAACATGGTGTACTTAACAGAAAAACATAAAATAAACTGTCTTGATCATGATTGGCTATGGAAATAGGACACGGACTCAAACGGACTTGGTTCGGCTCTTTCGGGAGAAGTATTCTGACTTACCATCCATATCTCAAAGTACAATTAGTAAAATTGAAAAACAGTTAAGAGATGTTGGTCACGTAAAAAAACTTAAAAAAGATGCTCCTTCCATGGACGAAGACACAAAATTGAATATACTCCTGGCATTCGAAGAAAATCCTCACACTTCAACTCGCCAAGTTGCTGTGGCAAATCATGTCAGTAAGAGTTGCCAGATTATTCAAAAAACATAACATGCATCCGTATAAGCTACTTCCAGTGCATCAACTGTATGAAGACGACTTTGATAGAAGAATAAATAACGTTTTACGAGGAAATTATGGAAAGAATAGATAATAATCGTATAGCAGCAGAAAATATTCTTTTTTCTGATGAGTCGACATTCACTCTTAATGGACAAGTAAATCGCCAAAATCATTATTGGGCATACATATAATGTCTGAGTTGGCATAATAGGAGACCATGTCGTTGGTCCATCCTTTCTTCACTAAAATTTGAATGGACTAAATTACCTGCAATTTCTTAAAAATGATGTTGCGCCAGCTCTGACTCCCTTATATCCCAATTGAAGAAATCCACGCTTAACAGCCGATACCATTTGGTTTCGACAAGATGGTGCATCGCAACATTGTCAAATTAATGTCCGGCAATACCTTGACGTGGTGTTTCCCAATAGATGGATTGGGAGGCGAGAGCCGCTAGAATGGCCTACGAGGTCATCGGACCTAACACTACTAGATTTCTTTTTATGGCGTTATGTCAAGAGTGTTGTGTACAACACAAAACTGCAAAATGTAGATGACTTAAAAAACGACTTACTACTGCCATTAGGTCCCTCGCGCCTCAAATGTTAGTTACTGTTAGGGAAGAATTTGCAGTTGTTAATTAGAAGTAAAATGTCAATGTCAGGCAGTAGTTTGTGGAAAATTCCTGAATCTGAAAGAAAGGGCCAGGTATACTAAATCCAGGCTAGGAGTAATATTGTACAGTTAGGCGTGATTTATGAAAATCAGGTGAATAAAGGATAACTTTTATGTCCTTAATTACTTGGCGGTGAAGGAAAGGGCGAAGATAAAAGCTCTAACTAGTAGAGAGGAAAACACTAACTGCGATAAAGGAACGAGTATAGGTGTATATTCTGGGAAAACATCATTGACGAGTCGTAAAAGACGAAAAAATGTTAGAGAATAATGGCGAGGAATTGATAGTGTAGTGCGGGAGGTTAGAAGTTGGTAAACATTGTGTTGGGGGACAGGTGAAGTTATAGAAAATGAAAACTAGGCGGGGCAAACTTTCAAGATTAGATCAACATTAGTTAACGCTTTATGAGCAGATAAGGATGTCGTGGAGACGTGTAATAGAAGATAAACTGCAAGGAAGCGGCGAAAGCGGAAGGATACGAAAATGGACGCAACAAAATATGTGACGGATGAGAAGTACAGCATATGTATGTTTCCTGTAGAGAACATGAAAGCACATGATGGAAGAAGGAAGTTTGGATGTGGAAGAAATAACATCTACTCCATATACTGGAAGAGATTTTAAATGAGTCAGGGAGTGGGAGGAGACTATTTATTCAATAAGTACATGAAAGCTTGTGTTGAACATGACAAAATTTACATTTAGCAAAGAGATGAAATAGAATTAAGGAAAAAAGGCAGAAATACAAAGGATACGATACATCTAGTTGAACAAAGAAGTAGAAGAATGGCGAGGAATTGATAGCATAGGGTGGGAGATCAGAATTTGGTAAACATAGTGTTGGGGGACAAGTTGAGTTAGAGAAAAAGGAAACTAGTTGGGGCAAACTCTAAAGATTAGATCATCTTTTATCTTCGAGAGTAGTCAGTTCAGCGGTCGAAATACTAAACATATCTTGTTGTATGAAATTGATCCCAAAGCATAAAAGCATGGGCGAATGTATACGGCGGAATTAGAAAAAGTGGTCGAGTTAAGTACCTCAGACGAAATTATGCACGAGTCTAGGAATAAATGAAACTGAACGATTGACAATTGAATTATGTGTGGGAGATTTTTGAGAGAACAAAACTATGGAAGATTGGGTTGGAATGAAGTTGGGTTGAAATATATGAGGACTTATCCAAGAGCCTGAAGGGTGTGGGTAATGTCCAACTTAAGTTTTTAAACCCATTGTTCTGTCAATCTTTTTAGAACATTTGATTTGGGAAACAAACAAAAATCGTTGGAAGGTGAAGAACACCATAGAATCAAGAACGAGACTACATATACAGTTGATTGTAAACAATAAAGTACCCTAATATATATTTTGGCAATAAATATGTTATATACACAAGAAATAAATAACTTTAATAATAATAAATAATAACTTTATTCGCTAAACAAATTTATAGTAAATGAAAGGTAATAAACAGTCTTAAAAGCCGACTGGTGTTTCAATTCAAGTATATCAGGGGCCTACGGTATTCAGTAATACATATAAATCCCGATCATAAACTCGGGCGTTCCAATTGGATTGGTGTACGTTATCTTCCTGGGCATAACATTTCGAAAGTTTAATTGCTCAGTTAACTACTGCTGCATCCATTACTATCATTTAATGACGAGATGTATGTTGGATTAACGTTTTTACCATAGACTATATATTCGTAGATTTACTGCTTATTGCTTGCGGAATTTTGGCGAAAAATAAATTTAGGATAAACGTCATAGTAATCGTATATAAAATAACCATATACAGGGCGAATCAATCATCAATACAAATCATAATTTTACTTATTATTCTTTACTAATTGCCATTCAAGGCTTTAAACCATAAATAAGAATAAATATGAAATTATTAATTTAAGAGGATTAGCGTAAAAATTGACTTAATTTATATTTTTAATAAAGTTTTGAAATTGGTGCTACATTTATTCGATTAAATTAGATTACACAAAGAGGATAGTTTACTTGAGTAATTATCAGCTTTAATAAACTTTTATTGTAAATTTAACGATAACTGATATGGCATCGTACCAAATACCTCGAGGAAAAATATTTTGAGCAAAAAAGGCAGAACAATGAAGGGTACGTGTTGGAATCTGGTTTATTGTCAAAATTTAAAGCTCGAAGTGTGTATGTGGATATTAACCCTAAAACTTAATTTCAGGAACAATCATCATTAGTACGACAATTTTACGGATATTTCTATATGTCCGCTTTAAGTGAGGCCCGCATATCTAAATATAGGGGTAACTTAATGTTTTTAATCCGGTGAAATGTCCTGCATATCCACATTGCTTGAATTTTTTAAACGCTGCCCGGACAATAAAACTGTTCAGATGTTTCCACTGATCGATTGGACGAAATAAAAGAAAAACTATTTATAATTTATAAAGTAATTTAGAGGGCCGGTGATAACGTCGAAATAAAACTTGGATACGTTGGAATACGGTCATCTAATAAAAAAACTGAATTAGGGTAGAACGTATGTTAAAATGTCCGTCCGTTTTACTGCAAACGATTTAAGTCATTTATAGACAGTGTTATTATATCTATCCAAAGGGACGAATGGGGGTTTTAAGTTGTAAATAGAAATTAGCTGTAAGTGGAACAATATTTATTGGTATTTACTAACTTTACTAACGCGATGTATTAGTCATTTAATTAACGATTTACATAACATATTTTATTATAACAAAATATCATCGATCATTTGGGAAAAATATATTGGACGTAAAAGGAAAGGAAATGAAATAAAAAGCGTAAAATATAATTTGCGAAATAGAACGTTCTTAGGTTTTATGGACTACAAAAGATTGATGGAGCAAATAAATGTGTTGCTTTTATTTTACATTTCGGGTTCGTTTGTATTATATTTCCGATATTTTGACACTATTAATAATTTTCTAATTTTTATTTTTTAATTGTCTCCACTTTGTTTTTTCGTTTTTAATGTTTATTAATGTTTCTATTATTAATTAAAAACCGATAAAAATATCTCGCTCAACAAACTAATAATAAATCAAATCTGCGGTGGTCCGCACGAAACTTACTTATACTTGGTTATACTACGTTTTTCGAAAAAAACTTTTCAAATAAAAGTTGTTTAGAATATCAATATAATTTATGTAAGAATTTTTTTCCGTAACGTGTACCGTTTTCGAGATATGGAAAAAGGTGATAAGAGTAAACCATCACTTCCGGTTGAGAGATTGCGTTCAAAATTTAATTTCCTCCTTGCTACGTACAAATGTTAAGTTTAAAGTTTCAGAGCTCTAGCTATAATCGTTTGGACGCTAGAGCGCGCGCGCACACACACACACACACACACACACACACACACACACACACACGCGCGCGCGCGCACACACACACACACACACACACACACACACACACGCGCGCACGCACGCACGCGCGCGCGCGCGCACACGCACACGCATTATACATAAAGTATAAGTAAGTAAAAAACCGCGGTGGTCCGCACGAAACTTACCTATACTACGTTTTTCGAAAAAACTTTTCAAGTGAAAGTTGTTTAAAATATCAATATCTATAATTTATGTAAGAATCTTTTTTTCCGTAACGTGTACCGTTTTCGAGATATGGAAAAAGGTGATAAGAGTAAACCATCACTTCCGGTTGAGTGATTGCGTTCAAAATAGGACTTTTTCCTCCTTGCTACATACAAATGTTAAATTTAAAGTTTCAGAGCTGTAGCTATAATCGTTTGGACGCTAGAGCGCGCACAGACACACACACACAGACACACACACATACGTCATTCTGAAAATAGTCAGAAACGATTCAGGGGACCTCAAAACGCGTATATCCGTTGAAATCTCGAGGTCGAAATTTTTCATGATTACTATACTTACTTATACATATACACACTTATACAAGTATAAGTAAGTAAAAAATCCGCGGTGGTCCGCACGAAACTTGCTTATACTTAGTTATACTACGGTTTTCGAAAAAACTTTTCAAATGAAAGTTGTTTATAATTCAATGTCTTTAACTTATATAAGAACATTTTTTTGATATCTCGTACCGTTTTCGAGAAAATGAAAATGGTGATAAGAGTAAACGATCACTTCCGGTTGAGCTATTGCGTTCAAAATAGGACGTTTTCCTCCTTGCTACATACAAATGTTAAGTTTAAAGTTTCAGAGCTCTAGCTATAATCGTTTGGACGCTAGAGTGCGCACAGACACACACACAGACGTCATTCAGAAAATAGTCAGAAACGATTCAGGGGACCTCAAAACGCGTATATCCGTTAAAATCTCGAGGTCGAAATTTTTCATGATTCCTATACTTATACATAAAGTATAAGTAAGTAAAACTCCACTATTTTTACTGTGTGCGTGTGGTCATCACATTTTAACGAAAAAAAAATTTCCAGGAATAGTTGAGATTGATTTCTCATTCCATTCAGGAACCCAATATTGCCTGTCCTGGCACCAGTGATGGCTTTATGTTCTCTTATTAGAGGAATACGAATACGAACGTAGTCCAAACGTGCCTATTCGGCGATAAATCGTGCACAATATGGCCAATTGCTCATTTCCAATTTATTCCAACCGCCCGTGATGGTACTTTCACGTCTCTAACTGCATTTCGCCTTAAGAGCCGATCTTCTCGATCTTGCGTCACTCTTCGTCGTCCAGTACCTCTACGACGAGTTTCTAGGTGTTCTTCCTACCAGCCTCTACAAGTCTGTGCTATAGTGGTGTGTGACCGATTGACACGTCTGGCTATCTCATCTAAGGTTAAACAAGCCTTATGATAAATTTGATGAAAATTTGCACGTCTTCGAACTCGTGGCATTCTAAAGGTCAACAGTTACAGCAAGCAAGAAGAAACTTGCAACAAATCAACGAAACTATGGTCAAACTAAAGGCACACGCAACTGTTGCTAACGAGATAATGTAAGTGGCTTCAAAACTTAATCACTTGGTTTTCTACGTGCACTAGATATTTTCACCAAGTTTCAGCATTCTACGTTCAGTGGTTCGGGGTGCTTCTTGGTTACAAATAAATTGTCAATAATATGGGCAATTGGAGCTGCTGATCTATTCATTCCTTATTATTTATGCATTATTGAATTTAGCATCGCCTAACCGACATTGCATGGCAGTTGAAAAAGAGTTGGCCATTACAATTATTGAATATTTAACAAGCTTGTATCACATTAATTATTTACAATGACTTCACAGACAACTAAGTGCAACTAACTTATACTACTAATCACTAATGCATTGCATTCAAAATGTACATTAAAAAAATAAATGTCATTTCCTTGCTGTGAAAAAGTCTTGGTCGTTGACATTATCAATAATTTTACAAACTCATATCATATTAATTATGTCATCATAGAAACTAAGCACAACCAACTTATACTAGTAATGATGATTGTATGGCTCCGAAATGTGCATAGATAATAAATGTCACTTTTTGTTGTGAAAGTGTTGACGATTGACATTAACTAGCATATATGTTAGGTGCACTAGTGGTTGTTGTATGTGAAATAATTAATAATTGTAATGGTCAACTCTTTTTCAAATGCCATGCAATATTGGTTATGCCATGGTAAATTGAGCTTAAACAGCCCACTTGTTGTTGCATGGATGTCTTGTCAAACAGTGAAGTGCTACAACTTCAATCGACAATTTTAAAACCACAAATGTTACGATTGAAATAAATAATTTTGTTTTTATCAAATGGCTGAAAGAATGAACAGACGATGTTGAGCACAAGTGATTTATAAAAAACGATTACAAGAATAGGCATCTGAAGAAATTCAACAATTACACTTGCATGTTCAACGAAATATAATATAATAAAAATATGAATAATTAACTACATTAACCTTAGGAATTTTATACAATCTATCAAATTTTACTCAACATTTCTACATGATGACGATTTTCTCAGCTCCTAGTTCCTAGTCAATCAAGATCCCCACCAATATATCATTTACATAGATTCTTCAGAACTAAGAAAATGAGTATTTCTTGTGTTAGCTAGAGATTTTCATCATTTTGCAATAATGGACATCCAATTGTCACAATAGGTTGTTATCTCCTACAACAGATCGATTTCTTGGGTCCTAGTTCTAGTAGAGTTCCTACGATTATTTTCATGATTTTATTCTTCGAAAGCTGAAAAAGAGAAGCTTTCATGCACTGGTTTGCATTTGTTAATATTTTGCAATAGTTAAGGGTTCTGCGTTGCCCTGCAAGAGTTGTAACATTTATTCCCACAAAACTTTGTAATTCTGTGTTAGACAACTTACTCCTGTCCTAGCTCCAATCCCTCCAGATATTCACCATTATTCTTACGATAGTTGATTCTTCGAAAGCTGAAAAGGTTCTTTTTCGTGTGTCCTAGTTTCAGTCGCTCTTGCCTTTCACAGTCACAATTTTCTAATGATACTTGATGCTTCAAAAAGTGAACACGAGAGTTTTCATGTGCTGGTTATAAATTGTCATCATTTTCAAGAGATTTAACAATGATTCGCATGAAATTTTATAATCCTGATTGACAACGTACGGAGTCTTAGTTTCAGTCGTTCTAAATCCCCACCATTATTCTTCGTTATTGTTTGTTGATTTGCTGAAAGCTGAAAAGCTAGTCTTTTGTGCATCGGTTAGAAATTGTCATCATTTTCTTATAATCGTTGTCACTCTGCAGGGCTATTAATTATTCTTTAGAAACCTATGATAAACAACTTTCTCGGATCCTATTTCCAGTTGTTCTGGTTCTTCATCGACAACTTACTGGAGTGTTAGTTTCAGTCGTTCTGAATCCCCACCATTATTCTTTTTATTAGTTGATTTACTAAAAGCTGAAAGCTAGTCTTTTGTGCATCGGTTAGAAATTGTCTTCATTTTGTTATAATCGTTGGACCTATATCACTCTGCAAGACTACTAACTATTCTTTAGAAACCTATGATAAACAACTTTCTCGGGTCCTATTTCCAGTCGATCTGGTTCTTCACACTCACATTTTTCTAAGGATATTTAATTCTTCGAAAACGAAACAAGAGAGTTTCATATGCACTGATTATAAAGTGTCATCATTTTGAAATATATAGGTGCTCTGCAAGACTATTAAAAATTAATTTTATAATCCTATGATTGACGATAACTTACTGGAGTTTTAGTTCCAGTCATTCTTAATCCCAACATTTTTCTTACGATTATAGATTCTTCAAACCTGAAAAGGGTACTTTTCTTGCATCAGTCACAATGGCCCTGCAAGACATCTACGAATTATTCTCAAGGAAATCTAAGATAGACAATTTTCTCCGGTCCCAGTTCCAGTCGTTCTAGGTCTTCACCATTGTTCTGTGGATATGGAATTCTTTGACAGCTGAAAAAGAGTTTTTCGGACACTGGTTGGAAAATTTTGTTTTGCTATGATTGACTATGCTACGATTGACAACTTATTCAAGTCCTAGTCCCAACCGTTCCTGCTTCCAACTATTATTCATATGATAATTGATTCTTCGGAAGCTGAAAAGGGGAGTTTTTCATACACTGGTTGGAAATTGGAAAGAGTTTTGTTTGAAGTTGAGGTCATTTGAGGCATAATTAATAAAAATGTAGTAATTTTATATCATCCTTCGGTCTTGATTGACACGATACCTATTTTTATTTATAAAGTAAAAATCTTGGTGCTTGGTAATTTTTTAGACTTTTATTTGGAGCAAATATTTAACAAGTGACGTACATAGAAAATGATTATTTAATTTAATTTTTATTATTTATTTACGAAAAACATTACTTCATCGATTAAAAATTACAATATGTACATTTTTTAAAATTTTTCAAAATATTTATTCCTAAAACAATTGTTTATGATCTAATTAATCATATCCAAATCCAGAGTAAATAAATGCAAAGTGGTGTTACTTATATCAATAAAGTACTATTGTATTATTACACGTATTATTAATAATAAACATATATACTTACCAAACGATACTGAATAAATTAGCGTGTCCTACATCTCATCTGTACTAACTACGAAGGAATACCCGAAATATATGGACGAATTTCGGTCACGTAGCAAATGAGTCAACGCACAAAAAACTTTGGATGTGGATACGAATAAAAACGCAACGAGAACTAACAGCTCTTTAAAGCAAAAGTCTTATCTAGTTATTTTATGCGGTTCAATTAAATTAAAAAGGAATCTTAATGTACTTTCATAAGTGACATACAACTACATTTCGCAATTAAATAAAATTACAAACATATACTCTTTGAACTATACTATATATAACTAAAAGTAATGGTGAATTATTCTTCAATCGGCTGCGACTCCTCGTCCTAGAAAAATACATTATTTCGGATTTTGTTTCATTCGATTGTAAAATAGTTTGCAGGTTCACAATACTTTATGAGTGTAATTCTAACAATTAAAATGGATACAAAGACGTAAAAAAGAAAACAAGAAATCGTGATCAAATACAAAATATTTACCGGTGCAATTTCTTCTATTTGGATAATAATTAATCGACATTCGGTTATGCTATCATCGTTGAAAAAAGTTCTTGCGCATTCCGCACTTACCGGCCATTCGTCAACTATTTGATAGTTAAATCGCCTCTAGAAAAGAACCTTGAATTAGTTTAATGTGTGACTTGTCAGGATGAACTGCATAAATGATCTAGATTTTACAATATAGATTTCAATGTTGTATAGTAAGATGGTATGTTTATGAAAAGTGCACCCGTTAAATTATTAGTTTGTTCTTACCACTTCATATGCTGTGTTGGATGTATCAATTGTTATTTGTGGTAGAGTTGGCTGCAGCAACATGTTTTGGTCTTCAAAATCGAAAATCATTATTTCATCACGCGGTTCGATATTAGGGACGTCATCATCAATGACTATGATATCAGCATTATTGTTTTCGAGCACATCTTTGCTTTCGCTATAACTCTCATCGAAACATACTATTATATCGCGGGCATCGTTTTCATCGTCAGTTACAATCACGACCTCATCATCACCTACGAAATTGCCTTTGTCAACAAATTCTGTTATTTCACTACAGGTAGCTCTTACCGCCATGGACAGATTCGTCACTGTCGGGTACATAAATCACATCATTATTTTCCAAGCCACTTTGATCCATTATTACCTTGGTCAGATTCAGCAACACGTTAGAAAATGTTAAAGCTACAAACTGTTTTAAGCGCATGCTCCAACTTTTTCGGAAATGCCAGTACATTTGAGTTACTAGGTAACTCAAATGACTTACTGTAGTATTGTGCATTATCTCTAATTAATAATTAAAAATCAGCAAGTTACCAAACAGGTAACATCAATAAAATGAAACGAAAATTAAATTAATCTTTTTATTGACAGTATTTATAAAATAAACGTTGTAATAATTTTTATTAATACAAATAAATCTACGAGGGAAATTCAAAAAAAGACATTCGCATAACGTTCAATATAAATATCATTCTTATCACAATATTTTATACACATATTAGAATTTGTAAGCGTTAGCTCAGCTGTAACTAAAGATTCTTGCTTTAATAGCACCAAGCAATTTAATCTTTTGTGTGCCTGAAATAATTCCTATTGGCAGGTCCACAATTTTTCCAGGTAGTCTGTCGTGTTTCATTGGGCCGAGCGCCAACCACTCATGGAACCGGCCTCGTAAATTGCCTAAAAATCAAGATCAAGATTTTTTAGGAATGTATGCAAAAGAAATTAGGTCATGGCAACATTAAAGATAGGTAAAACATTTTACTGGATCGCATTATTTAGGATTAGTTCTGTTGAATATACCTCCTCAATAAAAGTTGATGAATTATTTATGTCAAGTAATCTGACAACTATTTTAAAGGTATAATTGTACAAATGTGAAAAAATATGGAATTTTTGAAAATCATTGTGAAATAGAAAATGAAGATTATCTAATAAAAAATATCAAAAATGATGAACTTACCAAAATTTGAATTGCTTAAAATATATAAATAGGCCAAAATTATCAAAATTGTAAGCAATGTTAGTAACAATACATTTCTTGTATTTTGAACATTTTTGTAGCAATTTAATGTGGATCTCGTCTCATTTTTGAATCTCCTTAATATTATTTAGGAGTAAATAATGTTAATTTACTACTTTTAATTAATTATTATAATTGGGAAAATTTGACAAAATGTAATAAACAAAAATGTCAAAATTGTATAAGTAAATAATTTATTTATATGTTTAGATCAGACACATCAATGAAAAAAAAAAAAGAATCCTGCTTACATGTCTCTATACATTTAATTAACATTATTTATATGTGAAAAGAATTGACCATTACAGTTATTGAATATTTAACAAGCTCCTATCACATTAATTATTTACAATGTCTTGACAGACAACTAAGTGCAACTATCTTATACTACTGATGACTAATGCATTGCATTCAAAATGTACATTTAGAAAATAAATGTCATTTCCTTGCTGTGAAAAAGTCTTGGTCGTTGACATTATTAATAATTCTACAATTAATTATGTTTTCACAGACAACTAAGCACAACAAGCTTATACTAGTGATGATGATTGTATGGCATCCGAAATATACGTAGATAATAAATGTTATTTTTTTTGTTATGAAAGAGTTGACGATTGACATTACCTAGCATATATGTTAAATGATCCAGTGGTTATTGTATGTGAAATTTTTAATAATTGTAATGGTTAACTATTTTTCGAATGTCATGCAATATTGGTTAGCTCATGGTAAATTCAGTTTAAACAATTCACTTGTTGATGCATGGATGTCTTGTTCAAACAGTGAAGTGCTTAAACTTCGATAGACAATTTTGAAACCACAGATGTTACGATTGAAATAAATAATTTTGTTTTTATCGACTGGCTGCTAGAATGAACAGACGACGTTGAACACAAGTGATTTATAAAAACGATTACAAGAATTGGCATCTAAAGAAATTTAACAATTACACTTGTATGTTCAAAGAAATATAACATAATATAAATATAAATAATTAACTACGTTAATCTTAGGAATTTTATACAATCTATCAAATTTTACTCAACATTTCAATATGATTACGATTTTCACAGGTCCTAGTTCCAGTGAATCAAGATCTCCACCATCATATTTTTTACATAGATTCTTCGAAACTAAGAAAATGAGTATTTCTTGCGGTAGCTAGAGATTTCCATCATTTTGCAATAATGGACGTCCTATTGTTATCTCCTACTACAGACCGATTTCTCGGGTCCTAGTTCCAGTAAAGTACCCACGATTATTTTCATGATAGTTTATTCTTCGAAAGCTGAAAAAGAGAAGCTTTCATGCACTGGTTTGCATTTGTCACTATTTTGCAATACTTAAGGGTCCTGTGTTGCCCTGCAAGAGTTATAACATTTATTCCCATAAACCTTTGTAATTCTGTGTTAGACAACTTACTCGTGTCCTTGTTCTAATCGCTCCAGGTACTCACTATCATTCTTACGATAGTTGATTCTTCGAACGCTGAAAAGGTAGTTTTTCGTGTGCATTGGTTAGAACTTGTTATTTTGTTATAATCTTTGACCCTACTGCAGGACTACTAATTATTCTCCAGAAACCTACGACAAACAACTTTCTCTTGAGTACTAGTTCCAGTCACCCTTGGCTTTTACAATCACAATTTTCTAATGATATTTGATGCTGGTTATAAATTTTTATTTTCAAGAGCTTTAACAATGATTCGTATGAAATTTTATAATCCTATGATCGACAATTTACTGGAGTCTTAGTTTCAGTCGTTCTGAATCTCCACCACTATTCTTCTTATTCGTTGGTTTGCTGAAAGCTGAAAAAGCTAGTCTATTGTGCATCGGTTAGAAATTGTCTTCATTTTGTTATAATCGTTGGGCCTATGTCACTCTGCAGGCCTACTAATTATTCGTTAGAAACCTATGATAAACAACTTTCTCCAGTTCTGTTTCCAGTCGTTCTGGTTCTTCACATTCACATTTTTCTAAGGATATTTGATTCTTCGAAAACTAAACAAGTGTCCCTGCAAGAGTAGTAAAAATTATTCCCATGAAAATTTATAATTTTATGATCTATGACAACTTACTGGAGTTTTAGTTCCAGTCATTCTGAATCCCCACCATTTTTCTTACGATTGTAGATTCTTCGAAACCTGAAAAGGGTACTTTTCTTGTATCAGTCAGGATATTGTCAAGATAGCTTGCTATCTCACACAACAGACCAGTTTCTTGGGTCCTAGTTCCAGTAGAGTTCTCACGATTATTCTCATGATAGTTTATTGTTCGAAAGCTGAAAAAGAGAAGCTTTCACGCACTGGTTTGCATTTGTTACTATTTTGCAATAGTTAAGGGTCCTGTGTTGCCCTGCAAGAGTTATAACATTTATTCCCACAAAACTTTGTAATTCTGTGCTAGACAACTTACTCGTGTCTTAGTTTCAATCGCTCCAGATACTCACTATTATTCTTAGGATAGTTGATTCTTCGAAAACTGAAAAGGTAGTTTTTCACGTGCATTGGTTAGAATTTGTCATTTTGTTATAATCTTTGACCCTACTGCAGGACTACTAATTATTCTCCAGAAACCTACGATAAACAACTTACTCTTGAGTCCTAGTTCCAGTTGCCCTTGGCTTTCACAATCACAATTTTCTCATGATATTTGATGCTTCAAAAAGTGGACGAGAAAGTTTTTCATGTGCTGGTTATAAATTTTCATTTTCAAGAGCTTAAACAATGATTCGCATGAAATTTTATAATCCTATAAACTTACTGGTGTCGTAGTTTCAGTCGTTCTGAATCTCCACTATTATTCTTCTTATTCGTTGATTTGCTGAAAGTTGAAAAAGCTAGTCTTTTGAGCATCGGTTAGAAATTGTCTTCATTTTGTTATAATCGTTGGCCCTATGTCACTCTGCAGGTCTACTAATTATTCGTTAGAAACCTATGATAAACAACTTTGTCGGATTCTGTTTCCAGTTGTTCTGGTTCTTCACACTCACATTTTTCTAAGGGTATTTGATTCTTCGGAAACTAAACAAGACAGTTTTACATGCACTGATTATAAAGTGTCATCATTTTGCAATAGTTGGGTGTCCTGCAAGAATAAAAATTAATTTTATAATCCTATGATCGACGACAACTTACTGGAGTTTTAGTTCCAGTCATTCTGAATCCCCGCCATTTTTTTACCATTATAGATTCTTCGAAACCTGAAAAGGATACTTTTCTTGCATCAGTCACAATGGCCCTATATCGCCCTGCAAGACATCCACGAATTATTCTCAAGGAAACCTAAGATCGACAGTTTTCTCCAGTCCCAGTTTCAGTCGTTCTAGGTCGTCACCATTGTTCTATGGATATGGAATTCTTTCAAGGCTGAAAAGAGTTTTTAGGACACCGATTGGAAAATATTGTTTTGCTACTTTGGGTTTCTGCATCGCCCTGCAAGGGTTCTTCGCATGAAGCTTTATAATACTATGACAGACAACTTACTCAAGTCGTAGAACCAACCGTTCCAGCTTTCCAGTATTATTCATATGATAATTGATTGGTCGAAATCTGAAAACGGGAGGTTTTCATACACTAGTGGCAATTAGCATTTTGTAATAATCCAGAGTTCTGGTTTTAAGAATTATTTTCATGAAATCTTAACGTCATATAATAGACAACTTTCTCAAGTCTTAGTACCAGTTATTCTGGATTATTAGCATTATTACCATATATTTGACTTTAGAAGCTGAAATGAAGTTTTTCGTGCACCAGTTACAATGTTCATTACTTTTTGGAAGTCCACTTAATGGGTCATTTCTGATTCTTCCAGATTCTTTGAAAACTGAAATAGTTCTGCGATTTGTTGCTGTTTTTTGAGAGTCCTGAGCGACCCAGGTTAGTTGTAATTACTTTCCTTGAAACTTTGTGTTCCAATGTAAATCGGATAAAATTATTTTTTGATTAATAAAAATGTAGTAATTTTATATCAGCTTTCGGTCTTGATTGACAAGATACAGTGTTTTATTTATAAATAAAGTCAAAATCTTGGTGCTTGGTAATTTTTAGACTTTTATTTGGAGCAAATATTTAACAAGTGACGTACATAGAAAATGATTATTTAATTTAATTTTTATTATTTATTGACGAAAAACATTATTTCATCGATTAAAAATTACAATATGAAATTTTTTTAAAAATTTTCAATATATTTATTCCTAAAACAAATGTTTATGATCTAATTAATCATATCCAAATCAAGAATAAATATATGCAAAGTGGTGTTACTTATATGAATAAAGTACTATTGTATTATTACACGTATTATTAATAATAATAAACATATATACTTACAAAACGACGCCGAATGAATTAGCGTGTCCTACATCTCATGTGAACTACGAAGGAATACCCGAAATATATAGGAAAATTTCGGTCACGTAGCAAATGAGTCAAGGCACAAAAAACTTTGGATGTAGATACGAATAAAAACGGGACGAGAACTAACAGCTCTTTAAAGCAACTATCTATGAAATATACTATATATAACTAAAAGAAATGGTGAATTATTCTTCAGTGTGGTGCGACTCCGCGTTCTAGAAAAAAAAATATTATTTCGGATTTTGCAATACTTTATGAGTACAATCATAACAATTAAAATTGATACAAAGGAATAAAAAGAAAGCAGGAAATTGTGCGATGAAATACAAATTATTTACCGGTGCAGGTTCTTCTAGATTAATCCTAATAATTTGAAATTCCGTTATGCTATCATCGCGGAAAAAATCTCTTGCGCATTCCGCACTTATCGGCCATCGATGAATTATTTCATAGTTAATTTGCCTCTAGAAAAGAACCTTGGATTAGTTTGACGTGTGTGACCTGTCCGAATGAACTGGATAATTGATCTAGACTATACCGAGATATGTAGTTTTCATGTTGTTTATTACGATGGCATACGCCTACTAATTATTTAACATTAGATTATTAGTTTGTTTACCTCAACATGTGCTGCGTTGGATGCATCAACTGATATTTGTGGTCGAGTTGGCTGCTGCTCAATGTTTTGGTCTTCATTCTCAAAAATCATTACATCATCAAACGGCTCGATATTAGGGACGTGATCATCAATGACAATGATATCAGCATTATTGTTTGTATTACATACTATTACATCGCGGGTATCGTTTTCATCGTCAGTTATAATCACCACGTCATCATTATCTATGAAATTGCCTTCGTCAAAAAATTCTATTATATCACTACAGGTAGTTCTTACCGCCATCTACAGATTCGTCACTGCCGGGTACATAAATCACATCGTTATTTTCCACACTACTCTGATCCATTATTACCTTGTTCAGATCCAGCAACACGTAACAAAATTTTAAAGCTACAACTAATTTCAATGAATGCTTAAACTTTTTCGGAAGTATTCCTAGGTAACTCAAATGAGTTACTTTAGTATTGTGTTTTATCTATAATCAATAATTAGTTATTAATTAAGTTACGAATAATCAAAAAAAAATTAAATAACAATTAAATTAATATTTTTAACAAAAACGTTTATAAAATAAATGTTGTAATAATTTTTATTAATAAAAATAAATCTACGCGGGAAATTCAAAAACGACATTCGCGTAACGTTCAAGATAAATAACATCATCCTTACCACAATATTTTATACACATATTAGAATTTGTATGCGACAGCTCTGCTATAACTAAGAATTTCTTGCTTTAATGTCACCAAGCAATTTAACCTTTTGAGCGCATAAGATAATTCCTATTGGCAGGTCCACATTTTATCCAGGTAGTCTGTTTAATCTCTTGCATTTCATTGGGCTGAGCGCCTACCACTCATGGAACCGGCCTCGTAAATTGTCTAAAAATCAAGATCAAGATTTCTTTTAGGAATTTATGCAAAAGAAATTTTAATGGAATTTGCAATTTTTTATATATTTTTTCATGGACCAAAACCATATTCCATAAGGACTGTGGAAAATGAGTCTCTTGTTTCGGTCCATCGGTTCGGAACCGTTGCGGTTGGTTAACAATTCGGGTATAAATACCTCCAAAAACCGCTGAATTGCCAATTAGTTTTTGATTACCACCAAGCGAAGATGTTGTTCAAGTTGTTTCCATCGATTGTCTACGAAACTTCAGGATCCAATATTACGGATCTGCCAGTGGAAATGTCGTCCATGATACTAAGGTAAGTCTTATTTTTTTTGTACATTTTGCCTTATCTTTTGTTGTTTGTATTTTTTCTCATTGAATATTATTGCAGATACTTGGACCCGCAATCTTTGGCTAACGCTTCGAAAGTAAACAAGAAGTGGAGCAAAATTTGTGAAGGAGATCCAATTTTACGAAGAAGATTGAGGACTGAAGTAATAGAAGATGGGAAACGCATGATGCAGGCTCTGGTGAATCCTGGTATGGGCGTCATCGTCCAAAGGGCGCAAGAAGGACGCGTATACGGTGTAAATATTGTCAAAACTACAACCAAACGGAAGTTCCAATGTGACTTTGAAGATGTTAACTTTGTACAAGTGAAGAAGGCTAGGATAATCAATTGTAGAGCACATATGATTTCCAATCGAGGAAATCGAAAAAACGCAAATAAACTAAGACTGTAAATATTGCATTTGTTACTAAAAACTTCAATGCAAATCTGCAAATTATTATGTATGTAATTGTGATAAAGAATCTTGAATAAAATATTTCACACAATACATTTTGTAATGATTTTTATATCTGGTGATTTTTTAATTATTCGCACTGATCACTAAGTGAACACTTCATGTTGCGCCTGCAAAATTATTTTGGAGTTTTCGGACAGAAATTGCTTATTCAAAAATATCAAAGGATATCGCGTTTTAGGATTAAGTGATGTAATTACATTCTCAAATTTCCTCCACAATTTCACCACTCCGATTTTATACCAAACGTTCATGCCATTTAAATTCCACAATAAAATTTTGCTGATGTCCCAAATCATTGCTATTATCCTTCTCTACTTTGTCTTACTTTGTCATATTATATTAATATATAACAATATGAATAAAAGTTTGGCATATAGAATTTTTACAAATTTATTATCAGAATTATAAACTTAAGCAGTCAACATTAGAAAACAAAAATCGTATTCTACATCTACTACTTATTCTACCATTAATCTGAATTGCCTATTGGGAATGTTATAAAGAAATGAGAAATTTTGCAGCTTTGTTAAGGGCTGCACAGACTTGAGCCGAATCGCGATACGAATAACATACAAAAGACGATTTTGGTTCGTGCGAAACTATTACGTGTCGCGGTTCGGTAGGTCTTTTACATAGATACATAGTTGAAAGTCATATGAAAAAGTAATCCTTAAAAACTAACATAGTAACAATACAACAAAACAAATTGTGGCAAACTTAGTTTGCAGCGTCTTCCTGGTTCGGATTGTTATCTTCATCCACGTCTGAAAATAATACAATACCATTATACTTTCAAATCACATAAAAAACATAAATAAATATTTTTATTTCAAAAAGTGTTGTGCTGATTTTTAAATGGAGTTTAATTACTTAAGATGAATAAATATTTCTTTAAACTTTAATTGTAATTGCACGTTTTAAACGAACTTGTCATTAATGTTTAGTAAATGACATGTTTTAATTATAATTAAAAAAATAATAAAAAAATTAATTATATGAATATCGTATAAAATTTAAATTGATGACTTTCCTATTGGACTTTAAGAAAGCGGCGCGTTCACAATCAAACTTATCGTTATCATCACACGCCTTCTTTGTTTCAAATATATCTGTTTTCGAAATCAGCCTTTTCATTTCCACGAATACAAATTACTAGGTTCATAAAAACGAGCAAGAAACGGTTAATAAAGTAACCTACGTGCGACATGGACATTGGGAGCGACATCCACAGCGTCGTTGGCAGCGATAACCATGGCGTCATCGGCACCGTCATTGGCGGCGTCATCCGCACCGTCATTGGCAACGACAACCATGGCCTCATTGGCAGCGACAACGATAGCCTCGTTGGCAGCGACAACCATAGCCTCATTGGCAGCGATAACCATAGCCTCATTGGCAGCGACAACCATAGCCTCATTGGCAGCGACAGCCATAGCATTATTAGCAGCGACAACCATAGCATCATTGGCAGCGGCAACCATAGCATCATTGGCAGCGACAATCACGTTAACATTGCCATCGCCAACGAAATCGTCGTCATCCTCGTCCGTTGTAGCAAAATCTGTAAAGAAATAAGAAACAGGACAATATCAATCGGCATCTGTGTAGATAATGTTAATTATAAACTACTAATTATAAAAAATATTTTATGGGGCATTTTCATAGTGAAAGGAATAATGTTATAACTTCAATGTAAAATGTTCCTATCTTTAAAGTTAAGAGAAAGGCCTTGCATTGTACTCCCCACTCCAAGAAATAAGTATAGGTACACACATAATATAGAGGGTAGTGCATAGATTATGAAAATTAAACAATACTTACGGTCACCTTGGGGTCCTATATTCAGGTCGATATCGTCTGCTAAAAGCATATAAAGAAAATATATAAGGGAAATGGCACCTCTTATTATTTCTTGGAATGTCTACCCACAAAATAGTTTAGTTGGCAAATAACAATCATTGACACTCAAAATTTTAAACATGTATCTATATAAGTCTTCAGAGAGGTAAAATTAACCGCTAAAGTGAAGAGACTTACCGCTGCCTGAGTACGAGTCGTCATCACTGTCACTTTCTTCTACTAAAACATAAATAAATTAATTAATTTAGACATTTTAAGAAATTTGCATCTAAAGATGCAGCTTGTCCTATCGTCTCTCATAATGAAGATTTGTACTTACTTATTCCTATATATGGAATATCCTCCGAAGTACCAGCGGTGAAAACACCTGCAAATACCAAATAATTTAGAAGTTATATTCATATAAATAGTAGATACTATTTAATTTAATTCACATCATATAAAAATTGGTATTATTGAAACGTTGAGCAAGTTTCTGACGTGAAATGGTACTAATGTTAAAACTTGATTAAGTACTTTAGTATAATTTGAAGCGGATTGACTTGTTTCTTTTACGAAATTCATGAATATGCCAGAGAGGTCAAAAATAGAAGTGAAATATTTTATTCGCTTCCATCCTTTACAAATTTATGTGCAATTTTGTCATATCTCGTACCGTTCGCGCGACGTATCGAAAAATCTTAGCTTATGTTCCTTTTTAAGGAAAAAGTCATATGAATGGAACGTTATAATCTACTTGACATATAAGGTTAGTTTTAAATTTAATAAAAAAATCAGCCTTCTCCAAGTTAAAATTTGTGGACGTGAATACCACTTTTTGGATAGACAGATAAGCATGCATTGTAAGTGTGTATTTTAAGTAGTAAATATACTCGAATACCCTTGTATGTATGAAATGGGAAAAGGACGCACAATTAAATTTGACAATAAGCAGTCCTTATATGGATGTGAGACATGGATTCTAGCAAGCAATTAAGAAGACAACTTGTAAGTTTGGGAACGAAAGATACTAAGGCAATGTGTTGATATAAAAGAAAGAGTAGCAGAACAAACGAAGAACTAATGGAGAATTAGGCAAAATTAGTGAAGAAATAAAGACTTAGATGGCTTCGTCATCTACACCAACTGCATAGAACATCGAAAGCAACATTAGAGACAGAATAAGATGGATGGAGTAAAGAAGATCTAGGGGGACTTCGTGTACTGAATTGGTATATAAGAAAGAGTAGCAAAACAAATGAAGAACTAATGAAAAAGGGACAAAATTAGTGAAGAAACAAAGACTTAGATGGCTGCGTCAGTTACACCAACTGCCTAGAATATCTAAAGCAACATTAAAGACAGAAGAAGATGGATGGAGTTAATGAAGATGAAGATCTAGGGGGGACTTGGTGTACTGAATTAGTATAAAAAAAGAGTAGCAGAACAAATGAAAAACTAATAGAAAGGGACAAACTTATTGAAGAAATGAAGACTTGGATGGCCCTGTTAGTCATATCAACTGCCTAGAACATCTAAACCGACATTAAAGACAGGAGAAGATGGATGGATGGAGTTAATGAAGGTCAATGGGGACTTGTACAAAATTGGTATAAAAGAAAGGCTAGCAGAACAAATGAAGAACTAATGGAAAATGGGCACAATTAGTGAAAAAACAAAGACTTAGATGGTTTCGTCATCTACGTCAACTGCCTAAAACATCGAACACAACATTAGAAAAAGAAGAAGATGATGAATGAAGTTAACGAAGATCTAGGGAACGAAGCAGCAACCAATAGAAAAAAGTGGAAGCTGCTGAGCCAGTAGGAAGAAAATTAAATTGACAAAAAGTTCACATATCTTGGCGAGAGGCGGAAATAATTTTTTACATTTTTTCATCTTCGATAAACAAATTACTTTTAAAGAAAATGAACATAGATGTATCATCAAATTCATTTTTGACCAAGATCAGATATTTGATGTAAAAATTAAATAGTAGATACTTACAGCGCCTCTTCAAACGTTTCTTTTTCAGAATGTTCTGCACCCCATCTTGCACTGAAATAAAAAGTTATTTTAATTCAATCTGCATACATTTGTTTTAATTATCTGATATTTAACAGCCAATGGTAAATGTTATGTTAATTTGACAAATATTAATCAAATGAAAAATATTTAAAATTTACACCACAATGAAAGGATTGAAGGATGTGAAGATAATTTTTTTTATTAAAGTCTTTTTCGTATACGATGGTGTGTTTTTGAAAGAAGTGATGAAGAATCGGGGAATAGGGGAATTTCATCTGAATTTTGATCATGCCATATTAAAGTTGAATAAAAAAAATTAAAAAGTACTTACAATGACCAGCCTCTTGGTCACTGGTTGAAGTACTGGCCACTGGAATAATAAATCGTATTAGTTTCACATAATAGTTGCGGGAGTTTAATATATTGTAATCGTCACGAAATGTTTTAATAAATTGGTCATATAGTCCAAAAATTAAAATTCTGGTAGGTGGTGATTATTCACTGCTTGTCTCTTGCGAACAAACATAATTTTGAATTTTCTGTTATCCGTTATCAACAAATAAATTGAAAAAAAGTGAGTGAAGTTACCTAAATGTTTGTTGAGAAATTTTACGAGAATTTGTGTCTTTTTAGTGGTGTCATATTGGTAATTTATATTTTGATTGGAAAATGTTGAACAATGCACTCACCTGATCCGTATTCTAAAGCGCTGGACCCTGTCTCTGAGCTTACTGGTGTATCTACCGGTAACTCCATTTGTATTACTGCAGCTGCATCTTGATTCTGCGCATCAGGTTCTGTAGCTAAATATGAGGAAAAGCACAGTGTTAGCTCAAGGACAAAAACTGTGTACAAAAAATGTGGTTGTGTAAAGGAGAGGGGCTTCACGATGGCCCTACACTATGCTGGGGGAGCAGGTTACACCATATGTGTTGAATAATGGATATTTTGATTGGAACATCAAATATATATACTTACATGAACCACGCCCTAATCCACTTGGCCCTGCCACCGAGGGCACTGTTCCCACTTGAACGCCGGAATCTTGTTCATGGACATCGTGTGTCACAGCTGAAATAATTTGACAGAATTGTTTTTACAGTCTAACTTAATACCAAAGCATTGGGCTATGTACGATTTCTAGACAAGTTATTATCAGAACTTCACATATTTTTCTATTAATTGACAAATGCCATAGTTACATTATGGACTAAAACGATGTATAAGAAACGTTCACAAACCCATTTACGCGATATGTGTTGAATTTCTGATATTTTGTCCGGAAGAACAAAAAAATACTTACGTGAACTAGGGCCAAGTCCACTTGACCCAGACTCCAACTGTACTGTTTCTATTTGCACCGCCGTTTCTGGTAGATCTTTCTGTGCTTCGGGGGCCGTAGTTCCACTGGGCCCTGATTCGCAGTACTCCTCTTTCTCTGTTCCTAATTCTACATCTGTTTCCGGCGGCACATCGGAATCTTGTTTGTCCGCATCGGATGTCTCAGCTACATCGGACCCTGCCTCCAAGTTCGCCGTTCCCATTTCCATCTCTGATTCTGGGGGTACATCGTAATCTTGTCTGTGCATGTCTCCGGTTATGGATTGACTGGACCGGGCGTCCCAATATACTGTTCCTAATTCGATCTCTGTTTCTGGCGGTACATCAGAATCTTGGCTGGGTTCATCGGAGGCCTCAGTTACATTGCACACTGCCTCCAAGGACGCTGCTCCAATTTCCTCATCTGATTCTGGGGGTACATCAGAATCTTGTCTGCGGGCATCTGGGATTCTAGTTAGACTGGACCGTGCATCCCAGTATACAGTTTCCAATTCTACTGCTCTTTGTGGAGGTACATCGAAAACTTGTGTTTGGCTATCAGGGATCGCAGCTATACTGGGTTCTGAATCCGGGTACACTGTTATCATTTCTACCTCTGTTGTAGAAACATTGGGTAGTGATTCGAAATACACTCCTCCAATTTCCACCTCCGATTCTGGCGGTACATCGAAATCTGTGCGCGCGTCGGGCTTGATAGCCGTATAAGGCCACGGCTCCAAGTACACTGCTCCTATTTCCACTTCTGTTTCTGATGGTACATCGTAATCCAGGTTTTGCACATCGGGAGTAATAGCCGTATTAGGCGATGCCTCCAAGCACACTGTTCCTATTTCAACTTCTTTTTCTGATTGTACATCGCGGATAGCCACGCTGGGCTCTGCCTCCAAGTCCACGGTTCCAATTTCCGCCGCCGTTACTGGTGATATATCCAAATTTTGCATAGCTACATTGGACCTTGCTTCCGGGTACACTGTTAAGATTTCTACCTCCGTTTCTGGGGGTACATCGCAATCCTTTTTGCCAGACTCGAAAATTATAGCTACACTGGATCCTGCCTCCAAGTCTACTGCTCCCATTTCCACATCTGATTCGGGTGGTACGTCAGTATATTGCTTGCGCTCATGGAGAATTGCAGCTAAAATAATAGCAAATTAAAAATGAAACTCAAATAGGGACTGATAAGATAAAGAGATAAAGTGATGAAATTATAGAATTTATTTCATTCATTAAAATGGAGTGTAATAAAGTGATATAAAGTAAGTAAATAAGTAAGAAAAGTTAAAAAAAAACAACTTACACGAACTATGTTTAAGTTCACTGGCTCCTGATTCCATACCAACTATTTCCGTTTTTGCGTCTTGGGTGGTTTCGGATGGTTTACACGCATCTTGCTTGTCACCATCGGGAGGCACAGCTACAAATAATTGAAACAATAAATATTTACATTTCAACAAAATTTCTATCGATTGATTGGGTTATGAACGACGTTTAATATAAATGTTGAGTTTAATGAAATTGAAAAGGAAAAGAAAGCTTACCTGAACCCCCACTTGGTTCACTAGGCCCTGCTCCTATGTCCGTTATGTCTGTTTTTTCATCCGTTTCGGATGTTTTTCCCGTATCCTGCTCTTCCATAGCGGGGGTAGCTACAAATGATTGGAATCATACAATTTATATTTTAATAAAATTAGTATTAGTGCTGAAGATGGAATATGGGGCTCTGCCAGAACCCTTCATTTCTTCAACGCGGTTCGCAACCCCAGAACCAAGAAGCACATGAGAGACAATATTATAGTAGACATTAAACGAGAGAGATATGATAGAAATACAAAGTGATCCTTTAACAGAATGAACGAGCTAAACAAGACATACTAAGGAAAGACAACTCTTATAAGGAACAATGACAGAGAGTAGTAGTGGAGGAAAATTAATTCAAACAGATTTGAATAAACCAGTTTAAGAAATGCATTACAAACTCCAAGAAAATATGAATGACAGTAAAAGAGCCTTTAGAATGCGGAATTGGGCTGATTTTAACTATATATAAAAATGAGACCAATGAGAATACAAAGGAGACCAATAGAGGATCTAGGGGTGTACAGGAAACTAAGTAGATTGATCAGAATGATAAGGCAATCAAAGATAAATATATTAACACAAAAGGGAGTGATGCATATCGCGACTAATAAAGGGGAAAACAAGACCAGCATCATTACTTAACCTATCATTGGATCGTGTTTTAAGCAAGGCAAATAAAAGAAATCTGAGGACAGGACGAGGGCAATTAATTGAAAACGCTGACGATGTAGTTATAATAACAAAACAACGAAATGATGGAAAATATATTGAAGGAAATAATAATAAAGGGAGAAAAGAAGAAGAAAATAAAAATAATGAAGATAGGGAAAGACTCAGGAAAAAGAAAGATGAACGTGGAAAATCGTAAGTTTGGGCAACTAAATACTACCTCAATTATGACATCGAATAAAGAGCAAAATGTGTGAAAATGCAAGAAAACAATGATGGTGAATAGCGCCAACTAAGTAAAAAAATAAAAAATTACTTGTGAAACGATATGAAACGATCATAAAATCGACGCGGCAGACCCAACGACACCAATAATAAAAGAAGATCAATAAGAAAAAAATAATAGCAATAATGGGAGCAGTGAAGCTTGCTGACAAGGGATATAGGATAAGGATGAACCATGAAATATTGCAAGAATTGAATGGGGAGAACATAGTGAGAAAGATAACAGCGCAGAAAATCTTTGGGACATGTATGTAGAGGAGGATTAGGATAGATGGAGAGAAGTGGGGAATATACACAGTGTACAGCAGCCAGCAAATACGACATGTGACAAAGGAAATGGATGAGGTAATGAAGCGGAAGGAGAGGCAGAACATGGGGAGAGTATATAGAAGAAAGGGGAAGATGGGAGATTTGGGGGATGAAAAACAAGAAGCAGAGGAGAATAGAGGAGGAGGAAGTGAAATGTTTAAAAGGGGAAAAGGATACATGGGCGTACCTTAGAAACAGACGGAGAGGGCATGGAAGAACGGATACTATCGTGGTCAAGGAATTGAGACGATATTTCAAGCAATTGTTGGGAAGGAGAAAGGGGATGAGGAGAAGAGAGGTGGATGGTGTAGAATTTACATGGGAAGAAATAATGAGGACAAAGGGCAAGTTGAAAAAGGAGAAGGTAGCGGAGAAGATGGATTGGACACCAATGCACCTGAGGAGGTATGGAAAGAGATGCTTAAGTGGATAAATGACATATGGATGGGAATGAGACAAATGTCAGGAAGGTGGAGGATAGCGATTGTGGTCCCGATCTGGAAGAAAGGAGATAGAGAACAGAAAATTACAGGCGAGGTGTAGAGTTGGAAGTGGCACAACGGACAATTTATATTGTGGAGAGTTAACTGACAAGGAACGGGGTATATGTAATGTTTGTTGACCTCAAAGCGTTCGACAGAATGGGTAAAAGAACATGGCGAAGACGCTGTAAAAGGCGGGGTTAACGAAGAGAGTCGTGAGTAGAATGTAACAAATATGCGAGGAGACATGGTGCAGGGCGAGAGTGGCGAAGGAGGTATCAGAAGAATTTAAGACGACAAGACGGTTGAGGCAGGGGTGCCCACTGAGGCTGAAGGAGATTGCTCAAAGACTTCCTGGATATGAGAGGACTAGAACTCAACACGAGGAAAACAAAGGTGATGGTGTTCAAGAAAGGAGGTGGGAGTAGGAAGGAAACGCAAATGAGATGGAAAGGAGAGGAAATTGAGCATGTGAAGGAATATCTGGGCTATGTGATGAGGAAGAGTAACATCAGCTGTGGGGAAAGAGGATAGGTAAATTTGAGAAGACGATGAGGATATGGAATATATGTGTCACGAGCATTATGATGCATGGCGGTAAAAGAACAGAAAAGGGCGGAGATGGTACAAATTGGGTAACTCAAAAGGGCACTGCGTCTAGAAAAGTCAACGCTCAGCTACGTAGTCAGGCAAGACACGGGGAGTGAGACGTTAGTGGTTGAGGCGGGGAAGAGAGGTGAGATCCGAGTTGGCAGTGAAAGGGGGGAGAGAGAACAGAATGAGAAATAGCAAGAATAAGAATGTACGAGAAGGCGGTGAGGAAGGCGGAAAGGAGGATGGGAGGGGAAGCAGGTGGAGAGATGGAAACAGGTGGAAGCGCAGTAGAAGGAGGGGAAAATAAGAAGGGCAAGATACCACGACTGAGTTGCAGGTGTGCGGAATGAGGCCAAAGTATTTTAGAGGAAATGAGACGAGAGGAGAAGGTTATATAGCCATGTACAGATGCGGAAATGAAGAGAAGAACAAGTATTGGATGGGGTGAGAGTATCAGAGGTGTGAGGCATGCGGAAAAGGTAAATATGAATGGAAGCATTGGTGGGAGGAGTGTGAAGAAATGGCGTGGAGCAAGGAAGATAAGAAGGGCAGAGATTGGAGATGGATATTGTGAGAGAATGGGGAGGAAGCATAGTTATTAGGGGAGATAATGCAGAGGAAAGAAGAGGATGACAGAAAGGGGTTAAAGCTACATATGTTGGTGACCAGGCAAGGGTTGGAGATATATGGGAGCGGCTAGGAGATATATGTATTTAGATGGTAGAATTATAATTGTTAAAATGAAGATGGCAAATGAAGGTTGTTAAAGGATATGTTTTCTTTTGCACATAACTAATCACAGTAAAATAATGTCTGAAACAGAATGAGGAGGAATTCAATTGGATTTTTAATTTCATTGAAATTATTTTGATGCAATTTAACCCACAGTGGTAATTTTTTCAGCTGCTATGAACACTGTATCAACTTTTTCAAAATACCAAATCCTATTCCATTCCAAGTCTTATCAGTTTTCCCTGGTTGACGTTCAACATAAATTCAAGGCTTACTTGAGATGTTCTGGATAAATTTGCACCACTATACGCTAGAAATTTCTCATTTATTGTTTTCTGGAATCAAATTTCTTTTGCAGTTGTTCATGAAAATCTAGCATATCATAGCAAATTTATCAGATTTAAATTTCAGGTACCTTATTTCTTTAAACAGAAATACCGCCATTTATATTTCTTTTGAAGCACACACTGGTTTGCCTCCCGGGTTGGTGCAATGCATATTATGTTCTAAAATTACATTTAAATTAATAGTTTGGATGCTTCTCCTGGTGTTGCAGCTATGTTGTTTTTTAACGAATCGACTAATTTTCATTGTTATGAGTTGATGTTCTTGGCATGTTTTGATTTGACTATCGTTTAAAAATGTTGATAGCAAATAAAATGAAAAGTAAACATTCGGATTAAGTAAAACACGATACGACAAAAAATAAACAAAGTAATAATTATAATTAGTTGAATAAACCTACGTACCTACGGTTAAAAAAATCGAAGTTGGTATTATATTTATTTTTAGGTATTAAAAACCGGGACAGTTGGTCACCCTACTCATACATCATACATAACCTAACATTTTCCGTTATATAAACAATGTACCACATATTATGTACTTGCATTTGCACTAAACTTGCTATCAGTGCACGAAAGCAAAAGGTTTTTCTCATGTAAATGTACGAAATATATTTGTTGGTTAAAACGAAATCTGTTTCATACTTTTCCAACTTCATCAAAACATAACCTACTTTATTCAATGTATGACAATTTATTTGTGTTTATTAATCAAATAACTACACTTTTTCTTCCGGATTGATCGTGTCATCGTTTACTTACATTTGTAACCGTGAATTTATGTATTGTATTACAAATACACACATGTTTAAAATGTATGTAGTTCGTATCAATTTAAGTAACATAAACGTGGAATATAAATTAAAATTGTGAAACAGTATGCAGCGTATTAAGCTACTAGGAATAGACGCACCAAGCTTACTCGTAAAAATGACTTAAAAAGTACTTACGGTTTTTAGGGTTATGTTCGTCCATGTCGGGCTCGGAATTCTTGTTGCCTAAGACAATTAAATTATTGTACGTCAAAATCTACGTTGAACATATATATTCGTTACAATAATCACTGGTATTAGATGAGTTAGATTTTCACTGATTTTAACCAACGCGAGACGAGCGACACGTTGTAACGTTCATGCAATGAGATTGACGCCATTCAGGGATATTAACACGTTTCGATTAGAAAATAACGAATACTTACTTTCATCCATATTGCAGCAACTTTTAAACACTTCGTAACACAAATTATAATGTTTATTACCACTTTTCAATAGATAATTAGCAGCGAAACACGCACCTGTCAACAAAGCCGAAAACTAAGTCGCATTAAACAAAATGGACGTTCGTTTCTACGGTAACGTACGTCGTTCGGTGCATGTGGTTATATCGCCTACTCATTTATTTAAAAGAACTAAACGTACTGACATTTCTGCATAAAAAATCCCTAAGTGTTAAAGGTTTTGAAATGTACTTGCACAATGGTTTCCGCGTGTTACATACAGTATTATATTACTGAGCTAATCTGACGATAGTATGGCGTTAGTGAATTGGTGGGAGGACGGGGTTATATTATACTACATATTTGTAGCAGATAGTAAATATTTGATATGTCGATTTTATACACAAAATGCAGTGCAAGCAAAAAATATATTTTTTTTTAACTGAGGCCTAGGTGCATATTAAATTATTATTTTTTATCGTGGTTCGAGGATAGAATATTTACTTTTTATTAATATTATTATTTATTATATTTATAATTTTTTAAAAAATGTTCAAATATGGGGCCTATGGAACCCAGGGTTATTTCTTGCAGAATTATATAGAAAAGTATTTTAGTTTCAATTTTAATTTCCATTTTGTGTAATTAAAAAATATCTAAAAAATTTCTCTCGTACAAGATTATGCCTAGCGATGATATTATTGTTGTGATAATTTCGAACATAATGATAGGGCTCTTTTTCAATATGGCGAAAATGGCTTTTATCTGATTCGTCAGGATTTATATTGAGATACTATACAAAATATCTATTCATATTACCACCTTATCTGGAATTTTTGTTGGAAAATATCTTTTAGTGCCTGACCTATAAGGTGGCTTTTACCTTACCGATACCAAAACCCGCTGGTTTTGAATCGCCAGAGAGGGGGACTTGTTTACCAGAACAGGTATTTAGGAGGGGCATAGTGCCGGGGGACTATTCATACTCTATGGGTCCATTATGTGTGAAACTTCGAGAAAGATTTATCGCTATGATTTTTATGCAAAAAAAATGTGAACGTAAATGTTTGTAACGAAATAAATTTAAATATTATTATGTATTTAAATATTAAATATATGTGGCAAGCGCCCCTAATTGAAATAACGTTTAGTGAAACATTGGTCCTTAATATTTTAATTATTTTTCTAAATTTCGCAATTAATTTATTTGGTTGTTCAGAAATCGAATTTCGAAAATCACATTTGCAAAAAATTAAAATCTTACAACCATTTATAAAAATGTCAAAGCTGCCATATTGGCAAAAAACGAAACCTGCGTTAAACATACATTTCATGTACATGTCGCAGGTAAAGAGTGATTATTAGCCGCGTTTTAACAATTTATTATTCTGATAATATTTTCTAATTTTATTAAACATGCATTTTATTTCTATGCAAAAAGGTATCTTTAATTTTATTGTGACGATGTACTGAGATGATGTGAGTTACAAAAGTAAAAGAACACCAAGAATTATTTTTTAATCAATTTTTTATACAATCGGCTTCTGTCTAAATAAGACACGATTAGAATTCCAAGAAAAACTTTTAACTTTTAGTGCGTTATGGCGAATTTTACATTTTGTCACTACTGTGTTTGAGGGGATCGGCGTCCAAATTTTACTGGTAATGGTAATTACTAGTAATGGGCTTATGAGAGATGGGTCTGTGTCATCTGTAGCAAATAGTTATGACCTTGGACCCAAGAAGGCAGAGATCGTGCTTAGTGCATCCTTAGTGTTCTTTTGTACTAATTTCTTGCCGAGCCCAACTTGTATTATCGCTCACGTCTGCTCACCAATATCAACGGTTAGAATGGTGGTGACGATTAGACTGGGATAAAGAATGGAACCATGTGGTCTATTGGGACGAATTTAGATTTTGCCTAAACATGAGCGTTGGCTGGATACGGGTTAGAAGACGTTATGGAGAACGACAACATCAACGGCAAGTGCGTCGCACTGTGGGGTCCTGGTGTAGGGAGCAATTGTATATGGTAGTAGATCACCCTAAATCTGTGTTAGAGAGATCAGGAACGCGCAGCGATACATTGAGAATATCGTAGACGCGCATCTTCCACAATATCTTCACACACTGCAAAACCCTGCCTTTCAACAAGATAATGCCGGGCATTGCAAATACTGAAGTCTTCTATATTGCCCTCCAAGATCTGATGACTTAGATCTTTGGACTTATCCTCAGTTGGACATGTTTGGGATGTGATAAGCAGGAAACTAAAGAATTTACCATAGAATGGGATGAAGTAGCTCAAGAGGGCATTGATCACTTTATTATGCCACTGGGTGAATTAGATACCGAGTTACCAATTTAAGTCCTGATTGGAGACGTACTATATCACATTCACCGGGTATACATACACACACACACAAACACAGGATCAGAAGGCATATATGCACGCGGAATAAATGAATGATACTAATGTTAATGTCTCTTATTGGGGAATGTTATGAGGGATCCAAAGATATCCAGAACTCCTTAGTTTCAGGTAAAATGCTATTTTCAGTAACTGAAGACTAGTGTACTGCAGGATATTCGCCACAATTATTTATTTTTCGTTGCGGTTTTCAGTACCTGAATACTACTTTTCCAGAAGGAGCTTGAGCTGTTCCCTTAATATTTATGATGATAATTGTTGAGTGGAAGATGACGACGACACTTCATATACTCCACCAAGCAAGAATAGCCATTCACAAATGTTCTCCACGAAGTCACTCAGTCATCATGGTATTCATTTCAGTTGTTTTCCAGTGGCTTTCTTTCTGTCAAAATCAAACGAACAACGCAAAATAACTTTGCTGGTTTCCGGGTCATTCTCATCATCACCTGCGTTACGTAATTTCCCATCTTTCACTACGGATGTAATCTTTTCGACATTTAAATAATAATCACATCCTCTTTTGCCTAAATACCTGCGCTGGGCCCTATCATCTCTTATTAATCTAGTAGTGACCCAGCTCAGTGAGCACTATGGATACCACGATTGTTTTTTTAACCGATTATTAAATGACAATTACTAATAAACATCCTCCAATGTTCAATATACGTTTGGATCGTGATTTATTTACTTTAACTTAAAAGATGGTTCGCCTGGGCTTAAACAGAAATTATTTATATAAATAATGAAAAGATCTAGTGAAAATTCCGTCACTCCCTTGATTAGTCTTGTCTGATGAGCCCATAGAGGGCGAATCAGCTGTCATCACCTTAATACATTCGCTGAAATTTATTTTCAACAAAGCGCACTTTATTACAGAGAGTTTTTATAGTACCAACTTTGCTGGTCGAAAAGACGTCTACATTTATGTAGCAGTAAAAGTGTGTGGATATTCAGGTCTAGATGGCAGTGATATTCATACACAAACTGATTTTTAGTCATGTATTGATGGCGGGTAGATATTAAAGGGTACAAAAATAACTGTTTTACTATAATTTTCTTCTCCTTTCCTAACATACTTTAAATTTTAATATTAGTATGTAATCTATGACTTAGAATTTGTCATCCGCTTGGGGTTGGTGATTTCGTGTTTCGCAAATCCACCTCTTTGGTTCCTTAGATGTACAAATTTAAATTCGTAAGTACAATGTCATTATGCATATTTTTGGTAATCTTTGCAATCGCCCACTTTTAGTTTGTGTGTTTGTATAGGTCATAGAAGTAAACAGAGCACATTTCCTCGTTTTCACAAGCCCCAACGACGTCAAGGAGACATAGCGTCCAAAGTGAAGCCTTCTGGAACCCAAATTACTGCGGCGATAGCAAATTGTTGTGAACTGGTGATCTGTCCAGGATCACTAGTTCAAGTAGTTGGAAGGATTAGTTGGGTCATCTTTCTTGTGTAGTGGTATGACCTTTACCATCTTCAGGAACATTTTATCTGCCAAGCATTTGTTTAATATATGTGCTAATAGCCTTGATATCTTCGAAGAAAGTTTCGTGTTGATCTTTTATATCATCACTAGGTGTAGACTTCAACCGATTGACACAAAGTTCTACCTCGTGGAGGTCAGGGTAGCCAAAAACATGCTGATGGAATTTCTTTAATGAAATTGTGGGGGTGTCCTCCTTAGGTAAGTCTGCGATTATTTGGGATGCCAAATTAGACGGGAAAGAATCAAAAACTTCCGATTGTGAGGAATTTTTGGAATTTGTGTTTTTGTTCGGCCTATTTCTTTGTTGATTATTTCCCACGTTGGTTCTGTTTGGTTGAGGAGCGCATAATCTCAGAGTTATAAAATTGCTTCTTCTTACATCTACTTGATGAAGATAAAAAATTGTATCGATTATAAATAAGTAAGATATCTTGGTCGCGAGTTTGGTTCCATGTATAAATGAAATGTAACGTTTCTTAATTTTTTTAAGGCAGGAATTGACTGTACATAGTTTGGATGTGGAGTAAATGATTTTATTGGAATGGTCGTTTGTTTGATCCACATAAAGGTATTTAGAAAGGCATTAAATTTTACATTTGGGTCATCTAAATCATTAATTCCTCCGAATCCTCTTGACCCAAGAGGTCGGAAAATTGGGCTAAAGTTACTTCATTGTACAATAGGGTTTTTAACAATTGTGCCACGTAGGTACTTGGTGCAGCCCATGTGACGTAAGCAGAATAAGTACCAGGTGGGAAGTTCACCATAATATTGTCCACACATGTTGTTCACGTGCAATCCTCCTTGGAGAGGACATCGTAGGATGAAACTCAAAAGATATCAAAAGGTACCTCCTCGTTCCATCACTTCTTATCATCAAGTCTATGTTAAATCACTCGTAAGCATTAATCTTGTGTTGGAGTCAAGACTATGCATTAAATACAAGAGGTGAGTCAGGTGGCATGTAAATACAGAGTACAGCTACGTTTACTGATGTCAACCATAAGCCAGCCATCTCACATACACCAGCAACCGATTTCTCATAGAATGCATTTTTATTTGAGATCGTATTGGCGGAGAACTAGAGTTAACACGTGCAGCGAGATAAGGTCCGCGGCGAATGCTGATACAGCTAAATGAAGATTATATAAACACAACGCTTCGCATTTTTTAATCAGTTCGTTTTTCTACTGCGTGTTGAATACGCTTCGCGATAGTTATTAAGTTCTCAAATTGTATTTAATTATTATACGAGGTGCAAACCAAATAAAAACACTTTTTAAAAAACGAGTACGTTGGAAAAAGTGTTAAGTCTAGATCTTATCACTCATTATAATTTTCTACAAAAAGACAAATGGTGAAAATATGGGAGTATAGGAGTAAATGTGAATAAAACTTTTTCCTATTGAATTTAACTCTTCATTAGTTTTTTATTACTAACAAATACAAAAATTTACAGCGAATTGTTGGTAAACCATTTAATTTCCACCTTGCTCCTGAGGCTGCTCATCTTCAGGCACTGAAAATAAAATAATTCAATACATTTTCGTGTACTAACCAAGCACTTTAAAAATCGTTTTAAATGCTAAGAAAATGGGATTCCTATTTAATGAACGCAGTTTGGCGATTTAGGTATTTCCGGTTAAAACCTACCCCCATGTTCCGCGTTATGGTCTTCGTTATTTTCCTCGTCATGCGCCTCGTCACCGTCCTCGTCATCTTCATCGTGCTCTTCCTCGTCATCGCCGTCATTATCGTCATCGAAGTCATCATTCCCCCCCTGGTTGCCACCACGACGGTGCAAATAATACATCTGGTCTGGTCCGAGTATATGGATGTTGCCATCAATCATATCATATATGACTACGCGTTCTAGAAATAAAGGAAATTGTTTCAATAAAACTTAAGAATCCCACCAATAAAACAGTGGTGTACTACTGGTGATCTAGTGAATAGAATATCTTCAAAGGTTATACTAAAGATTGCAACTTAGTGCTGAAATACATCAACTTACCGTTACCGATATATACATAGCCATGGCCTTCGGCATCGCCACCCCCGCCAATGCCCTCGTCATCACCTATCTCACGTATTTGCTCAACTGTAACGATAAAATGTGATTGCTGATTACATGTGATAAGTATTAACATATGTCACTTTAAGGATGCAAAAAAGATTAGCTCAGGTATTAATGGGTTACAATGGGCGACGAAAATATTTAAGTTAAAAAATAATTTACCAACGTTACCGAAGTCACCACCACCTCCGTTATCGCTACCCTCGTCACTATCTTCAAATAGCGGAACTACAAAGAAAAAGTGTGATTGTTGAAGACCTTTATGCAGTGGTGTTATAAAGACTGTCATTTCCAACTTATTGAAACATTAAACTTGATGTTTTTAATAACCAAATAAAATATTTAAATAAATCATGTTACCATCGGGGTGGTCATCCGCATCACCGCCACCCTCTCCGTCCTCCTCATCGTCATCCTCATCACTATCCCATGGCACATCTGTAAAGAAAAAAAATGATTTTCGATTAAATCTGACAAGTATTAACCTGTCAATTTGAGGATAAAAAGGATTAGCTCGGGAATTAGTGGGTTACAATGGGAGACAATTTTGAAATAATTACTTTTAAAATTACAAATTTTCTAAACTTCTGTAGCATTTATAGAAATAGTTTAATTGATAAATATAGAATAAAACATCACTTACAATCGTGGCGGAAGTCATGCTGATCAGCATCGCCGCCGCCGCCCGGGCCATGATCGAAATCGCCACGACTTTCATCATCACTATTTTCCGATGACACTGCTGTAGAGATAAAATGTCAAGTTGATTAAATGTGACAAGTATTAACATATGCATATATATGATTAGCTCTCGGGTCACAATGGGAGACTACGTGCAATAATTTTGGGCTAGACATGCAATAAAATTTTTCTTTTATTTCTATTCATGTAATCTAAGATAAGACAATAAAGAATAGACTTGAAAGGATAAAAGACAACGAAGACAATTTACTGAAGTAAAATGAAGATATGAAGGAAATAATTTCATTTCTTGAAAATAAATGAAAAAAAAAAACACAGGCTGGTGAATTGTATACGATTAGGTTGGATGCGAGACATAGATGGGGCAAAACTTGATGTTTTGAAAAATGGGAGAAGAAGAAGGTGACATGTGTGACGTAGAGAGTACCGAGGGAGTAAACAGCTTATTTCCAAATGTGCAAAACACGACATTAGAAAATATGTGACTATATATATATATATATACAGGAGTAAAATTAAGAAAAACGTACACCCTTCAACTTGCTCCGGTTCCTCCTCCTGCGGCGGCTCTTCTTCTTCTTCCTCGTGCACAATTTCTTGTTCAATATCTCCTTGTCCTAAAGACACATATTATGTAATAATTTAAAAAATAGGTATTTAATATTTATTTAATGCAACAAAAATCATAATATTTTTCGTTGAAACCTTAAATTTAAAATTGAGAAATAATAGGTATTATCAGATTTGGACCAAATCGAAGAATCAGGGAGAAAAATTCCTAGATCTTAATTCCTTTCAATTTCATGGCCATGCATGTGTGTCGCATTTTTTTGTTACTGTTACCTTGAAAGCTTAATCGACTTTATTTGAACCGCGTATTTTATGGAAGCAAATGTTATATACGAAAGTGTTAGATACCTATATTGGGTCCAGGTGCTTGTGGTAAAGGAGCTACTTCGCCCTTATTGTCGAAAATACCTGAAAAATAAATCAATTTAGTAGTACATACGTTTTGTGTTATTCGTAAATCAATAACTAGTGTTTGAAACAAAATGGTAACAATATTAAACTAACTTCAATAAGTTAGTATAATTTGAAGCGGATTGGCTATTTGCCATTCAAGAGTTATTACCTTAATCGGCAAAAGAAAACTGAGAACGAAATATTCTAATGCCTTTTTTTCAAGTTATCCTGTATACAAAAGCATGTTTTTAAATTCATGGGTGGATTAGGAATCAGAAGACAATAATGAGATTAATTTAATTAGTAAATATTTTTCTTATAACACTTTCTACTAACAGTGCACCCACATTTCAAGGAATTTATTAAAACTATAAAAACTAACCAAGTGTATTTAACAAATATGCATATTTTATGAAAATTAAGAAGTAACTTACCGCCTGCCTTTGGATCACCCCCATAAGGCACCGGTAGCACTGAAATAAAAATATTTGAATTCAACGTTTATATATAACTAAAAGAGGAGGAGGAAGGGAAGAAGATGAAAGGATGAGATTGGAGAAGAAGGGGAGAACAGAGAGGGGGTGGGATTTTTAGCAAAGCTAAAGGGATTGAAGGAGGAGAACATGAGAAAGAGGGTGAAGGAAATGCAGACAGGAGAGGACCCAAAGGAAGAGATGAGCAGGGCGGAGGAAGAGCTGAGAGAAGAAAAGGGTAGGCCGGAGAGAGCTAAGCTGTAAATACAAAACATTTGTATTGTAAATAATTATGCCAATAACGATTTTTTTATATATATAAACTAAAATACGTTTTGGTGTGGATCTGGAATATGCAAATAAAGAGACTAGTCTGTAAGAAAAAAGATAATCAGGCAAAAAACTAAACAATGTAGATTAGAGGGAATATATTTTAAAGATGGCCAGGTGGACACACACAAGGGAAAATTAGTTAAAATAACTAAAGAAAGTCTAGGATAGGGTGTATTTTTATGAGCATCTGGAATGTAAGGGGAACTTTTACACCAGGGAGTCTGAAAGAATTAACAAGTGAAATTAAGATATACAATTAGGCCAAGATATTTTAGATAGAAGATATTTTTTTAAATGGTTGAAAAGACAGAAGGCTAGAAACTGGCTTCATGGCACAAAAAATTAGAAAGATAAGAGAGGGTATGTATACGTTTGCGAAGAGAGAAGAACAACGTCAGTATAATCAATACCCACGTCCCCACAGAAGAAGAAGAAAAAGGCATATTTTACGAACAAGTAGAAAAAGAATATGAAAAATTACCGAAACATGACATGAAAATACTGATAGGAGATTGGGAAAGAAATAGAATAGGAGTAAGTGCAAAAGGTAACAAGAAGTACGAAATGATGAAAAGGCTAATGAAATCAAAGAATACACCAAGAAGAATTAAAATAAGAATTTATATAATATTATAATTATAAGAAGGCCAACCGTCACACATACCTGTGAGGTATGGTCACTAAAGAAAGCATACGAGGATACCCTTGAAAATTACTAAGAGCTATATACGGTGGAATAAACACATAAGACGGATGGCCAAGAAGAACACATAAGGAATTAGACATTATGTACTAAGAAGCAAAGATAACATCCGTCATAAAAGCCCAACAAACGTGGCTCAGATATGTTAATCCAAAAATGAAAATATGTACATACATGGCCCAGCAACTTCTCCGCCGGCTATTTGTACGCAAGCTACTTGCACACCAGGTACTTGTATACCTGCAAATTGCATACCGGCCACTTGTGCAGCAGCTAATGCCATTGGTCCAAGCCCTGCCTGTTCACCCGAATCCGCATCATCCGCTCGTGGAGCTGAAAAAAATAATACATTTTTCAGTAAATGACAATGAAGAGCAAGATTCGCTGAAGAAATAGGTAATAAATAAAAAAAAATATCTGCACAACAAATTGTTCAAAATAATTAAGTTTAATAAATCTAAAAGAAAAGAAAAGGTATGGCCGGGGTAACTGCATAAAAGTATAACAAATAAATCAAACAAGTGTGGTTTTTTATTTTTAAGAAAGTAACCTTTTTCGATTCTGTATTATATGTAGATTAAAACATTTGCAGATTAAAAAGTTTTTAATTTAATAACAAAATGAAGCACTGAATGATAAAATATCATATTTATTATAAGTTCTAAAAAAAAACATATTGTTCATGTCCTAAAAAATCTGCATAAATATATTGTACAATATTTTCAAAGAAAATCTAAACTTGGTAAAATACACTTATATTAAGTGTATTTTACCAAAGACATTATAACATTAAAATAAAAGTTCACAACATGAATTATTATAAACAATATCAGGAGATGAACGGTCGTTGTTATATTAAAATTAATCAAATTCATTCAAAGTTGTTCATGCTGTTGTTTTCAAGTTACAATTTTCATCACAAATCTTTTGTCTTAACTACTTCATTCTTTAGCACCGTATATGCAACCCACAATCCACTACGATAATATATTAGAATACATGGTGAATTATTTCAATTTGATATGTTTACAGAAATTACATAAATTCAATTAAAGGTGAGTTAAGAAATAAAAAGACTAATTTACATACACCAGGTAATATTCTTAATTGTTTGGCATTGTGATCCAAACTTAATCTGGATTACAACAAAAATGAATTATTAAAAAAATTTGTAACAGATTTAGAGTTCTGTGTGTACAATATTCATGTCTAGGATAGAGATCGAGATAATTTTATGGTCAAATGTATTGATGTTTAATATTTGAATATTTATATCTATTATAATATCGAAAATGCACATAAATAGATAACAGTTGACTTTAACATCTGATAGAGAGACCACAAATATCACAGTCTCAACAAATACTTATATATTAAGAAAAATTTAGTACTAACCGTGATTACGAGGTGGAATCTCCTCAGAATCTTCACTTGAAGAAGTAACGTCTAAGAGGAAAAATTGTTATCAAACTACATATTGAATACAAAAAAAATATTACTTATATATTTTAATACAATAAACTGATGTGACATTTTTATAGTTTTAGACATTTGTTCAAAGAAAGCTTAGTACAAAATTTGCAAGAAAAAAATATTAATCACATTGGAAATGTGAATCTGTTTTAGTGTTTCAAAGAGGAGTAAAACTTAAGAAAATGTTACCTTCAATCAGAATTGCCTCATCGGCGCCCTCTTCTTCATCTTCTGTGTCCTCACTAAAGTCACCGGCGTCTCCATAGGCTTGTCCTAAAGACACATATTATGTTAGAAAAGTTATAAAATATGTAATTATTTAATTCTACTTCAAGTGATATTTTTTCATTAAAATTTTAAACTTTGCTTATTCATATTTCTTCGAAAACACATTGATTAGTTAGTTACACAGTAAAAAATAAAAATGAAGAAAATCTTACCTTCAATCTGAACTGCCTCATCGGTGTTCTCTTCTTCATCATCTTCATCTGTGTCCTCATCTACGTCAACGACGTCTCCATGGGCTTGTTCTAAAGACACATAATATGTTAGAAAATTTATAAAATATGTAATTATTTAATTCGAGTTCAACTGATATTTTTTTCATTAAAATTTTAAACTTTGCTTATTCATATTTCTTCGAAAGCACATTGATTTTAGTTAGTTACACAGTAAAAAATAAAAATTAAGAAAATCTTACCTTCAATCTGAACTGCCTCTTCGGCGCTCTCTTCTTCATCGTCGTCTTCATCTGTATCCTCACTAACGTCAACGACGTCTCCATGGGCTTGTCCTAAAGACACATAATATGTTAGAAAATTTATAAAATATGTAATTATTTAATTCGACTTCAAATGATATTTTTTTCATTAAAATTTAAAATTTTGCGTATTCATATTTCTTCGAAAACGCATTGATTGGTTAGGTACACAGTAATAAATAAAAATGAAGAAAATCTTACCTTCAATCTGAACTGCCTCTTCGGCGCTCTCTTCTTCATCGTCATCGTCATCTGTGTCGTCCCCAACGTCAACGACGTCTTCATGGGCTTGTCCTAAAGACACATATGTTAGAAAATTTATAAAATAAGTAATTATTTAATTCTACTTCAAATGATATTTTTTGATTAAAATTTTAAACTTTGCTTATTCATATTTCTTCGAAAACACATTGATTAGTTAGTTACACAGAAATTTTTATTGGAGGAATAATTAGTAATATCAGACCCGGAGCACTAAAAAAAGTGAATAATTTACAAGAAAAGCACATTTTTCGAAACAACTTTTCAAATAAAAACTAACAATTTTTTTTTTCGAGTTATGGAAAAGTTGAGTAAAGAGTAAAGAATAATAGGTTTTCTTCCTTGCTATATACAAGTTTAAAGTATCATAATTTTAGCTTTAATATTTGGGCAGTAAAGCGCGCACAAACATCGGATATGTTAATTCGAAAAATAAAATAAGCACATACCTGGGCCAGCTTCTTCTGCACTAGCTTCTGGTACAGCAACCACTTGTGCAGCAACTACTTGCTGAGCGGCTACTTGCACAGCACCTACTTGCGCACCACTGGGTCCTGAAAGTACATTTTACTTTTATCAGACACAACCGGAGATGTAAAAAATCTAGCACAACAGAACAAAAACAAATATTACCAAACGGTTGTGGGATCGCTATTTCAAGCCTCATCATTTTCGTCGGGGGTTTATCGGAATCGGTATGGTCCACATTTAAAGGCGGAGCTAAAAAATGACAGGGATCATTATTAAATAAATATTTGTAAACGGTGCTCGGTCAGATACATACAGATACTTGTTCTAGTCCATTTTGAAGCAAAATAGAAATAATAAAATAATTTCATTTGCGAAAGCGATTCGTTTCATAAAGTAGAATAAGAACAAATTGAATCATATGAATATTTCAAGGAAGAGCAAAAATTAAGAAAATCTTACCCTCAATCTGAACTACCTCCTCGGCCTCCTCCTCTTCATCTTCTGCGTTCTCACCAACCTCACCGATGTCTCCATGGGCTTGTACTAAAGACACAATTATGTTAGAAAATTTATAAAATATATAATTATTTAATTCTACTTTAAATCATATTTTTTTCCATTAAAATTTTAAACTTTGATTCTTCGTATTTCTTCAACAACGCATTGTTAGTTAGTTACACAGAAATTTACATTGGAAAAATAATAGTTATGTTGATGTTGGTGTTATGTTGAATGTTAATTCGAAAAATAAAATAAGCACATACCTGGACCAGCTACATCTATACCAGCTAGTAGTGCAGCAACCACTTGTGCAGCAACTACTTGTGGAGCAGCTACTTCCACAGGAGCCATTTGTGAGCCACTGGGTCCTGCAAGTACTGGTTGTGGGATCGCTACTTCAAGCTTCATCCGTTTCGCGGGGGGTTCACCCGATTCGGCATCATCCACATTGTAGGACGGAGCTAAAAAAACACATGGGACCATTATTAAATATTTGTAAACTCTGCATGCAGTTGTGGCAACTAAATGGATTTAATAAACACACTTATTACCTTAACCTGATTAACCTAATCATGGAAGGTGTGACTTACATAAGTTTTACATTGATGCCCTACGGGCCACAAATCTAGTTTTAAGGCTGTGCATAGATATGTATTGATAACTCTAAACGAACAACCCGAAATGTACAAAAAAAATTGGTACGGTACACTTTGAGAAAAATGTCTGGTGTTGTCACATAAATACGAATCACATTGGTTGTGATTATGTGGCGGGTAAAAGCCTACTAAACGCTGTAACTATGGTTAAGTAAAGCTATTATTGCAAAGGCCAAGAAACCACGAAACGCTTTTGAGGTTATGAGCTAAAGTATTTGAGCGAAACGGTATATGATACAGCGATACGCTGTGAAAAAAAGCATCAACAGGTGGTTTAGTCTGAGTAAGTGCTCACATATTAAGATGCAGGTACGGTACTTACGGTTAATACGAGGTGAATTCGGGCCAGAATCCTCGCTTGAAGACGTATCGTTATCTAAAAGAAAAACGTTGTACGTCAAACTACATGTTGAATATATTGAGGAGGTTGTAATTATCACGCATTATATGACCCATTTTCACTGATTTCATCCGAATTTGCGAATAAATCACAACGTGCAACAGACAGACGACAAAAATCGGCAAAGGAAAATCTAACGCGTGTTAAAAAATTTGTTCATGTTTGGCTTCAAAATAACGGTTACTTACTCGAATTCATCCTTCTAGAACTTTCAAAACTTTGTAACACAAGTTATTACAGTTATTATCACGTTTTTCCACTAATATTTCACACCGAAATGTTGTCAAAGTCACACTTGTCAGTCAAGTGACGTACTAAGCACGTCAACAAGATGGCGCTTCGTATGTAACAACCATGTGTATGCGTAATGAACAGTAGTTCATTACACATACACATGGCTTTATTGCCCACTCACTTATTTTAAATAACTGTATGGTCTGCTATTTCTATATACTATATACTATTGTAGATATAATAAATACGACGCCTTAAAATTTGTGAACTCACACAGGTGCGTTAATGTACTGTTCGGTATACATATTTCGGCCTGTTTGATGTACAAATACGCAACTATTTTTTAGTATCAAGACATTTACAAATGTGGATTCGCAAGGGGGGTATTTTACACATATTTACACTAATTACATACACATACTAGGATTATTCGGGAACAATAAATCAGTTTTAAATATAAAGGTTATGAGTATGAATCGTCATCGAGACAATCGTGCGTATTCGGTTGCGTCCGGCTTCTCCGATCGCGCACGAGCACACGGCGTGATGAAGGCTATTAAGCCATCTTAAAACCAATTTGTACATAGCCATCCAGTGTTGAAATATAGAAATGTCACAACGATTTCAGAAGAAACTAATCCGCAAAATAGTGAAGGCCCAATGTGAAATACAATGAAATTGAAAGCGTGAAATCCAAAACAATAGTAATTTTGCTTTTAACGGTTCGTCAATGGAATCAATCGTCAAATTTTTGACGATTGATTAAAGACTTGTTGACGAATCGTCAAAAAAGTATTGTGGTCTATTATAGCAATAAATAGTATTAAATAAATGAAAACCCAACCCAACCCAATCTGCCTCAACCCAACCCAACCCAACCCAACTCAACCCAAAGCAAAATGACAATATTTAAGACAATATTCAGACCAATTACTGTACTATTAAGAGAATGATAAAAAGTGATATAATAATAGAAATGTGGGTGTAAATTGTACTAACCTTGAAATACATTGAACAAAGACAATTGTGCTGGTGTGGTTATATGTGATGGATGGAAGAGAAGAAACCTATCAGACAGATATGGGAAGCATGATAGGAAAGAAAGAGAGAGGTCAAGAAAAACATGGGATAATACAATTACGAAGCACGTGCAGAAGCGAGGTGTGACAATCACAAGAAGCAAAGGCCATGGCACAAGATAGAAGGCTATGGAAAAAATCGCAAAGACAAGACGAATAAAGTTAAGATGAAATGCTCTGAATATTAAGATAGAGACAAAAGTAAACCCTATACCGAAAGGTGTTAGGGGGATTTGAACATGTGTGTATGTAGAACGAATTTTCAATTTTTATCTGGACCAACAAAAAATATCCGGGATTTAATTGTTTTTAAATTGATTTATCGAGTGATTGGTCTCTCATAACTCGAGATATGCTCTAAATACTAGTTAAGAAAAAAACGAAAAAATGTAAATAATTTATATCTCTAAAATATATCCATATTTTTACTTACTTATACTCTATGTATAAGTATAGGAATCATGAAAAATTTCGACCTCGAGATTTTAACGAATATACGCGTTTTGAGGTCCCCTGAATCGATCCTGACTATTTTTGGAATGACGTCTGTGTGACTGTGTGTCTGTGTTTCTGTGCTGTGTGTTTGGCTGTGTGTTTGTGTGTCGCGCTCTAGCGTCCATACGATTATAGCTAGAGCTATGAAACCTTAAATTTAAGATTAGTATATAGCTGGAAAGAAAGCGTCCTATTTTGAACGCAATAGCTCAACCGGAAGTGATGGTTTACTCTTATCACCATTTTCATTATCTCGAAAACGGTACGAGCTATCAAAAAAATGTTCTTATATAAGTCAAAGACATTGAAATTATAAACAACTTCATTTAAAAAGTTTTTTCGAAAAACGTAGTTTAACTAAGTATAAGTAAGTTTCGTGCGGACCATCGCGGATTTTTTACTTACTTATACTTTATGTATAAGTATAGGAATCATGAAAAATTTCGACCTCGAGATTTCAACGGATATACACGTTCTTAGGTCCCCTGAATCGTTTCTGACTATTTTCGGAATGACATCTGTGTATCTGTGTTACTGTGTGTAGTCTGTGCGCGCTCTAGCGTCCAAACGATTATAGCTAGAGCTCTAAAACTTTAAACTTTAAACACTTGTATGTAGCAAGGAGGAAAACGCAATCTCTCAACCGGAAGTGATGGTTTACTCTTATCACCTTTTTCCATTTCTCGAAAACGGTACACGTTACGGCAAAAAAAATATTACATAAATTATAGATATTGATATTTTAAACAACTTTCATTTGAAAAGTTTTTTCGAAAAACGTAGTATAACTAAGTAAAAGTAAGTTTCGTGCGGACCACCGCGGATTTTTTAAATGTGATTTTCGATTAATTAATTTTGTGAATTTCTCCCTTCCATTTTGACAAGCCTGAGTTGACGTTTTCAAATTAAATGAAGGAAAATTAATGGGCTGAAGTTTTTTTCTTAACATTGACCCGTTGACATTGGCCTATATGATTTAGTTCAGTTCAGTGGGTTTTGGAAATAATTTTATACAGTACTTGCCCTACAAAGTGTGTATTCGGTCAAGTATACTGTTCAGTTGTTTTCGTCGTTTCTTCTGTCAACATCGCTGTTAAATTAATAAACTTTCGAAACTTTATTAATATTTTTCCTATTTAAAACTCGGTCATAATTATTATCATAATTTCTACGTATATATTGTTCTACTTTGTTATTGTTACAAATTATTATTTATTAACATTTGGTGGAAACTGCTCGATTTACATTTACGTTTACGTGTGACTAAAAATCATTCTCGTTTGTTTTACCTTTTTTGGGAAGGATCGTCCGATTTCCGATCAGGGTCAAAGTTCAGCCACTTGTCGATTGTCGATCAGATTAGTTCAATTTTTCGCCGGTGTTAGTCTCGTGACGTCCGACGTGCCGTGTTAAGCAGCGTTTGCGCTATTTAACTTTAAATTTTGTGTTACCGGGACTTATTGTGACATTTTGGAGATTGGATAAGAGGAGCCAAAGTGTCAGGATCGGTTTCCGGATTTTTCACGACGTTGACGGCAAGGACGATTTCTGGACGCCGTTAAATATTTTCGTGTACCCGCGAACATGTTGTGGACTCTCAAATGTTATGTGATCCTTCGTACGTTTTGTGAACCCTATAAACAGATATTTTAGTGAAATTTGGGAACTTCGAACTTCGCTGCGGAGATTCCAAGTTCGAACTCGGTAAGTGGAAATAATTTTTCTTTAAGCATACCCTTAGTTGCATAACAAACTCTTCAAGATAATTTTATTTTATTTGAATACTTTTGCCATTCATCGTTGTTCAACATTAAATTTGATACGGTTCACATAATTTGAGAAAATATTAAATATAGGGTTCAGTAAATTGTAGTCGTAGCAAAAATGAACTTACAATAAGGCTAAAAAAAAGGAGAGTGCCCCGGGCGACAACTGCATGCACGTCATATATGAAGCGTTTTTGTTTAACTGCCGATAAACTTGCATCGTCCCATTGCACTCGTACTCATCTTATTCGATTGAGCAGTTTTGGTAGAAACTCGTAATCGTTTGGGGTTATAATACTGCAGGTAGATATTTTTTGAATTGTTTTGAAGTATAAATTGCCAATATGACACAGATGTATAGTATTCTTGCTATATGCGTTTTATTTTTTAGTAGGTTTCGGATATTCACGATTTACGAAAAAAGTTATTCGATACTCCGTTTATGTTGATTAGTAACTTGTTTTAGTGCTCATAAATATTCTAAGTGCTTGCAATTTTTTGTGGCCCGCATTTTTAAAATGACTTCATTTATTGTATTAAGTCATTTTAAAAATGACAACAAAAAACTTCAATAAGCAAACAATTGCAAGCACTTGTAATATGTATTATTATCAGAGTTTTAGAAAAGAATATTTCTTTGAACTTCGCCAAACTGGTGTCAACATTCGTGGGACCCAAAGTGCAGACAACTTTTTTAGCCCCAAAATATTTGTTAAAATATTTTCTATAGTACCATATGAAAAAATCCTAATTTCAGCTATCCGGCGAATGGCCAGTCGTCTGTCTGTTATTACCATATCGTACATACGATTAACATTTTCTTGGGTAGCGACAGTCACTGGTCGTCCAACACCCTTAGCATGTTCACATGTTTGTCTTCCCAGTTTAAGGGGGGATTCTGCTTTAGGACGCCTCAAAATAACGTTTTTGGTGGAATTTTTTTAGGGCAGCAAAATGAGCAAGTCTAGTGAACTTTTTAGAGCATTTTATTGCATACTTGAGCATTAAAAAAAATATCCCGAGAGAAAAATATTTAAACGGAACCGATTTTTATGCACATTTGTGCAACACCTTTCAATTGCAATTTACAATCGGTGGGAAAGATGTAGCCCGTAATTTTTGTCTGAAACAAAAAAAACCAAAGAAAATGGTAATTCTCATGTATTTTCTTCTATGTGAACTAAAAAAACCCAAAATTTTGAAATTCAAGGTTTTTCTCATGTTTGAAAATAAATGTGCTCTTTGCAGGAAGAGAAAATCATTTCAACTTGCCAAAAAAGTTGTTTAGATTTTTTTTTTCATTAACCTTTTTAGTTCAAATGGAATAGAATGCTACTGAAGCCAACAAAAGTTTTGTTTCGTTTTGATTGCTTGTCTAGTTTTCTCGCAATCACGCCCACCAGTTTAGAAAAATCGTAAAAACGAAAACTCGAGAAAACGCGCTCTACAGTTTACGATCAGGAAAAATGTTAATTTTCGATTACTTACGGAATATCTCGTTATAATCCTACTATAGCTCTTACGAACTCAAAATATTATATATTGTTTCGAACGACCGATTGAACTTTTTTCAGTACATAGTTCGGTGTTATGTTACTGCGGGGAGGGGTGCGCGTTTCGTTTGTCCTCGCGTTCATGCGTTCGTATATTTTTTGCTCGACACCTCATTGTGTTTAGTGCTGTATCTTTCAAAATATTGCGAATTAGCCGCTATAGCTTTTTATACATATTCTTAGATATATTAGGCATATATTTGAGCAATAAAAAACAAATCGATTTTTTGAGCCTTCTAAAGCAGGACCCCCCCCCCCCCCCTTAAATTCTGGAGACATATTTTTCACCACTTGGTAAGAAAGAGCACCCTCACTTAATACAACATGTCATCATGAACCACTGATTTTCTCCATTTTTAGAATTTCTCTAAGCTTGTTTACTTAAATTCGAAATTATTTGAACAGGTAACAAGTGACAAAACTACAATTGAACCAACGTAGCAACAAATGATTAATACATTAATGTGTCAAATTGATTCAACGTCACTCAATGCCTACTATGTCATGGACGCTAAATAATGATCTCCCCTCGTAACTGTTTAAAAAAAACCATAGCAAAATACATTGTTTTGTTTAAATCTAAATGTTAGTGGCTTACACTTTGAGCACTTTTTTTTATAGATCTAAATAAACATTTCTTAAAAGTTTACACAAGTTTACTAAAGTGAATGAATAAAAAGTTGTAGTTATATACATTTTCTAATATGGCGGGCATAGCTTTTCCTATTCGTCAGCACTTTCTATATATTAATTAAGATAGCCTATGAAGTGTCGATGCATATTACCTGTGTTATAAGGCGGCTTTTACATTAACCCCGTTTTGATTCGTCAGGCAGCAACAAAAGGGACACATTTACCTGAGTGCGGAATTTAAGTGGGCGTAATATCGTAATTGTATGGTTGTAATTTGTGACAGAAGGTTATTCATATTCTTTAGTACCAGCTTGCAGGAATACATCTGTCGATTAAAAACCGTATTTGATCGTTTAAGAGATGCAAATCAAAAACTTCATTTGGACAAAACAGAGTTTAACCTATATAGGACATATCGTTATAACAAACTGAGTTAAACCAAATTCCGACAAAACAACAAATTCGAGGATTATTAAGACTTTTAAGTTATTACCGGAAATTTCGGAATGAACATTACTAAATTAACGAAACCTTTAACATCGTGCCGAAAAAAGGGTGCTTCTATTAACGTAAATAATCCAGAGTATATTAAATGTTTCGATTTATATAAAAATTTGCTTATAAACGAGCCAATATTACAGTACCTGGATTTTTCGGAACCTTTCAATTTGACAACCGACGGTAGTCGAGAGTAATGAGGGGTAATGACATATAGACCACTGACCGACTATTCGCCGGATAGCTGAAATTACGAATTTTTCTTATGGTACTATAGAAAATATTTTAACAAATATTTTGTGGCTAAAAAAGTTGTCTGCACGTTCGGTCCCACGAATGTTGACACCTGATCAGAAACGTTCTAGAGCAATGATGGCGAACCTTTTTTGATGTCCTTGCCACAAAGTCATAAAAATTCTTTTTTAAATGGGCAACGTGCCACAATAAAATTTCATTCGAAATGTTGGTGAAATTATACGTAAGTATAATTAAATAAACAAATAAAAGCAATTCTCCTTTAAACAATTTTTTATTAATCAATGTTTTACAAAAAGCAATATGCTAGAAACAAAATTCACGTTAAAAACAATTGTTGCTGTACACAAGATGATAAAGATTTAATATCTGGTTCATATTTAGTTAATTTCAACAGTACGCAAGCAGAGCTCGACTCATCCGTCATTCTATTCCTATGTTTATTTTTTATAAAATTTAATTGTGAAAATAGAGATTCACATGCCCACGTCGATGAAAATATTGATAAAATTGCCTTTGCTAATATTTTTAAACAATTAAATGTGTCAGGAATTGAATTCCATGTAGTTAGAATTTCATCTTCTGCAAATTTTATTTATTTTATTCAATAATCGATTACTTTGAATAATTTCTAAATCATTTCTTAAATCAACAAATTTTTGGTTCCATATGGTACTTGACTGAAATTCAACTAATTCAATTTCTAATTCATTAAAATTTAACCACTCAAGGACTTTTAAATTTAATTTTTCAAATGGTATTGTATCAGGATATAAAATATGAAGTTTCTTCAAATTTTTTACACTGCGTAAATAATAATAATAATAATAATAATATATTTATTGGGTGACATATTGCTTGACATAGACCGAAAGGAAAAAAAAATAATTAAACATTGACCAAATGGATCCTCATCAGTTGAACCAAAAGCGGCGCCCTGCTCTTCCTTGAGGACCCAATATAAGAGAAAAAAAAAGCAAGTAAACGCTTAATATTATCTTAAGTAAAATAAAGTGGAACAGACAATGCTACCTAACAGTTCAAATTATCTAGCATATACATAAATAACAAAAATACAAAAATAATAAGAAAAAACAAAGACATCAACAAATCGCCGACAATTGCTCATTTAACAAACCCTGCCTAAAGTGAGCCTTAAAAACGCTCAGCGAGCAATTTCTGAGCCACTGAACATTATTTAAACAACTTGCGGCGTTATACGCGAAAGATCTTTTATAAAATTCAGAATTGTGTCGAGGAATGTTTATTAAGTTTTTTCTACGAATGTTCAAATTATGAACATCCGTTCTGAATTTAATTAAATGTAAGAGATATGGCGGCTTTTGGGTCTTGATTATTTTAAAGGTAAAACTTGCAAAATGCAAGAGTCTGCGACCCCTCATATTGAGCCAATTTAAATCAACTAGTCTCCGAGATATTCTATGTCTTCTTGATAACCCAAAAATGAACCGAATGCAAGAATTCTGCACTACCTGAAGCCTTCTAACATCCGCACTATCCAAACAATGTCCGTATACAACATCACAATAATTAAAATGTGATAAAACTAAGGTGTCTGACAATATCATCTTAGTTTCTATGTTTAAAATATTTCTATGTGGATAAAGCAATTTTAAATAGCAATATGCTTCCCTGATGTTGAAATTAACATGAGGTGTATAGCGCAGAAAACTGTCGATATGTAAACCTAAGTTTTTAGCACAGTTTTTAAACTCAAGGTCGACACCACCAAGTGAAATCTGAATCAGAGAGCTTGCTATTAGTCTACCCGCTCTTCTACCAAATAACATATAGCAAGATTTAGCAACATTAATTTGAAGTAGGTGTTTATTGGAGATTTTTAAAACATTTTCCAAGTCCCTACTTAATTAATTAATTAATTTAACGGATTCTTCCAAATCCTGCAATTTAAATGATCTATATATTTGTGTATCATCAGCATATAAATGGTAAGATGAACTTAAATGAAATAGTTTAAAAAACTGACAAGTGTAAATGCAGTGTAGCAAGGGGCCTAGGATGGATCCCTGTGGAACCCCAGAGTTTATAGGAGCCTTTTCAGAAACTTCGCCATTCACTAGGACTCTGCGTTCTTCCTGATAAATAATTTGAAAATAAATTTATTGCTGTTTCATCGAGACCGATGAAATGTAATATTTTCAGCAGAATTTGATGATTTAACATATCAAAAGCCTTTGAATAATCTAATAGAATAAGCACCGTCAACTTGTTATCATCGGTTGCGCTTATGATATCCTTAGTTATTTTCGCTAAGGCAGTCGTACAGCTGAAGTCGGCTCTGAATCCGGATTGCATTTGCGGAAGAATATTATATTGTGATATGTGCGCTAGGAGTTGTTTGTTTATAATCTTTTCTAAAACCTTGGACAAGAGCGGCAGAATACTAATAGGTCGCAAGTCACTGTAGTCAGTGCGTTTGCCTTTTTTTGATAATGGAATAACACGAGCTTCCTTCCAAGGTGTAGGAAAAACACCTTTGGTCAAACAACAATTAAAAATATGCGTTAAGAATGGCACTAGAAACGGGCAACACAAGGAGAGCATCTTAATACTAATTCCATCGAAGCTTACACTCCGGCATACAATGCTACCGATAATTTTAGATACCTCAAATTCAGATACTTCTTTAAATGAAAAATCCAAAACATCTGACATTCGACTCGATCCATAGAAATCCAAAATTTCTTCACCTGGGGCCTGGCTAATCCCTGCTGCAGTATTAAAGTGATTGTTAATAAGATTAACATCTTGCAAATTATTGGGGAGTTCATGAGATGGTTTTTTATAAATATTTAAATCCTCTAAATCTTTAAATAAAGTTTTTTTTTATTAAAATGTTTGAAATTTAAAATTTAAATAAGACCTTTTTTCGGACTTTACTGCTTGAGAAGTAAAATTGCGAAGTGATTTATAGTAATCCCAATGTGAAGGCCAACGAGTACGCTTAAATTTATTTAAGGCTTTGTCACGCAAGGACATCATTAATTTAATATTGTCGGTCAGCCATGGTTGCAAACGCTTGGTGAATACACATGTCCTCCATGGAGCGTGGAAATTAAAAATTATATTCAGATTATCATTTAAGAAATTAACTTTTTCATTAATATCAAACATATCAAAAATGTAATACCACGGAATCATTTGTAAGCTTGAGAGGAAGCTTACGTATTCAAAATTATGTTCCATTGGCAGTGATTTTTTACACCTGCAATCAATGATGCAGAAAACTAAACAGTGATCAGACAACTGATCTAAGACATTTAAGACACCATAGTCAATCACATGTAGGCTCTCTGAAACAATAATTACATCAAGTAACGTAGATGAGTCTCGAGTAATACGCGTAGGATTTTCGATCAACTGATTCAAATTGAGGGACTGTATAGTGGCAGTCAGATTACGCGACGCAAAAGAATTGCTTAATAAGTCAATATTAACATCACCTAGACAAAATAAATCATCGAAGATGACGTTGTGCTCGGCCAGTAAATCGTTAAAATGAGATAAAAATAACGACACGTCTGTATTAGGCGGACGGTAGAACACACCAACTACAATATTTCTTTTATTTAAACTAAAACTAATCCAAAGGTGTTCCAGAAAATCTTGTGATTTCCTTCCTGACAATTCTGAACGGGATACTATTCCGTACATATAACGCGACTCCACCGCCTCGACCACCACGATCATTCCTGGCAAGATTATAACCGTTAATATTCAGTGCCCTATCTGGTATATTTGAATTAAGCCAAGTTTCAGAAATGCCCACAATATCATAATTTGAGCTTGAGATCAGTTCATAAAATTCACCGAACTTGCTTACCAGCGAGCGAATGTTTAAATGAGCAACTTTGAGCGAGTTAACTGACATTAATTATTTAAATAAGCAAATTTATCCTAATATAACATACGTGTATAACATATCATATTAAATATATAGAATTATGTAAAATTGTATTTGCAATAAATCAACAATACAAGAAAAACATATACAATATGATGTATATGAGAAAAGAAACATATTTAGCAGCAGATAATTGGAAAAATCAAATTAAGACAATTTAATAAATGTATTCTTAGTTTAGTAACCTAATAGTAACGTAATTTTTCAGTATTAAGTTCCGATACGATTATGGACGACTCCGCAAACGTTGGCCGTTATCAACAAATACAAGTGCTTACATACGTGCACATAATGTTTACATGGTGCCCTATAATGTTATATATTGGCTAAATCACCTATTGAACGAATAGTAATTCTTTTATTATTAAACATAGCATGAATGTTACCATCGAAAGTCCAAACTTTATAATTGCCAAATTTGTTTCGACACGTGTTTAACAGATCATACCGATGTTTCGTGAGGTCTTCATAAATGTTAATGTCAGTACCCTTTAAATTTTTTTTCTTGTTAAACACCGACCTTCTATCACTGTAGCAACGAAATTTTACAATAATTGCACGTGGTCTTCCGGGCGATTGTCTCGATTTGTTCTTACAAATAGTAATAACCTCTTTTTCTACATCTTCATTATTAACTTCATTGATGCCAAAAATCCGAACGTTATTTCTGCGGCTGTACTGTTCAAGGTTATCAATTTCGGTTTTTAGGTGCATATTTTCGTTTTTAAGCACTTCAAACTTTTCTTCATAGTATTTAGTTTGTTCTTTTAATACCGATTCAGATTTCGATAGCAATTTATCGGCCAATTTAGAAATAAAATTTTCATTACCCAGGATTTCTTGAAGTTGTTTCCTTGTAATAGACGGCATTTCACGATTCACACTAAATTAATAGTTCATGTAACTATATGTTTACACAAAGTAGCTATAGTTATAATTTTCACTTTCCACTTGCACAAACTCAGACAACGACCAAAGAATGCAAACACGTCTACTCTATACAACGGTGCATGACTGAATCTTGCAGAAAATTCAGGGATTGAATTACCATTGAAAACTCTTTCGTTAATGACTCTTTATTTGGCTTTTCGTGACATTCACTTTAAGAAACAAAATATAACTGCATTACAAATGTCTAATCCTTTTGTTGTTGTTAATGTTGATAAACTTATTAACTCTTCTTGTTTTGAACAAAACGTACAAAAATTGGTAAGCGAGCAGAGCCTGTCACGTCGGTAGACTCGTCAAGGCAACTGGATATAAAATCGCAAGACTTTATATGGAATTTTGTGTTGAAAATTTACATTTTCCACCATACCCAAAATTCTCTCTTTCACTGTATTCCTAGCTATCGGCAAGTCTTTAATTCTTTGGATAATTTTTTCTTTGTTTTCGAAATCATCGAATAAGTATGGTGTACATTGCAGCCAAGCATCCTTTAAAAATTCGCATATTGAGCAATATTTTTTGAAAGTTGATATCTAGCAGCAGTAGTGTTTGATTGAGTTAATTTTAATAATTATTTCTATATTTTACACTGATTCAATGATAAAATAATTTCTCATAATATTAAAATATTTTATTGTTCAAAAAATAAGCAAAATAAATTATAAGTTTAGTAACTTTTAATACCTTAAGATTGTTACAGGTTAAAACTTCAGTTGTGACCCAATATGTTCTTGCAAAACGAATGGTGAATATAAAATATGAAATGATATGTAAAAATATTTACCTAAAAATAACACTATATCTATTTACAATAAACCGTTATATTTTTTAACAAGTCACTGAAGTTTCAAAGACTACTGTTTACTAAAAATGACTAATGTAAATTAGCATCTGCCGAAGCAAATTGAGCAATTGGTTTGCTACAGGGTGGTAAACGACGTAGCAACTTTTTTCAAGTTAGCCAAAGTGTTATTTCTAGACTTTTTAATCGTTTTCAAGAAACTGGATCTGTTGAACAGACCTAGACCTAGAATTGGGCGCCCTTCAATAACTACCCCTGCTGAAGACCGATATGTTACCATTTCTGCACGCCGACAACCTTTGAGTACATGTCGAATGTTGAGTAGGAGGCTCGCAGAAGCCACAGGAACAAAGATATCAGCTGAAACTGTCAGAAGACGTTTATGGGATGTCAATTTACGTTCTAGATGAATTTTTAGAGGGTGAACCACTGAATGATTAGAATGGGCAAGAGACCGTGTCAATTGGACAGAAGACTAGAAGTTGGTACTGTTGACTGATGAATCGAGATATGGTCGTTTTTCGGATAGTCGTCGAAAGCCTGTCTGGACACAACCTTCGGTGCCAAGACACCGGCGATCGGTACAAGAAGTTCACCCTTTCAGGGGAGGCACTGTTTGTGTATGAGATGCCTCCTCTGATTCGAACGCTGCGACGGCAACAACATGCAATAACATTAGAAGGCGAAACTGGATACGCCATTTTTTTATCTAATGCACATCTTTATATACTTCGAGACAATTCATGCGATATTTTAATAATAAAATGTATAATTTGACGGTTCTAGTTAACCTACTAAGATAAGTAGATACTGCAAATTTGTATCATAAATTATAAATTAAGTGTAGATTAATAATTTTTAATTCATGTCTATCAAAAAAGATAACTTATATAAAAAAAAAAAATTGTTTTTGTGCGTGCCATCAAAATTTTCAAACGTGCCACTTGTGGCACGCGTGCCATTGGTTCGCCATCCCTGTTCTAGAGTATTGCATTCTGAAGTTTAAAACAGATCCGGATGAATTTATTTCTCGATTCATCAATGTTGATGTGGGTTCACCACTTCGATTATGAGTCGAAGCAACAAAGTATGGAGTGGCATCGCCGAGGTTTTCAGCCACCCCGCAAATTTCGTGTTTATGGCCACAATTTTGTGTGAAGCAGACTGATGACTGACTTTTTAGACAGCACTCCTGTCCACAAAAGCCATGTTGCCATGAGCGCTATTCTGAAAGCAGGATTTGAATTGTTTGAACATCCCGCATATTCACCAGACCTGGTCCCTAGTAATTTCTTTTTTTCCAAAATTAAAAGAATATCTTCTGGGGATCAGATATTACGACGATAATGAAGTGATGACGGGCGTAAACGATTGGTTGGAAGAGCAACCTAAAGATTTTTCTCCAGAGGAATCAAAGGTTTAGTGCATCGTTTGACCAAATGCATCGACGTACAGGGAGATTATGATTCCCTTCTATGTAAGTAACCGTAAATATTGATCTCCCCTCGAACATCAGTTCTTATTTTTAGTAACATTTAGGTGAATGAAACTACGTATTGAATTTTTAAATATTTATTATTTATTTGTAGTTGTACAACGGTACATTCAAATTTATAGCAAATGGTTTCTAAACCATTTGATTTCCAGCTCCTTTCTTGTTCTGGTTATCTTAAGATTCATCTGAAAATAACATAATTCAATATGTTTTTAGTACTAACAACCGACATATAATAGTTTAGTTTTAAACTCTAAGAGAAGTGAAAAACATTTGATTTATTTTACGTCTTTTGGGATTATTTTCTGAATTACGTGGGTGTAAATATAGAGGAATAGTAACTGAAGATTGATAGCAATTGGAAATGTAAGTAGTTAATTTCAAAAAGTAATGTACATATACCAAAGTAATATTTTAATCTCGTGTTTTAAGATTGGCGATATATATACGCACTAAATAATGCCAAAAACTCACTGTCGCTAGAGTCCATCTCATTCTGGTAAAGGACAATGTTGAATATATTCTCGCCTGGTGGGATCATAGCAACATCTCCATTATGTAGGTTATCCAATACGATTATGGGTTCTAGAAATAAATGAAATAGTTTACAATCAAATTTTATCGGTGCGAAATATTAAACTTGATATTGTTAATAATCAAATGAAAATATTTAAATAAATCGACTCACCTTGGTCATCGATATTGCCATAGCCGTGCTCATCGGCATTGCCACCATTTCCATCGCCGCCTACATCTGGATCGTCAGTATCATCATAATCACCATCATCCGATGGCTCATCTGTAGAAATGAAATTTGATTGTTGATTAAATGTGACAAATGTTAACATAATGAAGTTAGATGAATTTAGTAGAGAAGGTCGCCATACGTCCAAAAGCTTGTAATAAACTCATCGATGTCATTTTTATATTTTTTCGATGTTTTGTTCAAAAACAAATTTGAAAAATAAAATCATAAAAAAATGTTTGTATCAGTATTTCAAAGAACAATAGAAATCGAGAAACGTACACCCATCACTACGTTCTTCATCTTCGTCTTCGTCCTCCTCCTCGTCCTGCGCATTGTCCTCGTTGCCCCCCTGCTCCTCCTCCTCATTTTCTTCCTCCGCCACAACCTCTTCTTCTTCATATTCTTCGTTTCCATGCCATCCTAGCCCTAAAGACACATTGTGTTAGAAATATTTAAAAATGTGTACTTAATATTTATTTAATGGTCCGTGCAGCTTACTCATAAAATCGAACATGCAAGAAAAAATAGCAAAATAGAACGAAAATAAATATTACCAAAATGAAGTAGTGCGCCTTCCAGTGCTTCTAGGCTTATATCAAATACTGGATATTCATCACTAGAATTTCCATTGTCCTCATTGAGGTTCAAAACTAGAAAGTAATAAATTTTGTCAACGACAACATCAAATTAATTAAAACGCGTGTAACGGAATATGGTAAAGAAACGAGCAACAATTCAATAATTACTTTGAAATAACAGGATCGTGTATAAATATATATTTCTAAGATTAAAACCGTTTTCGAACGTCATAAAAAATATTCGTCAAATTTGATACATTAATTTTAAAAATAAGGCTAATTTCAAAAAACTGCCGACAGACGGGGAAACAAACTTTGAAAGTGGTTAATCATGTCGACACATTTTAATATAATAAACTTCTTATGGGGGTGGTGTGGGGGAGCTTACTGATAAAATCGGACAAAATTAAAAAATTAGCACAATAGAATGAAAATAAATATTACCAAGTGGTAGTAGGTTTTCGTCAATTACTCCTAGGCCTATATTCAATCCTGGATGTTCATCGCTGGAATTACCATTGTCCTCATTGAAGTTCGGAGCTAAACGAGTAATAAATTTTGTTAACGCTTTATTAATTGAAAGTCATTTAGTCAGGTTAAAGCTGCAATTTTTAGGTTATGGGGTAAAGTAACGTATGCGTGCGAATCTGTGTATGTTACATTGACGTTTCTAAGAAATAATGCACCAACAGGTAGTTCAGCAAGGAGACATACTAAAATATTAAGAAACATATAGTTTGTTACGGTTGTCACTGTTGTTGTGAGTCGAAATGTCAGAATTCTCACATGAAATTGTAGAAAAACGTATTGTTGTACGTCAAACTACACGTTGAATATATTAGGGAGGTTGGAATTATCACGTATTATACCAGCCACTTTTACTGATTTTGTACACAGTTTGCGAATAAGTCAAAAGAAGCTATAATATGCAACAAACACATTAAGAATCGGTGCAGCAAAATCAAACCCATTTAAGCATTCTTAGATTATAAAATAAACGTTACTTACATGGATCCATGCTGCTTCAACTTTCAGAACGTTGTGACACAAATTATAACAATTATTATCACGTTTTTCAACTAATAATTAACAGCGAAACGTTGTGAAACTTACAACTGTCACTTAACTGAAGAGTTACGTCACGTTGAACTAGATGGCGCTACTAGATAACAACGTCTGATCTACGTATAACGTGACATCAAAAATTACCTTGGTCAAGGGTGGTCATGGATTTTAAAATGATTGCCACAGCTTCCACCGTACATTTATGTCAATCATTTTTTGAATGTCAAAATATGTCAAGTCAATTACTCAATTATTCAATTACTGTAATTTAGTTTTTCTTGTTAATAAGAACGTTATTAGTATTTCATAACTTGCAGTTCATTTACAGCTGAAATAAGTAGGTAACACATTTGTAAGTTATTGATGATGTCAGTGTAGCTTGATAATGACAAAATTATTTCAAAACCTAAGACAACCATTTTACATTCCATGGCAACCTTTGACCAAGATAATTTAATTGATATCACGGCATTTCATAGTGTTTGAGGCGCAGGAACTATTTTTATCACAGAACTACGCAAAGTATCCGCCGAATTTATTCAATTTATCATCGAATTTATTTTCATAGAAATTTTACATATTCTTAATTTTTTTTTAGTAATATTTATTTGAATAAAACTTCTACCTATTGAAATTTTAAACATTTATTAGGTATTATAATTGTAAACACAGTATACACAAAATTACAGCCAATTGTTGGTAAACCATTTGATTTCCAGGTCCTTTCTTGTTCTGGTTATCTTAACACTCATCTGAAAATATGATAATTCAATACATTTTTATTACTAACAAATCACTTACAAAAATATTTTATGTTTAAACTATAAGAAAAGATTCGTGATTAACGAATCAACATTCCTTTGATTAAACGTGATATTTTTAATAATCAAATCAAAGTATTTAAATAAATCAATTTACCCATTTTATCGACATTGCCATGGTATGATGTATGAGAATTATAGGTATGTCGTTATTGTATTTTATTGTAAACTCAATTAAAGGGTATTAGAAAAATAACTGAGGAAAGGAATTGAAAGAACTACCAGTAGTAGTCGAAGGAACGAATTGCCATTGGAGCTATCGTTTACGACGCTACCAAAGCCTTCTAGGTAGCGTTAATAGAACATCAAATAGGTTCAGTTTAATGTCAAGTGATACGACCCTCGCGATCGTTTATCAAAATCATACAATAAACTGGTGAGGTTTCAAAATTTGCAAAAACATTAATCACATTAGAAAACATCTCAATTATCTGCAATTATTTAAAATGTATGTTTATGTAAATAGTTAATTTCACATAGAAATGTACATGCCACATATACATACATATGATTTGTTTTTTAATCTCTTATTTTATAATTTTATAATCTAATGTACTGTTCTCATGAAAAGTTTTTGATAACCAGCTGGATACATATAAAGTAAATAATTAATAAAACTTACTGATATTTCTTTCTTCCTCCCCATTCTGATAGACAGCAGCGTTGACCGCGTTCTGGTCTGATGGGAGCATGGCAAAGTCTCCATTGTCTATGTCTACGTCCATGGGTTCTGGAAATAAATGCAATTATGTCTTCAATAATAACAATAATAAAAGGTGCCATCCCACTTATGATCGAACTTGGTACGGATTTTTAATTTTAATTTGAATAAAATACATGGTGATTTGTAAGATGCGTAATTGTTAAAAACTAGAATGGCTCATAGAACTCGAAATTAAATAATCCAGCAATTTAAATATAATAACATCTTGGGACTTTAGGAACTTAGACTAGATTTTCAATTTTGATAATTAATTTTGATAATTAGATCAAAATATTTCAATAAATCAACTTACCCTGCTCATTGCGAAAGCCATCACCATGGCCAATGGCATGTCCATGCCCATTGACATCGTTTTTGCCAATGTTATCGTTATCGCTACCATCCGATGGGACATCTGTTAATATAAATGTGATTCTCGATTAAACGTGACACGTATTAACATGTGTCAATTTAAGGTTCTAATATATGAGATAAACTGTAAGGATTGTAATCAAAAATATGTCCGGCAAACGAAACGTTCAGTTATACCCGCTATAAAAAGCACATAGCACATAGCACATTTTAGACTCAACATACCGGAAAAATCAAGCGTACCTTAATATATTTTTGAAACAGGCAATGCATTACCACCAAATTGTCTTAAATTAATTAAAGATGTACAAAATTGTAGAGAATTAGATAGTTATAGACTCAACGATTCTGTGAAATTGGCTGCTTATTATTAACCAAACTTGTTCAGGAGCCCTGGCTCTGTTTTAAAAAGCTTTGGAAAGTAAGTAAGTAAGTAACATTTATGTAAGAGTAGAAGGAAAGAGATAGAGGAAAATAATTGAGAGAACTAACAAATTTGAGTGGGAGTGTGAAAGAAGCGTAATTATTTTTAAAATCGCCCAAGAATGCTGTTGGACCTATCGTCAAAATTATTACAACGCTCCCAATACCTCTAGGCGGAGTTCACAGAACTCCAAAAAGATTCAATATAGTGTCAAAAAATATATGAGATCGCAATGAAGTCATATAAATGAGCCCGTGTCAACGTTCACCAAGTTCAAAATTTATGGTTTAAATCCGTTTCTGTGAATTCGAAATTTGTGTACCACCCAACCAGTCTAGATATTGACTGGTATAAGTATTATAAAACTAATACTAAAACAGTTATTAATAGTTGATAACATTTCGGATACTGTACAATGTAGGAAAAAAATTAGTTTAACATAGAGTCAAAACAAGTCAAAACAAGTCAAAAAACTAATAACAGAAAAAGTAAAGATATCGATTAGGAAAAGGAAAGGGAACATGATGAGAATAAAATTAGAATATTAACTTGAAACAGAAGGAGTATGAAAGGAAATGGGGAAGAACTAGTAAGAAGAAATGGTAGAACAAAAATATTAGGAATAACAAACAAAAAAATGAACAGGGTGAACTTGGATACATAAGAGGTTCGAGTGGTCAGGACAGAAGAGAACAATAGAGCAAAACGAGGTGTAGGTATAATAAGAATACCCATAAAGAATGTAGGGAAGGAAAAATACATAGAATTATGACGGTGGTAATTGAAATTGAGAAAGGGAAATGGACAACTTTAGTAGCATATGGTGTATGAAAATGCAAGGAAAGAAGAAAAAGATAACTTTTTAACAAGTATACAAAGCGAAATAGATGAAGGTTTTGAAATCGACATAAATGAGAGATTTAAATGGAAGAGTAGGGAACCTAACCAGAGTGGGGATAACCAAAAACTTTTCTACCCCACCATAAAACAAATGGGAAGAATGGAGGTTTTCAACATGATGAATATAAAGAATGAAGATGAAGATGAAGATGAAAAAAAATAAAGGAAATGTCCAGACAATGTTTTGAATAATTAACAGCAGCTGACGTGGAAACGCGAGAAGAACATGAGCTAGAGTCTGAATTTAAAGGAAAGGAAAAAAATTACAGATTTTGAAGAAATAAGGATAGCAGAAACGAAAAATAAATAAGAAAACAATTGAATTAATAAAAGCTATGTAATCAAACAATAATAATATTGTTAGAACAAATAACGAAGAATCCAAAGAATTATTGAAGACTGAAATAGGAGTTAAACAGTGATGGATTAGCCCGCTCTTATTCAATTTAGTACTAGATGAAACAGTGGAGTTGGCGAAAAAGAAAATGAAAACATTAAAACTAGGATACTAGAAAATGTAGCATATTCAAGTAGGAGATGGCAATATTATGTTTTAACATAATATAGAAATAATGCTCACAACTAGAGAAAGCTAATATGAAATAGGCAAAAAAATACTTCAAATATTTGAGATCAATAAAGATTTATTAATAAATAAATAAATAATTTATTTGGGTTGGATTGAACTGAACTAAGTTTAATGAATTATGGTTGTGCGCTTTTAGCAGTAAAAGGCTAGGAACAATATTCCTATCATTCCATATGATCGACAGTATATATATTGTATGTAACTAGATTATTTGCTTGCATAATAGCATTACTCAAACTTCAAACAAAATCGGATACTGGCTACACAAGTTGAAATGATGCAACGCGTGAAACTCAAATACACCAGCGAACGGTGCAATTATGCTTAAGTGAAGCCGTAATTAATGTTTTTTTATTGCAAAGGCTGCAGCTAAAAGCTAAGAAACACTTTTGGGTTATGAGGTAAAAGCAATGTATGAGTGCGAAAGCGTATATGATACATACGTTTATGCATGTTTATATTATAAAATAACGGTTACTTACTCGGATTCATGCTACTTCACCTTTCAAAACTCTGTGACACGAATTATTGCAATGTTATCACTTCTTTCAACTAATTTTTGACAGCGAAATGTTGACAAAGTTACTACACCTTGAACTAGATGACGCTACGTATTAACAAAATACCGATCATTCAATATACACGGGGCTCTGTTTAGTTTGATGTGATTTTGATTGTAACAATTACTCAAAAATATGTACCTTCATATTCAAAAAACACATTTTGGCATCAACGCCTATTATGCTAATCTGGGTAGATACGAGGGCAAGCGGATAAGAAATGTACTTGACTATGGAGTTAAAATACAATGAAACTATTTGGTCATTTCACAAAATAATTAATAATTAATAATTTTTACATTTAGCAATTAAGGAAAATAAAGGATCAACAAAAAAAAATGTTTGCTCTGCAAAAACTCTCAACGGCCCACCTTTTGATTTTTCGTCGTTTAGAAATGTTTGCTTTGGTTTTTCAACTTCCTGAATAGAAAGAACCATGACATTGTGCTATGTTGTGAAGCTGAATCTTCAAGCCGTAGATACACAACGGCCACAAGTGCCTTCAGCTTATCAGGAAATAGTTCAACATGATCTAGCCCAGTTCGTAAATCAAAAGAACACACAATGTTCGAGAATAATTAACCACTTTAGATGAAGCTGAAATTTTCTCAAAAAAAGTATTTTCCAATTAGATCTCAATTAAGCGAGGAAAATAGTTATAATGTATGTTCAATGACGTGGCAGCAAGTCGAGGTGGTGGGTCAGTTTGTTAGCCGAGCCTAGACACGACGATGATTCGATCCCATGAAAGAAAATCTACCTGACCTGGTTGGTCAACGAGGGTTTTTTAACGGAGCAAAATCGTGCTTCGGAGGGGCACCTTAAATAATAAATACACCGCCAGCAGATCGTTTCCATCTAAATTTCGCTTATAGGCTATTTCTAATTCACACGTGCGGAACTGGCCGCCTACCGTGTTGTGCTCCCTTCGTCCGCTTGCAAAGCGATCCGTCAAGACCTTAGTAGGAAGGGAGGGGAGCACAAAAATTGAAATATACATTGCTGCAATCAGTTATCGATTGGTAACCGATGGTTGTGTTTGAATATTTTTTTTTCTTCTACACCTTTCACAAAAATAATGTGTACGGCTGGACGTAGACCATCATATCGAGCACCAACGGATATTTTTGCTTTTTAAATATTTCACGTACTTTTTCATGAATTTTAAGTTTTTGTATATTCTGTTATCGTAGTAATTAGGTATCGCACGAAGGCGGTGTAGAATTCCATGTAATTCTCAAATTATGTTTATCTCGACCAAATATAGTAAAATAATATTTTACCAAGTATTTAATTAGTTAAGACTAAAATCTTAAATCTCAGTAAGTGCCGTCCATCTAGATAACGGCCCGCAGGCGATACACGTGTGGCGAGTAGGACTCTCGCGTATATCATGGCAATGTACAGTAAGTGCAGTAAGTATTGACACAAACAAAGATACCGCGATGTACAATGTGCCGTCGATTTTTTTATTATTTATTTTTATTGTAAATGATAGTCCGGTAGAAGTACTACTAGTTACTAGCAACTAGCGGGTCAGATTGCAATTAAAATAATTGTTGAATTTAATTTTTAATTTATTTAATTTAAATTTAAACAGCAAGGTAAAATAAAATTTGAGAAACAATCCTACTTGTTAGGCTACTTTTGTCGCTATTTTGGTTTGAGTTATGAGTAGGAGGAAATAGGGGACGCGAACATTTTTTTTTTAACAAAAAAGGGGTCGCGTTTTGGACAAGTTTGGGAAACACTGACTTACATCGATAATATATATTTGAATGTGTGTGTTTTGAATTTTGCCATAAAATTCTCGATAGGTTTATCGAATCGATCAAAAACAAAGTTTAACTATTTACCAATTTCGGTATTCAAAGACCTGGAAACGTATAGCATTTTTCGAAGCATTACCCTAAAAATTCTGCCCAACTTTGCCTATTTAACCGAATTAGTATCTCTAAGAATATAGAAGTTACCGATACAACGAGATATAAAATTGCTAGGTTGTATATGTAAGTTGATTTGAGTCAGGTACTATATTGTCTTATCTTAATGTTAAAGCCAGTCTCTCCTCAACAGATATAGATCTTTTGTCTTCATATTTTGTTTTTCAATATTTGACCGTAGTTCCAGAAAATTGGCAAATTAAAAACAAAATCATTCTAGGGTAACTCTCTTGGATCATCTATCAATTCAGAAAAAAGCTGCGTGAAATTTCCGTTCTTCTTCTCTAGCTCTCCATAAAGGTGAATCCAAAATGTCCCCTTTTATTTATGCACATGCAATTACGAGGGGAGATCGGTATTTACGGTCCCTAACATAGAAGGAAACACATTGAAGAAATATCAAACGTTTATTTTTGTACATAATATTCCTGAAATTCGATGGATTTGATCGAACGATGCTTCAAAGCTTTGATTCTTCTGGAAAAAAATTCTTTCGGTTGCTCTTCCAACAAAACTACAACGTCGGCGCACAGTCTCATATGTGAAAATACATCTTAAGCCTTCGGTCCTGGTAGCTCTTTAAGTGGTCGTTAGGTCAAGCTAAGGGCTGGTTTCAACTCTGCGGCATGAAAACTCTAGCGATTGGTGGTCCCACCTACATTACACTCACCTACCAAGTGGTAGAGAGTTTTTGGTCGGAGGTGGGTTTACCTAACCTATCTAAGGGTAGGCTTGATGACCAGTGGTGTGGGAGTGGGAGGATGCAAAGGGGCCTGTTGAGGCCTATGCAGTAGACTAGTACCTCTACTAGTCCATAATGTGGCAGCAATATACTTAAAAATGTCATCTGTCACATCGTACCTTTTTATACGCTCTCGCTTATACATATGTAGTTCACATGGTATAAAGAAATAATGACGAAAGCACTCTGTTGTCTTAAATGAGGGTTATAAATTTTCCATTAAAATAACGAACTATGGACATCTCGAAACTATTGGTCTTACAAAAATTATTTCGAGTAAACCTTGAACATGTATTCAATTTTAGTGGAAATAATTGATTAGGGGAGAAATTATTTATCATTGAATTTATTTCTTAAGACACCTTACATATTTTAATTTTTAGCAATATTTAGGTGAATAAAACTTCTACGTATTAAATTTTTAAGTATTTATTATTTAGTTATAATGTGTCAACAGTACACACAAAAATTTTACAGCCAATTGTTGGTAAACCATTTGATTTACAGCTCCTTCCTGGTTCTGGTTATCTTAAGCTCCATCTGAAAATGAGACAATTGAATACATTTTTATTACTAGTGAACCACATACAAAATAGTTTATTCTCAAACTCTAAAAATGCTAATGATGTTGATAATGACGTAATGACCGTAGATTTACAACCCTCATCAAAGATTTGGAGCATCGTTATACCAAATGCATCGTCAAGGAGATTATATAGAAATACAGTGCATGCATGCAAAAATATTAATCACGTTAGAAAATATCTCAAGAGTAAAAATTAAGAAAATCGTACACTCATCAGTACGATCTTTTTCATCGTCCTCCTCCTCGTCTTCCTCCTCTTCGTCTTCCTCGTCTTCCTCATCTTCCTCATATTCCTCCTCCTCCTCTTCCTCATCCTCATCCTCCTCCTCCTCCACCTTCTCTTCTGGCTTCTTCAATTCTTTGTCATCTTTTTTGTTCTCACATTCGCGCTCGATGTTTGCACTGCCGTGACCTAAAGACACATTTAATGTTATAAAAATGTAAATGTATCTTAATTTCACAAAAAAATCTTAATAAAAAGCTCTACGTGACTTGTAGATCCATAATTAAGTACAACATTTTAAAAACATAAAACATTGACATACAGGGAAAATCGTGATTTGGAGTGAGAGTAAAATTAATAAACTATTATACATTAATTCTAAAAACAAATCTAGTTTAAAAATGTGCGCGACGAACGGTGAGACATATTCTGAAAGTAGTCTTTTTTGTCAACAGATTTTAAGGTAATAATCTTTGATGTGATGATGTGATACAGAATATAAAATATATGTAGATTACCGCATACTGGAGGATAATCTTACGTAAAATTTTGTGAATATAGGATATATTAATTGGTAAATTAAAATAAGTAATTACATGTGCCAGGTACTTCTCCGCCACCTACTTGTCCATCAGCTAATTGTCCACCAGTTAATTCCGCACCACCTGATTGATTGGCTCCTGAAAGTTAAATTATTTTTATCTCATAAAATCGGGCATGTAAAAAATGTAGAATAATAGAACGAAAGGAAAGGTTACCAAATGGATATGGGTCCATGACTACCACTACGTCGAGGAGTATAAATGTTGCGGGCGGTTCACTAGAGTTCGCATTGTTCTCATTGGGGATGGGAGCTAAAAAAAAATAATAAAGTTTATTAATTTATTAAACGCATTAATTTAATATAATAACTACACTGAAATAACAGGATTGCGTGTGAAGCATAGGTTTCCCGCGTAAGGTAACACTTTTTAGGTTATGAGGTAAAATAATGAATGCGTGCGAAACTGCATATGATACATTGACGTTCCTGTGATATAAAGCACCAATACGTGGTTCAGGTGAAAGAAATACTGATATATTTAGGAAAATGTAGTACTTACGGGGCGAACTCTCGTCGGAATTCTCACTTGAAGACTTATCACCGTCTAAAAGAAAAACACATTGTTGTACGTCAAACTGTATGTTGTATATATTGGTAGCGAATTATTGATGCACGTTTAGATTATAAAATAAAGGTTACTTACTCGGATTCATACTGCGTCACTTTGCAACACAAATTTTTACAATTATTATCACGTATTCGATTAATAATTAACAGCGAAATGTTGTCAAACTCACAACTGTCAAACAAGTGAAGTGTTACGTCACACAGCATCGTATTGGCTAAGATCAAGGCGGGGATATTTGCGGCAAGTTCAAATTTAAGCGGATAAGATACTGACAAATGAGCCAATGTCGTAACAAAAGGCAATGTTTCTAGTACAGTTTATTAGTTGAAAACTATTTTCATATTCATATTTACATAAATATGAGGGGAGATCATTATTTAGTTATATCAGTTTATTTACATGACCTTAACCTTATTCAATTAAAACATGTGCTTTGCTTTTAATAATTTCTTTGGCTTCCATACTGTTGAATTCTAGTTTCACATCGTGCACTTTTCGCATATACGCGGGCGACACTGAAAATATCTAGAAAATCAAACAAGGATTAATTAAATTTTTTTTGATTTTATTGCTTTTCAAAATATTCTCCTTTAACGTCAATACATTTTTGCATTGGCTGAAACCAGTCATTAAAGCAATGACGCCACTCTTCTTGAGACACTTCAGAAACTAGGTTTTTATATGTTCCACTGCTTCATATGATGACGAAAAGGCGATTCTATTCATTTTGTCCTTAATTTTTGGAAACAAAAAGAAATCACAAGGTGCTAGGTCAGGGCAGTATGGTGGAGGAATCATGGTGCCAACCTTTAGGGCATCCAGATAGTCGGTTTTAGTTAGTTTTGCTGTATGCGACGATGCGTTGTCATGATGTAAAATTATTTTTTCTTTTGGGCGTTTTTCGCGGACTTTTTCAAAAATTTGTGGTAAACAGACATTTGTGTACCAATTGGCAGTAATGGTACGTATATCTTTTAATGATAAAGTTGCAATATGACCCGTTTTAAAAAAAATAGCAATCATTTTTTGAGCATTGAGCGAATTGACTTTTCTTTTCAGAATAGTAACAATAAATCCAAGATTCATCACCAGTGATGATGTTCCAAACCAAATTTGAAGTAGCGTCAGTTTATGTGGAATCCATCGACAACAAAGTTTTCTCACGTATAACTGTTGATGTAAAATGTTTTGGATTTGATATTTCTTCTTCTTGTTCGTCTTGTTGGACGTCAACATCAGCCTCCGCTGATGTTGACGTCCAACATCCCCTCCATCATGTGAATTTGTATCTCATCGGATGCTGAAAGAAGATGTTAATTCTTAGCGCAGTAACAGCGAAGTAAATCACCGTTTTCATCCACTTGCCCTTCGTTAAACCGTTGTGTGATGCCCTCTTGTACTGCATCTCCAATCCTTGCATTTACGTCTCCTACCAGTCTCGTTTTCTCCCTGCCGTTTATGCTATTGAATGTATTTTGTAGATGTGTCTAGAATTCCTGTCTTTCATCTTGTGGTTTTGATACGTCAGGTGTTACCTTCAGAATGCCGTCGTTCACAAACTCTTCTTTTTCGATATTGTGTTTTTGTTATGTATTTACGAATCCTAGAGATCTTTTTTCCGTTTTTAAATATTGCCGGATACTTAATTTAAAACACAAAGCATTGGCAAAACTAATAATCGTGTTATTGTTTTTTTGACGGTCGAAAACTGCGTTTTTACTCCCTTTGTGTATAAAAATGTGATTTTTTCAAAAAAAAAAAAATTCTAGAAACCGCGAAATATTGAACAACTAGCGTTGCTGGGACTAAAATAGTATATTCTGACTATTAGAAGTAAGAGAAAAAATAAATATCATTGTTTTTTTGACGGTCGAAAACTGCGTTTTTTCCAAAGGGTACCCACTTTGTGCATAAAAAGTGATTTTTTCAATTTTTTTTCTAGAAATAGCGAAATATTGTACAATTAGCGTTGCTGGGTCTAAAATAGTATATACTGACTTTTAGAAGTAAGAGAAAAAATAAATATCATTGTTTTTTTGACGGTCGAAAACTACGTTTTTTTCCAAAGGGTTCCAGTTCCAGTGTCAAACTGTACATCTTGTTTACATTAGTAAATACGTGTTGGTGATAGACTTTTTAACTGATTATTGGGTAATTATTGTTTATAAAGCCGAAATAACTTCGAATGTAGACAAAGAAAACATAAACATGTCTGAAGGTGTCACAAATATGTACAATTGTCCAGTTGTTATAAATGACTATGTCAATAAATTATAAGTAAATGTTGCAATAAATTTGAAAATTTTATGAGGGTCGCCTAAAAAATTTTGTGTGCACCACGGCCAAAAAGTGTTTTTTCCTCCTCGTTTGCTTTCCGACCTCGGCTCCGCCTCGGTCGTAAAGAAAACTCGGACGAAAAAACAGTACTTTTTGGCCTAGATACACAAAATACTATTGTCGTCTTCCATGAGGGAATTGAAATAATCAGCCCGAAATCTCAAAAAAGTGTGTTGGAAAAGAGCGTTAAATAATAATTTTATTACAAAAAAATAATTTATCATACTATTATTTCTGTACACATCTTTAATTAGTTCGTATTTTTAGTAATTATTTGGTAAATAAAACTTCAACCATTTGAATTTTTAACTAGTTATGATTTATTTATATTTTTATCAACAGTACATACAAACAGACATTCACAACAAATTATTAGTATGTATTTAATTTTCACCACCTCCCTGGTTCTGGTTATCTTGAGCATCATCTGAAAATACGAAAATAAAATCGGTTTTTATCGTTTGCAAGCTGATTAATTAATCAACAAACCACTGATGTATCATTTTAAAACATTTGTTACATTTTTGCTCTTTACGTTTTGTCCATTTTTATCAGAAATAGGTGCATATAGAACATAGAAGAATTGTAATCGAAGCACATATGCAAAAGTTATTTTTTAAAAATGTCTTATTTTAGAATCAGTTAACTTGTTTTTGTTGGCCAGTAGGATATCTATTAACTAAATAATGAATAGAACTTACTGTCGTCATCTTCCTCCTCATTCAGGTATTCATCAAGGTTGAACTGCCCTGGTAAGATCACACCAATGTTTGCATTGTTGATGTAAAATTGTACTACGGGTACTAGAAATAAACGCAATTATGTCATCAACAAATATCTGGAAAGGTTACACCATAGCTAGAATAATCTTTTTTATTCCCTTTTCTCACTAAAGATTGCAACTCATTGCTAAAATACGTGATTACAATTTTTTAAAATCAAGCGTGGTAAGCAATTTTAAAAAAAATTGTAAGAATGCTAATCGACGATAGGGCGTTTTTGAAAATATAAATAGTTATTTTCAAGTAGCACATATGCAACAGTCATTATGTTTAATTTCTTATTTTATAATCAGTTAACTTCAAAGGTTTTTGTAGGCCAGCTGGATATATATTAACTAAATAATGAATAAAACTTACTGTCACCTCCCACCCCATTCTGGTAGTTAGCAGGGTTGATCATATCAATGTCTCCATCGTTGATGTCATAAAGTTCGACTATGGGCACTAGAAATAAACATCAATTATGCGAATAATAAACGACGTGACATACTGGTGATATACTGATAGAACATCTGAAAACGTTATACCATACCAGCAGGACATATATTAACTAAATAATTAATAAAACTTACTGTCACCTCCCTCCCCATTCTGGTTGTTAGCAGGGTTGACCTGCTCTGGCAGGATCATACCAAGGTCTCCATTGTTGATGTCATAAAGTTCGACTATGGGCACTAGAAATAAACATCAATGATACGAATAAAAAACGAATAATACGAATAAAAAACGAACAAGTATCCCTTATGATATATTGATAGAATATCTGAATGTTATACTATAGGTAGAAATATTCCTTTCCCTTAGGCTGCTCTAAAGTATGCAATTCAATTGCTAAAATACGTGATTACAGTTTTTGTAAATCAAGGACGATAACGAATTTGAATGTATAAATTATAATTTGAGTAAAATGTACGTCGATTTGTAAGAATGCGTATTTGTTAGAAACTAGGATGGCACATAGAATCAATCCTGCAATGTCAATATATTTTAGGACTTGGGATTCTTAGGACAAAATAAAGTGTTGTATGTAATTTTCAATTTTTCGAAGTATAAACTTAATGGTTCTAATAATATTTAAGATTTAAATAAATCAACTTACCATCGTTGTTGACAAAGCCATTGTCATCGCCATCGCCATCGCCATCGCCATCGCCATCGCCATCGCCATCGCCATCGCCATCGCCATCGCCATCGCCATCGCCATCGCCATCGCCATCGCCATCGCCATCGCCATCGCCATCGCCATCGCCATCGCCATCGCCATCGCCATCGCCATCGCCATCGCCATCGTCATCGCCATCGCCATCGTCATCGTCATCGTCATCGTCATCGTCATCGTCATCGTCATCGTCATCGTCATCGTCATCGTCATCGTCATCGTCATCGTCATCGTCATCGCCATCGCCATCGTCATCGCTATCGCCATCGTCATCGCCATGGTTATCGGCATCCGATGGCACATCTGTTAAGTACAAGTGTTATTAATGATTAAATATGACAAATATTTACAGATGAAAATTTAAGAATGCAAAATGGATCAAGTCGTATATTAATCGGTCACAATGGCAGTGACTTGCAACAGTTTGCAACGATTGGCTGATTATTTTTTAATTCAGGCTACGTTTTAAAGAACTCTGGTGTTGTATAGCATTTATAAAAACAGTTCAGTTGATAATTATAAAATCAAACGGGTAGGATATTTCTCAGCTTAAAATATCAGTGGCGGACGGGCAAGTTTTGAAAGTAGTTGAATGGAATTTCAATTAAGCGACGGGGGATTAATTTTTAGTTTCAGTGCAAAACAAAGAAAATTAATACCGAATGAGCATTCATAGTAAGAACTTGAACTTGAACTTGAATATTTCATATCTTGGGTCGAAAATAAGCATTACCGTTTTATTGAATCATACATACTGGTTGAGAAGGTTATGTCACATTTGTTAAATATCGTATATATGAATTCGAAACTACACTTTACTTACATGCGTCAGCTACTGGTTCAACAGTCATTTGGGCAACTGCTACTTGCGCCCCAGCTGATCCACTGGGTCCTAAAAGTATAAATATTTTTTGCATTACACGATCGAACATTTAAAAAATCTAGCACAATAAAATGAAAGCAAATATTACCAGCTGTCGGTGGTTCCGGGATCACTACATCAAGCCTTGCAATTTTTGCGGGCGGTTCACCCGAATCCGCATCGTCGACATTGGGGGGCAGAGCTAAAAAATAATAAATTATGTCAATGCTATATTAAGTACAAAGGAATTTTGGAGAATATGGCAATGAAAAGTAAACGACAATTCGCTGAAGAAATAGACAATAATTAAATAAATTCTACAATGCTAATGGCTTTAGCAAATATGTTACAAGATATTTTAATATTTATCATAGTTGAAGGTATGTTTTTCTAAGAGTTAATCAAAAAAAAATTTAGAGCGAGATGAAACATATTTGACAACTTTTATATTACTTTATTGCAATGTATGTAATCATGAAAATTTTCGAACTCCAGATTTTTTGAGAGCGATATGTTAATCGGAAAATTAAAATAACTACTTACATGGGCCAGCAACTTGTACAGCATCTCCTTGTGCTGAAAATAGAAATAATTTTTATCTCATAAAATCGTTATAATTTGAAAAAAATATCTAGTATTGCCACATAAGTATTAAATAGATTATAATATCGAAAATATACATTACAACCATGTTTAGACCGTTGGGTTTAAAATCTGATATACATACCACATTTATTGTGATTATGTGGCTATAACTGCTATAATCACGATTGAGTGAAGTTATATTTAATAATTTTTATTGTAGGCGTACGTAAGGATGAAACTAAGAAACACTTTTAGGTTATGTTGCAAAGTAATGTATGCGTGCGAAACTATATATGAAAACATTGAAGTTACTATGAAATAAAGCAGCAACAGGTGGATAATACGGAAGAAATACTAATATATTAATAAAATATAGAAAATATAGTACTTACGGTTCTTACGCGGCGAATTCTCGTCAGAATTTTCAGTTGAAGAATTATCGTTACCTATAAACGACAAACACATTGTAGCACGTCAAACTACATGTTGAATATGTTATGGAGGAAGTATCACGCATTATACAAGTCACTTTTACTCGTTATATCCAAAGTTTGCGAATAAGTCACAACTTTTAATAGACGAACGCCCAAAATCAGCAAAGCAAAATCTAATCCACATTAAACTTATTGATACATAACTAACGGTTACTTACTCGGATTCATCCTCCTTGAACTTTCAAAACTTTGAAACACAACTTATTACAGTTATTACCACGCTTTTCAACGAATAATTAACAGCGCAATGTTGTCAAACTGACACTTGTCATTCAAGTGAAATATTACAAACCGCAACAAGATGGCGCTTCGTATATAACAACATACTGTTCATCCAACATACATGTGGTTCTATTGCCCACTTATTTATTTTAAATAACTATACTAAGTAAAGTAGATGAGTCAACTAAACTACTTAATAATTTTATTATGAGTAGTAAGTCATTAAGAGAGCGCATCTCTTTCAGAGGATGTAAATAGAAATGTTTGCAAGCCTGACTGTAATTGTCACAGTTAATATTAGTTTTAGTTGTATTATGTAAATATAAAGTAAATTTTCTTCGAATACTCTCAAGTCTATCTATGTATGTATTATACTGTGGGTTCCATATCTGAGTAGAGTAATTCAAATGACTGTGAACATATGCATAATATAATGGTTTTAATGCAGTTATTGACTTGAAATGGCTGCTAGTTCTAATAATGAAACCCAACATGCGATAAGCCTTGTTAATTATGTAATCAATGTGGCAGTCGAAAAGAGTCAAACAGCACTCCAAGATCCCTTACCTTTTCAGTGCACAATATATCAGTATTATCCAGTTTATATATATAATCAATTCTACATATATTACGAGTGAATGATATTTTAAAACATTTGCTCAAGTTTAAGAATAACTGATTACATTTGCAATAGTCAACTAGTTGGTTAAGATTTTCTTGCAGAAGAACACAATCCTGATTATTATTTATTGGCAAGTAGACTTTTAAGTCCTCTGCATAAGATAAGTCTGCCAAGTAAAATCACAATTAATAAGTAGAAGCACAAAACCACCCACCATTTATTTCTTACCTAAAATACACAAACCTAATCGATCGTATCGCTCAATAATTTGCTCCATAGACTCACCCACATATAAACTGTCTAAGTGTTTCGCAAGCATTCTTTCAGAAATGATTGGCAAAAAGAGTTATTCAATATCCAACTCATATGACTTTGTCAACAAAGTAAAATAAAACAAAATAAAAAGGAATCACATACTAGTTTCGTTGGATGTTACCTCCCTTTACACTACTTACAACATACCCACAGAACTGGTCATAAACATCTTCAAAGAAAAATGGCATGAAATCCAGAACTACACGGATCTAACGATTGAAGATGTCACCGATGCGGTAAACTTCTGCCTAGATACTACCACATTCTTTATATACAAAGATACTTTTTATCATCAAACGTTCGGCTGCGCAATGGGTACCCCGATTTCAGCTGTAGTAGCCAACTTAGTAATGGAAACCTTAGAAGGTGAATGTTTAAAAAAAACTAGGGATGAATCCTTCTTTCTACTATAGATATGTAGATGACATCATCACCACATACAATAAGGACAAACTACATGACCTGCTTAAGGTTTTCAACAGCTTTCATCTAAAACTAGTGTTCACCGTTGAAAAGGAAAGTAAAAACAATAGCCTTTCTTGATACACTGGTAATTAGACAACAGGACTATACCCTTAAACTAGATTGGTTCCAAAAACCAACCATGAGTTGGGGATACCTTAATTTCCATTCCAACCACCCTTTTAACCAAAAAGCAAATGTTCTGACAAACACTATAGAAAAGGCACTTAGAATCTTTGATCCTATGTTTTGGAAAGATAACATCAAAAAAATCGAAACAGCCTTTGTCAAAAATAATTACTCATAAATAAAATTCTTAAAAAAAACCAGAACTGTAATCCAAAAACTTAATAATGAATATCTCCACGTCTCCAAAAACGGTAAAACTACTAAGTATGTCTCAATTCCATATTCCAACCCACGTACCAACATTTTCAAAAAAACTTTGAGAAAATACGATTTACAGCCAGGTTTCAGTAGTAATATCGAGGGAATTACACTTATGACGATCACAAAAACAAAATTCGACAAAACTTCTAAAAGTAATGTTGTGTATAATAGTATTTTGTGTACCAAGGCCAAAAAGTACTGTTTTTTCGTCCGAGTTTTCTTTACGACCGAGGCGTAGCCGAGGTCGGAAAGCAAACGAGGATGAAAAAACACTTTTTGGCCGTGGTGCACACAAAATTTTTTAGGCGACCCTCATATAATTTTCAAATTTGTTGCAACATTTACTTATAATTTATTGACATAGTCATTTATGACAACTGAACAATTGTACATATTTGTGACACCTTCAGACATGTTTATGTTTTCTTTGTCTACATTCGAAGTTATTTCGGCTTTATAAACAATAATTACCCAATAATCAGTTAAAAAGTCTATCACCAACACGTATTTACTAATGTAAACAAGATGTACAGTTATTTTTATACAATTTCGGTAACTGTCGGTAGATGGCGCCACCCTATTACGGACGAAAAATGAAAGCGGACGAAAAACGATTACTTTTCGTCCGCGTTTGACGACTGAAATTTCAATTTATCGTGTCGGTCGCCTAAAAAATAAATTTTGAGAATACGAGAACATGAAACGTAAGTGTATGACTAACTATTGCTCTGTTAGGTTATTTAGTTGCATTCTTATCCAACAGCGTCTGATGAAGCACACTGAAGAGTTGCGAAACGTAACGATAAATAAAATGTAAATTTTTAAATTTGTTTTTTTTTAATTATACCTGACGTGAGGAAACCATTATATCAAGTAAGATTATATATATATATATATATATATATATATATATATATATATATATATTTATATATATATATATATAGATGAATTCTTCTTAGGTATTGAGGTTTTGCGGTTATCATATAAAAAACGTTCTAATTTTTTATATATATATATATATATATTTTATTTTTTATTATTATTATTGTTACGTTTCGGGGCTGGATTCGCCCCATTTTCAAACAATCTGTAATTTATTCATAAAAAATAGCCTGTTTACAAAGCGTGCGGTGTACATATTGATTTGGATTGCAATGTGATGAAAATTATGTGCTACAAAAATGTTTTTTCCCTAAATAATTCCACTTACCAATTTATAGGTTGACAAAACACTGTTTTACATTTAAAATTTACATGTCATACGCTACATTACGAATTTACACTTTTACAAAACACAATTAAATAACTAAAATACTTTATATGTGTAGTCATTGTTTTTTTAAAAAAATTACAGGTGAGCCACGTGCGTTTAACTATTGGATGTTTTCTGCCCCCATTGGTACGGTAGGTTTAGAGGCTTTCTACATCGATTGCTTGTCGATTCATACAAAATATATATATATTACAAAACTAGTAATATAGTATACGAAATCCCATGTGGCAATTGCAATAAAGTATACATCGGACAAACAAAACAATTACTTGGAAAACGAATCAACGCACACAAATATGATAAAACTAATGCCACAGCCTTAAGCAAACACAGTAATACAACAAAACACGAATTTGATTTTGCAAACACCAAAGTTCTTAAAAAAGAAACAAACACCAAAGCAAGGTCCGTCCATGAAATAATCAAAATTAAACAAAACTCTAATAGTGTAAACGATAGATCAGATATCAAAACATTATCATCCATATACTCCAACATAATTGAGCCAATAAACTAAAAATAATAAATACAATGTTGTCTAAAACTAAAATATGATAACAATGCCATCTACATGCAACGCGAGATATGTCACCGAATCGACAAGCAATCGATGTAGAAAGCCTCTTAACCTACCGTACCAAGGGGGGCAGAAAACATCCAATAGTTAAACGCACGTGGCTCACCAGTAATTAAAAAAAAAAAATGACTACACATATAAAGTATTTTAGTTATTTAATTGTGTTTTGTAAAAGTGTAAATTCGTAATGTAGCGTATGACATGTAAATTTTAAATGTAAAACAGTGTTTTGTCAACCTATAAATTGGTAAGTGGAATTATTTAGGGAAAAAACATTTTTGTAGCACATAATTTTCATCACATTGCAATCCAAATCAATATGTACACCGCACGCTTTGTAAACAGGCTATTTTTTATGAATAAATTACAGATTGTTTGAAAATGGGGCGAATCCAGCCCCGAAACGTAACAATAATAATAATAAAAAATAAAATATATATATATAAAAAAAAATTAGAACGTTTTTTATATGATAACCGCAAAACCTCAATACCTAAGAAGCCTGGAAGAATTCATCTACAATAAAGAGGTTAAGAACTAATAAAACATATATATATATATATATATATATATATATATATATATATATATATATATATAGATATATTTTTGTACACATTTTACACATTTACACATTTTAACTATTTATAATTTATTTATAATTGTAACTTCAGTACATGCAAAACAACAAGTTCTTGATATGGATTTAATTTCCACCTTCTTCCTAGTTCTAGTTATCTTGAAAATCACCTGAAAATATGAAAATTCAATATATTTTTATTGCTAACAAACCTCAATCTATCATTTTAAAACATTAATACTCGTTACATTTTTGCTGTTTACGTGTTGTCGATAATTATCAGAAATACGTGGATGTAGAGCATAGAAGAATGGTAATCAAAGATCGAATCGAGATTATAATCAATTTTTATTGGCCACAACAATATATGAGGACGACACTGAAAATTTCTAGAAAATCATAATTTAAAAAAGGATTTATTTTAAATTTTTTTTAAAGATTTAGTCACAAACCTATAAAACAAATAAAAACAAATTTCATTTGTTTTTAGAAACATGTCATTCTAGATACTTTCAGTGTCGCACTCGTACATTAACTCAATAATGAATAACACCTACTGTTGCCATCTACCTCCCCATTCTGATAGACAGCAGGGTTGACCTACTCTGGTAGGATCATACCAATGTTGTTAAGCAATTTTAATGTATAATTTGAATAAAATATATGTAGATTTGTAAGAATGGTAATCAAAGATGTATTTGAAAATATAAATAGTAATTTTCAAGTAGTTCATATGCAAGAGTCATTTGTTTTTTGATTTCTTATTTTATAATCAGTTAACATCAAAGTTTTTTTTTGTTGGCCAGCAGGATATATATTAACTAAATAATGAATAAAACTTACTGTCGTCATCTTCCACCCCATTCTGGTAGTAAGCACCGTTGTCCGCCTCTGGTAGGATCATATCAATGTCTCCATTGTTGATGCCATGTTCGCCTATGGGCACTAGAAATAAACACAATTATGCCATCAATAACACCAATAATAAACGACGTGGGATACTGGTGATATACTGATAGAATATCTGAAAAGGTTATACCATACCTAGAAATATTCCTCTCTTTTAGGCTGCACTAACGATTGCACATCAGTTGCTTAAATACGCGAGTAAGTTTTTTTTAAATCAAGCGCTGTAAGCCATTTTAATTTATAAATTATAATTTGAATGAAAATATGTCAATTTTTAAGAATGATAATCGACGATTTTATAATTAGTTAACATCAAAGGTTTTTTTCTTAGCCGGCAGGACATATATTAACTAAATAAATAAATAAAACTTACTGTCGTTCTCTTCCTGCCCATTTTGGTAGTCCTGAGGCTGCCCTGGTATGATCATACAAATGTCTCCATTGTTTATATAAACTTGTACTATGGGTACTAGAAATAAACGCAATTATGGCATCAATAATACCAATAATAAACGGCGGCCAAGACATGTATTAACTACATAATGAATAAAACTTACTGACGACATCTTCCTCCCCATTCGAGAAGTCGTCAGGATTGACATGATCTGGTAGGAACATACCAATGTTTCCATTGTTGATATCATATAATTCGTACATAGGTACTAGAAATAAATGCAATTATGTCATCAATAATACCAATCATAAACGGCGTGATATACTGGTGATATATTGATAGAATATCTGAAACCGTTATACCATAGCTAGAAATATTCTCTCCTTTAGGCTGCACTAAAGATTGCAATTCAATTCCTAAAATACGTGATTATAATTTTTTTTTAAATCAAGTGCGATAACGCATTTGAATGTATAAATTATAATTTGTAAGAATGCGTAATTGTTAGAAACTAGAATGTGTCATAGAATCAATCCTGCAATTTCAATTTATTTTGGGACTTGATGGTTTTAATAATATGTGAAAAGATTTAAATAAATCAACTTACCGTCGCCATTGACAAGGCCATCGGCATCGCCCTGGCCATCGGCAGCGCCATGGCCGTCGGCATCGCCATGGCCATCGGCATCACCACGGCCATTGGCATCGCCATTGCCACTGCCATCGTCATCACTACCATCCGATGGTACATCTGTTAAGTATAAATTTTATTAATGATTAAATGTAACAAATAGTAACATATGAAAATTTAAGAATGCAAAATGGATCAGCTCGTCTATTAATCGATCACAATTGCAGTGACTTGCAACAGTTTGCAACGATTTTTAATCCTGGCTACGTTTTAAAGATCTCTGGTGTTGTATAGCATTAATAAAAACAGCTCAGTTGATAATTATAAAATGAAACGGGTCGGATATTATGAGATGCAATAATATTGATTCCATCGAAGAATGTCATTGGAATGTTCATAAAAACTCTTATAATGCTACCCAGGACTTGTATGTAGAGCTCACAGAACTTGTTTTTCCCCTATCCTTTTATTCCCATGTACCCTTTCTTTCGTTTCTGAAATCTCTAATACACTAATTCCCAATCCTCCAATTTTTCCTGCTATCTCCATTTATTTTCCCTATTTTGACAATTTTTATTTTCTTTTCTTTAGATATTACTTCTTTTTATTTCTCCCTTACTTTCATTTATTATTCTATGCTCCCGTTTTTTGGTTCCTTCGCGTACCCACTTACATTGCTCGGTCATCTTTCATTGTGATCCAGGTTCAGTAGTTTTTCGTTCTTTCCAGTTCTTCTTTCCCTGGTTCTACACTACCCTTCTCTGTACGTTTGTTGAAATCGATTGCTACCATTTTCCCATTTTTCCTTTCTTCTTAAGATCTTTTGCCTTCCTCTTTCACTATTTCTTAGGTCATGATTTATATATTATATTCTGTCATTTTTAAATTCGTTACTTTATGTTTGTTTATATTCTTTCCTCTCTTTGTTAGTTAGCTCAATCATACAGGTTTATCCCCCAAACGGTATGCTCCTTTTATTTTCACTTGCATCTTCAAATATCTAACCATGAAATTGGTGATTTCGTTTATTAAGTCGTTTGTATTTGTCGTATTCTCTACATTACTATCTTATTCTTTTTGTTCCTTTTATATCCCTTCTAACTTCTACTCAGGATCCCGTTTATTTCTTTTTTCATATCCTCGTTCTCCCTTGTTAGAAGCCCATCCTTTTGCTTTACCCTTTCGTTTTCCTATAAATCTTTGCCTCCCTAAATTCCTTTCTTATTTTCCTTTGTCTCATTTTTCAAATCCTTCATTTCTGCTCTCCTCCAGAATGTTATCTATCTTCCTTGTTTAGTTTCGCAAGAGTTTTCATAGTTCATCTACTCGTTTCGAAGGATTCCATATCGTTCCCATCTTCATCCCTTCTCATTTCATTTCTGTCATTCGTAGAGTGGCTATCCACTTATCCATACTTAATTAAAATGCTATTTTAAAAGTTCTTATTCCGACCCTGTGCTAGGTTTGGTTTTAATGACTTTACCGGTTTTATTATCGTGCAAAATAAACTCACAAAAATGCATTGAGCATTGTCCTCTGTAGAAATTGGTCCCCGATATTATTATTTAATAGGATTTGCCTTGCCTGTATCCAATGTACCTAGTTCTTTCGTAAATAACAGTTATCCTAGCACTTTTCACATAAATACTATTTCCCAAACTCAACTAAGTTTCCGAAAATTTTAAAAATGTTCAATTCATGAACTGCAGGTTCATACGCCATACGCATAAGGTATATTTTAGATTCAACACACATGAAAAATAAAGTCACAAACATATTTAAGAGACAGCCCATGCATCACCAATAGATTGTCCTAAATTAATTAAGGGTGCACAACATTCTAGAGAATTAGGCAGCTATTAAAGCATTTTCATACAAAGCAACAAAAATAATTCAAATAGTTTTCACAGTGAGACTATATCATTGGACTACCTATTTGTTTGGTAACTTTATGTTAGATTAAATTTGCACCACTGACTACGTGAACGTTACCGCTTCATAATTTTTCCGTTAGGTTTACTAAAATATATTATGGTGGTTTTAATTTTTAAATGAAGTGTAATCCCACTGGTGATCTAGTGAGGACAATATCTTCGAACCTCACCAGATATATTACTATTAACATCTTCACACATTTCTTTTCAGATGTTGCTGAATATGGTCACTGGAATACGTGTCTAGATTTATGGTAAGTGGTTTTTAATTTTTATGTATAATTTTAATTCGATAAACTATAACAAATACGATTGGTACAATAATACCACATTGTACTATTTATATAATTTTTATGAATTGGCTATCAAATTTGTCAATTTTGTACGTGGTCGTGGGAAAAAATTAAAACATCTGCAATTTTTTGGTGTTCATTAATTGGTAGCAAGCAATAGTAAATATCTACCAAATTAATAAAATGTATATAAGGTTGAAATTTTATTTTAAAATGTGGGGAAATTCGGCTACTTAAACCGAAAATCGGTACATTTCCAAATTGTACGCCCAACAAACCAGGATATTAAAATAAACAAGTAGACTAACACAAAAGAAAGGAGAGGCAACATACCGTACGTCCCCGGATTGAGTTTACAATAGGTATGATTGACCAAAAATTTTCGAATTGGAATTGGAAAGTAGGCCGATCGTTGTGAAAACTTGCATAACGTCATAAATTTATATTCTGAACAACTTTTCTTAGTTACACTCTGACGTACTGTGAACGCAAAAGGTAGTTTACCTAGAACTAAAATAGTATTTGCCCAGCTGTAAAGGCCTACTTGATTTAAAAAAATCGAATGTAAACTATAAATAAGTTCCCAAAACATGAAATTCCAATTCGAAAATTTTTGGTCAATCATACCTATTGTAAACACAATCCGGGGACATACAGTATAGTTGTCCAGACATCTGGACTCAAGTTCGTATTTGAAATCATAAACGTAAGAGGAGCAGGCGAAAATAATGAAAAACGATTGATGGCATTTAGAAGACTTTGGTTGGTTTAGGTCTACAGTAGCAGAATTCGTTTTTGTTCCTTCCAGAGAGTAACATTACAAGAGTGGACAAAACTGTACATTGACGAGAATAAAAAGTAACAATGACGTCATTACTTTGCCTGGCTGAAATGAAAGCTGACGCAACCACTTAATAAGGTTCATTGTGAAATACTAATTATTAGGCTGATTAGCAATTTGTTTTGTTAAATTACATACATTCGTTAAAAACGCCGTTACATTGGCAAATGTATGTCTGTATCAGTATCTCAAAGAGGAATATAAATGAAGAAAATCTTACAGCCATCATCGAGTTCTTCTTCTTGCTCATTCTCGTCATTGTTTTCATCTTCTTCTCCGATGTAGCCATAGCCTGGTCCTAAAGATATATATTATTAAAAAATATGTAGTTCATAATTATTTAAAGCTACTTCAAAAAATGAAAATAACTGGTCGGATAAATTAGAACTGAGTGGAAGTGAAAAGATTTAAATAAATCAACTTATCATCGTCATTGACAAAGCCATTGCCATGGCCATCAGCATCGCCATGGCCATCGACATCGCCATGGCCATCGGCATCTCCACGGCCATTGGCATCTCCACGGCCATTGCATCTCCACGGCTATTGACATCGCCATTGGCACTGCTATCGTCATCACTACCATCCGATGGCACATCTGTTAAGTATAAATGTGACAAATATTAACATATAGATGCAAATTGCATCAGCTCGTGTATTAATCGGTCACAATGGTAGTGACTGGCAACGGTTTTGTGATATTGGTTGATTATTTTTTAATACCAAACATTTTACGTTTTAAAGAGCTACGATGGTTTTCTATAGGATTTATAAAAACAGTTCACTTGGTAATTACAGAATTAAACGGGTAGGATATTTTGGTATTTCGTCACCTTCGCGTATCATATTTGCATTCATTTCTATTTTTACTAGACAAGAAAAAATTTAATTGCTAATGCAAAATGGAAGTCAGATTAACTTTTATGAAGTGTTGGAGGTCTTTTAAAATAAATGGAACACAACGCATGGGTTGGAGAACTGGATAGGCTGAATATATATGAAATCTCTAATGGAGAATACGAGGGCGACACTGAAAATTTCTAGAAAATCAAACAAGGATTAATTATACAACATTTAAAAGATTTTATTGCTTTTCAAAATATTCCCCTTTTTGCATTCGATGAAACCATTATTATCATTAAAGCAATGATGCCACTCTTCTTGAGACACTGCTTCATCCAATGATGAAAAAGTGATTCCGCGCATTTTATCCTTAATTTTTGGAAACAAAAAAAATCACAAGGTGCTAGGTCAAGGCTGTATGGTGGAGGATTCATGGCGCTAACTTTTAGGGCATCCAGATACATAGTTGTTAGTTTTGCTGTATGCGACGATGCGTTGTCAATAATTTTTTTGGCTTTTTTCAAAAATTTGTGATAAACAGACATTTGCGAACCAATCGGCAGTAACGGTACGTCTATATTCTAATGCTAAAGTAGCAATATTACCCGTTTTAGAAAAAAACTAGCAATCATCTTCTTACCAGTACTGCGAATTCGTCGGACTTTTATAGGCTTCGGTTCTGTTCGAAAGACCCATTGAGCGGATTTACTTTTCTTTTCAGGATCATAACAATAAATCCATGATTCATCACCAGTGATGATATTCCAAACCAAATTTGAAGTACCGCTTTGGAATTTTTCCATCTCACTCACAAAACATTAAAACGTAGATGTCAAATAAAAACAAATTTCATTTGATAGCTGTCAGAATGATAATAGAAAAATGAGAGAAAGCGATGAGATAAAAAATTGAAAAATTGTACAAGAAGCACGCTTAAGCACGATTTGAAACAAAATACCATGAGAGCAAAAAGCGGTAATTATGACATTAAATGAAAAAGTTGACATGGTTGCCTATGAGAATTACAAACGTATGCGTATATGTGACAAGTAAACTTTACGGTCTTAAGTCTTAGAAAAATAATTGGGAGAACTCAAAAAGTTCAGTATGATACTAAAAGACGAAGAATGCCATTAAAGCTCACGGAACTTCAATAATTTAGCATTAAAAACGTAAATTTGAAATGAAGTCATATAAAGGGGAATGCGTCATCGTTTACTAAAAACGTATATAATAAACTGATGAGTAAAATGAAAATATTAATCACATTGGTAAATGTGTGTCTGTATCAGTATCTCAAAGAGGAATATAAATGAAGAAAATCTTACATCCATCATCGAGTTCTTCCTCTTGCTCATCCCCGTCTTCTTCATCTACATTGTTTTCATCTTCTTCCCTGATGGGTCCACAGCTTGGCCCTAAAGACATATATTATTAAAAAATATGTAGTTAATAATTATTTAAGCTAGTTAAAAAAAATCATAATAACTGGGCGGATAAATTGGAATTGAGCGGAAAGTCAACTTCTACCACGGTAGCAACTAAATAGTGATATGGCAACTTATAATATTTATAATTGTTACGGTCTAGAAAATCTCAGTCCTTGGAAATTTAAAACATTTAATACAGCCCAACGTTTTGAAATTCAAATAAATGACAATTTAGACTCCTACTAAGAGTTTCAGAAAATCTTCTTCTTTGAATTCCAAAATTGCACAGCAACCAACCAGTCTCGATATTTAATGTTATATTTTTTATATACAGTGTGTTTCACTTAAGAGTGTAACACCCTCATATATTTTTTATTTTTAGTCCAATTTTAGTAATTTTTTTCCAAACGTAGAATACTTCTTGCCCTATTTACTCCCAAAAAATCAATTGTCTTCTTTAAATGCAAAGCAACCTGCGATGGCAAAGTAAACGGCAAAAATCAAGAAATCACTTTAGGGATTTTTTATAATAATTGATCAGAATTCCCCAAAAACTCTAAATCCAAAATTTCATGAAAATTAAAAATGTTAAAATTTTCCGTAAAAGTCCGTAAATACTTATTATTAGCTGCGCCGAAAATATAGTATGCTGTGAAAATATTGTTTGAAATAAAACCTGAACTGTCAATGTTGTTTAAAGTTGTTTAGGCGCAACGACCTGTGCAAATAATATTTACCGAATTGGAATTACTTTTGAAGAAAATTTTAACATTACTTTTCATGAAATTTTGGGTTTGGGGTTTTTGGGCAATTCTGAACAATTATTACTAGTAATGTGAGGAAATGGCGTAGCCAAAATGTGTTATTTCCGTTGCGTATAATGCAATTCAGCTGTTAGCAGTTTTACGTACAAACACCATGCATTACATCAACAAAAAACCAAGTTCGATTATTGGGACGAATACGAATGTCCAAATAAGGATATTCGCGCTCGTCAGGAAATTGCCTTATGATCATTTATTTTAATATAAAATAAGTCAATTGTTATTTTGAATTAACATTAGGTACTATTTGGGTTGGGTTTAATGAGATTTAATGGAAGATGGGCGTTCTTATCCTTCCATATATATGAGAGTTTACTGTACTTACCTTGATATGGGCCTCTAGAGCTGTACATACCTGAAATATAAAAGAAATTTTGTAGAAGGCAAAAATACGTTTTGTATTATTTGTAAAACAACAAGCATTTTGTGAAACAAAATGGTAATAATGTTAAACAAACTACACAATATCATTTTAGTATAATTTGAAGCGGATTGGTTATTTACCATTTTTTTAGTTTATTTTTAATTTATGCTAAGTTATTACCCTACCCGGTAAAAATACCGAGAATGGTCTAGTTTTTCAAGATAGATTTAATAATTTAAAGTAGGCATCTACTTATAATCACTTGTTTTATGCATATCAGAGCCGTTTATATTTCTTGGTGGATAAGGAAACAATGCAACCGAGATCCAAATATTTCAAGTTATTTAATATTTTATCAATAAGATTTTATACTAATGGGATGTTCAAATTTCACAGACTATATAAAAATAAATAAATTACTCTAACGGAGTGTATTCAATAAATATCATCATATGAGCAAGGTCCATGTTTGAAAATAAAAATTTGGTACTCACCGCGCGGGTTGGAATCAATCGTTTCATCCGCATAATGCAGCTCTAGCACTGAAATAAGAAACATATATTACTCCAAAGTGTATATAACTAATATAAGTTTTATTTATGTTTTGACATATTTAAGGTGGCCGATTGTTTTACACCTGAAATTGAATGCTAAAATGCGCACTAATTCAAAGCACTTGCCTCCAAGTTAATTTTTCATAACAGGGAGTGATGTAAGTAATAATTTCAATATTGTACATTAAAATTAATGGTATTGTTTTATTCAGATTCCAATGAAACAGTACTAAAATATTCCTTTATACATTCATTAATAAAACTAAAAACAAATCGCGGCGACGATCGGGCAAATATTGAATGTAGTTGAATGCAAATTGCAATAAAGCGAGATGGGATTAATTTTTAGTTTCAGTGGAAAACAGATAAAATTAATATCGAATGAGCATTCATAGTAAGAACTTGAACGATGTCGTGTGGTATTAGCTTCTTTCGAGAGATTTTAATTCATTTTTTTTATCGTATGTCGAAATTAAGGATTAGCGTTTTTATTGAATCATACTGGTTAAATGTCAGATATATGAATTCGAAACTACACTCTACTTACATGCGTAAGCTGCTTGTTCAACAGACGTTTGGGCAACTGCTACTTGCGTGCCAGCTGATCCACTGGGTCCTAAAAGTATAAATAATTTTTGTATTACACGATCGAATATTTAAAAAATATAGCACAATAAAACGAAAGCAAATATTACCAGCTGTCGGTGGTTTTGGGATAACTACATCAAGCCTTGTAATTTTTGTGGGCAGTTCACCCGAATACGTATGGTCGGCATTGGGGGGCACAGCTAAAAAATAATAAATTATGTCAATGCTATATTAAATAAAATGCATTTTAGGGAATATGGTAATGGCAAAGTATAGGACAATTCGCTGAAAAATAAACAATAATTAAATAAATTCTTCAATGCTAGTGGCTTTAGCAAATATGTTAAAAGATATTTTAGTATTTATCTGAGTTGAAGGTATGTTTTCATTAATTATGGTACGTTTTCTAAATAATCGTAAACAAGAAATGCGGTAGAAGAAATTTTATAATTGATATAGTATAGTAAGGTAGTACCACCCAAATCATTTTTGTACTATTCGTGGAATGATACGAAATCTCATGCGATCTTCAAATAACGAAAAACATTAGCACATTGTTTAGATAATAAATATTTTCCAATTGGGTGTCCATAACTAAATGGGAACATATTATTCTACATTTAGATAGATTCTTTTTTCTAACAGTTAATCAAAAAAAAATTAGAGCGAGATGAAACATATTTGACAACTTTGATATTACTTTATGGTAATTTATTTATAAGTAATCATAAAAATTTTCGAACTCGAGATTTTTTGAGAGCGATATCGGATATGTCAATTGGAAAATTACTTACATGGGCCAGCAACTTGTACACCATCTCCTTGTGCTGAAAGTATAAATTATTCTTATTACTCTCATAAAATCGGGCATCTAAAAAAAAAACTAAAACGAGTATTACCACGTGGTTCAGGGTCCACTACTTCTAGACTTATAATTTTTGCTGATGGTTCACCGGAATTCGCATTGTCCGCATTGGGGGTCGGTGCTAAAAAATAATAAATTTTGTCCGCGTTATATGAATTAAAAGGTATTTTAGAAATATATATATATATATATATATATATATATATATATATATATATATATATAACCTTTCTTGGCATTAATATCCTTATTACAATACTGTTATTTTGACATTTGACATATTTCTTTCCGTTTTTCTTCTTTCTCCACCTTCTCTTGCCGCCTTCCATTTTCCTCGTCTAGTCCCTCCTGGCCATTCTTCTTCTCCCCTTTGACGGCCTTATCTGAAACATTTTTGTTTGTTCGTTTTGTTTTATGCCTTTACCTTTTCCCTCCTTTTCCTGCCGTCTTCTTTCTTCCTCTTTAGCCTCCCAAGTATCTCCAGTCCCTTCCCCTTCTCCCGCAACACTCTTCCCCAATCCCTGCCCACCTTCTCTTCCTCCCTACTCCATCCCATTTTTTCACACTCCTCCCACCAATGTCTCCATTCGTCCCTTTGTTCTCCGCATACCTCGCATCTCATGTAATCTCCCCCCATCCAATATTTATTCGCCTTTTCCTCGTTGCCACACCTAAACCTCGCTATCATCTTTTCCTCTTCTGCCGAGTTTCCTCCTTTCAGGTACTTCGGACTCCTTCCATGTACTTGTATTCGTTTGTACTTAGTATTGTACCTTGAATGCTCTATATTCTCACTCCTTTCCTGTGTTTCTACTTGTTTCCACCTCTCCTCTAATTCTTTTTCCACCAATTTTTCCCTCCGCTCTTCTCCTTTCCACTTCTCTCGTCGACATCCTCGCTTTCTCGTACATCTTTATTCTTCCTTCTTCCCATTTCGATAGCCCCCTTCCCTTGCTTTCCCTCTTCTCCAATTCCACCACTACCTTTTTCGCCAAACTACCCTCTCCTCTCCCTTTCACCATCGCCTCGTATTTCGCCACTCTCTTGTTCGTTTCTACTCTCAACCTCTCTCTCCCTGTCTCTTGCCTCACTATATAGTTCGGCGTCGATTTTTCCAAATATAACGCCCTTTTGATCTGCCTTATGTATGTCCTTTCTATTAATTCATGTTCTTTCGTCCCCCATATTTCGGCCCCATACAGCATAATACTTTTTACACACACGTCCCAAATCCTCATTTTGTCCTCAAATTTCCCTTCCCCTTTCCCCCAAAGGCACCCCCGCAAACCTTCGTCTGCTTTCCTCGCCTTTTTGCACATATGCCTCATGTGTCCTTCCTCACTGTTGTTGTCTCTAATCACGTACCCTAGGTACACCCATTCTCTCACCTGTTCAATATCTTCTCCTTTCCATTTCATTTTCACCTCCCTTCTTTTTCCTCCGCCTTTCCTGAACACCATCAACTTCGTCTTTTTTGTGTTTAATTCTAAACCTCTCCTCTCCAGGAAACCTTCTAGCCTTCTTATCATCTCCTTTATTCCTTTCTCCGTATCTGCCAATATGACCACGTCATCTGCAAATGCCAGAGACCATATTCTTTCCCTACCCAACTTCACCCCCCCGTCTTGTCCGTTTTTGAATACTCCCTCGAGCCTTGCTATGTATATATTGAAGAGCAACGGACTCAGTGGGCACCCCTGCCTTAATCCTCTCGTTGTTCTAAATCCCTCCGTCGTCCCTTTACTTCCTCTTACTGTACACCATGTCTCCTCATAAATTTGTCTTAGTCTTTCCACGATTCTTTCCGCTATCCCTGCTTCTTCTAATGCCTTCATCAGTACTAGCCTATCCACTCTATCAAACGCAGCCTTTATATCTACAAACATTGCGTATACTTTTCCGCCTGATACCGCCGTCTCCCTCTCTATTATGTAATTTAGTACGTATAGGTTGTCTCTGGTACCCCTTCCCGCCCTGAACCCCGCTTGTCCTTCCGGTAGTATCCCTTTATTCTCTACTTCTGCTGCTGCCCTTGCCCCAATCAGTCCCGCGTATATCTTATACACGATATTCAGCAACGAGATCCCTCTGTAATTTTCTACCCTTTCTCTGTCCCCCTTTTTCCAAATTGGAACAATTATTGCTTGCCTCCACCTGTCTGGCATTCCCCTCCTACCCATCCATATGTCATTCAACCGTTTTAGTACTTCCTTCCACAGCTTCTCCGGTGCGTTTATCCATCCCTCTGCATCTATCCCGTCCTCCCCCGCTGCCTTCCCCCTTTTCAATTTACCCTTTATCTTCATTAGTTCATCCCATGTAAATTCCTCCGTCTCGTCCGCGTTCTCCGTCCCTCTCTCCCTCCTCCTTCCTGCTCCCGCTAATCCCTCTTCCCCTCCTAACAAGTGCATAAAGTACCTTTTCCATTCTTTGGTCCCAATGTTTTCATCAATCTGTTTTCCCTTCTTCCTCTTCTTTCTTAGGTATTCCCACACTTCCTTTTCCCCTTTAAGCCCTTTTACCTCCTCTATTGCTCTTTGACTCTGCTACTTCTCTTTCCTCTCCCACATCTCTTTCTGTTTTCTCCGTTCTTCTCTGAACTCCTCCCATGAACCCATTCCCTCTCTCGCCCTCTTCAGAGTATTCCTCAGTTCCCTCTTACCTCTTCTGCATTCCTCATCAAACCATGTTTTACCCCCCTCTCCTGCCCTTACCCTCTTCCTTGTTATGGCCTTATCCATAATCTCCGTTATTTCCTCTACTCTCCTTATTTCTTCCCACGTTACTTCCCTTAATTTCTTCCTGTAAATTTTCTTTGTCTCGTCATTCCATATATTCACAGTCCTCTCTTCTCCTTTCTTTCTCTTTTTCCTCTCCCCTCTTGTACCCTTGCATTCCACTTCTACCGGCATGTGATCAGATTCCCATCTTTCCCCCACCGTAAACCTGGCCACCTCCCTTCTCGCCTCTCCATTTACCACCACGTAGTCGATGACTGACCGTCCATTAGGTCCGATATATGTGTACTCCCCCTTTTCTCCGCCGCCGCCGTTGAGTATTTCCCAACTCCTCTCTTCTACCCAATTCAGCAACACCTTCCCTTCTCCATTGATCACTTCGTCCTTTGAGACCCTCCCTTCCCTCCCTTCCATCCCTCTACACCCCGCTAGCGCCGTGCCTTGCCCCGTCCTCGCGTTCATATCACCTCCAACCATTATCCAGTCCTCCTCCCCTTCCGTTCTCTCATCTATTTCTTCCGTCACCTCCTTTAACTTCTGGTTGCTGTATACCGTGAATATCCTCCAGCACTTCCCGCCCTTTCTGATCCTTCTTTCTTGTACATTTTCTGAATGTCCCCTCTCCCCTTCTGCTTCATCCCATTTGTCCTTCACCCCCGTGATTATTCCTCCCCTCGCCCTACCCCTTCTTCCTTCCCTCACCGCCCCCCTGCACACCCATCTGAATCCCTTCGGCATATTTCCTTTGAGCCTCTTCCACGTTGCTTCCTCAACCCAGGTTTCTGTTAGCCCTATAAAGTCGCACCCTTCCATATATTCTCTCATATCGCTGTTCATTCCTTCTTCTCCTTTTAGCCATTTCTTTAGTCCCGCTATATTCCAGAAACTTGCCTTGAATCCCCTTTCCTGCTCCCGTTCCCCCTCCTCTCTTCTTTCTCCTCCTGTCCCCTCTCTTTCCCCCGCCTCCCCTGTTTCTTTCTCGCCACTCTCTCCCCACTCACCCCTGACTCCTCCCACTCTCCCCTTTCCCCCTTCTCCTCTTCCCTCTCCACCCTCTTCACCCCTTCTTACTTGCCTTAGTTTTTTTGTACCAGTCCTTCCTTCTCTCCGTCCCATATCCACCAATCATGGTCAATTTTCAACTTTCTGTAGCCCATTTTCACTCGTCTCCCTTGCCCTCTTTCATTCACTGCTTGTTTCCAGATTTCCTTTTGCACCCCTCTCTCCTTCTCCGTCAAATCGTGATCTATAAATACCCTTTTCCCTGCCAATCTTGACTTAACTCCCATTACTTTTTCTTTTTCCTCCCCTGTTTTCATTTTCACAAGCACCACCTCTTTCCCCTTCCCCCCCATCCTGACCACCTCCTCTATTTCCGCCTCTACGTGTATTTCATTTTCCATCCATTTCTCCACCTGTTTTTTCTCTTCGCCTTTTTCTAACTGTATCCCTCTTATTACCATGTTGTTTCTTCTTTCTTTCCTTTCCATCCTTTCCAACCTTTCTTCCATTTCCCTTACTCTTGCCTCTACCCCCTCTTTTTCTTTCTTCCAATTCATCTCCATTTTCTCCCTCCACTCTCTGTCCTCTTGCAATTCCTTTCTTAATCCTTCATTTTCTCTCCTCATTTCTTTCATATATATATGTATGTAATTAATTTTACTATACATTTACCCCATCTTACACTAGTTTATATATTTATATATTTGTTGTATATTTGATCCGAATACAATTTAATCTTTTCGTTTCAAGTGTAATATATAATGATCATTATTATACCTAAACCTAAATTAATATAGATGTTATTGTTTTGTGTCTGTATAAAATTCGAGATGTATGTGTGGTTTATATTGGTTCCCTTCATTTTACAATTAAACTGCAGGTTACTTAGACGCAGTAGACGACTTTAATATACACACTTATTGCTCCAATTTCATTCATAGCCTACGCTCCACAAATTAGTTTCATGCGGTATATAGATGTATTAACTCCAAACGAACAACCCGAATTGTGTTGGTGGGATAAAATGAATGAGAATGTGTGTGGTGTGAGTTGACAATCAAAACATTATAATTTGAAAAAATATTGTCTAGTTTTACCTCATAAACACGAAATATATTATAATATCGAAAATATACATTCCAACCACGTTCAGGCCGTTGGCTTTAAATGTGGCTGGTAATCGCCGCAATCACGATTAAGTGATTAAGCTATATTAGCTAATGATTTTTATTGTAGGCGTACGTAAGGATGAAACTGAGAAACATTTTTTGGGATATGATGTAAAGTAATGTATGCGTGCGAAACTGTACATCATAACATTGAAGTTTCCATGAAATAAAGCTCCACCAAACAAAAGAAAAATATAGTACTTACGGTTCTTACTCGGCGAATTCTCGTCAGTATTGTCACTTGAAGAATTATCCTTACCTATAAAAGAAAAACACATTGTTGGATGTCAAACTACATGCTGAATATATTAAGGAAGTTGGAAGTATCACGTATTGTAATAGCCATTTTTACTGATTACACTGTCTTTCAAATAAAATAGACCACAACGAACCACGTAACGTGAAAATATCTAGTACACGTAGAAAAACAAATAATTACATTTAATAATTAAAAAAGTTAATAATGAGTTACATCCCCACGTACTCTTATGCACTCAGCAACCCTTTTGGGCATATTGGAAATTAGATTATTGATATCCCGTTGAAGTACCTCATCCCAGGCTATATGCAACTGTTGACGCAACTCTTCTAAGGTATTAGGAGAATAAGGTAAACTCCGCAATCTTCTAATAAGTCTGGTGATATTGGAGGCCAGGGCAACATATTGATGTTGTTTTCTTCTAGGAAGGCTGACGTTACATGAACAGTATGAGGCCGCGCATTATCTTGCTGGAAGGCTACTCCTGGAAGGTTTTGTAGTAATGTCATAACAACTGGTTCCAACACTGAATCAATATAACGTCTGGCGTTTAGTGTGCCCGGAATGAATACCAGACGAAATCTTCGTATTGTATATACCATAACCCCCGTTGAACAAATTGTAAATTTTGCCTCTGGTCCCTAGGTCGCTTAATCCTCGAACGCCCGTCAGAGTGCCATAAACAACTTTATTCGTCCCTGAAGAAGATCTCATTTCATTCAGAAATCCAATATTGTCTGTACTGGCACCAGTAAAATCTGATGGCTTTATGTTCTCTTGTTAGAGGAGATGAAAATAAGGATGATAAGAACGTAGTCCAAATTTGCGTATTCGGCGATAAATCGTGCTCATGGATACCATATGGCCAATTGCCCTTATCCAATTTATTCCAACTGCTCGTGATAGTTCTTCCGGGTCTCCAACTGCATTTTGCCTTAAGAGCCGATCTTCTCGCTCTTGCGTCACTCTTCGTCGTCCAGTACATGTACGACGAACTTCTACGTGTTCTTATTACCAGTCTCTACAAGTCTGTGCTATAGTGGTGTGTGACCGATTGACACGTTGGTTATCTCACGGAAGGTTTTGAACAAGGACAATTCGTCCTTGTTCAAAATGCGTAATTTGATGAACATTTTTCATCTTCGAACTCGTGGCAGGTCCTAGCAGTTACAATAAGCAATAAGAAACTCCTAACAAATGCGACAAATCAACAAAACTATGGTCAAACTAAAGGCACAAGCAACAAGCTAACGAGGTAATATCTGTCAAAGGTAACATATTGGCTTCAAAACTTAATAATTTTTTTTCTACGTGCACTAGATATACGTATACATGCACTAGATATGTTCGAGGTGGTCTATTTTATTTAAAAGGCAGTGTATATTCAAAGTTTGCGAATAAGTCACGAACGCCCAAAATTGGAAAAGCAAAATCTAATACACATCAAACCTATTGTTACATGTTTGGATTAAAACTAAAGGTTACTTACTCGGATTCATCCTCCTTGAACTTTCAAAACTTTGTAACACAAATTATTACAGTTATTATCACGTTTTACAACTAATAATTAACAGCGCAATGTTGTGAAGCTCACACTTGTCATTCAAGTGATATATTGCGTCGCGGTAAACAAGATGGCGGTTCGTATATAATATTCATTCCACATACATGTAGTCTATTGCCCACTCATTTATATTAAACAACTATACGAACTATTATTTCTATATATTATATATCATTATAGATATAATTAATACGATGCATTAAAATTTGTGACAATAATTTACTATTTATTATGCATACCTCGGCTAGTTTGATGCGCAAAAACTAAACTTTTTTAGCATTACCTACATTTACAAATGTGGATTCGCACGGGTATTTATTTTACACCTATAATCAGGAATTACATACACACAGTAGGACTATTTGGGAACAATAAACAGTTTTAAACAAAGTCGTTATAATATTAATCCTCATTGAATTTATCGTACGTATTCGGTTGCATCCAACAAATGGTTTTTGGATTGCGCAGGAGCACACGGTGTGATAATGGTTAGAAACAAGTCGCGTGGAAGTTTATTTTATAACAAAAAATATAATTACGTTTTCAACTAATAATTAACAGCGAAATGTGGTCAAATTCACAACTATCAATCAAGTTGAATATTACGTAATGCAGCAATATATTGGCTTAAATTTAAGCCGATTATAAGACTAAGATAAATGACACAAGATCGTAACAAAAGGCAATGTTTCTAGTACAGTTTGTTAGTTCACAACTACGTTCATATACATAGATGTAGATCGCGATGTTGTTCGTAATGATGACAGCGCGTAGATCTCCCTCCGTGAGCGATTTAAATTCAGTTGTAATTCAGTTGTACGTACTTCTTCAAGTTGTAATATGGACATTGAAAACGATTCTTGTATTAGTATTCTTGCACTAGAAAGCTAAGCAAAATTGCGATAACTTGTTTTTATTACAGTCATCAAACAAAGCCAACGCCTTTAAGAATAAAGTCTTATTTGAACGTTAGACAGAATACAAAGGAGCATGGTAATATATCTGCCAACAGTTTTAACCATCATTTTGAAAATGTCTCAGAAATGGTAGTGAACAACGATTCTTTATCTGATACTTCTTACATTGACTTTGTTTCAAACTTTTTACATTCTAACAATAAATCATTTTTTCTAGAAGCTACTACTGAAGTTGAAATATATGAAATAATGTGTAAACTAAAAAACAGCAACGCTATAGATATTTACGGATTTAATACGAATCTACTGAAAAGAGTTCCATTATTCGTCGTTGAACCACTAACTTACATTATTAATAAATGCATTTGCGAAGGTGCCTTCCCCAATGAACTATAAATATCGAAAGTTTTTCCATTATATAAAAAACGTGCAAAAATGAATAACTATAGACCTATATCTATTTTACCAGTCTTCTCTAAAATTGTTGAAAACGTTTCAAAATCTCGTTTGGTTGTTTTTTTTTGAATACAATAAATTTCTCTGCAAACAACAATTTGGCTTTAGACACCACAGATCTACCATACAAGCAATAATTGAAAACATCTTTGATTCGTTTAACAAATCTAATAAATCAGCAATATTGGTAGATCTAGCTAAGGCATTCGATTGCGTTGATCCAGATATTCTTCTATCGAAACTACAAATGTATGAAATAAGGGGCAAACCGTTAAAATTAATTAAATCGTATATGTTGGACCGTAAACAAGTAGTTAAAAGTTTGCATCTAACTTTGTTGGTGGAGAAAGTGTACCGCAGGGTTCCATATTGGGCACCATACTCTTTATTATCTACATCAACGATTTACCAGCTAATTTACCCTCTTCCAATATATAATATCCAATATATCAATATCAGCCGTTATTTGCAATAATATTTAGGTGAATGGAAGTTTATCTATAAAATTTTTACATATTTATTATTTATTTATAATTTTCGCAACAGTACATACAAAAAATATATAGGACACGTTTTAATTTCAACCTAGTTCCTGGGTTTGGTTATCTTCAATCCCATCTGAAAATAAGAAAATTCATTACATTTGGTAACAAACGAATTACAAAATAGTTTTAAATTCTGGGCAATGTGGATTTCTTATTAACGAATCATTGAACCCGATATTAAATAATCCAAAAAATTCAATATATTTTAAGGCTTCAAACATGAATGAAATGTTATAGGTCACGTAATTTGCAATTTACTGGAATATTTATAATAATCAAATAAAAATATTTAAACAAATCAACCTACCATTGTCATCGATATATCCATAGCCATGGTCATCCGATCACAACCCAGCCAAACCCTTCCATTAGTACATCTGTAAAGATAAAATATTAAGGTATTAATGTGACGAAGGCAGACGACGCGTGACGGTTTTGCCTGACTTAACGAGTCTATGAAGTTGCTGATTATTTTAAAATTTTTAAAGGTCCTGGCTACGTTTTAAAGCGCTGTTAAGGTCGGTAATATTTATAGAAATAGTTTAGTTGATAATAAACATAGAATACAACGTTATACATCCAGGTTGCATTAACTTCTACTTTATTTGTCTACTTTTACACAAGAAAATTAATTCCGAGAATAAAGGACAAATGAAAACTAAATGGAAGCCATACAAGGATTATTTTAATTGAACTGTAGGATAGAACAAACGATGCTAATTGAAAACCTGGCGCAAAATGGGAGAAGGATGCGAGCATCAGAATTTGAAACAAAATGTGACGTAGAGAATACTGAGAGAGCAACTAGCAGTAATTACTCCAGTATATAAGTTCATATTATCACATAATTTATTTATATTATTTACAAAAAAGTATTAGAAAAGAGACCGAGAAAAATAATTGAGACGACTCACAAACATCAGTGGGAGTCGAAAAACATTTTCAATTTCATCGAAAAATGCCATCGAAACTCTAATCAGAACTCTTACTAGATCACAGATCAGATCAGTTTAATGTCAAATAATACATTGAAAGTGGCCTTCGTCATCGTTTACTAAACGCATGCAATAAACTGATGAGTTGTGTGAAATTTTTGTTTAAAAATAATCTTCGTTGCAAAAAAATATGAATGCGTTAGAAAATATCAGTATTTCAAAGTTATGTGAAAATTAAAGAAGTCTTACATTCTTCACCCCACTCTTCTTCGTCATCTTCTACATCTTCCCCTTCTTTCTTCTCTATCTCCTCTTCTGCTACCTTCACGTCCGCGTCCTCTACATCTTCCTCCCCAACCTTCTTCTCGCGTGCCTGCTGCTTGTTTACTTCTTCCTCTTCTTCCTCCTCTACCTTATCCTCCTTCTCGTTCTCGTCCTCCCCCTCAGTCTCTTCGTCTTCACCTTCTGCGTTTGTATATCCATCCAAAATGCTTTCACCGGTGTGTCCTAAAGACACATATTATGTTACAACAATTAAAAAATATGTGCTTAACACTTATTTAATGCTGTTTCAAAAGACATATGCTTTTTCATTCAATCGTTAAACTTTGCTTACCTATGTTTTTCAGTGTCATTTTGATTAATTTGTTACGGAAATTTAAATTAGAATTAATAATTTAAATAAAGCGTCAATTAAAAATCACAGTGTGTATGCTTGTGAGAGTTTTTTTTTTATTTCTAGGCGAATATGTAATCAAAATATCTGCAGTGATTTCGTAGCAAGCAATTTCAAATGGCCAATGCCAAAAATTGTACTTTGCAAATTAAATAGTTGGCACTTACCGATCAGTATTTGTTCAAACTCTTCACGTGTACAACGCACGTATTGCACTTTTTCCTCTACCTTCTCTTCCTTAACATCTTCCTCCTGAACTTTCTTCTCGTCTACCTGTTGCTTCTTTACTTCTTTAAACTCTACCTCCTCCTCTTCCTCTTCCTCCACTTCCTCTTCCTCTTCCTCCACTTCCTCCTCCTCTTCCTCTTCCTCCACTTCCTCCTCATCCTCCTCCTCATCCTCGTCTCCTTCATCCTCCTCTCCATCATCCCCCTCTTCTCCTTGATCGTACCACATATCTTCCAACTCCTCTCCCTCCTCATCCAACGCATTCAGTACTTCTTGTGTATCTTCATTGTTGAGCCAGGAGCGTTGATAGCCTAAAGGCACATATTATGTTACGAAAATTAAAAAATATTTTTGTAATCTTTATTTAATGCTGTTAATGCTGAAAAAAAATCTTTTAGTATAATGAAACGGACTTTCTCATGACCACATTTTTTTATTATTAGTATATAACTTTCAACTTCAAATGGCCAATGTCATCAAATATTGTAATTTGCAGATTAAAAAGTTGGTACTTACCGATCACTGTTGGCTCTAACGGTACACGTGCATAACGCACGCATTGCACTGAAATAATAAAAATATATTAATTCCATGTGTGTGGCTATATATATATATATATATGAAGGGAAAATTCTTGGGCATACACCCGCATGGCATTTTCCAAGAACTTTCCCTTCATATATCTTTGTTCCCGCAGAAAAAACCTTTTTTCATATATATATATATATATATATATATAATTGTAAATTATATATTTTTCATATATTTCTTGCCAAATTAATTTTAATATTATTTGATTTTTGGTATTTATTTTATACCAGTGCTGGGTTATTTTGGCATTTATGTAGAATAAAATAAAAACTGTTCTGTTTTATGACTTCACTGTTATTTTTATTTTTACGTTTCGACAAGATTTTTGTCTTCTTCAGAAGTATAACTAAAACAATACAAATCACTACAAATTAGCACTAAACGAAAAACAGACGAACCACATGAGATACATTTACATAATAACTATTGTTTAACAGAAGTCTCAAAAAAAAAAAAAATACAAGTTATGCATAAAATACATGTTAAAATTCTTTGATTTTCCAATAAAATAAATGAAACCATCGTTAAGATTAAAAGAGAAATTTAAACAAAACATTTTGAAACCCGTTTCATGACCAAACTTTAAAAACAAATAATTTTTGAATACAAACTGAAGCGTAAAATTACTTACATTTATGTGTTAGTCTTTCGCGTTGCAAATGTGAAGTGAGTTCATTCAACGTTTTTCGTACAAATCTAAAAAAATTTTTTAATAATGCTTCGAAAATCTGTTTTTTGTCTTGTGTGTCGATTTAATATAAAATATTTACTTTTACGAGGTCAACAAATTGTATAGAAATTATGAATTTAATTACTCGATATCATTTAAAACTAATGTACATATTATGTTTATGGATTTTCTTTATACAAATTAAAACATTCTATACTAAAAAATACTAAAAAATACATCAACTAAAAAATACTAAAAAATACATAAACTAAAAGTCGTGGAAAAGCTACATGCCATTGCCGTAAAAAACTATCTTATAAAATTTGGTAATAAATTTTAGCTAAATTATTTATTTCAGCTTTGTCATTTACAGCTGTGGGGTTGTTCTTAATTTGCATCATTTCGTGTATAATGCGTTTTCTTTGTTGATTTTCTTTTTTCAATATACTAGTTTGATTGTAGTTGAAAACATGTCCAGTATTATTTACATGTTTCTTTAATGCTGTTATATTTTTAGCGTATTTGTGACCTTTAATTCTTTCTTCCAACAATTGTTGGGTTTGTCCGATGTAACATTTATTACAGTATTATAAATACAGTTTGTTTGTTTTAATGTAGGAATGTTATCTTTAAGCTTAGTGTACATTAAATTTTTTAGATTATTGTCATTTTTGTGTGCAACAGTGAACTCGTACGGTTTTAATATATGTTGAATAGATTCTGATAGTTTGTGGACGTATGGTAAGGTTATGTATTGTGTCGTTGTTGATTTACTATTAGTGGTATTTTGCCCGTTATAATGTTTGTATATTCGTTGTTTAAATATTTTTTGTATTAAGTTGTTTGGGTAGTTATTATTAATGAGTGCTTTTTTTGCTTTTTGTAGTGTATGAATTCGGTATTGTGGATTAGTAAGTTTAATAGCCCTGTCGGCTATAGCAATAATTACATTTTTTTTATGTTGTATGGGTTGTGTAGATAGGTAGTTTGTGTATCGTCCTGTCCATGTTTGTTTAGTGTACCACTTAGTATGAATTTTATAAGTGTCATGTCTAGGAAATTAATTTGCACAATAATACAATACTAATAATAAACATAACAATAGCAATAATAATAATAAAAAAAATACGATGAAACAACATAATGACTTCAACCAACAACAATTAAATAAAGATATTATTAGAACCAAAAAATACATACGCAACAATCCTCAAATAACAATACTAAAACCTGACAAATGCAACAAGACTATAATAATGGACACTAATGAATATAAGATTAAAATGGAAGAATTATTAAATGACAAGACAACATATAAAAAACTTAACCGAGATCCAACGAAAATTATACAAAAACAAAACAATGACCTTATTAATAAATGGGAGTCTGAAGGCAAAATAACAGCTGAAACAAGCAAACATCTTAAAACACATAACGCACAACCTTCATTAATCTATGCTCTGCCAAAAATACATAAACCTCAAAGACCACTAAGGCCAATTATAACTACTGCACAAGCACCCACGGGAAAACTCGCCAAATTTCTTGCTGATATACTTAAAAATATATTATATAAATCTAAATACCATATTCAGGACTCATGGGAAATGAAAAATTTTATAGATAATGTTACCATCCCCACTAATTATACTATGTGTTCGTTGGATGTTACATCCATGTACACTAATATTCCTATACCACTGATTAAAAAAATAATCACAAAAAACTGGAAACAAATCAAAAATCATACAACACTACCTTTAAAAGAATTTATCATGGCCATAGATTTAACATTAACTTCAACATACTTTCTATTTAACAACGTATACTATAAACAAATTGATGGACTCGCAATGGGTGCACCAATATCTGCCGTAGTTGCACAATTAGTATTGGAAGATTTGGAACAACAAGTAATTAATGATTGTAACATCGACCTACCATTTTTCAAACGATATGTCGATGATATAATTACTGCTATTCCCGAAAACACTGAAAACGAAATTTTACAAAAATTTAACAGTTACCATAATAAAATTCAATTTACTATAGAAATAGAACAAAACAAACAAATTAATTTCCTAGACATGACACTTATAAAAACACAAAATAAAATTCATACTAAGTGGTACACTAAACAAACATGGACAGGACGATACACAAACTACCTATCTACACAACCCATACAACATAAAAAAAATGTAATTATTGCTATAGCCGACAGGGCTATTAAACTTACTAATCCACAATACCGAATTCATACACTACAAAAAGCAAAAAAAGCACTCATTAATAATAACTACCCAAACAACTTAATACAAAAAATATTTAAACAACGAATATACAAACATTATAACGGGCAAAATACCACTAATAGTAAATCAACAACGACACAATACATAACCTTACCATACGTCCACAAACTATCAGAATCTATTCAACATATATTAAAACCGTACGAGTTCACTGTTGCACACAAAAATGACAATAATCTAAAAAATTTAATGTACACTAAGCTTAAAGATAACATTCCTACATTAAAACAAACAAACTGTATTTATAAAATACCATGTAGGGACTGTAATAAATGTTACATCGGACAAACCCAACAATTGTTGGAAGAAAGAATTAAAGGTCACAAATACGCTAAAAATATAACAGCATTAAAGAAACATGTAAATAATACTGGACATGTTTTCAACTACAATCAAACTAGTATATTGAAAAAAGAAAATCAACAAAGAAAACGCATTATACACGAAATGATGCAAATTAAGAACAACCCCACAGCTGTAAATGACAAAGCTGAAATAAATAATTTAGCTAAAATTTATTACCAAATTTTATAAGATAGTTTTTTACGGCAATGGCATGTAGCTTTTCCACGACTTTTAGTTTATGTATTTTTTAGTATTTTTTAGTTGATGTATTTTTTAGTATTTTTTAGTATAGAATGTTTTAATTTGTATAAAGAAAATCCATAAACATAATATGTACATTAGTTTTAAATGATATCGAGTAATTAAATTCATAATTTCTATACAATTTGTTGACCTCGTAAAAGTAAATATTTTATATTAAATCGACACACAAGACAAAAAACAGATTTTCGAAGCATTATTAAAAAATTTTTTTAGATTTGTACGAAAAACGTTGAATGAACTCACTTCACATTTGCAACGCGAAAGACTAACACATAAATGTAAGTAATTTTACGCTTCAGTTTGTATTCAAAAATTATTTGTTTTTAAAGTTTGGTCATGAAACGGGTTTCAAAATGTTTTGTTTAAATTTCTCTTTTAATCTTAACGATGGTTTCATTTATTTTATTGGAAAATCAAAGAATTTTAACATGTATTTTATGCATAACTTGTATTTTTTTTTTTTTTTGAGACTTCTGTTAAACAATAGTTATTATGTAAATGTATCTCATGTGGTTCGTCTGTTTTTCGTTTAGTGCTAATTTGTAGTGATTTGTATTGTTTTAGTTATACTTCTGAAGAAGACAAAAATCTTGTCGAAACGTAAAAATAAAAATAACAGTGAAGTCATAAAACAGAACAGTTTTTATTTTATTCTACATAAATGCCAAAATAACCCAGCACTGGTATAAAATAAATACCAAAAATCAAATAATATATATATATATATATATATATATATATATATATATATATATATATATATATATATATATATATATATATACATCATGGTATCATTTGGGCGTCCGTCCAAAATTAGGGTTTTTGGCGTCCACCAATTAGAACGCGAATATATATATTTTTATTGAAGTATATCGCTAACAACCGTGGAGTATATTATCATTCATATGACCGCTTAAATGACGACCGACACTGTTGCCATGTTTTCAGCAGTTGCTATTAGGGTTATACATTATGTTCGGTATTTTCCGCACTTCTGACCTATTCCATACAAGGCCTGCTTTTCCGTTATTGCTACTAGTGAATTAATTAGTTAATTAGTAATATTATTTCTACTATGAGCTCCAACGTTACAGTTAATATTAGTTATAGCTTTATATGGAATGGAGATTAATATTACCAGTTATTAAAAATACAGTTTGCCGTTTATTAATGTAATTATAAAATAATATTAATTCATATATATTACAAAATAATAAACATTCTAATAGATATACTCAATAAACGTCGTCAAAGTACGCGAAGAATACGTGTCTAGAGAATACTCCCCACACTATTCGAAAAAAGCTCGATTTTGAACGCTTGCCATTTCTAAACTATTACAGATATATGTAGTGGACTTTAGACAATTCAATTCTCTATAACTTTATTTTTTCGCTCCCTTTTCACTTTTTTCCTCCCCCCAATCTCTTTATTTTCGTCATTATCTCCAATCCATCTCCTGTCTCATTCAAAACCTTTTCCCGTTTCTTCCCATTATTTTCTCCTCCTTACTCAATTCTATCTCCCCACAATCCTCTATCCGATGCTTCCGCCTCCCCCCTCTATCCAATGCTTCCATTCATATGCCCCTCCCGTCGCAGAACTCACACCTTCTATATTTCTCGTCCATCCAATATTTGTTGCTCCTCTCCTCACTTCCGCACCTGAATCTTCCTCCATCCCCATTCTCCCCCCTTTCAGATATTCCGGTCTGCCCCATATGTACAAATTTCTCTATATCTCTTATTATAGCTTGCCTTCCTCATTCTCCTTCTCTTCCTTGTGCTTTTACCTGCTTCCATCTACCCACTATCCCTTTCTCCATCTCCTTCCCTTCTAACCTTAAACTTAGTGCTTCCTGCCACGCTAACCCTGCCTTTTCGTAAAGGTTCTTCCTATTCCCCTCCCGTTTTGATATTTCTTTTTTTCTCGTCCCCATCACCATAAACATCATCTTCCCCAATCTCTCCTCTCCCTCCATCCACTTCCTCAGCTCGTATCTAACTACCCTTCTGCCAGCCTCTTTAGACATCTTTTCCTGCTCTGTCTCCTTATAATACCACGTACACGTACTCTATGTCTAATGCCTTTTTCAATTTCCCCTGCCATCTTTTCTCCAACATTCTCTCCTCCTTCACGCCCCACACTTCGGCCCTGTACTTTAGTAGGCTTCTCACTCATACCTCCCATATTTTCATCCTTTCTCCAAATTTCACATCTCTTTTACACCACAACGTCCTTACTAACCTTAGGAGATAAAGCTAGAAGAGCGTAAGCTCTAGCTATAGCTCTAGATTTCTCTCCTAAGTATTTCATGTGTTCGCTCCAATTATTCCCGCTCGTCCATGCTGCTCCCAGATACATCCACCCATTTACTTCCTCGATTTCTTCCCCTTTCCGATCCATCTTCACCCTCTTTCTTTTTCCCCTACCTTTTCTGAATACCACAATCTTTGTTTTCTTTATGTTTATTTCCAACCTTTTCTCTAGATATTTCCCCAACCTTCTTTTCTTCCTGCTCCATTTAATCCTTCTTCCGTCTCAGCCAATAGTGCTATGTCATCAGCGAATGGTAACGTCCATATCCGCATTTTCCCTCTTATTGTCCTCTCTTTAATACCTCTTACATTTCCGATGTGTATATATTATACAATTTCGGGCTCAACGGGCACCCCTGTCTTAGTCTCATGTTGTTTGGAACTTTCCTGTTGTCCTACTGCCTATTTTCACCTCGCACCATATTTCCTCTTCCGTCTTTTCCTTAACCCTTCTGATATTCCCACTCTTTCCATCGTCTTCCCCAATATCGTCCTATCTACAATGTCGAAAGCTGCTCTTAAGTCCATGAAAATCACATACAGCTTCCCTCTTTTCCATGTCCTTTGCCTCTCTACTAAATAGCTGAGTATGTATATATTATCCCTTGTTGCCCTGCTCTTCCTAACCGCCGCTTGCCTTTCTGGTAAATTTCTTTCTGTCCCATTCTCTCTACTTCCTCGTCCAGTCTTTCTACCATCATCCTCGCGTATATCTTATATACTTCATCCATTAGCGTTATGCCCCCTATAATGACTCTTCCTAGTTTCCTCTTTTCCATATTGGAACCACCACCCCCTTTTTCTATCCTTCTGGTATCTCTCTTCTATCCATCCATAAGTCATTTATCCCTCTCAGTAGACTCCTCCGCACATCTTCTGGCGCATAAATCCTTCCGTTGCTATCTACTCTATCTTCTGCTGGTGCCTTCCTCTTCTTTAGCTTATTCTTACCTTTCATTATTTTTCCCATGTAAATTCTTCTCCTTCCCTCTCCCTCTTTCCTATCTCTTGTCTACTTCTCTTGTTTCGCCACCCCTCACCTGGCCCCCTAGCATCTCCATATAATGCCTCTTCCATTCCTGTAATTCTATCGACTCCCGTCGCTCCTCTGCCATATTTTCTCAAATATCTCCAAATCTCCTGTCTCCTTCTCCCCCCTGTAGCCCCCTTACCTCTTCTGTCTCCTTCTCCTGTTCTCTTTTTTTTCTCCCATAACGTTTTCTGTTTTCTCTTCTCCTCCCCGTATTCCTCACAACTCGTTACCCCTTCCGTCGCCCCCTCAATTTTTTCCTAACGTCCTTTTTATGCATTCTTCATCGAACCATGTGTTTCTATCTCCTCTTCCTCTCATCTTCTTTGATATCGCCTTCCCAATATTTTTTAATTCCTTTGTACACCTTATTTTTTCCCCCTCCCCCATACATTTCTTATGCCCGGTTTCTGAAAGACATTTTTAAGTCAGCGTTAACTAACTGGTTCATTAGTTTAACGAGTCCATTAAAGTTTGAGTTTTCACGTCATAAAAAGTGGTTACTAAGGCACGGGTATCTATGCATGTTGCGTCAGTGCGTAAAAGTATATTGGCTCTTATTGTAGCCCTGCGCGAAATAAATCCCATAACAATAGCATTGTACTTCACGCACCGGTATGTGAACTTCAACCTTCAAACATCACGCATTTCTATCAGTGTGTGAAGTTAGACTTTAAAAAAGGGAGTAGAAAAAATATTTTGTACTCATTCACACACTACATTACTTACTCACCCATTCACTCTCTCACTAACTGACAAATGTTTTCATGCGATTGGTCACACCAATATCGCATATTTACTATATCATTCTCTCACTCATAGACCCGTTCACTGTCCTACACTCTCGCTTACTCAATAAATACGTGTACTGCCCTACACTATTCGAAAATGCCCGACTTTGAACACTTGCCATTTCTACTATTACAGATATATGTAGTGGACTTTAGACAATTCAATTCTCTATAACTTTATTTTTTCGTTCCTCGCTCAATGAAATGGCGGGGTTAACTTTTGATGTGGAAACACGTTACGATGTTATAAAAAAAACAACCTTTATTGACATTCTTTACAATTCCACTATTTCAATATTTACAATTTCATGTACCTGTCTCCTCCTTTTCTCTTTTCTCCTCACTCAAACTCTTTATTATTATCTCCAATCCACCTTCTGTCTTATCTAAAATCTTTTTCTAGTTTCTTCAGTTTATTTTCTCCTCCTTTCTCCATTCTATCTCCCCACAATACTCTATCCAATGCTTCCACTCACCTGTCCCCCCGTCGCAGAACTCAAACCATCTATATTCCTCGTCCATGCAATATTTGTTGCTTCTCTCCTTACTTCCGCACCTAAATCTCGCAATTACTCTTTCCCCCATCCCCATTCTCCCGCCTTCCAGATATTCTGGTCTACCGCCATATGTACAAATTTCTCTGTATCTCTTACTATATCTTGCATTCCTCATTATCTGTTCTCTTCTTTGCGCTTCTACCTGTTGCACATCTTTCCAACATTTCTCTCTCCATCGTCTTCCCTTCATCCCTTAACCTTAAGTGCTTCCTGTCGCGCTACCCCTGCCTTTTCGGAAAGGTTCTTCCTATGACCCTCCCATTTTGATATTTCTCTTTTCGTTTTTCTCTCGTTCCCATCTCCCTATTTACCCCAATTTCTCTTCCGCCTCCATCCACTCCCCCAGCTCGTATCTAACTACCCTTCTGCCAGTCTCTATAGCCATCTTTTCCTGTCCAGTCCACCAGAACTTCCTTACTTACCTTCTTCCGCTCTTCTAGTTTTCCATGCTGTTCCCAGATACTTCCACCCATCTACTTCCTCGATCTCTTCCCGTTTCCAATCCATCTTCATCCGCTTTCATTTCCCACCACCTTTTGTGAATACTATAATCTTTGCTTTTCTATGTTTATTGCCAATTTAATTTTCTCGAGATATTTCCCAAACCTTCGCCCTGATCCCTTTAATCCTTCGTCCGTCTCTGCTAATAGTGCTATGCCATCAGTGAATGCTAACGTCCATATCCTCATTTTCCCTATCCTAATATCCCTTTCTTGTCCTCTCCTTAATACATCTTCCATTTCCGATGTGTGTATATTATACAATTTCGGACTCAACGGGCACCCCTGCCTCAGTCACCTAATTGTTTGGAACTTTCCCATTGTTCTACTGCCTATTCTCACCTCGTACCATGTTTCCACGTCTTCTTCCTTAACCCTTATGATATTCCCACTCTTTCCATCGTCTTCCCCAATATCTTCATATTCAGCCTGTCGAAAGCTGCTCTTAGGTCCATGAACATCATGTACATCTTCCCTCTTTTCCTTGTAATTTCCCTCTATACTAAATAGTTAAGTATGTATATATTATCCCTCGTTCCCCTGCCCTTCCTAAACCCCGCTTGCCCTTCGGTAAAATCCATATTCTCTCTACTTGGTCGTCCAGTTTTTCTGCCATCATCCCCGCGTATATCTTATATACTTCATTCATTAGCGTTATCCCACCATAAATCTTGACCTCTTCCTTGTTTCCTCTTTTCCATCTTGCCCCCCCACCCCCACCCCAATTTTTCATCCTTCTGGTATCTCTCTTCTATCCATCCATACCTCATTTATTCCTTTCAGTAGTCTCCTCCATACCTCTCTGGCGTATATATCCATCCTTTGCTATCTACTTCACGTTCTCCTGGTGCCTTCCCCTTCTTTAGCTTATTCCTACCATGCATTATTTGTTCTCATGTAAATTGTTCTCTTCCCTGTCCCTATTTCCTGTCTCTTGACTATTTTTCTATTTCGATATCACAATGACGATTTTGTGACATAAAAAAGTAGTTAAACAAAATTCAATTTTGTGCAATCGCTTTTAGTTCCTTTTCCGGTGAGGTTGCGGGTTGTTGACATTAGTCGCTAATAGACTAATGGGACCGATCACCGGAGAAATCTCATGTTGGCAAAGTAAAAAGGCGTTAACATTGTGGTCTAGTTATTCCATTGTGCGAACTTGAATATTTAAAACGAAAATCTGAAAATTTGGTATTTTGGAACTAAAATGTCAAACTATTATGGATATCAGTCAGAGATTAAAATTCACTAAATGGTTTTTTGATATCTTAATATTAAATTAAAGATATTAGTGAAAGCGAAATAGAAAATAGCATGTAACACTCGTTATGCAAGACATCTTGTCGCACTTATTCCTTCTCTCTCTTCGTCACTGCTTTTCCTACTACTACCTCCAGTGGCACGTGATTCTGTCGTTTCCTCCACTCCAAATTCTTCTATCACTTTTTCCCTCCGCATTTATTATTTCGTCTTTTGACGTTCTATCTTCTCTCCCCTCTCTCCCTCTCCAACCCTCCACCTTTTCCACTATTCCTGTTCTTGCATTCATATCTCCTCCTATCATCACTGCTTCGTCTATCCCTTCAGTTGCTTCTTCTATTTCTTTTATTATCTCCTTCATTCTTTGATTACTGTATATCGTGTATATTTCCGATGTTATAATACACGGTGGATTGTTAAACTAAACTAACTAAAGTTTTCATTATTGAATAGTGGGTGTATGATAGTTTTTTCCAATAATTGAATGTGTGAAGTGCGTGCAGCTATGTCAACTCAAAATTTACTAAGATAGACTGTCACCATTTCTTTCAAAAAGACGAATGCATTTTTATAATACATCAATCAGGTTCGTGCCCCAACTGTATTATTGCAAAATTTCAGTCTAATCGAAGTACACGTTGCTGAGATAAAATGTCACCACTTTATTACAGGCTGGTGGATATAGATACCAATTGTCAAAAATGATTTTATATATTTTTGCGTATATATGTCTGCCTAATGAGTCTTTATGATAACTTCAGGTGCTCACTTGAAATAGTCCATTCGAAATACCGTAATCACGTCAATATTTCCTGCCTAACGTTACCATAGAATCCGTAATCAAATATTTTTCTACTCCGTGTCTAAAGTATAACTTCACACATTGATAGAAGTTCGATTTCTAATACCGGTGCGTGAAGCGCAATACCGGTGCGTGAAGTACTATGCTGTTCTTATGGGATCCATTTCACTCACTGCCACCACACGAGCCAATACACATTTTGGCACAGGCTTTAGTAATGAGGTGAATGGTCAAACTCAATCATTCTCGTTTTTTGGCATATTTTGCCATAGGAGTGGTATGGTCGTAAAAAATATAGTGTGCAACACGTGCGTGAAGATTATTTGAAACTCAAGTGGTTGCTCCACTCGCTTCGCAAACTCCAAGCTTGTGTAAAAAAATGTACTTCACGTACTAGATGCACAATATGGAGTATATTTTTTGCATTTTCAGCTTTTTCTTTTTTTCAAGTTTGATATCTTTCATGTTTATGCCAAATGACACTACAATTTATTCGTTACAATAGGTTTTATTATTTTCAATTTACCGTATTTAAATATTTTGACATATTTTCCAGTTTTTGCATTTACTAAAATTTGTATTTCTCGTTTTGACAATGTTTTAATTTCAAACGATTTCAAATATTTTTAGTATTATTTATTAATTAATATTTATTTTTTTCACTTTAACAAATTAGTATTAAAGTACAAAATATTTTCACATTTTCTTAAATTTTTATAATCCTCCTTCCTTCCTCCATATTACATTACATCATTCACTAGCCTTCGCATTTACATATATATGACTCACTCACAAACTGACACAGTTACACTCTGATTCAATTGATTACTACGTTCATACTCATACTCAGTAAATCATTTACTAACGTTCCGACTAACTTACACATTATCTCACACATTAACTCAATCATTAACTCAGTTACTCGTTCATTACTCAATCATTCTATACATATACCCATTCCCTCCCTAGCTCACTTACTTACACTCACTCATTCACACACTACACTACTCACTCACCCATTCTATCACATACTTATTAACTCACAAATATTTTCAGATGATTGGTCACACCAATATCGCGCATTTACTATATCATTCATTCACTCAAAGACCCGTTCACCCTCCTATACTCTCGCTTACTCAGTAACACTCATTTATATTTTTATTCACTTATTTTCTTCAGCGAATGTATGAAGGTGATGACAGTTGTGTCACCCTCTATGGGCTGATCAGACCACCACAAATACATTCGTTGTAGTTGCATCAAGTCATGCAAACATTAGTGACACACATAACACACACTCTTACTGCTACATAATTGCAGAGGTCTTTATCGCCCAACAAAGTTGGTACTTATCCAGACTTGAAACTATTTCGTAGCCATCAGCAATGGATACCGATTTATCGTAAATCATTTTTGGTGAAAATATTAGGGTGATGAATGACACCTGTTTCACCCTCTATAGGTTCATCCACCACCGCATACACTAATATGGCGACAATACTCACACTCAAACTCCTTGTCACTCATGTTTGCATTAGATGATGCAACTTCAGCGAATATATGTTTCGTGGTATGATGAGCCCATAGAAGGCGCAACAGCTGTTATCAACTTATAGCTAATACATTCGCTGAAATTTATTTTCAACAAAACGGGCTTTTTGCCGACGACTGCAGAGCAGCTGCAAGTCTGGATAAGTACCAACTGTGTTGGTCGATAAAGACCTCTGCAATTATGTAGCAGTAAGAGCGTGTGGGTACTCACGTCTAGATGGTGGTAATACTTACAAACAAATTCCTTGACTTATATACTCATTTATACATATATAGTCACTCAGATCATCCACACACTCACTTAATCTCTCTCTTTCACCCATTACCGCTTATTGTAATGTTCACATACTCTTGCTCATTGTTACGTTCACTCACTTTCTTACTCATTTTCTCTTGTTCTCGATTTCTATTACTCACTGTCAATCACTTATATTCTCACTCACCCTCAATAACTCGCTCGTTCCTTCATATTCACCCACTCACTTACAAATTAACTCTATCTCGTGCGCTCGCTCACCCTCTCTCATTCATCCACATATTAAATATTATGTAACACTCAGTTTCCAACAAACATATTTTGGTGCAGTTGGGTTTGGTTGGCATGGGTTGACAAACTATTCTAACCCAACCCAGGTCAAGAGATCCCAAATCTCCAACCAACATACTTTAATTGGGTTGGATTTGGTTGGATTGGGTTGGATTGTAACCCAACCCATCTCATCTCAAGCAACCCCAAGTTCCCAACAAATATACTTTTGTTGAAAATTTAATTTTCATTCTAACCAAAAACGTTTTTCTTCAACACGGGTTACGTTATAGTGCTAGAAAATAGCAAAAAAAAGAAATTTCTTAGGGAACAGCTTATCCTGTACCACTGGTTGGGTTCGAGTTCCTTACAATTCTTTTAATATACATAGCTGTCAATTTCTCTAATAAATTTACATTTAAACACAACCTAACGCAATCAAATTTTGTAAAATTTTCATAACTAAATATGTTGGTTGATGTTTATTGGGTAAATCGAGTTCTCTGGAAACTTAATAGCCCATTCCCCAACACTGCTTACAATTCTTTTAAGACACAGCCAATCTCAGGTCTCTTCCAAGGAACGTAAATAATTTATATTTGAATTAATCACAAATCAAGCATTCTTTCTGGAAACTTGTTTCCCCGACAAAGTTGAAGTTTGGTGTTTTGGCAATTTTCATATTAGGTTGATATGACAATTAGGTACCAATGTATTTTGATTACAACATAGGTTGCGTTGACTTTGAATTTTACCACGTTTTTTTTTTTGGACTAGTAATTACTGTAATTTGCGTTTACATTCAACCCAACCCAACCTAATTAGTTGTGATGGAAATGCTCATTTAAGATGAAAATTAGGATGGGTTGGGTTGGGTTAGTATTGGGCAAAATAATTGTTCCAAAATCTAATCTAGAAACTTGATATCTGATTCTACAGCAATATTTAACTTGAAAATTAGAATTCCATAAAAAATCAGCAATCAATGCCTATTTCTTGGAGTGCATGTTTTGAATAAAAATGTTCTTTTTGCAATATTTCAAATTGCAATGAACTTTATGTGTGTCGGGGTGTTTACAGACATTTAAAACAGAGGCATCAGCATGCGTTGTATTCCTGTCGTATCGTACAGTGCCGCCAAATCTGTGGACGTCAGATGCAGCGTAAAATGAAAGGAGTATATACATTTCATATATACACGTCGCTACACTAGCGCTTGTAGTCGACAGCACCGTGAACTAAATTTATACGATTTTGTTCAATGTACCGTCATTTTGGCATCCACCAAAAATGTTGTATTACGACTGCCTGAGGTATAGGTGACCCAACAATCAAGTTTTCGTTGAAATATAATCTGACGTCCGTATACCGGACGTCAAATTGCGGTCGGACGTCAGATTGAATGCAAATGGTCAATGTATGGACGTTGAATTGATGGCGTGATATATATATATATATATATATATATATATATATATATATATATATATATATATATATATATATATACAATGGAAAGTCCCACGTATAACAATCGTTATAGTTAAAGATTTGGTTACGAAGTTTTATTACTGTATATTAAAAACAGAATTCGGGATGTTGAACGATTAGGAATATAAATCACTTCAATGTTTTCTGGCTAACGTTTCGCCTCGTTTATTGAGGCCTTATCAAAGCCTATAAGGTAACAATAAAGAAAAATAATTTTAATGTAAAAACAAATTTCTAGTAAGTACTTACACGAAAATTTTAGAAGATTAAAGAAAAATTGAAACATTGCAGAAGCTCCAACACAGAGCGGCGAGAGACAGGATCGAAAGTTATGATATAAAACACAGCACTACATAATTATAATTAGTTTAAACAAGTTAAAAGTTATAGTTGAAATATGAAGGAAACAATTTAATTAATTTAATTGGAAATAACTAAAACACAAAAAATCCGACGAGACCAACCGCAAAAGAACCTACTAATAACCTAGGAGAAAAGACAAGGATTGAAAAGGGAAAAAGATACAGGTTATGAGTCGTCGGAAGACTCACTCCACACCCAAGTACTAAACTGTTAAGGACAAAGAAAAGTTATTAATGAAGAAAATTAATGTGAAGCAAGGTGTGAACATTTACTCATGAGGCCTGTGTAAATAGTGCTGAGATTGTCTTTGTCTTTTTTTAAATTCATGGCATTATTAGAGTTAACAATGTAACACATTTCAATAAAGAGCCTCTGATTTAATTTGTTGTTATGTGCCAGGACCGTGACTTCATCATAATTTATATGATGTCCTTTATCATTTGCATGGGATGCCAATGCACAATACGTAGGTTTCAGACGAGCATCGCTCTTATGTTGTGTTACACGTTGTTTAAGCCTTTGCACCGTTTGGCCAATGTAAATACGGTCACACTCGCCACAGGGTATTTTATAAATGATATTACTAAGTGATAAAAGAGGAGTTTTGTCCTTAATAGCTGTAAAGAACCTTGCAATGGGGTTAATGATTCGATCGGCGACAACAATACCTGTATCATGGAAAAGTTTTTTCATGGAACGAGATAGTTGTTGGATGTATGATAAGCTGTGGTATACCTTTTTGGCTGGCTGTATGACCTGTGGTTGTTGTGGTGGAGGGCGTTGATTGGAAAAAAGCAATTTTTTTAAAAGTAAGGAAGGATAGTTATTATTTAGAAGTATATTATAAAGTAAGTTTAAATTGACCTTATGAAAATCAGGATGAGCAATATGTAAAATTCTGTGCTTAAGCCCAAGGACTACATTAAGTTTATGTTGTATAGGACTGTAGGAGTCAAAATGCAAATATCTACCCGAGTTGGTAGGTTTTTGATACCAATTTAGTTTGATGACATCACCCTCGGTTCTCATCAACAAAGTGTCTAAGAAAGGGATTTTGTTATCGGTTTCCATTTCAATGGTGAATTGAAGGCGTTCATGGAAGGAATTGAATGCCTGTAGAACTTCTTCTTTGGAATTAACCGGAATGGTACAGATGATATCATCAACATATTGATGCAGAAAAGGAAATTGAAAAGATAATTTATTAATGGCAAATTTAATCAAAGTATTCATAACAATTTCAGCAATTATTGGGGAAGAGATGAACCCATAGGAGTTCCGAAAATTTGTGTATAGAATTGATTGTTAAATGAAAAGTAAGTTGATTTGAAGATGAATTTAATTGTAGTGAGAAAGGTCGAAAGTGGCAAACAACTATGTGGTTGAATGAGGTCCCAATTGTCAGTGATTATGTCACAAAATAAATCCATGGGAATGTTAGTGAATAGGGAGACTACGTCTAGAGAAGCAAGTACAAGTAACGTGAATCTTTGATACGATAACAATTAAAATCCTGAAAGGATAGTGAAAGAATATTAGCAATAAATTTAGAAATAAATTTTGTAGGACCTTGTATTGAGGATACAATAGGCTTAAGGGGGATGTTAGGTTTGTGAATTTTAGGAAGTCCATAAAGTTTAGGAGCGAAGGAATTATGAATAATTAATGTTTTATAAGTACGGTCATCAATCAAGGCCCTCTTTTTAAATGAAGCAATTAATTCATTGTTTGATTTTTCATAAGTCAACGTAGGGTCCTTGGCGATTGGTCTATATGTGTGAGGATCTTGGAGCAATTCAGTCATCTTGTCCAGGTATTCGTTTTTGTTAAGGGCTACAGTGACATTACCTTTGTCTGATCTTAATATTAAGATGTTGGGATTGTTTCTAAGGAACCTGGTACAAGATTAGATTTCAATTATCATCAAATCAATCGTTATAACTTCTTCTTTAATATAATTAAACTTTCTAATATTAATAAATTATATAAATTAAAACAAAAATTAATATTTTCAAATATTAAAAAAAAATGAAATTTACAATAAATGGTTCAAAAATTTAACTAATACTGATATACCTCTTGAAGTAAAAAAATTTCTTGCTTTGGGCCCCAAATTTTCTTTACCTGTACACATAAAGGATATTTCTATGTACAAATTACTAGCTGAAGTGGAAGACCTCCTCAGTAGCGTAGAATCGAGTAAACGAGATTTATTTAGGGCTGAAATCACTTATTGTATTACTGACTTTATGCACAAAACGTCTGACAGTGCTGAGGGTCTCGGAACGGCTCAGAAATCTTGTACCAGGTTCCTTAGAAACAATCCCAACATCTTAATATTAAGAGCAGACAAAGGTAATGTCACTGTAGCCCTTAACAAAAACGAATACCTGGACAAGATGACTGAATTGCTCCAAGATCCTCATACATATAGACCAATCGCCAAGGACCCTACGTTGACTTATGAAAAATCAAACAATGAATTAATTGCTTCATTTAAAAAGAGGGCCTTGATTGATGACCGTACTTATAAAACATTAATTATTCATAATTCCTTCGCTCCTAAACTTTATGGACTTCCTAAAATTCACAAACCTGACATCCCCCTTAGGCCTATTGTATCCTCAATACAAGGTCGTACAAAATTTATTTCTAAATTTATTGCTAATATTCTTTCACTATCCTTTCAGGATTTTAATTGTTATCGTATCAAAGATTCACGTTCTCTGAAATCATTAATAACTTTCACATCCCTGAAGGCTATGTACTTGCTTTTCTAGACGTAGTCTCCTTATTCACTAACATTCCCATGGATTTATTTTGTGACATAATCACTGACAATTGGGACCTCATTCAACCACATAGTTGTTTGCCACTTTCGACCTTTCTCACTACAATTAAATTCATCTTCAAATCAACTTACTTTTCATTTAACAATCAATTCTATACACAAATTTTCGGAACTCCTATGGGTTCATCTCTTTCCCCCATAATTGCTGAAATTGTTATGAATACTTTCGAATATGTTATAGACTACATGCAATGTACATGTAAGTAATTTAACATAAATTTTCATTGCTTTGACGAAGAGTTTAGTTATGTCGATACGTTGGAGTTAAGGGGGGGGGTTCCAGCTTTAGAAGGCTCAAAAAATCGATTTGTTTTTTATTGCTCAAATCTATGCCTAATATATCTATAATAATGTATAAAAAGTTATAGCGGCTAATTCGCAATATTTTGAAAGATACAGTGAGGTGTCGAGCAAAAAATATACGAACGCACGAACGCTCGGACAAACGAACCCCCCCCCCCCCCCCCCCCCGCAGTCACATAACACCGAACTATGTACTGAAAAAAGTTCAATCGGTCGTTCGAAACAATAATATTTTGAATTCGTAAGAGCTATAGTAGGATTATAACGAGATATTCCGTAAGTAATCGAAAATTAACACTTTTCCTGATCGTAAACTTTAGAGCGCGTTTTCTCGAGTTTTCGTTTTAACGATTTTTCTAAACTGGTGGGCGTGATTGCGAGAAAACTAGACAAGCAATTAAAACGAAACAAAACTTTTGTTGGCTTCAGTAGCATTCTATTCGATTTGAACTAAAAAGATTAATGAAAAAAAATTCTAAACAACTTTTTTTAGCAAGTTGAAATCATTTTCTCTTCCTGCAAAGAGCACATTTATTTTCAAACCTGAGAAAAATCTTGAATTTCAAGATTTTGGGCTTTTTTTTAGTTCACCTAGAAGAAAATATATGAGAATTACAATTTTCTGTTTTTTTTTTTGTTTCAGACAAAAATTACGGGCTACATCTTTCCCACCGATTGTAAATTGCAATTGAAAGGTGTTGCATAAATGTGCATAAAAATCGGTTCCGTTTAAATATTTTTCTCTCGAAATATTTTTTTTTTAATGCTCAAATATGCAATAAAATGCTCTAAAAAGTTCACTAGACTTGCTCATTTTTTCTGTCCTAAAAAAATCCCCCAAAAACGCTATTTTAAGGCCTCCTACAGTAGGATCCCCCCTTAAGTCCACATATTTCCGGTTCAATGAAAAATCTTATATTCAAAAATACGGAACAGCGATGGGGTCTCCCATATCTGCTACTATAGCTAATTTGGTAATGGAAGACCTTGCAATATGTGTATTAAATAAACTTAAGAAAAACACGATCAAATGTTGATGATTGTCTAGTAGCCAGCCCAAAAAAAAACAAAGAAAACGCCATCTTAAACGAGTTTAACAAATTCCATGAAAAATTACAGTTCACCGTAGAAAACGAAAACAATAAAACAATAAACTTATTGAATCTTAAAATCATACATACCAACGGGGATATCTATACGGACTGGTATACGAAGCCAACACACTCTGGCAGATATCTAAATTACCTGTCATGTGCCCCCAATTCTTACAAAATAAGCACTGTAAACAACTTAGTAGACAGATGCTATACCTTTTCCAACAAGAGTTCCTTTAACAATAACTTAATTAAAATAAAGGAAATGTTACAACAAAATAATTACCCCGAATGGTTTATAAACATAAACATCAATAAACGATTAAAGAAGCACACATCAATAAACATCCAAAATAACAAAACTGAAACAATAAATCAAGAGAATAGTAATCTAAAAGAAAAAGACAAATTTATATCAATAAATTATGTTCCGAAGTTGTCTGAAAAAATTCAAAAAACTCTCGCGAATTACAAAATTAACCTGGCACATAAACAACATACGAATAACAACAAAAAATACTTTTCAAAATTAAAATAAAAAATTCCCCAAAACAAAACCACACACACAATTTACAAAATAAAATGTAATGACTGTAATTGGACATACGTAGGACAGACTGAACAATATTTGCATAAAAGAATGTACTCACATAAATACAGCACAACATCTCGAAACGGAGATGCCACAGCCCTTTCCAAACACGCTAAAGAAAACAATCACTCTTTCAACACCGACAATCCAAAAATTTTAGAAATAGAAAGACAATATAACAAAAGAATCATTAAGGAGATGATCCACATTAAAAAAGATCATAATAATATCAATTACAAAACAGACACACAAAACCTAAGCCTAGTTTATAATAACATTTTAAATTAATAAAAAAATGTTTAATGTTTTAATGTTTAATGTGTTTTATGTTATATACTGGACATGTGCCAACATTAAGTTGGTACAAATTAATATTTAAAACGTAAGTTAACATACTGTGAAATAATAAGAAATCATTAATTATGTATGTATAATTTGTAGCGAAGATGCCGTGCACCATGAAAATGAATTAAATCTAATTCGAACATATATACACAGTGTGTTTCACTCAAGAATGTAACACCATCATATTTCATATTTTCAGTCCAATTTTAGTATTTTTTTTCCCAAACGTGGAATACTTATTGCTCTATTTACTCCCAAAAAACCAATTGTCTTCTTTAAATGCAAAGCAACCTGCGATGGCAAAATAAACGGCAAAAATCAAGAATGCACATTAGGCGTTTTTTTATCAAAAAATTTTACTAATAATAATTGATCAGAATTACCTAAAAACCCTAAATGCAAAATTTCATGAAAATTAAAAATGTTATAATTTTGTATAATTTTGTTCGGAATAATACCTGAACTGTCAAAGTTGTTTAAAGTTGTTGTTGTTTAGGCGCAGCCACCTGTGCAAATAATATTTACCGAATTGGAATTACTTTTGAAGAAAATTTTAACATTTTGAATTTTCATGAAATTTTGGATTTAGGGTTTTTGGGCAATTCTGAACAATTATTACTAGTAACATTTTTCGATAAAAAAATCCCTAAAGTGATTTCTTGATTTTTTCCATTTATTTTGCCATCGCAGGTTGCTTTCAATTTAAAGAAGGCAATTGTTTTTTTGGGAGTAAATATAGCAATACGTATTCTACGTTTGGAAAAAGAAAAAAAAGAAATTATTAAAATTGGACTAAAAATAAAAAAGATATGATGGTGTCACACTCTTAAGTGAAACACACTGTATATATACACAAAGTTTGTTACTGTATGAAAAACAGTTGAACGATTAGGAAGAAGAGAAATCACTTCAATGTTTTCTGGCTAACGTTTCGCCTCGTTTATTGAGGCCTTTTCAAAGCCTATAAGGTAACAATAAACAAAAATAGTAAATTTAATGTAAGTACTTACACGAAAATTTATAAGATTATAGAAGGATTGAACCATTGCAGAGATTAACAGTGAACGAAGAGTGACAGTATCAAAAGTTATGAATATAAAACAGCACTACATAATTACATTTTGTTTCAAACAAGTTAAAAGTTTGTAACGTATGAGACACAAAAGCCGTTACAGCCATTAAAAATGACGAAGATCACATTGCGCGAATTTGAACCTTAGTAATAACTAGTGGTTGGATGAGGTTCCAATTGTCAGTGATTATATTGCAAAATACAGCCATGCGGACATTTGTGAAAAGGGAAACTACATCTAAGGATGCAAGTACGTACCTTCCGGAATATGAAAGTTAATACGATAACTATTGAAATCTTGAAAAGATAATAAATTATGTTGGAAATATTTTCATTTGAATACGTCTCGTCAGTGATCACCACCTGTGTCGGTCGCAGTTGTTTACATTGAGGAAGATTAATGACAGTAAGAAAAATACAACTGGAACATAATGTGCTGGACATGATAGAGGAAGATCCAAGTACTTCTACGCGATAAATTGCCAATACTTTGAATGTAAGTCATTGGACAATTTGGAAAATTCTTAAAGGCAATTTGTTGTATTCAGGCACTACTACCTGCTGATTATCGTCCATGTATTGCGTTATGCCAATGGCTTTTGCAAACATTAGTTCGAATCCCTCAATTCCTTACACAGATTCTTCTCACCGATGAAGTCAGTTTCTCAAGAAATGCAATAACAACCATGAAAATCCGCATGAGGTATGTGAAGATCGATTTCAACATCAGTTCTCCTTGAATGTTTGTGTTGGAATTGTGGGTGAATATCTAATTGAACCGGTATTTCTACCAGCAAGACTTTCTGGCGAGAGGTATCGCAACTTTTTGGAAGAAACACTGCCCGAGTGCAATATGGTTTATGCACGATGGTGTACGACCACATTTCAGTTTGGTTGCTCGAGATTTTTTAACAGCAAAATACGGAGATCGCTGGATTGGTCGAGGTGGGGTACACGCATGGCCTACTTGATCCTCTGATTTAAACCCCCTGGATTATTTCTTATGGGAGGGTCCCTAAAGTGATTAGTTTACACTACTCCAGTGGAGAGTTTGGACGAATTGCGAAATCGGATAATTTCTGGGTGTAACTCAATTAGAAACAACCCTGGTGTCTTTGAAAGAGTTTTGCACCCAATGACGAGAAGATTCAATCCTTGTATCCAGGCTGGTTTCTGATCAGGTGTCAACATTCGTGGGACCCAACGTGCAGACAACTTTTTTAGCCCCAAAATATTTGTTGAAATATTTTCTATAGTACCATAAGAAAAATTCGTAATTTCAGCTATCCGGTGAATGGTCAGTCGTCTATCTGTCATTACCATATCATGTATACGATTAACATTTTCTTGGTTAGTGATAGTCACTGGTTGTCCAGCATCCTTCGCATATTCACGTGTTTGTCTTCCCAGTTTAAATTCTCGAGACATATTTTTCACCACTTGGTAAGAAACAGCACCATCTAGGTGATACACCTACCATGTCTTCATGAATTTCTTTTGGTGACAACCCTTTCTTTTGCAGGTATTTTATAACTGCACCAACCTGATTTTTCCATTTTTAGAATTTCTCTAAACTTGTCTACTTAAATTCTAAATTATTTGAACAGGTAGCAAGTGACAAAACTACAATTGAACCAACGTAACAACGAATGATTACTACTTTAATGTATCAAATTGATTCAACGTCACTCAACTCCTACTATGTCAGGGACGCTAAATAATGATGTCCCCTCGTAACATAATAATATCTTATTAAGGCAGATCAGATCGCTTGTTGAATTTATGCGCCGCATGTATCTACTTGTTTGCATAATTGCACGACTCACAAATTACTATATTCATATAGTTGGCTTCAAAATATGATACAGAGACCACATTTCTTGTGATTATGTGGCTCGTGAAATTCTATTATCGGTGCCAAGTAATAGGCTGTGTTCGAGGGCCTATATCAAAGAAACGGGAAACGTTGTTACATCCAGCAATCATTTCTTCGTAACATACTGTGAGTTCAAATTTTTCTGTCCGTGCGTTTAAAAGCAATCATTAAAGAAATGCATAAACTACCCCATTTTAGCGATTTGTTGGTTTTTACAATTTTTTTCTACAACACCGTTCACAAAAAAATTAAAACTTTATTTTTAGTTTTTAAATATTTCATATACTTTTTTGAAATAGTACTAATAAACTCTCATTAACTATAATGAAGCTATATTATTTTTTTATTACAAAGCCGTACCGGTTGAAACCAAGAAACACTTTTTAGGTTATGAGGTAAAGTAACGTATGCGTGCGAACGTGTTTATGAGACATTGACGTTGATGAAATAAAACACCAACAGGTGGTTGAGTCTGGAGACACACGTAAATATAATATTAACAGTCCCAAACCGTTGATGCATGCTTAGATTATAAAATAACGGCTACTTACTCGTATTCATGCTGCTCCAACTTTCAACACTTTGTAACACAAATTATTACAATTATTATCACGTTCTTCAACTAATAATTAACAGCGAAATGTTATCAACGTCACACTTGTCAAGTGGATTGTAACGTCGCTGAATGAGATGGCGCTACTTATATAGCAATACACTGATTATTCTACATGCACGTGGTTCTAGTATCTGCGGATTTATTTTGCATATCTAAATGTTATTTCTGTATATTATATATTATTATAGATATAATATGTACATACACTAGGATTATTCGGCTACAATAAATCACTTTTAAATTAAACAATCATTTTGTGAGTCAATCGCTTGTATTTGGTTGCGATTACTTAGGAAGACACGGAGTAGTAGGGGGATTAGATCGAGTCGGGCATATTCGCAACGTTTTAATTTCAAGCGTACATAAAAATACTGTAGAATGAGCCAAGATCATAATAATAGGTTGAATTTCTCGTACAGTTAGTTGAAAAGTATGTTCATATACGTATTTATATAAAGATTAACATGTAAGAAATATTATAATTAATAAATATTTTTATTTCGCAACTTTACTTTTGGAAACTGTTTGCCTAAGAATTTTAGTTGGATTATCAAGCATTCCTGGAAATTTCGATATAAAAAGCATTACAGGGCGACCAATAATAACAATAATATAACATTGGCGATCGAAGTTTGACACTTTTTCCTTCTGAAAATGTCTGAAATTCGTAATTAGAATTTCTTAACGATCATTGTATTTAGCACGATTGGCTAGTCAAACACTATAGTATTAGTTTCCTTACTCTTAATTAAAATGCAAAAGGATTTTTGAATTTATATGATTTTTATTTTTTGACAATTATTATTACAATTAAAGGATTATTTATAGTGTGTCACTGAGAAAAATTAATCGATCTTGATTATTTTCAAATCCATCGTCATGCGTGTATACTGTCGCACCAAATTGTGTTAAAAGCTTAATCCACTTTATTTGAACCATTTATCTAGGTAAATAATAAGGAATATGAAGAAAAACTGTCGTTATTGTCGCATTAAAAAAAACTGTCATATGACAAAGTTGCAAAAATGTTCAAAATGTCAATGTTTCAAATTCGAAAAGAAAAAATGGAAATTTGAATAACATTTCTTAAATTGAAGAATCTGTACCAATGCTAATGTTAAGCAGCAAACAAAAACGTCAAATAAAATAAAAATTTCAAAATTATTATCAAAAATGACAATACGTACAAAAATTGTACGTGTAGCCAATTTTATCAAAATTGATAAAATATGAAAAGGAAATTGATAAAAATCCAAAAAAATTCAAAAAATATCTCAAATTGTCGATCTGTAAAAATTAAAGTTAGCTAAAGTTAACTAAATGCCAAACAATTTCCCAAAAAAATTGTAGTCAAAATTGTCGAAAATGCACAAATATCTGAAAATTGAATATAAAATTTTCCAAAACGACAAAATTGCAAATACAATTTTACAAAATTTTCTAAAATACAAAAAACGAAATAATAAATTGGGTGAAAAATTGATAAAAAAATTATATCAAAGGTTTAAAAAACGTCAACATTTGCTCGCAAAAATTCACAAAAGTCGTTTCATGTCTTCTGAGATTTTTTTCAATCTCTTAAATGATTTTTGGTACAACCCAACCCAACCGAACCGAACCAGACCCAACACCAATTTCTTTGTGGGATATTTTTATGAACTGTGGATTCGGTTGGGTTGGATTGGGTTGGGTTGGATTGGGTTGGGTTGCATTGGGTTGGGTTGCATTGGGTTGGGTTGGTTATTTTATAACACGAAACAAGAAATGAATAAAATGTGCAAATTATGTAAAACACAAAAAATGCAATACCAATAAAATATTGAAATTAAAAAAATTGCCAAAATGCATAAAAAACTAAAAATTTATTCGGAAATTTCAATTTACCTAAGAAACAAATGTATGTAAATGTAATAAGGCAAAAGGCAACAAAACTGAAAATCGAGGAATGTCAAACTTTACGAAATTTCAGAAATTATTGAAACGAAGGTCCAATGACATTGTCAAACGTGGACAGGGTGAAAATAATACATGATGCAAAAAATATGTCGACAAAATTGCACACAATCCACAAATATCAAAATGTTAAGCCCAACTTAATTTAAAAATTGCAGAGCAAACTGTGATAATAATAAAAAAATGTTTGAAATTAAAATTAAATTAAGAAAATCGCATAAACGTAAAAATTTGAAATCATTTCAAAAATTATAAATAACTAAGCCAAAACAGTTGTTTCGCCCTCTGTAGTCTTATCAGACCGCCACACATGCCTTCGTTGAAGTTGCATCAAGTCATGCAAACAAGAGCAACAAGGAGTTTGTGTGCGAATATTACCAACATCTAGACGTGAATACTCACACTCACTGCTACGTAATTGTAGTGGTCCTTTCCGACCAACAAAGTTGGTACAATAAGAACTTGCTATTACATCGCAGCCGTCGACAATAGAGACAGTTTTGTTGAAAATAAATTGTAAATGTATTGAGATGATGGGAGCTGTTTCGCCTTCTGTGGACTCATCAAACTACCACATAATGCATTCGGTGAAATTTATTTTCAGCAACTTTGTTGATCGATAGAGACCACTGCAATTACGCAGCAATTTACGTGCGGGTAAAATTATTTAAAACAATGACAAAATAATTACAATTCCCAAAATTTTCTAAAATACAAGTACAAAAAAATATCAGTGTCAAAATGCTCAAATTGTCAAAATGTCTATTTCCTATCTTATATCAATATAAAGTCGCCTTAGGCCTACTGTCCACGTAGGCGTCATTTGACGAATGCATGCAAGCTACAAATGACGACAGGCGTAATTTGCATCTAGATAGATCAACAAAATTGGCCGCCATTTTTTACAAAAAGCCATGTTTACGGCTGGCAATACGCTTTTGTAGTGGCAGGCTGCCGCACGAGCTGCATGTCGAACGCATGACGAACGCAAATGCGACGATGACGCATCGTGGACACAGTTTCGTCGCTTTCTACCTAAGATGCAAGCAAGCGTAAAATGACGGTGTCGTGCGTATAACGTGCGGCTACGTGGACAGTAGGCCTTAGTGTAAGCGCGCCGCACATCTTTCGATGTGCAAAAGTCCGAGACTCGAACGATCAGTTTGGCGGTCTACGCTCGCTCCGCGTCGCCTTTTTACCGTGCAATGGCAGGTTTACGGCCTGCGCCGCAAAACTCGATAAGTAGCGAAAGTTGTGGAGAATGAAATTTGGCAAAAGAGTTGAATCGACGAGGCATATATATATATCTTCAACCGTTTCGACGATGGAGCCGAAAAACGTATTTGCGAAACGAGCAAGTTTGAACTTGTCCCGCATGTAAAGCAAAAAAAATGGACATATGCTGTCGATGCGATTCCATTAGAACATTTAACGGTCTACAATTTCATTTACGTGTAACATTGCCGTATCTCGCACCGTAGGGGCGCGTTTCGATAAAATTGAGCGTCGCGCTCGTCGGCGTTAAGTCGAAATAGTCTGGTGTGCGTTTTTGAGCGGACGAGAGACGTTATAGCGTTATACGTAATAGTGCGTTTGATTGATATTTTTTAATAATGACTTTATTAATTATAAGTTAATTAAACAACTATATTTACCTCCACAAATGTGTCCATCTGTAGTTCTAATTTCGTATTAACTACGAACTATGCCACTTATCGTTTCTTCTTCCCAAATATTCGGTGGCTCTACTTGTTCTTCCTGTTCCTCTCGGCAATCATCCTTCTTCACCCCATTTCTATAGACATTTAGCAACTTTACAAAATATTCAGCGCATCTATGTGCTTCTCTGTACTTCCCACCAGCTTTCCATCCTTATCCCTAAAGTACACCCTTGGTGGGGATATCCTACCGTTCTCTTTTGATCCCTTGGTATAAGTTAAGCCTTTATTTATTACTGTCGTTGTTTCTAATGTTTTCAAATGTTTTCAATATTTTATCGACGTTATAAATATTTTATTTCGCAAAACATTGTTAACATATAGATCGAAGATCATATTTTCTTTGAGAATGAAATGTTGAAAAAATGCTCATTACTTCCCCTTTATTACCTAATGTGAATATTACCCAATTCTCCATACATTATTCATTGTAAACTAGAATAAAAATATAAAATTATAAAAAAATTCCTGGTAATAAAATTCCAAAAATTTAAAATGTTAAATAAAAATGTGTTAATTGAGTTTGAACACCGAAGCCAATCAAAACGTGCAGTGGGAGACTTAAGCTGAGCGTTGTATTAAAGCCAAAGTAAAAGTGGGGGTAAAGACAAGTTAACGTCTTGCCATACGGTATCCCCCCTCTCGGTGGCCCCTACCGTGAACACGATATCGCAGGCCCGTCATTGGTAAGATAATATGGAAATTTATTTCGCTCCATCCCAGTATATATACCATAGCAAAAATGTTTAAAAATGATGATGCAAATTCGAATTATAAATTTGTTTGCAAAATAGAAGCACGCACGATTTGATTGAAAACCTCAAACGAACATTTGGTGGAATAAAATAACGACTGGTGAATTTATTTGGCGTTAACTCGATTATATGATAATTAAAAGGAAGAGGAACAAACTGATATGGAACATAATTGATGTCATGATTACTTCGTTAATTAATGTGTTAATGGAATGGAAGAAAGAAGATGAAAAGTTTGCGCAAAGGGGAGGTAATATGAGGTTAATTGAAGAATAAAAATAGGGAGATGTAATAAAAGAGGTAAACAAAATAGAAAATAGAAAATATGATAAAACGGGAGGGGAAAAGGTAAACGAGTAGATCTGCCTTATATACAGTGTGTTTCATTTAAGAGTGTAACACCCCCATATCTTTTTTATTGTTAGTCCAATTTTAGTAATATTTTCCCAAACGTAGAATACTCATTGCTCTATTTACTCCCAAAAAAACAATTGTCTTCTTCAAATGCAAAGCAACCTGCGATGGGAAAATATACGGCAAAAATCAAGAAATCACTTTAGGAATTTTTTTATCGAAAAATTTTACTAGTAATAATTGCCCAAAAATACTAAATCCAAAATTTCATGAAAATTAAAAATGTTAAAATTTTCTTCTAAAGTAACCCAATTCGGTAAATATTATTTGCACAGGTGGCTGCGCCGAAACAACAACTACTTTTAACAACTTTGACAGTTCAGGTTTTATTTCAAACAAAATTTTCACAGCTTACTTCTTTCGGCGCAGCTATAATAAGTATTTTCGGACTTTTACGGAAAATTTTTACATTTTTAATTTTCCTGAAATTTTGGATTTAGGGTTTTTGGGCAATTCTGTCAATTATTACTAGTAAAATTTTTCGATAAAAAAATCCCTAAAGTGATTTCTTGATTTGTGCCGTATATTTTGTTATCGCAGGTTGCTTTGCATTTGAAGAAGACAATTGGTTTTTTGGGAGTAAATAGAGCAATCAGTATTTTACGTTTGGGAAAAAATTATAAAATTGGACTAACAATAAAAAAGATATGGGGGTGTTACACTCTTAAGTGAAACACACTGTATGATAATGCAATGACGAACGAAAACATGCAAAAATAAGAGAGATTAAACCACTGAAGAAAGAAAATGAGGCATTGATAGGTGAAACTAACACTTGAAAAGGAAACCAAAGAATTAAGAAGGAGGAAGAAATAAAAACTATCGAATGGCGTGAAATACAAAAGAAAAACGTCGTAATACGACGAACGATAAAGACCCTATTAACTTGAAATCAGAAGAAAAACATAAAAAATATAGCTGGGAGTAGAAGTCCAAGTTAAGGCAGTGTTTAACCTAAGAGAGGAAACTTGCGTAATAGAAGATTACTAGAAAATCAACACAAACTAATAGACATAAGAGACGAAAAAATATATATCAATCACAATTTAACAAAGATAGAACGACGGAAAAAGAAGTAAAGAAGAGGGCACAAGAAGGAAAACGGAAAGGAGATCAAAATTGGATATAATCAAATAATCATTGAAGTAACGGAATTGAGGAAAAACAAACGAAAGAGCCGGTGCAGTAAGACTAATTGTGAAACCAGGAAAAATAAAAAACGTGAATAGTGAAGAAAATGTAAATAAAAGATTAATGAGGTCTATAATTCGATAATAGCCTATTGACCAACTGATAATGCGAGGAAAGAAGAAAAATAGAATTTTTTCCGGTCTCTCTAATCAATCTTGGATAATGGGGATAGAAAAGTCATAATAATAGGAGACGTGAATGGAGGAGTAGGCAATAATAACGAAAGAGTTGAAAGATATATGAGGGAAGCAAAGAAAAACGAAAATGCATAAAGAGCGACAGGCTAGGAGTAGAGGCAGGGAAAACGGTCGTGAGGTATGAGATGACACTAAGGGGGACAGAACATAGTCTTGCCAACAAGGTATTGGAGGACATATGGAAAAGATGGATCAAGAGAAGAGAAATATCGACATGGGAAGAAAGTAGGATTAAAAGGTAAAAGGCAGGATTGGAGCTCAAGATGCCTAGATATATATGGGGAGGGAGATCGATAGAAAACGAGAAGTACAAAAAGGTGGAGCTGGATGAAGAGTACAGAAGGTGTAGTTTCTGTGGAGAAGAGTGAGTCGAATTGGAACATTGGGTAGGAGAATGCAGAGAAATAACACTGAAAGAAGAAGAAGAAAGCAAGGAAGGAAAAGATTGGAGAAGAATTATGGGAGAAGACGGGGGGTGTCTAGAAATATTAGTCAAAATAAAGGAAAAGAAGGGGAGAGCATGAAAAGAGGTAAATGGAACAACAGGAAGAATAGAGAATGGGACCACAGCATGAGGCGGAAGGGGAAGGGACTGATTTAAATGAGATGTAGATGTATTATGCTATGATGAATATGACAATAAAGGTTTTTTTTATCAAAAAGAAAATAAAATATGTAACTAAATACAGAAAAAAACTAAGACAATGATAATCGCAACACAAGAGATACAGCACGAAATTGAAACAGAGGGCAAAATTCTAGAACAGGTAAACGTTACAATTATCTGCGGGCAGTGATAGGAGAGACTGGAAAAATAGACCAGGAGATAACAGAGAGAATATGGAAAGCGGGAATAATAATAATATTTAGCACCCTAAGAAGAACATTCCTTGGCAAAGGGGAAATAGCTAAATTTGTAAAAATACAAGTTTATCAGGTGTTGCGACCCTCACTTATATATGTTAGCAATATGATTAATCATGATTAACTGGTAGAAGTGTATTAGAAGACAGTATAAAATGTAAAGCTCGAATTTGTCATTTTTTATTTTAAGTTTTATTGTGTTATTTCAAATAATCACATATAAATAAATATTGAGTAATACAACATCGTATTTCACTACAACATGCAGCTGTGATTTATATGGTTTGTCGTTGAATAAGTTTCTGTGAACGGATTGGTGGACCTTTCACGGACACCTTTAGATATTGAGCTAGCTTTATTACATGGCCTATAAGGAGCCTTTCACGTTCACTGAGTTTTGATTCGCCAGAGAGCAACAAAAGGGACACATTTACCTGAAGTGGAGTTCTTAAGGGGGGCATATCATTAAAGTAGGTAATTGAATTTTTAGTAACTTTATTGTAAAAATAATACATTTATTGGTTTGAGGCAACCGTCGCTTATTAGATTATTATAACATTAACAACAAAACATTAACAACTATTTTAATAAACCTTATTCGATATCAGCCTTTAATTATTTGATTATTGCAATTAATAAGTCAAACGATAACAACATTAATCTAACTTAATTGTTAATATTAATATGACTTAATTATTTTATTTATTGAGCGCGTCACACATAACCATTTTTACGAAAATTGAATAATAGGTAATGTGAAATATTCACAACTTCGTTGTATGTTAAATCGGGTTTGAAAAGTTACCCCCCCCCCCCCCCCCCCCCCCCGAACAATATGGAAGTAACAATAATACTTAAAAACTAATGAAATAACCTATAAACTGTACATATATACATATATAATAATTATTTAATTTACAGGAAATTGCAGGCACTTTTAATTCGCACCTCTTCTTCGGTACTGGTTAACTTAATCTTCATCTGAAAATAATATAATTTAGTACGTTTTTATTACGAGTCAACGATATGTTAAACACTTAAAAAAAGGACTTTATATTTTGAAATGAAATGCCTTGCACCTATCAATCAATTAAACCATGTTTTAGTAATTCGGCACCCAACGCGTCGAGCTTGAACTGTTCTTCTAGAACACTACCAACTAAGTAAGGAGGGGAACTTACCTTCCGTGTCACACAGGTCGATAACATCATCGGAAATCTTAGGCACCTTTGCTAATTTCTTAACCTGTTTGGCATTAGAGGGCGCGCTAACGACCTTTTCTAGAAATAACGACAATGGTCAATGGTTTCACTATAAAATTCAATTAATTTCCGTAATATGTTTCCAATAATAAATTTTATTTAACTTCATTCAAATATATGGTAATTTGAACGGAAGAGGATTTGTAAAAAAACATAATTGAACTTTGAGTATAATAATATTTGTGGAAGGAAAAAAATACCGATGGTAAAAGCTGGTAAATTTGCTCTTAAAGCATTTAATTGGTAAATTTCTCTAACATTTTACCACCTTCCAGCAATTGTTCTAGATCACTGTTAACTAAATAAGGAAGGAAACATACTTTTCTTGTCACGCCTTTCATCATCATCGTCGGAAATTACGATCACCTCTGCCGATTCCGTATCCTGGTTGTCATTAGGGGATTCATCAATTACTAGAACTAAAGATACAGGTTTCAATATAGAGTTCAATTAATCTCAATAATAGGGTTGCAAATAATAATTTAGTGAATTTGATTTTTATTCAATTTATATATGCAACTTGAACGGAATCGAAAATGTATAAACTAACTTGGAGCGAAATAAGAACAAGTGTAGTTTAGTGTTTGTAGTAAACAAATCTAGAAGCTAAAAGCTAAAAAATAACTTGGAGCAAAATAAGGACAAGTGTAGTTTAGTGTTTATAGTAAACAAATCTAGAAGCTGGTAAAATATTTCTCTTAACACAATTAAGTGTACATTTCTCAAAAAATTTTGCCAGCTTCAATTTAAGGTTAAAAAATATGCCGTTAGAAATTGTTGGCCTTGGGACTAAAAGTTTTAACTCCAAAGTTGTACTTTAATAAAACTGATGCAAATATTACCAGGTTCGTCAGTTGATTGGGTATCAGCCGACTCGTCTGGATCACTAGAAGCATCTGTGGACAAACCAAGACATACTTTAGACAACGTTTATATTGACTTAAAAAATCACTACTTTACTGCTATTTTAATGATGGTGATCCTACATAAATACTGAACAAACAAATCGTGCACGTTAAATAAAATCGAAAAAAATATTACCAGTTTCAGCTACGACATCTACTTGAGTCAATATCAGGGTTGTAGTTACTTTGGATGTACCATCATCTTGGATCGAATCTAAATATAAGTTACAATTTTTACATGTAGCAGTTATAAACATTTTTTTAAAGGAAATTATAGTAAATTATGCTAACGCCATATCATATAACAGAACTTTGAATAGAGATTTAAGAAAGTGCTAACAAGCTTAATCATCAAAAATGTTAGTGCATATTAGTCAAAGTCAAAGAGATTCGTAGCATTAATTTGATAATTGTTCATAATTACCAGATTTTCGTACGGCATATTTATTGAACTTTTTGAAAGGATATGTGTAGTTTTTTTTGGCAAACTCTGACTCTGTTGTAAAATTAGGCAAACAAATGTTTTCTTTTACTGCAGCCCTTTTAGGTTAGGTATCTACATATTTTCACAGCCAAAAAAAGGATGATAGAGGATTCATAGACAATTATAACTTTTTAATTAATTGAGACAACGCAGTTTTTCATGCATATGTTATAAGTTTTCTTAATTGATTTATTAATAAAACAGATGTATTACCAGGTTCAGTTGCTTGGGTATCAGCCGATTCAATCATGCCTGGATCACTAGAAGCATCTAAGGACAAACAAAAACAGACTTTAGACATAATATTTATATTGACTTAAAAAAAAATCACTACTTTACTCCTATTTTAATGATGGTGACCCTACATAACTGCTGGACTTTTAGCTTAAATGTTCTTTATATACAAGAAATAACAAAGTTGATTAAAAAATTCAACTAAATTTATATATATATATATATATATATATATATATATATATATACACGAAAGATGGTCTAATCTTACACCTCAATGGTGTAGTGAACATTAATTAAAACAGGTCCATGAATACTAACTGGTGGATCGCTAGACAATATTGTTTCTGGGTTATTACCCTTCGTCAGTAGCGATTACCAAGAACCTTAGTTGTTGAAATACCTTTACATGTAGTGGCCATCAAAACTTCTTGGCGCGAGCCAATCACTCCTAATGAACCACTGACAACAGAACACTGACAAGACGATACCTTGTCTAACACCTCGCGGCGAGTAAACAAGACGACTGTCAAATGTCCAGTGTCAACATATAAAAGGATTGCTGCAATTAAGTTCAAAAATAATTCAAATTGAAAATGTGTCTTGTCAAATATGACAGAAAAATGTAAAATTTACACGAAAGATGGTCTACATGTAAAGGTATTTCAACAACTAAGGTTCTTGGTAATCGCTACTGACGAAGGGTAATAACCCAGAAACAATATTGTTTAGCGATCCACCAGTTAGTATTCATGGACCTGTTTTAATTAATGTTCACTACACCATTGAGGTGTAAGATTAGACCATCTTTCGTGTAAATTTTACATTTTTCTGTCATATTTGACAAGACACATTTTCAATATATATATATATACGTACGTGTAAGGAAAGATCAGTGAGTGCAGGGAATCAAGCAATAAGAAAATGTGCAAAAATGGGGATACTAGAGGGAGGAAAACGGTTACGGCAGATACTGGACGAAAACAGAATCCAGCTTGATTGAAAATATTTAATGAGGAAATCCAATTACTACATGAATTTAAAACCCCAATAATACTAATTTGAGTTTCGAAAGTAAATATGGTGGGAAAAAGTACTAACACGTAAAGTCTACTTACCCACACCGTGTCCAATTGGTGGCGGTGTCACGGCTTCGGATTTTGGCGTACCTAGGAAAACATATTGTTTAACATCGTTTAAAAATAATTACGGCAAGTACAAACAGATATATAGATCACCGATCTGTGCGTCAGAGACAGTGGAAATTAAAGATAGCGACTAAGGAAACAAACAAGGCATGATGTGAGATATCATAAAAGACATTAAGGAAATAAAAATAGAGAAGGCAACTTTGGGGGAGGAAATGCAATGAGCCAGATACTGAAGGAAAACAGAATCCAGCTTGATTGAAAATATTTATATCCAATTACTATATGAATTTAAAAACCCAGTGATATAAGTTTGAATTCCAAAAGTAAATATGGTGGGAAAAAGTACTAAAACGTGAAGTCTACTTACCCACCCCGTATCCAATTGGTGGCGGTGTCACCGCTTCGGATTTTGACGTACCTAGGAAAACATGATGTTTAACATCGTTTAAAAATACATAAGCGTCCCAGAAAACCGGCAAATATAATACAGTTATATGGGTTGGGCTGGGCAGACCTGATTCAGATTGGTCTGATTAACTGTTTTAGTTCTTTCTTTTACTGAAGATTCTGCTACTTTTTGGCATAACTACAGTGCCTATAACCATAAAACCACAGTAGCTACATAATATAATTTGATTCGTAGGAAATGTTCCAAATTGAAAGGCGTAGCTCGTTAAAAGTTAGTTTGTCGAACAGTATTTTAGCGAACGAAACCGGTACAAATCTTATCGAAAATAATTGTTGATTTGGATAAATTTTCTGTAAATATATTCATACGTACGTGTAAGGAAACATCAGTGATTGCAGGGAATAAAGCTGAAGGAAAAATGTGAAGAAATGATGCTACTAGACGGACGAGAACGGTGATGGCAAGTACAAACAGATATATAGATCACCGACCTGTGAGTCAGCGTCAGTGGAAATTAAAGGTAACGACTGAGGAAACAGACAAAGCAAGATGTGAGATATCATAAAAGACGTTAAGTAAATAAAAATAGAGAAGGCAAATTTGGGGGAGGAAATTTCATGGACCAGAGACTGGAGGAAAACAAAATCCAGCTTGATTGAAAATATTTAATGGAGAAATCCAATTACTACATGAATTTAAACACCCAATAATACAAGTTTGAGTTCCAAAAGTAAATATGGTGAGGAAAAGTACTAACACGTAATGTCTACTTACCCATGCCGTGTCGAATTAGTGGCGGTGTCACCGCTTCGTTTATTGACGTACCTAGGAAAATATATCATCTTTTAAAAACACATAAGCTTCACAGAGAACCGGCAAATAATACAAGTTTGAGTTCCAAAAGTATAGTAAATATGGCGGGAAACAGTAGTAACACGTAAATTCTACTTACCCATGCCGTGTCCAATTGGCGGCGGTGTCACCGCTTCGGATAATGGCACACCTAGGGGAACATATTGTTTAATATCGTTTAAAAACACATAAGCTTCACAAAAAACGGCAAATATATTAACGTTAAATGAGTTGACTGGGTCGGGCTACACCTTATATGATTCAGACTGGCCTGAACAACTATTTCAGTTGTTTCTGTTACTGATGCTCCTGATAATTTTTGGCATAACTACAGTCCCTACAACCACGAAACCATAGTAGCCATATAATATAACGGTTCGTGGGAAAAGGTTCCAATCTGAAAGGCGTGGCTCGTTAAAGGAGAACAGAGAATAGTGTATCGAATAGTATTTTAGCGAAGGAAACTATAAATAAGTATAAGGAAGGATCATCGACTGCAGGGGATAAAACAGTAGGAAAATGTAAAGAAATGTGGTTACTGGAGGGGGGAGGACGGCTACACGCAGATGTCTGTATATGGCAGCGTTCTGTGAGTCAGTGGAAATTAAAGTTAAAACTGAGGAAGCAGTTAATAAACGTTAAGGAAATAAAAAGAGAGAAGGCACATTTGGGGGAGGAAATGCAATGAGCCAGAGACTGGAGGAGAATAGAATCCAGCTTCGTTGAAAATATTTAATGGAGAAATCGAATTACTACTTGAATTTAAAAATCCAACAATACAATAAGTTTGAGTTCCGAAAGTAAATATGGTGCTACTTACCAATGTTGTCTCCAATTGGCGGCGGTGTGCTTCTGTTGGATTGATGTTCGGTCGTCGCTTCGGATTGTGGTGTACCTAGGAGAACATAGTGTTTAATATCGTTTAAAAACAAAAAAGGGCTAGAATGGAAAAGAATATCGAAGAAGCGAACGACTGAATATATCTAAGGCCATCGATAATAATATTTGTAATGAGAACTGCAATTAGGTGTGTCGGAAAGCAAGAGAGAATGCCAGGATGATGATACGGGAGGTATCAGTATATGGAGCGGAACTGTGAAAGAGGAGGAAGAGTTTGAGAAGATGGTTCAGTGAGATATGTTTATGTTTAGTTAACAATTTGGAGCGAATTGTTGGAGAAGCACGTGGAAGAAGTGAAAGACGTTAGCGGAAGTGAGGGTGATTCCAATGTGGAGAAAAGCAACGAATACTGGAAGGATCAATGGTACAAGATACTTGTGGATGTAAAAGTACGCGCAGAAATAGCAAGGAAAATATTTAAGTGCTGGGGATGCTGAAGGCCCTGTTGATCAGAAGGAAATATATGAGGAGAAAATATTGCTATAGAAAACGGCAGTGTGGGAATAAAATACGAAATAGGAAACAGGAAACATAAAAGAAAAATAGATAAATATCAAATTTGGGCTTCACGAATTTTTTGAAATAATGATAATAATAACAATATTTAAAATTAGCTGACAGAGCACTGAACTGGAAAAGGATTACTCAACAATATAGAAATATCAAAGGGATTTCAGCAGAACATTAAATGTTACAAATGACTTCATAATAATCAAAATTGAAAACGTCAAAAATGAAAAATGTTTAATTAAAACATTTTTGCAACAACGCACATTCGGAAACAGGGTTAAATTTATTATTCAAATTTTAACCAAGAAAGATACGTCTGTATATCTCCCAGATAGCATTATCTACAAATCAAATTCTTTTTGGCAATTGATAGCTAGTTGTTAGGCCCCTCGACGTCTATCATGCATAATATTTAATAATGCTAAACAAAATATAACTTTTTGAAAATCCGTTTTCTTAATTGAAATATAATTTGATTTTATATAGCATTGATAATACTAATACAGTTATGTATCTTTCATATTATTGAACTAGGTATAACGAAATGTAAAGCATAAATGAGCCTGAAAGAGGCGAGGTTGTTGTTTAGTATGCCGATCAGAATTGGCTTCGTTAATTTTTATTGTTATTTTATTCAAACAAAATCAAAATTAGGAATAAATTGAGGGAATGAAAAAATGTTCGCTGAACGACATGGCTAAATTCTCGTGTAAGAGACAGTAATAAAATACATTACATAGATTTATCCATTTTTAATTCTTAACATCAACTTACTATCGCTGGTGGACGATGATGAAGTATCCGAGGTGTCACTACTACTACCACCACTGCGTTCCATCATACCAACCCTCCTGGTGCCACTCCTGGTACTACTCCTGGTGCCAATCCTGGTGCCACTCCCGGCGCTACTTCTGGTCCCACTCCTGGTGACACTCCTGGTGATAGCTCCAGCTTAATATAATCAAAAAATAAATGTTTATGACTTAAAATCACATAACTATAGTATCATAAACAGGTTTTCAGTTTAGATTGCTACTGAAAACTGAAACAATATAATAAATATAAAGTAATAAGATAAGTCTGTATACGTTTCAGATAGCGTTATCTACCATTCAGTTCTCATTGGCGATTGATAACTAATTTGTTACGCCTCTCGACATCTATCACGCTTTGAATTTCCTCTTTTTGCGTTATCTAAATTGTACCATGAAAAATATTTAATAATGATAAATAAATAACAAAATTTAATTTTTGAAAATCCGTTTTCATAATTGAAATATAATCTGGTTTTATAGGTAATAAAAATTCTATGTTATGTGAATTAATACAGCATTGATAAGACTAATACAGTGATGCATCTTTCATATTATTGAAGGGAATGTAAAACATAATTCAGCCTGAACGAGGCGATGTTGTTTAGTATGCCGACCAGAATTGACTTCGTTAATTTTTATCGTTCTTTTATTTGGTTTGAAATGATGAATAAATTGAGAGAATGAAAATAACATGTTCGCTGAACGACATGGCTAAATTCTCGTGTAAGAGATGTTCATGTAATAAAATAAATTACATTGAATTCTTAACATCAACTTACTTTCGCTGGACGATGATAAAGGTGAGGTGATGTCACTACTACTACTACTGCTGCTTTCAGGCAGATCGACGCTCATGGCCCCACTGCTACTGCTGGTCGTGGTAGCCATCGATTCTTGAGAGGCTATGAGAACATGACTTTTAGTTCCAGTTTAATATAATCAAATAAATAAATGTTTAAAACTTAGCAAAAATGTAAAATTGTAAAATCACACTATAGTATCATAATCAGGTTTCCAGAATACTACTGAAAACTGACACAATATAATAAATATAAATAGAATCTGAGATTAAATGTTTTCAGCACTTTAAATTTGCATTTTGACCAGAGCAGGCTTTCAGTTATAATGTAATTGACAAAGTAATTTAAAAAATAGTAATTTCTAATACAATCAGCATTTTGATTTGGTGCAAATAGTTGACTTTAAAATGCACACAATGCTTCATATAATTATTTTCTGATCAGAAATAAGCACTAGCAGGTGGTTTAGTCTTACAAACAAGTATTCAAAGTAGGAAAAGTAAAGTACTTACGGATATAAGTCATGTCGCTAGGATTGTCATTGGAATTGTTAGAATCGTCGTCAAAACTGGAGTGCCGATCTAATGGAAACAATTTTATTAGTAGTCGGTTAAGGACGATTTATATTTTAAACGTTTTTAATCAAAATCAAAAAATAATTTAAGCTAAGTTTACATGCACGGACCACGTACAAACGTATTTAGAGGTTAATTTGATGAAAGCTAATGCAGCGCAGCGAAAATATATTTAAATTGTAATGTAACGGCTCACTTACTTCTCTTCATTTCACTGCGAATTTTTAACACTTTATTTACACTCAATTCCGCGTTTAACAATGAATTATTGTAAGCAAGGTTGGTTGCCACAGGGAATGCTAACGTATTTCTAATATTTGAAGGCACGCCGATAGTGGGCGCTGGTGTCTCAACAATTCAAATTTGTGTTCTAAAGTAACAGAATCTTATTTCAAACTACACACACGTAAATATTATATATATAAATACATTTTTTCTATTTCGCGTTCACAATGACGATTTTGTGACACTAGTTTTAAAGAAACTAGTTAAACGAAATTGAATTTTGTGCAATCGCTTTTAGTGACTTTTCCCGTAAGGTAATTCTATGTTATGTGAATTAATATAGCATTGATCTTTCATATTATTGAAGGGAATGTAAAACATAATTCAGCCTGAACGAGGCGATGTTGTTTAGTATGCCGACCAGAATTGACTTCGTTAATTTTTATCCTTATTTTATTTGGTTTGAAATGATGAATAAATTGAGAGAATGAAAATAACATGTTCGCTGAACGACATGGCTAAATTCTCGTGTAAGAGATGTTCATGTAATAAAATAAATTACATTGAATTCTTAACATCAACTTACTTTCGCTGGACGATGATAAAGGTGAGGTGATGTCACTACTACTACTACTGCTGCTTTCAGGCAGATCGACGCTCATGGCCCCACTGCTACTGCTGGTCGTGGTAGCCATCGATTCTTGAGAGGCTATGAGAACATGACTTTTAGTTCCAGTTTAATATAATCAAATAAATAAATGTTTAAAACTTAGCAAAAATGTAAAATTGTAAAATCACACTATAGTATCATAATCAGGTTTCCAGAATACTACTGAAAACTGACACAATATAATAAATATAAAGTAATCAGAAATAAAATCTGAGATTAAATGTTTTCAGCACTTTAAATTTGCATTTTGACCAGAGCAGGCTTTCAGTTATAATGTAATTGACAAAGTAATTTAAAAAATAGTAATTTCTAATACAATCAGCATTTTGATTTGGTGCAAATAGTTGACTTTAAAATGCACACAATGCTTCATATAATTATTTTCTGATCAGAAATAAGCACTAGCAGGTGGTTTAGTCTTACAAACAAGCATTCAAAGTAGGAAAAGTAAAGTACTTACGGGCATAAGTCACGTCGCTAGGATCGTCATTGGAATCGTTAGAATCGTTAGATTTAAAACTGGAGTGCCGATCTAATGGAAACAATTTTATTAGTAGTTGGTTAAAGACGATTTATATTTTAAACGATTTTAATCAAAATCAAAAAATAATTTAAGCTAAGTTTACATGCACGGACCACGTACAAACGTATTTAGAGGTTAATTTGATGAAAGCTAATGCAGGGCAGCGAAAATATATTTAAATTGTAATGTAACGGCTCACTTACTTCTCTTCATTTCACTGCGAAATTTGAACACTTGTTTTACACTCAATTCCGCGTTTAACAATGAATTATTGCAAGGTTGCCACAGGGAATGCTAACGTATTTCTAATATTTGAAGTGCACGCCGATAGTGGGCGCTGGTGTCTCAACAATTCAAATTTGTGTTCTAAAGTAACAGAATCTTATTTCAAACTACACACACGTAAATAATATATATATAAATACATTTTTTCTATTTCGCGTTCACATTGACGAATTTGTGACACTGTTTTTAAAGAAACTAGTTAAACGAAATTGAATTTTGTGCAATCGCTTTTAGTGACTTTTCCCATAATGTTGGTAGTTATCGACATTAGTTGCTAATGGACTAATGACACCTATCACCGAAGAAATCTCATGTTGTGCCAACCTAAGAGATTAAAACTCACTAGATGTTTTTTTCATATCTTAATATTAAATTAAATATATTAATGAAAGCGAAATAGAAAAAATAGCATGTTACACTCGTTGTACAAGACATCCATGCATTCGCATTTGTTCAAAAACTCCGCTGATGATTTACATTTTCAGCGATTTTAATCAAAATGAAAAAATGATTTATGCTACGTTCACATGTGCTCAACAAGTACGTAATCTTACATATCAAAGATGGCGGACTATGTACAGAATGCAGAAGCATTTAGTGGTTAGTTTGATAAAAGCTAATGTAGCGCAGCAGAATCTTTCGAAACTCTTTCCCTAAAACGCCACCTATAACGGCGAGACGTTTTGACAGTGAATTTTCAATCTCACACAAATTTAATACGCACAATATCATTTCTTTCAAATGACACCTACAACACGATTCCAAATCAAATTCTGTATCGATGGATGATCGAGTTTATTGAATTCAGCCTAGCATTCCTGAGTCTGCAATATTTTATCGACGTTACAAATATTTTATTTCGCAAAACATGCTTAAAAATCGAACAGTTTCAGCCCAAAAGGAATTTTAAATACTCTGCACATAATTGTTCACAATAAATATATCTCCCTAGGAACGTCATCTTGTACCTAATCTGAACTACATGGATATAATAGGCTTGCGTGTTTTTTTCTACGTCTTGTTATATTTATCTATACATTTAGGACATGTAGTAGATCGAAGATCATATTTTCTTTGAGAATTATATTTTGACAAAATGCTCTTTACTTACCCTTTATTACCCAATGTGAATATTACCAAATTCACCATACATTCATTGTAAACTAAAATTCGTGGTAATAAAATTCCAGAAATTTTAAATTTAAAATAAAAATATTTAATTGAGTTTGAACACCGAAGCCAATCAAAACGTGCAGTGGGCTACTTAAGCTGCGTGTTGTATTGAAGCCATAGTAAAAGTGGGGGTAAAGACGAGTTAACGTCTTGCCATACGGTATCCCCACTCTCGGTGGCCCCTACCGTGAACACGATATCGCAGGTCATTGGTAAGATAATATGGAAATTTAATTCGCTCCATCCCAGTATATATATACCGCCGCAAAAAATATTTAAAAACATGTTTGGGGCATTATTCTTCACATGATGATGATGATGACATTTTATGTTTGACGATAAAGTAGGCGTATGTGTTATACGTAATTCGAATTATAAATTTGTTTGCAAAATAGAAGCACGCACGATTTAATTGAAAACCTCAAACAAACAATTGGTGGAATAAAATGAATAAGAACGTACGTGTAGTATAACGACTTGTGAATTTATTTAGTGTTAACTGTATTTTATGATAATTAAAAGAGGAAAAAACGGATATGGAACATAATTGATGTCATGATTACTGCGTTAATTAATGTGTTAATGGAATGGAAGAAGATGAAAAGTTGGCGTAAAGGGGAGATAATATGAGATTAATTGAAGAATAAAAATAGGGAGATGTAACAAAAGAAGTAAACAAAATAGAAAAATTGGAAAATTGAAAAGGCAGTGGAGAAAGCCAGATATGATTAAATACGGGAGGGGAAAGGGTAAACGAGTGGATATGGCAAAAATAATGAGAAAAAATATAATACAATTTCCAAAAAAAAAATCAATTACGGAAAATTACACTTATCTTGATAGAAGAGTGAATAATGAAGGTAGGAACTAGATACTATAAAAATATTTGGTATAAATGTCTATAGAAGTTAATTTCCGCAACTCGATTGGAGCGTGGTTAAAAGAAACAGTTGACGAAACAAAACAATAGGCCCGGACTATTAAAATTACAGGTAGTGACGAATATTTGAATGGCGAGTTAACAAAGAAACCAAGAGCGTCTAGAAGCTCGTCAAAATCGTATGCAAAGGTGAAGACAAATCACAGTTAAACAGAGAAGAACAACTGCAATTTAATGAAGAGATTAAACCACTGAAGAAAGAATACGAGGCATTGATAGGTGAAACTAACACTTGAAAAGGAAACCAAAGAAGTCAAAAAGGAGGAAGAAATAAAAACACTATCGAATGGCATGAAATACAAAAGAAAAACGTCGTAATGAGCGGAATTCGTACGAACGATAAAGACCCTATTAACTTGAAATCAGAAGAAAATCATAAAAAATATATCTGGGAGTAGAAGTCCAAGTTAAGGCAGTGTTTAATCTAGGAGTGAAAACTTGCGTAATAGAAGATGACTAGAAAATCAACACAAACTAATGGCCATAAAAGACGAAAAAATATATATCAATCACAATTTAACAAAGATAGAACGACGGAAAAAGAAGTAAAGAAGAGGGCACAAGAAGGAAAACGGAAAGGAGATCAAAATTGGATATAATCAAATAATCATTGAAGTAACGGAATTGAGGAAAAACAAACGAAAGAGCCGGTGCAGTAAGACTAATTGTGAAACCAGGAAAAATAAAAAACGTGAATAGTGAAGAAAATGTAAATGAAAGATTAATGAGGTCTATAATTCGATAATAGCCTATTGACCAAATGATAATGCGAGGAAAGAAGAAAAATAGAAGTTTTTCCGGTCTCTCTAATCAATCTTGGATAATGGGGATAGAAAAGTCATAATAATAGGAGACGTGAATGGAGGAGTAGGCAATAACAATGAAAGAGTTGAAAGATATATGAGGGAAGCAAAGAAAAACCAAAATGCATAAAGAGCATCCTGAACTAAGGAGTAGAAGTTTGGGGCTGGAAATAATGGAAAGGATACACCTAGGGTACTCAACTTGGAGAGATCAGGGAGCGAAAAGTTAGGAAAATGGCAGTGAGGTATGAGATGACACTAAGGGGCACAGAACATAGCCTTGCCAAGAAGGTATCGGAGGATCAAGAGAAGAGAAATATTGACGTTGGAAGAAAGTAGGATAAAAAGATGAAAGGCATGATTGGAGCTCAAGATGCCTAGATATAAGTATATGGGGAGGGAGATCGATAGAAGACGGGAATTACAAAAAGTTCGAGCTGGATGAAGAGTACAGGAGGTGTAGTTTCTGTGGAGAAGAATGGGTCGGATTGGAACATTGGGTAGGAGAATACAGAGAAATAACACTGAAAGAAGAAGAAAGCAAAGAAGGAAAAGATTGGAGAAGAATTATGGGAGAAGACGGGGGGTGTCTAGAAATATTAGTCACAATAAAGGAAAAGAAGGGGAGAGCAGGAGAAGAGGGAAATGGAACAACGGGAGGAATAGAGAATGGGACCGCAGGAGGAGACGGAAGGGAAAGGGACCGAGTTAAATGAGATGTAGATATTATGCTGTGATGAATATGCAAATAAATGTTTTTTTATGAAATAGAAAATAAAATATGTAACTAAATACAAAAAAAAACTAAGACAGTGATAATCACAACAGAAGAGATACAGCACGGAATTGAAATAGAGGGCAAAATTCTGGAACAGGTAAACGTTACAATTATCTGGGGACAGTTATAGGACAGAATGGAAAAATAGACCAGGAGATAACAGAGATAATAGGAAAAGCGGGAATAATATTTAGCACCCTAAGAACAACATTCCTTGGCAAAGGGAAAATAGCTAAATTTGTAAAAACACAAGTTTATCAGAAGGTGTTGAGATCCTCACTTATATATGTTAGTAACCAATAGAAATAAAAGCAGGTTATAGAAATCAAAAATCAAAAACCAAAGGAGTCTCTTGAAGAGACAGTATCGATCGAAATATAAATAGAAGAAATAGAACTGAGCTGAATGGGACACACACCGAATGTAGGAAGAGAGAAAAATAAAAGAAATTTTCAAAGAAGAATAGTTAGGAAACATAGAGTTGGACGACCCAGAATGAGATGGGAAGAACAAGTAAGAAAAGAATAGACTGGCCCAGGATAGAAATTTATTGAAATCAAAAAAATATGAAATACCTGTAAATGTAATATAAAAATTGTACAAACATAGTCCGACACCTAAGTGAAAGTAAAAGAACTTAAAGCAATATGGTTAATCATGATTAACTGGTAGAATTGTATTAGAAGACAGTATAAAATGTAAAACTCGAATTTGTCATTTTTTATTTTTAAAGTTTTATTGTGTTATTTTAAATAATCACATATAAATAAATATTGAGTAATACAACGTCGTATTTCACTACAACATGCAGCTGTGATTTATCTTGTTTGTCGCTGAATATGTTTCTGTGAACGGATTGGTGGACCTTTTTCGGACACCTTCAGATATTGAGCTACCTTTATTACCTGGCCTATAATGAGCCTATCACGTTCACTCGGTTTTGATTCGCCAGAGAGCAACAAAAGGGACACATTTACCTGAAGTGGCGTTCTTAAGGGGGGCATATCATTAAAGTAAGTAATTGAATTTTTAGTAGCTCTATTGTAAAAATAATACATTTATTGGTTTGAGGCAACCTTCGCTTATTAGATTATTATAACATTAACAACAAAACATTAACAACTATCTACATAACAATATTAATATAACTTAATTAACTTAAAAACTATGGTAACTATATTCTATTTTAATAAACCTTATTCGATATTAGCCTTTAATTATTTGATTATTGCAATTAATAAGTCAAACGATAACAACATTAATCTAATTTAATTGTTAATATTAATATGACTTAATTATTTTATTTATTGAGCGAGTTACACATAACCATTTTGACGAAAATTGAATAATAGGTAATGTGAAATATTCACAACTTCGTTATATGTTAAATCGGGTTTGAAAAGTTACCCCATCGAACAATATGGAAGTAACAATACTTAAAAACGAATGAAATAACCTATAAACTGTACATATATACATATATAATAATTATTTAATTTACAGGAAATTGCAGGCACTTTTAATTCGCACCTCTTCTTCGGTACTGGTTAACTTAATCATCATCTGAAAATAATATAATTTAGTACGTTTTTATTACGAGTCAACGATATGTAAAACACTTAAAAACAGGACTTAATATTTTTAAATGCAATGTCTTGCACCTATCAATCAATTAAACCATGTCTTAGCAATTCGGCACCCAACGCGTCGAGCTTGAACTGTTCTTCTAGATCACTAGCAACTAAGTAAGGAGGGAACTTACCATCTGTGTCACTCAGGTCGATAACATCGTCGGAAATCTTAAGCACCTTCGCTAATTTCTTAACCTTTTTGGTATTATCGGCCGCTCTAGCTACCATTTCTAGAAATAACGACAATGGTCAACGGTTTCAATATAAAATCAAATAAATGTTTGCAGTAATAAATTTTATTTAACTTAATTAAAATATACGGTGATTTGAACGGAAGAGGAATTGTAAAGAATGACTGAACTTTGAGTATAATAATATTTGTGGAAGCACAAGTATACCGATAGTAAAAGTTGATAAATTTGCTCTTAAAACATTTAAATGTAAATTAATCTAACATTTTATCAGCTTACAGAAACTGTTCTAGATCACAGATAACTAAATAAGGAAGGAAACGTACTTTTCTTGCCACACCGGTCGTCATCATCGTCGGAAATTACGATCACCTCTGCTGATTTCTTATCCTGGTTGTCATTAGGGGGCTCACCAATTTCTAGAAATAAAGATCAATTAATTTCCGTAATAGAGTTGCCAATAATAATTTAGTGAATTTGATTGATTTGATTTTCAGCTTAATGGTCTGATTAATATATACAGGAATCGTTCACAGGTCGTAGTTGTTGATCTATTTCGTTTGTAAACTCGTGACACGGATATTAAATTGTTAAATCAAATTATGACTAAATCACGACTCACTGATCACTTACATATTCAGATGGATTGTTGTCCATATTTGTTAAAATATGGACGATACTTTTGCATATGTAATAAAATGATCTACTTTGGTAAGTACTTTTCAACAGTTTTCGAAAAGTGCTGTGTTACTTTACTGCAGTCAGTTACCTTACTAACCACCATACTTCACTAAAGGTATGGTGCTTCGTTAGAAACTTTGTGAGTACACAATTAATATTGATATTTTCATAAAAATTACATTTTAAATGAAGTTTTTAGATTAGACCCGTAGTCATTGATTTAAATTCAGAAAACTCGCAAAATAGCTGTATTTTGATTGTTGCAACACTGGTACGCCTTATATATAGAAATTGAGCATACACGCATATATAATATAATAATACATGAATAATATATAAAAATAGTACACTAAATAAAATTACCTGATGCACGTGCCGTCTGCACCGATTCAGCTTTAAGAGCAATTATCCTTTCAGTTGCTTCTATGTACTCCGCTTCACATTTAAGATAAACTGCTTCGAACTTATGTTGTCTTTCACTCATGCATTCATCGGGAGCGAAGCCTAAAAGTTCAACTGAAACACGTTTATAAATTATATTGATGCCATATTAAATTAGGGAAATTTGAATTACATTAGGGTACTTGTAATACAATAATTCATTTTTTCAGATGCTCTTGCGAAATACTTTTTTTCTGGTAAAAACATTATAAAATGGGCCATGGGTGAAAATTAAAAACAATTTTGATATTCTTTTATCTGCAATCATTTCAGGTTTATATGTATCTATTACGGAGGATTTATAAACAATTATAACTTTTTAGCTAATTGAGGTACCTCAGTTATTCCTCTATCTAGAGATTTTGTGTCAGAAAAGTCACTTAAGTTCAGTTTCAGCCTCGAATTAAAATTGACTCAAATTCTGCAAACTCTATTTGCAAAATTGTTGTGTTTTGATGAGTGTAACAATGACACGTCTGAAATATATCAATTGATTTTTTCATCGACGACCTATGTACCCAACGAACTTTGCCCTGCCTACTTTTAGATATGACACATTCGCATATATAATTTAATGTTACTTTAATATGTCAAAAATAGCAAATAAACAAAACTAAAACTAATATTTACCAGATTCGGTTTCTTTCGTTTTATCTTGAATAGTAGTTTGCATTTCTTGGGCCATGTTGTTGCATTCATCCGGAGCGAGACTTAAAATTGCACCTGAAAAATGTATACAAATTATATTGATGTCATATTGAGAGAGAGAGAGAGATGTGAATTGCTCTAGTTTAATGTTACTATAATATGTAAAAAATAATATGTAGATTACCAGAGTCAGTTTCTCCTTCACGTTCAATAGTAGATGCATGTATTTCATGCGGAGTGATCATAAATAATTGATCTGAAAATTTTGTATAAATTATATCGAATGAGAGGAATGTGAATTGCGCTAGTTTCATCGAAATATTCTTCAACCACCGTCGTTCAACATGAAAACTTTTGGAGAGGGTCTGTTATGATTTAGGCGGGCATTTCGTTAGAGGCAAAAATTGAGCTTTTCATTCTTAAAGAACGATCGTTAAATTCACAGGGATATTCTTGCAGACTATGTTGTTCCTTTTGCACCATTCGTAGGGCAAGAGTTTTTATTAATGCAGGATTATGCAAAACCCCACACCGATAGGTGCGTCATGCGGTATCTACAGGAAGTGGAACTTAGAATTTTAGAATGGCCTGCGATGAGTCCTGACATGAATCCCATCGAACATGTTTGGAATGACTTGGGTTCGGTTGGGTTGGGTTTAATTAAAAGGGGCACTTGTAGAAGAATGGGATGACATTGATCAAAATATCATCCCATTTAATTCAAGGTATACCTCGACGAATTCAGGCATTGCTGGATGCTCGTGGATCCAACCCTCGTTACTGGTACCAGAAAACCTTACTTAATTTAAGATAATCTCTTTTTCATTTATTGTTCTTCTGTATTCTGTGTCTTTCTTATTTCTACTTGTTATTAAAACCTTTTTCGGTACAGTTTATAATTTGTTGACCAATTAAATCAATCAAGTAAAGAAATATTTGTTTTCAATAAATTAAAGGGGTGATAATTCCGATTTAGTTGGTGCGCCACTTTTTTTTGTAAGTTAATGATACTGCTTATTAATTGCCAGTGATGATAGGTGCAGCGAGAATTTTTGAAAAATATACTACATACACAAAATTATAGCAAACAAATATTACCATCTTCCAGCGGATCAACATCGTATGTTTTCAAGAGCAGTGATATTTGTGATGCCATTGATCCGTCTGATTGTGGTGGTGATGGTTTCAACTCCTCAACATCGCAATTTGGCCGAACTGAAAATAATTCAAATATTAATTTTTCTTATTAACAAACGATTTGTATGAAATTCAATGCAACCATTTTTTATTTCAAGACAGTGTGATTCCAAACAGTCCGTTAATAGTTTGTCAATGTCGCCACTAATTTAATTTTGTTAAAAAAATGCACAATACATTGCATATGTAATGAAAAGTTAGTGTATGTTTGAAGCAGTGGCCTAACTATATTTGATATTGCTTATTAATTGCCAGTGATGATAGGTGCAGCGAGATTTTTTGAAAAATATACTACACGTCACACGTGCATGTAAAAAATTATAGCACTAAAACAAATAGTACCATTTTCCAGTGGATCAACATCGTACATTTTCAAGAGCTCTGATAGTTGTGATGCTATAGATCCCACTGATTCTGGTGGTGATGGTTCCAACTCCTCAACACTGCGATTTGGCCGGACTGAAAATAATTCAAATTTTTTTTTTCTCTAATGGTACATTAAACACAATTACCTGATTCGCTTGCTGTGAGCACAGACTCAGGTTTAATACCACTTTTCATTTCAGTTCCATCGTTGTACGCCGCTTCACATTTAAGATAAACTGCTTCGAACTGAATTTGTTTTTCTTTCATGCATACGTCGGAAGCTAAGCCTAAAGCGATGTCATATTAAATTAGAGAAATTTCAATTGCACTAGGGTACTTGTAACAGATTTTTTGAAAAATATACATCTCCAACGTGCAGGTTAAAAATTATAGTACTGAAACGAATATTACCATCTTCCTGTGGACCAACTTCGTACATTTTCAAGAGCTCTGATAGTTCCAACTCCTCCGTACTGATCATTGGCCGAACTGAAAATAATTGAAATATTATTTTTTTCTTATTAACAAATGATTTGGATGAAATTCAAGGCAGCCATTTTTTTATTTCAAAACAACAGTGTGATTCCAAACAGTCCGTTAATAGTTTGTCAATGATTCATTTTGTTAAAAAAATGGCATTGCATATGTAATGCAATGATCTACTTTTCAAAGCACTTTTCAACAGTCATCGAAAAGTGCTGTGTTACTTTTAACGAAGTCAGTTACAAACTCCTACATCCATTAAGTTTAATAAATTACCTGATTCACTGGCTGTGGGCACAGATTCAGATTTAGTACCAGTTTGCGTTTCTGTTGCATCGTTGTACGCCGTATCACACTTAAGATACATTTCTTCGAACTTATGTTGTATTTCATTCATGCGTTCTTCGGAAACTAAGCCTAAAAATTCAATTGAAAAATGTTTATATATTATATTGATGTCATATTAAATTAGAGAAATTTCAATTGCACTAGAGTACTAGCAATTTTTCAGGAGCTTCTTGCGAAATATTTGACTTTTTTGAAATATATATTTATTGCAAATTCGGCCAATTCTTGGTTTCCAGATCTTTCCTATTTACAATTTCCTGAATATGGGTATTTTTTTAAATCATAGTTGTGAATTTAATTTTACTTCAGGTTCAGATGATACACTTTCTTAGCATTCATTTGATAATTAAGAAACAGCAAATTGTTCACAACTAATATATTTCCGCAGGGCAAGTGCAGTGCACATTTCTTGAACTTGTTAGAATCGCAGGTTGATTTTTTTAACTCATTAGGACAGCACAGCACAGTTACTTAATGTTTCATGATATAACTGTGAAACGTCCGAAATATATCAACTTATTTTTGCATCGACGAACTATTCATGCGACGAGCTTTTTGAAAAATGCCACATATTTTTATATCACATTCGCATATATAATTTAGTGTTACTATAATATGTAAAAAATAGCACATAAACAAAACTGAAACCAATATTTACCAGATTTGATTTCTTTCGTTTCATCTTGAATAGTAGTTTGCATTTCTTGGGCCGTGTTGTTTTTGTTGCATTCATTTGGAGAGGGACCTAAAATTGCACCTGAAAAATTTATACAAATCTTTAATTTAATCGAATGAACTTTATCTAATTCGACAAATTCATCGATTAAATACTTGTATAAATACAGATTTTAAGGTTAAATATCTGCAAAGCGGACTTCCTGCAAAAATATGTTTATTGCTGAAATTTTTTTAAACCACATGTTTATTTTCATATTTGGTACAGCTTATTAATTGCAAGTGATGATAAGTGGAGTGAGATTTTTTGAAAAATATACATTTCCACGTGCATGCAAACAATTATAGCACTGAAACAAATATTACCATCTTTCGGTGGATCAACTTCGTACTCCGATAGTTGTGATGCTATTGATTCGTCTGATTGTGGAGATGATGGTTCCATCATCGTCAGGACAACACTTGGACCTGGCCAAACTGCAACTAATTCAAATATTAAATTTTTCTTAGCAACAAACGATTAGGATGAAATTCAAGGCATCATATTTTATTTCCAAACATGAAAGTGATTCCAGACAATCCGTTAGGTGCTTGTCAATGTCGTCACTAAATTCGTTTTGGTCAGCGGATGAATATCAGAAGGCACAATATGCAATCATTGTTTATAATAAGGCTATCATCATTTAATTAATTAACACCAATGAAAGTAGTGCCCGAGTTTATTTAGCGCTTGGGAAGGCGGTGAACACTGTTGGTTGCATATGTGCCGATAAATGTTCCACCTCTGACTGAAATGAGACTTCCTACACCAACGATTCATCAAATCGTTTCAATGGGCTACTGAAAGGTATGGGGTTGTAGCGTAATACACTGCCAGAGACCATATGCCTTAGCCAGTGGCGACATTCAGGAGCATTTCAACGGGCTAGCAACCACATATTCGACATTTATGACTGGAAAAAAATTTTCCAACTCCAATATGACAATAGGTACTTTTAAGCCCACCGAGACAAACTTGTTTTAAATTCCTTGCTCATTTTTCGACATTTTGAGACATTTGAAAAAGTATATATTTAAGGATATTTAAAGGCGCGACCTTCCCCATACTTGAAACTGCTTATAAATTTGTAAATCGCGAGTGAGGCGAGATTTCCGAAAAAAATTTATATATCGTGGGACATATAATGTGTAAACATTCTAGCATAAAAACACATATTACCATCGTCATTGGCATCAACTTTGTACATTATCTCGAGGAGTGAGTCTTCCGAATTTTGAGTATTTGCATCGGGTAAACCTAAAAATAATTCAAATATAGTTTTTTTGCAAGTGAAAGAAAGTATTAGTTAAAAGCGGTCCGTTATATATGGTTTTGAAAAAATGTTGCTATGAATTCCATAACGATAATTGCTATATGAAAAAAATACCAACTAAATTTATTACAGACATACTGTGGGTATGGATATTTTTCTATCCTTGACATTATATCTTTTCTCGTATATAAATATTTTTTGTTGATAGACTTTATGGAACTTAAAGATATGTAACTGTAAGATGTTGCATCAGTTCGTTTCAAAATACAAATGGATCTAATACTATAGCACATAAACAAAACTGAAACTAAAATTACCAGATTCAATCCCTTGTTCAGCAACCGGTTCAGGTTGACTAGTCGTTTGCATTTCTTGGTCCAAATTCTTGTCGCATACATCCGGAACGAAGTCTAAAAATGCAATTGAAAATATTGTATAAATTATATCAATGCTATATTGAACGAGAGCAATGTAAATTGCGTTAATTTTTAATTTAATCAAACTAACGGACTAATGGACTTAAATTCAGATAATACAAAAAATTTGTCGATTTCGAAATTTTTCCTATTCATAAAATAGTCTAATCGATCGTCGTCGTTAACTTAAATTCAGTTGTAGGTGTAGCTTTTTTGGGAAAAAGCTTGCTCTGTTCGTTCTGAAATGTGTCAGATAAAAAAAATGTTTTATCTGCAACCAGATAAAACATTCTTGTATATATATATCGACCTGTTTTCACTACCCAAAAAAAAAAAGAGATAAAGGAAGATTCACAGACAATATAGAGATTTGGTGAAGATTTGTATAGTTTAGAGTTTCGAATTAAAATTGAATTAAATTCAGCAGACTCAATTTGCAATATTGTTGTATTTTTATACTTGTAATCTTCTGAAATGTACCAACTGATATTTTCCTGCACCAAACTAGTTTTTTAAAAAATGTTAAATATTTTTACATGTCACACGTTCGCATATATATGTAATTTTAGAATAAGATTTAAAAATAGTAAATAAATAAAATTAATATTACCAGATTCGGTTTCTTCTGTAGCCACCGTTTCAGGTTGAATAGTGGTTTCTTGGTCCAGACGGTTGTTGCGTTCATCCGGAGCAAAGTCTAAAAAAGGCATTTGAAAAATTTGGCATGTAAAAAATTATAGCACTGAAACAAATATTACCATGTTCCGGTGGATCAACTTCTGATAATTGTGATGCTATTGATCTGTCTGATTGTGATGGTTCCAATTCGACAACACTGAGCTTTGGCCAAACTGAAAATAATTCAAATATAATTTTTTTCTTATCAACAAACGATTTGGATGAAAATCAAGCCAACCATTTTTTATTTCCCAATAACAGTGTGATTCAAAACAGTCCGTTGGGTGCTTGTCAATGTCGCCACTAAATTCGTTTTGGTCGGCGTAGGAATATCAGCGAGCACAATATGCAATAATTGTTTATAATAAGGCTATTATTATTTAATAAAAGTGATTAATTAATACCAACGAAAGTATTTTCCGAGTATATTCAACGCTTGGGAAGGCGGTGAATACTGTTGGTTGCATATGTGTAGATAAATGTTCCACCTTTGACTGAGATTAGACTTCCTACACCAACGATTCATCAAATCGGTTCAATGGGCTGCTGACAGGCATGGGGTTGTACCGTAATGCACCATATGCCTCAACTAGTGGCGACATTCAGGAGCACTTCAGCGGGCTAGCAAACACATATTCGACATGTATGACTGGAAAAAATTGTTCCAACTCCATAATGACAGTAGGTACTTTTAAGCCCACCGATACAAACTTGTTTTAAATCCCTTGCTCATTTTTCATATCTTTAAATGAGATATTTGAAAAAGTATATATTTAAGGATATTTAAAGGGGCGACCTGCTCCATATTTGAAACTGCTTTTAAATTTGTAAATAGCGTCTGAGGAGATTTTCGAGAAAAAAAAGGTATGTATCGTGGGATATATAATGTGTAAAAATTCTTGAATAAAAACACATATTACCATCCTGATTGGCATCAACTTCGCACATTATCTGGAGCAGTGAGTCTTCCGAATTCTGACTATTAGCCTCGGGTAAACCTAAAAATAAGAACATGATTAACATTTTACCCAAGCGATAATCTCAAACAAAACAATATAAATGTGGAATGAAGCGCTGAAGAAGTATGAGAATGACAAAAGTGACAAAAGTGATGGCAATGAGTCAAGAAATAGATAAAATTAAAATTAGAGTAGAAGAAAAAAATATAGAGCAAGTGGACGAATTTAGATACCTAGGGGTGGTAATTCAAAGCAATGGAAAGTAAGAGAATTAGATTATACCACTTAATAAACCAAACGTTTATAAAAAGAGGTATCCAAGGAAACAAAAATGACAGTCTAAAGAACAATATATAGACCAATCCTAACCTACGGGAGCGAGACATGGGTAGCAAACAGGAAATTGAATTGAGTAAAATCCAGGCAAGCGAAATGAAGTACCTAAGAGCAGTTAAAGGAATAACCAAAAGAGATAGAATTAGGAATGTAGTGATCAGGAAAGTCCACTCTAGAATACATAGAAGAAAAGCAACTGGGTTGGTGGGACCACTTACATCGAATGGAAGACAACATACCAATAAAAAAAGTGTGGGAAGCCAGAGTGAAAACGAAAAGAGGAAGAGGAAGACGATCAGAAACAACATAATAGCAAAAATAATAAATAGAAGAGGGAACAATGTACAAGAAGTGATCAGCATAGCCAAGGACAGGAAAGCATGGAAGCATTTTGTAAAACATGAGATGTAACTAGACACCCCGACACCGAAAGGTATAAGGAGAATTGACTATATATATATAAGTAATTGGGAGCGCTCAGTTTTCCTGCATATAGAGATTTGATGTTTTCAGTAAAGTTATTTAAGTTTTGTATAGTTTAGAGTCTCGAATTAAAATTGAAATAAATTCAGACTCAATTTGCAAAATTGTTCTATTTTGATTATTGTAATGAAACGTCCGAAAACATCAGCTGGTATAGCTGATGTTTTCCTCCGCGAACTATGCACCCAACAAGCTTTTTAAAAATGTAAAATATTTTTACGTCACACATTTGCATATATATCTGATGTTAGTTTAATACGTAAAAATAGCACATGAATAAAATTAATATTACCAGATTCAGTTTCTTCTCTAGCCATCGTTTCAGGTTGAACAGTCGTTTGTGTTTCTTGGTTCAAACTGATGTTGCGTTCATGCCGAGCAAAGTCTAAAAAATCATTTGAAGATTAAATTGTATAATGCCATATTAAATGAAAGAAATGTGATATGCGCTAGTTTTTAATTTAATCCAATTAAAACGGATTTCATAATTTTCACTATTCCTATAATTATAAATATTTGGACAAATTCAGTTAATTGCTTAGTTTAATCGATCGTCGTCGTTAACTTAAATTCAACAAACTCGCATTATTGCTGTATTTTGATAATTGTAACACTGGAACTTGAAAATAGCACATTGAATATAATTACCTGTCTGACTTGCTGTGTGAACCAATTTAGATTTAGTACTAGTTTTCGTTTCCATTAATTCTATGTCCACCGTTAAATATTTAGGACAGAGTTGGAATTTATTTTGTTTTTCATTAATGGATTCATCTGGAGCGCCTAAAAATTCAACCGAAAAATGTTCTTAAATTATATAGCTGCCATATTAAATACGAGAAACTTAAACTTAAATTCAGCAATTATTGATTTATTAATTTTTCCTATTCTTAAATCCAAGATATTTACACACATGCATATTTTAAGATTAAATATCTTAAAAGGAAAGTACCCCAATAGTTTAAACTGATTATTATTATTTTGAAAAATAATAATAAAAATATTTTTTTTTGTCACACATTCGCATATATATTTAATGTTATTTAAATAGTAATCATGTTACCTAATACAGTTTCTTCTGCAGTAACCGTTTCAGTTTGAGCAGTGGTTTGCATTTCTTGGCGAATATTGTTGTTGCATTCGTCCGGAGCGAGGCCTAAAATTGCATATGAAATATTTGTATATATTATATTGATGCCACGTTCGTGTTCGTATTCATAAAATTTCGGTTATTTGAAAAGGTTAAATATTTGAAAATTTTAACAGTTTAAACTGCATAAATGTGTTCAATGAATGTTTTTCCTGAACTACCAAATTAATATTGATTTGAATGATAGGGTTTTTTGAAAACTGATACATAGTACTTTAATAAAACTGATTGCAAATATTACCACGTTCAGTTGCTTGGGTATCAGCCGATTCAATCAAGTTTGGGTCACGAGAAACATCTGTGGACAAACCAAAACATACTTTAGACAGAACATTTATATTGACTTAAAAAACATCACTACTTTACTGCTATTTTAATGATGGTGAAGTTGATAAGAAAATTCAACTAAATAGTAATTTATTTTATATATAATGTCAAACAAATTTATGGCATTCGAATTTGTTTTGGTTTCGTGTTTTCGATCTGGTATCTGGCATCTTACAATTAATAACTTGAACAGATTAGAAGATTAACCTAACAACTAAAATATATGATATATTACCTAGAGATGTAGTGGATTAGCATAAACGTAGACAAACAATAATTTATAATAGAAAGTTTCACAATATTACATCCAAAACTTGAGGAAATTGGACAGTTATGCTAGATTAGAACTGAATAAAATTAAAACTCATGAACGTTGGTTTAAAAACTTGAGCAATGTTGACTTTCCTCAGGATGTACAGGAGTTAAAAAACATCACTACTTTACTGCTATTTTAATGATGGTGAAGTTGATAAGAAAATTCAACTAAATAGTAATTTATTTTATATATAATGTCAAACAAATTTATGGCATTCGAATTTGTTTTGGTTTCGTGTTTTCGATCTGGTATCTGGCATCTTACAATTAATAACTTGAACAGATTAGAAGATTAACCTAACAACTAAAATATATGATATATTACCTAGAGATGTAGTGGATTAGCATAAACGTAGACAAACAATAATTTATAATAGAAAGTTTCACAATATTACATCCAAAACTTGAGGAAATTGGACAGTTATGCTAGATTAGAACTGAATAAAATTAAAACTCATGAACGTTGGTTTAAAAACTTGAGCAATGTTGACTTTCCTCAGGATGTACAGGAGTTCCTGGCTTTAGGCTCTAGATTTTTCGTTCCTCCCTCGCCTATATAAAGATATAAAAATTCAGAACTTACTTGCTGACGTTGAAAATATAACATTGGAGGTACTGGAACCTCGCAGAGACTTATATCGCGCTCGTGTCACCAATATCACCACCAACTCCGCGCACAAAAACACTGCCACGACATCAGTTATCAATAAACAATTTAACAAATGTTAATTTTTTCTGAAGGAAAATACAGAGCTGATAATTCGCAGGACTGACAAAGGTAACGTGACGGAGGCGATGACCAAGGTGGACTATGTTCAGAAAGACATGGCCATCATCACCGACACTACTTACTACAAAACCCTAAACCGTGATCCCACCACCTCTATTCAAAATAAAAACAATGAAATCATAAAAAGCTTAAAGAGCCACAAATTTATAAACGACAATGAATCGAGATTACTTAATATGTATAGGGGGTACCACCAACATTTTATGGTTTACCTAAAATTCATAAAGAGGGCTGCCAACTAAGACCCATTGTGGCCACTATCGATACCCCCACCGAAAAGCTATCTAAATTTGTGACTCATATTCTAGACCTATCAATGGACGGATAAGACAGCCCCTATTTTGTGAAAGACTCCTTCCAATTTGCCGATTTCTTTAACAGCTTTCAACTACCTGATGGGTTCGTACTAATAAGCTTGGATGTGGTTTCCTTGTTTAGTAATGTCCCATTATCACTGGTCACTACCATCATCGAGGAGGAGTGGGACTCTATTAGTCCTCGTTGTAAAATTCCGTTAGCCACTTTCACTAAAATTATTAACTTTTTATTCAAGTCAAGCTATTTTACATTTGACGACGCATTTTACACTCAGTACTAGGATGCCCGATGGGTACCAACTTAAGTCCTACGATAGCCCAGATGGCAATGGACTCTCTTCTGGATTCGTGCATTCCTAAACTTTCCTCCAACTTGACCTTCATAAAACTATATGTTGATGATATTATTTGTGTTGTCTCCCACAATGACGTAGAGGAAACACTCACACAATTTACGGCTGAACGAGAAAACAATAACAGTGTTGCGTTGTTGGACACTAGAGTGACTAGACACACAGACAATAGCATCATGTTAGATTGGTACCAGAAACCTTCGAGTTCAGTGAGATACATCAATTATTATTTCTACCATGCCATAAAAATAAAGATCAACTTTATTTTGGCCATGAAGGACAGAATTATAAAAATCTCACATCCTACATTACGAACTAGCAACATAATTGCACAAGATTCTGATAGAGAACTCATACCCTATTGGGCTACTTAACGAATTGCTATTAAAAGATAGGATAAGGAGTATCGCTCCATCTGGGGAAGATCGTGTACTGGAAATTTCTAAATTCAAACCTTTATACCATATAGATCTCACCCAAAAAATTATTCGGCTATTCAGACCTGAGAATATAAAATTTGCCAAATGTAATATAAAAACTTTGCAAACTCTGTTTTCCAACACGAAGGATAAAGATGAAACTGACCGGAAATGTGACCTGGTTTATAAAGTCTGCTGCCGCGGGTGTGAGCAAGTGTACGTGGGACAAACGACCCAACAACTGAAAAAGCGTATCACGCAACACAAAAGTGATACTAGAAACAAAACTAATTCGTGTGCCCGGCTGCACATGCTCAAAAAACGGGACAGTTGGATTATAACAATATAAAAATTATGAGTGTCGAATCTAACTGGCACAAAAGGTTGTATCACGAAATGTTTCATATAAATAACGAGCCTAATGACATGAACTCCAAATCAGATATTAGAGGCCTTAGCCAAATTTATACTTATTTACTGCATTGTTGGGGTATATATATATATTTAAATATTAAAAAGTATATTGTCTTTAAGCTGGGAGAGTATATTTTGCTTCTTGATTGATATCAATAAGCAAAATATACTCTTGCTTCTACTCTAGCCTAGCTGCATGGTTTTAATACGACCAACTTTTAAACATAAAATAAAAATTCAATATTGAATTATGAACGATTTATAGACAAACTTTAAAAATTTTGTAAATGCCTTATTAGTTCAATAAATTGAAATAAATATTACCTGCTTCAATAATCTCCACTCGTTCACGTTTTCTCCTCTTTTTAGACCGTTGGGCATCAGAATCTGGGAACATTTTATAGGTAATAAAAATCCTATGTTATGCGAATTAATATAGCATTGATAAGACTAATACCGTGATGTATCTTTAATCTTATTCAACAAGGTATAACGGAATGTAAAGCATAATTAGCCTTAAAGAGGCGAAATGTTTAACGACCAGAATTGGCGTAATTAATTTTTATTGTTATTTTATTTGGTTTGTCCCATAAAGCATTTATGCAAACAAAGACGAGGAATAAATTGAGAGAATGAAAAAAACCTGTCGATCGCTGAACGAGAAATTCTCGTGTAAGAAACGTTCATGTAATAAAATACATTACATACATTCATCGATGTTTAATTCTTAACACCAACTTACTTTCTCTGGACGATGATGAAGCATCCCTGGTGGGGAAACATCTGCTTTCGATCGTATCGACGTTCCAGATTCCACTGCTGCTGCTGATGATGGCTGTGGCCATCGATTTTCGAGAGTCTAAGAGAACATGATTTTGAATTCCAGATTAATATAATCAAAAAATAAATAAATAAATCAAGACTTTGTATTGTATTGTAAAATCACAATATAGTATCATGAATAGGTTGACAACAAATGATTAATACTTTGATGTGTCAAATTGATTCAACGTCACTCAACGCCTACTACGTCAGGGACGCTAAGTAATGACCTCCCCTCGTATTGTAGCGCAGCAGAATCTTTCGAAATGCTTTCCCTAAAGCGGCACCTATGAAGGCAAAGCATTTTGTCGAGCCCCATGGGAATCTGTATAGTATTATACACCATGTATATGAACAGTTACTACTTCTTCGTTACTATTGGTTACGTTGTTTAATTTTAGGACAGCAAATGTGTTTGAAGTCTATAATCCTTCTTTCGTTAAAGTAACATTTACAAAGGAAACCATCCACCTATAACCCTTTGATAAATATTTGGGAAAATTAAATTTTGATTTGTTTTATTTCTTAAAGCATCAACGGGCCAAAGTAGCAACTGTGCCCAACATACAACATACAACGTATGGGCTAAGTGCTGCTGTAGGTTGACGTTGTAGGTCACAGAACTTTCCCTTTGAAATTAATTAGTTTTGCAAAAGACAAGAATATATGAACAAAGTATGAGAGGACATGTGGTTTATCATTGTCCAAAGAATTTCCCAACCAGTTGGTCTAATGTTCCTTTCAGACGCACACAATTTTAAGTTAACCAACTGATTGCTCTTGAGTCATATTTTTTCAAATTTCGTCACCCACTGTCACACAGGCCCACTTATCTGGTAGCTGTAAAATTTACTACAATAATAGAAATGGAGCCATGTAGCATTTTGATTTGGTGCAAATTTACATTACCCTGACATAATTTGTATTTCTGAACAGAGTCGCAGTTCAAAGGAGGGGGACTCTTAATATTAGCAAGGAAATGTATTGACATCCTTCCTGATGTGATTGCAAAGAAATATCGAATTATCGAAATATCTCTAATATTAGTTTTTAGTAAGATTTATGAAAAGATCCTGAACGTGCGCCTGCTTTCATTCTTGGCCAAAAATAATCCATTACATAGTAACAAGTTTGGATTTGTTCATAAAAAATCAACTAAGGATACTTTTATAAAAAATGGCTAATTATGGTATTAGGGGAATCGCATTAGAAATATTTCGATCGTATCTTAGTAATAGAACACATGCCACTGGTTTGAGGGGTATGACAGACAATGTATACAAAATTATATTCAAAACCGAGTGAGTTTGATTGTGGTGTACCTCGGGGGTCAATCTTAGGACCAACCCTGTTTCTGATTTATGTTAACGACCTCCAGAGCGAAATCAGTTATCTAACTGTACAGTTTGCAGATGATACAACCTGTGTCATGACATCTGATTCAGTACCCGAAATTGCACAGCGTCAAATGCAATCTCTGAAATGTCCACGTGGTGCAGCAATAACTCCTTGATGATGAATGAGAACAAAACAAAATTAATAAATTTTTTTATTAAACATAACGTTGACTATAGCCTATTCATTCCGACACATAATAAATCACTTCCTGAAGTTGAGGCCGTAAAATTCCTAGGTTTGCATCTTGACAGGCATTTGAATTGGGATGTGCACTGTGCATCCCTTTGTAGTAAATTGTGCTCAGTGCTTTATGATTGCAAATTAAAAACAAAAAACACGTGTCTACGACCTCCATAAACCAATATTATTACGCCCACTTAGAATCACATATGCGTTATGGTATAATTTTTTGGGGATCGGCTTCTAGCTTTACGGATGTGTTCATAATTCAAAAACGCGCTATTAGATATATGTGTACTGTACCTTACCGCACACCTTGCCAATCGTTATTTCTTAAATTAAATATACTAACTCTACCAAGTTTATATATTATGGAACTGGTGCTGTTTTTTCTAAATAATAAAGAAATATTTTTACGTAATTGTGATATTTACTCGACCATGGTGACACGTAATTGTAATGGGCGACTATTCCAACTCACAGATCCAAATTTTATGAAGAGGGACCCTATTAAAAAGCCATTGCAACATATAATGCTTTATCTGATAACTTAAAGCACACACACATCGTTTCATATAATTATTTTCTGGGCAGAAATAAGCACTAGCGGGTGATTTAGTCTTACAAACAAGCATTCAAAGTAGGAAAAGTATAGTACTTACGGGCATAAGTCACGTCCCTAGAATCTTTGTTCGAATCGCCGTCAGAATCGTCATTACTGTTATATCTGGAATCGGAACTTGAGTCGCGTTCTAAGAAAAACAATTTTATTTGTAGTTGGTTAAAGATTATTTATATGTTAAGCGATTTTAATCAAAATCAAAAAATGATTGAAGCCAAGTTTACATACGCGGAACATGTACAACAATATTTAGAGGTTAAGTTCATAGAAGCTAATGCAGCGCAGCGAAAATATGTGTAAATTGCAAAATAACGGCTCACTTACCTCGTTTCATGTCTGCGAATTTTGAACACCTTTTTAACACTCAATTGCGCGTTTTATACTGGATAATTGTAAGCAAGATATTGACACAGGGAATACTAAAGCATTGCGAATATTTGAAGTGCATATCATACAGGTGCAACGGTGGCGCCGCTAGTGGGCGCTGGTGTTCCTGTCAATTCAAGTCGTGTTCTAACAGTAACAGAATCTTATTTATTTCAAATTTCACACACGTTAAATATATTTTGTGAAATCGATGCATTCGCATATGTTCAAAAAGTACGGTGATGATTTACATTTTCAGCGATTTTAATCAAATGAAAAAATGACTTAAGCTACATTCACATGCGCCCGTCATGTAGCCGATCTTGCAATTAAAAGATGACAGACCATGTACATGCAGAACTATAGTTTGATTAAAGCTAATGTAGCGCAGCAGAATCTTTTGAAACTTTTTCCCTAAAACGGCACCTATAACGACAATACGTTTTGACGAGGCCCATTGGAATCCATATAGTATTATACGCCATGCATATAAACATTTACTACTTCTTCGTTATTATTGGTTATGTTGCTTTAAATTTATGACAGCAAATGTACTGTCTGTAGTTTATGTAGTTTATGTAGTTTGTAATCTTTCTCTTCTTAAAGCAACACTTACAAGGGAAAAATGTTCTTATCACGAGATCAATTTAGTTAGAACCATCCACCTGTGACCCTTTGGTGTATGTGAAAAGTAAACTTTATATTCGTCATTTTCTGAAATGCATTAAAGGGCCAACTGTGCCACAACGTACAACGTACAACATATCGGCTAAGTAAGAGAGTAGAGATGTAGTTCTAAGTTGTAGGTCACAGAACCTTCCCTTCGAAATAAATTGTGTTCTTCTGACTAAGATCTTCTTCTATTTTTCAAACATTCAAATTCAAAATATGATTATTGCTATCAAAAGGAATTATGGTCTATGGGAAGCAAAACAACACCAGGTGCAAGAAAACCATAGTCAAATTTAGTCTTTGTTCCACTTTCAAATTTGGCTAGCTTATAAATATAGTATAGTATAGTAATAGCAATTGAATATCTCAGCAAAATTAAAGTTTGCAAAAGCGAAACAAAGTATGAGAGGTATCATTGTCCAAACATTTTCCTAAGTTAGTTGGTCTAAGTATAGTGCTTAGAAATTGAGCTTACAGTTCTTCAAACAAAAGCTGGCAAAGCAGGTTAATGCATTTGAAATTTATAGAAATAGTAAAGTTTCGACTATGAAAAAAGTTGATTAAAAATATCTTAATTTTCTACTATTTAGTATACCTTTAACTAATTTCAGACAATCTGGTAATGCATGGTTTGTGTCTAAAATATGTTGGGCTACACTTGAATTTGCAAGTCTAAATTAAAATGTGCTATATATCTTTTATAACGAGTTCTACTTGAACGATTCTTTTGCTGGACATATTCTATGACATGAATCAACGTTTATAAATTTCTTTCATTTCCGAAAAATATCTATTTCTATATTGTCATTATTACTAATTAACAATGATAAACGTTCATTTGTTTCCGTTTCGATTGTAAATGTAATAGGTCTTTATTTCGAATTTAATTGGTTCCAAAAATGAGTTGGATTTCCTAGGAACTTCTTTTAAAATCCATTTCAAAATGTCTCCTAAACGAATTACATTCCAATTTAAAACATTTTTTAAACATGCATAGGAATAACAACGTGAACTTCTAGTATCCATCTACTATAAGTCCATCTTGATCCTGTGAGCAATGATCTTACAACAAATTAAACGAAAATTTCGCCTGTTCCAGCAACCTTTCAATTGAGAAATTGGAATATTCAGGAAAATGTTTAAATTCATTTGCTAAAAAAATGCAAATCAAGCTAGGCGGTGATAATTCCTGCCAAACCAAAATTTCTCTTTCTCCAGCAACCTTTGAGTTTTTAAATGAAACATAACAAATATTGAATTGAGAAACTTTCTTGCTGTTCAGAAAAATGTTTGAATTCATTTGCTAATCAAAACAAGTAAGGCGGTGAGAATTCCTGAAACGGTGAGTCTCATCGATTTACCCGGCTTGTGTATTTTTGGTAACATACATTCTAGGTGCTAAGGGAGTTGATATTTACTGTAATGTAATTTCTGGTAGTAATTTTTTAACAGTGGACAGTTCTTTAAGTATCGTTTCTCTGATTATTTTCAGTGGATTTTTGCATAAGGCCCCACTAATACTAAATGCTTAACACTCTTACTATAGTCGGTTTGTTCCATAATATCTAATTTATTCCTTATGCCTTTAAAAGTCTGTTGAGGTTGTTAATGATTTTCAATTTTTTATTATTTGATCCTGTTTATGTTGCTGCAAGTTTTGCCTGATTCCGCTCTTGCAAGTCTCACTGATAAAAGATTTTGAATCTGATCGATGAAACTTAGTATACTTAGCATTTGTCATATTTACTGTACTGTACTGTACCATACTAGACTACACTATATTATACTTTACTATATACTATGCTATACTACACTATACTGAACTGTACTGTACTGTACTGTACTTTACTATACTATACTATCCTATGCTATGCTATCCTATTCTGTTGTGTTCTGTTCTGTTCTGTTCTGTTCTGCTCTGCTCTGCTCTGCTCTGCTCTGTTCTGTTCTGTTCTGTTCTGTTCTGTTCTGTTCTGTTCTGTTCTGTTCTGTTCTGTTCTGTTCTGTTCTGTTCTGTTCTGTTCTGTTCTGTTCTGTTCTGTTCTGTTCTGTTCTGTTCTGTTCTGTTCTGTTCTCTACTGTTCTGTACTATTCTGTACTGTTCTGTTCTGTACTGTACTGTAATATACTATACTATACTATACTATACTATACTATACTCTACTGTACTGTACTGCACTGCACTGCACTGCACTGCACTGCACTGCACTGCACTGCACTGCACTGCACTGCACTGCACTGCCCTGCCCTGCCCTGTCCTGTCCTGTCCTGCCCTGTCCTGTGCTGTGCTGTGCTGTGCTGGGCTGGGCTGTGCTGGGCTGGGCTGCGCTGCGCTGCGCTGCGCTGCGCTGCCCTGCACTGCACTGCACTGCACTGCACTGCACTGCACTGCACTGCACTGCACTGCACTGCACTGCACTGCACTGCACTGCACTGCACTGCACTGCACTGTACTGTACTATACTATACTGTACATGCTATAATGGCAACTTTGTTAATATTGAAATATTGAACATATTGATTCCTTGCGATATGTAGACATAGTAGCTAACCCACGACATGACAAACGGAGGCCATTGGTAGCACAAGACGTCAAACATAATTGCATTTGTATTTGCAAATTTGTACCTTTCTCATGCGGAAAACTTTATAACGAATTTTATGCCTATAATATATCCGGATAGTTATACTGCTCTTTTAAACTATTGAACTAAAGTGAATGGAAAGACATGTACAACTGATATGCAATACCAAACTATGTCCTGGTTCAGTAAACATAACAGTTTATGAAATTTCCATCAGTTAATTTAGCGCTTTGATAGAAACGTTCGCCAACCTAATAAATAGAATCAACTGTCGAGATTTTCTACTAAACTATTGACTTTATCTGAACAACTGTTGACGTTTACTGATCAACTTTTGACGTGCATCTATTCGAATACATTAATTCAATAATTTCTCTATTTATATAGTTGTTGGATTGGGTCGAGTTAAATTAACATTTACATATTACAAACATGACAATAAACCAAAGTTGTTTTATTAAAAAACTTTTTGAAACAAATAAATAATTAAAAAAAATATATTACATTTAAAAGTTTAACAGTATGTAACAGCCGCCATATCCGTATTTCTAATATCCATATCCATCTTCATTGCCCCCTAAAAATGAACAACAAATTTAGTATACATTAGTTATTATAATGAAATTTCAAAACATTTTTATAATTGTAGTTTTATAAACTACCACTGTTTATAAATTTTTTTTTGAAATTTCATGGTTTTAATTTAAGAAAATTAAAATATTATATTGACATCACTATCCTCATCAAAATGTTTCATCAAACTATACGAGTAGATTATCATTTCGAACGAAATATTATGGAAATATTTAGAAATTAATATGTGGACTGTTGAAATGGACAAGGATGCAATAAGTATTGGATGGGATAGAACTTCAGAGGAACTTGAAAGGCGTGAAAGGATTTTGACGATAAATTGATGGAAAGGAAACTTGGACGTGGTAGTTGATTCTACTAGAACTCGAAGAAAGAAGAAGGTACGTTGGAAAGTTTATGGACATTTCTACATCTGGACATCTGGAAACTGGACTAATGGAGCAGAAGGATAGATGAATGCATTAAGAGGCGGAATTTATAAGACATAATAAGAGTAATAAAATTGTCCAGAATTAAATAATTGGGAACTGGTGTAAGAAATGAGCGTAATAATACATAAAGATATGGGTGGGAGAATCCTTGGATATGTATGAAAGACGATGTAATAGACGATTGAACAGTAAAAAGAGTACGCCATTTACATATCATGCGAACAAGAAGACATGGACACGTAGCGAATAAAGAATAATAATATTATCAATGCGGTAATCTATTATGTGAATTAAAGGTTTTTCTTACCACTATTAGAATCTTCGACTTGTAGGTCGTCAACTTGGCCATGGAATCATTGCGGTTGTAGATAGTTCAGTATATTACCTATAAATATTATAATATTAGTTTCAAAATATTTTTTATTTGGTTACATGTTAGTAGGTATTAGTAAACATATTTTAGTTTCAATTTGGCAAGGAAAGCCGAACGTGGTAATTGATTGCAATAGATCTTGAAGAACAAGATCAGTTGAAAAGTATAAGGACTTCGAAGTTGAAAGGAACATGAAACATCTTGCGGCATGGAAAAAATGTAAAGGAATCTCAAAAGGATTTCATTAAAAGTAAAGGTCTCCTCTTGGAGGGACCGACTTACAATTGTTTAAATCTTCGGCTGGTAGGTTACCAGCTTGGCCATGGAATTCTTGCCATTGGAATCCTAGCCCATGTAATCCTTGCAATTGGAATCCTAGCCCATGAATTCCTTTGTCATGGAATCCTTGAGGTGGCGGGTTGTTTGATATATTATCTATAAATATAATATTGGTTTCAAAATATTTTTTATTTGGTTACATATTAGTAGGTATTAGTAAACATATTTTAATTTCAATTTGGAAAGGAAATCTGGACCTGGTAATTGATTGCACTAGATCTTGATGAAGCAAGAAGGTCATTTGAAAATCTAAGGACGTCGAAGTTGGAAGGAACATGAAACACCTTTTGGTATTGAAAAAACTATATAAATGAATCTCAAAAGGATTGCATTAAATCTAAAGGTCCCGGAGGGACCGATATTTTGCTTACAATTGTTTAAATTTTCGGCTGGTAGGTCGCCAGCTTGGCCATTGGTATTCTAGCCCATGAAATCCTTTGTCATTGAATCCTTGAGGTGGTTTTATTTGGTTACATGTTAGCAGGTATTCGTAAACATATTTTAATTAACAATAACAACTTACTGTTGCCCTCGACTGGTTCCAATTCATCTTTGTTGTAGATAAAATCATTGTTATGGATCAAATCATGCTGCACGTCAGCTATAATGCGGTGTATTTCTGAGAGGCCTAAAATGTCATATTTTTAAAACACTCAAAATGATTCAAGCCACACTGACAGATTCTCAGTAAAGATAATACAATTATCAATGTTGTAACCGATTAAATGATTTAAAGATTTTCTTACCACTGTTCGAACTTTCAGCTAGTAGGTCGCCAGTTTGGACATGCAATCCTTGCCCATTTAATCCTTGCACATGAAATCCTTGGAATAGAAATCCTTGCGGTGGTGTGTGATTCGGTATATTATCTATAAATATCATTATATTTATTTCATAATAGAAAATATTTTGTATTTGGTCTTTTGAAATATAAACAGTAGCAATATTTATTACAAGCGGTGGAACTTCAAAGGACTGTCGAAATTTTGAAATAATTTTGACGATCAGTGAATATCTCAGTGTATTTAATGTAACATTTTCGGGCATAAACTCTTTAATAAATTTGTGAAATTAGTTGTAGAAATGTATTATATTATATTTTCGCATTAGTTCAACGTAATAATGAATACAACTTACTGTTGGCCTCGACCGGTTCCAATCCATCGATGTTGTAGCTAAATTCATCAGTATATTCCTCGTTTGGTATGGTGTGGATTATTTCCGAGTTGCCTAAGAGGGCATAAAATACATAAAACAACTTGTAAATAGTTCTCTTCAAGAAGTCAAGTCAAGTCAAGATGAATCAAATGATTTCAAGTCTAATGTCAGATTTTTTTAATGCACTCAAATGATCACACTGATGGATTCCCGATAAAGATAATAATATTATGAATGTTGTAATGGATTAAATGATTTAAAGGTCTCCTGCGGGGAAATTTTGCTTACCACTGTTTAAATCTTCTTCTTGCAGATTGCCAACTTGGCCATGGAATCCTTGCCATTGGAATCCTATCCCATGAAATCCTTTGCCATTGAATCCTTGAGGTGGCGGGTTTGATATATTATCTATAAATATAATATTTGTTTCAAAATATCTTTTATTTGGTTACACGTTAGTAGGTATTAGTAAACATATTTTAATTAACAATAACAACTTACTGTTGCCCTCGACTGGTTCCAATTCATCTTTGTTGTAGATAAAATCATTGTTATGGATCAAATCATGCTGCACGTCAGCTATAATGCGGTGTATTTCTGAGAGGCCTAAAATGTCATATTTTTAAAACACTCAAAATGATTCAAGCCACACTGACAGATTCTGAGTAAAATATTTTTTATTTGGTTACATGTTAGTAGGTATTAGTAAACATATTTTAATTAACAATAACAACTTACTGTTGCCCTCGATTGGCTCCAATTCATCTTTGTTGTAGATAAAATCATCGTTATGGATCAAATCATGCTGCACGTCAGCTATAATGCGGTGTATTTCTGAGAGGCCTAAAATGTCAGATTTTTAAAACACTCAAAATGATTCAAGCCATACTGATAGATTCTCAGTAAAGATAATACAATTATCAATGTTGTAACCGATTAAATGATTTAAAGATTTTCTTACCACTGTTCGAACTTTCAGCTAGTAGGTCGCCAGTTTGGACATGCAATCCTTGCCCATTTAATCCTTGCACATGAAATCCTTGGAATAGAAATCCTTGCGGTGGTGTGTGATTCGGTATATTATCTATAAATATCATTATATTTATTTCATAATAGAAAATATTTTGTATTTGGTCTTTTGAAATATAAACAGTAGCAATATTTATTAGAAACGGTGGAACTTCAAAGGACTGTCGAAATTTTGAAATAATTTTGACGATCAGTGAATATCTCAGTGTATTTAATGTAATATTTTCGGGCATAAACTCTTTAATAAATTTGTGAAATTAGTTGTAGAAATGTATTATATTATATTTTCGCATTAGTTCAACGTAATAATGAATACAACTTACTGTTGGCCTCGACCGGTTCCAATCCATCGATGTTGTAGCTAAATTCATCAGTATATTCCTCGTTTGGTATGGTGTGGATTATTTCTGAGTTGCCTAAGAGGGCATAAAATACATAAAACAACTTGTAAATAGTTCTCTTCAAGAAGTCAAGTCAAGTCAAGATGAATCAAATGATTTCAAGTCTAATGTCAGATTTTTTTAATGCACTCAAATGATCACACTGATGGATTCCCGATAAAGATAATAATATTATGAATGTTGTAATGGATTAAATGATTTAAAGGTCTCCTGCGGGGAAATTTTGCTTACCACTGTTTAAATCTTCTTCTTGCAGATTGCCAACTTGGCCATGGAATCCTTGCCATTGGAATCCTATCCCATGAAATCCTTTGCCATTGAATCCTTGAGGTGGCGGGTTTGATATATTATCTATAAATATAATATTTGTTTCAAACTATCTTTTATTTGGTTACACGTTAGTAGGTATTAGTAAACATATTTTAAATAACAATAACAACTTACTGTTGCCCTCGACTGGTTCCAATTCATCTTTGTTGTAGATAAAATCATTGTTATGGATCAAATCATGCTGCACGTCAGCTATAATGCGGTGTATTTCTGAGAGGCCTAAAATGTCATATTTTTAAAACACTCAAAATGATTCAAGCCACACTGACAGATTCTGAGTAAAATATTTTTTATTTGGTTACATGTTAGTAGGTATTAGTAAACATATTTTAATTAACAATAACAACTTACTGTTGCCCTCGATTGGCTCCAATTCATCTTTGTTGTAGATAAAATCATCGTTATGGATCAAATCATGCTGCACGTCAGCTATAATGCGGTGTATTTCTGAGAGGCCTAAAATGTCAGATTTTTAAAACACTCAAAATGATTCAAGCCATACTGATAGATTCTCAGTAAAGATAATACAATTATCAATGTTGTAACCGATTAAATGATTTAAAGATTTTCTTACCACTGTTCGAACTTTCAGCTAGTAGGTCGCCAGTTTGGCCATGCAATCCTTGCCCATTTAATCCTTGCACATGAAATCCTTGGAATAGAAATCCTTGCGGTGGTCTGTGATTCGGTATATTATCTATAAATATCATTATATTTATTTCATTATAGAAAATATTTTGTATTTGGTCTTTTGAAATATAAACAGTAGCAATATTTATTGGAAGCGGTGGAACTTCAAAGGACTGTCGAAATTTTGAAATAATTTTGACGATCAGTGAATATCTCAGTGTATTTAATGTAACATTTTCGGGCATAAACTCTTTAATAAATTTGTGAAATTAGTTGTAGAAATGTATTATATTATATTTTCGCATTAGGTCAACGTAATAATGAATACAACTTACTGTTGGCCTCGACCGGTTCCAATCCATCGGTGTTGTAGCTAAATTCATCAGTATATTCCTCGTTTGGTATGGTGTGGGTTATTTCCGAGTTGCCTAAGAGGGCATACAATACATAAAACAACTTGTAAATAGTTCTCTTCAAGAAGTCAAGCCAAGTCAAGATGAATCAAATGATTTCAAGTCTAATGTCAGATTTTTTTAATGTACTCAAAATGATCACACTGATGGATTCCCGATAAAGATAATAATATTATGAATGTTGGATCAAATTATGCTGCACGTCGGCTATAATGCGGTGTATTTCTGAGAGGCCTAAAATGTCAGATTTTTAAAACACTCAAAATGATTCAAGCCATACTGATAGATTCTCAGTAAAGGTAATACAATTGTCAATGTTGTAACCGATTAAATGATTTAAAGGTTTTCTTACCACTGTTCGAACTTTCGGCTGGTAGGTCGCCAGTTTGGCCATGGAATCCTTGCCCATTTAATCCGTGTACATGAAATCCTTGGAATAGAAATCCTTGCGGTGTGTTATTCGATATATTATCTATAAATATCATTATATTTATTTCATAATCGAAAATGTTTTGTATTTGGTCTTTTGAAATATAAACAGTGGCAATATTTATTGGAAGGGGTGGAACTTCAAAGGAATGTCGAAATTTTGAAATAATTTTGACGATCAGTGAATATCTCAGTGTATTTAATGTAACATTTTCGGGCATAAACTCTTTAATAAATTTGTGAAATTAGTTGTAGAAATGTATTATATTATATTTTCGCATTAGTTCAACGTAATAAGGAATACAACTTACTGTTGGCCTCGACCGGTTCCAATCCATCGATGTCGTAGCTAAATTCATTAGTATATTCCACGTTTGGTATGGTGTGGATTATTTCCGAGTTGCCTAAGAGGGCATAAAACAACTTGTAAATAGTTCTCTTCAAGAAGTCAAGACAAGTCAAGATGAATCAAATGATTTCAAGTCTATTGTCAGATTTTTTTAATGCACTCAAATTGATCACACTGATGGATTCCCGATAAAGATAATAATATTATGAATGTTGTAATGGATTAAATGATTTAAAGGTCTCCTGCGGGGAAATTTTGCTTACCACTGTTTAAATCTTCTTCTTGTAGATTGCCAACTTGGCCATGGAATCCTTGCCATTGGAATCCTAGCCTATGAAATCCTTTGCCATTGAATCCTTGAGGTGGCGGGTTGTTTGATATATTATCTATAAATATAATATTTGTTTCAAAATATCTTTTATTTGGTTACACGTTAGTAGGTATTAGTAAACATATTTTAATTAGCAATAACAACTTACTGTTGCCCTCGACTGTTTCCAAATCATCTTTGTTGTAGATAAAATCATTGTTATGGATCAAATCATGCTGCACGTCAGCTATAATGCGGTGTATTTCTGAGAGGCCTAAAATGTCAGATATTTAAAACACTCAAAATGATTCAAGCCACGCTGATAGATTCTGAGTAAAATATTTTTTATTTGGTTACATGTTAGTAGGTATTAGTAAATATATTTTAATTAACAATAACAACTTACTGTTGCCCTCGACTGGTTCCAAATCACCTTTGTTGCAGCTAAAATCATCGTTATGGATTAAATTATGCTGCACGTCAGCTATAATGCGGTGTATTTCTGAGAGGCCTAAAATGTCAGATTTTTGAAACACTCAAAATGATTCAAGCCATACTGATAGATTCTCAGTAAAGGTAATACAATTGTCAATGTTGTAACCGATTAAATGATTTAAAGGTTTTCTTACCACTGTTCGAACTTTCGGCTGGTAGGTCGCCAGTTTGGCCATGGAATCCTTGCCCATTTAGTCCGTGCACATGAAATCCTTGGAATAGAAATCCTTGCGGTGTGTTATTCTGTATATTATCTATAAATATCATTATATTTATTTCATAATCGAAAATATTTTGTATTTGGTCGTTTGAAATATAAACAGTGGCAATATTTATTGGAAGGGGTGGAACTTCAAAGGAATGTCGAAATTTTTAAATAATTTTGACGATCAGTGAATATCTCAGTGTATTTAATGTAACATTTTCGGGCATAAACTCTTTAATAAATTTGTGAAATTAGTTGTAGAAATGTATTATATTATATTTTCGCATTAGTTCAACGTAATAATGAATACAACTTACTGTTGGCCTCGACCGGTTCCAATCCATCGATGTCGTAGCTAAATTCATTAGTATATTCCACGTTTGGTATGGTGTGGATTATTTCCGAGTTGCCTAAGAGGGCATAAAATACATAAAACAACTTGTAAATAATTCTCTTCAAGAAGTCAAGTCAAGTCAAGATGAATCAAATGATTTCAAGTCTATTGTCAGATTTTTTTAATGCACTCAAAATGATCACACTGATGGATTCCCGATAAAGATAATAATATTATGAATGTTGTAATGGATTAAATAATTTAAAGGTCTCCTGCGGGGAAATTTTGCTTACCACTGTTTAAATCTTCTTCTTGCAGATTGCCAACTTGGCCATGGAATCCTTGCCATTGGAATCCTAGCCCATGAAATCCTTTGCCATTGAATCCTTGAGGTGGCGGGTTGTTTGATATATTATCTATAAATATAATATTTGTTTCAAAATATTTTTTATTTGGTTAAATGTTAGCAGATATTAGTAAACATATTTTAATTAACAATAACAACTTACTGTTGCCCTCGACTGGTTCCAATTCATCTTTGTTGTAGATAAAATCATCGTTATGGATCAAATCATGCTGCACGTCAGCTATAATGCGGTATATTTCTGAGAGGCCTAAAATGTCAGATTTTTAAAACACTCAAAATGATTCAAGCCATACTGATAGATTCTGAGTAAAATATTTTTTATTTGGTTACATGTTAGTAGGTATTAGTAAATATATTTTAATTAACAATAACAACTTACTCTTGCCCTCGACTGGTTCCAATTCATCTTTGTTGTAGATAAAATCATCGTTATGGATCAAATCATGCTGCACGTCAGCTATAATGCGGTGTATTTCTGAGAGGCCTAAAATGTCAGATTTTTAAAACACTCAAAACGATTCAAGCCATACTGATAGATTCTCAATAAAAATAATACAATTATCAATGTTGTAACCGATTAAATGATTTAAAGAGTTTCTTACCACTGTTCGAACTTTTGGCTGGTAGGTCGCCAGTTTGGCTATGGAATTCTTGCCCATTTAATCCGTGCACATGAAATTCTTGGAATAGAAATCCTTGTGGTGGTGTGTGATTCGGTATATTATCTATAAGTATCATTATATTTATTTCATAATTGAAAATATTTTGTATTTGGTCTTGAAATATAAAAAGTAGCAACATTTATTAGAAGGGGGCGGAACTTCAAAGGAATGTCGAAATTCTGAAATAATTTTGACGATCAGTGAATATCTCAATGTATTTAATATAACATTTTCGGGCATAAACTTTAATAAATTTGTGAAGTTAGTTGTAGAAATGTATTATATTATATTTTCGCATTAGTCAACGTAATAATGAATACAACTTACTGTTGGCCTCGAGCGGTTCCAATCCATCGATGTCGTAGCTAAATTCATCAGTATATTCCACGTTTGGTATGGTGTGGATTATTTCCGAGTTGCCTAAGAGGGCATAAAATACATAAAACAACTTGTAAATATTTCTCTTGATTCAAGATGAATCAAATGATTTCATGTCTAATGTCAAATTTTTTAATACACTCAAAATGATCAAGCCACACTGATGGATTCCCGAATAAGATAATAATATTATGAATGTTGTAATCGATTAAATGATATAAAGGTCTCCTCCTGCGGGGGGCGAAATTTTTCTCACCACTGTTTGAATCTTCTTCATGCAGATCGCTAACTTTGTCATGGAATCCTAGCCATTGGAATCCCTGCGGTGGTGCGTTGTTTGATATATTATCTACAAATACAATATTTATTTCAAAATATTTATTTGGTTGCATTTTCCTAAGTATTAGTAAATTATATTTTCAATTTGGAAAGGAAATCTGGACGTGGTAATTGATTGCAATCGATCTTGAAAAAGCAAGAAGGTGAGTTGAAAAGTCTAAGGACATGAAACATCTTGAGCTGTGGAAAAAAAATTAAATGAATCTAAAAAGGATCGCATTAAAACTAAAATGAATACGCGGGCTGTTGAAATTTAGACAGTGGCAATATTTATGGGAAGGGGCAGAACTTCAAAGGAATGTCGTAGTTTTGAAACGATTTGAAACGATGTCTGCGTACTTAATGTAACATTTTCAGGCATAAACTCGTAGAAAAATACAACTTACTGTTGCCCTCGACTGGTTCCAAGTCATCTTTGTTGAAGATAAATTCATTGTTATGCAGCAAATCATGTTGCACGTTAGGTATAATGCGGTGTATTTCTGAGAGGCCTAAAAATAAAAATTGTTATGACTACAATATATCTTGATATTATACAACTTGCCCAACAGATTTACTAATAATACATTATGGCAATTAATTCAACGTGGCTAGCTAAGATGGAATAAAGCACTCACACGAGTTGCTTGTATAAGAAAAGATATTGTTCATTGTATACATTGTATTAAAAGAGGGCAAAAAATACATAAAGGAACTTGTAAATAGTTATCTTCAAGCACTTGATTCAAGATGAATCAAATGATTTCAAATCTAATGTCAGATTTTACAAAGCACTAGATATGATCAAGCTACACTGATGGATTCCCAATAAAGATAATAATATTATCAATGTTGTAATCGAATAAATGACTTAAGGGTCTCTTCCTGGAAGGAGTGAAATATTACTTACCAGTGTTTGAATCTTCGGCTTGGCCATGGAATCCTTGCCCATTTAATCCTTGCACATGAAATTCTTGGAATTTTAATCCTTGCGGTGGTGGGTTGTTCGGTGTATTATCTATAAGTATCATTATATTTATTTCAAAATCGAAAATATTTTGTATTTGGTTAGATGTTAGAAGGTTAAGTAAATATATTATACAGTTAATTTGGAAAGGGATCCTGGACGTGGTAATTGATTGCACTGGATCTTGAAGAAGGAAGATCAGTTGAAAAGTCAACGGACGTCAAAGTTAAATGGAACATGAAATAACTTGCGATGGGGAAATGCAGGCTGGAGTACTGAAAAGGAACCAAAATATATATTTTTTACAAATTAAAGATTAGTATCAGAGAGTCGTTTGATCAAAGGTATAAATAAAAATTGGGAACTAAAACTGAGATTTACAAAGAGCAATAGTAATATAGGCCATCGATGATACGAGGGCAGATCATTATTTAGGGTCCCTAACATAGTAGGCGTTGAGTGACGTTGAAGCAATTTGACATATTAAAGTATTAATGATATGTTGTTCCGTTCGTTCAATTTTAGTTTTGTTAATTTTATTATCTGTTCAAATAATTTAGAATTTAAGTAGACAAATTTATAGAAATTTACAAAATGGAAAAATCAGAGGTTCGTGCGCTTATAAAATACTTGCAAAAGAAAAGGTTGTCGCAAAAAAAATCATGAAGACATGACAGGTGTATTAAGTGAGGATGCTTACCAAGTGGTACAAAATATGTCTTGAGAATTTAAACTGGGAAGACAAACATGTGAACATGCAAAGGGTGCTGGACGACCAGTAACTGGCACTACCCAAGAAAATGTTAATCGTATACACGATATGGTAGTGACAGATAGACGACTGACCATGCGAAATCGCCGGATAGCTGAAATTAGGAATTTTTCTTATGGTACTACTCCACCACCCCGCAAATTTCTTGTTTTGTCATCCGCTGGCAAAGTTATGGCCACAATTTTTTGGGACGCAGACAGAATTTTGATGATTTTTTGATTTCAAGATTGCCCTCTTGTGTCCAGGAAAAAAGACGAGGAGAATTGAGCAAAGGAATTCTGTTTTACCAAGACAACGCTGCTGTCCACAAAAGCTATGTTGCCATGAGCGCTATTCTGAACGCGGGATTTGAATTGTCTGAACATCCCGCATATTCACCAGAGTGATTTCTTTTTATTTCCAAAATTAAAAGAATATCTTCGGGGGACCAGATATTACATGATAATGAAGTGATAACGGCCGTAAACGACTGGTTGGAAGACCAACCGAAAAATGCTTATGGGATTAAACTAACGAAATGCTTTATCCTACATATTATTTGGCTTCACAGTGTTTGCAATCTTTCATGTATTTGTAATTGGGTTTCATCTTTATTTATAATAATACTTTCGAATAATTTGTTGAGTGCCACTGATTATCATATAATCCACTGGTTGTGTGCTGACACCTATTGACAACATTTGTCGTTTGAAAACAGCGCTAGTGTCTTTTCATTTCATATTCGTTCGAGTCGCGAGTGCGAACAGTTTATTTCTTCTATCAGTGCAATATCGCCAATAGTTATTTATACCAGGTATGCAACTAGTTATTCAATTTATGCATTTTCTTAACTAGAAATTATCTATTTAAGCAAAAATGCCTGCTAGCAAATTCCCTGAAGCGATATATTACGACTTGTATTCTGAAGATTACCAATATGACCTACCGAACCCATTCTTACAAGTCGACGATACGGAGATGAATGGAAATGAAGTGAATGGCGCAAACGAAAATGCAATAAATGAAGAAAATGAAATGGAGATGATTGACGATTATTCTACTGACGAAATCACCGATAGCGAAGATGACACCGACCAATTCGGCGAAGAAATGCAAGAACCGATAGACGAAGAAATCGCCGGGGCTATTGAGAACTTGGACGCATCAATTGATTCTTTTGGCTTGTCATATGATGACATTGCAGACGAATGGGTCGAGACTGCAACTGCACCGCTTGGTCCATTGGTTGAAGAAATTATTCGAGATGAAGCCGCTTTGAACGATAATAATTCATCTTAATATATCGTTTTCTTCTTAATATATATGCATTTTTTTTAATATATATAAATATAATATATAAATAAATACTATTTAATTTAATGCTTTATTTTCTGACCTATTCACCTGATTAAATAAAAATAAAAATATTCAAAGCTTTATAATAATAAAAGTGATTGTTACTAATAAATAATGAGTGCGCATCAATTAATTAATTATAATATTGCAGTCTATCTATCATCTATTCATACAGTAAGTCGCTTCCATATCCGTTATGATCGTTTAGCACCTGAGACGATAACGTCGTTTTCAAAATAAGTTTCAAGTAACAATTTTTAATGAAAGCAGCAGTTGATTGTATCTACTTACAATTAATTATCGAGAATGCGTGTGGAAATATTTTATCAAACGAAAAATATCAACATAAGTTACGAAGTTCACGAATTTATACAACCATACGAAAAAATTCCATTCATATATTTGTGTTTATTTATTTCATATAATCTATTATTCTTTAAAATTTCAATTTGGTTTTGTAATTAGGAAAGCAAAATAATTGATTTAATTTTTTTTTTATTAAATTACTATAAAATGTTCAATGTTTGCTTCTATATCAATAGTTGCACTTAGCACAAAGAAAAACATTTGACTTGATTGATTTTTGTTGCTTAAGAGAAACTATTAGCGAGTGCTATTTTGGTTAGGACCACGAGATGAGGGTAACTGTTTAACTGCCGATTGATAATTTTTTGCATTTAGTTGCTTTTTGAAATTAATTTTTTTGTCAATTTTAATGGGGGTTATGGAAGTTAAATGAAAAGGAAAGAGGTAAATGAATGAATGGGCTTAAGGTGGGTGGTGGCATGTTATTGATTAAGATGAGCACTTAAAGTACGTATGTGGGAAAGCAAGAAATGGAGAGGAGGGAATTATGAGGAATCTGTGGAGTAAAAGAGAGCGTAATTTTGAAGAAAGGATGGTGGTATGGAAGACATATGTGAAGAGCATATTGATGTATAGGACGCAAGTGTGGTTCGTGGAAGAGGAGAAGGATTTGGATAATTTAGAAAGATCAACGCTGGAGTATATAATTCTGCAAGAGACTTGCAGTGTGTGGATGGCGGTGCGGTTAGGAAGAATGGTGATTAGATGCGAACCGGATGGTTGTGGAGAGCAGAGGTTTGTAAAAATCGTGCTAGGGGGGCCTAATCGAAGCGAATTATCTAGATAAGATGTATGAATAAGGGTTATCAGTAATGGAGGCAGAGAGACTGTCGGAAAAAGTGAAGGACGTAGAGCAAGTGGTGGTGTAGAGGTAGAAACAGGTGTATTTATAAACGAGAAGGTAAACTGAAGGAGGTGAGATATTATGCAAGGTACAGGGATATACGTGTGTATGGAAGAAAACTGGAATATCTGAGGGTAAATAGAACAGGATCGAATGATGAGAGGCAATATACGAGGTGTGTAAATTAAATAATGAGGCTGGCAACGTAGTGTTCGATGTGACCACACTGGGCTTGGAGGGGAGGCAGCGATTTTTTTATGAAACAGTTTTTTAATGTGTTCCAAAAATGAGTTACATCAATTTCGACCAACGGTATGCTATCAGGTTTTGCCTAGGACTTGGACACAGTGCAATGGAAACAAGACAAGAGGTCAGGTTATTCGATGGTTTAAGGCATTTTATGAAGGAAGAGAACCACGAAGTGGAAGGCCTTCATCTTCAAGAACCGATGAAAATGTCTACAGAATCCGGGATCTTGTACGTTCAGATCGTCTGTTGACAGTCAGAATGGTCGGGGAAGAGTTGAATTTGACTCACACCACCGTTCATCAGATTTTGACCAATGTATTGGGGATGAGAAAAATGGTTTAAAAAATGGTTAAAAAAAAACGTTTTGCAAGGCCAAAAGGACATCAGGAGGGAAAGGTGCATTGACTTTTTGGATTCGATTGAAAATGACCCCCATTTTTACTGGTGACGAGTCTTGCGTGTTTGAGTACGACCCGGAAACCAACCGCCAGAGCCTCTTCAAGGCCCAAAAAAGCACTTAAGACGAAGTCGAAGATCAAACACATGCTGATTTGTTTTTTCGATATCCACGGAATCGTCCACAAAGAGTTTCTGCCTCAAGGCCAAACGGTCAATCAACACTTTTACCTGGAGGTTATTGAAAAACTTCGAAAAAGGGTCATTCGTGTGAGACCAAACATCAAGAACAACTGAGTGGTGCACCACGATAATGCTCCTTGTCAAACAGCAATTGCAATAAACGTGTTTGTGGCCAGTAAAACATTCCTGTGGCTCATCAGCCTCCTTATTCGCCTGACTTGAGTCCATGTGCCTTTTTCTCGTTCCGAAGTTGAAAAATCACCTCAAGGGAACTCATTTTGGACAGTCGAAAATATTCAAACGGTTGTAACCGACCAGGTGAAGGCTATTCCATATACGAGTTTTTAAAAGGAATGCAGAACTAAAAAAATAAATAATGTACAGGCTGTTCCATTTGAATATTTTATAAGAAATAATATAAGTATAAAAATTAAGAGGTACTCCGTCGATACTTGTCATCGCCTCCAAGATAGTCAGATGCGTTTCCGTTCGTAGCGTATAAAAGCACAGGAAGTTAATAAAATAAAAAAAGTGTCGTACATAGTTGAAAAATATTATTTGCTACGACTGTGCTAAATGATCGGTAGAATTTAATTTGAATGCACCCCTATTGAAGTAAAATGTCAACGCCACATTTACATATAGAGTGTGTTTCACTTAAGAGTGTAATACCATCATATCCTTTTTATTTTTAGTCCAATTTTAGTAATTTTTTTTTCCCAAACGTAGAATACTTATTGCTCTATTTACTCCCAAAAACCCAATTGTCTTCTTTAAATGCAAAGCAACCTGCGATGGCAAAATAAACGGCAAAAATCAAGACATCGCTTAAGGGATTTTTTTATCGAAATATTTTACTACTAATAATTGCCCAAAAACCCTAAATCCAAAATTTCATGAAAATTAAAAATGTTAAAATTTTCCGTAAAAGTCCATAAATATTTATTATTAGCTTAGCCGAAAAAAGTATGCTGTCAAAATTTTGTTTGAAATAAAACCTGAACTGTCAAAGTTGTTTAAAGTAGTTGTTATTTAGGCGCAGCCACCTGTGCAAATAATATTTACCGAATTGGAATTACTTTTGAAGAAAATTTTAACATTTTTAATTTTCATAAAATTTTGGGCAATTCTGAACAATTATTACTAGTAAAATTTTTCGATAAAAAAATCCCTAAAGTGATTTCTTGATTTTTTCCATTCATTTTGCCATCGCAGGTTGCTTTGCATTTAAAGAAGACAATTGTTTTTTTGGGAGTAAATAAAGCAATAAGTATTCTACGTTTGGGAAAAATTACTAAAATTGGACTAAAAATAAAAAAGATATTATGGTGTTACACTCTTAAGTGAAACACACTGTATGTTTTAGATTTTATAGACTGAAATAAATATCATTCCATGTAGGAAGCTCGATACATAAGTTTCGCTGAGAAATAGATTATTTTTCATTTGGTGGCTGGTTATCATTCTGGTACTTAGAATAGGATATATTAATTAAAAATACTTTTAACTTTTATTTGACAGATGTCATGACAAGTGCATAGATCACATTGTATTTTTTGTATTCCCATTATTTTGCTAGTGTAGTTATCTATTCGTTATTGTCTTTAATTTCATTTTAGTTGTTTAGTTTACTTCATTAGAATTTGATTAGTCTGTACTTTGTGGTTAATTAATCCCAGGAAAATGATTATCCACAAACGACTAATTAGTATTCTTTAAAAGTTTGAAATGTTACTCCAAGGTTTTGGGTATTTATACCCACCTACTTGCTTTGCTTAGAGCGCCACCAATAACCATCGACGAATAAATTATTTACTTTTAGCAAAATACATATTAATTTTACATATTATTATTTTTTAATACGTTTTACACGTTAAATAAAATAAGTGTTATTCTTACCTGTAGCAGTTGATGATTCGTCAAGCTTCCACTTCTTCGTTGGTGGTTGATAAGAATCAGATTCATATTCAAGTGCTGAAAAATATTTAAATACATGTCAACGAAAGTAATTGTTGGATTGCTCATCGGTGGAGTTTCCGAGAGGCTGGAAGTGCTAATACTAATTTGGATAAGGATGTCATGAACTTAGTTTACAACTAAGGAAGGATTTGATTGTTGCACGTTTCTCATGCACATGGGGAATATTGTAGAAGAAGTTGCAGAAGGAAATATTATCAGTAAAGCAGGAATTCAGGATGAAGAGGAATGTAGGACGACGATGTGAGGAGTTTGATCGATAATATGTATAGAGAGAAGTTCAGAACCAGAAGACATCAGTAAAAAAATAATTAATAATTAATTAATTAATTTTCATTAGAAAAGGATCAAAAAATACGACTTACGAGGGGAGATCAGTATTCATGGTCCCTATCATAGAAGGAAACAAATTTAAGAAATATCGAAAGTTTATTTTTCTACAAAATCTCCCTAAACGTCGATGCATTTGGTCCAACGATGCTCCAAACTTTTGATTCCGCTAGAAAAAATTTCGGTTGCACTTCCAACCAGTCGTTTACGGCCGTCATCACTTCATTATCGTCGTAATATCTGGTTCCCCGAAGATATTACGATATTTGAAATAAAAAGAAATCACTAGGGGCCATGATTGGTGAATATGCGGGATGTTCAAACAATTCAAATCCTGCGTTCAGAATATCGCTCATGGCAACATGGCTTTTGTGGAAAGGAGCATTGTCTTGATGAAACAGAATTTCTCAATTTTCCCCGTCTTTTTTCCTTGACACAATCGCGTAATCTTAAAATTAATAGTAGGAGCCTGTTATTGCATGTCCACGTTCCAAAAAAGCACTCATCAAAATTCCAACTGCATCCCAAAAAATTGTGGGCATAACTTTACCAGCGGATGGCAAAACACGAAATTTGCGGGGTGGTGGAGAACCTCGATGATACCACTCCATACTTTGTTGCTTTAACTCAGGATCGAAGTGGTGAACCCACGTTTCATCACCAGTGACGAATCGAGAACGAAATTCATCCGGATCTGCTTTAAGCTTTACCAAACTGGCTTCAGAATGCAATACTCTAGAACGTTTCTGATCAGGTCTCAACATTCGTAGGACCCAACGTGCAGACTACTTTTTTTGCCCCAAAATATTTTTTAAAATATTTTCTATAGTACCATAAGATAAATTCGTAATTTCAGCTATCCGGCAAATGGTCAGTCGTCTATCTGTCATTACCATATCGTGTATACGATTACCAATTTCTTGGGTAGTGTCAGTCACTGGTCGTCCAGCACCCTTCGCATGTTCGCATGTCTTCCCAGTTTAAATTCTCGAGACATATTTTTCACCACTTGGTGAGAAACAGCACCCTCACGTAATACACCTACCACGTCTTCATGAATTTCTTTGGCGACAACCCTTTCTTTTACAATATTTTATAACTGCACGAACCTCTGATTTTCCCATTTTTAGAATTTCTCTGAACTTATCTACCTAAATTCTAAATTATTTGAACAGATAACTAGTGACAAAACTACAATTGAATGAACGTAACAACAAATGATTAATACTTGATAGTTGATTCAACGTCACTCAACGGCTACTATGTCAGGGACGCTAGATAATGATCCACCCTCGTACTTTGGTAGTAACATTCAAACAATGCAAAAGATTACATTATATAAAAAAGAATTGTGAAAATAGGTAATTTTGTTAATAAACAGTAACTAAAATCAAATGTGGAAGTAAAAAAGGCGGTAAAGCAATGTGGGTGGAAATGGCGGCAGAAATTAAAACGATACACGAGTGGAGAAAGAAAACGATAGAGGGAAAGGAAGAGAATAAATATAAGGGCGAAGAGGAAACCAGGAAGGTCATAACATTCAGGAAAAGTAAAGAATGTTAACAAATCAAAGCGTAACGGAGGATGAAAAGATAATGGGTAAAGAATGATGAGAAGGGAATACATGCAGGAGATGGGGCACTTGTTGTTTAGGTAATGATAGGAATGAAAAACCACACGTAAGTATCAAACGAAGTACAGAAAAGGCGATGAAAGAAAGTACATGAGAAAATGATGAATTGGGACAGAGAAAGAAAGAAAGAAGAAAAAAGGAAAATCTATAATAATAATAATGAAAGAAATAACGATGATAAATAGAAGAAGAAAGAATAAAGTCTAAGATAGGAAACAAATCATGAAGCAAGAAGAAAAAAAGGAATTTGAAGAGCAACTATGGTTTGAAAATAATTTGGTAATAGGGTTAGGTAACGTAATGCTATTTTACTACGTTCGACAATTGTTTTTCCGTGTGTGAATTAAATTGAAATAAATGCAATTTCTGAAAATATTTTACAGATTATGTTCGGATATAAATAAATCTATGTTAAATTGAATTAAATATAAGAAACTTGCCTGGGTACGAGGACGAGGACGAGCACTCTGGTTTAACGGAATCTAAGGAAATAAATTATGTTAGCAAAAATTATAAACGTAACAAAAATAACAATATACATAGAATGGATATTTTTATTCATAGTAAAGTAGAGTTTATCGTAATGAATCAATAATAGTTATCAAATATTATTGAATAGTCTAAACTTGCAAAAAACAGATAGCTAGTGAACAAAGTGAAAGGCAATTATAAAATACTCACCAGTCAGACTATGTCCAACGGACTCGAGTGATTTCACCGGTGCTAGAATAGGTAATAATAAGTATTATTTTATCATTAAATAATTTACAAGTACTGTTGTAAATAAACTCAAGATATGTGTATAAAAACAACCCTTGTCCAGCCCAACCGTATCGACCTTATAGGATAAATAAATAAACTTGAAAAAATACTTACCATTTAAATTTTGTGAAAAGCAGACGAACCATCTCGTAGATGCTAGAACAGATAATAATTATTATTATTTTATCATTAGATAATTTACAATTACTGTTATAAATAAGTCCAAGGTGTGTATTTAAAAACAATTTGTAATTTAGAAATGATTGACATTAAATTCCAATAAAGTAAATAATAGTTATAAAAATGTTCGAAATTTACAAATATCAAGATCTGTAATTGCATAGCAGCACAAGTGTGGGGGCATTGGCGTCTAGATGGCCGTCATACTAACTTGTAGCGTCGTCGTCCCTCTGGGGATGTACTGCAGCCTCCTCGCCTAGAAACAGGAATTATACTATATGTGTAAAACAATTTGTAATTTGGAAATGAGTGACATTTAAATTTAAAATAAGTTTATTGTCCAGCTGTTAAAAACCAATAGTCTAATCACCAATAATCATAATCATTATCATTTGTAGTTACCAGGAATATGTACTTTTTTATTAACATCTACTGCAAGTTTCAAATTGATTTTTTTCCACAAAGTAATAATGAGTATTATTTTGTCATTAAAGTATTTATTAATACTACTATAAATAAGTCAAAGGTGTGACTGTAACAACAATTTGTAATTTGAAAATGGTTGACATTAATTGAATCAAATAAATAATAGTTGCAGAAATGATCGAACATTGACAAATTATATGTATGAAATTATAGAAGATTTAGTCAAGTTTAGTTAGTTTAGTCAAGTTTAGAACAAAATTAACGCCATACTAAAAAATAAAAAAATATTGAAAAACATATGTTAACAAATTTAACATTTTGTAGTTAATAAAAAGAAATTTTAATTTGGAAATGATCGACGTTAAATTCCAACAAAGTAAATAATAATTACAGGAATGGACAAACGATTTATGTATAGGAGCAATTATGGAAGACTTAGTAGGTCGATGTTGAACAAAGCCAGTGTTCAAAACATATTGAAAAATAAAAATATATTAAAATATACTAATACGAATAGTATGATCTGATATTGTGCGATAGTTCGTCGCCGCCTAAAATCAAGAATAATTTTAATTAGTCCGCAGAGATCTGGTTATAAATGATAAATATGTAATATTTAATTTCTGTTTTTATGCAATAGTTCCCGCGATGTTAACAATTATATTTGGAGAAAATTTTAACAATTTAATGCTCCACATATTAATAGTCTAGAAAAAGTATTAATAAGCGTTTACATAAGTTTTGATTTATTTGGGCTGTATTTCTGTGATGGTGTGGGTTTATTTATTAAGATATTTTTGGTGAATAAATAAATTCATGTTTTAGCTAGTGTGATAAATCAAAAATAAATCAAGGTCCAAAGAGCGCCCAAAATAATAACAAAATTATAAACAGCTTACCCTTATTTTCGAAGACGAATTTGTCTGGTGTTTGAGGTACTGGAAGAAAAAATGTTTATTTTATAATTTAATTTTAAAAAGCTGCAAAGATCAAAGTTATTTTCAATAAAGTGACCTCGTGTCAATGCCTGCTAAGTAGTTACAAGTTTCGATAGTATCTACTTAGTCGGTGAAAGCCCTGTAATTGCATAGTAGCCGAAGTTTGTTAGCATTTGTGTCTAGATGGCGTTAATACACATACAAACTTATGTTACATGCATGTTTGTAAACAAATTGTGAAAATATGTGCAGAATTGGTGCATGTGAACGTGATAATGAGACGATTTCCATGAACTCGGCTAGAATGAGTATTTTGTATTTGAATGAGTATGAAGTATTTTAGATCAAAGTTTATAGCTGTTTATAGCCTTAAGTCAAGAGTCTGGTGTGCGCTTGACCTAAGAGGATTTAAACGATATAAATGGGATTTTGAGTGTTTGGGTTTGTTGATAAAATTAAATATTGAATAAAAATAATATATACTAACGTCTAGCGTCGTAGTCATCGGCACTAGGGGGAGATGCTGTGGTCTTCTCGCCTAGAAACAGGAATTATATTACCTTAAAGGTTATTGGTGAAGTATGAATTGTAATTAAGTAATACAGAAGAAAGTAATGTCGAAATCAAAAACTACTTACCGAAACCTTTATAGACGGGTATGCCCGTAGCTATAAGAATAAATCATTTTAGTAACAATGCAATCATGCCTTAAAGATGTATTTTGGATGGAAAATTAAAATGGAGAAATAGAAAAATTATTACATTTGTAGCCACAAATTAAAATATTAATAGAGCAATTGAAATATACTAACGTTAAAGATATATTTTTTCTTTTCGAAATATCTGTATGTATTGAATCTATTTTGATTTACTTCGCGATTAATTTGAATAATTTTGAAGGTGTGGAACGAATTCATGTTTTTCCTGGCGAGATATATGTATGCGATTTGCTCTTAACTCAAAGTCAAAATTTGCAACAGCTTACCCGAATCATCAGAGAGGAACTTGCCTGGAGTTGGAGGTGCTAGAAGAAAGAATCTTTTTATTCCCCATTTAATTTCAAAAACGCTAAAATTTTAAATGAAACGGAAGTGAACAACATAAATATCAGAAACGACTCTGATGTAAACTACAAATTGATGTATACGAATGTAACAAATATGATCCTCTATGTTTAATGATAACGAAATTAAGATAGTCCTCGTTGATGTTGAGTAAAATGATCGTGAGTGATAAAATAAAAAAATAAGACAATTAAAAATATACTAACGTGATGCGTAGATTTCCGAATCTTTGTCAGACTCGCCTAGAATCAAAAAGTACTTTACTTTTACAGGTTGTAGCTGAACATTACTGACATCAACTGGTGTTTTATCTTGAGCAATGCAAAGGCAAAGAGACACCAGTAAGGTGAATTGGATGGTTTGGGTGTTTTGGTAAAATTAAACATTAATGTAATTAACATATACTAACGTGAATTGTAGCTTTCCTGATAAAAAGCTGTGCCCTCACCGCCTAGAAATAGAAATTATATTAGATCAAATTTTATTTGTGAAACATGAGTTGTGTTGTCTCACTAAGCAATCTCGTTAATCTCGTTAATCTACGTTAACATCGACAATAGAAGCTGCTTAGACAAGTAATAATTGTTTTAGTAACAATCTTACAAATGCTGTATTCGTTCAAGATGTACGAGGGGAGGTCATTATTTAGCGACAAGTTTCGAGAAATTCTAAAAATGGAAAAATCAAAGGTTCGTGCAGTTATAAAATACTTGCAAACGAAAGGCTTGTCGCCAAAAGAAATTCATGAAGACATAGTATGTGAGGGTGCTCTTTCTTACCAAGTGGTGAAAAATATGTCTCGAGAATTTAAACTGGAAAGACAAACATGTGAACATGCGAAGGGTGCTGGACGACTAGTGACTGTCACTACCCAGATGTTAATCGTATACACGATATGGTAATGACAGATAGACAAGTGACCATTCGCCGGATAGCAGCAATTACGATTTTTTCTTATGGTACTATAGAAAATATTTTAACAAATATCCAATTCGACCCAACCCAAACCCAACCCAACCCAACTCAATCCAATCATCTGCCATCCCCAGGTAGATTTTTTAAATAATTACTGAAAAATTGTAATAGTGTAAAACAAATATTATGGTCATATTTTACCCAACCACCACCGTTGCAACCGTGGTCATAATTGATTTAAAAAATCTTGATGGATTCCTAATTTTTCATAATTTTTTGATATAATTGTTTCATATTTCTAATTTTTTGATATTCTAACTATGTAAAATCAAATATTCTAATTATGTAAAATTAAACTTATGGTCATATTTTACTTCTCTTCCCCACGTAAGCAACTGCTAAAATATCACCGTTGATAACATTGTTCAAAATTTTAATGAGGCAATTTTTTTTTAAGTAATTATTAAGAATGAAACATTAATTTTTCTATAGAACAATTATGTTCTTAAATGTGGGGGGGGGGGGATTTTTTTAAATGTAGAATGTCTTGATATTTTTGTTCATTTAAGAAAAACTACGAACCATCCTTGTAGACATAATTATTAACATAATATATCAAAGAGACAATAAAAAAGTTAAGAATTCGAATTCTGTAAAATTATAGTCATACTCCCCAAAACGTAAAATTTTGTACAAAATTTGATTGAGGGAGGATTATATTTTTGAATGTGTTAACAGCCGAGTTTATTGTTTTTTTTTTGCCTATACAACCCAATGAATTTTTTACATAGTCACTAACAATATTTAAAATTGTGGTATTTTAAAACTGGGGATAATGCAATTGTGGAGCTGCCGCCAAATTAGCATTTTTAAACATTTCATTAAGAACAAGGCGATGGGAGGAGAGTTGGAGTACCTTTTCTTGACATGTGGACGAAGTTTTCTCACTTATTTCAACCATGAAGGTATGAACAAAAGCCGACTTAAACTTCCCCCCTCTTACCTCCTCATTGGTTACGAATATTTCAGACTTAAGGTTTTTACTGAAAACACAACTTCTCGTTTCCTTGCGTCGGCGTTTTATTTATTATTCTTTTTAATTTCTTATTTACGTTCCTTTTCTCTAGACCATATTTTCATTCAATATACTCTGTCGAACGCTTTCTTTAAGTCTGGAAAGGCGAAATTTGCTGCTTTTGACGTTGCCAGTGTTATTTATTATTTCTTTTAGCGCGAATATATGGTCTTGTGTGCCTTCTACCTTTTCTGAAACCAATCTGTAATCCTGTTAATGTCGGTTCTATTTATTTTCTTAGTCATTTTCTAGTACGTGTTGCATTATCTTCAATATCGTGCTCATTAATGTTATTGATCTGTAATTATTACAGTCCCTTATTGTCTTGGCATTTCTTCTTCTTCTTCCCACTCTCAACTTCTTGTCCTTGCATTAATTTCAGGAAGTAATTTATCCATCTCTCCATTATTTCTCATTCTTCCGATAATATATCTCTTTTCCCTAGTTTCATTACTTTTTTATTGCCTTTTGAGTTTTTAAAGACTTTGTGGAACTGTTTCTGATTACTTTTACTAATTCTCCCCATCTTTTCTCCAAACACTTTTCATGTTTGGGACGCAGACGGAATTTTGATGATATTTCGGAACGTGGACGTACAATAACAGGCTCCTACTATGCCAACTTATTTTCAAGATTGCGCAATTGTGTCAAGGAAAAAAAGAGGGGGAAAGTTGTTCACAAAAGCCATGTTGCCATGAGCGCTATTCTGAACGCAGGATTTGAATTTTTTGAACATATTCACCAGACCTGTCCTCCAGTGATTTCTTTTTATTTCCAAAATTAAAAGAATATCTTCGTCGGACCAAATATTACGACGATAATGAAGTTACCGTAAACGACTGGTTGGAAGAGCAACCGAAAGATTTTTTTCCAGAGGAATCAAAGGTTTGGAGCATCGTTGTACCAAATCCAAATAAACGTTTTATATTTCTTCCATTTGTTTCCTTCTACGTTAGGGACTATAAATACTGATCTCCACTCGTATTAGCACAAATAATTTGGATGGAAAATTATAATAAAACTTATGATTGACAACATATGATTGATTTATAATTCCATGAAAACTAACGGTAACACCAACCCATGCGAAGTTGGCCAATTTGTTTAAAATAGTCGCAATTGCAAGATTGTTGCTAATATGTTCAGTTATAGTAAGCCGCTTACGAGAATTATCGCCCAAGAATTTCCCTGGAGTTGGGGGAGCTTGAAAAATATTTAATTTACATCATTATATTAATTCGTTCAAGGTTTGAGTTGAAAATAATTAAAATTGAAATAATTTAAGTATGCTAAAAGTGTCAAGTTTACAATTGCTATTAAATTATCAGATCGAATGATTCGATGGAGATATATATTAATAATATGATAAGAAACGATGCTAGGTGATGGCGAAGACATCTATGATAGATGCTAAAATCTATTGGTGGTGGCAATAAATAAATAGAAAAGGAGATGAAATTGGAAGGAAAATCAGACCAAATGAAAACATGTATAGTGTATCATGAGACGGAGGAAATAAACAGAGAAAGAGAAAGATGAATTATTGATCTAATAAAGGAAGTTCATGAACTTGCAATCGAGTAAGGTATTGACACTTAGAGGATGGTCTAAAAATTATGAATTTGGTGTTCTTAAGTGGACGTTCAAAATATAATCCAAAGGTATGTGAATTCCTCTTGGTTATGAAACTATTGCTTTCCTTGTGTTTTAATATTTTGTCATTTTTATGACTTGTGTATAAAAGATCGCTGGTTGTCACATTAGAAACTTGCAAAAACTTCACTTCATCAATATACACGTATATTCACCTGAATTGCTCCTTCCGTCCTCTACTGGTTCACCTAGAATTAGATATATATATATATAACTTGTGAGAACGTAGCGATCGTACAATTAGATAATTTAATAAAATTCTTGGGGATGACGATCAACAGGCTTCCACTTATTAAAAGAAACTCATTTGTTTTAATTCAATATTTCGCAATGTTATTTATTGCTTCTTCAGGAATAAAACTAGAGGAATAAAACAAGGTCGAAAACAAATTATAAAGATAAGGTGCTAAGGCTCTGAATATTAATCGAAATAAATATAAATTTTGATGGTAAATGACAATTTTTAAAAATTTCGACGTGAACGATGTCTAAATATGAAAAAAAAAATATATATATATATATTTTAAAAATGCGTCTTGTCAAATCTGACAGCAAAATGTAAAATTTACACGAAAGATGGTCGAATCTTACACCTCAATGGTGCAGTGAACATTAATTAAAACAGGTCCATGAAAACTAACTGGTGGATCGCTAGACAATATTGTTTCTGGGTTATTACCCTTCGTCAGTAGCGATTACCAAGAACCTTAGTTGTGGAAATACCTTTACATGTAGTGGCCATCAAAACTTCTTGTCTCGTCAGTGTTCTGTTGTCAGTGGTTCGTTAGGAGTGATTGGCTCGCGCCAAGAAGTTTTGATGGCCACTACATGTAAAGGTATTTCAACAACTAAGGTTCTTGGAAATCGCTACTGACGAAGGGTAATAACCCAGAAGCAATATTGTCTAGCGATCCACCAGTTAGTCTTCATGGACCTATTTTAATTAATGTTCACTGCACCATTGAGGTGTAAGATTCGACCATCTTCCGTGTAAATTTTACATTTTGCTGTCAGATTTGACAAGACGCATTTTTAATTTGAATTGTTTTTGAACTTAATTGCAGCAATCCTTTTATATGTTAACACTGAACGTTTGACAGTCGTCTCTTGTTTAGTCTCCGCAAGGTGCTAGACAAGGTATCGTCTCGTCAGTGTTCTGTTGTCAGTGGTTCGTTAGGAGTGATTGGCTCGCGCCAAGAAGTTTTGATGGCCACTACATGTAAAGGTATTTCAACAACTAAGGTTCTTGGAAATCGCTACTGACGAAGGGTAATAACCCAGAAACAATATTGTCTAGCGATCCACCAGTTAGTCTTCATGGGCCTGTTTTAATTAATGTTCACTGCACCATTGAGGTGTAAGATTCGACCATCTTTCGTGTATATATATATATATATATATATATATATATATATAGAATGATGGTAAAATAAAAGAAGGGATGAGTGGACATATTCAAGCAAATGTAGGCAATGAAATACCATTGGTAATGAGCTGAGTTATTATCGGAAGTTGGAAACGTTAAATGTTAGTGAACTATTGAGATAGAGGTATGGACGATACATTTTGGAAGAGATAATACGCAGACACAAATATGTCAATTGATTTCGTTAACGGAATTATGGATTTGTTTTTTGAGGCATGAAATGTGGTAAATTTACTTACCAGTACTCTCAGGTAACGATCCGACAGGTGATGGGATTGCTAAGAAGAATAAATTATTTTAGTATTAAGGTTATAGATGTTATAAAGCAAGAATTATTTGCAATCAACACCAGCAATACAATACAATTTAACATACGTAGTTCTATGACGTATTAGTTTCGAATTTGATTGACTGCGATGTTCAGGAGCAGAATATATTTTCGTGGAGACGTTGGGCAGTCTTAGATGTTGAACCGCAAGACCTGCGTATTATAATTAAAATAGTCTATACAACAGAACAAATGTAAAAACTGCCAGAATCATTAACCGAGACAAAAATCAAAATTTAATAAAATTAGGTGCACAAAATTAAGAACGTACACGTACACGTAAAACAAAAGAAGCTACCTTTTGAAGCAAATGAATAAACAAAGAGGAACATCCAGAAATAATCAATATACGAAATAAAATTTGCGAATTGTAGAATGAAAACCAAGATTTCCTTAAAAATAGGAAATACATGCAATTTATGATAACTAGGTACAAATATAACTGGAACAAAAAAATCCACCAGATATGTTACACTTCATAATTATCAAGCGAGAACTCTTTGCCACGGATACAATGGAACATAACTATAAGTCATGGAGTCGCCATGTTAAATTGTGTGAATCAGCTTAACATTGTTAAGCATTATTGAAAAAACCAATCGCAGAATAAAAAGTAGTAATACAATGTACGCTTTCTTGATCGTATTATAAAAATAAATTTATATGGCGATGTCCACATGATGCAAAAAGTGCTTTAATAATATAATGCAATTAAAATTCATAACTAATGACCTAAACACCTAAACGTTCTAGTACGACCTTAAAAATGTTCAGAGGGATTGATTCTGATGCCTTCGTTGCCTGGAATCTGCATATACACGTTTTGGTTGAGAAGTTTGGCACCATAGATGTTTAATCGTCATAAGGCTGCAGTACCTGTATATCCTGGTCAACATAATAAATTAACAAAAACGATCACTATTACTATTATTTATTATTACTAGGATTTAGTAATCATTAAAATAAGAAAATAAGTGGAAAACTTGACAAAGACAGGTTATGAAGTATTAGGAAAAAGCTGATACGTCATAAGAAATACTCAAATAGTAAACGTATAACCATATATATCGAGAAAAGAAACAGAGGAAGATAAATAAACAACAATAATAAAACGAACCTAAAAGCAACACAACCTACACAATGTGCTTCAAATCAATTCAAAAATACGATACATCCAAATTTGAGAAATATATTCTGGTATGCAAGAAAAAAATTTGTTTTTTTTTTTGAAAATATTGGCATTTTTCGCAAAGTTAATTTTATTAATAAACATTTTTGCATTCTTGACTGCTTTTGAAAATTTTCTTAATAAATCAGTGGTCTGTAAATCATCCTTGATGGTGAGTTTATATTTTATATTCAATGTGCCAATGAGCATATTGTGTATTACAATTTACAAAGCTTGTAGATGATTGTACTAAATTAAGCAGTTAAGTAAAAGTAGGTAATAAATGGAATATGAAAAGTAATTTTCGAGAAACAGAAATTAGTAGATTCTACGTACCGAGGCTGTTTCCTACATCTGAGATCACACCATCGTCGACGCTGCTAGTTGATCTGGTGAAGTTACTGTCTACATCAGATGGCACTTCAGGCTCTATAAGATGAAAAACAGAGAAAGAGAAAGATGAATTATTGATCTAATAAAGGAAGTTCATGAACTTGCAATCGAGTAAGGTATTGACACTTCGCTGGGCGGTAGAGGATGGTCTAAAACTTAGGAATTTGGTGTTCTTAAGTGGAATGTATGTATGTATGTGAATTCCTCTTGGTTATGAAACTATTGCTTTCCTTGTGTTTTAATATTTTGTCATTTTTATGACTTCTGTATAAAAGATCGTTGGTTGTCACATTAGAAACTTTCAAAAACTTGAATCAATATACGCGTATATTCACCTGAATTGCTCCTTCCGTCGTCTACTGGTTCACCTAGAATTAGATATATATATATATATATATAGAAAATGATGGCAAAATAAAAGAAGGGATGAGTGGACATATTCAAGCAAATGTAGACATTGAAACACCATTGGTAATTAGCTGAGTTATTATCGGAAGTTAGTGAAGTATTGAAATAGATGTCTGGGACAATACATTTTGGAAGAGATAATACGGAGACACAAGTACGTGAATTGATTTCGTTAACGGAATTATGGATTTTTTTTTGAGGCATGAAATGTGGTAAATTTACTTACCAGTACTCTCAGGTAACGATCCGACAGGTGATGGGATTTCTAAGAAGAATAAATTATTTTAGTATTAAGGTTGTAGATGTTATAAAGCAAGAATTATTTGCAATCAACACCAGCAATACAATACAATTTAACATACGTAGTTCTATGACGTATTAGTTGCGAATTTGGTTGACTGCGAAGTTCAGGAGCAGAATATATTTTCGTGGAGACGTTGGGCAGTCTTAGATGTTGGACCGCAAGACCCGTGTATTATAATTAAAATAGTCTATACAACAGAACAAATGTAAAAACTGCCAGAATCATTAACAAAAATAAAAATTTAATAAAATTAGGAGCACAAAATTACGAACGTACACGTACACACGTACACGTAGAACAAAAGAATCTACCTTTTGAAACAAATGAATAAACAAAGAGGAACATCCAGAAATAATCAATATACGAAATACAATTTGCGAATTGTAGAATGAAAACCAAGATTTCCTTAAAAATAGGAAATACATCCAATTTATGATAACTAGGTACCAATATAACTGGAACAAAAAAATCCACCAGATATGTCACACTTCATAATTAACACGTGAGAACCCTTTGCCACGGATACAATGGAACATAACCATAAGTCATGGAGTCGCCATGTTAAATTGTGTGAATCAGCTTAACATTGTTAAGCAATATTGAAAAAAGCAATCGCAGAATAAAAAGTAGTAATACAATGTACGATATCTTGATAGCATTATAAAAATAAATTTACACGAAAGATGGTCTAATCTTACACCTCAATGGTGTAGTGAACATTAATTTAAACAGGTTCATGAAGACTAACTGGTGGATCGCTAGACAATATTGTTTCTGGGTTATTACCCTTCGTCAGTAGCGATTACCAAGAACCTTAGTTGTTGAAATACCTTTGGTAATCGTTACTAACGAAGGGTAATAACCCATAAACAATATTGTCTAGCGATCCACCAGTTAGTCTTCATGGACCTGTTTAAATTAATGTTCACTACACCATTGAGGTGTAAGATTAGACCATCTTTCGTGTAAATTTTACATTTTGCTGTCAGATTTGACAAGACACATTTTTAATTTTAATAAAAATAAATTAATATGGCGATGTCCACATGATGCAAAAAGTGCTTTAATAATATAATGCAATTAAAATTCATAACTAATGACCTAAACACCTAAACGTTCTAGTACGACCTTACCTTTCTAGTGCCAATGAGCATATTGTGTATTAAAATTTACAAAGCTCGTAGATGATTGTACTAAATTAAGCAGTTAAGTAAAAACAGGTAAAAAATGGAACATGAAAAGTAATTTTGGAGAAAAAAAATTAGTAGATTCTACGTACCGAAGCTGTTTCCTATATCTGAGATCACACCATCTTCGACGCTGCTAGTTGATCTGGTGAAGTTACTGTCTACATCAGATGGCACCTCAGGCTCTATAGGATGAAAAACAGAGAAAGAGAAAGATGAATTATTGATCTAATAAACAACCAGAAATAATCAATACACGAAATACAATTTGCGAATTGTAGAATGAAAACCAAGATTTCCTTAAAAATATGAAATACATGCAATTTATGATAACTAGGTACAAATATAACTGGAACAAAAAAATTCACCAGATATGTTACACTTCATAATTAACAAGTGAGAACCCTTTGCCACGGATACAATGGAACATAACCATAAGTCATGGAGTCGCCATGTTAAATTGTGTGAATCAGCTTAACATTGTTAAGCAATATTGAAAAAAGCAATCGCAGAATAAAAAGTAGTAATACAATGTACGATTTCTTGATCGTATTATAAAAATAAATTAATATGGCGATGTCCACATTATGCGAAAAGTGCTTTAATAATATAATGCAATTAAAATTCATAACTAATGAGCTAAACACCTAAACTTTCTAGTACGACCTTAAAAATTCTCAGAGGGATTGATTCTGATGCCTCCGTTGCCTGGAATCTGCATATACACGTTTTGGTTGAGAAGTTTGGCACCATAGATGTTGGATCGTTATAAGGCTGCAGTACCTGTATATCCTGGTCAACATAATAAATTAACAAAAACGATCACTATTACTATTATTTATTATTACTAGGATTTAGTAATCATTAAAATAAGAAAATAAGTGGAAAACTTGACAAAGACAGGTTATGAATGTATTAGGAAAAAGCTGATACGTCATAAGAAACACTCAAATGGTAAACGTATAAACATATATATCGAGAAAAAAAAACGGAGGAAGATAAATAAACAACAATAATAAAACGAACCTAAAAGCAATAAAACCTACACAATGTGCTTCAAATCAATTCAAAAATACGATACATCCAAATTTGAGAAATATATTCTAGTATGCAAGAATTTTTTTTTTTTTTGAAAATATTGGCATTTTTCGAAAAGTTAATTTTATTAATAAACATTTTGCATTCTTGACTGCTTTTGAAAATTTTCTTAATAAATCGTCTGTAAATCATCCTTGATGGTGAGTTTATATTTTATATGCAATGTGCCAATGAGCATATTATGTATTAAAATTTACAAAGCTCGTAGATGATTGTACTAAATTAAGCAGTTAAGTAAAAACAGGTAATAAGTAGAATATGAAAAGTAATTTTGGAGAAACAGACATTAGTAGATTCTACGTACCGAGGCTGTTTCCTATATCTGATATCACACCATCGTCGACGCTGCTAGTTGATCTGGTGAAGTTACTGTCTACATCAGATGGCACTTCAGGCTCTATAAGATGAAATGATACATGTTTCAAATTTATAAATATCATGAACTGCATATATCTATGCAAATTTAAAAGTCTACATACCATGGTTCCATGCTGTCTCTGAGGAATCATTATGGGTGGTGCTAGTTACTTCATTTTCGGATGTAGATTCTTCATCTAGAAGATGGCAAAATTGAAGTTGAATATTTATAGAATGTTTAGCCCAAATAAGTGTGGTGCATTTTATATAATATGATGATCACATTTTAATTAATTATCAAGAAAGACACCAAGATTTTGAATTAAAATTTTATGAATCATATTACACTTAACGTGTAGATATAAGCAATTTGGTTAATATCTTTTAAAAAGGTTATATTTACTGATGTTCAAGTTTATTATTAGAACAATAATTAAAAAGATGATCGAGATCGATTTGAATAAAACTTTTCATATAGTCTGTCTTTTAGTGAGTTCTTGCCTCCCTGCTTCGTTTTTTATTTAATGTACCATTTAATTTTTTCACTGTGTACTTAATTTCTGAGAGTGGATGGGACTTATTCCGTTAAGAGCGGTGTCCCATGCAGCTTCAACTTGTTCGGCTGTAATGACTTTGCTTCCCTTACATTCCCTTATTTTCTTTCAATACTTCATTCAAGTCTTGCATTTCCTGTAGAACACTATTGTATCACACAAATTTTCGTCCAAGAATTTGGTACATCTTTCCTTACAGCTCATATGGTACATCGAAAAGCAGTTGGTATACACCAGATTGCTGCATTTTTTCTTGCAAAATTTGGTAGTAAATTCGCTATTTTTCTCAATTGCACTCTCGCTATCAGAAAGTTCTTTTTCACTCGGCGCCATATTTAACATATATTAGTAGCCATTAATTATTTCATATTTTGTTGATAACACAGCTTTACAAATTTTTAATTTGGAAAAATACCAAGAACACCACATGCCTAGATAAGTTAATTGGGACCTCCCGAACACGAAAAACGCTGTAATTTTTTTTCTAAGTACCGTTTTTTAGATAACGGTACGTTTGTGTTTTTCGGTGTGTGGTCCCACACAAACCCTTGTGGAGCCCAACCGATCGTCCGATCGAGATAAATGGCATATCGTTGGAAAGGTAATTGACTGCCTTTTCCGTCGTTATGCAAATTTCTATCTGTTAAGAAATGGCTGAGTTATGGCACCTCAAAATTCAAAATTTGCCTATTTTTTACGTTCGTTTCAAAATTTTTCATTTTTATTTCGTTGTTTTCCTACGTTATAGTAAAGATCTGGAATGTTTTATTCCTTTACCAAATAGTTTATTTAATTACCAAGCGTAATTTGAAAAAAATCGGATGAAAAATAAAGTTTTTATTAAGGATTTTGTGGAACGACAATATCTTCATTTTCATTGCTCACACACTATATTCGGCGTAAATTCAAAAAAATTTAATTAAAATGACGAGCGACTTGAACTTTTGCGTTTTTTTCCGGATGGATCTTCGCGAATGAGGAACCAACAATAGTCCGCCATCATTTGTTCATCCCACCAGCCTTTGTACCGTCTCTCGATTTCTTCCATTTCCTGGTGAAATCTTTCACCTTGTTCATCACTTTCGGAGCCCAAGTTCGTGGGGACCAAATGACTGAATAACATCGTTCACAACTTTTTGGGAAACTACAGAAGTCCTGATTACGCTGAGAAGATCGATACATTACTGCAAAAATTCAATGCCATTGGTAAGCGTTGAGTGAAAACGTGTATATCAAAAAGGCCGTTATCATTTGAAAATTTATTCTTTTTAACTTTTAGGTTCAAATATGACACCTAAATTACACTTCTTATTCAGTCATTTGGATATTTTCCCCACGAACTTGGGCTCCGAAAGTGATGAACAAGGTGAAAGATTTCACCAGGAAATGGAAGAAATCGAGAGACGGTACAAAGGCTGGTGGGATGAACAAATGATGGCGGACTATTGTTGGTTCCTCATTCGCGAAGATCCATCCGGAAAAAAACGCAAAAGTTCAAGTCGCTCGTCATTTTAATTTAAATTTTTTGAATTTACGCCGAATATAGTGTGTGAGCAATGAAAATGAAGATATTGTCGTTCCACAAAATCCTTAATAAAAACTTTATTTTTCATCCGATTTTTTTTCAAATTATGCTTAAAATGTTGGTAATTAAATAAACTATTTGGTAAAAGAATAAAACATTCCAGATCTTCACTATAACGTAGAAAAACAACGAAATAAAAATGAAAAATTTTGAAACAAACGTAAAAAATAGGCAAATTTTGAATTTTGAGGTGCCATAACTCAGCCATTTCTTAACAGATAGAAATTTGCAGCACAACGACGGAAAAGGCATTCAATTACCTTTCCAACGATATGCCATTTATCTCGATCGGACGATCGGTTGGGCTCCACAAGGGTTTGAGTGGGACCATACACCGAAAAACACAAACGTACCGTTATCTAAAAAACGGTACTTAGAAAAAAAAAATTACAGCGTTTTTCGTGTTCAGGAGGTCCCAATTAACTTATCTAGGCATGTTGCGTTCTTGGTATTTTTTGGCTGTAAACCAGTGTAATAAATCTATACATCTGACAAAATTTATATATCATATACAACAGATTTTAAAAAAATAAATGGATACCGTCTACAGTAAAACATATATACAAAAATATATATACAAAACAATATAAATCAAAAATGATCCAAGGTATGAGAAAGCACTAGAAAACTACGGTGACGTAAGAAATAACAATGGGGTGGCGATTTTTGATTTCTGTTTACTCTAAAATATGATTATAGCTAACTTTTGGCTTAAGAACAATGACATATACATATACACAAAAAATATGACAAATAGGGGAAGAGAATCTAGCAAGCTAGTAGAGGATGCAAAATTGTTAAAAATATGAATCCAAAGATATGTTCAAAAAGGAAGAAACTAGAAAGAAATATCCTACAATTATAAGTAATGATAATTGTAAAGTAGCCAAGAAATTCAGAAGGAGTATTAAAGAACTAGTTACGAAGGCGAAGAAGGATACCTGTATTGAATTTGGACATTGAAATTGAAGCAACATAGTAAGGGTAATCAGAAACTATTTTATAAAATTATGCAGAAAAATGGGGAAGCAACTCATAAAAAATGTAAGAGAAGAAATACAAACTGACAAAGAAGAAATAATTATACAGTGGAGGGAACCAAGACCAAGAATTATCATAGATTACGGATATAGAAGGTGAACAATTGATTTTAGAATACTAGAGAACAACTACAAACTCAAACTCGAAATAAGTCAGGAAGAACTAACGAAATATATCAAATGGAGAATGGAAAAACTGATAATAATATAATTACATGAGAAATGTTAAAACATATAAAAGATATAGGAGAAAGAAAGTGACGGATTGGGAAACGGTACTGATCCAAATCTATAAGGGAATTACTTACTTTGTTAAGTATACCCATGAAAATATTGATCTAGGAGGAAACATTTGGGAATAACTGTAACCAATAGAAATAAATATGGAAACAATATTGGTAATTACAAGTTTTTACAAAAGGACATGTAGACATGTAGAGCGATTAAGCCGTCTGCATAAAAGGTGCATAGAGTGAACGAAGAAATTAAGTGGGATATAAGAATCTACTAATGGTGAAAATATCCAAAAGGGCATTAGCAAATGACGGTGATGGTGAACAGGATCTACAAAAAATATGAAAACATTGAAAGATTTTAAAGTGATAATGAATAAGGAATATAGCAAATGCATAAGAATAGAAGCCCAACAAGAAATAGGTATAAACGTATGTACAAGCCACTAAAACAGGTCGATATACTTCTGTATCTAGGAGTCATGATTGAAAGCACTAGATCGCTAAGTAGTGAAAACATATTATGCTATGAGCAAGGGATTTATAACAAACGGAAAACAATCTATAGGGCACCATTAACACTTCCATGTGAGACTTGGATGCTGAGACTGATAAAAGAGCAAATGCCAGCAACTGAACAAACGATAACGAATAATACGAATATACGAAAAAAAGCAAAAGATTTCGTTTAAATCATATGTCAGTGATATGGTTTGAACAAGTACATTACCTATGAGACGCACTTGCTTCCCGTGACGATTAACACGGTAAAAATTAATTTGTTCAAGTAATAAAATGAATTTATTTACGAGTATTATTTTGCATTAAATAGTTTCCAATAGAAAAAAAACTTTGTTAAATTAAAAAGTCATATATATTCTAAACAAATATTTTTATTATTTATTGTGCTTTAAATCAAGACCACATCGTATAATCAAATTTAGTATTTCTATAAAATAATTGGTGGAAGGAGTGTACAGCGTCGAACGAAGAGGTGTTAATCCGGCCATTGTTAGACCTGATCGACTGTTATCAAATTGGCGTCGTTCGGTGAAAACGTATCGATATTTACGTTTGTGAATTGTGAAATATCAAAATGAATATGTAAATATATAGGTAAGTAAGTTGCATGCTAGTTAAATAATAAATACTTTTTACATACAACACTTTTCGTTGATACGCAATTTATTTCCCATCATTTACACATTAATTAATTTTACATTTATTATTGAATTGAATGCTTCAATAATTTATTTGAATATTAGTGTGTATTGAAACGGCAGTGAACGAAATGCGTTGTTACAAAATGCAGTGGATAACGCGTACGATCTTGGAACGCGTATTTTTCATGTCTGCCATATATGTCTGGTTGTTATCGACATGGCTCCGGGGATTCACCCGTTATGCTTACTGAAGTTACAATTTAATTTATAAATTTATAAATAATATATTAATACTTGTCAAGATGTCAATAAATTACTATTGTTGTGTTTTTTGTAATCATATTATATACCAAGAATTTATAAAATGTAAGAAAAATACTATTTCTTTATTTTTTGTGGAAAATTACTGGCTCTTATACAGAATCTACTGCATATACGGTCGACAGTTGTGTATGTTTTTTTTTCATGTTTTTTTGCGTTGATAACTTTGCATTTCGGAAATGATAATTTTGACACTTCAATTTGATGGTTAAACGTTTTCAATAATTTTGACTATATTAACATTTATGCATTTTAGACAATGTTGTCGATTTCGAAATTTTTACTTTTTGATACAATTTTCAATTTACATTTGTTTATATAATTGAGGTCCCGGATGCAATAACGCGCGGAGCGCTCGAAGGTGGAAACAGGTATTGTCCAACCGATAGATATTTTGGGGAAAATTTTTTTTCGGAAAATGGATTAAACAAAAATACTATCTTGTGTAACTTTCCGCATCTTTCTTACCCGAACTATTTTTTGATCCGTCAATTAATTTGTGCAGAAAAAAATAAAATAGTGAAATTTTTTCGTTCGACAATTCAATTAATTTCAATGCTTTTTAAAACTCGAATCGCGAGATCTCGGGAACTATTCGACCAAACTAGTTGAAATTTTTAATGGAACACTGTGACACTTCACTGTCGCGAATAAAGTTATTGCAATCGTCGAAATAATCATTTGTTGGATAATATTCAATAAATAATCAGTTGCGCTATGAAACCATGTTCTTTTTTTTTCGACTAGCGAGGACGTTTTTCGCTATTGGTCTTGCGGCATTGTCTTTGCGATATCATTGTTCCTTAGACTGTAACGTAAATTTTGATGTATCACTTGGCGTGATAAGTTTAAAACCTGGCAAGTTGTTGCTTTGTAAACAAAAGGTTCGTTTACCGTGCACGACGCGTCAAGCGCTTCGGATCCATTCGCGTTACTTTACTGCGTTTTATTCTTGCAAGCATAGATTAATGCCCAAATTACTTAAGTGTTTATGTGATAATCGTGATTGAAGCATAGAGTTATTCTTCTATGCAAGTACGCAATCAAACATACAGCGCATATGAATGAAAATATTGCAATACAAAGTCGAATAATTATTATTGTTTTTATAGACATATTTTCTAACAACGAAAGAAATACAATGAATAGTATTAAGTTGTAATTATTACATCACTAAAATATTAAAAACATCTATCATTTGGTATGTACGGGCGGAAAAAAAATTGCTCGAGCACATTGAAACTGAAAAAGATTATATAGATTTGCTACAAAGTGCTCGAAATCCTCCATTTACTACTGTAGAACAGAAAGACACGGTGAAAGATTTTGAATGTTTAATTTTAAAGTTCCGAAAGGACTTAAGATCAGTAAAGCAGTTAAAATTCAGTATTTTGCTAATGGTCAAATTAATGTTTTCTACGATTATGATAGCGAACCAATTACCTATAAAATAGAGAGGACAGTGTCATTTGACGATATTGTAAATGCTGCAGAAGCTAAACAAATAGGGATTTCACAAGAAAAAATTAAAGATTTAAATGCACTGCTACGATATTGGCTCCAGGAGGTAGAAATTATTTTACATCATATTTAGATGATATGCGTGTTAGAGTAAAGGCGGCGAGCAAAACTAGTGAATATAAGAAATCTAACAGGCAGGAATGAAAGTAGAAGAAACAAAAGAATCTGCTCCCTACTGATAGATATTTTTTAATATTTTAGTGATGTAATAATTACAAGTTAATACTATTCATTGTATTTCCTTCGTTGTTAGAAAATATGTCTACAAAAACAATAATAATTATTCGACTTTTCCTTATACGATCGTGAGTGTGACCAAAATAATCTTTTGTTTACAGCCGGTAATCGTATTGCAATTTTTTCATTCATATGCGCTGTATATTTGATTGCATACTTGCATAAAAATATAACTGTATGCTTCAATCACGATTATCACATAAACACTTAAGTAATTTGGGTATTAATGTATGCTTGCAAGAATAAAATGTATTAAAGTAGCGTGAATGCATCGGAAGCGCTTGACGCGTCGTGCGCGGTAAACGAACCTGTTGTTTACAAAGCAACAACTTTCCAGGTTTTAAACTTATCATGCCAAGTGATACATTAAAATTTACGTTACAGTTTAAGGAACAATGATATCGCAAAGAGAATGCCACAAGACTAATAGCGAAAAACTTCATCGCTAGTCGAAAAAAAAAGAACATGGTTTCATAGCGCAACTGATTATTTATTGAATATTATCCAACAAATGATTATTTCAACGATTGCAATAACTTTATTCGTAACAGTGAAGTGTCACAGTGTTCCATTAAAAATTTCAACTAGTTTGGTCGAATAGTTCCCGAGATTTCGCGATTCGAGTTTTAAAAAGCATTGAAATTAATTGAATTGTCGAACGAAAAAATTTCACTATTTTATTTTTTTCTGGACAAATTAATTGACGGATCAAAAAATAGTTCGGGTAAAAAAGATGCGGAAAGTTACACAAGATAGTATTTTTGTTTAATCCATTTTCCGAAAAAAAAATTTCCCCAAAATATCGATCGGTTGGACAATACCTGTTTCCACCTTCGAGCGCTCCGCGCGTTATTGCATCCGGGACGTCAATTGTACATTTTAGGAAGCTACAGATAATATTACACGATTATCTAACCCATTACTGGTTTAACATTTCTTAAGAAGCTGCAAGTGTTCAGAGAAGGAACTGAACGAATTTCAAATGTAAGTTCGTTTACACTTTATATGTACTTGTTTGTTTTTTCAATTTATGAATGCAATTGTTTTATATCCTATCAAATATTCGTCGACGTCCAACACCGATATTCTTATAGACACCTCTGAAAATATAGCTGAATTAAAACACTTTAGCATGGAAAATAATATTATATTACCATCACCGTCCATGGATGGTACATTGTACCTAATGAGAAGTTTGTGGTATTGAAAATTTAATTTTTCTAAAAATGAGAAGTAAGGTGTTAAACTTATACAATTATACAATTTTGTACAAAATAGTGTAGCAATGAGAAAATTTTATTAACTATTAAATTTTGCAACAAGTACAAAATAATCATTTTTATTTATTTATTGCCTTCTGGATGTACTATAGAATTATTTGTTACAAGATGTCTTTTATTGGTGATGGTAATAACTTAGATTTTAATTAGCCCCTATTCAAAGCAACCAACTCAATGGCGACATGAATACAAATTCAGAGGTTAATATATTTATTTATATTTATTTTATTATATTTATTTATGAGAGTAATTACGGTCATATTTACGACAGCATAATGAAGAACCTTATTTTTCCAGGACGTTTATTACTACTATGCAATAAATAGTCATATGGGGCTGTGCAAAATAATGTATTGCCAAGTTTACATTAGTTGTGATGAAAAGGAGCAACTGGTTTTTCACACTTTTGCTCAAAAACTACCCCCTCAAGTACCATTCAGAACGACATAACGAAGAAGGATGATATTTTACAGGTGATTTGATTTGACAGGTGATTGAAGCTACCCTTCAAAGAGCTGCGCGGGGCAGCATATGTACCACAATGTAATTAATTAGTAGCTTCTGGAGGATGTACAAAACTATTTATTACCTGATTTGCATTAGGCGTGATGACACAGAGCAACTTAATTTTTAACATTTCACAAGTTCTCTCAATTGTAGTTTATGAAAAAATGGCTTCCAAGAATTAAGCTTCTCCGCTATGTCGTCCTGAACGTAATATAACGACAAATAATTTTGTACGACACCGGAAAATTGTTAATAAATAAAAAAAATCCACACTCTACGCATATGGTACTTGTGTGATAATAAATAATTTTGTACAACCCCCGGAAGCTACAAATTAATTGCATACTGGTATATATGCTGATGCGGAACTCTTTTAAGGGCAGTTCATAAAAAATGGCCCGCAAAAAACATACCGCATCTCGTTCTGAACGTAATCATGTTAAAAAATAATGTTGTACAATCCCGGGAAACTATTAATAAATTTAAAACATCTACACTTATGAGGGTAGTTTGTTTGAAAAAGTTTGAAAAAAAGCAAGTGGCTTCCCTTCATTACAACTAATGTAAATCTGACAATGAACAATTTTGTACAACGCAAAGAAGCTAAAAATTAATTGCATACTTGTGTAACGCAGAACATCGTGGAGCGCTTAGGGTACTTTATCAAGAGGCGGTCTGGAAAAAAATAGGTTCTTCGTTACATCGTCGTGAATGTAAATATGAAAATAATGATTTTTATGTGGCTTTCTTAAGGTGTAAATATACATCTGTATTTGTGTTCATGGGCTGGTTCCTTTGAATAGGGGCTGATTAAAATTACTTACAATTACCATCACCAATAATATATATCTTGTCACAAATAATTTTGTAATACATCCAGAAGTCAATAACAAATAAAACTATTATTTTTTAACTGGAACAACTTATTGTTGCAAAATTATTTGATGTGTGGTAGTGAGATAAATAATTTAATTATTGCAAAAATTCTTGACTGGTTTCATGAGGTATCAGTTGGCGAAAGAAACATTTATAGCTAATATTAAAGTTTATAGAGAAATTTTTTCTGCAAATGGATGTTTTTGTAAACCCAAATCAAGTATCGCAATATACGAGGGGAGATTGTATTAACGGTCCCTAACATAGGAGATTAACAAAAGTAAACTAAACAATGTTACAAAGCATCTTAATATATACTCCTTATTTTTCTTATAAGTTCTTATAAGTTTTTATAATTTTGTTTTTTGCCGAATGTATTGATTGTGAGTTGAAGCTGACACTTCTTCATTTATTAATTCTAATTTATTAATTCGACAATTTGGAAGAATTAATAAATGAAGAAGTGTCAGCTTCAGCTCACAATCAATATATTCGGCAAGAAACAGAATTAGAAAAACTCATAGGAAACTCCAAGGCGGAACAGACAACAGCAAGTCAACACCTCAATATAAGTTTCTATCCAAGCATTAAAAATTTCTCTATCAATAACTCTGTTGATCTTATCAATAAAATTAAAGATGTACATGTTTCTACAAACGCGAAATTTGTGTACTTTGATGTGTAGAGTTTATTGTCGCCAATACCCATAATGGAACTTAAAGAGGTTAATAAAAAACATATTTCGAATAATGGCGTAAGCTAGAATTAGAAAATTTGATTAACATGTGTTTGAACCAAAGTTATTTTGAATTCAAAAGAACTTCCATAAACAAAACAACGGTCTACCTATGGGTTCTTCTTTATCCCCACGTATGTCAGAAATTTTTATTGATTTCTTCGAAGAAAAGCTATTTGATAGTGAACATGTGTGTACGGTCTCGGTCATATTTTGGTATAGATATGTGGATGACATAATTTCTTTATGGTCTAGTACGAACGGACAATTAGTTTCTAAATCATATAAACAGCATAAACGACCACATACAATGTACAATAGAAATTGAAGCAGATAATTGTGCTTCCTAGCTTCCTAGATCTAAAAATTAAGAGGGTCAATAATAAATTTTGCAATATATAGAAAAGAAACATTTTCCGATACCATTATTCCTAACGATTCAATGCATGCTTATAAATCAAGCAGCGATAAACTCGATGATTTTTAGATTGTTAAACATACCTATGACAACCAATAACTTCAATTCAGAACTTAATACAATAAAATACATTGCCATAAAACACGGCTACCAGCCGGCGTTAGTGAATAAAATTTTACAAAAAATGAAAAAAATCAACAGTTTTAAAAACTGTTTTCCAATAAATAAGACAATAGAAGAGAAAAAATGGGTAAGGATACCGTTCCTTGGAAATGTTTAACGTTAGGTAACGAACTAAAGAAACACAGGGTGGCGTATTGCAATAACCTATTACATATTACAATAACCTAAAACATTATTTAGTTAATAATAAATTGGAGGCGAACAAATACAATAGTTCAGGAGTTTACAGAATAAAATGTAATGATTGTCCAAAAAGTTATATAGGGCAGACAGGCCGAAATTTCCAAATCAGGTTCAATGAGCACATAAGATCGTTTCGGTTAAATAAAGACAATTCTAATTTAGCCAATCATTTAATAGATAGTAAACGTACATGCACCCTAGAGAATTTAGATATATTGCATGGAGAAAATAAAAGTTATAAACTCAACATAATAGAATCGTATTATGTAAAACGAGAAATTATAAATAATAGTCAAACTTTATTAAATGACCAATTGGACCTACGCACTATACCGTTAATTAACCCTGGAATATACTACTCCTTGTACCGCTGTAACAGTTAATGGTTTCCCAAGAATTGTTTTTCCCTAGTAGTTAGTCAAGTAAGCTAAGTTCTAGAATAATCGATAAGGAGTATATATTAAGATGCTTTGTAACATTGTTTAGTTTACTTTTGTTAATCTCCTATGTTAGGGACCGTTAATACAATCTCCCCTCGTATATTGCGATACTTGATTTGGGTTTACAAAAACATCCATTTGCAGAAAAAATTTCTCTATAAACTTTAATATTAGCTATAAATGTTTCTTTCGCCAACTGATACCTCATGAAACCAGTCAAGAATTTTTGCAATAATTAAATTATTTATCTCACTACCACACATCAAATAATTTTGCAACAATAAGTTGTTCCAGTTAAAAAATAATAGTTTTATTTGTTATTGACTTCTGGATGTATTACAAAATTATTTGTGACAAGATATATATTATTGGTGATGGTAATTGTAAGTAATTTTAATCAGCCCCTATTCAAGGGACCAGCCCATAAACACAAATACAGATGTATATTTACACCTTAAGAAAGCCACATAAAAATCATTATTTTCATATTTACATTCACGACGATGTAACGAAGAACCTATTTTTTTCCAGACCGCCTCTTGATAAAGTACCCTAAGCGCTCCACGATGTTCTGCGTTACACAAGTATGCAATTAATTTTTAGCTTCTTTGCGTTGTACAAAATTGTTCATTGTCAGATTTACATTAGTTGTAATGAAGGGAAGCCTCTTGCTTTTTTTCAAACTTTTTCAAACAAACTACCCTCATAAGTGTAGATGTTTTAAATTTATTAATAGTTTCACGGGATTGTACAACATTATTTTTTAACATGATTACGTTCAGAACGAGATGCGGTATGTTTTTTGCGGGCCATTTTTTATGAACTGCCCTTAAAAGAGTTCCGCATCAGCATATATACCAGTATGCAATTAATTTGTAGCTTCCGGGGGACCCTCTTAATTTTTAGATCTAGGAAGCTAGGAAGCACAATTATCTGCTTCAATTTCTATTGTACATTGTATGTGGTCGTTTATGCTATTTATATGATTTAGAAACTAATTGTCCGTTCGTACTATACCATAAAGAAATTATGTCATCCACATATCTATACCAAAATATGACCGAGACCGTACACACATGTTCACTATCAAATAGCTTTTCTTCGAAGAAATCAATAAAAATTTCTGACATAAGTGGGGATAAAGAAGAACCCATAGGTAGACCGTTGTTTTGTTTATGGAAGTTCTTTTGAATTCAAAATAACTTTGGTTCAAACACATGTTAATCAAATTTTCTAATTCTAGCCTACGCCATTATTCGAAATATGTTTTTTATTAACCTCTTTAAGTTCCATTATGGGTATTGGCGACAATAAACTCTACACATCAAAGTACACTAATTTCGCGTTTGTAGAAACATGTACATCTTTAATTTTATTGATAAGATCAACAGAGTTATTGATAGAGAAATTTTTAATCCTTGGATAGAAACTTATATTGAGGTGTTGACTTGCTGTTGTCTGTTCCGCCTTGGAGTTTCCTATGAGTTTTTCTAATTTTGTTTCTTACCGAATATATTGATTGTGAGCTGAAGCTGACACTTCTTCATTTATTAATTCTTCCAAATTGTCGAATTAATAAATTAGAATTAATAAATGAAGAAGTGTCAGCTTCAACTCACAATAATGTATTGATCGGCAAAAAACAAAATTATAAAAACTTATAAGAAACACCAAGGCGGAACAGACAACAGCAAGGCAACGCCTCAATCAAAGTTCTAGCCAAGAATTATGTTTTCTAATGCAAAACTCTCGAACGAAAAGACTGAACTACTGGAAAAGGGTTTAAAGTTCACACCAAAAATCATTGATAAAAATGAACCAGCAGATGTAAAAGGAATCTGCGCTCGGGTCATAGCAACATACCGCAACAATGCAAAGAATCTACAAGACAATAGGAAAAACGAAAAAGTGCTAAAAAACATACTGCGAAAAATAAGCAAAGAAATATTAATTATATCCAAATCTGATAAAGGTAGTACAATTACAATTCTCAATAGAAAAGATTATATAGAAAAAATTCACAATCTTTTAAATAGTCTGAACCTGACAAAATACAATAAGGATCATACGAATAAATTTTGAAAAGTAGTAAAAGAATATATACAGAAAACTAAGTTCATAGAACCAACTAAGAAATTTCAATTTGTGAACATGAACGCACAAGCACCGAGACTATATGGGTTACCTAAAACACACAAACAAGTTCACATGAGACTAGTAGTTATCAACAGGCGCCAGCCTACAAATTATGTAAACATAAGAAGTATTCTACTAGAAATAATAAACTTCAACGGAAAATTATCTATCAATAACTCTGTTGATCTTATCAATAAAATTAAAGATGTACATGTTCCTACAAACGCGAAATTAGTGTAGATGTGAAGAGTTTATTCTCGTCAATGCCGATAATGGAACTTAAAGAGGTGATTAAAAAACATATTTCGAATAATGATGTAGGCTACCCCCTAGAATTAGAATATTTGATTAACATGTGCTTGAACCAAAGTTATTTTTTGAATTAAACAACTGCGTCTATAAACAAAACGACGGTCTACATATGGGTTCTCCTTTATCGCCGCTTATGTAAGACATTTTTATGGATTTCTTCGAAGAAAAACTATTTGATAGTGAACACGTGTGCACGGACTCGGTCATATTTTGGTATAGATTGTGGATTACATAATTTGTTTATGGTCTGGTACGGACGGACAATTAGATAAGTTTCTAAATCATATAAACAGCCTAAACGAGCACATACAATGTACAATAGAAAAGGAAGGAAATAATTGTATCAGCTTCCTAGATCTAAAAATTAAGAGTGTCACTAATAAATTAGATTTCGCAATATATAGAAAAGCAATATTTTCCGATACCATTATTCCTAAAGACTCAATGCATTCTCCTCATATAAAACAAGCAGCCATAAACTCGATTATTTTTAGATTGTTAAACGTACCTATGACAACGAATAACTTCAATTCAGAACTTAACACAATAAAATACATTGCCATCAGAAACGGGTACCAGCCGGCGTTAGTGAATAAAATTTTACAAAAAATTAAAAAATCAGCAGTTTTTAAAACTATTTTTCCAATAAATAAGGCAATAGGAGAGAAAAAATGGGTAAGGATACCGTTCCTTGGAAATGTTCGTTTAACGTTAGGTAACAAACTAAAGAAACTTAAATACAGGATGGCGTATTACAATTCTAATAACCTAAAACATTATTTAGTTAATAATAAATTGGAGGCGGACAAATACAATAGTTTAGAAGGCTACATAATAAATTGTAATGATTGTCCAAAAAGTTATATAGGGCAGACAGGCCGAAATTTCAAAATCACTTGATAGACAGTAAACATACATGCACCCTAGAGAATTTAGAAATATTGCATGGAAATAATAAAAATTATAAACTCAACATACTAGAATCGTATTATACAAAACGAGAAATCACAAACAATAGTCAAACTTTATTAAATGACCAATGGACCTACTCACTACACCGTTAATTAACCCTGGAATATATTATTTGTACCGCGGTAACGATTAAGGGTTTCCCTAGTAATTAGTCAAGTAAGCTAGTTCTAGAATAATCGATAAGGAAATGTATATATTAAGATGCTTTGTAACATTGTTTAGTTTACTCTTGTTAATCTCCTGAAGATGAGGAATAAATATAAATATACACTTCGCAGCAAAATTAACGCATCATATTAAAATGGTAGCAATTTGAATAGACAAAATTAATTTAGGGTAAAATATTAATTAGTACTCTTTAAGCACCAAAAATGTAGACTTTAATTCAAATTTCAACAAAAACTAAAGAAAGGAACAATGAGAAATAAAACAAGTACAACAAACAAGAACTAATATGGCAAAAAATTAAGTCTGTATTTAATTTAACTTAATGTGATGTATTGCCACCTCTGGCTCTGATAACAGCTTGGCATCTCCGTTCCATACTTAAAATCAATGTTCTGATCTCGTTTTGGTTGATGGCGTCCCAAAGTTCTATCAAAGAATTGCCAATTTGTTCTCGAGTGTTTGGAGCCCTGTGGAAAGACGATTACGAATCACAGAACCGGTTCCTAATCGTCTTTCCATAGTGTCCCAAAGATGTTCAATCGGATTTAAGTTCGGACTCCTTGCTGGCCATACCATAGTTTGGCCAGCACAAGTTCTGTACGAGCTGCCAAAGATATGCCGCCCCATACCATAATCGATCCTCCACCATAACTAACCGTTCCAATCATACATTGTGCGTATCTCTCACCCGGACGTCTGTACACTCTTACACGGCGATCGTTACCAATAATGAAAATCTTGATTCATCGCTAAACAAACAACGGCCCCACATAGCAGCATCCCAATCGACATGTTCGCGGGCAAACGCGCTCTTCTATGATCACGAGTCAACAGTGGTCCGCTAGCTGGTATATACGGACGGAGATTAGTTTCACGAAGTCGTCTTCGTATGGTGTTTTGGCTAATTCTCATGTTATAGGTGTCTAAAAGTCTGGTTTATAGCCTGGTGCTAGTGGCAAACATTGTTCTCAGAGCTTATATAGAGCTTGATATTGTTGTAACGTACGGGAAATCGTCGACTGAGCTACTCCAAAGCGTTCAGCAATAAATCTCTGACCGGCCTTCACCAGCTAGAGTAACTGCTATGATGGCTTCTTGTTCTGACAGATTTGCTCTATCTCGATTCATCTCTCTGAATGATAATTGGCAGGTAAAAGCAAACAACTAGATTATGTTAACCTGGCAACTTTTCACCAACAAAATATGATCGTAACCAAACATTTACCTCATTTTAATGTTTTTCTTCAAAACAAATGAAATGATGGCCGCATTAAAAAGTTGTAGACAAAATTAACGATGGTGCTTTAATTTTACTGCGAAGTGTAATTATTGTGAAAGAATACCAAGTGTGTTCACTTAATTTAATTTAAATGATTAATACTTTAATGTGTGAAATTGATTCAACATCACTCAACGCCTATTAAGTAAGGGACGGTAAATAATGATCTCCCCTCGTACTAGTACTTGGTATAAATACTTCATTCGCAAATTGAGAGCTCATGAAAGAAGGTAATAACATTCCTAAGATAAATAATAATAATATTGTTTTAGCAGTCTTGATGTACCATTGCATTTGGTTATAAAATAAACAAGGAACGGAGTGATTAAACGTGGAAGAATACGATCGAATAACAAATCAATAAGTTATACTAGACTGGCTAAATTAAAAAAGGAAAAAAGGAGAAAAATAAAAAGGATGAAATACAAAGAGAACGGACATTTTGGCTGCTGACTATAAAACATGACCTTCAACGCCTTGGTATTCCATAGCACTTGATGAATCATGTGACCTTGTTGATGAAGAACAAATGTCTATTTTTGGATATTGAAAGCAAAGCATTTAGGGAAACATCGCTAGCAATATTTCCGTTTAAAGCAAGTCTCGCGGAGAAGATTTTTCAGGACTTTTGATGACTTCGTGACAAAATCAAAAATATGATAAAATGGTGTCTCTTTCAATTGGCGGGAATAAAAGTTATCGAATGCTGTCTACTATCTTACCAGTGCATAATTCACCAGGCACCCCTTTGTGGAAAACTTAGTACCACTCTGAAAGAAGTAATGGGCAGCTTGATCAAGTTGATTAATTTTATGAGGTCGCTGGAGCACAGATAGTTCAAAAAGTTTACGGGCTACTTAATTGGTAATATTTTCTATCTATGTCGTTTTTGCATGTTCGTAATGTCGCAGCATAGTTAGTTTTGTTATATACATAACACTGTCTTATATATTATCGAATCGAATTTATGTTTGCAGATTGATCTGCTTTCAAGAGTGAAAAAAGACAATCGAGTCATGGAACTCATGAATCTGCTACAACACTCCGATTATGGTGTAAATAAAATGGATAAAATGGATTGAGTAACACCAAGAAGCTTTTGATTTATACTTCAGTATATTTCATGCACTGAATGTTAAATACCAAGCTCCTTCTGAGCATTTGTTTGATTCATTAAAAACCATATTTAATTAACACGAAATATGGCAAAAAAATAGGAGGGGAGATCACTATTTACGGTCCCTAACATAGAAGGAAACAAATTGAAGAAATATCACAGAATTCCTTTGCTCGATTTTCCACGTCTTTTTTCCTTGACACAATCGCGTAATCTTGACATTAAGTTGGCATAGTAGGAGCCCGTTATTGTATGTCCACGTTCCAAAAAATCCGTCATCAAAATTCCATCTGCGTCTCAAAAAATTGTGGACATAACTTTACCAGCGGATGACAAAACACGAAATTTGCGGGGTGGCGGAGAATCTCGGCGATGCCACTCCATACTTTGTTGGTTCGACTCAGGATCGAAGTGGTGACCCCAAGTTTCATCAACAGTGACGAGTCGAGAAAGAAATTCAACTGGATCTGCTTTAAACTTTGCCAAATTAGCTTCAGAACGCAATACTCTAGAACGTTTCTGATCAGGTGTTAACATTCGTGGGCTCCAACGTGTAATATTTTCTATAGTACCACAGGAAAAATCCTTATTTCCGCTATCCGGCGAATGGTCAGTCGTCCATCTGTTATTACCATATCGTGTATACGATTAAAATTTCCTTGGGTAGTGACAGTCACTGGTCGTCCAGCACCCTTCGCATGTTCGCATGTTTGTCTTCCCAGTTTAAATTCTTCAGACATATTTTTCACCACTTGGTAAGAAACAGCACCCTCACCTAATACAGCTATTATGTCTTCATGAATTTATTTTTACAACAACCCTTTCTTTTGCAAGTATTTTATAACTGCACGAACCTCTGATTTTGCCATTTTTAGAATTTCTCTAAAGTTGTCTACTTAAATTCTAAATTATTTGAACAAGTAACAAGTGACAAAACTACAATTGAACCAACGTAACAACAAATGATTAATACTTCAATGAGTCAAATTGATTCAACGTCACTCAACACCTACTATGTCAGGGACGCTAAATAATGATCTCCTTGTATATTATATATAAGTTTTAAGTGCAACATCTAAGATTAATTGTAATTAGTATTGTATAAACGAAATTACTATTTGTTTGCATTTATTTGTGTACTATTGAAGGATTCTTTATAATTTGTATTGTATATAATGACATTTTTTATATCATTTATTTCACTATGTAAATGTGTGGATGTGTGATAAAATATAATTCATGGAATATTTCAAGTTTCAAATAATTGGGTTCGTCCTGAAATCCAAGGTAAAGTCTTGTGTAGTAAGGACGATTTTTCTGATGAATGGTCTAGTTGTAATAGTACTATTGAAGATAATTTACAAGATATGACATTTATATATAAGAAATTGCTTGAAATCTTAAATAAATGTTTATGTATTTTATATAATTTATTTCAATGTCATTATACACCTATAATTAGATTTTTGTCGTGAGGCAAGTTGAAAATAATCTTGCTCTGATGATGAAGTGTTGTCTGGTGTGCTTTTATGCTTCAAAATAAATTCTTTTAAAAGGATGCATGTTTTTGAAAGGAGCAACTATTTTATTAAACCAGTGGTATGTTCACTTGGTACAATTCTTGGCATACATGATTAACATGGCTGTATAGAGTATACTGATGAGAATCAAAGAAATTCGAAGCTAACCTAAACAATTAAACTAATTGATTCTGAAACGTATGAAGATGAATGAGTTTCATATTGTCTTTCAGTAAGAGATTAGAATGTGAAGTTAAGTCCTTTATGAGGCATTCCAGAAAAGTGTATGCCCTGATACTAAAGATGAAAGTCTTAATGCACTATTCTGTGATTAACTATGAACCAGTGAACTAATGACTAGATTTAATATTTGTTTTTTGTTTAAATATAGGTATCGATTATGTTTTTATTTGCCTAATTTTAAAATGTTCATTCATTTTGATATCTTTAGATATAAAGTGTTTTGGAAAATTCTTGTTTTCATTAGTACAACCCCACATAGATAATAAAATGTCTTTGATAAACTACAAGTAGGGGTATTTAAGAAAAAAAACATATAAAAAAGATAATTGATATAGATTTATAACATTAAAAAAAATAACAGTAACTCAAAACAAACTGTCTTCAATAAATTTGCAGCTAGCAATGGCATAATATTTATAATTCTAATATCAATACCGTAAATGCAAGAAATAAAACGCACTCGCAATAATATTTGACTTGGCAAAAGCTATTGTTTCAATTATTTGATGGCTTCCTTCAAACAACAAAAAAAATATTTTCACATTAAGTGAAAATAAAATATTGCACCACACACGAAACAAAATTAAGCAAATTTTATTTAAGCCTATTTCATTTAAATTTCCGCTAAATGATTATATAACACTTTCAATAAAAGTTATAGTACCCTATATTTTGTATTAGTCCTACAATACCTAGGTTTAACTAATTCTTATCAGCAATAGCAAGCTTAAACCAATATAATATATAAGATTTTTTATTGCAAATTAATTCTTAATTATAATAATAATAATAATAATAATAATAATAATAATTTATTATCCAACAGTAGAACAAATACTACAGATTACAGGATAATATTATAATTAACTTATATTGTATGTACAAGCTAACTATGACAGTAGAAAAATAATTAGAAGAAACAAAATACATATATATATATATATATATATATATATACACATATATATATATATATATATATACATATAGATACAATATAAACACATAACAAATTACCTTACATTATATTATAACTAATGTGAGAAACTTCCTACGCTGAAATGAGCCCGTAAGGAATTTAAGGTGATATTAAACAAATCAATTTCCTGACAAAAACTATTTACACTTCTACACATAGAAAACATGGGTGAATGATCATGATGGCGAGTGTTTGCTTGACCTATATAGAAAAAAGGAGAACCACGACTGCTAAGTCTTGGTACAAGGAAACTAAACAAACTCAACAAATAAGGATCGCGAATATAACTATGCAGTATTTTATAAGCAAACAATATTTCAGAAACGGTCCTACGCACTTTCAGTGATTGAAATCCGAACTCCGCTAATAGAGCGTTATAATCGTAACCATGTTGTAAATAAATACCATATTTTCGGTAATATAAAGTTTTTAAAAACTTTTTCTGAACACTTTCCAAAGCACCACTATAATTTAAGTAGCCAGGATTCCACACTACAGCACAGTATTCAAGTTTAGACCTAACAAAAGCATTAAATAGAGTAATCACTGATTCATTTTCAACAAATGTCTTAGTGTTCCTGGTCAAGAATCCTAACATCCCAAACGACTGTCTGCAAACTTCCCGTATATGAAAATTGAAAGTCAATTCTTCATCAAAGTACACACCAAGATCTTTGTGAACTTCTTTACGTTGCAAAGTCTCATTATCAATTTTGTATGAGTATTGAATGGAGGTTTTCTTTCTTGAGAAAGATACGACTGCACATTTGTTGATATTCAGAGTCAGAGAGTTGGACTTACTCCATTCGTACAAGGAGTCCAAATCCTTTTGCAAAGCAACGCAGTCATTATTGCAAGTTATTTTCTTATATATTTTAAGGTCATCAGCGAACATCATAGATTCCGATGAAATACAATCCACAACATCATCTGCGAAAATCAGAAACAGCAGAGGTCCAAGAATGGAACCTTGTGGTACTCCACTGACAGACATGTATTCGTATGATTTAAAACCTCGATACTGCACAAAATTCTTTCTATGCTTTAAATACGACCTGAATACTTCAATCAAGTCATGTCCAACGCCTATTTTATCTAATTTTACCAGAATCAATTTGTGCTGAACCTGATCAAACGCCTTCGAGAAGTCTGTGTAGATTGTATCAACTTGACAACGATTATCCATAGAATCAGATACATATTGAACAAATGAGCACAGGTTAGTTGCAGTAGACTTTCCTTTTACAAATCCATGTTGCCGAGTTGACAACTTATTCTCAACAAAGTAATATAATGGTTTAAACATCATTAGCTCAAAAACCTTTGAGAAGTTGGACACTATTGAAATAGGACGGTAATTGACAAACTCATTTTTATTACCCGATTTAAAAACAGGTGTTACTCGTGATATTTTCCAACAGTCTGGAAATATACGATTCTGTAAAATTAGGTTGCATATGTGCAACATCGGCAACTGCATAACATGTTTGCAATCTTTTATAAGAAACGCAGGAACTGAATCACAACCCATAGTGAGTCCACTTTTCAGAGAATTCACTGCTCGTAAGAAATCAGATGATTCAAAATTGTTGATAACTAAAATATCGTTATTAAAACTTGCACTGTCATAGTCATCATCATTAATATCACATTCAAGTTTAAAAGCTGATTGAAATACCTCGGCAAATAAGTTAGAAATATCTTCAGGTGAGTCAATTATTTCATCATCCTTGATCATGGATCCCGGAATACGTGTTTGATTTTTTCTCTCATTAATGAAGGAAAAAAGTTTTTTCGGTTCATTTTTTATGTTGAGTTCAATTTCAGTCATATAATTTCGGAAATCCGTTTTAATATTTAACTTCACCATTTTCCTATACTCTTTGAATTTGAGTGAGTAGAATGTCGAGTTTTCTTTGACATTTTCTTTGACATTTTACGGTAGTGCTTTTTTATTTTTATATTCCTGCGGGTCTCCGCAGAGAACCAACATGGAAACGAACAATTTCTCTTGGATTTTAAGGGAACCGTAAGTTGAAAGTAGCCGTCTAGAATTTCGTAAAATTTTTCACAAGCATATGTGTAATTCGTTAAAATGTTTTAAAATAGGCTGATGCATCACCTAAATAATTACATATCCAAACGGGGATTGTGGTGTTTAGGACTCAAACAAGTTATGAAAGTAAAACGTGGATGAGCTGTCAATGATCAAACCTTGGGTTTATAAACAAACCGATCGTAAGCGATCATATCCGATCCTAATCGGTTAACTTGGGGTTAGATTTACCGATATCGTTAAATTAGTTTTATTTTCGATAATTAGAAACAACACTTTGCCTTAAGTAAATGATTAAGGCGATAAGCGAAAACGTGCATTAAATATACAGCGAAGATCAGAACCAGCACGTGACAAATTGGAGGGATATAACCAACCCATTGATATAACCTATTCCTAAACAACTAACATTGAAAAATTAGTATTCTCACCTTGTTCCATATCTTCACAATGGTTCACACTTATGTTTAGTTTATGTCAATGATTGTAATTAGAATTAAACAGACACGTATACACACAAAATGATTAATTAGCCACACGTTGGACATTCCGCTGAAAGGTGAATAGATGGCGCTCCGATTACTCAGGAGGTTAGGATTAAAGTAAAGTTTAGATCCAATTTATGTCGAGTTGGTTTCGTCGACATATGATTCGCATATGTATATGCACAGTGCGTTTAACTATATAGACAATTAAAAAAGCATTTTCAGTTTGTATAATGGCAATAAGGTTGCTGAAGTAACATGAGCATGCGTATTGATTTAGGTGATAAGAAAAGTTATTTAATGAATTATTAACTCTAAAATCTGTTCACATTATAAAACTGTAGTAATTCACAGTATGATTATATATTTTTTTAATTAAAGTGGGCTACGTGTTTATAAATTTCTCGTTGTAGATATGTGATTTAAATTCAAGTCCAGGCTATACTTTTATCTCGGTTGCAACAAAAGGATTTCTGTAATTATTTCATTGACTTATAAGAAAAAGAAACGTTTCTTCGAATGCTAGTGTAGTTTCGGTTTAATTTTTCAGATTTGTTACTAAAAAATTACCACATATTTTCTATAAACAAACTATATTGAATTAAATAAATTAAAATATTTTTATTAAAGACCTCGTTGTGGAACATAAGCTTTCAAGTAGTAGAATCAAATGCTGCAAATAGTGTGGACAATTACCCAAACATTTAAGCAATGTAGCGTGATGACAAAAACATTATATACATTGTATATGTATTCAATTGTTTTTCATGGTGGAGTTTTTCTATAACAATATTTTTTATCTCTATGTTATGTTTTATTTCAGTGTTAAATTTATCTGGTCTAGTTTATTTTTGTAGCAAGAAATTGGTTAAAGTTGACATACATTTATTCACAGTAGCTCCAATTTAAAATATTTTTTTATTATTATTGTCCTAGGTTGTGCCTTATAAGTAGTTATGATTGTATTAAACATTTTATTTTTTTTTCAGTCAATTTGTCGGAGGTTTCGGCGAAATTAGTCCTAAGAATACTTTAATCCTTCGTCGTTTTTGATTTGGATTGGATTTGATAATTTTTGATACCCGAAAGTGCTTGAATTATCTACTGGTTTGATACTGCGTTTCTCAAAATTTAGGTGAAATGTTTCAATGACGATGATGCACGAAGTTATTAAGATAATGCTGCGGAAGTTGACTAGTTTCAATAACATAACGGTCGTTTTCTCCCTTGAAAGCTGATTTCCTGAAAGCGCAGTACTTTCAGGAAATATATTTTGTGTCTCGTTTAAACCTAAAATAAGATTTAATATGATTTAAAATATAGCCACGTTAAGAAGTTGTAACATGGCAAGGTTTGAAAACAACGAACTGAAATTGTTCCAGACCAACTTTGGATCTAAAACTTTTAGTCCAAAGCCAAGATTTTCTAACGGCTTATTCTTTTACTGTAAATTTGTCGAATTTGCAAGAAATGTTTTTCAAACTCAAATTTCACGTGGTATTTGAAAAATTGCATATTAGTTTTGTTACGAATGCCGTGTCATTTGGTGGTTCAGAAAAAACAACCATCGAACAGATTTATGTAGTTTAAATTATTAAAATTTTCGATCTTTTTCAAATATCTGTAATTTTATGAACACGAGCACTTTGGCTTAAATTTACATCACCATAGTTCGTCGGCGAAAAATCAAAAGAAAACAATTTGGCAAATCGAGTTTTCTGAATTTAATTCAGCGAAAAATATTCACACAATGGATTTTTGCGGTTTAAAACAATTCACATTTCTCTCATTTAACAGGTCATTTTACTATATACAAATATTTCACATGCAATTTTAGGCCTCGAATCCGGATGAACGCAACAACAATATGGGCCAAGAAATGCAAACACGACTATTTAACATGAAACGTTTACTGCAGGGGAAACTTGATTTTTTGAATGGGGACATGGGTTAAATGGGACATCTATGGATTTTTTTTCCAATTAAACGGTACAATAGGTTTGGTGATTTGTTTCCCAAAATCTTAGAAAAATTTAAATTTAAAATAAAATGAAAATGTCTACGCAAAACAAGTTGCCTTAGCAAAATCTTCAGACATGAAAATATTGACAGTTAATTGTCAGTTGACGTTGTATTAGCAAAAAACTAGTAATATGAGTCATTTAACAGAAAGAGAGAGAATTGAAATTCTCATGATAATTGGGTATGGAGATAGAAAACGAAGTCACCAGGAAGCCTGTGCAGTGTTTAACGAAATCTATCCAGATAGGAATCCAATAAGCAAGTCAACAGTGACAAAAACATTAAAAAAATTGAATCAAACCGATAATGTGAAAAACAGACCTAAACTAGGACAGCCAAGAACATGCACCAACGAAGAAAATTCATTAAATATTTTATTAGATATCGTGGAGAACCTTAAAACGTATGTGCTACAAGTGGCTTTAAATCATTATATGTCTCCAAAATCTGTTCAAAATATTTTAAAACAAGTAAAGTACCACCCCTACAAACTTCATCTAGTACACGAGTTAAACGAGGATGATTTTGACAGACGATTAGAATTCAGTGAAACAATGATGACGATGATCGGTGACAATGAAAATTTTGTTAAAAGGATTGTGTTCTCAGATGAAGCAACGTTCCAGTTAATTGGTGTTGTAAATAGGCACAATTGTAGATATTGGTCTGATAGTAATCCTCATTGGATGGCGACGGTACATACCCAATATCCACAAAAGTCAATGTATGGGCTGGAATTATCGGCCGTAATATCATAGGCCCGTTTTTCATAAATAGAAAAATATTTACAATTATTGCGAGAAAATATCAACTTTGTTTCCAACAGGACGGCACTCCACCACACTATGGACGTGAAGTACGTAATTACTTAAATAACACATTTCCCAAAAATTGGATAGGGAGACGAGGAACTATTGAATGGCCGGCTGATCGGAATTCTCTAGACTTTTTCTTAAGGGGATATTTAAAGAGCCGTGTACAATAATAAACCAGAATCTTTGGACGAGTTCAAATTACGTATTGAGACTGGAATAAGAAATATTTCTCAAAATTGGTTGAACAATACAGTAGACGGTTTTATTCACAGACTTCATTATTGTCAGGAAGTAAATGGAGAACAGTTTGATCATCTTTTATAATTTAAATTCTAAATTGAAGATTGGTTTATGAATTTAATTATTATATTATAGTAACATTAAATATATAGACGAATGTGTGACATGTAAAAATATTTATCATTTTTCAAAAAGCTGGCTTGGTGCATAGTTCGTCGATGAAAATATCAGTTGATATATTTCAGACGTTTCATTACAATTATCAAAATACAATAATTAGAGTTTGCTGAATTTAAGTTCATTTTAATTCGAGACTCAAACTATACAAGTTTACTGAAAACACTAAAGCTCTATATGCAGGAAAAACTGTGCTGTCTCAATTAGTCAAAGGTCGAAGAGTGTATTAGTGAAAGGGTCACCTTACCTCAGGCCATTTCCCACCATCTTGTGTTTTATTCAGCGTCATAGTTGTTAACCTTAACCTGGCATTTCTAGTCTTCTCATTGCACTGTATATTTGTTCTCTATTCACTCTATCATAGGTTTGTTTGAAATCAACCTACAGAGCTAATTTGTATTCGTAGCACGGTGTTTAGATTTCTTTGAGAGTAAAAATGTGGTCATTTACCTCACACCTGCCTGATATTTCCACAGGACACCTTCTGTAAGATTGCTTTCCTTAATAAGTTTTGCAAGTACTATAAGTTTTGTCTAGTAACACATTTACAGTTTTCACATAAAAATGTGTCATATTTTTTATGCAAAGGGCATGTTAGTGCCGTCCATTCTTCAGAAATTTGTTCTTTCTCCCATACTAGTTTTACAACCTCATATATCATTTCAGTTAAATAATTCCCATGCTTTAAGAATTTCTGGTGATACTTCATTTTCCCTCTCTTTCATTCGTACTTCTATATCTTCCTCTTCTCTTCTGGTAACCTATTTCTTCTTGTTCTTCCTTAGGAGTTTATCAAACCATTCCTTCCATCTTTCTATTATTTCCGTTGGTTCACTCACTAAGAATCCTGGTTTTTAAAATAATTATTTCTGCTATGGTAACCTTTTCTGTCTTTTTTATTTCTTGGTAAATTTTTTTGTCAGTGGTTATGAGTTTTTCTCATTGTATAATTTGTTTTTCTTCTTATAATATATATTATTTATTTATTTTCCTATGGTGTGGTTATTCAGTAATTATTATTTTATTTTTCTTCTCTGCTATATGTAGGTACTCCTCATCGAACTAATATTTAATATTTTCTTTCTCGCTAAATAAAAAACTTAAATTTAAAGTTTGATAGTCTTAGCTTTAATCAATGGGGCGCTATAGCGTGCATAGGCACAGAAAGAAGGCCAAAACGTATTTGCGTTAAAATCTCGAGTTCGAAAATTTTTGATTGTCGCCAAAATAAATTAAGAAACATGTGAACATGCGAAGGGTGCTGGACTACTAGTGACTGTCAATACCCAAGAAAATGTTAATCGTATACACAATATGGCAATGACAGATAGACGACCGGTCATTAGCTGAAATCTTAGCAAAATACTGCGCCATAACAGACATCCCGTAGTTGATTTTTGATCCATATCGCTTGCCCAATCCGAATCCGCATAGCCGGACCAATGGTGTGCAATTATACTTTTGTTAAACCAAACCATATGGTGTCGGTCGGGCTGGTCTGAAAGCGACTGAAGAGGTTCACAGCTGCACTCAAGTCCGCCCTTGTGAATAACATTACAACATAAGACAACCAATTAACTCTCCGTCTAGTTTTCATTCGATGATACATCCCGTTGAACTGAGTTCCAGGCAGTGCTTAACTTCCATCGGAGTCTTTGAGCTCTTGCAATCCAATCAGTGTTAAAACGTTTAAGAAAGTTCTTTAATATAATCTATGATTATTATTCTTCAATTCCTAATTATAATTCAATTCCAAGTCATCTTAAATTCGACTAAATTTAGACCTGTTTATATATACAAGAATATATAAAATAAATATGTACAAGTATATGAATGTTGTTTTTTTCGTATGAATGTATAAATTCTTAATATTTGTTAGTTTTCATTTAATAAAATATTTCCAAACGCATTTCTCGATAATTAATTGTAAGTAGATACAATGAACTGATTTCATTAAGAATTGTTACTTGAAACTTATTTTGAAAACAACGTTATCGTCTCCGGTGCTTAACCACAACAACGAGCATCGAAGCATGCGGTATGAGTAGATTATAGTGCAACATTATAACAATATATCATAATTAAAGGTATGCACTAAGAAAATAAAAAAAATGCCAACAAACCTCATAGCAAGAAATAGTTGTACGCACTCATTATTTTAAAAATTAATACAATATACTTATTTACTTCATTATATTACATTAATGAAAAATCACTTTTATTGTCAATAATAAAATTTTGAATACGATCTTTTTAATTTATCAGGGAATAGGTCAGTAAATAATAAGCGTTTATTTATATAATATTTATTTATTTATATATATATTATAATTATGGATATTATAGTTATATATTAAAAAGAATATGAGTACGATTACATATTATCATGCGAAGCACCTTCATCTTGAATAATTTCTGCATCCAATGGACCAATCGGGACAGCTAGATTCTCGCCCTCTTCTTCGGCATTCTCATTGTTTGACGACCCAACACCATCGAGGTTCTCAATCACGCCGACGACTTCGGGATGCACCTGTTGCACTATTTCTTCGCCGATTTCGTCGACATCATCTTCCCCATCGCTCATTTCGTCAGTTGAATAATCGTCATACATTTCATATTCGTCATATATGTCGTTTTCTTCATTTATTGCATTTTCGTTGATCGCGTCATTTTCGATATCCATGTCGTTTTCACCATTCTCTTCATTTTCGTTCATCCCCATATTGTCGACTTGCTGCGCCGGATTGTCTTGAACGTAGAATTCGTAGATCATTCGAGGCACTGTGTTCGCAGGCATTGCTTGAATAAACTGTTCGCACTCGCGGCTCAAACTAATATGCAATGAAAAGTAACGCACCGGGTGTTTTGTTTAAATGAAAAATGTTTGGTAATAGGTGTCAGCACATAACCAGTGTCTTATGTGACAATCAGTGGTCCTCAACATATTTAGTCGCAGGTTAAGAAACTTTAAAGTGGCTTCCGACAAATACTAGTTCCAGGGGCTGGAACGTCTTATTTGAAACATTTTAGAATTTTGAAAATGTTCTTAAATTTTAGAAAGGTGTAACCAGTTCATTTCCCCTGTCGCACCATGGAATGCTCATCGGATCAAAACAACCGAAATGCTACATATTATTTGGCTTTGCTCAGTTTGCTATAGTTCATATAACGGGTATTTTTTTAAATTTGGTGTCAAAGCTGGTCGTGAATGTTTAATTGAGAACTAACCATTATTAATTTGACATCTTAACCTATGTCTAACCGGTCTAACCTCACTTTTAATTGTCAAAAGTTGTTACTTAGGTGACGTTTGAGTGTATGTATAAACTTGTGGTTCATTCACAGTTAAATATTCATGGTCAACTTCGACGCCAAATTTAAAAAAAAAACACCCGTTATTAAAAAATAATTTATAATCACACTCGACTAACTTGTTGAGAGCCACTGATTGTAGTATACGCCACTGGTTATGTGCTGACACCTCTTGGCGAACATTTTTAATGTATAAACGACACCACGTGGGTTACTTTTCATTGCATATCACTTCGAACCACGTGTGTGCACAAATTATTTCTTGCATCACTACATCAACTATAGTTAGTATCAGGTATGCAACTAGCTATTCGATTTAAGCATTTTCTCATTAAAATGTATTTATTCAAGCAACAGTGCCTACTAGCTCAGAATCTTAAATGATCTACGAGGATGGCCTTGCTGAAGACGATTCAGCGAATCAATCCGACGATGTTGAGGTCAATGAAATTGAAGTGAATGACGAAATGGAAGTGACTGACGATGATTCAACTGACGAAATTAGCGATGATACCGGCTCAACCGGTGAGGAAATAGCAGAACAGGCAGACCCAGAAATCAGTGGAGTAAGCAATAGTTCTGAGTTGCTATTTGATGAATATGATGTCGAATTTAGCAGTGCCGCTTGATCCATTGGTTGAAGACAATTTTCGTGATGAAGAGGCTTTGATTAATATGTTGTCTTAATATGTATCTATATCTTTTGTATGTATATAAATATAATATACATAATTGTAAAAAATAAATAAATAATATATAAATAAATGCATTATTTTATAACCAATTTAGCTGAGTAAATTAAAGCGAAAATATTCAAAACTTTATTGTTAACAATAAAAGTCACTGTTGTCTTACTCAAATTCCTAATTCAATAAAATGAATTGGCTCAGTATGCCTTATCATTGATTATTTAGATTATTTGCAGTTTAATATTAAAATAAGAATAAAGAAATAAATATAAGATATTATGTTTTAAAATAATGAATGCGCATCGATTATTTTTTGCTGTTTGTTGGCGTTACATTTTTTAATGAAAGCAGGAGTTGGGTTGGGTTGGGTTTGGTTTATACATCGATACTGATTTTGATAAAATAATTATAGCATAACTTTAATTCGAACAAAATTTATTTCTACTCGTAATTACAATTTCATAATTGTGCGAATAAAAAATATATAACATTTAAATAATAATATACAAATTATTTCACTTAAATTTAAAGTCAGTATCTTAGTAACTATGCCCTAAACTATACGCCAATTAATTGCTAAAACATAGTTATAGTAAAATATAAAGGCTTCTGGTTCAATCGGAATATGCTTTTTAAATAGCACGTAGTATTAATGGCTTCAAATGGAAGAACATTTTATTATGAATACAACATCGTACGAGCACAATTTGTAATAAGGAACATATGATAGAATCAATGTATTCAGAACTTAACTCCAATCATGTCAAAATTTTGCAACGGTTCCTGAATATTGGTACTCAATTTGAGTTTAAATTGAATTTGGGACTGATGGACAATGGGATTTGTGGATTTTTGTTGAGCTCTAAAATATATTACTTGCGGGAAATCTATTGCTAATGATTATAGATTTGAATCACTTGCAGAAATCACTTACCATAAATATTTATGTCTTTGAATGATTCTCTTCCACCTGATTCCCTCACATTTATTACAGCAGGGTTCCCATTCATTCTCCATATATACTACATTACCGTCTTTTTTACTCCCACTAATGAATTATGCTATCAGTTTGTGATCTCCTATTACACACTTTCATCTCCTATCTTACTAGCTTTCTTGTAGCACTCATTTTCATATAGTCTTTATGGCACAATATACCCTGGCGTTGATCTATCTCATTTTCTCCATCAGTTTTTTTTTCTTTCACATGCCATACAGCAAATAGTTCTCACGCATGCTTTGAAGATAATTTTAGTGGCTTGAAAAGAATCAAATATCCATCTTCGCCATTTATTTCACATTCTCACCCCAGCCACATTTACCTTTATGCATTTTTCTACCTCCTTGGTTATGGCAATTCTTTGTTTATCCAATTCCCTTCAAGTACTATAATTCAAATCTTGTAGTCTCTTCCAATTCCCCATTTCTATGTACTATAAATACATTGCAAGCTCTTTCTCCTAATTCTTGTATCATTTTTATCTGCCTTCACCTGTTTCTGTTGCAGTCATCCCAATCTTTCCCTTCCAGCTATGTCTATACTAGTTAAACTGATCCATGTATTTTTCTATATTAACATCTTTAATCGCCTTTCATCACATTAACAATAATGAATTTATGGTTTCTTCTAGAATATCATTGAGTGGCTGAAGTTGAACCTAGCTATGCTGAATGACATAAATAACATATGCAGTCATCGATATTTTTGAATTGAGGAACGAATTTCACAAATCTAAGTCTAAAAAGGCTTAAAAGTGTTTAACAGCTAAAGATGATTTTTGGCAAGCTATCAATGAGCTTTGGATGATATCGTATATCAGGTATATTTCCCTCATCATTCGTATGACTTCATTCTCCATAAGTGGACATGTTGTGGAGCCGTTTTTGGGTTTAGCCCAGAACGATCTCAATTGGATTTGTAGGGCTTATTGTGACTGCTTCGGCTGGTTGCTGGATAGGAACTTATTTCCGGCAATGTTTTTCTTTGTATGAACTGGCTACATTGTCAGTATTGGCTTTAGAAGTCGATGAAATTGTAGAAGCCTTTAAGCTCGTTAAGATCTTGCTTGTTTCATAATTGTTGCTCATTTTTGATCCTGCACAAATGTGCTGTTTCTCTATAATCTTTCCAAACCATGGGCAAAAAAATAACATACTGAAGATCAATGCTGGCTCTCGAAGTCTTTTTTGATCTATTTGAGCTACGCCGATAACTATTTAGACATTATTCCTGTTCTGGATGGATATACCGAGAACTAATACCAATTACCATTGGTTTTTTTTTTAAATTTTCGTTAAGTTTAAGGTGCAAAAACTTTTTTTTTATGGCTTATTGTAACTTATTTATATCATTATATGTTCTTTACTGGTAATCTAGTGATAATCCAGGTATATAATATACGTGGCACTGGAATGTAAATAATCTAAATCCCAATTGATCTGCTCGATTGACCCCTACTGGGCAATATACGAACCTTTGGTTAGATTATCTGTAGCTCCAATTAATCTACTAATGCTTATTGAAACATATAATTCAGTTTGTAGGCATTTTAAATTATTTGGCCAATTATTTTCAGTCAAAGTTAATGAGATCTACATCGTGGTATACCACGAGGAATAGATTGATGCATTTATAAAATATATATTGGATTTTTTTTTTACATTTTTACAAGCACTACCGATTAATTTAACTTAATATCTAAAAAATTAATGAAGCAAACTTAAATCTATCTTAATGTATACTTAAATCTAGGAAGAATATTACGTATATTGTAAATTGACATATTTAAAAAAATTAAAAATATGCGTTTATAATAGAATTTTGGAAAAATGTTCATCACCAACTAGCTAACTTGGCAAGTAATTCATATTATAACATGGGGCATAACGTATACTAGGTAGAATATTACTTTGCATTGCTCTTTGTGGTTCAGATATAAACAGGATTTTGTAAATATTGACATGAAAATTGCAACAGAATCAAATTATTATTATTACTAGTGACTTCTCTTTTATTTATAAAGTGATGCCACCACTCAATTTAATATCTATAGTAAGTCCCGCATGTCCATATGCAAAACTGGCTGCCTATATGTGAAAATGTACTACACATAATATCAAAGCAATTTTGCCCATCCACATCGTCCAACGAGGAATTCATCTGTTAACGCCCATATAAAAAAATTAAAATAAAAAAAATTCTATTTATATTTGAACCGTCCATGTATTTGAAAATTTATTCATATTTTTTTTTTATAAAACTGGAACGATAAATTTGACAGTCTTGATATTAAAAAGAGTTTTCGGCCTTCAAACGTAAAAAATGTTTTTAATTTTTTTTTGTCTTCTGTGTCCCTCCTAACTAACTATACTAATACTAACTAAATAAAACTAGAACTTATATCTTTAGTTGCTATAGAAAAAAATCAAAACACAAAAGCTATGAATGTTTGTTTTTGCTTCAACGTTTTTTTAAAAAGAAAAACGTGGATTTTCTTTTGTGGTTTGGTTTATTTTCATTTAATATAATTGAAATTTGCTCCCATTTTGAGCACCTGCCTCAGAGTAATTAATAATAATAATAAAAAGAAATAGACGTAACGCTGGGTGGAACACGTAATGTCCAGCAGTTTCTTTAGCGCAGATAAGTTTGGTGACGACGTTGGTGGTCATAGTCTCACTCTTATCCTTTTCGTGATCTTCCCCTAAAAATATAACAATTTATATATTAGATGCACTACACTTCGTCCATCGTTAAAGTAAATTTTACATTTTTTACATAATATTTGAATTATATGTTAAAATTCTCGATAGCAACAATTTTATTTGTTTATGTGCTCCTATATAACGTCGCATAAAAGAAATAAAAAAATATATTGCGACGCTACTTTTTGAAATAAGCTGAAATCTTCGTGAAGCAATAAATATTAATAATGTAAATGACAGCGCTGTAAATTGGCAAAAGCAAACGAAAAAAAGTGAAAGATTAGAATGAAAATTACCGTTTCATGGCAGACTTTCTACAAACTCCAGCATTTATTATTTAACTAGCACAATACTATTGTAAAATATTACAATTTGGACCAATTTTTAATGCAAATACTAAACTCAATGAGTATGAGTACTAACCCCATTTAGACTCAAGTTGCTATGTGATCACAGAGGTATACTTTGAACGAGAATGTAAAGACAGATTCGTTCAAAATAAATGTCACGACTTAGTGGGTCAAAATAGACGTGTGTGATCATATAGTACCTTGGGTATTCATGTCTACATGGTGTTAGTACAATCACACAAATTCCTCCTAACTCATATTTGCATGACTACATGCACCTCGGCCGATGTATAATTAGTGATCTGATCAGTCCTGAAGGACGAAATATACCATCTCATACATCATCTGAAATTAGCCGGTCAAAGTAGACCTCTGCAAGCAAGTAAATTTGTTTCATGGAATGTTTTAAATTTACATAGAATTTGAACGAAGAATAAATATTCGAAATGTCATAAATATAATCGAAATAAAAAAGTATAACTGACCGTTACTGATAGTCGCCGCCTCTGTCGCTTCGTTCCGGCTTGACCTTTTTTTCTATTGCTGAATATAAATAAATTAAAATTACTTTTTGTGTGAACATGGACACGTTGAATCATTACCTCTCATACACCAGATCGGCACACCCTTCTTGACAAATCTTACTTTCGCCTTGGCTGCATTTAAATTTGTTAGAAATTATGTAATTTTATTTAATTAAGGTCAAAACTCACCCAGATCGACGATGTCGTCATCATCAGTAGGATCGGAATTCCTTTTCTCTGAAACTGCAAAACGAAAAAAAATAATTTTAACGAAGCGATGAACAGAGAATGATTTAATCTTCATTATTACTTAAGTTAAAAATCTGTACAAATGATCAGTTAACTAGTAATTCCTAATTTTGATTTAATCGAAATGTAACACATTGCTCTGATAATGTTTTGAACGAACTGAAAACTTACTGCCTGTGACAATACAAATACACAATTGAATGAAAAGTAAAAATCTTAAGGGAAAAAATAAATCGAAGGGAAGAAATATCATCGTCATGAAAAATTACTAGGAGACAAGGCTAACGAAGAAAACGGCTGTGGTGAACGTACGATATCAAAAGTTAGAAATTAACGGAGAAATGGTCTCTCACAAAGATGAAAAACATTACGCGATAACAGGAAGGGATAGCGGATAGCGGAATACCTAAAAATAGTAAAGTGGCACAGAAGCGTCAAGACTACGAACAAGGATGTGTGGATGAATTGGCAAAGGAACTAGAAACATACAAAATATAAGTAGCAGATCTGTAGGAAGTTAGATGGATATGTGGAGGCAGGGGTGACATAGAAGGGTAAATATGTTATAAGTTATGTGGGAGACACGAGGGAACAGCATTTATGATGGGAAAAAAAATTAAAAATAAAGTAATAGCATACATGTGGTGGACTACTATCGTATACAAGAACTGAGAATAAGCAAAGGAACATATTAATAATTAATGTGTATGTGAAGAAAAAAAGAAGCGCTCTATGACAATATAGACAGAAATAAACGAAGAAAATGCTGAACGAAGACATATTGATCATAATAGGCGACTTCAATGCACAGGTGCGAAATAATGCTGCAGGACCTATAGGGATTACACACACGTCATGAGAAAACAAATAAAAATGGGAAGAACATGAGGGACATAGCGTTGAAGAGGATTGGGAAACGATCAGGACAATATAAAATCTACAAAAGAGGAAGCCATAGGATATAGAAAAACAATAATCATGGATGTAATTTTTTTTTAAATCAAGGACAAAATAATCAATTTTGCACCAAGAAAGAACAATATTTGAATGTTTACAGATAAACAACAAAAAGCAACAACAAAACTATGTAAAAAACTGAACAACAATGGATAGAGAAGTAAATGGAAGAAAACTAAAAAGACTGAACTAGCAATACGAAAACACTATATATAGATATACGATGATAAGGAAATGGACACTTATATACTTATGATACGGATTCATACAATGAAGAATAAGGAGAAAATATTGATAATGAAGAAGGAGAAGAGGAAGAGACGAGAATTGATAAAAGAAGGAGGAGCAGAAAATATCTAAATTGATAAAAGGAATCTGTGAAGAAGTGAAAATTCCAAATGAATTAAAGACTGGTGTAATAATACCATTACTAAAAAAGAGGTAAGCCAACTGTGAAAACTATAGAGGTAGCCACTGCTTAATATAACGTACAAATACTAACAATAGTTATAATAAAAGAAATGGTCAAAAAATAGACAGATAATATCATGGGAGATCATCAGAATGGATTCAAAAAGAAATGATCGACGATAGACGCTATACAAATAGTAAGGCAGGTAATGGAAAAAGGCCAAGAAAATAATATGCACATACTTATTTCATAGATTTCAAACAGGCATCTAGTGAAAGATTGGAAAAACGTAAAGACCAAAAAAACGAAAATTTATTAGATGGAAGAATCAAACGCAGTGATAAACGAAGGATAAGGAACAATAGAAAAAGTCCCTGTAGAGAGATCTGTGAGGCATTCTCAGCACTTCCCTTTACACTAGTACGTGATGCGGCAATAGGAAGGAACCGTAACGAAGACTTATGCCAAATAATAGCATATGGCGTAGTGATTATATCAATAAATAAAAACGAAGAAAAACAATATTAAAACTAGAGGAAGAAACGAAAGTCAGAGGATTAGAGATGAATGAGTAGAAAACTAAATAATTGTACTACAAGAGGGAAGAAAACGTAATGACGGACTTTATATGTGGATGCCATATATACAAAGAAGTGAAAACATATAAGTACTTTGGGAGCAAATATTAACTACTAGAAAAGAAGGTGCAACAAAGAATAAACGAAAACGAGCAGAGGCAGATAATGAATATGGAAATGGACGAGATACTGGGCTCTTACGATGTTTTCGCCATCGTACGAGCGAGAGTTGAGAATCGTAAGAGCGAGAAGGTAGGACTGTGAGTACTAACAAAATGGAATCCCACTTGTACCATAATAGGCCCAAGGGACCCAAAACCCAATAAAATAAAAATTACAAATTTTCGACAAACTATTTAACGCTAAACAATTGTCAAAGAAGTAAAATTTGTCGAATAATATGAAATGTCAATAAAATAATATTTGTAAAAATTGTATGAAAAATCAAAATTGACAAAGTTGAAGTTTATTCAAATTTTTAAATGAAATCGAAAATATTAAAAATAATAAATAATTATAAAATGTGAAAATTACAAAAAATGTCAAATATCAAAAATGTTAACACTATTTTAAAGTTATATACTATTATACTACTATTATAAACTTGTAATTTTGCGATGAAATTTTCTAGGTATAATAATTTATAAGTTAAATTTTAAAATTGCCAAAAACTTTCAAAATATCAACAAACTTTTGAAACGAAAAATTAAGAAAAATGACAAAATTGTCTAATGAGTAAAAACCGACAAAACATAACAATTTGTGACAAAATTACCATTCTCGTAACTATACATGTCAACAAACCAAGAGTCCTAGCCGTGCCCGTTAAAGATGACAAGAATGTGTTATCGAATGTTTAGAACAAAAACCTACCTTTTTTAATATCAATGCTGCATGGATGGCATTTAAATGTTTTACAGATAACAACGTCATCGTTGTCGCTGTTTTCGCCATTGGCGTCTTCAGCTGCATCTATATATATATACATATACTAAAATTAGTTTTATAAAATAATTTGTAACATTTATAAAGAAATAACGTAAAAAAATAGAAAAAGTAATCTTGTCAAAATGTGATGTTTAATTATATTATGGCAATTCAGTGTAAGTTAAGCCAGTGACATATTCCATACCAAATCTAATATAAATAAATTTACAAAATATACCCAAAGTTTAATTAACCCTAGAGTGCATAGTCAGAGGCCTGGAGTCATTTTGAACCAATTATAATTATTTTTTATATTGGTTAGATAGAATATATAATTTTAATTCGTGATATCAAAACCTCTTAATCTTGCACTTACATTATTTTAAACGAAGTTTACCTGTTCCTTCCAGCATACGCTTATTTTCATTATCAGCCTTGGCCTTCTTGATCATTCCTGAAAAATATAACATAATTGGAATCGCGAAAATGTAACATGGTCAAGTTATTATAAACATTGTTATTAACAAAATAAACGAAAACGAACTACATCAAAAATAAACACAATACTAGTTAGGTATTTACAATAAATGTTCGAATAATCCTCCATTCTGGTTTAAGCAATATCCCAACCGATGATAAAAACCAGTTGTCATTCGCGAGTTGTCTTTCAGTTATATGTCTACATTCCACGATGATGGCCTCCCTCAGAGAATTAATATTTGGATGTCGTTGTCTATAAATTTTGTTTTTAAGATAGGGCCACAAAAAGAAGTGACATAATGCAAGATCAAGAGATCTGGCTGCCCAATTTATTGTACCACCACGACCAATCCAGCAATTTGGAAAAGTTTCGTTTAACTGGGCTCTCACATTTACACCAAAATGCGCAGGGCAGCCGTCGGGCTGGTACCAAACCTCCTGATCTTCATGTGCAACTTCTTCAAGTGCAGGACATATCTCATTTATAAAGGTCTAAATATGTTTGTGAATTTAAATTTCCTACTATCTCAAACGGCCCAATTATTTTATTATTATAAATACCAGCCCAAATATTAATTTTCTGAGGGTATTGAGTTCTTGTAGCTAAATTTATTCGCGGATTCTCTTGAGACCAATATCGAGTGTTCTGGGTGTTTGCCTCATTATTTAATGTGAATGTACATTCATCGGTGAAACAAATAGAATTCAGAAAGTTTCCGTATTGGTTTGCCCTTTCCTGCATTTCTTCGCAAAAAGCAATTCTACTTTCTAGGTCAACATCAAAGATTTCCATCAAAGATGGCATTGAAGTTTGTACGGATGATAATTATGTTTATGTAAAATTTTCCATACCGCTGTGGAGGTTTTCCGCAATAGTTCTTGTGCTACTCATAGGATCCGCGGTTATCATTCCCAAAACCATTTCTTCTAAAGTATTATCGAAGTATCTTTTATTGCCTCCTCTGGACTTTGTTCTAACATTACCAGTTTCCTTAAATTTTCTAATGCAATGCAATATTTGTAGATTTCGACAATATGACCTATGACTATGATTATTGCCAGAGTAAAAGGATTGAACCATGAACACCCTTTCTTCAATTGAATAGTTCATGTTTATAACACAACTTATAGCACGAGTTATAACGCAATTTCATAAACTTTCAATAAGCTGTCAACATGACATTAAACGAAAATATGTCAAGGCAACTCATATATTTTGTTGAAACGTGCATACAATGGCCAGGTTTGGTGGTTATCACTCGGTATATAGAACGCAACAATATTTTTAAACACTGATCCTTTTCTCGGTAAGTTCATCGCGTCTTTAGAACTAACAACAAATACCTTGCGATTCGTTTTTTTATATAAAAATATTGTTGTTACATAATATTAGTTCAAAAGTAAGCGAGAAATGAACTTGTAATTCGTTTCATTTCATGTTCATGTTTATGTTCACAATTAAAAACGTCTCCACGAAAAACATTTGACACTATTTTTATTTGGATTAGTGTCTTGTTTTGGTATTTTGTTTTAAATGTACACGGTATCTGAAATTTACTTATTTAATTATATTTACTTGCGAATTGATGAAATGATTCCAGAAACAATAAATGATACAAATTAGAAACAATTTTATAGGCGGAGCAGGTATATGATTTGACTTAGTTTTTTTCTATTAGTGTTACTGTTGTGTTACTAATGTTGCACCTTTAGGCTCCCTTGGTACTTATAACAAGTACCATGGGAGTAATCCTGAAATAACAAATAATATTGTAATAAATACCTGATAATTGGTCCAATTGCGCAGGGTTAGCAGTTGTTATAATGTGCATAAAGGCTTCATGAATAGGACCTATCACAAAGATTAAAATGTTTCAGGTTCAATCATTATTGTTAATTAAGTTCAATAAATCTACTTACTGTTTACGCCGTCTCCATTCGCAGCGGCGATGGGGATTTGTACGCGAAGTTCTGGTTTTCCACTAGGTTGGGCTTGCTCACTGGATTTAGAAGTACTTGGCATCGCTGTGTCCTGATTAGATTGTTGCACCGACTTGGCGTTTGATGCTTGGGTTGTTCCTGCAATGATGCTGGGTCTTACCTGGTCCGCTGAAACTGAAAGATATTTTAAACCTCACAGATATACGGATTGGAAATAGAGGGAAAGGATAAACTGAAGATTCTGAGAGATCTTTTTTTATTTATTAATATGAAAATGAATGGCAAATGAATATAAGATCAATCATATCAACTTTGCTGTTTGAAATGGAAAATCTGATTTCTTTATTTTATTGACTATATATGGTGCCAAATTCCTCAAACAAATATTATAGTTGGTCAAGGTATAAAAATTGATAAAAAACAATCCGAAGAATATAATAAAATAACAAAACCAGTGAGCAAAAAATAATACTATTAGAATGTAGTACTTACCCTCCATATTTTTGTGTGTATTCTGTACAGCATTATTCTGTTGTACTGTACTATTGTGTTGTACAGTACTATTGTGTTGTGCATTACTATTGTGTTGTACAGTACTATTGTCTTGTACAGTACTATTGTGTTGTGCAGTACTATTGTGTTGTACAGTACTATTGTGTTGTACAGTACTATTGTGTTGTACAGTATTATTTTGCTGTTCAGTATTATTGCCTTGTTCAGCATTATCGCATTCTTCATCATAATCGTCTTCACTATAATCGTCTTCGTCACTATTATCGTAAAAGTTTACTTCGGGACCATTATGTTCTTCAGTAGGTCTATTCGTGCTGTATGTATGACCTGAAGAAAAAATGATATTTATTCTCAAAAATAGCTAACTAACTGAAAAGAAAAGAAAACTGTTCGCGGAGTGTTAAAACAACATAAATCATCACGAATTTGAAATTTTTAAAGAATGCCCACTTTTTAAATTTCCCGACATGTTTTACAAATCTAATATAATAAAATTTGATACAAGTTTTAAACAACTGCATATGCTATTTTATTTTCAGTCACGGTGATTTTTTCACAAAAAATGCGTTTTCAAATTGCCACATAATAAAGATAAACATACCCAGCGTGACATTTCAATTTACATATGACAGCGTTACTTAAATTAGAAAAATCTGACATTGATGGAAGATATCAAAAAATTGTATTTGTTGAATCAAAATTGAAAGGTAGACTACGCCAACGGTGGTCGTTGGGAGAAGACGGGATAGACGATCATTAACGCCCGAAGCGGATACAAGGGCAGAGAACAAATTAATCTAGCAGGGATTTGTAAATTATTTAGCTATTAAACAAAATATAATAAAATAAAAGGACCACATATTAAACAATCCAATCACAGACGAGGACGACATAAATACACAGTGAGGAAGGCTACATACAAACATCATCGACGCCGCCACAAAAGCAAAAGCACAGAGAAGGCCGGAAAGTACCATGGTTCACCAGTGAAGTGAGACAACAATACAAACATAAAAAGGAAGCATACATAGCATATAGAGATAAATGTCAAATAACCTATATACGCTACAAGACAATGAGGAATGCAACACAGAGAGAGATCCGAAGGCTTAAAGAATCGTATTATGCGGGGTTCACCAAAGACATGAAGCTATCTACGGCATCCAATGAAAAGTCTGGAGCATGCTGAGGAACAAGAAGATAGAGGTTAAGGACACGGTGCAGACTACGAGAATAACTAAAGAAGAAAGGGAAAATATTTTGAAACACTATACGAGAGAGTAGAAAGAAACGACAATACCAACGTCATAAATGAGAACAATCCCGAACTAAAACTAGAAGTATTAATAGAAGAAGAGCAGTGCAGATATGCAAATGCTCAGATATGCTGGAGACATCTTAAATGCTGAAATTACAAAACTGTAATATACTAAAAGGAAAAGTTCCAGAAGAATGGAAACACAGTACGACAATCCCCATCTTCAAAAAGGGGGAACGTGCGAAATAGGACAACTATATAGGGGAATTACTCTGCTCGACTGCATCCTGAAACTATATACCAAGCTCATAAAGGAAATAATAAACAACGATATAAAGATCGCGGAGGTACAACAAGGTTTCAGGAAAAATAGATCCACCGTAGACGCAATCTTTATTCTCAAGCAGATGGTTGAAAAGTCATTGGAGTTCAATAAAGCCGCTTACCTCTGTTTTGTAGACATGACAAAGGCTTTCGGTAGAGTCCGCCTAAACGATTTATAATCATCTTGAGAGCATCAAAGGTGAACGGTATAATAAATAGCACCATCAACATGAACACAAATTGTAGAACATCAGTAAAGGTCGGCAAAAGCACGTCAAAGACAATAAGAGTAAACGATGGAGTGAGACACGGCGATTCATTGAGCCCCATGTTGTTCAACCTCATAATGAACAAAATAATAGAAGCACTATCAGACAACAGAGGCTACAAATTGGGAACCCACGAATTCAAAGTTATATGCTATGCAGATGATGCCGTCCTCATATCGGACTCAGAAGACAACCTACAGCGACTGCTTCATGCGTTCAACCAGAAAGCCAAAGAACTCAACATGTCTATAAATAAGGATAAAACCAAGTATCAGGTCATATCAAAATCTCCCACAAGGTGCAAGCTGGAACTGGACGGTAGTATTATAAAACAAGTAATGCAATTTAACTACCTGGGGGTGAGTATCCACAGCTACGGGAACCTACATGGAGACGTTCGACACCAAACCCTGAAAGCAACACATATATCCGGGTGTATGAAGTATATGGAGAAATAAATACCTGAGACCGGAAGTGAAAGTCCGGTAATAACCTATATAGAGACGAGGCCCGACACAACAAAAAACATACAGAAGATGAGGACGGCAGAGATGAAGATATTAAGAACTATCCATGGGAAAACACTACTAGACCGTACGACATCAGAGAAGTCAGCGAAATAACCGATATCGTAAAGCTAGTAAGGAGGAGCAGAAGAAGAATCCAGGAAGGCCCTCAAAAATATGGAGGGAATGTTGGACGCCAACGTCAGCGGAGGCTGAGTAATCAAACACAGGCAACAGCCTACGGACACCATTTGGTGGATGAAAGAAGAAGAAGCTGTTAAAGCGAAAAAACAAACAAATTATTTATATTATCTATTATTAAAATACGTTTAAAAAATTTTAATTGTATACAATTGAGAAATACCAACAACGGATACATAACTTAAATTTGACTATTGATACACGTGCACATTAAAAAAGAAAAAATCTGCAGTGGCCCACACTGAACTTTTTTTACATAAACTATAACAGAGTAAAAAGTACGGGAGGTATAGTAATGTCGTTTTCGTTGTGTCTTGTAAAATTTTATGGTACTATTAGTAAACTTAACCGCAAAATTGACCTTCCCCAAAAGCGCTTGTAAAACAGCACGTGCGTTTGAAACCGGCAATGGTAATCCAGGACCGGACTCAACACATTTCCAGAATATTCAGGGTGAAGAAAACAATGGAATGGAATTTCTATATTGTTTGCGCTCAAAAAATTAATAATATCCCCTTTTCTAGTGCTTGTATTAGGAATTTTTACGGCTAAACGGCTATGCGATGGTGCATTATCCATAACTACAACTGTATCACGGGCAACAGTTGTTTTCTCATATCCTCATGATAGTGTGCGTTGGAATTTTTAATGTTTTTAGCAGAAGCAAGTAAGCCATTTTGGACCCATCCATTACTACCGCCAACATTCAAAATTACCACACGTTTTCCGCGAGAAGCAGGAACTCTAAGAACACATTTGGATGAATCGTCACTGAGCCCATGTGTTTTAATATAATGGGCGAAGTTTTGAAACACAATATAATAAACATTTTAGAGCATTTAGATTAAATTACGATACAAGTTCATTAGCAAATCAATTTTTAAAATGTAGTATACCTCAAAGTAATAAACTCAAAATATTACATAAAAAAGGGCACAAAGCTTAATCTGTTAGAAGCGGCCGAAATTCAAAAAACCCAACGTTATCCTGTCGTGAATTTGTTGAACGAGCAACAGGATTTACCGCAATACAAATCATCCCTTTTCAAATACCTGTAAACATATGTTATGCGCCAATTTCCCTTAGTTAAGATATTGCACCCCATCCGTCTATTTTTATTTATGGTTTGACATCGGCTCACGGATTAGGCAAATATAAATGTGGCGTGAAAGTGCCATAAAGTTTTACAAGACACAACGAAAACGACATTACTATACATTTCGTATTTTCGTATTTTTGATTTGTATTGAGAACAGCACGGAAGAACGACGTCAGTCGTTTCATTTTGATTTAATTCATAGGATTAAATAATAAATGTACATACCATTTGCTTCATTCGAATTTAACTGAGACTCATAGACATACTGCATGCATTTTATTTGCTCCTCAGTGAAATCTGCGATTCTTGGATCTACAATAAAATATAGTTTGAGAAATAAAAATTTGTTTTCGTATAATTAAAGTACTTTATATTGTAATAGGGTATAAGGTTATTGGTCGTTGTAATTTACATTTTCGAAATGGCTTGGGAAATTACATTAAGCACTTTTATAGCTTCTTTCACATCCTCTAAAATCGCATCTTGTTTTTATTCCGTATTTCTCATACCTGTACGTTCGACCATCTAGTTCTTTCTTGTTACGATTTATTATCTTGTGCCACGTTTTTGGCTCATTGTGCAAAATTTCTTCAAAAATTGAAGAAATATGGAAATTTTTCCCGTATTCCTTTCTCTTTTGCCTATTGCCTGATCTGGTAGATTTACTCGCTCTCTTTAGCTTAACTCATTGCTCATATACATGTTATTGACTTGAATTTGCATTATTATCATTTGTGTGCTTTATAGTTTCGTTAAGTTATTCCAACGTTTTGTTATATTTCTTATTTTATTTAATTTGATTTTTGTATAGTATTTTTTTATAGTTATGAGCAATACGTTTGTGGTATTTTTTTCAAAATTTTAATTTTGTACTTTGTACATGTGTCACAATATTTTAACAATTTGATATTACAAATAACTTGATAAGTTTTTTTCATTCAAAATAATTAATGAATCCATGATTATGATGTATTGTGACGTCATATAAATTACATGCGACTTTGAAAAGTGGTTACAATTTTGTGCCCTCAATTACCCATGTATTTGGCGTCGTATTATACGAAACGCTTCCCAAACCTCTCGTTAATTCAAAAAAAATAAATAAACAAAGTTGGAGAAAATTGTATTACCTAACAGAAACCCCAGCACGGTATATATGTAAGAGGTGAACCCATGTTTCAACAACAGTGACGAATCGAGAATGAAATTCATCCGGATTTTTTAAACTTTGCCAAACTGGTTTCAGAATGCAATACTCTAAAACGATTCTGATCAAGTTTCAACATTCGTGGGACCTAACGTGCAGACAACTTTCTTAGCCCCAAAATATTTGTTAAAATATAATACCATAAGAAAAATTCGTAATTTCAACTATACGGCAATGGTTAGTTGTCTATCTGTCATTACCATATCGTGTATGCGATTAACATTTTCTTGGGTAGTGGCAGTCATTGGTCGCCCAGCACCTTTCGCATGTTCACATGTGTGTCTTCCCAGTTTAAATTCTCGTGACATATTTTTCACCACTTGGTAAGAAACAGCACCCTCACCTGATACACCTACAATGTTTTCTTGAATTTTCTTTGGCGACAACCCTTCCTTTTGCAAATATTTTATAACTGCACGAATCTGTGATTTTTCCATCATTAGAATTTCTGTAACCTTGTCTTAAATTCTAAATTATTGTCAATATGTGTCAAATTGATTCAACGCCTACTACATCATGGACGCTAAATAATGATCTTCCCTCGAATCTATGATTGTTTAGAAGCGGTGCACGTCCAAAATATGTTTTTTTTTGCTGGCCGACGGACACAAAATATAAAAATATAATTTAAATATACATACCATATGCAGTAGACATGCTTGGAATATGCTGAAACATGGGATATTTCGGTGGGAACGCTGGTGGCTCCCTTTGATCTAGAGTAAAAGTGCGTTTAAACTAAGAGCAATGGAAGCGGATTATATAAAAAAAAATATTCAAAGGAGATTAATTAATTAAAAATTATGCTATTTTCAAATAAATTTTCAATAGTTGAATCTAACATAGTGAACAGATATTTCCTAAATTTTGGAATATGTTGAATTTCAATAAATGGAAAAATCAGAGGTTGGTGCAGTTATAAAATACTTGCAAAGGGAAGGGTAGTCGCAAAAAGAAATTCATTAAGACATGGTAGGTGCATTAGGTGAGGGTGCTGTTTCTTGCCAATTTCTTTTGGCGACAACCCTTTCTTTTGCAAGAATTTTATTACTGCATGAACCTTTGATTTTTCCATTTTTAGAATTTCTCTAATCTTGTCTACTTAAATTCTAAATTATTTGAACACGTAACAAGTAACAAAACTACAATTGAACCAACGTAACAACAAATGATTAATACTTTAATGTGTCAAATTGATTCAACGTCACTCAACGCCTACTATGTCAGGGACACTAAATAATGATGTCCCGTCGTATCTATAATGGTTTAGAAGCGGCGCGCGTCCAAAATCGTAACATATATTTCTGTTATGCAATTTAATTTTCTAAATCCTTGTCAATTTTATTTTATTTGCTGGCCGACAGACAGAAAATATAAAAATATAATTTAAATATACATACCATATGCAGCAGACATGCTTGGAATATGCTGAAACATGGGATATTTCGGTTGGTACGTTGGCTCCTTTTGATCTAGAGTAAAAGTTAGTTTAAACAAAGATCGATTGATGCGATTATAGAAATATTTTTATTAAGATATTAATTAATGAAAAATTATGCTATTTCAAATAAATTCTTAAAAGTTGACTATAACATCTAGTGAACAGATATTTCCTAAATTTTGGAATATGTTGAATTTAAATAATGTTTGCGGAAATTTCAACTTTTCATATTCTATTCTTTATTCATGACGTAGAAAATATAGTGGTAAAAACTGGATACAATTAATTTTAATTTTTGTTCACTATAGTTGATTCTTTGTCGTATTATTACTTTCATTCGCTGTCCACACCACATTAGTTTCACTTGACCTCCTGAATATTAGCAATTACAATACATAATACAATTCAACATCCATGATGGACATGGGGAAGAAACAATGTTACAGAAATGAGAGAAAACTAAAAAATATGCATACCAGGCAAGTTGTACGATTGTGTATAATTCGGGTTCATATTTTGCTGATTTGTTTGCTTCGGCTTAGCATGCGGGGGCCGTGTGCGATCTAAAATGAAAGCTAATTTTAACCGAACTTGTCAATGTAACGAAAAATTAATTTAAACCTGGTGCGACATAAATGGTTATTTGTACAATTAATGAAGTTTAAAGGGCGTATAACATAGGGCAATCCTGAGATGTGAGACGTATATATGATATAAATTTCAATTTATATCTGTACGCGCCTTATGGAACAAATAATCATATATTGTGACGTCACATAAATTATATTACTTTCAAAAATGCTGCATATTATTCGAAACGCTTCCCAAACCTCTCGATATATGAAAAAACTTGAAAAGCTAATTTTAACCGAACTTGTCAATGTAACGAAAAATGAATTTAAACCTGGTGCGACATAAATGGTTATTTGTGCAATTAATGAAGTTTAAAGGGCTTATAACATAGGGCAATCCTGAGATGTGAGACGTATATATGATATAAATTGATCAATTTATATCTGTACGCGCCTTATGGAACAAATAATCATATATTGTGACATCACATAAATTATACTACTAAAGTGCAGCATATTATTCGAAACGCTTCCCAAACCTCTCGATATACGAAAAAACTTAAATAAACAAAATTGTGACGAAATGAATTACCTAACAGAAACCCTGCCGCGGTGTATATATGTCTGTTTATTTATGATGGTTTAGAAGCGCCGGTGGTACAAAATTGAGATATGTTTCTTTGTCGTATTATTACTTTCATTCTTTCTCCACATCTATTAAATTAACTCTTTTCTGACGTCGATAAAAAAAAAAATGGAAACAGTAACTAGATTATTTATAATTCCAAAAACACATTGTTAAGAAATCCGTAAGCTTTACAAATAATAATTTATGCTGATATTATTTTTTAATATTTAGCTTTACTTAGCTTATAAGTTAAGTGAAGCCATTAAAATAGGGAACAAATAATGGTATATAAATAAGGGAAATGTAAAAATATACATACCATGGAATCCATGCCGATTTGCAAAATTCATATACGAGGTTTGCGCATTTGTTGGTTTGCCCGGAGTTGTAAGTGGGGGCTCGCTTAGATCTAAAGTAAATATGTAATATTTTTAGACCAAAGCAAATCTTGCATATTACGTAAAAGAAATTCAACTTTAAGCGATAAATATGGGTATTTGTTGAATTAAGGGATTTCAAGACGCGTATAAATATGAGAGAACCGTATCGACATCGTTCATATGACGTCTAAGCGATTAAGGGCTGTGATTCGGTTCAAGGTTCGTATCCGCCTACGGGACAATTAATGGTACATGAAATGGGAAAAAAGTAAAACATATACATACCAGGGAAACCATACATACGCGCATAATACGCATGCAGGGCTATCATTTGTTTCATTTCATCCGTTAGAATGGAGGACGAGTGTCTCTGATCTGAAACAAAATACACCTTTCACCTTAAGTCGTCTTCGATATAACATAATTAGTTTACATATTGATTAAAGTATTTTAAGCCGCGTGCAAATATGAGACTTGCGTAATCAACGTGGTTCGTGTGACTTTTAAAGACGTGGGTTCCATTCATCATATCTGTATGCGGCATTGCTGTGTAATGAAAGCAGAGTGAACGTTAATTTATATGCAATGCGACAAGCGACGCGATACCATTGTTTCATTTCTCATTGATTCGTATGAATCATCGTTTAAAAATACTCTGTTTCAGTCTAAAGCGCGAATTTTTTGCTCCGAGACTGTTGATTCGTTTAACATTCAATTTGTTATAACAACATACTTATATGTATTTTTTGCTGTGTTGAGTTATTAAACCTGCATGTAAATTGGTTATACAAATCATCATAGAAATAGTAATTCTATTCTATTTCAACCTGATCCGAATTGAAAGAGCAGGATTGTGTGCACATCTAAACAACATTTTATGTTGTATAGCTGTGGCGCCCTTTTTTACAATTCTTAAGTTGTGAGAATTCAGAAAATGAGAATATTGTTTTAATTCATGTCACGTCTTCTTCTGGGTATCACCAGATTTGTTTTTGTATCTTACTTTTAGATTAGTTAAAATTAAAAGTATCCACCACAATAGTATAAATGATATAACATGTACATACCCTCGACATTTGGTTGGCTGGTATTCGTTGATGTTGTATCAAAAAAATTCAACGGGTTCCATGTCGAGGCTAACTGGCGCATTGCATCTAAATAAAGTAAAAACATGTTTGAAACTTTAATCGTATTTACCAAATCAAAGCATGTGGTAATATATACACACGCATATACGTTTATGTGGTACCATAAGCACAAGCACTAAAGATGTAAGTGATAGTAGAAACACCGATTATTTAACGACTTATTTAAAGAAGGCAATTTAAATAAGTGATTCATGGCATTTCTTAGAGATATGCAAAACGAACTATTAATTAACTTTGAAATATAAATCGTTTATGATATTTACGACTGAAATTAATCTAGTAGGTACATTTATGACCAGCTGCATAGATCGGTCATTGCTATACAAATCGTACGTAGATATTGTAAACAAAATTAAGTTTAAATTTGTGATATTTCTCTTCCTTGCATTACATACATGTACTCATTTTGGAATTATGTAACCCAGACGTATCTTAATACACATTGCCATTAATTCTAATAAAATAAGTTAATGTCTAAATATTTCTATGTAATATATATATATATATATATATATATATAACACGTCAACCAATTAGCAACAAAAATAAGTAGCTTTAGCTACGCATTGCGTGTCATATCTTCATCTGTCACTTTACCTTCCTTATACATCTATGAGTGTGCATGTTTCGCAAAAAAACACTATGAAATGCTACGTCAAAGGGAACTCACTCATGAGTATGAAACGCGAGGTACTGTTCAACCGTATTTATGTCCGCCGCAGACTACACTCGCAAAAGTGCAAAAAAGTGTCGTTACCCAGGTTATAAAAGTGTTCAATCATCTCCCTAAAAACCTCAAGAACATGCATCACCAACAATTCAAAAAAAACCTCAAGACATATTTGTGCGACCAGGCATTTTACACAGTTAATGAGTTCTTTGGCATTTGTGGATAGATTGTTTTCAAATTTCGTTGAAGTTTTATTTTAATGTTGTTTGTTACTTGTTTGACAATGACTTGCAGTTTGTATTGTGATGTTTGTTTATATTAACCATTTGACCAATTATGGTACCTGACTTGTTCTACACATATTGTATGTATTTTGAATAAACATTATTATTATTATTATATTATATATATATATATATATATATATATATATATATATATATATATACTAATTATCTCTGCATACAATCTGCAACGAACAATGATACAAGTTGTATGTGCTAGAATTAACTTTTAATATGGAATATAATAATACAAATGCTACTTACTAACTTTAATTCCTCCGCTACTAGTGTGTAAACCCGTCTTTGTGTATACAAAGATCACCATACCTACTGTAACACATTCCACATTTTTGAATGCTTCGAATCCTTTCCGTGAGTCATCGTGGACTCTATACTGTTCCTTCGATCCAATAGCATCTTCTAACTCGGTGTCCTTTGGCTTGTATTTTTGTATTTCAAATCATTTGCTTTTATTACTAAATTAAATATTTTCATTTTTTTCACTTTTATTACGATTTTTATTGTACTTTATGACACTGACAAATATTGGGTAATAATTGTATTTCCATTCAGCCTTTTGTGTGAGAAATACTGATTGTATAAAGATATACAAATATATGTAGGATATACAATGGTAGTAAGATAACACACGAATGTATAAACTTGTATTTATTGAAGAACTTGACAAATTTGACAGTTTGCGTAAAGAAAGAGAGTGGTACCCAATCAATAGCTGACATTTCTGACTAATCTTTGAAGTTTTCATCAGTGAGAAACATCGTTTATTAAAGACTTGAATATTTTTCTATATTTACCGGGATGTAAGGCATTGTCCCTCATACTCTCGAAAACTCTCAGGGAATAATGAGGAATAATGAATTGGAATTGGAGCAATTTAAAGCTATTGAATGGGAACCCAACTTAAACACAAAAGAAAAAAATTAAACCTCTTCGAGTGCAAAGTTTGCGTTCAAAATCAGTTTTTGGGGTGGAATGAAAGGCCGGTGCCCTCAAAAAACTGAAGGATTGTAGGAGAGCAGGCATTGAGCAAAAATAAATTCCAATTCCAAATGAAATACAAATAAACAAAATCTATTTAAAAATAGTTAAAACAAGAAGCTCCAGTTTTTTGAGTGGAAATGGATCTGTTTTTAAAGAAAATGGAATATTGAGACCTGACGTTGTCACGAGATTGGGTCAGAGCATTGGGAGAATGTAAAGTTCAAATAAAATATAAATAAAAGGAATATTTCTAAAAATAGTTAAAATAAGAAATCGAATGGTTGAAAAGTAATTTTTGTGGTGAAAAGGACATCATTTTGAAATAAATGGGAAAGATATTGGGACAGATCGATGCACCCCAAAAACTAACGGATGCAGTAAAGCAGGAATCAAAACATTGAGTGAAAGTAAAGTCGAAAATCTTAATCTGAGTCAATGAATATAGTTTCAAGTGTCTGTGAAGGGTAAACACATGTTGCAGGGCATTGTTGAACATGGTTTGTAAATGCTGCTGTTTGATTTTGTACTTGGTGCTGCTGAATGCGAGAATCGCTTTGATATTGGCCCTCAAGTGGACAATGTCGTCGATGCAATTGGTGCATTGTATTTGTATTTCGCTGTGCTTTGTAAACAATCTGCAGAATTCGGCTTCGTACCTTGCGACGCATGTTGATAGGTATGTTTTTCATAAGATCAACGAGTGACATTAGAAAGGTAGCGTCATCAACATGCCTAGTTATATCGATTTCGTTATATGGTTCTTCAAATTTTATTCCATTTGCTATCATATCGTAATCCGTATAAAAACTCCCCATGTGATGAACATTTGTGCCTGAAAAGACGAAGAATAAAACTTACTACCATCGGAACGACAACTTTCGTTTCCAATGTTCTAAATTTGGGTTATATGTGGTTACACGTGACATGGTAACAATCATATTTACACTATAAAAACCTGCACCTAAACAAAAACAATATCGAATCTTTGATTCAACTTAAACTAAGAAGATACACGCCAGTCACCTTAAAAAAATATCCTGAAAAGTAATTCGATATAAATATACAGTCTTAGTTTCGTTTCCACTATAAAATGAATACATTTATAAAATACAAAATTGTTGCAACACCCTCGCCTGCGACAAATTTATCGACGCTCCTGAAATTTGGGCGGGAATGGGACGTTTTTGAAATGTCGTTATATGTACTGCTGTTCAGCTTGAACAAACGAAAACTAATCAAAGAAAAAGCGTTTATACATTAATTCGACCGAGAAGACTAACCTGAAGATGACAAATGTGACTTTACCGAAACGTCGGAATAACCCTTTTGGTATATTCTGGACAATTCAATTACGCGATACTTAACCTGATAAATAGAAAAAATAGATTCTATCCTCGACAATTTATCAACATATATATATATACATAATCAAAAAATCAATTGTCATCACTTTTCGTAGATATTTCATATCCATCGCCTGCATTCTGCTCTTCATTCTTGTGGTTGTCACACCATAGGTTCAGGGCGGAACACTGATTTATATACTGTTATTCTAGTTTTGCGACTGGTTTCTCTTTCCCCTATTATCGCCTTGGTAGGTACATTTGTACTACGCTGGATATTCTTCTGTTTATATTCCACATTTCTTTGTATGTATTTCTATGTGGACTATTTACTTGTTCTATTTATTGTGTTTCGATTTTTATTTGTTTGCGTTTTTGCTTATTACTACTACTACTTCTGTTGTCTTTGTAATTATTTTCATGTTCTCTTAGTTAGGTAATTTGTCTTCCTAATTGTTATAATTTTCCTAAAAGCCTTTTCGCTTGGCGAACATATCATTACATCAACGACAAAAACGCATTGCGATAATTTAACTTGAAGCAGTATATTGTAGCTTACGAATGTTTTTCTGGCTTTGCCTTTAAACCCAGCTTTAATTGTGTCATCTATTACTATTATGAATAACAAAGGACTAAAAACTCCGCCTTGTCTTAGTCCCTCTTTAATTTTAAACTCTTCTGACGCCATAACTCTTGTCATCATTGTACAGATTTATTATTACTATCCTGGCAGCCTCTTTGCACTAAGCTATCCCATTTATTGTTTTTTATTCAGTCGAAGGCCTGCTCTAGATCGTAGAATGCCTTCTTCTTTCTTGTTTCTTGTTTTCTCTATTAATTGTTTGTAATTATTTGTGAAAATGTCACTTCTATCTTTTCTAAACCCACTTCGCATCGTTTAGTTGTCCATCCACTGCCATTCTTAACCTTTCGTCCAGGACACTTTCGTATATTTTTGAGAGATTGAGTAGTAAGGTTTGACGTTACTCGAGATTTTTACTAGCATTTCCTTGGCTTTCCGTCCTAAGTGTTTTAACATTTCTGATGTTATTTTACCATGTCTCCCTGACTTTCATCTCTTCATTTTTTTTCTTGAATTTCAGTAAGCGTTGTCAATTCTCTGTATTCAGCTTCTGTCCTGCATTTAATAGTTTAATGGTCATTATTTGTTTTTCTTCGTTATTTTTCTTTTCTCTTGGATTATTTTACTATTAGATTTATTTTCGTTCTTTGTTTCTTCCATAGTATTTTCTTTCTTTCTTATTGAACAATTTATAAGAATTTTGTATTTTCTTATTTTGTGGATAAAGTGAATTTATATTAAATTTTACCCTCTAGTAGATTTCAGGTCTTCTCTTAATTCTTATATCTAGAACGTTTCTTTTGGTTTCCTCGTTTGCTAATACATAGCCTATTACAATTTTTCGTTCCTCATCATCATTTCCCTTATACATGTGTATTTTTCTATGTGGTAAGAAAATGTTTATAATTATTAAATTGTTACCGTCTGTTATTAGTGTTATTTCTACAATATCGGTTAGAATGTGCCAAAATTCATCTCTTCTGCTTGTTTTTACCTTCCCCTCTTGCAACCCAACCCAACCTAACCTGCTCCTTGTTTTGCTCTGTCTTCTTGCCGTACTGTATTGTACAATTTTATGTGCCCTGCTTTAATTTCTATGATTCCTTGTCCTTTTTTTTTTCGTTTCGCATATTGCTAATATATATTTATATTCTAGCAGGTAGTGGTCACCGAATTCTACCAGCCTTTCCTATTCTCTCTGATACTTCTTTATATACTTTTCCATTTTCTTCTATGATTGCGCCTAGGTAGTTGAAGCTTTTGACTTGTTCTAGATGTGTTCCATCTATCCATATATTTACTTTATTTGTGTTACCTTTGTACAGCGCTTTTATTATTTTAATTACATAGCTTTCCACCCCTTTTCTAGAGATTTCCAGATGTCTTCTCGCCTAACTTTGTCAAATGCTTTATGTAGATCAATAAAGCGGATGTGTATTTTCCGTCCTTTTTTTGAGGAATTTGTCTCTTAGCTGTCTAGCAACGAATTAGATGTTGGGTACTTCTACCTCTTCTGAATCCATGTTGTTGTTACTTTAATGTTGGTTGTAGATAACCTCTTAACCTCTTTTTTAATATCCTTGTTAGTGCTTTCCCAGTGATACTGGTCAGTGATCCTGTAACTTGTAACTGTAAGTTTCTCTGCTAATCTAATTGTGTTTCTTCATTTCCGTGTTCTTCGTCATTCCATTCATGTTTGCTTATGTTAAAATATTTCCATTTTTGTATTTTATGTTTTTTAACTTTTATCATTGTTTTGTCTTAGTTTTTTTACTGTAGAACAATTTCTGGTCTTCTGAATCATTTTCTTCCAACTTGTGTCCAAATTCTTCCCATGATTGTCTTTTTGCATTTTTAATCATTTGTTTTACCTCCACCGTTTTCTGTTTGTATATATTAAGGACTTCTTCTGTTTCTAGGAATTTTTTCCGTTTTATTTTCTAGTAATTTACTTGTTGTTGTATTTCTGTAACCTACCAACTGTTTTTTTTTGTATGGGAATTCGTAATTTCGTTACTCCACAACTAGCTTTTGCTGCTTCTATTTTAGTTTTTTAATTGATTCCATTTGTCTTCTATTTCTATTGCAGTATTCATCTTACTTTCGAGTTATATATCTATATGTTGTTGGTAGATTTGTTTGTCGAGGCTTCGTTTACGTATACTCTTTCATTTCTTACTACTCTTAATTTTCTCTTGTGTTTCATTATTTGTTCGTTTTCATATTTGTTTTTTAGTTCAACTTTATAGTCGTTTAACTTTCGGGCCTGTTTAATTTTGCAATTCAGTTGTAAGCATTTATCAATGTTATTTAATAATTAATATCTTCAGTTCATTAGTATCTTCTGTTGCAGTTCATAAACTTCTCTTTATCCAATTTCTTCATGTTCTCATACAATGTAGTGAATTCTTTCTTAATTTTTTTCATGTGTTTTATTTCTATTATACCATTATTGTTAATCATTCAGTCAGGTTGGTCCATATTTTCTTTGTTTCATTTAGCACAATTTAAGTTTAAAAGTTTGTATACTTTTGTCTAATTGTGTAATTGAGTTAAAACTCAGTAGTTCCCACTTTAATCGGGTTAAATAAATGAGGAATAATTGCGCTATAAGTTTTACCACAGTGATGCTTCCTTCCCCTGGTGAACCATTTACCGATATTTAATTAAAGTGTTTGTTTGCAAATATGAGCCTAAAACATGTCTTTATTGTTTCATAACCGACATGCTTTATGTGAAACAATGTTAGGCAGTAATCCAGAGCCATCAGTTACCCCTCAAGAGCTTCCAATCTAAATACATTAGACATTAAATTAATTTCCTTGGAGGATTTGGCACATGTAAAGAATGTGTGACCAAATGAATGATACCATGAGGTTACTATAAATTACACCAATGAGTATCAGAATCAGAAACAACCTCATGCAGCCTAGTCATTATCTCAGAGAGCATATTCGGCAGAAACTAAAATTTGAAAAATTTCCAAACTACGATGACGGAGTATGATCTTGACGAAGCTGTAGTTGAAGAATATTTGTTTGAAGAAGATGAAAATTTGCAACTGGAAGGCAATCCAAGTAAGAAAAAGACCCTTCCAGAGCTATCAGTTAGTCCTCAAGAGTTTCCAATCTAACGACATAGACATCAAATTAATTTCCTCGGAGGATTTGACACATGTAAAGAATGTGTGACAAAATAAATGATCACAACGTTACAATAAACATACACTAATGAGTATCAGAATCAGAAACAACTTTCATGCAGATTACATGATATTTACACCAATGAGTATAAGAATCAGAAACAGCCTCCATGCAGCCCAGTTAGAATTATCCTAGAAGGCAAATTCGGTAAAAACTTAAATTTATAACATTTCTAAACTACGATGACGGACTATGATATTGAAGAAGAAGCTGTGGATGAAGAATATTTGTTCGAGGAAGATGAAAATTTTCAACTCGAAGGCAATCCAAGCAAGAAATAAACCCCCTCACGGCAGTAATCCAGAGCCATCAGTTACTGCTCAAGAGTTTCCAATCTAACGACTAGATATCAAATTAATTTCCTTTGAGGATTTGACACATGTAAAGGATGTGTGCCAAATAAATGATACAACAAGGTTAGAATAAACTTACACCAATCAGTATCACAATCAGAAACAACCTCCATGCAGCCCAGTCAGAATTATCCCAGAAGGCAAATTCGGTAAAAACTTAAATTTATAACATTTCTAAAATACGATGACGGACTATGATTGAAGAAGAAGCTGTGGTTGAAGAATATTTATTCGAGGAAGATGAAAATTTGCAATTCGGAGGCAATCGAAGTAATGGTCAGCATATTTTTAATTCGCATCTAGAACTAATACGTGTACCACAAAATCCTTTATGGTACAAATCGAACCAAATGCACTTCACTTTCACCGACCAAATGAATTATTTCATCAAAACCTATTTGAAATTCCTGTATATACGAAGTGAGACATATACCACCATGTGCACCAACGAAAGTGAAGCACCAAATAGTATCGATGCTACAAGCAACGATTCACTCGTGCGTACCCTATCTACATTATGCACATGTTTCAGACAGATTACATGGCGCATTTTATACAATACAGGAAAGTCTATGATAATACCATAGGCGATGACATCTCTCAAACATGCCCAACGTTCTTTACAAATTTGACAGGTGCCAATATTTTCACTAGATTTCGCTAGTGGTTTCGACCAAATAAAAATTAACGTGGAAATTCGCTATGCAAGCGTCTCATAATGGTTGAGAAATACCTTATGGCTTTCAAGGGACCATATGTGTTGAATACATAGTCGATCTTGTCAGTACCATTGCAAAAAGACCTATTTATCGTTTATTCCAATAACCTTGGAAAATAAATTTAAAAATTCAGTTCGATATACATGTAATGAAGTAAGATATATATAATTAGATTAAGAGATATGAAATCAAAACTCTCCAAGAAAGTTACCCACAATATCAACTTCCACAGACAAAAAAAACAAATTAGAGGTTTCCTGTTATAGGAAGTGTATAAAGTTCTTCTTGAAAATCAAAAATCAGGATATATGCCTCGGTACTTGCGATCTTCATTACAGCGAGTTCAAAACGTTTGGAGAAGATTACATTAAAGTTCTGGTCATGGACAAACCCCGAAACAAATATGGCTGAACCAATCACTGAGATTAACATGAATTGCAAGTCGAACAAGAACGAGTTGAACCCATAATGAATTACGAACGAAATATTTATAATCGTAACGAGTTGATTCTGGTGATTTAAAAGTTCCATCAATACCTTCCGCATGGAAAGAAATTAAGTGATTGGAACCAGTGAATCCAGTGCCGATCGTCACTTGCTAAACTCCAACAAGAGATGGAGAGGCTACAGGTGACAACAAGATAAGTCGTGAAAGTAGACCGATGAGCATTTTTATCTATCATAAAGTTTTTCATATTTATTTATTTAGTCTCGCTTTGCTTGACGCTGCGTTTAATTCTGCACTTTAACTTTAACTGCCCAACAAATAAATATTTGAATTATCGCAGTTAGTTAGATAGCGAGGCAGATTCAAATGATTATTTTCCGCAAAATTATTTAATCAAAATAAGTTGAAAATTTAATCAAACTATAAAATTAAAAAATCCAACAAAGCTATCTACCAATCTAAATTTGGGAAACCGAATATTTCGAATAACTCCGTAAATTTTATAGCAGAAAACGCCATGTTTATAAGAAACATAATCATGCATGCAACATATAGCTAGTGAACATCGACGACGACTATACAACCGATGAACACCAGTGAAAGCGGAGTGCAGGAGAAGAACATTTGGATGAAATTCTATAAAGATATGCAGAACGCAGAGTTTGAGCGACGCGATTAATAATCTATACAGATGAAAAAGCATTAAAGCGTAATTTCACTCCTATTTATAGTGTAGCTTACTATTCGAAATACGAAGTATCATAAATAATACAAACAATAAATATTATAAGGGTAGGATTCTATTACATTGCAATTACTGGAGAGGAATACAAAAGTAATCAAGGTAAACGGAGTGCAGAGAGCAGAACGGCTGGTCAAATACTAAGCAAGACAACAAAATCAAAATGACACAATTATAAATAAATATAGAACAGCAATAACAAATAAAAGAACAAGAAATAATGGAGGAAATTATGGAAAGGGGTATAAAAAGAGTAAAGTAAATTGAGAGGGAACACAATGAAGTGTCTAAGGAGAGAGAGCAGGGAAAACTGGATGAAGAATGAAAGAATTAAAACCAAGTGAAATGGGACCATTGAGAAATATTGAATAAAATGAAAATAATGAACGAAGATGAGGATATAAAACTCATTATGAAAATAGTTGGTGTAACAAAGGTGGATGTGAAGAGCAAATAATAGAAAGACTGACGCAAAAACAACTAAGCATAAAATTGGAAGAGGAACCTTCGGATGGCTGGACCTATAAGCGAATGGGGCAGGAGCGTATACAAGGAAGATAATGGATTCAGGAAGTGTGGAAAAAAGTTGGAAGGAAAATGGCTGGATAGGATATAAGGTAATAAGGAGAGAGAAGGAAATTACGTAAAGACATTAGAAAAACAGAACTGATACTACTGGCGACAAAGATTGAAGAAGAGCAGGACAAGATACAACATGGTTTCAGTTATTCTTTAAAAGACAAGTGACCTAACAAGGAATAAAAACAAATAGAATATATTCAAGTAATTCTTAAACATCGAAAATGAAAAAAAAGTCTAAAGGCACAAAAAGTGTTAGATTAAAAAATGAACCTATAAATCTACATTAACTATCATTTCTAGCAGAAATGAACCCAGGAAGAAAATTTCATAATGAAATATTATGAATAACACAGATAGAGAAGAAATGAAATGAATGGGAAATTAAAGTCTGGAGCAAGAGCAAAATAAGAAGAAAATTAGAGGAGAAGAAACGTTCATATAGAGGCAAGAACAAAACGAAGATCATAATGGATAAAGATTGGGGTTGAAGACATGAGCTGCCAGTAACACAGAAGAACTGTACACTGAGAAAAAGACAATGATTAAAGAAACCATAAGAAGATAATAATACAAGTAGAACAACGTCGAAAGAAGGAGAACACAATAGAACTGGAGGAAGGTAGGAATGTGATTAACAAGCTGAAAAGATAAAAACACAACACAAGTGTCTCAGAGAACACAGCGTAAAAATATACAAGCTGTGGAATAGTTGCATGAAATAAGAAATATACATACCTTGGCAAAAATGTGGGTATGACCATGAATCCATGAACTGCACGAGTTCACCAGGGACAGCCAGATCCTGATTAACTGAAATAAAAGATATCCGGACTGTAAAATATCAATAAAACAACCCAGGGAATGAATATTAAACAAAACCCAAGTGACCAAATTAGTTCAAATCATTTCAGAGACAGAGCTGGGTATAGCTAGGAATGCATGGTAAAAGTAACATAAAACAGACAGTATGGTTGAGTTAAGAAATAAAGAAAGAAATAAAAAAAATTAGAACAAAACGTGTGAAAAGAATATTAGGAGTAGGAAGAAAACTGAAGAGTATGGCATCGACATGGACATAAACGTAAAGAAAAACACAATGATAAAAGAAAGCAGCCAAGAATTTGAAGTGGATGGAAGCAGGCAGAAGGAAATTTCAAGATGCCATACCAGCAATTATGGAACCTAAAAGCATTACATAGTATATAAAAAATAGGATAATGACATATGAACATAAGTGACGATGAAATATTAGTTAGGTGGTGAAAATATGTCATATCACTGGTAGATCAGGAAACTGAAGATAAGCTGATAATAAAGTTCATGTAGAACAACTGCAGAAGAAGCTGAACACAATAAGTAGAACTGGAAGAAGGGAAGACGTTGAAAATATAAAAACACAAATATCTCAGGGAAGACAGGTTAAAGATTCACAAAAATATACAAGCAGTGGAATAGCTATATGAAATAATAAATATGCATACCTTGATGGTACTTTGGGTGCGCCCTGTGATCCATATAAAGTCCCATTATTCCACTAGGGCCAGACTGGTTTTGATCTGAAATAAACTATATATTAAACTATGGATACTATAATATCAATAAAACAAGACAAGGAAGGAACATTTTCACGACAAAGTATGGAAATAATATTAGGAGCAAGAAGTAATAGCAAGAAAGAGTATGGCATAGGCATAGATATAGACATAGAGAAAACACAGTGATAAAAACAGGTGCATGGGAAGAAATTGGAGACGATGGATACATATAGAGAAGGAAATGTCAGGAAACTATTACGGATATTATGGAACCTGAAAGATCAAATAAGTAACATAAAAGGACATACGAGCACAAGTTAGAATTATTATTATTTATATGGTGAAATATGTCATAGAACTGGTAAAGCAGGAGCACGAAGAAGGTGAACAGATAGAAAAGTTGAGTATTTTCCGGAGAAAATGAATAAAATAAGTAGAATGGAACAAGTGAGGAATGTCATTAAAACGCTGGAAAGATAAAACACAACACAAATATCTCAATGAAGAAAGGAGAAAAATACCTAACAATAAAGAAGCAGTGGAATGTGTATATTAAATAATAAATATGCATACCATGTGAATTACGTTGAGGCGCATGTGGTAGATCAACGTACGGAACCATTTGTCTCATGGAGCCAGAATCATCTCGCTGGTCTGAAATAAAAGATATATTAAATACTAAAATATCAATAAAACAAAGCAAGGAAGGAATAAGAAAAATATTTTAAAAACAAAACAAAACCCACACAAGTGACCAAACTATGAAAGAGGCACATAGGCAAAATTGGAAGAAAGGAGGGCTGAAAATATGAAAAGACAACACAATGCTATGCCAATGTACAGGGGGAACGTGCAAACAATTGACGAAATGGGCTGGCGGAGGACTCGAGACGAAAGGAAGAGTTGAGCGGGATCGCCACATGAGATAACGTAAATGGCATAAGGATGCGAGAAAAAAAATTAAGAAGTGAGGAATGTGACTAAATGGCTGGAAAGATAAAACACAACATAAATATCTCAGGAAAGAAAGGAGAAAAATAATTAACAATAAAGAAACAGTGGAATATGTATATGAAATAGTAAATATGCATACCATGCAGATTGCGTTGCGATGACTGTGGTGGATCAACGTACGGAACCATTTGTCTTCTGGCAGCAGACTCAATTCGCGGGTCTGAAATAAAAGATATATGAAACATTAAAATATCAATAAAACAAAGCAAGGAAGGAATATGAGAAATATTTTGACGTAAAACCCCCACGAGTGACCAAACTACGAAAGAGGCAATACATATGGAGAAGGACATTTTGAGATAGTATACCAGCTATTATAAAACTTAAAAGATCAAATAAATAACATGAAAGGGACATGCAATCACAAGTTAGAATGAAGTATTAGTTATATGGTGAAATATGCCATACAACTGGCAAAGAAGGAGCGCGAAGAAGATGAAAAGATAGAAAAGTTGAAGTAGAACATCTACGGAAGAAAGTGAAGAAAATAAGTAGAATGGAATAAGTGAGGAATGTGATTAAAAGGCAGAAAAGATAAAACACAACACAAATATCTCACGGAAGAAAGGCGAAAAATATCCAACAATAAACAAGCAGTGGGAGATAATAAATATGTCTACCGTTTGTATTGCGTTGAGGTGCCTGTGGTGGATCAACGTACGGAACCATTTGTCTTCTGGAAGCAGAATCATTTCGCGGGTCTGAAATAACAGATATATTAAAATATCAATAAAACAAAGCAAGGAAGGAATATGAAAAATATTTGAAGCAAAACTCACACAAGTGACCAAACTACGAAATAGGCATATAGGCAAAATTAGAAGAAGGGGGAGGGGGCTGACAATATGCAAAGACAACACAATAATATGCTAATGAACAGGGGGAACGTGTAAAGAATTTACGAAATGGGCTGGCAAGTATATGAGACGAAAGGAAGAGTTGAGCGGAATCATCACATGAGATACAGGAAAAAAAGAACGAAGTAGGGTTCTTGATATGCAAAATAATGAAAGCAGTAGCAGTCAAGTTTCAAGGGGTTGAAATCAAAGAAGACTTTTACAGTTACCTAAATAGATATCACAGAAAATTCTTAGACACTACAATATCAATAAAAGAAAGCAAGGAAGGAACATAAATCATTTTGGCAACAAAGTATGGAAATAATATTAGAAGCAAGAAGTAAAAACAAGGAAAAGTATCACATAGGCATAGATATAGATATGGAGAAAACATAGTATTTCGAGACGATGGAAACTTATGAGAGAAGGAAATTTCAAGATACTATACCACATATTTTGGAACCTGAAAGATCAAATAAATACATAAAAACAAGCATAAGGACATGCAATCACAAGTTAGAATGAAGTATTCGTTATATGGTGAAATATATCACTGGTAAAGCAGGAACGCGAAGAAAATGAACAGGTAGAAAAGTTGCAGTAGAACATCTACCGGAGAAAGTGAACAAAATAAGTAGAATGGAACAATTGAGGAATGTGACTAAAAGGCTGAAAAGATAAAACACAACACAAATATCTCAGGGAAGAAAGGAGACAAATACCTAACAATAAACAAGCAGTGGAATATGTATATGTAATAATAAATATGCATACCATGTGGATTTCCTTGATGTGCCTGTGGTGGATCAATGTGCGGAACCATTTGTCTTCTGGAAGCAGAAGCATCTCGCGGGTCTGAAATAAAAGATATATTAAACACTAAAATATCAATAAAACAAAGCAAGGAAGGCAACTACGAAAGCAACTACGAAAGAGGCACATAGGCTAAATTGAAAGAAGGGAGGGCTGAAAATATAAAAAGACAACATAATGCTATGTCAACGTGGGGGAACGTGTAAACAACTTACCAAATGGGCTGGCGAGGATACGAGGAGAAAGGACGAGTTGAGCGGAATCACCACATGAGATGCCGTAAATGGGGTAAGGATGTGAGAGAAAAAAAAAGGAACAACCAGGGTTCTTGAATGCAAAATAATGAAAGCAGTAGCACTTAAGTTTCAGCAAATAAACGAGTGAATGTCTCTTTTAAGACTGCGAGGAAAATATCAGATGATTGGTAGTAATCATAGGAAAAAATGGGTTGAAATGAAAGAAGACTTTTATAGTTACCTAAATACAGATCACAAAAAATTCTTAGACACTACAATATCAATAAAACAAAGCAAGGGAGGAAAATAAAACATTTTGACGACAAAGTATTGAAATAATATTAGGAGCAAGAAGTAATAACAAGGAAGAGTAGTATGACATAGGCATAAATATAGGCATGGAGAAAAGACAGTGATAAAAGCAACCACGCGCATAGGAAGAATTTGGAGACGATGAATACATATGGAGAAGGAAATTTCAAGATACTATACCAGATATCATGAAACATTAAATAAATAACATAAAACAAGGCTAAGGACATACGATACCGAGTTAAAATGAAGTATTAGTTATGTAGTGAAATATGTCATAGAACTGGTAAAGCAGGAACACGAAGATGAACAGATAGAAAAGTTGTAAAAAGTAGAACATCTACGTTACAAAGTGAACAAAATACGTAGAATGGAACAAGTGAGGAATGTGATTAAAAGGCCGAAAACATAAAACACAATACAAATATCTCAGGGAAGAAAGGAGAAAAATAACTAACAATAAACAAGCAGTGGAATATGTATATGAAATAATAAATATGCATACCTTGTGCGTTGCGTTGAGGCGCTTGTGGTAAATCAACGTGCGGAACCATTTGTCTTCTGGAAGCAGAAGCATCTCGCGGGTCTAAAAGAAAAGATATATAAAACACTAAAATATCAATAAAACAAAGCAAGGGAGGAATATGAAAAATAGTGTGACGCAAAACCCACACAAGTGACTAAACTACGAAAGAGGCACATATTCAAAAGAAAAGACATGATATGAATTTGGAGACGATGAGTACATATGGAGAAGGAAATTTCAAGATACTATGCCAGATATTATGAAAGATCAAATAAGTACATAAAAACAAGGCTAAGGACATACGATCACAAGTTAAAATGAAGTATTAGTTATGTAGTGAAATATGTCATAGAACTGGTAAAGCAGGAACACGAAGATGAACAGATAGAAAAGTTGAAGTAGAACATCTGCGGGAGAAAGTGAACAAAATAAGTAGAATGGAACAAGTGAGGAATGTGATTAAAAGGCTGAAAACATAAAACACAATACAAATATCTCAGGGAAGAAAGGAGAAAAATATCTAACAATAAACAAGCAGTGGAATATGTATATGAAATAATAAATATGCATACCTTGTGCGTTGCGTTGAGGCGCTTGTGGTAAATCAACGTGCGGAACCATTTGTCTTCTGGAAGCAGAAGCATCTCGCGGGTCTAAAAGAAAAGATATATAAAACACTAAAATATCAATAAAACAAAGCAAGGGAGGAATATGAAAAATAGTGTGACGCAAAACCCACACAAGTGACTAAACTACGAAAGATGCACATATTCAAAAGAAAAGACATGATATGAATTTGGAGACGATGAGTACATATGGAGAAGGAAATTTCAAGATACTATGCCAGATATTATGAAAGATCAAATAAGTACATAAAAACAAGGCTAAGGACATACGATCACAAGTTAAAATGAAGTATTAGTTATGTAGTGAAATATGTCATAGAACTGGTAAAGCAGGAACACGAAGATGAACAGATAGAAAAGTTGAAGTAGAACATCTGCGGGAGAAAGTGAACAAAATAAGTAGAATGGAACAAGTGAGGAATGTGATTAAAAGGCTGAGAAGATACACAATACAGATATCTCAGGGAAGAAAGGAGAAAAATACCTAACAATAAAGCAGTGGAATATGTATATGAAATAATAAATATGCATACCCTGCGCATTGCGTTGAGGCGCCTGTGGTAGATCAACATTCGGAACCATTTGTCTTCTGGAAGCAGAAGCATCCCGCGGGTCTGAAATAAAGGATATATTAAACACTAAAGTATCAATAACACAAGGCAAGGAAGAAATATTAAAAAATATTTTGACGCAAAACCCACATAAGTGACCAAACTACGAAAGAGGCACACATGCAAAATTGGACGAAGGGAGAGCTGAAAATATGAAAAAACAGTACAATGATATGCTAATGTACAGGGGGAACGTGTGAACAATTGACGAAATGAGGGCTGGTGATGATACAAGACGAAAGGAAGAGTTGAGCGGAATCACTACATGAGATAACGTATATGGCATAAGGGTGCGAGAAAAAAAGAAAGAAGCAGGATTCCTGATGGAATCCTTGACGATGAAGATCGGCACGTATTGATGTCGAAGAAACTGGAAAACGATCGAATCGAAGAATAATTAACTTGATTATAAACAATCTCATTATGTCAAAATAAGCATGCAATAGAACAACATGAGGAAAGTGTTTCCTACCAAGAAATGTTTGTCAGGTGCTGTTTGTCTGTTTGAAACAGACAAAGAGGGTACACAACTTGGAGGCTCAAATCCGGTTTTAAAGCAATGTAACGTTATAAATTGATCAATATGTAGCAGTAATTTACATACCATATGGTGGTTGTGCTAACATTCTTGGTTGCTGTGTATTGGTTCCTGGTTCATTTACTATATGATCTAAAAAAAGATTTAGAAGTCAAATACATAATGCATCAAAATACTGTAAAGGTACAGGTACAGGTAAAATGAACATGCATTGATATCAAACCCATTCAGGAAATTATTTCGCCTAATATGATTTTAATATTCAACATTCAGAAATGTATTTTATGATATGGATGGATGGGATAAGTTGAAGAAGTGATTATAAAGATCGGCACTTAATGATGTTGAAGAAACTGCTGTGAAATTTGATTGAATTGAAGAATTATAAACCAGATTATAAATAATATGATTATGTCAAACTAATTTAGGCAATAGAACAACAGAAGCAGTATGTTTCCAATCATGGAACGTTTGTCATGTGCTATGGTAGCCGATGAGGCTGTTTCTTTTTGTAGAATTGCTTGAAACAGCGACAGAGGCTATACAATTTGGTGATTGAAGGCCGGTTTTAAAACAATGTAACGTTACAAATGGGCAATACGTAGCAGTAATCAATTTACATACCATATGCTGACGGTTTTGAGTGCTGTGCACTTGTCCCTGGTCCACTTACTATCTGACCTAAAAAGATTTACAAGTCAAATACATAACACTTATGCAACAAAATACTGAAGGTAAAATGAACATGCCTTGATATCAAACCCATACGGGCAACTATGGCACTGCAGTAAACTCATCTAAACTTATTCCTAACTGAAAACATTCACTGCAAATTTTACAGCGAGATGTGGCAGAGCATGGTACACATGGTGAAGCTTGAGAATGCTAAGATATACGAGGGGAGATCAATATTTACTGTCCCTAATATAGAAGGAAACAAATTGTAGAAATATCATACGTTTATTTATCCACATAATCTCCCTGAAAGTCAATGCATTTGTTCCAACGATACTGCGGATACTAGGAAGCTGTTCTAGGTCTCGCTGACTTAGAAGAACTGTTCTTCTAAGGCAGCGAGACCTAGAAGAGCTTCCTGAAGATGGCAGATGGGGCTCTGCCGAAACGTCGAAGCGACCTTTCGGGGAACATTTCCACAACACGGTTCACAACCCAAGAACCAAGAAGCACACATATACATACATACATATATCTTATGAAGGGGATTTATTGTATACATGTAAATAGATGTAAATAGATTTAAATGTATCATGGGTATGCCAATAAAGGTTATAATAATAATACATATATCTTAGTATTCTAAATCCTAAGTACCATCTCCTTTCACAAGACTTATACAAAAACTATTTATTTTCAATGTCGAAGATGTGATCGAATCAAAGTATTAATAACTTGATTATAAACACTATCATTATGTGAAAATAATTTATGCAACTGAACAATAAAAAGTGGTTCCAACAATGAATTTTTTGTCAGGTGCCGCTACCCGATGAGTACGTTTCTTTTTGCGAGATTGCTTGAAGCAGGCACAGAGGGTATACAATTTGGTGATTCAAACCCGGTTTTAAAGCAATGTAACGTTATAAATGGAGGAATAGGTAGCAGTAATAAATTTACATACAATATGGCAGCATATACGGTTGTAGTGATTTTGGTTTCTGGGCGCTTGTCCCTGGTTCATTTGGTAAATGGGCTAAAAAAAATTTACAAGTCAAATACATAATATTGGATCAACTTGATTATAAATAATATCATTATATTAAAGTAATGTATGCAATAGAGCAACAGAACGAAAGTGGTTCCAAGAATGAAATATTTGTCAGGTGCCGCTACCCGATGAGTCTACGTTTCTTTTTTGCGGGATTGGTTGAAGCAGGCACATAGGGTATACAATTTGGTGATTCAAGTCCGGTTTACGTTATAAATGGGGTAATAGGTAGCAGTAATAAATTTACATACCATATGGCAGCATATTTGGTGGCTGTGGTACTAAGTTTGGTCTTTGGTAGTTTGCCCCGGGTTCATTTGGTAACTGCCCTAAGAAAAAGATTTACAAGTCAAATAAATTATACTGGATTAACTTGATTATAAACGATATCAGTATGTCAAAATAATTTATGTAACAAAAGAACAGAAAGAAAATGGTTCCAACAATGACATTTTTGTCAGGTAATGCTACCCGATGAGACTGTGTTTTTTTGCGAAATTGCTTGAAACAGGCATACAACTTGGTGATTCAAGTCCGGTTTTAAAGTAATGTAACTTTACAAATGGCACTATAGGTAGCAGTAATAAATTTACATACCATATGGCAGAAAATTTGTAGGCATTGGTAAAAACCGTTGCTGCAGGAAGTTTGTCCCTGTTTCATTTGGTAGCTGACCTAAAAAAAGATTTACAAGTCAAATACATAATAGTTATGCAACAAAATACTCAAGGTAAAATGAACATGTTTTGATATCAAACTCATACGGGCAACTTCAAATTGAAGATGTGAACGCAACCTAAACAAGGATATCAATCATTAATTTTCATTGAGGTACTGGATACATGACTGCCGGAAAGTTGTTAAAACTAATTCCTAACTGAAAACATTCATTGGAAATTTTGTAGTGAGATGTGACAAGGAAACGGTACATATATACGAAGCTAAAGCGAAGCGAAAATATTTCATGTCAAAAATGATTTCTATGTTATTACACTTCATCAGTAGCGATTACCAAGAATCTTAGTTGTTGAAATACCTTTACATGTAGTGGTCGTCAAAACTACTGAAGTGTAATAACACAGAAACAATATTGTCTAGCGATCCACCAGTTTCGTATATCTCTCGGGGTCCGCGAATTGATAACTAACTATCTGAAGGAGACAGTTCGATAATATTCTCTAAAATAAAACATACTATCAGAAAGAATTCCAACAAAGATTTATTGATTAAAATAGCAGATCTATATTTCGTGTGACCGCAACAAATTATACAATTAAAAATCAGAATATGTTTTTCGTTCCTTTTGTTGTTTATTCCTTTAATTTACTTTATTGATATTTCGTATCGTGGCGAAGAACTAAATTTTGAAATTTAACACCAACATGTATTATTAAAAGCTTATACATACCTAGGAAAAACGGAGCTCCCAGCACGTTAAGGTCGACGTTTTCCATAGCTCCGCCCTCCTTTACAGGAAATATTTTAACTGTCAAAGAAATAACTGTATTAATATTAGGCGATAGTAATTTGGTGAAATTACGAACGTAATTGCAATCAATTATGCAGTTGTCAAATCTGACATTAGTATAATTAGCGTTACAGGGACTGAAATAGTGCATTCTGACTATTAGAAGTAAGAAAAAAATGAATATCATTGTTTTTTTGACGGTCGATAACTGCGTTTTTACCAAAGGGTACCCGCTTTGTGCATAAAAAGTGATTTTTTCAAAAAAAAAAATTTCTAGAAATCGTGAAATATTGTACAATTAGCGTTGCTGGGACTAAAATAGTATACTCTGACTATTAGAAGTAAGAGAAAAAATAAATATCATTGTTTTTTTGACTGTCGAAAACTCCGTTTTTTCCAAAGGGTACCCCTTTGTGCATAAAAAGTGATTTAAAAAAAAAAAAAACATTCTAGAAACCGCGAAATATTGTACAATTAGCGTTGCTGGGACTAAAATAGTATATTCTGACTATTAGAAGTAAGAGAAAAAATGACTATTGTTTTTTTGACGGTCGAAAACTGCGTTTTTTCCAAAGGGTGCATAAAAATTGATTTTTTCAAAAAAAAAAAAAATTCTAGAAACCGCGAAATATTGTACAATTAGCGTTGCTGGGACTAAAATAGTATATTCTGACTATTAGAAGTAAGAGAAAAAATAAATATCATTGTTTTTTGGACGGTCGAAAACTGCGTTTTTTCCAAAGGGTACGACTTTGTGTATAAAAAGTGATTTTTTCAAAAAAAAAAATCTAGAAACCGCGAAATATTGTACAATTAGCGTTGCTCGGACCAAAATAGTATATTCTGACTATTAGAAGTAAGAGAAAAATGAATATCATTGTTTTTTTGACGGTCGAAAACTGCGTTTTTTCCAAAGGGTTACCCCCTTTGTGCATAAAGTGATTTTTTCAAAAAAAAAAAAATTCTAGAAACCGCGAAATATTGTACAATTAGCGTTGCGCGGTCCAAAATAGTATATTCTGACTATTGGAAGTAAGAGAAAAAATAAATATCATTGTTTTTTGAACGGTCGAAAACTGCGTTTTTTCCAAAGGGTACGTACCCCTTTGTGCATAAAAAGTGATTTTTTTAAAAAAAATTTCTAGAAACCGCGAAATATTGTACAATTAGCGTTGCTCGGACCAAAATAGTATATTCTGACTATTAGAAGTAATAGAAAAAACGAATATCATTGTTTTTTTGTCGGTCGAAAACTGCGTTTTTCCAAAGGGTGCATAAAAATTGATTTTTTCAAAAAAAAAAAAAATTCTAGAAACCGCGAAATATTGTACAATTAGCGTTGCTGGGACTAAAATAGTATATTCTGACTATTAGAAGTGAGAGAAAAAATAAATATTGTTTTTTTGACGGTCGAAAACTTCGTTTTTTCCAAAGGGTACCCACTTTGTGCATAAAAAGTGATTTAAAAAAAAAAAAACATTCTAGAAACCGCGAAATATTGTACAATTAGCGTTGTTGGGACTAAAATAGTATATTCTGACTATTAGAAGTAAGAGAAAAATTGAATATTGTTTTTTTGACGGTCGAAAACTGCGTTTTTTCCAAAGGGTACCCCCTTTGTGCATAAAAAGTGATTTTTTCAAAAAAAAAAAAAAATTCTAGAAACCGCGAAATATTGTACAATTAGCGTTGCTGGGACTAAAATAGTATATTCTGACTATTAGAAGTGAGAGAAAAAATAAATATTGTTTTTTTGACGGTCGAAAACTTCGTTTTTTCCAAAGGGTACACACTTTGTGCATAAAAAGTGATTTAAAAAAAAAAAAACATTCTAGAAACCGCGAAATATTGTACAATTAGCGTTGCTGGGACTAAAATAGTATATTCTGACTATTAGAAGTAAGAGAAAAATTGAATATTGTTTTTTTGACGGTCGAAAACTGCGTTTTTTCCAAAGGGTACCCCCTTTGTGCATAAAAAGTGAGTTTAAAAAAAAAAAAAAATATCTAGAAACCGCGAAATATTGTACAATTAGCGTTGCTGGGACTAAAATAGTATATTCTTACTATTAGAAGTAAGAGAAAAAATAAATATCATTGCTTTTTGCACGGTCGAAAACTGCGTTTTTTCCAAAGGGTTCCCCCTTTTACCCTTTGGAAAAAACGCAGTTTTCGACCGTCCAAAAAACAATGATATTTATTTTTTCTCTTACTTCTAATTGTCAGAATATAATATTTTAGTCCCAGCAACGCTAATTATACAATATTTCACGGTTTCTAGAAATTTTTTTTGCAAAAATCACTTTGTGCACAAAGTGGGTACCCTCTGGAAAAAACGCAGTTTTCGACCGTCAAAAAACAATGATATTTATTTTTTCTCTTACTTCTAATAGTCAGAATATCCTGCATAAAAAGTGATTTTTTCAAAAAAAAAAAAAATCTAGAAACCGCGAAATATTGTACAATTAGCATTGCTGGGACTAAAATAGTATATTCTGACTATTAGAAGTAAGAGAAAAAATAAATATCATTGTTTTTTGGACGGTCGAAAACTGCGTTTTTTCCAAAGGGTACCCGCTTTGTGCATAAAAAATGATTTTTTCAAAAAAAAATTTCTAGTTCCCCCTTTTACCCTTTGGAAAAAACGCAGTTTTCGACCGTCCAAAAAACAATGATATTTATTTTTTCTCTTACTTCTAATTGTCAGAATATAATATTTTAGTCCCAGCAACGCTAATTATACAATATTTCACGGTTTCTAGAAATTTTTTTTGCAAAAATCACTTTGTGCACAAAGTGGGTACCCTCTGGAAAAAACGCAGTTTTCGACCGTCAAAAAACAATGATATTTATTTTTTCTCTTACTTCTAATAGTCAGAATATCCTGCATAAAAAGTGATTTTTTCAAAAAAAAAAAAAATCTAGAAACCGCGAAATATTGTACAATTAGCATTGCTGGGACTAAAATAGTATATTCTGACTATTAGAAGTAAGAGAAAAAATAAATATCATTGTTTTTTGGACGGTCGAAAACTGCGTTTTTTCCAAAGGGTACCCGCTTTGTGCATAAAAAATGATTTTTTCAAAAAAAAATTTCTAGAAACTGCGAAATATTGTACAATTAGCGTTGCTGGGATAAAATAGTATATTCTGACTATTACAAGTAAGAGAAAAAATAAATATCATTGTTTTTTTGACGGTCGAAAACTGCGTTTTTTCCCTTTGTGCAAAAAAGTGATTTTTTCAAAAAAAATTTCTAGAAACCGCGAAATATTGTACAATTAGCGTTGCTCGGACCAAAATAGTATATTCTGACTATTAGAAGAAAGAGCAAAAATAAATATCATTGTTTTTTGGACGGTCGAAAACTGCGTTTTTTCCAAAGGGTACCCGCTTTGTGCATAAAAAGTGATTTTTTCAAAAAAAATTTTCTAGAAACCGTGAAATATTGTATAATTAGCGTTGCTGGGACTAAAATAGTATATTCTGACTATTAGAAGTAAGAGAAAAAATAAGTATCGTTGTTTTTTTTTATGGTCGAAACCTGCGTTTTTTCCCTTTGTGCATAAAAAGTAATTTTTTCAAAACAAAAATTCTAGAAAAACGCGAAATATTGTACAATTAGCGTTGCTGGGACTAAAATAGTATATTCTGACTATTAGAAGTAAGAGAAACATAAATATCATTGTTTTATTTACGGTCGAAAACTGCGTTTTTTCCAAAGGGTACCCCCTTTGTGCATAAAAAGCGATTAAAAAAAAAATTCTAGAAACCGCGAAATATTGTACAATTAGCGTTGCTGGGACTAAAATAGTATATTCTGACTGTTAGAAGTAAGAGAGAAAATAAATAGCATTGTTTTTTTGACTGTCGAAAACTCCGTTTTTTCCAAAGGGTACCCCCTTTGTGCATAAAAAGTGAGTTTTTCAAAAAAAAAAATTCTAGAAACCGCGAAATATTGTACAATTAGCGTTGCTGGGACTAAAATAGTATATTTTGACTATTAGAAGTAAGAGAAAAAATAAATATCATTGTTTTTTTGACAGTCGAAAACTGCGTTTTTAAAGGGCAACCCCCTTTGTGCATAAAAAGTGATTTAAAAAAAAAAAAATTTCTAGAAAAACGTGAAATATTGTACAATTAGCGTTGCTGGGACTAAAATAGTATATTCTGACTATTAGAAGTAAGAGAAAAAATAAATATCATTGTTTTTTTGACGGTCGAAAACTGCGTTTTTTCCAAAGGGTACCCACTTTGTGCACAAAAAAAATAAAATAGTAAATTCTGACTATTAGAAGTAAGAGAAAAAATAAATATCATTGTTTTTTTGACGGTCGAAAACTGCGTTTTTTCCAAAGGGTACCCAGTTTGTGCACAAAAAGTGATTTTTTCAAAAAAAAATTTCTAGAAACCGTGAAATATTGTATAATTAGCGTTGCTGGGACTAAAATATTATATTCTGACTATTAGAAGTAAGAGAAAAAATAAATATCATTGTTTTTTTGACGGTCGAAAACTGCGTTTTTTCCAAAGGGTACCCACTTTGTGCACAAAAAAAACAAAATAGTATATTCTGACTATTAGAAGTAAGAGAAAAAATAAATATCATTGTTTTTTTGACGGTCGAAAACTGCGTTTTTTCCAAAGGGTACCCACTTTGTGCATAAAAAGTGATTTTTTCAAAAAAAAAATTCTAGAAAAACGCGAAATATTGTACAATTAGCGTCGCTGGGACTAAAATAGTATATTCTGACTATTAGAAGTAAGAGAAACAATAAATATCATTGTTTTATTTACGGTCGAAAACTGCGTTTTTTTCCAAAGGGTACCCACTTTGTGCATAAAAAGTGATTTTTTCAAAAAAAAATTTCTAGAAACCGCGAAATATTGTACAATTAGCGTTGCTCGGACCAAAATAGTATATTCTGACTATTAGAAGTAAGAGAAAAAATTAATATCATTGTTTTTTTTTACGGTCGAAAACTGCGTTTTTTCCAAAGGGCATAAAGTGATTTTTTCAAAAAAAAAAGAATTCTAGAAACCGCGAAATATTGTACAATTAGCGTTGCGAGGACCAACATAGTATATTCTGACTATTAGAAGTAAGAGAAAAAATAAATATCATTGTTTTTTGACGGTCGAAAACTGCTTTTTTTCCAAAGTACCCCCTTTGTGCATAAAAAGTGATTAAAAAAAAAAATTCTAGAAACCGCGAAATATTGTACAATTAGCGTTGCTGGGACTAAAATAGTATATTCTGACTGTTAGAAGTAAGAGAGAAAATAAATAGCATTGTTGTTTTGACTGTCGAAAACTCCGTTTTTTCCAAAGGGTACCCCCTTCTAAAAATTCTAAAAAAAATTCTAGAAACCGCGAAATATTGTACAATTAGCGTTGCTGGGACTAAAATAGTAAATTCTGACTATTAGAAGTAAGAGAAAAAATAAATATCATTGTTTTTTTGACAGTCGAAAACAGCGTTTTCAAAGGGTAACCCCTTTGTGCATAAAACCGCGAAATATTGTACAATTAGCGTTGCTTGGACTAAAATAGTATATTCTGACTATTAGAAGTAAGTTAAAAAATAAATATCATTGTTTTTTGAAAGTCGAAAACTGCGTTTTTAAAGGGTAACCCCCTTTGTGCATAAAAAGTCATTTTTTCAAAGAAAAATTTCTAGAAAAACGCGAAATATTGTACAATTAGCGTTGCTGGGACTAAAATAGTATATTCTGACTATTAGAAGTAAGAGAAAAAATAAATATCATTGTTTTTTTGACGGTCGAAAACTGCGTTTTTCCAAAGGGTACCCACTTTGTGCACAAAAAAATAAAATAGTATATTCTGACTATTAGAAGTAAGAGAAAAAGTAAATATCATTGTTTTTTTGACGGTCGAAAACTGCGTTTTTTCCAAAGGGTACCCACTTTGTGCATAAAAAGTGATTTTTTCAAAAAAAAAAAAATTCTAGAAACCGCGAAATATTGTTCAATTAGCGTTGCTGGAACTAAAATAGTATATTCTGACTATTAGAAGTAAGAGAAAAAATAAATATCATTGTTTTTTGACGGTCGAAAACTGCGTTTTTTCCAAAGGGTACCCACTTTGTGCATAAAAAGTGATTTCTTCAAAAAAAAATTTCTAGAAAAACGCCAAATATTGTACAATTAGCGTTGCTGGGACTAAAATAGTATATTCTGACTATTAGAAGTAAGAGAAACAATAAATATCATTGTTTTATTTACGGTCGAAAACTGCGTTTTTTCCAAAGGGTACCCGCTTTGTGCATAAAAAGTGATTTTTTCAAAAAAAAAATTCTAGAAACCGCGAAATATTGTACAATTAGCGTTGCTCGGACCAAAATAGTATATTCTGACTATTAGAAGTAAGAGAAAAAATGAATATCATTGTTTTTTTTACGGTCGAAAACTGCGTTTTTTCCAAAGGGCATAAAGTGATTTTTCCAAAAAAAAAAAAAATTCTAGAAACCGCGAAATATTGTACAATTACCGTTGCTGAGACTAAAATAGTATATTCTGACTATTAGAAGTAAGGGAAAAAATAAATATCATTGTTTTTTTGACGGTCGAAAACTGCGTTTTTTCCAAAGGGTGCATAAAAATTGATTTTTTCAAAAAAAAAAAAAATTCTAGAAACCGCGAAATATTGTACAATTAGCGTTGCTAGGACTAAAATAGTATATTATGACAATTAGAAGTAAGGGAAAAAATAAATATCGTTTCTTTGACGGTCGAAAACTTCGTTTTTTTCAAACGGTACCCACTTTGTGCATAAAAAGTGATTTTTTCAAAAAAAAAAAATCCAAGAAACCGCGAGATATTGTACAATTAGCGTTGCTGGGACTAAAATAGTATATTCTGACTATTAGAAGTAAGAGATAAAATAAATATTGTTTTTTGACGGTCGAAAACTGCGTTTTTTCCAAAGGGTACCCACTTTGTGCATAAAAAGTGATTTTTTCAAAAAAAAAAAAAATTCTAGAAACCGCGAAATATTGTACAATTAGCGTTGCTGGGACTAAAATAGTATATTCTGACTATTAGAAGTAAGAGAAAAAATAAATATCATTGTTTTTTGACGGTCGAAAACTGCGTTTTTTCCAAAGGAGACCCACTTTGTGCATAAAAAGTGATTTCTTCAAAAAAAAATTTCTAGAAAAACGCGAAATATTGTACAATTAGCGTTGCTGGGACTAAAATAGTATATTCTGACTATTAGAAGTAAGAGAAACAATAAATATCATTGTTTTATTTACGGTCGAAAACTGCGTTTTTTCCAAAGGGTACCCGCTTTGTGCATAAAAAGTGATTTTTTCAAAAAAAAATTTCTAGAAACCGCGAAATATTGTACAATTAGCGTTGCTCGGACCAAAATAGTATATTCTGACTATTAGAAGTAAGAGAAAAAATGAATATCATTGTTTTTTTTACGGTCGAAAACTGCGTTTTTTCCAAAGGGCATAAAGTGATTTTTCCAAAAAAAAAAAAATTCTAGAAACCGCGAAATATTGTACAATTACCGTTGCTGAGACTAAAATAGTATATTCTGACTATTAGAAGTAAGGGAAAAAATAAATATCATTGTTTTTTTGACGGTCGAAAACTGCGTTTTTTCCAAAGGGTGCATAAAAATTGATTTTTTCAAAAAAAAAAAAAAATCTAGAAACCGCGAAATATTGTACAATTAGCGTTGCTAGGACTAAAATAGTATATTATGACAATTAGAAGTAAGGGAAAAAATAAATATCGTTTCTTTGACGGTCGAAAACTTCGTTTTTTTCAAACGGTACCCACTTTGTGCATAAAAAGTGATTTTTTCAAAAAAAAAAAAAATCCAAGAAACCGCGAGATATTGTACAATTAGCGTTGCTGGGACTAAAATAGTATATTCTGACTATTAGAAGTAAGAGAAAAAATAAATATTGTTTTTTGACGGTCGAAAACTGCGTTTTTTCCAAAGGGTACAGACTTTGTGCATAAAAAGTGATTAAAAAAAAAATTCTAGAAACCGCGAAATATTGTACAATTAGCGTTGCTGGGACTAAAATAGTATATTCTGACTGTTAGAAGTAAGAGAGAAAATAAATATCATTGTTTTTTTGACTGTCGAAAACTCCGTTTTTTCCAAAGGGTACCCCCTTTGTGCATAAAAAGTGTTTTCAAAAAAAAAAAAAAAATTCTAGAAACCGCGAAATATTGTACAATTAGCGTTGCTGGGACTAAAATAGTATATTTTGACTATTAGAAGTAAGAGAAAAAATAAATATCATTGTTTTTTTGACAGTCGAAAACTGCGTTTTTACAGGGCAACCGCCTTTGTGCATAAAAAATGATTTTTTTAAAAAAAAATTTCTAGAAAAACGTGAAATATTGTACAATTAGCGTTGCTGGGACTAAAATAGTATATTCTGACTATTAGAAGTAAGAGAAAAAATAAATATCATTGTTTTATTTACGGTCGAAAACTGCGTTTTTTCCAAAGGGCATAAAGTGATTTTTCCAAAAAAAAAAAAAAAAATCTAGAAACCGCGAAATATTGTACAATTAGCGTTGCGAGGACCAAAATAGTATATTCTGACTATTAGAAGTAAGAGAAAAAATAAATATCATTGTTTTTTGACGGTCGAAAACTGCGTTTTTCCAAAGGGTACCCCCTTTGTGAATAAAAAGTGATTAAAAAAAAAAAAAAATCTAGAAACCGCGAAATATTGTACAATTAGCGTTGCTGGGACTAAAATAGTATATTCTGACTGTTAGAAGTAAGAGAGAAAATAAATAGCATTGTTTTTTTGACTGTCGAAAACTCCGTTTTTTCCAAAGGGTACTCCCTTTGTGCATAAAGAGTGAGTTTTTCAAAAAAAAATTCTAGATACAGCGAAATATTGTACAATTAGCGTTGCTGGGACTAAAATAGTATATTCTGACTATTAGAAGTAAGAGAAAAAATAAATATCATTGTTCTTTTGACAGTCGAAAACTGCGTTTTCAAAGGGTAACCCCATTTGTGCATAAAAAGTGATTTTTTCAAAAAAAAAAGAATTCTAGAAAAACGCGAAATATTATACAATTAGCGTTGCTGGGGCTAAAATAGTATATTCTGACTATTAGAAGTAAGAGAAAAAATAAATATCATTGTTTTTTTGACGGTCGAAAACTGCGTTTTTTCCAAAGGGTACCCACTTTGTGCACAAAAAAAATAAAATAGTAAATTCTGACTATTAGAAGTAAGAGAAAAAATAAATATCATTGTTTTTTTGACGGTCGAAAACTGCGTTTTTTCCAAAGGGTACCCAGTTTGTGCACAAAAAGTGATTTTTTCAAAAAAAAATTTCTAGAAACCGTGAAATATTGTATAATTAGCGTTGCTGGGACTAAAATATTATATTCTGACTATTAGAAGTAAGAGAAAAAATAAATATCATTGTTTTTTTGACGGTCGAAAACTGCGTTTTTTCCAAAGGGTACCCACTTTGTGCACAAAAAAAAACAAAATAGTATATTCTGACTATTAGAAGTAAGAGAAAAAATAAATATCATTGTTTTTTTGACGGTCGAAAACTGCGTTTTTTCCAAAGGGTACCCACTTTGTGCATAAAAAGTGATTTTTTCAAAAAAAAAAATTCTAGAAAAACGCGAAATATTGTACAATTAGCGTCGCTGGGACTAAAATAGTATATTCTGACTATTAGAAGTAAGAGAAACAATAAATATCATTGTTTTATTTACGGTCGAAAACTGCGTTTTTTTCCAAAGGGTACCCGCTTTGTGCATAAAAAGTGATTTTTTCAAAAAAAAATTTCTAGAAACCGCGAAATATTGTACAATTAGCGTTGCTCGGACCAAAATAGTATATTCTGACTATTAGAAGTAAGAGAAAAAATTAATATCATTGTTTTTTTACGGTCGAAAACTGCGTTTTTTCCAAAGGGCATAAAGTGATTTTTTCAAAAAAAAAAGAATTCTAGAAACCGCGAAATATTATACAATTAGCGTTGCGAGGACCAACATAGTATATTCTGACTATTAGAAGTAAGAGAAAAAATAAATATCATTGTTTTTTGACGGTCGAAAACTGCTTTTTTTCCAAAGTACCCCCTTTGTGCATAAAAAGTGATTAAAAAAAAAAATTCTAGAAACCGCGAAATATTGTACAATTAGCGTTGCTGGGACTAAAATAGTATATTCTGACTGTTAGAAGTAAGAGAGAAAATAAATAGCATTGTTTTTTTGACTGTCGAAAACTCCGTTTTTTCCAAAGGGTACCCCCTTCTAAAAATTCTAAAAAAAATTCTAGAAACCGCGAAATATTGTACAATTAGCGTTGCTGGGACTAAAATAGTAAATTCTGACTATTAGAAGTAAGAGAAAAAATAAATATCATTGTTTTTTTGACAGTCGAAAACAGCGTTTTCAAAGGGTAACCCCTTTGTGCATAAAACCGCGAAATATTGTACAATTAGCGTTGCTTGGACTAAAATAGTATATTCTGACTATTAGAAGTAAGTTAAAAAATAAATATCATTGTTTTTTGAAAGTCGAAAACTGCGTTTTTAAAGGGTAACCCCCTTTGTGCATAAAAAGTGATTTTTTCAAAGAAAAATTTCTAGAAAAACGCGAAATATTGTACAATTAGCGTTGCTGGGACTAAAATAGTATATTCTGACTATTAGAAGTAAGAGAAAAAATAAATATCATTGTTTTTTTGACGGTCGAAAACTGCGTTTTTTCCAAAGGGTACCCACTTTGTGCACAAAAAAATAAAATAGTATATTCTGACTATTAGAAGTAAGAGAAAAAGTAAATATCATTGTTTTTTTGACGGTCGAAAACTGCGTTTTTTCCAAAGGGTACCCACTTTGTGCATAAAAAGTGATTTCTTCAAAAAAAAATTTCTAGAAAAACGCGAAATATTGTACAATTAGCGTTGCTGGGACTAAAATAGTATATTCTGACTATTAGAAGTAAGAGAAACAATAAATATCATTGTTTTATTTACGGTCGAAAACTGCGTTTTTTTCCAAAGGGTACCCGCTTTGTGCATAAAAAGTGATTTTTTCAAAAAAAAATTTCTAGAAACCGCGAAATATTGTACAATTAGCGTTGCTCGGACCAAAATAGTATATTCTGACTATTAGAAGTAAGAGAAAAAATGAATATCATTGTTTTTTTTACGGTCGAAAACTGCGTTTTTTCCAAAGGGCATAAAGTGATTTTTCAAAAAAAAAAAAAAATTCTAGAAACCGCGAAATATTGTACAATTACCGTTGCTGAGACTAAAATAGTATATTCTGACTATTAGAAGTAAGGGAAAAAATAAATATCATTGTTTTTTTGACGGTCGAAAACTGCGTTTTTTCCAAAGGGTGCATAAAAATTGATTTTTTCAAAAAAAAAAAAAAATTCTAGAAACCGCGAAATATTGTACAATTAGCGTTGCTAGGACTAAAATAGTATATTATGACAATTAGAAGTAAGGGAAAAAATAAATATCGTTTCTTTGACGGTCGAAAACTTCGTTTTTTTCAAACGGTACCCACTTTGTGCATAAAAAGTGATTTTTTCAAAAAAAAAAAAAATTCAAGAAACCGCGAGATATTGTACAATTAGCGTTGCTGGGACTAAAATAGTATATTCTGACTATTAGAAGTAAGAGAAAAAATAAATATTGTTTTTTGACGGTCGAAAACTGCGTTTTTTCCAAAGGGTACAGACTTTGTGCATAAAAAGTGATTAAAAAAAAAATTCTAGAAACCGCGAAATATTGTACAATTAGCGTTGCTGGGACTAAAATAGTATATTCTGACTGTTAGAAGTAAGAGAGAAAATAAATATCATTGTTTTTTTGACTGTCGAAAACTCCGTTTTTTCCAAAGGGTACCCCCTTTGTGCATAAAAAGTGTTTTTCAAAAAAAAAAATTCTAGAAACCGCGAAATATTGTACAATTAGCGTTGCTGGGACTAAAATAGTATATTTTGACTATTAGAAGTAAGAGAAAAAATAAATATCATTGTTTTTTTTGACAGTCGAAAACTGCGTTTTTAAAGGGCAACCGCCTTTGTGCATAAAAAGTGATTTTTTAAAAAAAAAATTTCTAGAAAAACGTGAAATATTGTACAATTAGCGTTGCTGGGACTAAAATAGTATATTCTGACTATTAGAAGTAAGAGAAAAAATAAATATCATTGTTTTATTTACGGTCGAAAACTGCGTTTTTTCCAAAGGGCATAAAGTGATTTTTCCAAAAAAAAAAAAAAAATTCTAGAAACCGCGAAATATTGTACAATTAGCGTTGCGAGGACCAAAATAGTATATTCTGACTATTAGAAGTAAGAGAAAAAATAAATATCATTGTTTTTTGACGGTCGAAAACTGCGTTTTTCCAAAGGGTACCCCCTTTGTGAATAAAAAGTTATTAAAAAAAAAAAAAATCTAGAAACCGCGAAATATTGTACAATTAGCGTTGCTGGGACTAAAATAGTATATTCTGACTGTTAGAAGTAAGAGAGAAAATAAATAGCATTGTTTTTTTGACTGTCGAAAACTCCGTTTTTTCCAAAGGGTACTCCCTTTGTGCATAAAGAGTGAGTTTTTCACAAAAAAATTCTAGAAACAGCGAAATATTGTACAATTAGCGTTGCTGGGACTAAATTAGTATATTCTGACTATTAGAAGTAAGAGAAAAAATAAATATCATTGTTTTTTTGACGGTCGAAAACTGCGTTTTTTCCAAAGGGTACCCACTTTGTGCACAAAAAAATAAAATAGTATATTCTGACTATTAGAAGTAAGAGAAAAAGTAAATATCATTGTTTTTTTGACGGTCGAAAACTGCGTTTTTTCCAAAGGGTACCCACTTTGTGCATAAAAAGTGATTTTTTCAAAAAAAAAAAAATTCTAGAAACCGCGAAATATTGTACAATTAGCGTTGCTGGGACTAAAATAGTATATTCTGACTATTAGAAGTAAGAGAAAAAATAAATATCATTGTTTTTTGACGGTCGAAAACTGCGTTTTTTCCAAAGGGTACCCACTTTGTGCATAAAAAGTGATTTCTTCAAAAAAAAATTTCTAGAAAAACGCGAAATATTGTACAATTAGCGTTGCTGGGACTAAAATAGTATATTCTGACTATTAGAAGTAAGAGAAACAATAAATATCATTGTTTTATTTACGGTCGAAAACTGCGTTTTTTCCAAAGGGTACCCGCTTTGTGCATAAAAAGTGATTTTTTCAAAAAAAAAAATTCTAGAAACCGCGAAATATTGTACAATTAGCGTTGCTCGGACCAAAATAGTATATTCTGACTATTAGAAGTAAGAGAAAAAATGAATATCATTGTTTTTTTTACGGTCGAAAACTGCGTTTTTTCCAAAGGGCATAAAGTGATTTTTCCAAAAAAAAAAAAAATTCTAGAAACCGCGAAATATTGTACAATTACCGTTGCTGAGACTAAAATAGTATATTCTGACTATTAGAAGTAAGGGAAAAAATAAATATCATTGTTTTTTTGACGGTCGAAAACTGCGTTTTTTCCAAAGGGTGCATAAAAATTGATTTTTTCAAAAAAAAAAAAATTCTAGAAACCGCGAAATATTGTACAATTAGCGTTGCTAGGACTAAAATAGTATATTATGACAATTAGAAGTAAGGGAAAAAATAAATATCGTTTCTTTGACGGTCGAAAACTTCGTTTTTTTCAAACGGTACCCACTTTGTGCATAAAAAGTGATTTTTTCAAAAAAAAAATCCAAGAAACCGCGAGATATTGTACAATTAGCGTTGCTGGGACTAAAATAGTATATTCTGACTATTAGAAGTAAGAGAGAAAATAAATATCATTGTTTTTTTGACTGTCGAAAACTCCTTTTTTCCAAAGGGTACCCCCTTTGTGCATAAAGAGTGAGTTTTTCAAAAAAAAATTCTAGAAACAGCGAAATATTGTACAATTAGCGTTGCTGGGACTAAAATAGTATATTCTGACTATTAGAAGTAAGAGAAAAAATAAATATCATTGTTCTTTTGACAGTCGAAAACTGCGTTTTCAAAGGGTAACCCCCAGTGATTTTTTCAAAAAAAATGTTCTAGAAACCGCGAAATATTGTACAATTAGCGTCGCTGGGACTAAAATAGTATATTCTGACTATTAGAAGTAAGAGAAACAATAAATATCATTGTTTTATTTACGGTCGAAAACTGCGTTTTTTTCCAAAGGGTACCCGCTTTGTGCATAAAAAGTGATTTTTTCAAAAAAAAATTTCTAGAAACCGCGAAATATTGTACAATTAGCGTTGCTCGGACCAAAATAGTATATTCTGACTATTAGAAGTAAGAGAAAAAAATAATATCATTGTTTTTTTTTACGGTCGAAAACTGCGTTTTTTCCAAAGGGCATAAAGTGATTTTTTCAAAAAAAAAAGAATTCTAGAAACCGCGAAATATTGTACAATTAGCGTTGCGAGGACCAACATAGTATATTCTGACTATTAGAAGTAAGAGAAAAAATAAATATCATTGTTTTTTGACGGTCGAAAACTGCTTTTTTTCCAAAGTACCCCCTTTGTGCATAAAAAGTGATTAAAAAAAAAATTCTAGAAACCGCGAAATATTGTACAATTAGCGTTGCTGGGACTAAAATAGTATATTCTGACTGTTAGAAGTAAGAGAGAAAATAAATAGCATTGTTTTTTTGACTGTCGAAAACTCCGTTTTTTCCAAAGGGTACCCCCTTCTAAAAATTCTAAAAAAAATTCTAGAAACCGCGAAATATTGTACAATTAGCGTTGCTGGGACTAAAATAGTAAATTCTGACTATTAGAAGTAAGAGAAAAAATAAATATCATTGTTTTTTTGACAGTCGAAAACAGCGTTTTCAAAGGGTAACCCCTTTCTGCATAAAACCGCGAAATATTGTACAATTAGCGTTGCTTGGACTAAAATAGTATATTCTGACTATTAGAAGTAAGTTAAAAAATAAATATCATTGTTTTTTGAAAGTCGAAAACTGCGTTTTTAAAGGGTAACCCCCTTTGTGCATAAAAAGTGATTTTTTCAAAGAAAAATTTCTAGAAAAACGCGAAATATCGTACAATTAGCGTTGCTGGGACTAAAATAGTATATTCTGACTATTAGAAGTAAGAGAAAAAATAAATATCATTGTTTTTTTGACGGTCGAAAACTGCGTTTTTTCCAAAGGGTACCCACTTTGTGCACAAAAAAATAAAATAGTATATTCTGACTATTAGAAGTAAGAGAAAAAGTAAATATCATTGTTTTTTTGACGGTCGAAAACTGCGTTTTTTCCAAAGGGTACCCACTTTGTGCATAAAAAGTGATTTCTTCAAAAAAAAATTTCTAGAAAAACGCGAAATATTGTACAATTAGCGTTGCTGGGACTAAAATAGTATATTCTGACTATTAGAAGTAAGAGAAACAATAAATATCATTGTTTTATTTACGGTCGAAAACTGCGTTTTTTCCAAAGGGTACCCGCTTTGTGCATAAAAAGTGATTTTTTCAAAAAAAAATTTCTAGAAACCGCGAAATATTGTACAATTAGCGTTGCTCGGACCAAAATAGTATATTCTGACTATTAGAAGTAAGAGAAAAAATGAATATCATTGTTTTTTTTACGGTCGAAAACTGCGTTTTTTCCAAAGGGCATAAAGTGATTTTTCCAAAAAAAAAAAAAAATTCTAGAAACCGCGAAATATTGTACAATTACCGTTGCTGAGACTAAAATAGTATATTCTGACTATTAGAAGTAAGGGAAAAAATAAATATCATTGTTTTTTTGACGGTCGAAAACTGCGTTTTTCCAAAGGGCATAAAGTGATTTTTCAAAAAAAAAAAAAAATTCTAGAAACCGCGAAATATTGTACAATTACCGTTGCTGAGACTAAAATAGTATATTCTGACTATTAGAAGTAAGGGAAAAAATAAATATCATTGTTTTTTTGACGGTCGAAAACTGCGTTTTTTCCAAAGGGTGCATAAAAATTGATTTTTTCAAAAAAAAAAAAAAATTCTAGAAACCGCGAAATATTGTACAATTAGCGTTGCTAGGACTAAAATAGTATATTATGACAATTAGAAGTAAGGGAAAAAATAAATATCGTTTCTTTGACGGTCGAAAACTTCGTTTTTTTCAAACGGTACCCACTTTGTGCATAAAAAGTGATTTTTTCAAAAAAAAAAAAAATTCAAGAAACCGCGAGATATTGTACAATTAGCGTTGCTGGGACTAAAATAGTATATTCTGACTATTAGAAGTAAGAGAAAAAATAAATATTGTTTTTTGACGGTCGAAAACTGCGTTTTTTCCAAAGGGTACAGACTTTGTGCATAAAAAGTGATTAAAAAAAAAATTCTAGAAACCGCGAAATATTGTACAATTAGCGTTGCTGGGACTAAAATAGTATATTCTGACTGTTAGAAGTAAGAGAGAAAATAAATATCATTGTTTTTTTGACTGTCGAAAACTCCGTTTTTTCCAAAGGGTACCCCCTTTGTGCATAAAAAGTGTTTTTCAAAAAAAAAAATTCTAGAAACCGCGAAATATTGTACAATTAGCGTTGCTGGGACTAAAATAGTATATTTTGACTATTAGAAGTAAGAGAAAAAATAAATATCATTGTTTTTTTTGACAGTCGAAAACTGCGTTTTTAAAGGGCAACCGCCTTTGTGCATAAAAAGTGATTTTTTAAAAAAAAAATTTCTAGAAAAACGTGAAATATTGTACAATTAGCGTTGCTGGGACTAAAATAGTATATTCTGACTATTAGAAGTAAGAGAAAAAATAAATATCATTGTTTTATTTACGGTCGAAAACTGCGTTTTTTCCAAAGGGCATAAAGTGATTTTTCCAAAAAAAAAAAAAAAATTCTAGAAACCGCGAAATATTGTACAATTAGCGTTGCGAGGACCAAAATAGTATATTCTGACTATTAGAAGTAAGAGAAAAAATAAATATCATTGTTTTTTGACGGTCGAAAACTGCGTTTTTCCAAAGGGTACCCCCTTTGTGAATAAAAAGTTATTAAAAAAAAAAAAAATCTAGAAACCGCGAAATATTGTACAATTAGCGTTGCTGGGACTAAAATAGTATATTCTGACTGTTAGAAGTAAGAGAGAAAATAAATAGCATTGTTTTTTTGACTGTCGAAAACTCCGTTTTTTCCAAAGGGTACTCCCTTTGTGCATAAAGAGTGAGTTTTTCACAAAAAAATTCTAGAAACAGCGAAATATTGTACAATTAGCGTTGCTGGGACTAAATTAGTATATTCTGACTATTAGAAGTAAGAGAAAAAATAAATATCATTGTTTTTTTGACGGTCGAAAACTGCGTTTTTTCCAAAGGGTACCCACTTTGTGCACAAAAAAATAAAATAGTATATTCTGACTATTAGAAGTAAGAGAAAAAGTAAATATCATTGTTTTTTTGACGGTCGAAAACTGCGTTTTTTCCAAAGGGTACCCACTTTGTGCATAAAAAGTGATTTTTTCAAAAAAAAAAAAATTCTAGAAACCGCGAAATATTGTACAATTAGCGTTGCTGGGACTAAAATAGTATATTCTGACTATTAGAAGTAAGAGAAAAAATAAATATCATTGTTTTTTGACGGTCGAAAACTGCGTTTTTTCCAAAGGGTACCCACTTTGTGCATAAAAAGTGATTTCTTCAAAAAAAAATTTCTAGAAAAACGCGAAATATTGTACAATTAGCGTTGCTGGGACTAAAATAGTATATTCTGACTATTAGAAGTAAGAGAAACAATAAATATCATTGTTTTATTTACGGTCGAAAACTGCGTTTTTTCCAAAGGGTACCCGCTTTGTGCATAAAAAGTGATTTTTTCAAAAAAAAAAATTCTAGAAACCGCGAAATATTGTACAATTAGCGTTGCTCGGACCAAAATAGTATATTCTGACTATTAGAAGTAAGAGAAAAAATGAATATCATTGTTTTTTTTACGGTCGAAAACTGCGTTTTTTCCAAAGGGCATAAAGTGATTTTTCCAAAAAAAAAAAAAATTCTAGAAACCGCGAAATATTGTACAATTACCGTTGCTGAGACTAAAATAGTATATTCTGACTATTAGAAGTAAGGGAAAAAATAAATATCATTGTTTTTTTGACGGTCGAAAACTGCGTTTTTTCCAAAGGGTGCATAAAAATTGATTTTTTCAAAAAAAAAAAAATTCTAGAAACCGCGAAATATTGTACAATTAGCGTTGCTAGGACTAAAATAGTATATTATGACAATTAGAAGTAAGGGAAAAAATAAATATCGTTTCTTTGACGGTCGAAAACTTCGTTTTTTTCAAACGGTACCCACTTTGTGCATAAAAAGTGATTTTTTCAAAAAAAAAATCCAAGAAACCGCGAGATATTGTACAATTAGCGTTGCTGGGACTAAAATAGTATATTCTGACTATTAGAAGTAAGAGAAAAAATAAATATTGTTTTTTGACGGTCGAAAACTGCGTTTTTTCCAAAGGGTACAGACTTTGTGCATAAAAAGTGATTAAAAAAAAAATTCTAGAAACCGCGAAATATTGTACAATTAGCGTTGCTGGGACTAAAATAGTATATTCTGACTGTTAGAAGTAAGAGAGAAAATAAATATCATTGTTTTTTTGACTGTCGAAAACTCCGTTTTTTCCAAAGGGTACCCCCTTTGTGCATAAAAAGTGTTTTTCAAAAAAAAAAAAATTCTAGAAACCGCGAAATATTGTACAATTAGCGTTGCTGGGACTAAAATAGTATATTTTGACTATTAGAAGTAAGAGAAAAAATAAATATCATTGTTTTTTTTGACAGTCGAAAACTGCGTTTTTAAAGGGCAACCGCCTTTGTGCATAAAAAGTGATTTTTTTAAAAAAAAATTTCTAGAAAAACGTGAAATATTGTACAATTAGCGTTGCTGGGACTAAAATAGTATATTCTGACTATTAGAAGTAAGAGAAACAATAAATATCATTGTTTTATTTACGGTCGAAAACTGCGTTTTTTTCCAAAGGGTACCCACTTTGTGCATAAAAAGTGATTTTTTCAAAAAAAAATTTCTAGAAACCGCGAAATATTGTACAATTAGCGTTGCTCGGACCAAAATAGTATATTCTGACTATTAGAAGTAAGAGAAAAAATTAATATCATTGTTTTTTTTTACGGTCGAAAACTGCGTTTTTTCCAAAGGGCATAAAGTGATTTTTTCAAAAAAAAAAGAATTCTAGAAACCGCGAAATATTGTACAATTAGCGTTGCGAGGACCAACATAGTATATTCTGACTATTAGAAGTAAGAGAAAAAATAAATATCATTGTTTTTTGACGGTCGAAAACTGCTTTTTTTCCAAAGTACCCCCTTTGTGCATAAAAAGTGATTAAAAAAAAAAATTCTAGAAACCGCGAAATATTGTACAATTAGCGTTGCTGGGACTAAAATAGTATATTCTGACTGTTAGAAGTAAGAGAGAAAATAAATAGCATTGTTGTTTTGACTGTCGAAAACTCCGTTTTTTCCAAAGGGTACCCCCTTCTAAAAATTCTAAAAAAAATTCTAGAAACCGCGAAATATTGTACAATTAGCGTTGCTGGGACTAAAATAGTAAATTCTGACTATTAGAAGTAAGAGAAAAAATAAATATCATTGTTTTTTTGACAGTCGAAAACAGCGTTTTCAAAGGGTAACCCCTTTGTGCATAAAACCGCGAAATATTGTACAATTAGCGTTGCTTGGACTAAAATAGTATATTCTGACTATTAGAAGTAAGTTAAAAAATAAATATCATTGTTTTTTGAAAGTCGAAAACTGCGTTTTTAAAGGGTAACCCCCTTTGTGCATAAAAAGTGATTTTTTCAAAGAAAAATTTCTAGAAAAACGCGAAATATTGTACAATTAGCGTTGCTGGGACTAAAATAGTATATTCTGACTATTAGAAGTAAGAGAAAAAATAAATATCATTGTTTTTTTGACGGTCGAAAACTGCGTTTTTCCAAAGGGTACCCACTTTGTGCACAAAAAAATAAAATAGTATATTCTGACTATTAGAAGTAAGAGAAAAAGTAAATATCATTGTTTTTTTGACGGTCGAAAACTGCGTTTTTTCCAAAGGGTACCCACTTTGTGCATAAAAAGTGATTTTTTCAAAAAAAAAAAAATTCTAGAAACCGCGAAATATTGTTCAATTAGCGTTGCTGGAACTAAAATAGTATATTCTGACTATTAGAAGTAAGAGAAAAAATAAATATCATTGTTTTTTGACGGTCGAAAACTGCGTTTTTTCCAAAGGGTACCCACTTTGTGCATAAAAAGTGATTTCTTCAAAAAAAAATTTCTAGAAAAACGCCAAATATTGTACAATTAGCGTTGCTGGGACTAAAATAGTATATTCTGACTATTAGAAGTAAGAGAAACAATAAATATCATTGTTTTATTTACGGTCGAAAACTGCGTTTTTTCCAAAGGGTACCCGCTTTGTGCATAAAAAGTGATTTTTTCAAAAAAAAAATTCTAGAAACCGCGAAATATTGTACAATTAGCGTTGCTCGGACCAAAATAGTATATTCTGACTATTAGAAGTAAGAGAAAAAATGAATATCATTGTTTTTTTTACGGTCGAAAACTGCGTTTTTTCCAAAGGGCATAAAGTGATTTTTCCAAAAAAAAAAAAAATTCTAGAAACCGCGAAATATTGTACAATTACCGTTGCTGAGACTAAAATAGTATATTCTGACTATTAGAAGTAAGGGAAAAAATAAATATCATTGTTTTTTTGACGGTCGAAAACTGCGTTTTTTCCAAAGGGTGCATAAAAATTGATTTTTTCAAAAAAAAAAAAAATTCTAGAAACCGCGAAATATTGTACAATTAGCGTTGCTAGGACTAAAATAGTATATTATGACAATTAGAAGTAAGGGAAAAAATAAATATCGTTTCTTTGACGGTCGAAAACTTCGTTTTTTTCAAACGGTACCCACTTTGTGCATAAAAAGTGATTTTTTCAAAAAAAAAAAATCCAAGAAACCGCGAGATATTGTACAATTAGCGTTGCTGGGACTAAAATAGTATATTCTGACTATTAGAAGTAAGAGATAAAATAAATATTGTTTTTTGACGGTCGAAAACTGCGTTTTTTCCAAAGGGTACCCACTTTGTGCATAAAAAGTGATTTTTTCAAAAAAAAAAAAATTCTAGAAACCGCGAAATATTGTACAATTAGCGTTGCTGGGACTAAAATAGTATATTCTGACTATTAGAAGTAAGAGAAAAAATAAATATCATTGTTTTTTGACGGTCGAAAACTGCGTTTTTTCCAAAGGAGACCCACTTTGTGCATAAAAAGTGATTTCTTCAAAAAAAAATTTCTAGAAAAACGCGAAATATTGTACAATTAGCGTTGCTGGGACTAAAATAGTATATTCTGACTATTAGAAGTAAGAGAAACAATAAATATCATTGTTTTATTTACGGTCGAAAACTGCGTTTTTTCCAAAGGGTACCCGCTTTGTGCATAAAAAGTGATTTTTTCAAAAAAAATTTCTAGAAACCGCGAAATATTGTACAATTAGCGTTGCTCGGACCAAAATAGTATATTCTGACTATTAGAAGTAAGAGAAAAAATGAATATCATTGTTTTTTTTACGGTCGAAAACTGCGTTTTTTCCAAAGGGCATAAAGTGATTTTTCCAAAAAAAAAAAAAATTCTAGAAACCGCGAAATATTGTACAATTACCGTTGCTGAGACTAAAATAGTATATTCTGACTATTAGAAGTAAGGGAAAAAATAAATATCATTGTTTTTTTGACGGTCGAAAACTGCGTTTTTTCCAAAGGGTGCATAAAAATTGATTTTTTCAAAAAAAAAAAAAATCTAGAAACCGCGAAATATTGTACAATTAGCGTTGCTAGGACTAAAATAGTATATTATGACAATTAGAAGTAAGGGAAAAAATAAATATCGTTTCTTTGACGGTCGAAAACTTCGTTTTTTTCAAACGGTACCCACTTTGTGCATAAAAAGTGATTTTTTCAAAAAAAAAAAAAATCCAAGAAACCGCGAGATATTGTACAATTAGCGTTGCTGGGACTAAAATAGTATATTCTGACTATTAGAAGTAAGAGAAAAAATAAATATTGTTTTTTGACGGTCGAAAACTGCGTTTTTTCCAAAGGGTACAGACTTTGTGCATAAAAAGTGATTAAAAAAAAAATTCTAGAAACCGCGAAATATTGTACAATTAGCGTTGCTGGGACTAAAATAGTATATTCTGACTGTTAGAAGTAAGAGAGAAAATAAATATCATTGTTTTTTTGACTGTCGAAAACTCCGTTTTTTCCAAAGGGTACCCCCTTTGTGCATAAAAAGTGTTTTTCAAAAAAAAAAAAAATTCTAGAAACCGCGAAATATTGTACAATTAGCGTTGCTGGGACTAAAATAGTATATTTTGACTATTAGAAGTAAGAGAAAAAATAAATATCATTGTTTTTTTGACAGTCGAAAACTGCGTTTTTACAGGGCAACCGCCTTTGTGCATAAAAAGTGATTTTTTTAAAAAAAAATTTCTAGAAAAACGTGAAATATTGTACAATTAGCGTTGCTGGGACTAAAATAGTATATTCTGACTATTAGAAGTAAGAGAAAAAATAAATATCATTGTTTTATTTACGGTCGAAAACTGCGTTTTTTCCAAAGGGCATAAAGTGATTTTTCCAAAAAAAAAAAAAAAAATCTAGAAACCGCGAAATATTGTACAATTAGCGTTGCGAGGACCAAAATAGTATATTCTGACTATTAGAAGTAAGAGAAAAAATAAATATCATTGTTTTTTGACGGTCGAAAACTGCGTTTTTCCAAAGGGTACCCCCTTTGTGAATAAAAAGTGATTAAAAAAAAAAAAAAAATCTAGAAACCGCGAAATATTGTACAATTAGCGTTGCTGGGACTAAAATAGTATATTCTGACTGTTAGAAGTAAGAGAGAAAATAAATAGCATTGTTTTTTTGACTGTCGAAAACTCCGTTTTTTCCAAAGGGTACTCCCTTTGTGCATAAAGAGTGAGTTTTTCAAAAAAAAATTCTAGATACAGCGAAATATTGTACAATTAGCGTTGCTGGGACTAAAATAGTATATTCTGACTATTAGAAGTAAGAGAAAAAATAAATATCATTGTTCTTTTGACAGTCGAAAACTGCGTTTTCAAAGGGTAACCCCATTTGTGCATAAAAAGTGATTTTTTCAAAAAAAAAAGAATTCTAGAAAAACGCGAAATATTATACAATTAGCGTTGCTGGGGCTAAAATAGTATATTCTGACTATTAGAAGTAAGAGAAAAAATAAATATCATTGTTTTTTTGACGGTCGAAAACTGCGTTTTTTCCAAAGGGTACCCACTTTGTGCACAAAAAAAATAAAATAGTAAATTCTGACTATTAGAAGTAAGAGAAAAAATAAATATCATTGTTTTTTTGACGGTCGAAAACTGCGTTTTTTCCAAAGGGTACCCAGTTTGTGCACAAAAAGTGATTTTTTCAAAAAAAAATTTCTAGAAACCGTGAAATATTGTATAATTAGCGTTGCTGGGACTAAAATATTATATTCTGACTATTAGAAGTAAGAGAAAAAATAAATATCATTGTTTTTTTGACGGTCGAAAACTGCGTTTTTTCCAAAGGGTACCCACTTTGTGCACAAAAAAAACCAAAATAGTATATTCTGACTATTAGAAGTAAGAGAAAAAATAAATATCATTGTTTTTTTGACGGTCGAAAACTGCGTTTTTTCCAAAGGGTACCCACTTTGTGCATAAAAAGTGATTTTTTCAAAAAAAAAAATTCTAGAAAAACGCGAAATATTGTACAATTAGCGTCGCTGGGACTAAAATAGTATATTCTGACTATTAGAAGTAAGAGAAACAATAAATATCATTGTTTTATTTACGGTCGAAAACTGCGTTTTTTTCCAAAGGGTACCCGCTTTGTGCATAAAAAGTGATTTTTTCAAAAAAAAATTTCTAGAAACCGCGAAATATTGTACAATTAGCGTTGCTCGGACCAAAATAGTATATTCTGACTATTAGAAGTAAGAGAAAAAATTAATATCATTGTTTTTTTTACGGTCGAAAACTGCGTTTTTTCCAAAGGGCATAAAGTGATTTTTTCAAAAAAAAAAGAATTCTAGAAACCGCGAAATATTGTACAATTAGCGTTGCGAGGACCAACATAGTATATTCTGACTATTAGAAGTAAGAGAAAAAATAAATATCATTGTTTTTTGACGGTCGAAAACTGCTTTTTTTCCAAAGTACCCCCTTTGTGCATAAAAAGTGATTAAAAAAAAAAATTCTAGAAACCGCGAAATATTGTACAATTAGCGTTGCTGGGACTAAAATAGTATATTCTGACTGTTAGAAGTAAGAGAGAAAATAAATAGCATTGTTTTTTTGACTGTCGAAAACTCCGTTTTTTCCAAAGGGTACCCCCTTCTAAAAATTCTAAAAAAAATTCTAGAAACCGCGAAATATTGTACAATTAGCGTTGCTGGGACTAAAATAGTAAATTCTGACTATTAGAAGTAAGAGAAAAAATAAATATCATTGTTTTTTTGACAGTCGAAAACAGCGTTTTCAAAGGGTAACCCCTTTGTGCATAAAACCGCGAAATATTGTACAATTAGCGTTGCTTGGACTAAAATAGTATATTCTGACTATTAGAAGTAAGTTAAAAAATAAATATCATTGTTTTTTGAAAGTCGAAAACTGCGTTTTTAAAGGGTAACCCCCTTTGTGCATAAAAAGTGATTTTTTCAAAGAAAAATTTCTAGAAAAACGCGAAATATTGTACAATTAGCGTTGCTGGGACTAAAATAGTATATTCTGACTATTAGAAGTAAGAGAAAAAATAAATATCATTGTTTTTTTGACGGTCGAAAACTGCGTTTTTTCCAAAGGGTACCCACTTTGTGCACAAAAAAATAAAATAGTATATTCTGACTATTAGAAGTAAGAGAAAAAGTAAATATCATTGTTTTTTTGACGGTCGAAAACTGCGTTTTTTCCAAAGGGTACCCACTTTGTGCATAAAAAGTGATTTCTTCAAAAAAAAATTTCTAGAAAAACGCGAAATATTGTACAATTAGCGTTGCTGGGACTAAAATAGTATATTCTGACTATTAGAAGTAAGAGAAACAATAAATATCATTGTTTTATTTACGGTCGAAAACTGCGTTTTTTTCCAAAGGGTACCCGCTTTGTGCATAAAAAGTGATTTTTTCAAAAAAAAATTTCTAGAAACCGCGAAATATTGTACAATTAGCGTTGCTCGGACCAAAATAGTATATTCTGACTATTAGAAGTAAGAGAAAAAATGAATATCATTGTTTTTTTTACGGTCGAAAACTGCGTTTTTTCCAAAGGGCATAAAGTGATTTTTCCAAAAAAAAAAAAAATTCTAGAAACCGCGAAATATTGTACAATTACCGTTGCTGAGACTAAAATAGTATATTCTGACTATTAGAAGTAAGGGAAAAAATAAATATCATTGTTTTTTTGACGGTCGAAAACTGCGTTTTTTCCAAAGGGTGCATAAAAATTGATTTTTTCAAAAAAAAAAAAAAATTCTAGAAACCGCGAAATATTGTACAATTAGCGTTGCTAGGACTAAAATAGTATATTATGACAATTAGAAGTAAGGGAAAAAATAAATATCGTTTCTTTGACGGTCGAAAACTTCGTTTTTTTCAAACGGTACCCACTTTGTGCATAAAAAGTGATTTTTTCAAAAAAAAAAAAAAATTCAAGAAACCGCGAGATATTGTACAATTAGCGTTGCTGGGACTAAAATAGTATATTCTGACTATTAGAAGTAAGAGAAAAAATAAATATTGTTTTTTGACGGTCGAAAACTGCGTTTTTTCCAAAGGGTACAGACTTTGTGCATAAAAAGTGATTAAAAAAAAAATTCTAGAAACCGCGAAATATTGTACAATTAGCGTTGCTGGGACTAAAATAGTATATTCTGACTGTTAGAAGTAAGAGAGAAAATAAATATCATTGTTTTTTTGACTGTCGAAAACTCCGTTTTTTCCAAAGGGTACCCCCTTTGTGCATAAAAAGTGTTTTTCAAAAAAAAAAATTCTAGAAACCGCGAAATATTGTACAATTAGCGTTGCTGGGACTAAAATAGTATATTTTGACTATTAGAAGTAAGAGAAAAAATAAATATCATTGTTTTTTTTGACAGTCGAAAACTGCGTTTTTAAAGGGCAACCGCCTTTGTGCATAAAAAGTGATTTTTTAAAAAAAAAATTTCTAGAAAAACGTGAAATATTGTACAATTAGCGTTGCTGGGACTAAAATAGTATATTCTGACTATTAGAAGTAAGAGAAAAAATAAATATCATTGTTTTATTTACGGTCGAAAACTGCGTTTTTTCCAAAGGGCATAAAGTGATTTTTCCAAAAAAAAAAAAAAAATTCTAGAAACCGCGAAATATTGTACAATTAGCGTTGCGAGGACCAAAATAGTATATTCTGACTATTAGAAGTAAGAGAAAAAATAAATATCATTGTTTTTTGACGGTCGAAAACTGCGTTTTTCCAAAGGGTACCCCCTTTGTGAATAAAAAGTTATTAAAAAAAAAAAAATCTAGAAACCGCGAAATATTGTACAATTAGCGTTGCTGGGACTAAAATAGTATATTCTGACTGTTAGAAGTAAGAGAGAAAATAAATAGCATTGTTTTTTTGACTGTCGAAAACTCCGTTTTTTCCAAAGGGTACTCCCTTTGTGCATAAAGAGTGAGTTTTTCACAAAAAAATTCTAGAAACAGCGAAATATTGTACAATTAGCGTTGCTGGGACTAAATTAGTATATTCTGACTATTAGAAGTAAGAGAAAAAATAAATATCATTGTTTTTTTGACGGTCGAAAACTGCGTTTTTTCCAAAGGGTACCCACTTTGTGCACAAAAAAATAAAATAGTATATTCTGACTATTAGAAGTAAGAGAAAAAGTAAATATCATTGTTTTTTTGACGGTCGAAAACTGCGTTTTTTCCAAAGGGTACCCACTTTGTGCATAAAAAGTGATTTTTTCAAAAAAAAAAAATTCTAGAAACCGCGAAATATTGTACAATTAGCGTTGCTGGGACTAAAATAGTATATTCTGACTATTAGAAGTAAGAGAAAAAATAAATATCATTGTTTTTTGACGGTCGAAAACTGCGTTTTTTCCAAAGGGTACCCACTTTGTGCATAAAAAGTGATTTCTTCAAAAAAAAATTTCTAGAAAAACGCGAAATATTGTACAATTAGCGTTGCTGGGACTAAAATAGTATATTCTGACTATTAGAAGTAAGAGAAACAATAAATATCATTGTTTTATTTACGGTCGAAAACTGCGTTTTTTCCAAAGGGTACCCGCTTTGTGCATAAAAAGTGATTTTTTCAAAAAAAAAAATTCTAGAAACCGCGAAATATTGTACAATTAGCGTTGCTCGGACCAAAATAGTATATTCTGACTATTAGAAGTAAGAGAAAAAATGAATATCATTGTTTTTTTTACGGTCGAAAACTGCGTTTTTTCCAAAGGGCATAAAGTGATTTTTCCAAAAAAAAAAAAAATTCTAGAAACCGCGAAATATTGTACAATTACCGTTGCTGAGACTAAAATAGTATATTCTGACTATTAGAAGTAAGGGAAAAAATAAATATCATTGTTTTTTTGACGGTCGAAAACTGCGTTTTTTCCAAAGGGTGCATAAAAATTGATTTTTTCAAAAAAAAAAAAATTCTAGAAACCGCGAAATATTGTACAATTAGCGTTGCTAGGACTAAAATAGTATATTATGACAATTAGAAGTAAGGGAAAAAATAAATATCGTTTCTTTGACGGTCGAAAACTTCGTTTTTTTCAAACGGTACCCACTTTGTGCATAAAAAGTGATTTTTTCAAAAAAAAAAATCCAAGAAACCGCGAGATATTGTACAATTAGCGTTGCTGGGACTAAAATAGTATATTCTGACTATTAGAAGTAAGAGAGAAAATAAATATCATTGTTTTTTTGACTGTCGAAAACTCCTTTTTTTCCAAAGGGTACCCCCTTTGTGCATAAAGAGTGAGTTTTTCAAAAAAAAATTCTAGAAACAGCGAAATATTGTACAATTAGCGTTGCTGGGACTAAAATAGTATATTCTGACTATTAGAAGTAAGAGAAAAAATAAATATCATTGTTCTTTTGACAGTCGAAAACTGCGTTTTCAAAGGGTAACCCCCAGTGATTTTTTCAAAAAAAATGTTCTAGAAACCGCGAAATATTGTACAATTAGCGTCGCTGGGACTAAAATAGTATATTCTGACTATTAGAAGTAAGAGAAACAATAAATATCATTGTTTTATTTACGGTCGAAAACTGCGTTTTTTTCCAAAGGGTACCCGCTTTGTGCATAAAAAGTGATTTTTTCAAAAAAAAAATTCTAGAAACCGCGAAATATTGTACAATTAGCGTTGCTCGGACCAAAATAGTATATTCTGACTATTAGAAGTAAGAGAAAAAAATAATATCATTGTTTTTTTTTACGGTCGAAAACTGCGTTTTTTCCAAAGGGCATAAAGTGATTTTTTCAAAAAAAAAAGAATTCTAGAAACCGCGAAATATTGTACAATTAGCGTTGCGAGGACCAACATAGTATATTCTGACTATTAGAAGTAAGAGAAAAAATAAATATCATTGTTTTTTGACGGTCGAAAACTGCTTTTTTTCCAAAGTACCCCCTTTGTGCATAAAAAGTGATTAAAAAAAAAATTCTAGAAACCGCGAAATATTGTACAATTAGCGTTGCTGGGACTAAAATAGTATATTCTGACTGTTAGAAGTAAGAGAGAAAATAAATAGCATTGTTTTTTTGACTGTCGAAAACTCCGTTTTTTCCAAAGGGTACCCCCTTCTAAAAATTCTAAAAAAAATTCTAGAAACCGCGAAATATTGTACAATTAGCGTTGCTGGGACTAAAATAGTAAATTCTGACTATTAGAAGTAAGAGAAAAAATAAATATCATTGTTTTTTTGACAGTCGAAAACAGCGTTTTCAAAGGGTAACCCCTTTCTGCATAAAACCGCGAAATATTGTACAATTAGCGTTGCTTGGACTAAAATAGTATATTCTGACTATTAGAAGTAAGTTAAAAAATAAATATCATTGTTTTTTGAAAGTCGAAAACTGCGTTTTTAAAGGGTAACCCCCTTTGTGCATAAAAAGTGATTTTTTCAAAGAAAAATTTCTAGAAAAACGCGAAATATCGTACAATTAGCGTTGCTGGGACTAAAATAGTATATTCTGACTATTAGAAGTAAGAGAAAAAATAAATATCATTGTTTTTTTGACGGTCGAAAACTGCGTTTTTTCCAAAGGGTACCCACTTTGTGCACAAAAAAATAAAATAGTATATTCTGACTATTAGAAGTAAGAGAAAAAGTAAATATCATTGTTTTTTTGACGGTCGAAAACTGCGTTTTTTCCAAAGGGTACCCACTTTGTGCATAAAAAGTGATTTCTTCAAAAAAAAATTTCTAGAAAAACGCGAAATATTGTACAATTAGCGTTGCTGGGACTAAAATAGTATATTCTGACTATTAGAAGTAAGAGAAACAATAAATATCATTGTTTTATTTACGGTCGAAAACTGCGTTTTTTCCAAAGGGTACCCGCTTTGTGCATAAAAAGTGATTTTTTCAAAAAAAAATTTCTAGAAACCGCGAAATATTGTACAATTAGCGTTGCTCGGACCAAAATAGTATATTCTGACTATTAGAAGTAAGAGAAAAAATGAATATCATTGTTTTTTTTACGGTCGAAAACTGCGTTTTTTCCAAAGGGCATAAAGTGATTTTTCCAAAAAAAAAAAAAAATTCTAGAAACCGCGAAATATTGTACAATTACCGTTGCTGAGACTAAAATAGTATATTCTGACTATTAGAAGTAAGGGAAAAAATAAATATCATTGTTTTTTTGACGGTCGAAAACTGCGTTTTTCCAAAGGGTGCATAAAAATTGATTTTTTCAAAAAAAAAAAAAATTCTAGAAACCGCGAAATATTGTACAATTAGCGTTGCTAGGACTAAAATAGTATATTATGACAATTAGAAGTAAGGGAAAAAATAAATATCGTTTCTTTGACGGTCGAAAACTTCGTTTTTTTCAAACGGTACCCACTTTGTGCATAAAAAGTGATTTTTTCAAAAAAAAAAAAATCCAAGAAACCGCGAGATATTGTACAATTAGCGTTGCTGGGACTAAAATAGTATATTCTGACTATTAGAAGTAAGAGAAAAAATAAATATTTTTTTTTGACGGTCGAAAACTGCGTTTTTTCCAAAGGGTACAGACTTTGTGCATAAAAAGTGATTAAAAAAAAAATTCTAGAAACCGCGAAATATTGTACAATTAGCGTTGCTGGGACTAAAATAGTATATTCTGACTGTTAGAAGTAAGAGAGAAAATAAATATCATTGTTTTTTTGACTGTCGAAAACTCCGTTTTTTCCAAAGGGTACCCCCTTTGTGCATAAAAAGTGTTTTTCAAAAAAAAAAAAATTCTAGAAACCGCGAAATATTGTACAATTAGCGTTGCTGGGACTAAAATAGTATATTTTGACAATTAGAAGTAAGAGAAAAAATAAATATCATTGTTTTTTTTGACAGTCGAAAACTGCGTTTTTAAAGGGCAACCGCCTTTGTGCATAAAAAGTGATTTTTTTAAAAAAAAATTTCTAGAAAAACGTGAAATATTGTACAATTAGCGTTGCTGGGACTAAAATAGTATATTCTGACTATTAGAAGTAAGAGAAAAAATAAATATCATTGTTTTATTTACGGTCGAAAACTGCGTTTTTTCCAAAGGGCATAAAGTGATTTTTCCAAAAAAAAAAAAAATTCTAGAAACCGCGAAATATTGTACAATTAGCGTTGCGAGGACCAAAATAGTATATTCTGACTATTAGAAGTAAGAGAAAAAATAAATATCATTGTTTTTTGACGGTCGAAAACTGCGTTTTTCCAAAGGGTACCCCCTTTGTGAATAAAAAGTGATTAAAAAAAAAAAAAAAATCTAGAAACCGCGAAATATTGTACAATTAGCGTTGCTGGGACTAAAATAGTATATTCTGACTGTTAGAAGTAAGAGAGAAAATAAATAGCATTGTTTTTTTGACTGTCGAAAACTCCGTTTTTTCCAAAGGGTACTCCCTTTGTGCATAAAGAGTGAGTTTTTCAAAAAAAAATTCTAGAAACAGCGAAATATTGTACAATTAGCGTTGCTGGGACTAAAATAGTATATTCTGACTATTAGAAGTAAGAGAAAAAATAAATATCATTGTTCTTTTGACAGTCGAAAACTGCGTTTTCAAAGGGTAACCCCCTTTGTGCATAAAAAGTGATTTTTTCAAAAAAAAAAGAATTCTAGAAAAACGCGAAATATTATACAATTAGCGTTGCTGGGGCTAAAATAGTATATTCTGACTATTAGAAGTAAGAGAAAAAATAAATATCATTGTTTTTTTGACGGTCGAAAACTGCGTTTTTTCCAAAGGGTACCCACTTTGTGCACAAAAAAATAAAATAGTATATTCTGACTATTAGAAGTAAGAGAAGAAATAAATATCATTGTTTTTTTGACGGTCGAAAACTGCGTTTTTTCCAAAGGGTACCCACTTTGTGCAGAAAAAGTGATTTAAAAAAAAAATTCTAGAAACCGCGAAATATTGTACAATTAGCATTGCTGGGACTAAAATAGTATATTCTGACTATTAGAAGTAAGAGAAACAATAAATATCATTGTTTTATTTACGGTCGAAAACTGCGTTTTTTTTCCAAAGGGCACCCGCTTTGTCCATAAAAAGTGATTTTTTCAAAAAAAAAATTTCTAGAAGCCGTGAAATATTGTATAATTAGCGTTGCTGGGACTAAAATAGTATATTCTGACAATTCGAAGTAAGAGAAAAAATAAATATCATTGTTTTTTGGACGGTCGATAACTGCGTTTTTTCCAAACTAAAATAGTATATTATAATGGGGTACAAACATCAAATGTTGGAAGTGTCAAAATTTATTAATATCACTACATATGTTTCGCCCACACTGTGGCTTCATCAGGTGATGAAATGCAAAATAAAATACATACAATTTTTCCTTAAGTACTAAACTGGAGTTTTACAGTTTATTAGAAATATTGTATAATTAGCGTTGCAGGGACTGAAATAGTGTATTCTGTCTATTAGAAGTAAGAAAAAAAATAAATATCATTGTTTTTTGACCGTCGAAAACTACGTTTTTTCCAAATTTTCGAATTCAACAATTAAACACAAATGAATTGAAAATGTAAATAAAACAAAATGTATCAAAACTTTAATGAAACAATTGAAGTGTCATTGGGCACACAACTGAAAAATGTCGAAAATAAAAAAGCCTTAAAAAGGAAAATAATCTTAAAATACCTGCGAAAAAAATGTGTCAAAACATAAAAATCTAAAAATCAAAAACTAAAAAACACCAATAAACTAACTAAATAAACTGTTAAAATAGGTGAGAAAACGAATCAAAATTAAAAGAAAATAAATTTCTAAAACCGGAATTCAAATTTTAATCAACAATTGTCAAAAATGTATTAAAAACACAATTTGATAAAGTCAAAAACTGTAAAAAAATTAATTTTCATAATAATAAAATAAGTATTTCCTCTCATACCAATTTAAATTATATGCCCTGCTAGACTGTAACTGAATTAAAACGATTGAAAAATTAAAAAAGATGACATGTGCGATGACCTTATGTACGCATTCGTATTAGACAAAAAAAAACATAAAATACTGCAAATTAAAAATGGATGTCTGTCATTCGAATCTACATAAAAATCTTTATAAATAATCTTACTATTTGTAAATATTATTTGAAATAACGATGGTATAAATATTAACAATGATAAAAATATAACGAATTGATTCCATTTTAAACCACGCGAGTATTGAAAATTGAAAAAAAAATGTAAATGATCTAAATAATATTGATAATTGATCGAAATTAAAATACGAGTGCACTGATAATAATAAAACACCCGTTGCAATTTCGTTAATACTACGTAGTTTACACGTGTAGTGCATGCAGAAAATAAAAAGTTACAATAATGGGGGATGATATCGAAACCATGTACTGTACGTTTCAGTCACGTTAGCCGTAAAACTGTTAATGCAAACCTGGCGATGTAACAACGATTACAAATTCCGGCAAAGGACCTAACGCTTACCAAATGAGAAATGAAAAACGAACATTGCATGTTCGTCATAGCAACGACAATCGAAAAATCGGTCGAATAAATGCGTAAATGAAATGTACTTACAGGTGCAGTAAAAGCGATGATCTCACAATATCTGGACCATCCAACTAGAATATTGGTCGTGTTATTAACACAAATGTTGATATAATTCACTGCCTTTACATCACTAACAATATATATCGGCGAAAATGGACGCTGAATCGTACAAACCACAAGTTAGTTTCCATACACGGACTGAGCGAGAATGGCGTATTCAAGCTATTAGCGCATGCGCGAGTGCCAACTTCGTAAATATATTAATGCAATTCGCACTACAATCGCATGGCGACCACCAAACATGATAAAAATTAAAAATTTGCGAATAAATTATAATATTGGTAATATATTTATATTTAAATATATTACTTATCATTACACATTATATTTTATCGTGTCGCCGATTATTTTCATTTGAAATAAATTGAAACATTAGACGCGTTTCGGAATATGAACTTTGATACTTTCACTGTAACATTTCTTCTTGAATTTCAAAGGTATGATTGGCATATTCAAAACTATTTACGCATACGTCAACTTCGTAAATAAATTACTATAACTGACTATAAAGGAATATATCGTAAATGGCGAGTTAGCACAAAAATCCGGCTCTTAATTTTTACGGGACCCCGCACGTGACAATTCACGCTGGCGTATTTTATGTATCATAAAACATGGCGACGTTGTGATTTGAGTAAATAATTTGTAAATATGATACAAAAATAATAAAAATGTGTTGAAGTATCTAGCAATGGATTTATTTAATTTTATTCAATTTACTGAATGAACCTGAGGAAATAGGAACATGTTATGCATTATCCCTAATGCAAGTAAAAAAGGACATGCACACAGTAAAATAAAATCAAGCGCCCACCTTAAAGTACAGCCTCACAATGAATTTATTATACGACATATACGTATGTAATTAATGTTTAACTTAAAATAGCAGCGCAAATCTCAAATCGAAAATATAATTGCGTGGGTTTTCCTAGTTTACTCAGTGCTGGAGAATGTAGAAACTGGACCATGAATAATGAATTGCATGATAATATGTAATCGATTATGTTTATTTGATTATTTTTCACATTTTTGTTAATTTATGAAGTGGTTACTAATTAAACAGTTAGTGCTCATATCATAATATGCTTACAAAGCTGCCGGTGCAATCTGCAATTTTCGTTCCGCAGTTACTTGTTGACATTGCAATGGCGGCTGGTTAGGTGAAAGGAACGCAAATATCCAATGGCGTTGCTTTATGTATAAAGCAACCATTGGCCAATTTCGAAACTATGTAAAAACATCAAGCGGAACAACTTGCTAAACATGTTACGTTCTTCATTATATACCGTCTTTATTTTCGTTGTTCTAGGTATTATGATCGATAAAAAAATCAGAGTTCAGTGATGTAAATGATAGAAAGATTTGTATCATGATATTGTTCCTAATTTTATAGGGAACCACGTTAATAAAATTATTCAAAATGGAAAAAATTAAAAATAACTGGCCCCGTAAACTATTTAGACGTCTCAATAGCCAAACTTGATAACTTTGTTATAACGCAATGGAAAGATTTATCAAAAAAAAACATAAGTTTTTTTATTACGAAAAAACAAACGTATATTTATATTCTGACAGACCAAACTTAAAGAATACTTTGATCATAAAACAATGCACACCAAATATAGTAGTAAGTGTGCGTTTAATGTGAACATTTAAATTAGCCTAAATATCCACATTCCAACACCGCCTCTTAATGTAAATAAGAATATCTGAATAGCACCGAATTGAATTTAACTGCTAACTAAATTAAATACTAAGCAATTAAATTCAAATTCGTCCGATGTTTCTCGAATGAAACTCGACTGAGTCATTATATCCGCCAGTTGATTCCCACTTGGTTTGAATTATACTTAATATCGATGTGTTTCATTCTTTTGTGTTCACGTGGCTTCTCTGCCACCTTGATACGTGATTGATTGCTCTCATAAATTACAGTTGGCTCGTCACATCCTTCATTCATTTCATTTAATAAACTTCTTATCCACTTTGCTTCACAAATACCTTGTCCGAGTGAGATGTACTCTGCTTCTGTTGATGAGAGACTAATTGTGGCTTGCTTTCTAGATGCCCAACCGACAACGTCCAACCAACAAATTTGGGTTCTCGTTCCGTGTGAACATCCTTTTCAAGCCTAGGGTGCCCTTGATGTATCGCAAAATGCGATTGGCATATGTAAAATGCTCAGTAGTAAAACAGCTCTGAAAACGACTGAAGTAGTTCGTTGCCGCACACAGATCTGGTCGTGTCGTAAGCGTTGCGTACGTCAAACATCCAATTAATTCTCGATATGGTACGTCAGGTAATTTTTGGGTTTCCTTTTTTGAGATTTAACCCAACTTCAATTGGAGTTGCTAGACTTTTACAGTCGTTCATTTAATATTTCCTTGAAACGTATGTACCTTGTTCAACGTTTTGTTCAATGTGCATTCCCAAGAATGTATTTATTTTGCCGTTGTCTGTCATATCGAACTGTTTCTTCAGCAAATCCTTGATGGTGCTTATATTCCGTTGATGACGACTGACGATTAATAAATCGTCCACATAGAGCAACACAAAGCATTCGCCATAATTGTTGTTCCTTATGTACCAACATTGATCCCATGCACAACATTTGAAACCTAGTTTTACAATTAAACAGTTGAACTTTTCATTCCAAGTACGTGATGCTTGCTTAAGTCCATACAACGTCTTGTTGAGTTTGCACACCTTGCTTCCATTTTTGAACTCCTCAGGTAATTCCATGTAAATGTCCTCTGACAGATCACCGTTCAAAAATGGACCTTTAACATCCATTTGATGTACATGCATGTCCCCCATTGTCGATAACAAAATTCGCATTGTCGTTAATTTTGCGACTGGGGCATATGTTTCGTTGTAAACAAATCCAGCTATTTGCGAAAATCCTCTTGCCACAAGACGTGCTTTGTATTTGTCGATTTCGCCATCTGATTTCCGCTTTGCATGACATTGGTTTCCTACCGTTTGGCAAATCACACTCGGTCCATGTGTTATTTTTCAATATTGATGAGTATTCTTCGTTGATTCTTTTGCCACCCACACCAATCACTACGACTCTTAACCTCTATAATTGTAAACGAATCATTGGCGAGAAACTGTCGAGCTGATAATGCAAAATGTGCATCCATTTCCTAATCTCCGAATCGCTCAGGCCCACTTCGTGTTCTCACACTACGAGCAAATCGATTTGCTCACCGTTACCGATACTGTGCTCGTTAGCACCTCTCTGGTACCGATGTCACCGTCGGAATTATCTTTGAAATCACCGATTTTGTCCTCAATACCGTGATCCAGCTGAATCTGAATTTAATGTATCGATTATGTGTTGTCGATTCAAAATAGAAGCTTCATTGAATATCACATTGCGATCGATTATCAATTTTTTATCTTCAACATTCCATAATCGATATGCGCCATTAGGTGCATAACCTAACATGATGCATTTGATTGATTTTGCATCAAGTTTCGATCGCCTCTCCGTCGGAATGTAATTGTAACATGTTGCGCCAAATATTCGAAGATTTGACATATTAGGTTTAGTCCTATGCCAAATTTCTGCTGAAGTCTTGTCGACAAACTGCTTTCCGTACGCACTGGTTGGACATCAATTCTTTACATAATTTGCCGTTAAAACCAAAACTTTTTGTCCAAATTACTTGCACTACCTTTTCTACCAAGGTTCTATTCAATCGCTCAGCCACCGAGTTCATTTCAGGATTATATGGTACAGTATAGTCCAGCTGAATACCCCTTTCCTTGCAGAAACATTTGAACTCGCTCGAAATATATTCACCGCCATTGACTGCCTTCAGTTTGGCGACTTTACGTCCGCGTAATGCCTCAGAAACATTAATAAATTCCTTAAACTTTCCGAAAACCTCGCTCCTTTCCGCAATACAAAACAGCATTGTAGCACGTGAATAGTCATCAGTAAACGAAACAAAATATTTTGAACCATCATGTGTAGGAACAGGAAATGGCCGGCAAACATCGCTATGAATCAATTTTAGAATCCGCCTCGATCTCGGTTCCTTTTTGCATGGAAATGGCAACCACGACTGCTTTCCAAGCACGCGTGATTCACAAAACTTCTTCTCAACATCTACATTTAAACACTCCAAACCACTGACCATTTTTCGATCTACTAATTTCTTCATGTCACCGAAATTTAGGTGACCTAATCGAAAATGCCAAAAGTTTTGTTTTAAGCCTTTTGAATTTTGCTTCCCCGTGACTCCAGCAAATGCTCCTCGATCAATGTAAAAATCCAAATATCACTTTCTCGTTCAATGAAGCATAAGCACAATCACCTTCGAAAATAATGTTGTATCCACGCTTGGTCAAACTTCGTATCGATAACAAATTACATTTCAAGTCATTCACAAACAGCACATATCTGATTACCTTTGTATCACAATCGCCGTTATAAAACGTTTTCGCGAAAATGTCACCTCGTTGCTTCGCACACAGACTTGCATTTTTGTTAGCAACCGAAATGTTTATATCATTGATATTCACCAATTCATTGAAAAACAATTTGTTGCCATGTGCTCCGTAGTACCAGAGTCCAATGGGAATTTGATCGGTACATCTCTGCTATTATTCATATTCTTAGGCACCTTTATGCTTGCTCCTACTGTATGCTGTACAGTAATTGCTTCTCGTGCACACTCGCTGAACGCGCTCATTGAAACGTCCTTTTCTGTCGATGTCGTAGTATTTGCACTGCCGTTTTCCGCATTTTTCTTTGCAAAATTCTTCTTATTGTTGCTCTTCTATATGGTTCACCTGACCACAACGAAAACATGTTATATTTGCGTTCATTGCAATCGAAGTAGTTTTACCATTTGAACCAGCCGAGTTCCTTTTTTTGTGCTCGTCCAGCAAGCTACACTGGCAAAATGCAGTGTGAGGTTTTTATGTTCTATCGTTTCGATAGCAGTCACCAACGTATCGTAAGATTTTGGTAATATGAGCATCAAAGAAATAGCAACGTCAGCATTATAAATTTATTTTCCATAAACCTTCAAATAACGGATTGTTCGATCAAAACTTAATATGTGATTTTTCATTTCGTCGCCCTCAGTGTGTCATCGTGTGCAGTTTTCCTTCCAACATCATTTCGTTGAAAAAAACCTACCAATCAATCAATCATCTCCTTTGCCGTAAATTTTCCTTTGATGTTTTCCAACTGGCTGTCATGAACACTTTGAACGATTATATTTGAATTTTAGCCTTATCCTCTTCCTTTTCCGCGGCATCCAATAATTTCTCCAAACTTTGTTCGATATATTTTGCTAAACCTTTTTCATCGAGTGCAGTTTCGATGCGAAAGCGCCAATTGTCAAAATATGTTCCATCGAATGATAGAATGCCGGTTTTTAGATTAACTGACGATGATTCACCCATGTGTAACAATATTTACACTGGACCCATACCCTAATAACTTTGTTATAACGCAATGGAAATATTTATAAAAAACATAACATAACATACCCAATACAGTACAGTACGATACTCAACTAATCAATAGGATTGTATTGAATTAAATCCTTACCTTTGATGTACAATTGAATATTCTATAACCACCAACGCAACGAAATCTAACTCGACCCAACCCACCTAAGATCAATATCAATATTTTAAATTTCGCCACATAAAGCTTCATCGATTCAGTTTCCTAAATTAGAAACTTCCACTAAAACGAATTCATTGAAAACGTCTAGTGATACCCAAGTCGTTTGACGCAAAATTTTGCATTGGGGGCAAACGCAGCTTAGTTTTGCAAGAATTTCGAAGTATAGTATGAAATATATACGCAACCCAATCGAACTCTAAAGAGACTCAAACTAGAGTAAATGTGACAACATTTCTCCAGATAAACCCAAAAGTGTATTTCATCGACGTTGGTTTGGGTTGGGTTGATGCCACCTAATCGAAAATGTGAGTCATTTAAATGAAGCTAAAAATATCAAATGGCATTTAATATCTTATTTAGAAAAAGATCGATCTTAATTTTTCCGTCTGTGGGCTCATCGGATAATTTTTTGACTGTTTGTTGCATTTGTTACAAACTAAATTTATATTTTGATAAATGTGGATTTTTATTCATTCATTCTATTTCACAATCTTATTATAGATTGTGCAACTATATAATTAAATGTGAAGTTATGACATTAAAGCAGTTGTGGGAGATTTAAACTGAAACGTAGGGGACGAGGAAAACAATATAGAAAATCTAAGAAAAAATAAAATCAAAGGAAAGCAATAAAATTTAGATAATATTTATGAATTTCGTAATTATACATTTTACAAATTTATTAATTTGAAAATGATTATTTTATTAATATCGGAGCAATTAAAAACTTCACGAATGAATGAAACGGCAGTAATTATCTACAAGAAAGAAACTAACCAATAAGTTTTTTTTTGTCTGAAACAAAATGGGAACAATGTTGGAAAGGGGATCCGTTGAAGGTTGGGTCGGGTTGTACTTCATACCGAATTGACATTTTTCTATAGTATTTTTATTTTGGATTGGGTTGGGTTGAGTTAAGTTGGATTAGATTCGGTTGAATTGAATTAGGTTGGGTTACGCCTTTCAACTTTGACGTTCCAAATTGAAAGGCGTAAGCCAACCCAATTCAAGTCAACCCAACCCAACCCAACAATTTTCCAATCTATTTCAAATTTTCTATTTTTATCAAATTTTATATTTTTTCAAACTTTTAATTTTTTTAAATTTTCAAATTTTTCAAATTTTTCAAATTTTACGTTTTTTCACATTTTTAAAGATTTGAATAATACAACAATACAATGTAAATGGAATTGCTACACAAATAATACCGTTTAAATATCGATGTTTTTTCACAATATACTTTAAAGTATTATGTAATTTAATAAAAGTTTAGTCCTTTAATTTCCGGGTTAGTTATAAACGTCTGCAAATAAATTAAAAAAAAAAACATTATGAAAGAAATTGGCAATTAATTTGGCAATGCCATTAAAATTATTATTTCTAACAAAAATGAAATCCGCCATCGACATTTCTTATTTTTAAAGTATTTTTCTTATTAAGTCAATCTTTTTATTTACTCGCTATGTACACCTCAGCTATGGATGAACTGTTCCAGTCCTGCGTACTCATCAAAAATGCACAAATAGTGCAAAAATAATAGTTACATAACGGTGGTACATGAAGAAGCGAAGGGTAAGGGTGAAGTTGAACTAGAAATTGTGGCTTCATTACGGAATAAACTTGCGCTGGCGGATTGAAGGCGACGGTAAATTAACCAAAAAAGCTTAAAGCTCAATAATAAAATCCTTAATATGACACACATCGACGCTAATCAAAAACAAAGTCGCTTCTGATCTATCAACTAAAACGCACGCAGCAACATATCCGAAAATATCAATACATAAAATTCACAGTTGAAGTTGAAGGTGACGTATTCGATATTTAACAATTAACGCGAAGGGTCCGTCTATAAAGGAAGATATTTTTCATGGATCTCTATCGGTACTAACAGGAGCACATGTTATCTTCGTAGAGCAATAAGCACGTTTTAAACAAATTGATATTTAATTTTAATTGTAATATGTTTAACATGCTGTTTTGGTCCGAATGTTCTCATTACGTGGAAATGAATTCATTGTTGACTGTCGAGGATAAAACTAAAAATGGATTACATGGGGAAAATTTCTTCCACATAAACGTTCATCTCCAATGTAAACTTGAACATGAATATGTTTATATTAATAGGAATAATTTTATAAAAATATGTGATAGCCCAGGATAACATTAGAAAGTTGAGTAGATCTTAGTGAGTCACTAGAGGGCCGTCCACCCATAGTGGATAATGAAACTAATCATTTTACAAGTTAAATATTCAAAGGAGCTCGAAGAATGAAATATTTCATCTAAATATTCGAATATTTCATAATAAAGTCCCCACACTTGATTATTACTTAATGAGTTTACTACACAAACATAGTATGTCTGACTGAGTATTGGCTGACAATAAATTAGGTCTTTCTAATGTGAACAATTACAATTTCCTATCATCTGCATTCTGCAATGATATTTTGATGGCTTAAAAGCTCGGACCAAAATAGTATATTCTGACTATTAGAAGTAAGAGAAAAAATAAATATCATTGTTTTTTGGAAAAAGTTATTTTAAAAAAAAAATTCTAGAAACCGCGTAATATTGTATAATTAGCGTTGCAGGGTCTGAAATAGTGCATTCTGACTATTAGAAGTATTGCAAAAAAAATATCATTATTTTTGGACGGTCGAAAGGGTGCCCCCTTTGTGCATAAAAAGTGACTTTTTCAAAAAAAATATTCTAGAAATCGCGAAATATTGTACAATTAGACTTGCTCGGACAAAAATAGTATATTCTGACTATTAGAAGTAAGAGAAAAAATAAATATCATTGTTTTTTGGACGGTAGAGAACTGCGTTTTTTCCAAAGGGTACCCCCTTTGTGCATAAAAAGTGATTTTTTCAAAAAAAAAAAAAAATTGTAGAAACCGCGAAATATGGTACACTTAGCGTTGCTGGGACCAAAATAGTATATTCTGACTATTAGAAGTAAGAGAAAAAATAAATATCAGTTTTTTGGACGGTCGAAAACTGAGTTTTTTACAAAGGGTTCCCCCTTTGTGCATAAAAAGTTATTTTTTCGAAAAAAATATTCTAGAAACCACGAAATATTGTACAATTAGCGTTGCTCGGAACAAAATAGTATATTCTGACTATTAGAAGTAAGAGAAAAAATAAATATCATTGCTTTTTGGAAAACTGCGTTTTTTCCCTTTGTGCATAAAAAGTGATTTTTTCAAAAAAAAAAAATTCTAGAAACCGCGAAATATTGTACAATTAGCGTTGCTGGGACTAAAATAGTATATTCTGACTATTAGAAGTAAGAGAAAAAATAAATATCATTGTTTTTGGACGGTCGAAAACTGCGTTTTTTCCAAAGAGTACCCCCTTTTTGCATAAAAAGTGATTTTTTCAACAAAAAAAATTCTAGAAACCGCGAAATATTGTATAATAAGCGTTGCAGGATCTGAAATAGCGTATTCTGACTATTAGAACTAAGAAAAAAAAAATATCATTGTGTTAGTGTCGATCGAAAACTGCGCTTTTTTCCAAAGGGTACCCGTACCCCTATGTACAAGAAAAAAGTGATTTTTTCAAAAAAAAAAAATTCTAGAAACCGCTAAATATTGTATAATTAGCGTTGCAGGGACGGAAATAGTGTATTCTGATTATTAGAAGTAAGAAAAAAAAATAAATATCATTGTTTTAGTGACGGTCGAAAACTGCGTTTTTCCCTTTTGTACAAAAAAAGTGATTTTTTTAAAAAAAAATTTCTAGAAACCGCGAAATATTGTATAATTAGCGTTGCAGGGTCTGAAATAGTGCATTCTGACTATTAGAAGTATTGCAAAAATAAATATCATTGTTTTTTGGACGGTCGAATACTGCGTTTTTTCCAAAGGGTACCCCCATTGTGCATAAAAAGTGATTTTTTCAAAAAAATATTCTAAAAATCACGAAATATTGCACAATTAGCGTTGCTGGGACTAAAATAGTATATTCTGACTTTTAGAAGTAAGAGAAAAAATACATATCATTGTTTTTTGCTGCGTTTTTTCCAAAGGGTTCCCCCTTTGTGCATAAAAATTGATTTTTTCAAAAAAAAAAAATTCTAGATACCGCGAAATATTGTACAATTAGCGTTGCTGGGACTAAAGTAGTATATTCTGACTTTTAGAAGTAAGAGAAAAAATAAATATCATTGTTTTTTTGCTGCGTTTTTTCCAAAGGGTTCCCCCTTTGTGCATAAGATTTGATTTTTTCAAAAAAAAATTCTAGAAACCGCGAAATATTGTACAATTAGCGTTGCTGGGACTAAAATAGTATATTCTGACTATTAGAAGTAAGAGAAAAAATAAATATCATTGTTTTTTTGACGGTCGAAAACTGCGTTTTTTCCAAAGGGATTGTGCATAAAAAGTGATTTTTTCAAAAAAAATATTCTAAAAACCACGAAATATTGTACAATTAGCGTTGCTGGACTAAAATAGTATATTCTGACTTTTAGAAGTAAGAGAAAAAATACATATCATTGTTTTTTTTGCTGCGTTTTTTCCAAAGGGTTCCCCCTTTGTGCATAAAAAGTGATTTTTTCAAAAAAAAAAAATGTTCTAGAAACCGCGAAATATTGTACAATTAGCGTTGCTCGGACCAAAATAGTATATTCTGACTATTAGAAGTAAGAGAAAAAATAAATATCATTGTTTTTTGGACGGTCGAAAACTGTGTTTTTTCCAAAGGGTATCTAGAAACCGCGAAATATTGTACGATTAGCGTTGCTGGGACTAAAATAGTATATTCTGACTATTAGAAGTAAGAGAAAAAGAAATATCATTGTTTTTTTGACGGTCGAAAACTGCGTTTTCGTTTTCGGTACCCCCATTGTGCATAAAAAGTGATTTTTTCAAAAAAAATATTCTAAAAACCAGGAAATATTGTACAATTAGCGCTGCTGGGATTAAAATAGTATATTCTGACTATTAGAAGTAAGTGAGAGAAAATAAATATATTTTTTTTTGCTGCGTTTTTTCCAAAGGGTTCCCCCTTTGTGCATAAAAAGTGATTTTTTCAAAAAAAAATGTTCTAGAAACCGCGAAATATTGTACAATTAGCGTTGCTCGGACCAAAATAGTATATTCTGACTATTAGAAGTAAGAGAAAAAATAAATATCATTGTTTTTTGGACGGTCGAAAACTGCGTTTTTTCCAAAGGGTACCTAGAAACCGCGAAATATTGTACTATTAGCGTTGCTGGGACTAAAATAGTATATTCTGACTAGTAGAAGTAAGAAAAAAAATAAATATTGTTTTTTTTTTGACGGTCGAAAACTGCGTTTTTCCCAAAGGGTGCGTACCCCCTTTGTGCATAAAAAGTGATTTTTTCAAAGAAAATTTTCTAGAAACCGCGAAATATTGTACAATTAGCGTTGCTGGGACTAAAATAGTATATTCTGACTATTAGAACTAAGGGAAAAAATAACTATCATTGTTTTTTTGACGGTCGAAAACTGCGTTTTTTCCAAAGGGCACCCCCTTTGTGCATAAAAATTGATTTTTTCAAAAAAAAATTCTAGAAACCGCGTAATATTGTACAATTAGCGTTGCTGGGACTAAAATAGTATATTCTGACTATTAGAAGTAAGAGAAAAAATAAATATCATTGTTTTTTTTGACGGTCGAAAACTGCGTTTTCGTTTTCGGTACCCCCATTGTGCATAAAAAGTGATTTTTTCAAAGAAAATATTCTAAAAACTACGAAATATTGTACAATTACCGTTGCTGGGGCTAAAATAGTATATTCTGACTTTTAGAAGTAAGAGAAAAAATAAATATTATTGTTTCTTTGCTGCGTTTTTTCCAAAGGGTTCCCCCTTTGTCCATAAAAAGTGATTTTTTCAAAAAAAAATGTTCTAGAAACCGCGAAATATTGTACAATTAGCGTTGCTCGGACCAAAATAGTATATTCTGACTATTAGAAGTAAGAGAAAAAATAAATATCATTGTTTTTTGGACGGTCGAAAACTGCGTTTTTTCCAAAGGGTACCTAGAAACCGCGAAATATTGTACGATTACCGTTGCTGGGACTAAAATAGTATATTCTGACTATTAGAAGTAAGAGAAAAAAATAAATATCATTGTTTTTTGGACGGTCGAAAACTGCGTTTTTTTCAAAGGGTACCACCCCTTTGTGCATAAAAAGTGATTTTTTAAAAAAAAAAATTTCTAGAAACCGCGAAATTTTGTGCAATTAGCGTTGCTGGGACTAAAATAGTATATTCTGACTATTAGAAGTAAGAGAAAAAATAAATATGGTTTTTTTGACGGTCGAAAACTGCGTTTTTTTCATAGGGTTCCCCCTTTGTGCATAAAAAGTGATTTTTTCAAAAAAAAATGTTCTAGAAATCGCGAAATATTGTACAATTAGCGTTGCTCGGACCAAAATAGTATATTCTGACTATTGGAAGTAAGGGAAAAATAAATATCATTGTTTTTTTGACGGTCGAAATCTGCGTTTTTTCCCTTGTTCTACATGCCCCCTGTACCGTGATTCAGTTCTTTGTCCAGGGATTTCCTTCTTCACCAGGTCAACCAGCTGTCGTCCACTCTTAGTTTCTATGAAAGACTCATATTCTTCCTTACTACCTCTCATGAGATCGTGATCAATGTACACTTTCTGTCTTCATAACATCGCATTATTCATCGCCAATTTCTCCATGTCCGACCTCGACATCATTTTTACGAACGTCATTTCTACCCCAAATTAACTACCTCCTACATTTCCGCCTCGACCGGTATTTGTTTCCTTAGCCACGCTGTGATTCGCTCACTCTCCTTTTTCCATTTTCCACTCCTAATCCTTTTCTCCTTTCTGCCCTATGTTCTAATATTTTCTATGATTTCTTAATGCATTCGTTCTTCTTCTTTATTTTCCTTCCATTCTCACGCATCTTGCAATTCAGCTCTGCATTATCCAATCTTATTTCCTTAACTTATCTCATCGATTCTCTCGTAATATTCATCCTTGCCTTCTTCAAAAAAAAAATGTTCTAGAAACCGCGAAATATTGTACAATTAGCGTTGCTGGGACTAAAATAGTATATTCTGACTATTAGAAATAAGAGAAAAAATAAATATCATTGTTTTTTGACGGTCGAAAACTGCGTTTTTTTCAAAGGGTACCATCCCCTTTGTGCATAAAAAGTGATTTTTCAAAAAAAAAAAAAAAATTCTAGAAACCGCGAGATATTGTATAATTAGCGTTGCAGGGTCTGAAATAGTGCATTCTGACTATTAGAAGTATTGCAAAAATAAATATCATTGTTTTTTGGACGGTCGAAAACTGCGTTTTTCCAAAGGGGGTACCTTTGTGCATAAAAAGTGATTTTTCAAAAAAAAAATTTCTAGAAACCGCGAAATATTGTACAACTAGCGTTGCTGGGACTAAAATAGTATATTCTGACTATTAGAAGTAAGGGAAAAAATAACTATCATTGGTTTTTTGACGGTCGAAAACTGTGTTTTTTCCAAAGGGTACCCCCTTTGTGCATAAAAATTGATTTTTTCAAAAAAAAAATTCTAGAAATCGAGAAATATTGTACAATTAGCGTTGCTGGGACTAAAATAGTATATTCTGACTATTAGAAGTAAGAGAAAAAATAAATATCATTGTTTTTTTGACGGTCGAAAACTGCGTTTTCGTTTTCGGTACCCCCATTGTGCATAAAAAGTGATTTTTTCAAAAAAAATATTCTAAAAACCACGAAATATTGTACAATTAGCGTTGCTGGGAGTAAAATAGTATATTCTGACTATTAGAAGTAAGAGAAAAAATAAATATAATTTTTTTGCTGCGTTTTTTCCAAAGGGATTTTTTCAAAAAAAAATGTTCTAGAAACCGCGAAATATTGTACAATTAGCGTTGCTCGGACCAAAATAGTATATTCTGACTATTAGAAGTAAGAGAAAAAATAAATATCATTGTTTTTTGGACGGTCGAAAACTGCGTTTTTTCCAAAGGGTACCTACCCCCTTTGTGCATAAAAATTTATTTTTTCAAAAAAAAATTCTAGAAACCGCGAAATATTGTACAATTAGCGTTGCTGGGACTAAAATAGTATATTCTGACTATTAGAAATAAGAGAAAAAATAAATATCATTGTTTTTTGGACGGTCGAAAACTGCGTTTTTTCCAAAGGGTACCATCCCCTTTGTGCATAAAAAGTGATTTTTCAAAAAAAAAATTTCTAGAAACCGCGAAATATTGTACAACTAGCGTTGCTGGGACTAAAATAGTATATTCTGACTATTAGAAGTAAGGGAAAAAATAACTATCATTGGTTTTTTGACGGTCGAAAACTGTGTTTTTTCCAAAGGGTACCCCCTTTGTGCATAAAAATTGATTTTTTCAAAAAAAAAATTCTAGAAATCGAGAAATATTGTACAATTAGCGTTGCTGCGACTAAAATAGTATATTCTGACTATTAGAAGTAAGAGAAAAATAAAAATATTCTAGAAATCGCGAAATATTGTACTCGTACTAGTATTCTGACTATTAGAAGTAAGAGAAAAAATAAATATCATTGTTTTTTGACGGTCGAAAACTGCGTTTCTCCCCTTTGTACAAAAAAGTTATTTAAAAAAAAAATTCTAGAAACCGCGAAATATTGTATAATTAGCGTTGCAGGGTCTGACATAGTGCATTCCGACTATTAGAAGTATTGCAAAAATAAATATCATTGTTTTTTGGACGGTCGAAAGGGTACCCCCTTTGTGCATAAAAAGTGATTTTTTAAAAAGAAATATTGTGTTAGTGACGATCGAAAACTGCGTTTTTTCCAAAGGGTTCCCCTTTGTGTATAAAAAGTGATTTTTTCAAAAAAAAATTTCTAGAAACCGCGAAATATTGTGCAATTAGCGTTGCTGGGACTAAAATAGTATATTCTGACTATTAGAAGTAAGAGAGAAAAATAAATATCATTGTTTTTTGGACGGTCGAAAACTGCGTTTTTTCAAAGGGTACCACCCCCTTTGTGCATAAAAAGTGATTTTTTCAAAAAAAAAAAAAAATCTAGAAACCGCGAAATATTGTACAATTAGCGTTGCTGGGATTAAAATAGTATATTCTGACTATTAGAAGTAAGAGAAAAAATAAATATTGTTTTTTTGACGGTCGAAAACTGCGTTTTTTTCCAAAGGGTACCCCCTTTGTGCATAAAAAGTGATTTTTTCAAAAAAAAAAAATCTAGAAACCGCGAAATATTGTACAATTAGCGTTGCTGGGACTAAAATAGTATATTCTGACTATTAGAAGTAAGAGAGAAAAATAAATATCATTGTTTTTTGGACGGTCGAAAACTGCGTTTTTTCAAAGGGTACCACCCCCTTTGTGCATAAAAAGTGATTTTTTCAAAAAAAAAAAAATCTAGAAACCGCGAAATATTGTACAATTAGCGTTGCTGGGATTAAAATAGTATATTCTGACTGTTAGAAGTAAGAGAAAAAATAAATATCATTGTTTTTTGGACGGTCGAAAACTGCGTTTTTTCCAAAGGGTTCCCCCTTTGTGCATAAAAAGTGATTTTTTCAAAAAAAAAATGTTCTAGAAACCGCGAAATATTGTACAATTAGCGTTGCTCGGACCAAAATAGTATATTCTGACTATTAGAAGTAAGAGAAAAAATAAATATCATTGTTTTTTGGACGGTCGAAAACTGCGTTTTTTCCAAAGGGTACCTAGAAACCGCGAAATATTGTACGATTAGCGTTGCTGGGACTAAAATAGTATATTCTGACTATTAGAAGTAAGAGAAAAAATAAATATCATTGTTTTTTCGACGGTCGAAAACTGCGTTTTTTCCAAAGGGTTCCCCCTTTGTGTATAAAAAGTGATTTTTTCAACAAAAAAATGTTCTAGAGACCGCGAAATATTGTACAATTAGCGTTGCTGGGACTAAAATAGTATATTCTGACTATTAGAAATAAGAGAAAAAATAAATATCATTGTTTTTTGGACGGTCGAAAACTGCGTTTTTTTCCAAAGGGTACCCCCTTTGTGCATAAAAAGTGATTTTTTCAAAAAAAAATTTCTAGAAACCGCGAAATATTGTGCAATTAGCGTTGCTGGGACTAAAATAGTATATTCTGACTATTAGAAGTAAGAGAAAAAATAAATATTGTTTTTTTGACGGTCGAAAACTGCGTTTTTTTTCAAAGGGTTCCCCCTTTGTGCATAAAAAGTGATTTTTTTCAAAAAAAAAAATGTTCTAGAAACCGCGAAATATTGTACAATTAGCGTTGCTGGGACTAAAATAGTATATTCTGACTATTAGAAGTAAGAGAAAAAATAAATATCATTGTTTTTTTGACGGTCGAAAACTGCGTCTTTTCCAAAGGGTACCTAGAAACCGCGAAATATTGTATAATTAGCGTTGCAGGGTCTGACATAGTGCATTCCGATTATTAGAAGTATTGCAAAAATAAATATCATTGTTTTTTGGACGGTCGAAAGGGTACCCCCTTTGTGCATAAAAAGTGATTTTTTAAAAAGAAATATTGTGTTAGTGACGATAGAAAACTGCGTTTTTTCCAAAGGGAAAAAATAAATATCATTGTTTTTTTGACGGTCGAAAACTGCGTCTTTTCCAAAGGGTACCTAGAAACCGCGAAATATTGTATAATTAGCGTTGCAGGGTCTGACATAGTGCATTCCGATTATTAGAAGTATTGCAAAAATAAATATCATTGTTTTTTGGACGGTCGAAAGGGTACCCCCTTTGTGCATAAAAAGTGATTTTTTAAAAAGAAATATTGTGTTAGTGACGATAGAAAACTGCGTTTTTTCCAAAGGGTTCCCCCTTTGTGCATAAAAAGTGATTTTTTCAAAAAAAATTGTAGAAACCGCGAAATATTGTACAATTAGCGTTACTGTGACTAAAATAGTATATTCTGACTATTAGAAGTAAGGGAAAAAATAAATATCATTGTTTTTTTGACGGTCGAAAATTGCGTTTTTTCCCTTTGTGCATAAAAAGTGATTTTTCAAAAAAAAAAATTTCTAGAAACCGCGAAATATTGTACAATTAGCGTTGCTGGGACTAAAATAGTATATTCTGACTATTAGAAATAAGAGAAAAAATAAATATCATTGTTTTTTGGACTGTCGAAAACTGCATTTTTTCCAAAGGGTACCTACCCTCTTTGTGCATAAAAATTGATTTTTTCAAAAAAAAAATTCTAGAAACCGCGAAATATTGTACAATTAGCGTTGCTGGGACTAAAATAGTATATTCTGACTATTAGAAATAAGAGAAAAAATAAATATCATTGTTTTTTCACGGTCGAAAACTGCGTTTTTTTCAAAGGGTACCATCCCCTTTGTGCATAAAAAGTGATTTTTTCAAAAAAAAAAAAAAAAATTCTAGAAACCGCGAGATATTGTATAATTAGCGTTGCAGGGTCTGAAATACTGCATTCTGATTATTAGAAGTATTGCAAAAATAAATATCATTGTTTTTTGGACGGTCGAAAACTGCGTTTTTCCAAAGGGTACCCCCTTTGTGCATAAAAAGTGATTTTTCAAAAAAAAAAATTTCTAGAAACCGCGAAATATTGTACAACTAGCGTTGCTGGGACTAAAATAGTATATTCTGACTATTAGAAGTAAGGGAAAAAATAACTATCATTGGGTTTTTGACGGTCGAAAACTGTGTTTTTTCCAAAGGGTACCCCCTTTGTGCATAAAAATTGATTTTTTCAAAAAAAAAAAAAAATTCTAGAAACCGCGAGATATTGTATAATTAGCGTTGCAGGGTCTGAAATACTGCATTCTGATTATTAGAAGTATTGCAAAAATAAATATCATTGTTTTTTGGACGGTCGAAAACTGCGTTTTTCCAAAGGGTACCCCCTTTGTGCATAAAAAGTGATTTTTCAAAAAAAAAATTTCTAGAAATCGCGAAATATTGTACAATTAGCGTTGCTGGGACTAAAATAGTATATTCTGACTATTAGAAGTAAGAGAAAAAATAAATATCATTGTTTTTTTGACGGTCGAAAACTGCGTTTTCGTTTTCGGTACCCCCATTGTGCATAAAAAGTGATTTTTTCAAAAAAAATATTGTAAAAACCACGAAATATTGTACAATTAGCGTTGCTGGGAGTAAAATAGTATATTCTGACTATTAGAAGTAAGAGAAAAAATAAATATCATTTTTTGCTGCGTTTTTTCCAAAGGGATTTTTTCAAAAAAAATTGTTCTAGAAACCGCGAAATATTGTACAATTAGCGTTGCTCGGACCAAAATAGTATATTCTGACTATTAGAAGTAAGAGAAAAAATAAATATCATTGTTTTTTGGACGGTCGAAAACTGCGTTTTTTCCAAAGGGTACCTACCCCCTTTGTGCATAAAAATTTATTTTTTCAAAAAAAAATTCTAGAAACCGCGAAATATTGTACAATTAGCGTTGCTGGGACTAAAATAGTATATTCTGACTATTAGAAATAAGAGAAAAAATAAATATCATTGTTTTTTGGACGGTCGAAAACTGCGTTTTTTCCAAAGGGTACCCCCTTTGTGCATAAAAATTGATTTCTTCAAAAACAAATTCTAGAAACCCCGAAATATTGTACAATTAGCGTTGCTGGGACTAAAATAGTATATTCTGACTATTAGAAGTAAGAGAAAAAATAAATATCATTGTTTTTTTGACGGTCGAAAACTGCGTCTTTTCCAAAGGGTTCCCCCTTTGTGTATAAAAAGTGATTTTTTCAAAAAAAATGTTCTAGAAACCGCGAAATATTGTACAATTAGCGTTGCTGGGACTAAAATAGTATATTCTGACTATTAGAAATAAGAGAAAAAATAAATATCATTGTTTTTTGGACGGTCGAAAACTGCGTTTTTTCCAAAGGGTACCCCCTTGTGCATAAAAAGGGATTTTTCAAAAAAAAAATATTCTAGAAATCGCGAAATATTGTACTCGTACTAGTATTCTGACTATTAGAAGTAAGAGAAAAAATAAATATCATTGTTTTTTGACGGTCGAAAACTGCGTTTCTCCCCTTTGTACAAAAAAGTTATTTAAAAAAAAAATTCTAGAAACCGCGAAATATTGTATAATTAGCGTTGCAGGGTCTGACATAGTGCATTCCGACTATTAGAAGTATTGCAAAAATAAATATCATTGTTTTTTGGACGGTCGAAAGGGTACCCCCTTTGTGCATAAAAAGTGATTTTTTAAAAAGAAATATTGTGTTAGTGACGATCGAAAACTGCGTTTTTTCCAAAGGGTTCCCCCTTTGTGTATAAAAAGTGATTTTTTCAAAAAAAATTCTAGAAACCGCGAAATATTGTACAATTAGCGTTACTGTGACTAAAATAGTATATTCTGACTATTAGAAGTAAGGGAAAAAATAAATATCATTATTTTTTGGACTGTCGAAAACTGCGTTTTCGTTTTCGGTACCCCCATTGTGCATAAAACGTGATTTTTTCAAAAAAAATATTCTAAAAACCACGAAATATTGTACAATTACGGTTGCTGGGACTAAAATAGTATATTCTGACTTTTAGAAGTAAGAGAAAAAATAAATATCATTATTTGTTTGCTGCGTTTTTTCCAAAGGGTTCCCCCTCTGTGCATGAAAAGTGATTGCTCGGACCAAAATAGTATATTCTGACAAGTTTTTTTGACGGTCGAAATCTGCGTTTTTTCCCTTGTTCTACATGCCCCCTGTACCGTGATTCAGTTCTTTGTCCAGGGATTTCCTTCTTCACCAGGTCAACCAGCTGTCGTCCACTCTTAGTTTCTATGAAAGACTCATATTCTTCCTTACTACCTCTCATGAGATCATGATCAATGTACACTTTCTGTCTTCATAACATCGCCTTATTCATCGCCAATTTCTCCATGTCCGACCTCGACATCATTTTTACGAACGTTATTTCTACCCCAAATTAACTACCTCCTACATTTCCGCCTCGACCGGTATTTGTTTCCTTAGCCACGCTGTGATTCGCTCACTCTCCTTTTTCCATTTTCCACTCCTAATCCTTTTCTCCTTTCTGCGCTATGTTCTAATATTTTCTATGATTTCTTAATGCATTCGTTCTTCTTCTTTATTTTCCTTCCATTCTCACGCATCTTGCAATTCAGCTCTGCATTATCCAATCTTATTTCCTTAACTTATCTCATCGATTCTCTCGTCATATTCATCCTTGCCTTCTTCAAAAAAAAAAATGTTCTAGAAACCGCGAAATATTGTACAATTAGCGTTGCTGGGACTAAAATAGTATATTCTGACTATTAGAAATAAGAGAAAAAATAAATATCATTGTTTTTTGACGGTCGAAAACTGCGTTTTTTTCAAAGGGTACCATCCCCTTTGTGCATAAAAAGTGATTTTTTCAAAAAAAAAAAAAAAATCTAGAAACCGCAAGATATTGTATATTTAGCGTTGCAGGGTCTGAAATAGTGCATTCTGACTATTAGAAGTATTGCAAAAATAAATATCATTGTTTTTTGGACGGTCGAAAACTGCGTTTTTCCAAAGGGTACCCTTTGTGCAAAAAAATGATTTTTCAAAAAAAAAATTTCTAGAAACCGCGAAATATTGTACAACTAGCGTTGCTGGGACTAAAATAGTATATTCTGACTATTAGAAGTAAGGGAAAAAATAACTATCATTGGTTTTTTGACGGTCGAAAACTGTGTTTTTTCCGAAGGGTACCCCCTTTGTGCATAAAAATTGATTTTTTCAAAAAAAAATTCTAGAAATCGCGAAATATTGTACAATTAGCGTTGCTGGGACTAAAATAGTATACTCTGACTATTAGAAGTAAGAGAAAAAATAAATATCATTGTTTTTTTGACGGTCGAAAACTGCGTTTTCGTTTTCGGTACCCCCATTGTGCATAAAAAGTGATTTTTTCAAAAAAAATATTCTAAAAACCACGAAATATTGTACAATTAGCGTTGCTGGGAGTAAAATAGTATATTCTGACTATTAGAAGTAAGAGAAAAAATAAATATCATTTTTTTGCTGCGTTTTTTCCAAAGGGATTTTTTCAAAAAAAAATTCTAGAAACCGCGAAATATTGTACAATTGGCGTTGCTGGGACTAAAATAGTATATTCTGACTATTAGCGTTGCTGGGAGTAAAATAGTATATTCTGACTATTAGAAGTAAGAGCAAAAATAAATATCATTTTTTTGCTGCGTTTTTTCCAAAGGGTTCCCCCTTTGTGCATAAAAAGTGATTTTTTCAACAAAAAATGTTCTAGAAACCGCGAAATATTGTACAATTAGCGTTGCTCGGACCAAAATAGTATATTCTGACTATTAGAAATAAGAGAAAAAATAAATATCATTGTTTTTTTTGGACGGTCGAAAACTGCGTTTTCTCCAAAGGGTACCCCCTTTGTGCATAAAAATTGATTTCTTCAAAAACAAATTCTAGAAACCGCGAAATATTGTACAATTAGCGTTGCTGGGACTAAAATAGTATATTCTGACTATTAGAAGTAAGAGAAAAAATAAATATCATTGTTTTTTTGACGGTCGAAAACTGCGTCTTTTCCAAAGGGTTCCCCCTTTGTGTATAAAAAGTGATTTTTTCAAAAAAAAAATGTTCTAGAAACCGCGAAATATTGTACAATTAGCGTTGCTGGGACTAAAATAGTATATTCTGACTATTAGAAATAAGAGAAAAAATAAATATCATTGTTTTCTGGACGGTCGAAAACTGCGTTTTTTTTCCAAAGGGTACCCCCTTGTGCATAAAAAGGGATTTTTCAAAAAAAAATATTCTAGAAACCGCGAAATATTGTACTCGTACTAGTATTCTGACTATTAGAAGTAAGAGAAAAAATAAATATCATTGTTTTTTGACGGTCGAAAACTGCGTTTCTCCCCTTTGTACAAAAAAGTTATTTAAAAAAAAAATTCTAGAAACCGCGAAATATTGTATAATTAGCGTTGCAGGGTCTGACATAGTGCATTCTGACTATTAGAAGTATTGCAAAAATAAATATCATTGTTTTTTGGACGGTCGAAAGGGTACCCCCTTTGTGCATAAAAAGTGATTTTTTCAAAAAAAAATTTCTAGAAACCGCGAAATATTGTGCAATTAGCGTTGCTGGGACTAAAATAGTATATTCTGACTATTAGAAATAAGAGAAAAAATAAATATCATTGTTTTTTGGACGGTCGAAAACTGCGTTTTTTTCCAAAGGGTACCCCCTTTGTGCATAAAAAGTGATTTTTTCAAAAAAAAAAAAAATCTAGAAACCGCGAAATATTGTACAATTAGCGTTGCTGGGTCTAAAATAGTATATTCTGACTATTAGAAGTAAGAGAAAAAAATAAATATCATTGTTTTTTGGACGGTCGAAAACTGCGTTTTTTCAAAGGGTACCACCGCCTTTGTGCATAAAAAGTAGTGATGGGAATAATCGAGATGCGATACACGAATTAGTCGATTATTAAAATCTCTCGAGATAATCGACTATGCACTCTGAAAATTAGTAGTACTAAATTAGTAGTCGTACGTCGATCACGGAACGTGTGGCAGCGGACCGAGAAGCCCGATATCTCGATATATTTTAACCCCACCACTAAATATTAATAGTAGTTCCAGGTTCGAGATATTTTATTTTAACATTGGACTCGTTCGATTGTGGCAACTAATTAGTCGTATCGCTAAGCGAAGCTTCTCTTTCAATTATTTTTTGTAGTCTCGACCGATCCTCATTGTCGGATTGAAGAATACAATAATTTAAATAAGTACAATCGTGTTGATGATATTGCGTTAGTAAATAAAACGTTTCAAAATTTACAATAATATTTATAAACTGCCACAATAATATATAAAAATATGAGCAAATAACAACAAAAGTATAATTCTCAATAAAAACAAAGGTACCTATATAATAAATTAATAACTCTAGATTAAACAATAATATTATTAAACAATAATAAAAACAAATTTATAAGAATGTGGTATTAAGGAATATAATTTGATCTAAATTTTTAGACGATAGTTTGTTTCGATGTAAATTTGTAAGTTACACGGCTTTAGAAAACACACTGTTAGTGGTATTAGAACGTTTATGTTGTACGTTGCATTAATTAGTATTAGTACGACTACTACTAATTTTAACTACTAATATTAGTCGATTATTAAATTATATCGATTACTAATAATCGATTATTGAAATATCTCGATTATGCCCATCACTAATAAAAAGTGATTTTTTCAAAAAAAAAAAAAAAAAATCTAGAAACCGCGAAATATTGTACAATTAGCGTTGCTGGGACTAAAATAGTATATTCTGACTGTTAGAAGTAAGAGAAAAAAAAATGTCATTGTTTTTTGGACGGTCGAAAACTGCGTTTTTTCCAAAGGGTTCCCCCTTTGTGCATAAAAAGTGATTTTTTCAAAAAAAAATGTTCTAGAAACCGCGAAATATTGTACAATTAGCGTTGCTCGGACCAAAATAGTATATTCTGACTATTAGAAGTAAGAGAAAAAATAAATATCATTGTTTTTTGGACGGTCGAAAACTGCGTTTTTTCCAAAGGGTACCTAGAAACCGCGAAATATTGTACGATTAGCGTTGCTGGGACTAAAATAGTATATTCTGACTATTAGAAGTAAGAGAAAAAATAAATATCATTGTTTTTTTGACGGTCGAAAACTGCGTTTTCGTTTTCGGTACCCCCATTGTGCATAAAAAGTGATTTTTTCAAAAAAAATATTCTAAAAACCACGAAATATTGTACAATTAGCGTTGCTCGGACCAAAATAGTATATTCTGACTATTAGAAGTAAGAGAAAAAATAAATATCATTGTTTTTTTGGACGGTCGAAAACTGCGTTTTTTCCAAAGGGTACCCCTTTGTGCATAAAAATTGATTTCTTCAAAAACAAATTCTAGAAACCGCGAAATATTGTACAATTACCGTTGCTGGGACTAAAATAGTATATTCTGACTATTAGAAGTAAGAGAAAAAATAAATATCATTGTTTTTTTGACGGTCGAAAACTGCGTCTTTTCCAAAGGGTTCCCCCTTTGTGTATAAAATGTGATTTTTTCAAAAAAAAATGTTCTAGAAACCGCGAAATATTGTACAATTAGCGTTGCTGGGACTAAAATAGTATATTCTGACTATTAGAAATAAGAGAAAAAATAAATATCATTGTTTTTTGGACGGTCGAAAACTGCGTTTTTTTCCAAAGGGTACCCCCTTGTGCATAAAAAGGGATTTTTCAAAAAAAAATATTCTAGAAACCGCGAAATATTGTACTCGTACTAGTATTCTGACTATTAGAAGTACGAGAAAAAATAAATATCATTGTTTTTTGACGGTCGAAAACTGCGTTTTTCCCCTTTGTTCAAAAAAGTTATTTAAAAAAAAATTTCTAGAAACCGCGAAATATTGTATAATTAGCGTTGCAGGGTCTGACATAGTGCATTCCGACTATTAGAAGTATTGCAAAAATAAATATCATTGTTTTTTGGACGGTCGAAAGGGTACCCCCTTTGTGCATAAAAAGTTATTTTTTAAAAAGAAATATTGTGTTAGTGACGATCGAAAACTGCGTTTTTTCCAAAGGGTTCCCCCTTTGTGCATAAAAAGTGATTTTTTCAAAAAAAATTCTAGAAACCGCGAAATATTGTACAATTAGCGTTACTGTGACTAAAATAGTATATTCTGACTATTAGAAGTAAGAGATAAAATAAATATCATTGTTTTTTCGACGGTCGAAAACTGCGTTTTTTCCAAAGGGTACCTAGAGACCGCAAAATATTGTACGATTACCGTTGCTGGGACTAAAATAGTATATTCTGACTATTAGAAATAAGAGAAAAAATAAATATCATTGTTTTTTGGACGGTCGAAAACTGCGTTTTTTTCCAAAGGGTTCCCCCTTTGTGCATAAAAAGTGATTTTTTCAAAAAAAAAAATGTTCTAGAAACCGCGAAATATTGTACAATTAGCGTTGCTCGGACCAAAATAGTATATTCTGACTATTAGAAGTAAGAGAAAAAATAAATATCTTTGTTTTTTGGACGGTTGAAAACTGCGTTTTTTCCAAAGGGTACCTAGAAACCGCGAAATATTGTACGATTAGCGTTGCTGGGACTAATATAGTATATTCTGACTATTAGAAGTAAGAGAAAAAATAAATATCATTGTTTTTTCGACGGTCGAAAACTGCGTTTTTTTCCAAAGGGTACCCCCTTGTGCATAAAAAGGGATTTTTCAAAAAAAAATATTCTAGAAACCGCGAAATATTGTACTCGTACTAGTATTCTGACTATTAGAAGTAAGAGAAAAAATAAATATCAATGTTTTTTGACGGTCGAAAACTGCGTTTTTCCCCTTTGTACAAAAAAGTTATTTAAAAAAAAATTTCTAGAAACCGCGAAATATTGTATAATTAGCGTTGCAGGGTCTGACATAGTGCATTCCGACTATTAGAAGTATTGCAAAAATAAATATCATTGTTTTTTGGACGGTCGAAAGGGTACCCCCTTTGTGTATAAAAAGTGATTTTTTAAAAAGAAATATTGTGTTAGTGACGATCGAAAACTGCGTTTTTTTCCAAAGGGTTTCCCCTTTGTGCATAAAAAGTGATTTTTTCAAAAAAAATTCTAGAAACCGCGAAATATTGTACAATTAGCGTTACTGTGACTAAAATAGTATATTCTGACTATTGATATACTGACACCCCCTTGGTGCATAAAAAGTGATTAAAAAAAAAATTCTAGAAACCGCGAAATATTGTACAGTTAGCGTTGCTGGGAACAAAATAGTATATTCTGACTATTAGAAGTAAGAGAAAAAATAAATATTGTTTTTTTGACGGTCGAAAACTGCGTTTTTTTCAAAGGGTTCCCCCTTTGTGATTTTTTCAAAAAAAAATGTTCTAGAAACCGCGAAATATTGTACAATTAGCGTTGCTGGAACTAAAATAGTATATTCTGACTATTAGAAATAAGAGAAAAAATAAATATCATTGTTTTTTGGACGGTCAAAAACTGCGTTTTTTTCCAACGGGTACCCCCTTTGTGCATAAAAGGTGATTTTTTCAAAGTATATTCTGACTGTTAGAAGTAAGAGAAAAAATAAATATCATTGTTTTTTGGACGGTCGAAAACTGCGTTTTTTTCCAAAGGGTTCCCCCTTTGTGTATAAAAAGTTATTTTTTCAAAAAAAATGTTCTAGAAACCGCGAAATATTGTGCAATTAGCGTTGCTGGGACTAAAATAGTATATTCTGACTATTAGAAGTAAGAGAAAAAATAAATATTGTTTTTTTGACGGTCGAAAAATGCGTTTTTTTTTCAAAGGGTTCCCCCTTTGTGCATAAAAATTGATTTTTTCAAAAAAAAATTCTAGAAACCGCGAAATATTGTACAATTAGCGTTGCTGGGACTAAAATAGTATATTCTGACTATTAGAAGTAAGAGAAAAAATAAATACCATGGTTTTTTTGACGGTCGAAAACTGCGTTTTCGTTTTCGGTACCCCCATTGTGCATAAAAAGTGATTTTTCCAAAAAAAATATTCTAAAAACCACGAAATATTTGACAATTACCGTTGCTGGGACTAAAATAGTATATTCTGACTTTTAGAAGTAAGAGAAAAAATAAATATCATTAATTGTTTGCTGCGTTTTTTCCAAAGGGTTCCCCCTCTGTGCATGAAAAGTGATTTTTTCAAAAAAAAAAAATGTTCTAGAAACCGCGAAATATTGTACAATTAGCGTTGCTCGGACCAAAATAGTATATTCTGACTATTAGAAATAAGAGAAAAAATCATTGTTTTTTGGACGGTCGAAAACTGCGTTTTTTCCAAAGGGTACCTAGAGACCGCAAAATATTGTACGATTACCGTTGCTGGGACTAAAATAGTATATTCTGACTATTAGAAGTAAGAGAAAAAAATAAATATCATTGTTTTTTGGACGGTCGAAAACTGCGTTTTTTCAAAGGGTACCACCCCCTTGGTGCATAAAAAGTGATTTAAAAAAAAAATTCTAGAAACCGCGAAATATTGTACAGTTAGCGTTGCTGGGAACAAAATAGTATATTCTGACTATTAGAAGTAAGAGAAAAAATAAATATTGTTTTTTTGACGGTCGAAAACTGCGTTTTTTTCAAAGGGTTCCCCCTTTGTGTATAAAAAGTGATTTTTTTAAAAAAAAAAAATGTTCTAGAAACCGCGAAATATTGTACAATTAGCGTTGCTGGGACTAAAATAGTATATTCTGACTATTAGAAATAAGAGAAAAAATAAATATCATTGTTTTTTGGACGGTCGAAAACTGCGTTTTTTTCCAAAGGGTACCCCCTTTGTGCATAAGAAGTGATTTTTTCAAAAAAAAATTTCTAGAAACCGCGAAATATTGTGCAATTAGCGTTGCTGGGACTAAAATAATATATTCTGACTATTAGAAGTAAGAGAAAAAATAAATATTGTTTTTTTGACGGTCGAAAACTGCGTTTTTTTCAAAGGGTTCCCCCTTTGTGCATAAAAAGTGATTTTTTCAAAAAAAAAAAAAATGTTCTAGAAACCGCGAAATATTGTACAATTAGCGTTGCTGGGACTAAAATAGTATATTCTGACTATTAGAAATAAGAGAAAAAATAAATATCATTGTTTTTTGGACGGTCGAAAACTGCGTTTTTTTCCAAAGGGTACCCCCTTTGTGCATAAAAAGTGATTAAAAAAAAAAAAAATCTAGAAACCGCGAAATATTGTACAATTAGCGTTGCTGGGACTAAAATAGTATATTCTGACTGTTAGAAGTAAGAGAAAAAATAAATATCATTGTTTTTTGGACGGTCGAAAACTGCGTTTTTTTCCAAAGGGTTCCCCCTTTGTGTATAAAAAGTTATTTTTTCAAAAAAAATGTTCTAGAAACCGCGAAATATTGTGCAATTAGCGTTGCTGGGACTAAAATAGTATATTCTGACTATTAGAAGTAAGAGAAAAAATAAATATTGTTTTTTTGACGGTCGAAAAATGCGTTTTTTTTTCAAAGGGTTCCCCCTTTGTGCATAAAAATTGATTTTTTCAAAAAAAAATTCTAGAAACCGCGAAATATTGTACAATTAGCGTTGCTGGGACTAAAATAGTATATTCTGACTATTAGAAGTAAGAGAAAAAATAAATACCATGGTTTTTTTGACGGTCGAAAACTGCGTTTTCGTTTTCGGTACCCCCATTGTGCATAAAAAGTGATTTTTCCAAAAAAAATATTCTAAAAACAACGAAATATTTTACAATTACCGTTGCTGGGACTAAAATAGTATATTCTGACTTTTAGAAGTAAGAGAAAAAATAAATATCATTAATTGTTTGCTGCGTTTTTTCCAAAGGGTTCCCCCTCTGTGCATGAAAAGTGATTTTTTCAAAAAAAAAAATGTTCTAGAAACCGCGAAATATTGTACAATTAGCGTTGCTCGGACCAAAATAGTATATTCTGACTATTAGAAATAAGAGAAAAAATCATTGTTTTTTGGACGGTCGAAAACTGCGTTTTTTCCAAAGGGTACCTAGAGACCGCAAAATATTGTACGATTACCGTTGCTGGGACTAAAATAGTATATTCTGACTATTAGAAGTAAGAGAAAAAAATAAATATCATTGTTTTTTGGACCGTCGAAAACTGCGTTTTTTCAAAGGGTACCACCCCCTTGGTGCATAAAAAGTGATTTAAAAAAAAAATTCTAGAAACCGCGAAATATTGTACAGTTAGCGTTGCTGGGAACAAAATAGTATATTCTGACTATTAGAAGTAAGAGAAAAAATAAATATTGTTTTTTTGACGGTCGAAAACTGCGTTTTTTTCAAAGGGTTCCCCCTTTGTGTATAAAAAGTGATTTTTTCAAAAAAAAAAATGTTCTAGAAACCGCGAAATATTGTACAATTAGCGTTGCTGGGACTAAAATAGTATATTCTGACTATTAGAAATAAGAGAAAAAATAAATATCATTGTTTTTTGGACGGTCGAAAACTGCGTTTTTTTCCAAAGGGTACCCCCTTTGTGCATAAGAAGTTTTTTTCAAAAAAAAATTTCTAGAAACCGCGAAATATTGTGCAATTAGCGTTGCTGGGACTAAAATAATATATTCTGACTATTAGAAGTAAGAGAAAAAATAAATATTGTTTTTTTGACGGTCGAAAACTGCGTTTTTTTCCAAAGGGTACCCCCTTTGTGCATAAAAAGTGATTTTAAAAAAAAAAATGTTCTAGAAACCGCGAAATATTGTACAATTAGCGTTGCTCGGACCAAAATAGTATATTCTGACTATTAGAAGTAAGAGAAAAAATAAATATCATTGTTTTTTGGACGGTCGAAAACTGCGTTTTTTCCAAAGGGTACCTAGAAACCGCGAAATGTTGTACGATTAGCGTTGCTGGGACTAAAATAGTATATTCTGACTATTAGAAGTAAGAGAAAAAATAAATATCATTGTTTTTTCGACGGTCGAAAACTGCGTTTTTTCCAAAGGTACCCCCTTGTGCATAAAAAGGGATTTTTCAAAAAAAAATATTCTAGAAACCGCGAAATATTGTACTCGTACTAGTATTCTGACTATTAGAAGTAAGAGAAAAAATAAATATCATTATTTTTTGACGGTCGAAAACTGCGTTTTTCCCCTTTGTACAAAAAAGTTATTTAAAAAAAAATTTCTAGAAACCGCGAAATATTGTATAATTAGCGTTGCAGGGTCTGATATAGTGCATTCCGACTATTAGAAGTATTGCAAAAATAAATATCATTGTTTTTTGGACGGTCGAAAGGGTACCCCCTTTGTGCATAAAAAGTGATTTTTTCAAAAAAAATTTCTAGAAACCGCGAAATATTGTGCAATTAGCGTTGCTGGGACTAAAATAGTATATTCTGACTATTAGAAGTAAGAGAAAAAATAAATATTGTTTTTTGACGGTCGAAAACTGCGTTTTTTTCAAAGGGTTCCCCCTTTGTGCATAAAAAGTGATTTTTTCAAAAAAAAATGTTCTAGAAACAGCGAAATATTGTACAATTAGCGTTGCTGGGACTAAAATAGTATATTATGACTATTAGAAATAAGAGAAAAAATAAATATCATTGTTTTTTGGACGGTCGAAAACTGCGTTTTTTCCAAAGGGTACCCCCTTTGTGCATAAAAATTGATTTTTTCAAAAAAAAATTCTAGAAACCGCGAAAATTGTACAATTAGCGTTGCTGGGAGTAAAATAGTATATTCTGACTATTAGAAGTAAGAGAAAAAATAAATACCATTGTTTTTTTGACGGTCGAAAACTGCGTTTTCGTTTTCGGTACCCCCTTTGTGCATAAAAATTGATTTTTTCAAAAAAAAATTCTAGAAACCGCGAAATATTGTACAATTAGCGTTGCTGGGACTAAAATAGTATATTCTGACTATTAGAAGTAAGAGAAAAAATAAATACCATTGTTTTTTTGACGGTCGAAAACTGCGTTTTCGTTTTCGGTACCCGCATTGTGCATAAAAAGTGATTTTTTCAAAAAATATATTCTAAAAACCACGAAATATTGTACAATTACCGTTGCTGGGACTAAAATAGTATATTCTGACTTTTAGAAGTAAGAGAAAAAATAAATATCATTATTTGTTTGCTGCGTTTTTTCCAAAGTGTTCCCCCTCTGTGCATGAAAAGTGATTTTTTCAAAAAAAAATGTTCTAGAAACCGCGAAATATTGTACAATTAGCGTTGCTGGGACTAAAATAGTATATTCTGACTATTAGAAGTAAGAGAAAAAATAAATACCATTGTTTTTTTGACGGTCGAAAACTGCGTTTTCGTTTTCGGTACCCCCATTGTGCATAAAAAGTGATTTTTTCAAAAAAAATATTCTAAAAACCACGAAATATTGTACAATTACCGTTGCTGGGACTAAAATAGTATATTCTGACTTTTAGAAGTAAAAGAAAAAATAAATATCATTATTTGTTTGCTGCGTTTTTTCCAAAGGGTTCCCCCTCTGTGCATAAAAGTGATTTTTTCAAAAAAAAGAGTTCTAGAAACCGCGAAATATTGTACAATTAGCGTTGCTCGGACCAAAATAGTATATTCTGACTATTAGAAGCAAGAGAAAAAATCATTGTTTTTTGGACGGTTGAAAACTGCGTTTTCCAAAGGGTACCTAGAGACCGCAAAATATTGTACGATTACCGTTGCTGGGACTAAAATAGTATATTCTGACTATTAGAAGTAAGAGAAAAAAATAAATATCATTGTTTTTTGGACGGTCGAAAACTGCGTTTTTTCAAAGGGTACCACCCCCTTGGTGCATAAAAAGTGATTTAAAAAAAAAATTCTAGAAACCGAAATATTGTACAGTTAGCGTTGCTGGGAACAAAATAGTATATTATGACTATTAGAAGTAAGAGAAAAAATAAATATCATTGTTTTTTTGACGGTCGAAAATTGCGTTTTTTCCCTTTATGCATAAAAAGTGATTTTTTCAAAAAAAAAATTCTAGAAACCGCGAAATATTGTACAATTAGCGTTGCTGGGACTAAAATAGTATATTCTGACTATTAGAAGTAAGAGAAAAAATAAATATTGTTTTTTTGACTGTCGAAAACTGCGTTTTTTTCCAAAGGGTACCCCCTTTTTGCATAAAAAGTGATTTTTTCAAAAAAGAAATTCTAGAAACCGCGAAATATTGTACAATTAGCGTTGCTGGGACTAAAATAGTATATTCTGACTTTTAGAAGTAAGAGAAAAAATAAATATCATTGTTTTTTGGACGGTCGAAAACTGCGTTTTTTTCCAAAGGGTACCCCCTTTGTGCATAAGAAGTTTTTTTCAAAAAAAAATTTCTAGAAACCGCGAAATATTGTGCAATTAGCGTTGCTGGGACTAAAATAATATATTCTGACTATTAGAAGTAAGAGAAAAAATAAATATTGTTTTTTTGACGGTCGAAAAATGCGTTTTTTTTTCAAAGGGTTCCCCCTTTGTGCATAAAAATTGATTTTTTCAAAAAAAAATTCTAGAAACCGCGAAATATTGTACAATTAGCGTTGCTGGGACTAAAATAGTATATTCTGACTATTAGAAGTAAGAGAAAAAATAAATACCATGGTTTTTTTGACGGTCGAAAACTGCGTTTTCGTTTTCGGTACCCCCATTGTGCATAAAAAGTGATTTTTCCAAAAAAAATATTCTAAAAACAACGAAATATTTTACAATTACCGTTGCTGGGACTAAAATAGTATATTCTGACTTTTAGAAGTAAGAGAAAAAATAAATATCATTAATTGTTTGCTGCGTTTTTTCCAAAGGGTTCCCCCTCTGTGCATGAAAAGTGATTTTTTCAAAAAAAAAAATGTTCTAGAAACCGCGAAATATTGTACAATTAGCGTTGCTCGGACCAAAATAGTATATTCTGACTATTAGAAATAAGAGAAAAAATCATTGTTTTTTGGACGGTCGAAAACTGCGTTTTTTCCAAAGGGTACCTAGAGACCGCAAAATATTGTACGATTACCGTTGCTGGGACTAAAATAGTATATTCTGACTATTAGAAGTAAGAGAAAAAAATAAATATCATTGTTTTTTGGACCGTCGAAAACTGCGTTTTTTCAAAGGGTACCACCCCCTTGGTGCATAAAAAGTGATTTAAAAAAAAAATTCTAGAAACCGCGAAATATTGTACAGTTAGCGTTGCTGGGAACAAAATAGTATATTCTGACTATTAGAAGTAAGAGAAAAAATAAATATTGTTTTTTTGACGGTCGAAAACTGCGTTTTTTTCAAAGGGTTCCCCCTTTGTGTATAAAAAGTGATTTTTTCAAAAAAAAAAAATGTTCTAGAAACCGCGAAATATTGTACAATTAGCGTTGCTGGGACTAAAATAGTATATTCTGACTATTAGAAATAAGAGAAAAAATAAATATCATTGTTTTTTGGACGGTCGAAAACTGCGTTTTTTTCCAAAGGGTACCCCCTTTGTGCATAAGAAGTTTTTTTCAAAAAAAAATTTCTAGAAACCGCGAAATATTGTGCAATTAGCGTTGCTGGGACTAAAATAATATATTCTGACTATTAGAAGTAAGAGAAAAAATAAATATTGTTTTTTTGACGGTCGAAAACTGCGTTTTTTTCCAAAGGGTACCCCCTTTGTGCATAAAAAGTGATTTTAAAAAAAAAAATGTTCTAGAAACCGCGAAATATTGTACAATTAGCGTTGCTCGGACCAAAATAGTATATTCTGACTATTAGAAGTAAGAGAAAAAATAAATATCATTGTTTTTTGGACGGTCGAAAACTGCGTTTTTTCCAAAGGGTACCTAGAAACCGCGAAATATTGTACGATTAGCGTTGCTGGGACTAAAATAGTATATTCTGACTATTAGAAGTAAGAGAAAAAATAAATATCATTGTTTTTTCGACGGTCGAAAACTGCGTTTTTTCCAAAGGTACCCCCTTGTGCATAAAAAGGGATTTTTCAAAAAAAAATATTCTAGAAACCGCGAAATATTGTACTCGTACTAGTATTCTGACTATTGGAAGTAAGAGAAAAAATAAATATCATTATTTTTTGACGGTCGAAAACTGCGTTTTTCCCCTTTGTACAAAAAAGTTATTTAAAAAAAAATTTCTAGAAACCGCGAAATATTGTATAATTAGCGTTGCAGGGTCTGATATAGTGCATTCCGACTATTAGAAGTATTGCAAAAATAAATATCATTGTTTTTTGGACGGTCGAAAGGGTACCCCCTTTGTGCATAAAAAGTGATTTTTTCAAAAAAAATTTCTAGAAACCGCGAAATATTGTGCAATTAGCGTTGCTGGGACTAAAATAGTATATTCTGACTATTAGAAGTAAGAGAAAAAATAAATATTGTTTTTTGACGGTCGAAAACTGCGTTTTTTTCAAAGGGTTCCCCCTTTGTGCATAAAAAGTGATTTTTTCAAAAAAAAATGTTCTAGAAACAGCGAAATATTGTACAATTAGCGTTGCTGGGACTAAAATAGTATATTATGACTATTAGAAATAAGAGAAAAAATAAATATCATTGTTTTTTGGACGGTCGAAAACTGCGTTTTTTCCAAAGGGTACCCCCTTTGTGCATAAAAATTGATTTTTTCAAAAAAAAATTCTAGAAACCGCGAAAATTGTACAATTAGCGTTGCTGGGAGTAAAATAGTATATTCTGACTATTAGAAGTAAGAGAAAAAATAAATACCATTGTTTTTTTGACGGTCGAAAACTGCGTTTTCGTTTTCGGTACCCCCTTTGTGCATAAAAATTGATTTTTTCAAAAAAAAATTCTAGAAACCGCGAAATATTGTACAATTAGCGTTGCTGGGACTAAAATAGTATATTCTGACTATTAGAAGTAAGAGAAAAAATAAATACCATTGTTTTTTTGACGGTCGAAAACTGCGTTTTCGTTTTCGGTACCCCCATTGTGCATAAAAAGTGATTTTTTCAAAAAAAATATTCTAAAAACCACGAAATATTGTACAATTACCGTTGCTGGGACTAAAATAGTATATTCTGACTTTTAGAAGTAAAAGAAAAAATAAATATCATTATTTGTTTGCTGCGTTTTTTCCAAAGGGTTCCCCCTCTGTGCATAAAAGTGATTTTTTCAAAAAAAAGAGTTCTAGAAACCGCGAAATATTGTACAATTAGCGTTGCTCGGACCAAAATAGTATATTCTGACTATTAGAAGCAAGAGAAAAAATCATTGTTTTTTGGACGGTTGAAAACTGCGTTTTCCAAAGGGTACCTAGAGACCGCAAAATATTGTACGATTACCGTTGCTGGGACTAAAATAGTATATTCTGACTATTAGAAGTAAGAGAAAAAAATAAATATCATTGTTTTTTGGACGGTCGAAAACTGCGTTTTTTCAAAGGGTACCACCCCCTTGGTGCATAAAAAGTGATTTAAAAAAAAAATTCTAGAAACCGAAATATTGTACAGTTAGCGTTGCTGGGAACAAAATAGTATATTATGACTATTAGAAGTAAGAGAAAAAATAAATATCATTGTTTTTTTGACGGTCGAAAATTGCGTTTTTTCCCTTTATGCATAAAAAGTGATTTTTTCAAAAAAAAAATTCTAGAAACCGCGAAATATTGTACAATTAGCGTTGCTGGGACTAAAATAGTATATTCTGACTATTAGAAGTAAGAGAAAAAATAAATATTGTTTTTTTGACTGTCGAAAACTGCGTTTTTTTCCAAAGGGTACCCCCTTTTTGCATAAAAAGTGATTTTTTCAAAAAAGAAATTCTAGAAACCGCGAAATATTGTACAATTAGCGTTGCTGGGACTAAAATAGTATATTCTGACTTTTAGAAGTAAGAGAAAAAATAAATATCTTTATTTGTTTGCTGCGTTTTTTCCAAAGGGTTCCCCCTCTGTGCATGAAAAGTGATTTTTTCAAAAAAAAATGTTCTAGAAACCGCGAAATATTGTACAATTAGCGTTGCTGGGACAAAAATAGTATATTCTGACTATTAGAAGTAAGAGAAAAAATAAATACCATTGTTTTTTTGACGGTCGAAAACTGCGTTTTCGTTTTCGGTACCCCCATTGTGCATAAAAAGTGATTTTTTCAAAGAAAATATTCTAAAAACCACGAAATATTGTACAATTACCGTTGCTGGGGCTAAAATAGTATATTCTGACTTTTAGAAGTAAGAGAAAAAATAAATATCATTGTTTGTTTGCTGCGTTTTTTCCAAAGGGTTCCCCCTTTGTGCATAAAAAGTGATTTTTTCAAAAAAAAATGTTCTAGAAACCGCGAAATATTGTACAATTAGCGTTGCTGGGACTAAAATAGTATATTCTGACTTTTAGAAGTAAGAGAAAAAATAAATATCATTATTTGTTTGCTGCGTTTTTTCCAAAGGGTTCCCCCTCTGTGCATGAAAAGTGATTTTTTCAAAAAAAAAATGTTCTAGAAACCGCGAAATATTGTACAATTAGCGTTGCTGGGACTAAAATAGTATATTCTGACTATTAGAAGTAAGAGAAAAAATAAATACCATTGTTTTTTTGACGGTCGAAAACTGCGTTTTCGTTTTCGGTACCCCCATTGTGCATAAAAAGTGATTTTTTCAAAAAAAATATTCTAAAAACCACGAAATATTGTACAATTACCGTTGCTGGGACTAAAATAGTATATTCTGACTTTTAGAAGTAAAAGAAAAAATAAATATCATTATTTGTTTGCTGCGTTTTTTCCAAAGGGTTCCCCCTTTGTGCATAAAAAGTGATTTTTTCAAAAAAAAATGTTCTAGAAACCGCGAAATATTGTACAATTAGCGTTGCTGGGACTAAAATAGTATATTCTGACTTTTAGAAGTAAGAGAAAAAATAAATATCATTATTTGTTTGCTGCGTTTTTTCCAAAGGGTTCCCCCTCTGTGCATGAAAAGTGATTTTTTCAAAAAAAAATGTTCTAGAAACCGCGAAATATTGTACAATTAGCGTTGCTGGGACTAAAATAGTATATTCTGACTATTAGAAGTAAGAGAAAAAATAAATACCATTGTTTTTTTGACGGTCGAAAACTGCGTTTTCGTTTTCGGTACCCCCATTGTGCATAAAAAGTGATTTTTTCAAAAAAAATATTCTAAAAACCACGAAATATTGTACAATTACCGTTGCTGGGACTAAAATAGTATATTCTGACTTTTAGAAGTAAAAGAAAAAATAAATATCATTATTTGTTTGCTGCGTTTTTTCCAAAGGGTTCCCCCTCTGTGCATGAAAAGTGATTTTTTCAAAAAAAAAAGAGTTCTAGAAACCGCGAAATATTGTACAATTAGCGTTGCTCGGACCAAAATAGTATATTCTGACTATTAGAAGCAAGAGAAAAAATCATTGTTTTTTGGACGGTTGAAAACTGCGTTTTCCAAAGGGTACCTAGAGACCGCAAAATATTGTACGATTACCGTTGCTGGGACTAAAATAGTATATTCTGACTATTAGAAGTAAGAGAAAAAAATAAATATCATTGTTTTTTGGACGGTCGAAAACTGCGTTTTTTCAAAGGGTACCACCCCCTTGGTGCATAAAAAGTGATTTAAAAAAAAAATTCTAGAAACCGAAATATTGTATAGTTAGCGTTGCTGGGAACAAAATAGTATATTATGACTATTAGAAGTAAGAGAAAAAATAAATATTGTTTTTTTGACGGTCGAAAACTGCGTTTTTTTCAAAGGGTTCCCCCTTTGTGCATAAAAAGTGATTTTTTCAAAAAAAAATGTTCTAGAAATCGCGAAATATTGTACAATTAGCGTTGCTGGGACTAAAATAGTATATTCTGACAATTAGAAATAAGAGAAAAAATAAATATCATTGTTTTTTGACGGTCGAAAATTGCGTTTTTTCCCTTTGTGCATAAAAAGTGATTTTTTCAAAAAAAAAATTTCTAGAAACCGCGAAATATTGTACAATTAGCGTTACTGGGACTAAAATAGTATATTCTGACTATTAGAAGTAACAGAAAAAATAAATATTGTTTTTTTGATTGTCGAAAACTGCGTTTTTTTTCCAAAGGGTACCCCCATTTTGCATAAAAAGTGATTTTTTCAAAAAAAAAATTCTAGAAACCGCGAAATATTGTACAATTAGCGTTGCTGGGACTAAAATAGTATATTCTGACTATTGGAAGTAAGGGAAAAATAAATATCATTGTTTTTTTGACGGTCGAAATCTGAGTTTTTTCGCTTTTTCTACATGCCCCCTGTACCGTGATTCAGTTCTTTGTCCAGGGATTTCCTTCTTCACCAGGTCAACCAGCTGTCGTCCACTCTTAGTTTCTATGAAAGACTTATCTTCTTCCTTACTACCTCTCATGAGATCATGATCAATGTACACTTTCTATCTTCATAACTTCGCCTTATTCATCGCCAATTTCTCCATGTCCGACCTCGACATCATTTTTACGAACGTCATTTCTTTCTCTTTAGACCCCAAATTAACTACCTCCTACATTTCCGCCTCGACCGGTATTTGTTTCCTTAGCCACGCTGTGATTCGGTCACTCTCCTTTTTCCATTTTCCACTCCTAATCCTTTTCTCCTTTCTGCCCTATGTTCTAATATTTTCTATGATTTCTTAATGCATTCGTTCTTCTCCTTTATTTTCCTTCCATTCTCACGCATCTTGCAATTCAGCTCTGCATTATCCAATCTTATTTCCTTAACTTATCTCATCGATTCTCTCGTCATATTCATCCTTGCCTTCTTCAAAAAAAAAATGTCCTAGAAACCGCGAAATATTGTACAATTAGTGTTGCTGGGACTAAAATAGTAAAATCATTGTTTTTTGGACGGTCGAAAACTGCGTTTTTTCCAAAGGGTACCACCCCCTTGGTGCATAAAAAGTGATTTAAAAAAAAAATTCTAGAAACCGAAATATTGTATAGTTAGCGTTGCTGGGAACAAAATAGTATATTATGACTATTAGAAGTAAGAGAAAAAATAAATATTGTTTTTTTGACGGTCGAAAACTGCGTTTTTTTCAAAGGGTTCCCCCTTTGTGCATAAAAAGTGATTTTTTCAAAAAAAAATGTTCTAGAAATCGCGAAATATTGTACAATTAGCGTTGCTGGGACTAAAATAGTATATTCTGACAATTAGAAATAAGAGAAAAAATAAATATCATTGTTTTTTGACGGTCGAAAATTGCGTTTTTTCCCTTTGTGCATAAAAAGTGATTTTTTCAAAAAAAAAATTTCTAGAAACCGCGAAATATTGTACAATTAGCGTTACTGGGACTAAAATAGTATATTCTGACTATTAGAAGTAAGAGAAAAAATAAATATTGTTTTTTTGATTGTCGAAAACTGCGTTTTTTTTCCAAAGGGTACCCCCTTTTTGCATAAAAAGTGATTTTTTCAAAAAAAAAAATTCTAGAAACCGCGAAATATTGTACAATTAGCGTTGCTGGGACTAAAATAGTATATTCTGACTATTGGAAGTAAGGGAAAAATAAATATCATTGTTTTTTTGACGGTCGAAATCTGAGTTTTTTCGCTTTTTCTACATGCCCCCTGTACCGTGATTCAGTTCTTTGTCCAGGGATTTCCTTCTTCACCAGGTCAACCAGCTGTCGTCCACTCTTAGTTTCTATGAAAGACTTATCTTCTTCCTTACTACCTCTCATGAGATCATTATCAATGTACACTTTCTATCTTCATAACTTCGCCTTATTCATCGCCAATTTCTCCATGTCCGACCTCGACATCATTTTTACGAACGTCATTTCTTTCTCTTTAGACCCCAAATTAACTACCTCCTACATTTCCGCCTCGACCGGTATTTGTTTCCTTAGCCACGCTGTGATTCGGTCACTCTCCTTTTTCCATTTTCCACTCCTAATCCTTTTCTCCTTTCTGCCCTATGTTCTAATATTTTCTATGATTTCTTAATGCATTCGTTCTTCTCCTTTATTTTCCTTCCATTCTCACGCATCTTGCAATTCAGCTCTGCATTATCCAATCTTATTTCCTTAACTTATCTCATCGATTCTCTCGTCATATTCATCCTTGCCTTCTTCAAAAAAAAATGTCCTAGAAACCGCGAAATATTGTACAATTAGCGTTGCTGGGACTAAAATAGTAAAATCATTGTTTTTTGGACGGTCGAAAACTGCGTTTTTTCCAAAGGGTACCTAGAGACCGCAAAATATTGTACGATTACCGTTGCTGGGACTAAAATAGTATATTCTGACTATTAGAAGTAAGAGAAAAAATAAATATCATTGTTTTTTGGACGGTCGAAAACTGCGTTTTTTCAAAGGGTACCACCCCCTTGGTGCATAAAAAGTGATTTAAAAAAAAAATTCTAGAAACCGCGAATTATTGTACAGTTAGCGTTGCTGGGAACAAAATAGTATATTCTGACTATTAGAAGTAAGAGAAAAAATAAATATTGTTTTTTTGACGGTCGAAAACTGCGTTTTTTTCAAAGGGTTCCCCCTTTGTGCATAAAATGTGATTTTTTCAAAAAAAAAAATGTTCTAGAAACCGCGAAATATTGTACAATTAGCGTTGCTGGGACTAAAATAGTATATTCTGACTATTAGAAATAAGAGTAAAAATAAATATCATTGTTTTTTTGACGGTCGAAAACTGCGTTTTCGTTTTCGGTACCCCCATTGTGCATAAAAAGTGATTTTTTCAAAGAAAATATTCTAAAAACCACGAAATATTGTACAATTACCGTTGCTGGGGCTAAAATAGTATATTCTGACTTTTAGAAGTAAGAGAAAAAATAAATATCATTGTTTGTTTGCTGCGTTTTTTTCCAAAGGGTTCCCCCTTTGTGCATAAAAAGTGATTTTTTCAAAAAAAAATGTTCTAGAAACCGCGAAATATTGTACAATTAGCGTTGCTGGGACTAAAATAGTATATTCTGACTTTTAGAAGTAAGAGAAAAAATAAATATCATTTTTTTTGCTGCGTTTTGTCCAAAGGGTTCCCCTTTTGTGCATAAAAAGTGATTTTTTCAAAAAAAAAAATGTTCTAGAAACCGCGAAATATTGTACAATTAGCGTTACTGTGACTAAAATAGTATATTCTGACTATTAGAAGTAAGGGAAGAAATAAATATCATTGTTTTTTGGACGGTCGAAAACTGCGTTTTTTCCAAAGGGTACCCCTTTTGTGCATAAAAAGTGATTTTTTCAAAAAAAAATTTCTAGAAACCGCGAAATATTGTGCAATTAGCGTTTCTGGGACTAAAATAGTATATTCTGACTATTAGAAGTAAGAGAAAAAATAAATATTGTTTTTTTGACGGTCGAAAACTGCGTTTTTTTCAAAGGGTTCCCCCTTTGTGCATAAAAAGTGATTTTTTCAAAAAAAAATGTTCTAGAAACAGCGAAATATTGTACAATTAGCGTTGCTGGGACTAAAATAGTATATTATGACTATTAGAAATAAGAGAAAAAATAAATATCATTGTTTTTTGGACGGTCGAAAACTGCGTTTTTTCCAAAGGGTACCCCCTTTGTGCATAAAAATTGATTTTTTCAAAAAAAAATTCTAGAAACCGCGAAATATTGTACAATTAGCGTTGCTGGGACTAAAATAGTATATTCTGACTATTAGAAGTAAGAGAAAAAATAAATACCATTGTTTTTTTGACGGTCGAAAACTGCGTTTTCGTTTTCGGTACCCCCATAGTGCATAAAAGGGATTTTTTCAAAAAAAATATTCTAAAAACCACGAAATATTGTACAATTACCGTTGCTGGGACTAAAATAGTATATTCTGACTTTTAGAAGTAAAAGAAAAAATAAATATCATTATTTGTTTGCTGCGTTTTTTCCAAAGGGTTCCCCCTCTGTGCAAGAAAAGTGATTTTTTCAAAAAAAAAAAATGTTCTAGAAACCGCGAAATATTGTACAATTAGCGTTGCTCGGACCAAAATAGTATATTCTGACTATTAGAAGTAAGAGAAAAAATCATTGTTTTTTGGACGGTCGAAAACTGCGTTTTTCCAAAGGGTACCTAGAGACCGCAAAATATTGTACGATTACCGTTGCTGGGACTAAAATAGTATATTCTGACTATTAGAAGTAAGAGAAAAAAATAAATATCATTGTTTTTTGGACGGCCGAAAACTGCGTTTTTTCCAAAGGGTACCTAGAAACCGCGAAATATTGTACTCGTACTAGTATTCTGACTATTAGAAGTCAGAGAAAAAATAAATATCATTGTTTTTTGACGGTCGAAAACTGCGTTTTTCCCCTTTGTACAAAAAAGTTATTTAAAAAAAAATTTCTAGAAACCGCGAAATATTGTATAATTAGCGTTGCAGGGTCTGACATAGTTCATTTCGACTATTAGAAGTATTGCAAAAATAAATATCATTGTTTTTTGGACGGTCGAAAGGGTACCCCCTTTGTGCATAAAAAGTGATTTTTTAAAAAGAAATATTGTGTTAGTGACGATCGAAAACTGCGTTTTTCCAAAGGGTTCCCCCTTTGTGCATAAAAAGTGATTTTTTCAAAAAAAATCTAGAAACCGCGAAATATTGTACAATTAGCGTTACTGTGACTAAAATAGTATATTCTGACTATTAGAAGTAAGGGAAGAAATAAACATCATTGTTTTTTTGACGGTCGAAAATTGCGTTTTTTCCCTTTGTGCATAAAAAGTGATTTTTTCAAAAAAAAAAAATTCTTGAAACCGCGAAATATTGTACAATTAGCGTTGCTGGGACTAAAATAGTATATTCTGACTATTGGAAGTAAGGGAAAAATAAATATCATTGTTTTTTTGACGGTCGAAATCTGAGTTTTTTCCCTTGTTCTACATGCCCCCTGTACCGTGATTCAGTTCTTTGTCCAGGGATTTCCTTCTTCACCAGGTCAACCAGCTGTCGTCCACTCTTAGTTTCTATGAAAGACTCATCTTCTTCCTTACTACCTCTCATGAGATCATGATCAATGTACACTTTCTATCTTCATAACTTCGCCTTATTCATCGCCAATTTCTCCATGTCCGACCTCGACATCATTTTTACGAACGTCATTTCTTTCCCTTTAGACCCCAAATTAACTACCTCCTACATTTCCGCCTCGACCGGTATTTGTTTCCTTAGCCACGCTGTGATTCGCTCACTCTCCTTTTTCCATTTTCCACTCCTAATCCTTTTCTCCTTTCTGTCCTATGTTCTAATATTTTCTATGATTTCTTAATGCATTCGTTCTTCTCCTTTATTTTCCTTCCATTCTCACGCATCTTGCAATTCAGCTCTGCATTATCCAATCTTATTTCCTTAACTTATCTCATCGATTCTCTCGTCATATTCATCCTTGCCTTCTTCAAAAAAAAATGTCCTAGAAACCGCGAAATATTGTACAATTAGCGTTGCTGGGACTAAAATAATTTTTTGGACGGTCGAAAACTGCGTTTTTTCCAAAGGGTACCTAGAGACCGCAAAATATTGTACGATTACCGTTGCTGGGACTAAAATAGTATATTCTGACTATTAGAAGTAAGAGAAAAAATAAATATTGTTTTTTTGACGGTCGAAAACTGCGTTTTTTTCAAAGGGTTCCCCCTTTGTGCATAAAATGTGATTTTTTCAAAAAAAAAATGTTCTAGAAACCGCGAAATATTGTACAATTAGCGTTGCTGGGACTAAAATAGTATATTCTGACTATTAGAAATAAGAGTAAAAATAAATATCATTGTTTTTTTGACGGTCGAAAACTGCGTTTTCGTTTTCGGTACCCCCATTGTGCATAAAAAGTGATTTTTTCAAAGAAAATATTCTAAAAACCACGAAATATTGTACAATTACCGTTGCTGGGGCTAAAATAGTATATTCTGACTTTTAGAAGTAAGAGAAAAAATAAATATCATTGTTTGTTTGCTGCATTTTTTCCAAAGGGTTCCCCCTTTGTGCATAAAAAGTGATTTTTTCAACAAAAAAATGTTCTAGAAACCGCGAAATATTGTACAATTAGCGTTGCTCGGACCAAAATAGTATATTCTGACTATTAGAAGTAAGAGAAAAAATAAATATCATTGTTTGTTTGCTGCATTTTTTCCAAAGGGTTCCCCCTTTGTGCATAAAAAGTGATTTTTTCAACAAAAAAATGTTCTAGAAACCGCGAAATATTGTACAATTAGCGTTGCTCGGACCAAAATAGTATATTCTGACTATTAGAAATAAGAGAAAAAATAAATATCATTGTTTTTTTGGACGGTCGAAAACTGCGTTTTTTCCAAAGGGTACCCCCTTTGTGCATAAAAATTGATTTCTTCAAAAACAAATTCTAGAAACCGCGAAATATTGTACAATTAGCGTTGCTCGGACCAAAATAGTATATTCTGACTATTAGAAATAAGAGAAAAAATAAATATCATTGTTTTTTTGACGGTCGAAAACTGCGTCTTTTCCAAAGGGTTCCCCCTTTGTGTATAAAAAGTGATTTTTTCAAAAAAAATGTTCTAGAAACCGCGAAATATTGTACAATTAGCGTTGCTGGGACTAAAATAGTATATTCTGACTATTAGAAATAAGAGAAAAAATAAATATCATTGTTTTTTGGACGGTCGAAAACTGCGTTTTTTTCCAAAGGGTACCACCCCCTTTGTGCATAAAAAGTGATTTTTTCAAAAAAAAAAAAAATCTAGAAACCGCGAAATATTGTACAATTAGCGTTGCTGGGATTAAAATAGTATATTCTGACTATTAGAAGTAAGAGAAAAAATAAATATTGTTTTTTTGACGGTCGAAAACTGGGTTTTTTTCCAAAGGGTACCCCCTTTGTGCATAAAAAGTGATTTTTTCAAAAAAAAAAAAAATCTAGAAACCGCGAAATATTGTACAATTAGCGTTGCTGGGACTAAAATAGTATATTCTGACTATTAGAAGTAAGAGAGAAAAATAAATATCATTGTTTTTTGGACGGTCGAAAACTGCGTTTTTTCAAAGGGTACCACCCCCTTTGTGCATAAAAAGTGATTTTTTCAAAAAAAAAAAAAAATCTAGAAACCGCAAAATATTGTACAATTAGCGTTGCTGGGATTAAAATAGTATATTCTGACTGTTAGAAGTAAGAGAAAAAATAAATATCATTGTTTTTTGGACGGTCGAAAACTGCGTTTTTTCCAAAGGGTTCCCCCTTTGTGCATAAAAAGTGATTTTTTCAAAAAAAAAATGTTGTAGAAACCGCGAAATATTGTACAATTAGCGTTGCTCGGACCAAAATAGTATATTCTGACTATTAGAAGTAAGAGAAAAAATAAATATCATTGTTTTTTGGACGGTCGAAAACTGCGTTTTTTCCAAAGGGTACCTAGAAACCGCGAAATATTGTACGATTAGCGTTGCTGGGACTAAAATAGTATATTCTGACTATTAGAAGTAAGAGAAAAAATAAATATCATTGTTTTTTCGACGGTCGAAAACTGCGTTTTTTCCAAAGGGTTCCCCCTTTGTGTATAAAAAGTGATTTTTTCAACAAAAAAATGTTCTAGAGACCGCGAAATATTGTACAATTAGCGTTGCTGGGACTAAAATAGTATATTCTGACTATTAGAAGTAAGAGAAAAAATAAATATTGTTTTTTTGACGGTCGAAAACTGCGTTTTTTTTCAAAGGGTTCCCCCTTTGTGCATAAAAAGTGATTTTTTTCAAAAAAAAAATGTTCTAGAAACCGCGAAATATTGTACAATTAGCGTTGCTGGGACTAAAATAGTATATTCTGACTATTAGAAGTAAGAGAAAAAATAAATATCATTGTTTTTTTGACGGTCGAAAACTGCGTCTTTTCCAAAGGGTACCTAGAAACCGCGAAATATTGTATAATTAGCGTTGCAGGGTCTGACATAGTGCATTCCGATTATTAGAAGTATTGCAAAAATAAATATCATTGTTTTTTGGACGGTCGAAAGGGTACCCCCTTTGTGCATAAAAAGTGATTTTTTAAAAAGAAATATTGTGTTAGTGACGATAGAAAACTGCGTTTTTTCCAAAGGGAAAAAATAAATATCATTGTTTTTTTGACGGTCGAAAACTGCGTCTTTTCCAAAGGGTACCTAGAAACCGCGAAATATTGTATAATTAGCGTTGCAGGGTCTGACATAGTGCATTCCGATTATTAGAAGTATTGCAAAAATAAATATCATTGTTTTTTGGACGGTCGAAAGGGTACCCCCTTTGTGCATAAAAAGTGATTTTTTAAAAAGAAATATTGTGTTAGTGACGATAGAAAACTGCGTTTTTTCCAAAGGGTTCCCCCTTTGTGCATAAAAAGTGATTTTTTCAAAAAAAATTGTAGAAACCGCGAAATATTGTACAATTAGCGTTACTGTGACTAAAATAGTATATTCTGACTATTAGAAGTAAGGGAAAAAATAAATATCATTGTTTTTTTGACGGTCGAAAATTGCGTTTTTTCCCTTTGTGCATAAAAAGTGATTTTTCAAAAAAAAAAATTTCTAGAAACCGCGAAATATTGTACAATTAGCGTTGCTGGGACTAAAATAGTATATTCTGACTATTAGAAATAAGAGAAAAAATAAATATCATTGTTTTTTGGACTGTCGAAAACTGCATTTTTTCCAAAGGGTACCTACCCTCTTTGTGCATAAAAATTGATTTTTTCAAAAAAAAAATTCTAGAAACCGCGAAATATTGTACAATTAGCGTTGCTGGGACTAAAATAGTATATTCTGACTATTAGAAATAAGAGAAAAAATAAATATCATTGTTTTTTGACGGTCGAAAACTGCGTTTTTTTCAAAGGGTACCATCCCCTTTGTGCATAAAAAGTGATTTTTTCAAAAAAAAAAAAAAAAATTCTAGAAACCGCGAGATATTGTATAATTAGCGTTGCAGGGTCTGAAATACTGCATTCTGATTATTAGAAGTATTGCAAAAATAAATATCATTGTTTTTTGGACGGTCGAAAACTGCGTTTTTCCAAAGGGTACCCCCTTTGTGCATAAAAAGTGATTTTTCAAAAAAAAAAATTTCTAGAAACCGCGAAATATTGTACAACTAGCGTTGCTGGGACTAAAATAGTATATTCTGACTATTAGAAGTAAGGGAAAAAATAACTATCATTGGGTTTTTGACGGTCGAAAACTGTGTTTTTTCCAAAGGGTACCCCCTTTGTGCATAAAAATTGATTTTTTCAAAAAAAAAAAAAAAATTCTAGAAACCGCGAGATATTGTATAATTAGCGTTGCAGGGTCTGAAATACTGCATTCTGATTATTAGAAGTATTGCAAAAATAAATATCATTGTTTTTTGGACGGTCGAAAACTGCGTTTTTCCAAAGGGTACCCCCTTTGTGCATAAAAAGTGATTTTTCAAAAAAAAAATTTCTAGAAATCGCGAAATATTGTACAATTAGCGTTGCTGGGACTAAAATAGTATATTCTGACTATTAGAAGTAAGAGAAAAAATAAATATCATTGTTTTTTTGACGGTCGAAAACTGCGTTTTCGTTTTCGGTACCCCCATTGTGCATAAAAAGTGATTTTTTCAAAAAAAATATTCTAAAAACCACGAAATATTGTACAATTAGCGTTGCTGGGAGTAAAATAGTATATTCTGACTATTAGAAGTAAGAGAAAAAATAAATATCATTTTTTGCTGCGTTTTTTCCAAAGGGATTTTTTCAAAAAAAATTGTTCTAGAAACCGCGAAATATTGTACAATTAGCGTTGCTCGGACCAAAATAGTATATTCTGACTATTAGAAGTAAGAGAAAAAATAAATATCATTGTTTTTTGGACGGTCGAAAACTGCGTTTTTTCCAAAGGGTACCTACCCCCTTTGTGCATAAAAATTTATTTTTTCAAAAAAAAATTCTAGAAACCGCGAAATATTGTACAATTAGCGTTGCTGGGACTAAAATAGTATATTCTGACTATTAGAAATAAGAGAAAAAATAAATATCATTGTTTTTTGGACGGTCGAAAACTGCGTTTTTTCCAAAGGGTACCCCCTTTGTGCATAAAAATTGATTTCTTCAAAAACAAATTCTAGAAACCCCGAAATATTGTACAATTAGCGTTGCTGGGACTAAAATAGTATATTCTGACTATTAGAAGTAAGAGAAAAAATAAATATCATTGTTTTTTTGACGGTCGAAAACTGCGTCTTTTCCAAAGGGTTCCCCCTTTGTGTATAAAAAGTGATTTTTTCAAAAAAAATGTTCTAGAAACCGCGAAATATTGTACAATTAGCGTTGCTGGGACTAAAATAGTATATTCTGACTATTAGAAATAAGAGAAAAAATAAATATCATTGTTTTTTGGACGGTCGAAAACTGCGTTTTTTCCAAAGGGTACCCCCTTGTGCATAAAAAGGGATTTTTCAAAAAAAAAATATTCTAGAAATCGCGAAATATTGTACTCGTACTAGTATTCTGACTATTAGAAGTAAGAGAAAAAATAAATATCATTGTTTTTTGACGGTCGAAAACTGCGTTTCTCCCCTTTGTACAAAAAAGTTATTTAAAAAAAAAATTCTAGAAACCGCGAAATATTGTATAATTAGCGTTGCAGGGTCTGACATAGTGCATTCCGACTATTAGAAGTATTGCAAAAATAAATATCATTGTTTTTTGGACGGTCGAAAGGGTACCCCCTTTGTGCATAAAAAGTGATTTTTTAAAAAGAAATATTGTGTTAGTGACGATCGAAAACTGCGTTTTTTCCAAAGGGTTCCCCCTTTGTGTATAAAAAGTGATTTTTTCAAAAAAAATTCTAGAAACCGCGAAATATTGTACAATTAGCGTTACTGTGACTAAAATAGTATATTCTGACTATTAGAAGTAAGGGAAAAAATAAATATCATTATTTTTTGGACTGTCGAAAACTGCGTTTTCGTTTTCGGTACCCCCATTGTGCATAAAACGTGATTTTTTCAAAAAAAATATTCTAAAAACCACGAAATATTGTACAATTACGGTTGCTGGGACTAAAATAGTATATTCTGACTTTTAGAAGTAAGAGAAAAAATAAATATCATTATTTGTTTGCTGCGTTTTTTCCAAAGGGTTCCCCCTCTGTGCATGAAAAGTGATTGCTCGGACCAAAATAGTATATTCTGACAAGTTTTTTTGACGGTCGAAATCTGCGTTTTTTCCCTTGTTCTACATGCCCCCTGTACCGTGATTCAGTTCTTTGTCCAGGGATTTCCTTCTTCACCAGGTCAACCAGCTGTCGTCCACTCTTAGTTTCTATGAAAGATTCATATTCTTCCTTACTACCTCTCATGAGATCATGATCAATGTACACTTTCTGTCTTCATAACATCGCCTTATTCATCGCCAATTTCTCCATGTCCGACCTCGACATCATTTTTACGAACGTTATTTCTACCCCAAATTAACTACCTCCTACATTTCCGCCTCGACCGGTATTTGTTTCCTTAGCCACGCTGTGATTCGCTCACTCTCCTTTTTCCATTTTCCACTCCTAATCCTTTTCTCCTTTCTGCGCTATGTTCTAATATTTTCTATGATTTCTTAATGCATTCGTTCTTCTTCTTTATTTTCCTTCCATTCTCATGCATCTTGCAATTCAGCTCTGCATTATCCAATCTTATTTCCTTAACTTATCTCATCGATTCTCTCGTCATATTCATCCTTGCCTTCTTCAAAAAAAAAAATGTTCTAGAAACCGCGAAATATTGTACAATTGGCGTTGCTGGGACTAAAATAGTATATTCTGACTATTAGCGTTGCTGGGAGTAAAATAGTATATTCTGACTATTAGAAGTAAGAGCAAAAATAAATATCATTTTCTTGCTGCGTTTTTTCCAAAGGGTTCCCCCTTTGTGCATAAAAAGTGATTTTTTCAACAAAAAATGTTCTAGAAACCGCGAAATATTGTACAATTAGCGTTGCTCGGACCAAAATAGTATATTCTGACTATTAGAAATAAGAGAAAAAATAAATATCATTGTTTTTTTTGGACGGTCGAAAACTGCGTTTTCTCCAAAGGGTACCCCCTTTGTGCATAAAAATTGATTTCTTCAAAAACAAATTCTAGAAACCGCGAAATATTGTACAATTAGCGTTGCTGGGACTAAAATAGTATATTCTGACTATTAGAAGTAAGAGAAAAAATAAATATCATTGTTTTTTTGACGGTCGAAAACTGCGTCTTTTCCAAAGGGTTCCCCCTTTGTGTATAAAAAGTGATTTTTTCAAAAAAAAAATGTTCTAGAAACCGCGAAATATTGTACAATTAGCGTTGCTGGGACTAAAATAGTATATTCTGACTATTAGAAATAAGAGAAAAAATAAATATCATTGTTTTCTGGACGGTCGAAAACTGCGTTTTTTTTCCAAAGGGTACCCCCTTGTGCATAAAAAGGGATTTTTCAAAAAAAAATATTCTAGAAACCGCGAAATATTGTACTCGTACTAGTATTCTGACTATTAGAAGTAAGAGAAAAAATAAATATCATTGTTTTTTGACGGTCGAAAACTGCGTTTCTCCCCTTTGTACAAAAAAGTTATTTAAAAAAAAAATTCTAGAAACCGCGAAATATTGTATAATTAGCGTTGCAGGGTCTGACATAGTGCATTCTGACTATTAGAAGTATTGCAAAAATAAATATCATTGTTTTTTGGACGGTCGAAAGGGTACCCCCTTTGTGCATAAAAAGTGATTTTTTCAAAAAAAAATTTCTAGAAACCGCGAAATATTGTGCAATTAGCGTTGCTGGGACTAAAATAGTATATTCTGACTATTAGAAGTAAGAGAAAAAATAAATATTGTTTTTTTGACGGTCGTAAACTGCGTTTTTTCAAAGGGTTCCCCCTTTGTGCATAAAAAGTGATTTTTTCAAAAAAAAATGTTCTAGAAACCGCGAAATATTGTACAATTAGCGTTGCTGGGACTAAAATAGTATATTCTGACTATTAGAAATAAGAGAAAAAATAAATATCATTGTTTTTTGGACGGTCGAAAACTGCGTTTTTTTCCAAAGGGTACCCCCTTTGTGCATAAAAAGTGATTTTTTCAAAAAAAAAAAAAATCTAGAAACCGCGAAATATTGTACAATTAGCGTTGCTGGGTCTAAAATAGTATATTCTGACTATTAGAAGTAAGAGAAAAAAATAAATATCATTGTTTTTTGGACGGTCGAAAACTGCGTTTTTTCAAAGGGTACCACCGCCTTTGTGCATAAAAAGTGATTTTTTCAAAAAAAAAAAAAAAAATCTAGAAACCGCGAAATATTGTACAATTAGCGTTGCTGGGACTAAAATAGTATATTCTGACTGTTAGAAGTAAGAGAAAAAAAAATGTCATTGTTTTTTGGACGGTCGAAAACTGCGTTTTTTCCAAAGGGTTCCCCCTTTGTGCATAAAAAGTGATTTTTTCAAAAAAAAATGTTCTAGAAACCGCGAAATATTGTACAATTAGCGTTGCTCGGACCAAAATAGTATATTCTGACTATTAGAAGTAAGAGAAAAAATAAATATCATTGTTTTTTGGACGGTCGAAAACTGCGTTTTTTCCAAAGGGTACCTAGAAACCGCGAAATATTGTACGATTAGCGTTGCTGGGACTAAAATAGTATATTCTGACTATTAGAAGTAAGAGAAAAAATAAATATCATTGTTTTTTTGACGGTCGAAAACTGCGTTTTCGTTTTCGGTACCCCCATTGTGCATAAAAAGTGATTTTTTCAAAAAAAATATTCTAAAAACCACGAAATATTGTACAATTAGCGTTGCTAGGAGTAAAATAGTATATTCTGACTATTAGAAGTAAGAGAAAAAATAAATATCATTTTTTTGCTGCGTTTTTTCCAAAGGGTTCCCCCTTTGTGCATAAAAAGTGATTTTTTCAACAAAAAAATGTTCTAGAAACCGCGAAATATTGTACAATTAGCGTTGCTCGGACCAAAATAGTATATTCTGACTATTAGAAGTAAGAGAAAAAATAAATATCATTGTTTTTTTGGACGGTCGAAAACTGCGTTTTTTCCAAAGGGTACCCCTTTGTGCATAAAAATTGATTTCTTCAAAAACAAATTCTAGAAACCGCGAAATATTGTACAATTACCGTTGCTGGGACTAAAATAGTATATTCTGACTATTAGAAATAAGAGAAAAAATAAATATCATTGTTTTTTTGACGGTCGAAAACTGCGTCTTTTCCAAAGGGTTCCCCCTTTGTGTATAAAATGTGATTTTTTCAAAAAAAAATGTTCTAGAAACCGCGAAATATTGTACAATTAGCGTTGCTGGGACTAAAATAGTATATTCTGACTATTAGAAATAAGAGAAAAAATAAATATCATTGTTTTTTGGACGGTCGAAAACTGCGTTTTTTTCCAAAGGGTACCCCCTTGTGCATAAAAAGGGATTTTTCAAAAAAAAATATTCTAGAAACCGCGAAATATTGTACTCGTACTAGTATTCTGACTATTAGAAGTACGAGAAAAAATAAATATCATTGTTTTTTGACGGTCGAAAACTGCGTTTTTCCCCTTTGTTCAAAAAAGTTATTTAAAAAAAAATTTCTAGAAACCGCGAAATATTGTATAATTAGCGTTGCAGGGTCTGACATAGTGCATTCCGACTATTAGAAGTATTGCAAAAATAAATATCATTGTTTTTTGGACGGTCGAAAGGGTACCCCCTTTGTGCATAAAAAGTTATTTTTTAAAAAGAAATATTGTGTTAGTGACGATCGAAAACTGCGTTTTTTCCAAAGGGTTCCCCCTTTGTGCATAAAAAGTGATTTTTTCAAAAAAAATTCTAGAAACCGCGAAATATTGTACAATTAGCGTTACTGTGACTAAAATAGTATATTCTGACTATTAGAAGTAAGAGAAAAAATAAATATCATTGTTTTTTCGACGGTCGAAAACTGCGTTTTTTCCAAAGGGTACCTAGAGACCGCAAAATATTGTACGATTACCGTTGCTGGGACTAAAATAGTATATTCTGACTATTAGAAATAAGAGAAAAAATAAATATCATTGTTTTTTGGACGGTCGAAAACTGCGTTTTTTTCCAAAGGGTACCCCCTTTGTGCATAAAAATTGATTTCTTCAAAAACAAATTCTAGAAACCGCGAAATATTGTACAATTAGCGTTGCTGGGACTAAAATAGTATATTCTGACTATTAGAAGTAAGAGAAAAAATAAATATCATTGTTTTTTTGACGGTCGAAAACTGCGTCTTTTCCAAAGGGTTCCCCCTTTGTGTATAAAATGTGATTTTTTCAAAAAAAAATGTTCTAGAAACCGCGAAATATTGTACAATTAGCGTTGCTGGGACTAAAATAGTATATTCTGACTATTAGAAATAAGAGAAAAAATAAATATCATTGTTTTTTGGACGGTCGAAAACTGCGTTTTTTTCCAAAGGGTACCCCCTTGTGCATAAAAAGGGATTTTTCAAAAAAAAATATTCTAGAAACCGCGAAATATTGTACTCGTACTAGTATTCTGACTATTAGAAGTACGAGAAAAAATAAATATCATTGTTTTTTGACGGTCGAAAACTGCGTTTTTCCCCTTTGTTCAAAAAAGTTATTTAAAAAAAAATTTCTAGAAACCGCGAAATATTGTATAATTAGCGTTGCAGGGTCTGACATAGTGCATTCCGACTATTAGAAGTATTGCAAAAATAAATATCATTGTTTTTTGGACGGTCGAAAGGGTACCCCCTTTGTGCATAAAAAGTTATTTTTTAAAAAGAAATATTGTGTTAGTGACGATCGAAAACTGCGTTTTTTCCAAAGGGTTCCCCCTTTGTGCATAAAAAGTGATTTTTTCAAAAAAAATTCTAGAAACCGCGAAATATTGTACAATTAGCGTTACTGTGACTAAAATAGTATATTCTGACTATTAGAAGTAAGAGAAAAAATAAATATCATTGTTTTTTCGATGGTCGAAAACTGCGTTTTTTCCAAAGGGTACCTAGAGACCGCAAAATATTGTACGATTACCGTTGCTGGGACTAAAATAGTATATTCTGACTATTAGAAATAAGAGAAAAAATAAATATCATTGTTTTTTGGACGGTCGAAAACTGCGTTTTTTTCCAAAGGGTTCCCCCTTTGTGCATAAAAAGTGATTTTTTCAAAAAAAAAAATGTTCTAGAAACCGCGAAATATTGTACAATTAGCGTTGCTCGGACCAAAATAGTATATTCTGACTATTAGAAGTAAGAGAAAAAATAAATATCTTTGTTTTTTGGACGGTTGAAAACTGCGTTTTTTCCAAAGGGTACCTAGAAACCGCGAAATATTGTACGATTAGCGTTGCTGGGACTAATATAGTATATTCTGACTATTAGAAGTAAGAGAAAAAATAAATATCATTGTTTTTTCGACGGTCGAAAACTGCGTTTTTTTCCAAAGGGTACCCCCTTGTGCATAAAAAGGGATTTTACAAAAAAAAATATTCTAGAAACCGCGAAATATTGTACTCGTACTAGTATTCTGACTATTAGAAGTAAGAGAAAAAATAAATATCAATGTTTTTTGACGGTCGAAAACTGCGTTTTTCCCCTTTGTACAAAAAAGTTATTTAAAAAAAAATTTCTAGAAACCGCGAAATATTGTATAATTAGCGTTGCAGGGTCTGACATAGTGCATTCCGACTATTAGAAGTATTGCAAAAATAAATATCATTGTTTTTTGGACGGTCGAAAGGGTACCCCCTTTGTGTATAAAAAGTGATTTTTTAAAAAGAAATATTGTGTTAGTGACGATCGAAAACTGCGTTTTTTTCCAAAGGGTTTCCCCTTTGTGCATAAAAAGTGATTTTTTCAAAAAAAATTCTAGAAACCGCGAAATATTGTACAATTAGCGTTACTGTGACTAAAATAGTATATTCTGACTATTGATATACTGACACCCCCTTGGTGCATAAAAAGTGATTAAAAAAAAAAATTCTAGAAACCGCGAAATATTGTACAGTTAGCGTTGCTGGGAACAAAATAGTATATTCTGACTATTAGAAGTAAGAGAAAAAATAAATATTGTTTTTTTGACGGTCGAAAACTGCGTTTTTTTCAAAGGGTTCCCCCTTTGTGATTTTTTCAAAAAAAAATGTTCTAGAAACCGCGAAATATTGTACAATTAGCGTTGCTGGAACTAAAATAGTATATTCTGACTATTAGAAATAAGAGAAAAAATAAATATCATTGTTTTTTGGACGGTCAAAAACTGCGTTTTTTTCCAACGGGTACCCCCTTTGTGCATAAAAGGTGATTTTTTCAAAGTATATTCTGACTGTTAGAAGTAAGAGAAAAAATAAATATCATTGTTTTTTGGACGGTCGAAAACTGCGTTTTTTTCCAAAGGGTTCCCCCTTTGTGTATAAAAAGTTATTTTTTCAAAAAAAATGTTCTAGAAACCGCGAAATATTGTGCAATTAGCGTTGCTGGGACTAAAATAGTATATTCTGACTATTAGAAGTAAGAGAAAAAATAAATATTGTTTTTTTGACGGTCGAAAAATGCGTTTTTTTTTCAAAGGGTTCCCCCTTTGTGCATAAAAATTGATTTTTTCAAAAAAAAATTCTAGAAACCGCGAAATATTGTACAATTAGCGTTGCTGGGACTAAAATAGTATATTCTGACTATTAGAAGTAAGAGAAAAAATAAATACCATGGTTTTTTTGACGGTCGAAAACTGCGTTTTCGTTTTCGGTACCCCCATTGTGCATAAAAAGTGATTTTTCCAAAAAAAATATTCTAAAAACCACGAAATATTTGACAATTACCGTTGCTGGGACTAAAATAGTATATTCTGACTTTTAGAAGTAAGAGAAAAAATAAATATCATTAATTGTTTGCTGCGTTTTTTCCAAAGGGTTCCCCCTCTGTGCATGAAAAGTGATTTTTTCAAAAAAAAAAATGTTCTAGAAACCGCGAAATATTGTACAATTAGCGTTGCTCGGACCAAAATAGTATATTCTGACTATTAGAAATAAGAGAAAAAATCATTGTTTTTTGGACGGTCGAAAACTGCGTTTTTTCCAAAGGGTACCTAGAGACCGCAAAATATTGTACGATTACCGTTGCTGGGACTAAAATAGTATATTCTGACTATTAGAAGTAAGAGAAAAAAATAAATATCATTGTTTTTTGGACGGTCGAAAACTGCGTTTTTTCAAAGGGTACCACCCCCTTGGTGCATAAAAAGTGATTTAAAAAAAAAATTCTAGAAACCGCGAAATATTGTACAGTTAGCGTTGCTGGGAACAAAATAGTATATTCTGACTATTAGAAGTAAGAGAAAAAATAAATATTGTTTTTTTGACGGTCGAAAACTGCGTTTTTTTCAAAGGGTTCCCCCTTTGTGTATAAAAAGTGATTTTTTCAAAAAAAAAAAATGTTCTAGAAACCGCGAAATATTGTACAATTAGCGTTGCTGGGACTAAAATAGTATATTCTGACTATTAGAAATAAGAGAAAAAATAAATATCATTGTTTTTTGGACGGTCGAAAACTGCGTTTTTTTCCAAAGGGTACCCCCTTTGTGCATAAGAAGTGATTTTTTCAAAAAAAAATTTCTAGAAACCGCGAAATATTGTGCAATTAGCGTTGCTGGGACTAAAATAATATATTCTGACTATTAGAAGTAAGAGAAAAAATAAATATTGTTTTTTTGACGGTCGAAAACTGCGTTTTTTTCAAAGGGTTCCCCCTTTGTGCATAAAAAGTGATTTTTTCAAAAAAAAAAAATGTTCTAGAAACCGCGAAATATTGTACAATTAGCGTTGCTGGGACTAAAATAGTATATTCTGACTATTAGAAATAAGAGAAAAAATAAATATCATTGTTTTTTGGACGGTCGAAAACTGCGTTTTTTTCCAAAGGGTACCCCCTTTGTGCATAAAAAGTGATTAAAAAAAAAAAAATCTAGAAACCGCGAAATATTGTACAATTAGCGTTGCTGGGACTAAAATAGTATATTCTGACTATTAGAAATAAGAGAAAAAATAAATATCATTGTTTTTTGGACGGTCGAAAACTGCGTTTTTTTCCAAAGGGTACCCCCTTTGTGCATAAAAAGTGATTAAAAAAAAAAAAAATCTAGAAACCGCGAAATATTGTACAATTAGCGTTGCTGGGACTAAAATAGTATATTCTGACTGTTAGAAGTAAGAGAAAAAATAAATATCATTGTTTTTTGGACGGTCGAAAACTGCGTTTTTTTCCAAAGGGTTCCCCCTTTGTGTATAAAAAGTTATTTTTTCAAAAAAAATGTTCTAGAAACCGCGAAATATTGTGCAATTAGCGTTGCTGGGACTAAAATAGTATATTCTGACTATTAGAAGTAAGAGAAAAAATAAATATTGTTTTTTTGACGGTCGAAAAATGCGTTTTTTTTCAAAGGGTTCCCCCTTTGTGCATAAAAATTGATTTTTTCAAAAAAAAATTCTAGAAACCGCGAAATATTGTACAATTAGCGTTGCTGGGACTAAAATAGTATATTCTGACTATTAGAAGTAAGAGAAAAAATAAATACCATGGTTTTTTTGACGGTCGAAAACTGCGTTTTCGTTTTCGGTACCCCCATTGTGCATAAAAAGTGATTTTTCCAAAAAAAATATTCTAAAAACCACGAAATATTTGACAATTACCGTTGCTGGGACTAAAATAGTATATTCTGACTTTTAGAAGTAAGAGAAAAAATAAATATCATTAATTGTTTGCTGCGTTTTTTCCAAAGGGTTCCCCCTCTGTGCATGAAAAGTGATTTTTTCAAAAAAAAAAAATGTTCTAGAAACCGCGAAATATTGTACAATTAGCGTTGCTCGGACCAAAATAGTATATTCTGACTATTAGAAATAAGAGAAAAAATCATTGTTTTTTGGACGGTCGAAAACTGCGTTTTTTCCAAAGGGTACCTAGAGACCGCAAAATATTGTACGATTACCGTTGCTGGGACTAAAATAGTATATTCTGACTATTAGAAGTAAGAGAAAAAAATAAATATCATTGTTTTTTGGACGGTCGAAAACTGCGTTTTTTCAAAGGGTACCACCCCTTGGTGCATAAAAAGTGATTTAAAAAAAAAATTCTAGAAACCGCGAAATATTGTACAGTTAGCGTTGCTGGGAACAAAATAGTATATTCTGACTATTAGAAGTAAGAGAAAAAATAAATATTGTTTTTTTGACGGTCGAAAACTGCGTTTTTTTCAAAGGGTTCCCCCTTTGTGTATAAAAAGTGATTTTTTCAAAAAAAAAAAATGTTCTAGAAACCGCGAAATATTGTACAATTAGCGTTGCTGGGACTAAAATAGTATATTCTGACTATTAGAAATAAGAGAAAAAATAAATATCATTGTTTTTTGGACGGTCGAAAACTGCGTTTTTTTCCAAAGGGTACCCCCTTTGTGCATAAGAAGTGATTTTTTCAAAAAAAAATTTCTAGAAACCGCGAAATATTGTGCAATTAGCGTTGCTGGGACTAAAATAATATATTCTGACTATTAGAAGTAAGAGAAAAAATAAATATTGTTTTTTTGACGGTCGAAAACTGCGTTTTTTTCAAAGGGTTCCCCCTTTGTGCATAAAAAGTGATTTTTTCAAAAAAAAAAAAATGTTCTAGAAACCGCGAAATATTGTACAATTAGCGTTGCTGGGACTAAAATAGTATATTCTGACTATTAGAAATAAGAGAAAAAATAAATATCATTGTTTTTTGGACGGTCGAAAACTGCGTTTTTTTCCAAAGGGTACCCCCTTTGTGCATAAAAAGTGATTAAAAAAAAAAAAATCTAGAAACCGCGAAATATTGTACAATTAGCGTTGCTGGGACTAAAATAGTATATTCTGACTATTAGAAATAAGAGAAAAAATAAATATCATTGTTTTTTGGACGGTCGAAAACTGCGTTTTTTTCCAAAGGGTACCCCCTTTGTGCATAAAAAGTGATTAAAAAAAAAAAAAAAATCTAGAAACCGCGAAATATTGTACAATTAGCGTTGCTGGGACTAAAATAGTATATTCTGACTGTTAGAAGTAAGAGAAAAAATAAATATCATTGTTTTTTGGACGGTCGAAAACTGCGTTTTTTTTCCAAAGGGTTCCCCCTTTGTGTATAAAAAGTTATTTTTTCAAAAAAAATGTTCTAGAAACCGCGAAATATTGTGCAATTAGCGTTGCTGGGACTAAAATAGTATATTCTGACTATTAGAAGTAAGAGAAAAAATAAATATTGTTTTTTTGACGGTCGAAAAATGCGTTTTTTTTTCAAAGGGTTCCCCCTTTGTGCATAAAAATTGATTTTTTCAAAAAAAAATTCTAGAAACCGCGAAATATTGTACAATTAGCGTTGCTGGGACTAAAATAGTATATTCTGACTATTAGAAGTAAGAGAAAAAATAAATACCATGGTTTTTTTGACGGTCGAAAACTGCGTTTTCGTTTTCGGTACCCCCATTGTGCATAAAAAGTGATTTTTCCAAAAAAAATATTCTAAAAACAACGAAATATTTTACAATTACCGTTGCTGGGACTAAAATAGTATATTCTGACTTTTAGAAGTAAGAGAAAAAATAAATATCATTAATTGTTTGCTGCGTTTTTTCCAAAGGGTTCCCCCTCTGTGCATGAAAAGTGATTTTTTCAAAAAAAAAAATGTTCTAGAAACCGCGAAATATTGTACAATTAGCGTTGCTCGGACCAAAATAGTATATTCTGACTATTAGAAATAAGATAAAAAATCATTGTTTTTTGGACGGTCGAAAAATGCGTTTTTTTCCAAAGGGTACCTAGAGACCGCAAAATATTGTACGATTACCGTTGCTGGGACTAAAATAGTATATTCTGACTATTAGAAGTAAGAGAAAAAAATAAATATCATTGTTTTTTGGACCGTCGAAAACTGCGTTTTTTCAAAGGGTACCACCCCCTTGGTGCATAAAAAGTGATTTAAAAAAAAAATTCTAGAAACCGCGAAATATTGTACAGTTAGCGTTGCTGGGAACAAAATAGTATATTCTGACTATTAGAAGTAAGAGAAAAAATAAATATTGTTTTTTTGACGGTCGAAAACTGCGTTTTTTTCAAAGGGTTCCCCCTTTGTGTATAAAAAGTGATTTTTTCAAAAAAAAAAAATGTTCTAGAAACCGCGAAATATTGTACAATTAGCGTTGCTGGGACTAAAATAGTATATTCTGACTATTAGAAATAAGAGAAAAAATAAATATCATTGTTTTTTGGACGGTCGAAAACTGCGTTTTTTTCCAAAGGGTACCCCCTTTGTGCATAAGAAGTTTTTTTCAAAAAAAAATTTCTAGAAACCGCGAAATATTGTGCAATTAGCGTTGCTGGGACTAAAATAATATATTCTGACTATTAGAAGTAAGAGAAAAAATAAATATTGTTTTTTTGACGGTCGAAAACTGCGTTTTTTTCCAAAGGGTACCCCCTTTGTGCATAAAAAGTGATTTAAAAAAAAAAAATGTTCTAGAAACCGCGAAATATTGTACAATTAGCGTTGCTCGGACCAAAATAGTATATTCTGACTATTAGAAGTAAGAGAAAAAATAAATATCATTGTTTTTTGGACGGTCGAAAACTGCGTTTTTTCCAAAGGGTACCTAGAAACCGCGAAATATTGTACGATTAGCGTTGCTGGGACTAAAATAGTATATTCTGACTATTAGAAGTAAGAGAAAAAATAAATATCATTGTTTTTTCGACGGTCGAAAACTGCGTTTTTTCCAAAGGTACCCCCTTGTGCATAAAAAGGGATTTTTCAAAAAAAAATATTCTAGAAACCGCGAAATATTGTACTCGTACTAGTATTCTGACTATTAGAAGTAAGAGAAAAAATAAATATCATTATTTTTTGACGGTCGAAAACTGCGTTTTTCCCCTTTGTACAAAAAAGTTATTTAAAAAAAAATTTCTAGAAACCGCGAAATATTGTATAATTAGCGTTGCAGGGTCTGATATAGTGCATTCCGACTATTAGAAGTATTGCAAAAATAAATATCATTGTTTTTTGGACGGTCGAAAGGGTACCCCCTTTGTGCATAAAAAGTGATTTTTTCAAAAAAAATTTCTAGAAACCGCGAAATATTGTGCAATTAGCGTTGCTGGGACTAAAATAGTATATTCTGACTATTAGAAGTAAGAGAAAAAATAAATATTGTTTTTTGACGGTCGAAAACTGCGTTTTTTTCAAAGGGTTCCCCCTTTGTGCATAAAAAGTGATTTTTTCAAAAAAAAATGTTCTAGAAACAGCGAAATATTGTACAATTAGCGTTGCTGGGACTAAAATAGTATATTATGACTATTAGAAATAAGAGAAAAAATAAATATCATTGTTTTTTGGACGGTCGAAAACTGCGTTTTTTCCAAAGGGTACCCCCTTTGTGCATAAAAATTGATTTTTTCAAAAAAAAATTCTAGAAACCGCGAAAATTGTACAATTAGCGTTGCTGGGAGTAAAATAGTATATTCTGACTATTAGAAGTAAGAGAAAAAATAAATACCATTGTTTTTTTGACGGTCGAAAACTGCGTTTTCGTTTTCGGTACCCCCTTTGTGCATAAAAATTGATTTTTTCAAAAAAAAATTCTAGAAACCGCGAAATATTGTACAATTAGCGTTGCTGGGACTAAAATAGTATATTCTGACTATTAGAAGTAAGAGAAAAAATAAATACCATTGTTTTTTTGACGGTCGAAAACTGCGTTTTCGTTTTCGGTACCCGCATTGTGCATAAAAAGTGATTTTTTCAAAAAATATATTCTAAAAACCACGAAATATTGTACAATTACCGTTGCTGGGACTAAAATAGTATATTCTGACTTTTAGAAGTAAAAGAAAAAATAAATATCATTATTTGTTTGCTGCGTTTTTTCCAAAGGGTTCCCCCTCTGTGCATAAAAGTGATTTTTTCAAAAAAAAGAGTTCTAGAAACCGCGAAATATTGTACAATTAGCGTTGCTCGGACCAAAATAGTATATTCTGACTATTAGAAGCAAGAGAAAAAATCATTGTTTTTTGGACGGTTGAAAACTGCGTTTTCCAAAGGGTACCTAGAGACCGCAAAATATTGTACGATTACCGTTGCTGGGACTAAAATAGTATATTCTGACTATTAGAAGTAAGAGAAAAAAATAAATATCATTGTTTTTTGGACGGTCGAAAACTGCGTTTTTTCAAAGGGTACCACCCCCTTGGTGCATAAAAAGTGATTTAAAAAAAAAATTCTAGAAACCGAAATATTGTACAGTTAGCGTTGCTGGGAACAAAATAGTATATTATGACTATTAGAAGTAAGAGAAAAAATAAATATCATTGTTTTTTTGACGGTCGAAAATTGCGTTTTTTCCCTTTATGCATAAAAAGTGATTTTTTCAAAAAAAAAATTCTAGAAACCGCGAAATATTGTACAATTAGCGTTGCTGGGACTAAAATAGTATATTCTGACTATTAGAAGTAAGAGAAAAAATAAATATTGTTTTTTTGACTGTCGAAAACTGCGTTTTTTCCAAAGTGTTCCCCCTCTGTGCATGAAAAGTGATTTTTTCAAAAAAAAATGTTCTAGAAACCGCGAAATATTGTACAATTAGCGTTGCTGGGACTAAAATAGTATATTCTGACTATTAGAAGTAAGAGAAAAAATAAATACCATTGTTTTTTGACGGTCGAAAACTGCGTTTTCGTTTTCGGTACCCCCATTGTGCATAAAAAGTGATTTTTTCAAAAAAAATATTCTAAAAACCACGAAATATTGTACAATTACCGTTGCTGGGACTAAAATAGTATATTCTGACTTTTAGAAGTAAAAGAAAAAATAAATATCATTATTTGTTTGCTGCGTTTTTTCCAAAGGGTTCCCCCTCTGTGCATAAAAGTGATTTTTTCAAAAAAAAGAGTTCTAGAAACCGCGAAATATTGTACAATTAGCGTTGCTCGGACCAAAATAGTATATTCTGACTATTAGAAGCAAGAGAAAAAATCATTGTTTTTTGGACGGTTGAAAACTGCGTTTTCCAAAGGGTACCTAGAGACCGCAAAATATTGTACGATTACCGTTGCTGGGACTAAAATAGTATATTCTGACTATTAGAAGTAAGAGAAAAAAATAAATATCATTGTTTTTTGGACGGTCGAAAACTGCGTTTTTTCAAAGGGTACCACCCCCTTGGTGCATAAAAAGTGATTTAAAAAAAAAATTCTAGAAACCGAAATATTGTACAGTTAGCGTTGCTGGGAACAAAATAGTATATTATGACTATTAGAAGTAAGAGAAAAAATAAATATCATTGTTTTTTTGACGGTCGAAAATTGCGTTTTTTCCCTTTATGCATAAAAAGTGATTTTTTCAAAAAAAAAATTCTAGAAACCGCGAAATATTGTACAATTAGCGTTGCTGGGACTAAAATAGTATATTCTGACTATTAGAAGTAAGAGAAAAAATAAATATTGTTTTTTTGACTGTCGAAAACTGCGTTTTTTTCCAAAGGGTACCCCCTTTTTGCATAAAAAGTGATTTTTTCAAAAAAGAAATTCTAGAAACCGCGAAATATTGTACAATTAGCGTTGCTGGGACTAAAATAGTATATTCTGACTTTTAGAAGTAAGAGAAAAAATAAATATCATTATTTGTTTGCTGCGTTTTTTCCAAAGGGTTCCCCCTCTGTGCATGAAAAGTGATTTTTTCAAAAAAAAAAGAGTTCTAGAAACCGCGAAATATTGTACAATTAGCGTTGCTCGGACCAAAATAGTATATTCTGACTATTAGAAGCAAGAGAAAAAATCATTGTTTTTTGGACGGTTGAAAACTGCGTTTTCCAAAGGGTACCTAGAGACCGCAAAATATTGTACGATTACCGTTGCTGGGACTAAAATAGTATATTCTGACTATTAGAAGTAAGAGAAAAAAATAAATATCATTGTTTTTTGGACGGTCGAAAACTGCGTTTTTTCAAAGGGTACCACCCCCTTGGTGCATAAAAAGTGATTTAAAAAAAAAATTCTAGAAACCGAAATATTGTATAGTTAGCGTTGCTGGGAACAAAATAGTATATTATGACTATTAGAAGTAAGAGAAAAAATAAATATTGTTTTTTTGACGGTCGAAAACTGCGTTTTTTTCAAAGGGTACCCCCATTTTGCATAAAAAGTGATTTTTTCAACAAAAAAATTCTAGAAACCGCGAAATATTGTACAATTAGCGTTGCTGGGACTAAAATAGTATATTCTGACTATTGGAAGTAAGGGAAAAATAAATATCATTGTTTTTTTGACGGTCGAAATCTGAGTTTTTTCGCTTTTTCTACATGCCCCCTGTAATTCAGTTCTTTGTCCAGGGATTTCCTTCTTCACCAGGTCAACCAGCTGTCGTCCACTCTTAGTTTCTATGAAAGACTTATCTTCTTCCTTACTACCTCTCATGAGATCATGATCAATGTACACTTTCTATCTTCATAACTTCGCCTTATTCATCGCCAATTTCTCCATGTCCGACCTCGACATCATTTTTACGAACGTCATTTCTTTCTCTTTAGACCCCAAATTAACTACCTCCTACATTTCCGCCTCGACCGGTATTTGTTTCCTTAGCCACGCTGTGATTCGGTCACTCTCCTTTTTCCATTTTCCACTCCTAATCCTTTTCTCCTTTCTGCCCTATGTTCTAATATTTTCTATGATTTCTTAATGCATTCGTTCTTCTCCTTTATTTTCCTTCCATTCTCACGCATCTTGCAATTCAGCTCTGCATTATCCAATCTTATTTCCTTAACTTATCTCATCGATTCTCTCGTCATATTCATCCTTGCCTTCTTCAAAAAAAAAATGTCCTAGAAACCGCGAAATATTGTACAATTAGTGTTGCTGGGACTAAAATAGTAAAATCATTGTTTTTTGGACGGTCGAAAACTGCGTTTTTTCCAAAGGGTACCACCCCCTTGGTGCATAAAAAGTGATTTAAAAAAAAAATTCTAGAAACCGAAATATTGTATAGTTAGCGTTGCTGGGAACAAAATAGTATATTATGACTATTAGAAGTAAGAGAAAAAATAAATATTGTTTTTTGACGGTCGAAAACTGCGTTTTTTTCAAAGGGTTCCCCCTTTGTGCATAAAAAGTGATTTTTTCAAAAAAAAATGTTCTAGAAATCGCGAAATATTGTACAATTAGCGTTGCTGGGACTAAAATAGTATATTCTGACAATTAGAAATAAGAGAAAAAATAAATATCATTGTTTTTTGACGGTCGAAAATTGCGTTTTTTCCCTTTGTGCATAAAAAGTGATTTTTTCAAAAAAAAAATTTCTAGAAACCGCGAAATATTGTACAATTAGCGTTACTGGGACTAAAATAGTATATTCTGACTATTAGAAGTAAGAGAAAAAATAAATATTGTTTTTTTGATTGTCGAAAACTGCGTTTTTTTTCCAAAGGGTACCCCCTTTTTGCATAAAAAGTGATTTTTTCAAAAAAAAAATTCTAGAAACCGCGAAATATTGTACAATTAGCGTTGCTGGGACTAAAATAGTATATTCTGACTATTGGAAGTAAGGGAAAAATAAATATCATTGTTTTTTTGACGGTCGAAATCTGAGTTTTTTCGCTTTTTCTACATGCCCCCTGTACCGTGATTCAGTTCTTTGTCCAGGGATTTCCTTCTTCACCAGGTCAACCAGCTGTCGTCCACTCTTAGTTTCTATGAAAGACTTATCTTCTTCCTTACTACCTCTCATGAGATCATTATCAATGTACACTTTCTATCTTCATAACTTCGCCTTATTCATCGCCAATTTCTCCATGTCCGACCTCGACATCATTTTTACGAACGTCATTTCTTTCTCTTTAGACCCCAAATTAACTACCTCCTACATTTCCGCCTCGACCGGTATTTGTTTCCTTAGCCACGCTGTGATTCGGTCACTCTCCTTTTTCCATTTTCCACTCCTAATCCTTTTCTCCTTTCTGCCCTATGTTCTAATATTTTCTATGATTTCTTAATGCATTCGTTCTTCTCCTTTATTTTCCTTCCATTCTCACGCATCTTGCAATTCAGCTCTGCATTATCCAATCTTATTTCCTTAACTTATCTCATCGATTCTCTCGTCATATTCATCCTTGCCTTCTTCAAAAAAAAAATGTCCTAGAAACCGCGAAATATTGTACAATTAGTGTTGCTGGGACTAAAATAGTAAAATCATTGTTTTTTGGACGGTCGAAAACTGCGTTTTTTCCAAAGGGTACCACCCCCTTGGTGCATAAAAAGTGATTTAAAAAAAAAATTCTAGAAACCGAAATATTGTATAGTTAGCGTTGCTGGGAACAAAATAGTATATTATGACTATTAGAAGTAAGAGAAAAAATAAATATTGTTTTTTTGACGGTCGAAAACTGCGTTTTTTTCAAAGGGTTCCCCCTTTGTGCATAAAAAGTGATTTTTTCAAAAAAAAATGTTCTAGAAATCGCGAAATATTGTACAATTAGCGTTGCTGGGACTAAAATAGTATATTCTGACAATTAGAAATAAGAGAAAAAATAAATATCATTGTTTTTTGACGGTCGAAAATTGCGTTTTTTCCCTTTGTGCATAAAAAGTGATTTTTTCAAAAAAAAAATTTCTAGAAACCGCGAAATATTGTACAATTAGCGTTACTGGGACTAAAATAGTATATTCTGACTATTAGAAGTAAGAGAAAAAATAAATATTGTTTTTTTGATTGTCGAAAACTGCGTTTTTTTTCCAAAGGGTACCCCCTTTTTGCATAAAAAGTGATTTTTTCAAAAAAAAAATTCTAGAAACCGCGAAATATTGTACAATTAGCGTTGCTGGGACTAAAATAGTATATTCTGACTATTGGAAGTAAGGGAAAAATAAATATCATTGTTTTTTTGACGGTCGAAATCTGAGTTTTTTCGCTTTTTCTACATGCCCCCTGTACCGTGATTCAGTTCTTTGTCCAGGGATTTCCTTCTTCACCAGGTCAACCAGCTGTCGTCCACTCTTAGTTTCTATGAAAGACTTATCTTCTTCCTTACTACCTCTCATGAGATCATTATCAATGTACACTTTCTATCTTCATAACTTCGCCTTATTCATCGCCAATTTCTCCATGTCCGACCTCGACATCATTTTTACGAACGTCATTTCTTTCTCTTTAGACCCCAAATTAACTACCTCCTACATTTCCGCCTCGACCGGTATTTGTTTCCTTAGCCACGCTGTGATTCGGTCACTCTCCTTTTTCCATTTTCCACTCCTAATCCTTTTCTCCTTTCTGCCCTATGTTCTAATATTTTCTATGATTTCTTAATGCATTCGTTCTTCTCCTTTATTTTCCTTCCATTCTCACGCATCTTGCAATTCAGCTCTGCATTATCCAATCTTATTTCCTTAACTTATCTCATCGATTCTCTCGTCATATTCATCCTTGCCTTCTTCAAAAAAAAATGTCCTAGAAACCGCGAAATATTGTACAATTAGCGTTGCTGGGACTAAAATAGTAAAATCATTGTTTTTTGGACGGTCGAAAACTGCGTTTTTTCCAAAGGGTACCTAGAGACCGCAAAATATTGTACGATTACCGTTGCTGGGACTAAAATAGTATATTCTGACTATTAGAAGTAAGAGAAAAAATAAATATCATTGTTTTTTGGACGGTCGAAAACTGCGTTTTTTCAAAGGGTACCACCCCCTTGGTGCATAAAAAGTGATTTAAAAAAAAAAATTCTAGAAACCGCGAATTATTGTACAGTTAGCGTTGCTGGGAACAAAATAGTATATTCTGACTATTAGAAGTAAGAGAAAAAATAAATATTGTTTTTTTGACGGTCGAAAACTGCGTTTTTTTCAAAGGGTTCCCCCTTTGTGCATAAAATGTGATTTTTTCAAAAAAAAAAATGTTCTAGAAACCGCGAAATATTGTACAATTAGCGTTGCTGGGACTAAAATAGTATATTCTGACTATTAGAAATAAGAGTAAAAATAAATATCATTGTTTTTTTGACGGTCGAAAACTGCGTTTTCGTTTTCGGTACCCCCATTGTGCATAAAAAGTGATTTTTTCAAAGAAAATATTCTAAAAACCACGAAATATTGTACAATTACCGTTGCTGGGGCTAAAATAGTATATTCTGACTTTTAGAAGTAAGAGAAAAAATAAATATCATTGTTTGTTTGCTGCGTTTTTTTCCAAAGGGTTCCCCCTTTGTGCATAAAAAGTGATTTTTTCAAAAAAAAATGTTCTAGAAACCGCGAAATATTGTACAATTAGCGTTGCTGGGACTAAAATAGTATATTCTGACTTTTAGAAGTAAGAGAAAAAATAAATATCATTTTTTTTGCTGCGTTTTGTCCAAAGGGTTCCCCTTTTGTGCATAAAAAGTGATTTTTTCAAAAAAAAAAATGTTCTAGAAACCGCGAAATATTGTACAATTAGCGTTACTGTGACTAAAATAGTATATTCTGACTATTAGAAGTAAGGGAAGAAATAAATATCATTGTTTTTTGGACGGTCGAAAACTGCGTTTTTTCCAAAGGGTACCCCTTTTGTGCATAAAAAGTGATTTTTTCAAAAAAAAATTTCTAGAAACCGCGAAATATTGTGCAATTAGCGTTTCTGGGACTAAAATAGTATATTCTGACTATTAGAAGTAAGAGAAAAAATAAATATTGTTTTTTTGACGGTCGAAAACTGCGTTTTTTTCAAAGGGTTCCCCCTTTGTGCATAAAAAGTGATTTTTTCAAAAAAAAATGTTCTAGAAACAGCGAAATATTGTACAATTAGCGTTGCTGGGACTAAAATAGTATATTATGACTATTAGAAATAAGAGAAAAAATAAATATCATTGTTTTTTGGACGGTCGAAAACTGCGTTTTTTCCAAAGGGTACCCCCTTTGTGCATAAAAATTGATTTTTTCAAAAAAAAATTCTAGAAACCGCGAAATATTGTACAATTAGCGTTGCTGGGACTAAAATAGTATATTCTGACTATTAGAAGTAAGAGAAAAAATAAATACCATTGTTTTTTTGACGGTCGAAAACTGCGTTTTCGTTTTCGGTACCCCCATAGTGCATAAAAGGGATTTTTTCAAAAAAAATATTCTAAAAACCACGAAATATTGTACAATTACCGTTGCTGGGACTAAAATAGTATATTCTGACTTTTAGAAGTAAAAGAAAAAATAAATATCATTATTTGTTTGCTGCGTTTTTTCCAAAGGGTTCCCCCTCTGTGCAAGAAAAGTGATTTGTTCAAAAAAAAAAATGTTCTAGAAACCGCGAAATATTGTACAATTAGCGTTGCTCGGACCAAAATAGTATATTCTGACTATTAGAAGTAAGAGAAAAAATCATTGTTTTTTGGACGGTCGAAAACTGCGTTTTTCCAAAGGGTACCTAGAGACCGCAAAATATTGTACGATTACCGTTGCTGGGACTAAAATAGTATATTCTGACTATTAGAAGTAAGAGAAAAAAATAAATATCATTGTTTTTTGGACGGCCGAAAACTGCGTTTTTTCCAAAGGGTACCTAGAAACCGCGAAATATTGTACTCGTACTAGTATTCTGACTATTAGAAGTCAGAGAAAAAATAAATATCATTGTTTTTTGACGGTCGAAAACTGCGTTTTTCCCCTTTGTACAAAAAAGTTATTTAAAAAAAAATTTCTAGAAACCGCGAAATATTGTATAATTAGCGTTGCAGGGTCTGACATAGTTCATTTCGACTATTAGAAGTATTGCAAAAATAAATATCATTGTTTTTTGGACGGTCGAAAGGGTACCCCCTTTGTGCATAAAAAGTGATTTTTTAAAAAGAAATATTGTGTTAGTGACGATCGAAAACTGCGTTTTTCCAAAGGGTTCCCCCTTTGTGCATAAAAAGTGATTTTTTCAAAAAAAATCTAGAAACCGCGAAATATTGTACAATTAGCGTTACTGTGACTAAAATAGTATATTCTGACTATTAGAAGTAAGGGAAGAAATAAACATCATTGTTTTTTTGACGGTCGAAAATTGCGTTTTTTCCCTTTGTGCATAAAAAGTGATTTTTTCAAAAAAAAAAAATTCTAGAAACCGCGAAATATTGTACAATTAGCGTTGCTGGGACTAAAATAGTATATTCTGACTATTGGAAGTAAGGGAAAAATAAATATCATTGTTTTTTTGACGGTCGAAATCTGAGTTTTTTCCCTTGTTCTACATGCCCCCTGTACCGTGATTCAGTTCTTTGTCCAGGGATTTCCTTCTTCACCAGGTCAACCAGCTGTCGTCCACTCTTAGTTTCTATGAAAGACTCATCTTCTTCCTTACTACCTCTCATGAGATCATGATCAATGTACACTTTCTATCTTCATAACTTCGCCTTATTCATCGCCAATTTCTCCATGTCCGACCTCGACATCATTTTTACGAACGTCATTTCTTTCCCTTTAGACCCCAAATTAACTACCTCCTACATTTCCGCCTCGACCGGTATTTGTTTCCTTAGCCACGCTGTGATTCGCTCACTCTCCTTTTTCCATTTTCCACTCCTAATCCTTTTCTCCTTTCTGCCCTATGTTCTAATATTTTCTATGATTTCTTAATGCATTCGTTCTTCTCCTTTATTTTCCTTCCATTCTCACGCATCTTGCAATTCAGCTCTGCATTATCCAATCTTATTTCCTTAACTTATCTCATCGATTCTCTCGTCATATTCATCCTTGCCTTCTTCAAAAAAAAATGTCCTAGAAACCGCGAAATATTGTACAATTAGCGTTGCTGGGACTAAAATAATTTTTTGGACGGTCGAAAACTGCGTTTTTTCCAAAGGGTACCTAGAGACCGCAAAATATTGTACGATTACCGTTGCTGGGACTAAAATAGTATATTCTGACTATTAGAAGTAAGAGAAAAAATAAATATTGTTTTTTTGACGGTCGAAAACTGCGTTTTTTTCAAAGGGTTCCCCCTTTGTGCATAAAATGTGATTTTTTCAAAAAAAAAATGTTCTAGAAACCGCGAAATATTGTACAATTAGCGTTGCTGGGACTAAAATAGTATATTCTGACTATTAGAAATAAGAGTAAAAATAAATATCATTGTTTTTTTGACGGTCGAAAACTGCGTTTTCGTTTTCGGTACCCCCATTGTGCATAAAAAGTGATTTTTTCAAAGAAAATATTCTAAAAACCACGAAATATTGTACAATTACCGTTGCTGGGGCTAAAATAGTATATTCTGACTTTTAGAAGTAAGAGAAAAAATAAATATCATTGTTTGTTTGCTGCATTTTTTCCAAAGGGTTCCCCCTTTGTGCATAAAAAGTGATTTTTTCAAAAAAAAAATGTTCTAGAAACCGCGAAATATTGTACAATTAGCGTTGCTGGGACTAAAATAGTATATTCTGACTTTTAGAAGTAAGAGAAAAAATAAATATCATTTTTTTTGCTGCGTTTTGTCCAAAGGGTTCCCCTTTTGTGCATAAAAAGTGATTTTTTCAAAAAAAAAAATGTTCTAGAAACCGAGAAATATTGTACAATTAGCGTTACTGTGACTAAAATAGTATATTCTGACTATTAGAAGTAAGGGAAGAAAAAATATCATTGTTTTTTTGACGGTCGAAAACTGCGTTTTCGTTTTCGGTACCCCCATTGTGCATAAAAAGTGATTTTTTCAAAAAAAATATTCTAAAAACCACGAAATATTGTACAATTACCGTTGCTGGGACTAAAATAGTATATTCTGACTTTTAGAAGTAAAAGAAAAAATAAATATCATTATTTGTTTGCTGCGTTTTTTCCAAAGGGTTCCCCCTCTGTGCATGAAAAGTGATTTTTTCAAAAAAAAAGAGTTCTAGAAACCGCGAAATATTGTACAATTAGCGTTGCTCGGACCAAAATAGTATATTCTGACTATTAGAAGCAAGAGAAAAAATCATTGTTTTTTGGACGGTTGAAAACTGCGTTTTCCAAAGGGTACCTAGAGACCGCAAAATATTGTACGATTACCGTTGCTGGGACTAAAATAGTATATTCTGACTATTAGAAGTAAGAGAAAAAAATAAATATCATTGTTTTTTGGACGGTCGAAAACTGCGTTTTTTCAAAGGGTTCCCCCTTTGTGCATAAAAAGTGATTTTTTCAAAAAAAAATGTTCTAGAAATCGCGAAATATTGTACAATTAGCGTTGCTGGGACTAAAATAGTATATTCTGACAATTAGAAATAAGAGAAAAAATAAATATCATTGTTTTTTGACGGTCGAAAATTGCGTTTTTTCCCTTTGTGCATAAAGTGATTTTTTCAAAAAAAAAAAAATTCTAGAAACCGCGAAATATTGTACAATTAGCGTTGCTGGGACTAAAATAGTATATTCTGACTATTAGAAGTAAGAGAAAAAATAAATATTGTTTTTTTGACTGTCGAAAACTGCGTTTTTTTTCCAAAGGGTACCCCCTTTTTGCATAAAAAGTGATTTTTTCAAAAAAAAAATTCTAGAAACCGCGAATTATTGTACAATTAGCGTTGCTGGGACTAAAATAGTATATTCTGACTATTGGAAGTAAGGGAAAAATAAATATCATTGTTTTTTTGACGGTCGAAATCTGAGTTTTTTCGCTTTTTCTACATGCCCCCTGTACCGTGATTCAGTTCTTTGTCCAGGGATTTCCTTCTTCACCAGGTCAACCAGCTGTCGTCCACTCTTAGTTTCTATGAAAGACTTATCTTCTTCCTTACTACCTCTCATGAGATCATGATCAATGTACACTTTCTATCTTCATAACTTCGCCTTATTCATCGCCAATTTCTCCATGTCCGACCTCGACATCATTTTTACGAACGTCATTTCTTTCTCTTTAGACCCCAAATTAACTACCTCCTACATTTCCGCCTCGACCGGTATTTGTTTCCTTAGCCACGCTGTGATTCGGTCACTCTCCTTTTTCCATTTTCCACTCCTAATCCTTTTCTCCTTTCTGCCCTATGTTCTAATATTTTCTATGATTTCTTAATGCATTCGTTCTTCTCCTTTATTTTCCTTCCATTCTCACGCATCTTGCAATTCAGCTCTGCATTATCCAATCTTATTTCCTTAACTTATCTCATCGATTCTCTCGTCATATTCATCCTTGCCTTCTTCAAAAAAAAATGTCCTAGAAACCGCGAAATATTGTACAATTAGCGTTGCTGGGACTAAATTAGTAAAATCATTGTTTTTTGGACGGTCGAAAACTGCGTTTTTTCCAAAGGGTACCTAGAGACCGCAAAATATTGTACGATTACCGTTGCTGGGACTAAAATAGTATATTCTGACTATTAGAAGTAAGAGAAAAAATAAATATCATTGTTTTTTGGACGGTCGAAAACTGCGTTTTTTCAAAGGGTACCACCCCCTTGGTGCATAAAAAGTGATTTAAAAAAAAAATTCTAGAAACCGCGAATTATTGTACAGTTAGCGTTGCTGGGAACAAAATAGTATATTCTGACTATTAGAAGTAAGAGAAAAAATAAATATTGTTTTTTTGACGGTCGAAAACTGCGTTTTTTTCAAAGGGTTCCCCCTTTGTGCATAAAATGTGATTTTTTCAAAAAAAAAATGTTCTAGAAACCGCGAAATATTGTACAATTAGCGTTGCTGGGACTAAAATAGTATATTCTGACTATTAGAAATAAGAGTAAAAATAAATATCATTGTTTTTTTGACGGTCGAAAACTGCGTTTTCGTTTTCGGTACCCCCTTGTGCATAAAAAGTGATTTTTTCAAAGAAAATATTCTAAAAACCACGAAATATTGTACAATTACCGTTGCTGGGGCTAAAATAGTATATTCTGACTTTTAGAAGTAAGAGAAAAAATAAATATCATTGTTTGTTTGCTGCGTTTTTTCCAAAGGGTTCCCCCTTTGTGCATAAAAAGTGATTTTTTCAAAAAAAAATGTTCTAGAAACCGCGAAATATTGTACAATTAGCGTTGCTGGGACTAAAATAGTATATTCTGACTTTTAGAAGTAAGAGAAAAAATAAATATCATTTTTTTTGCTGCGTTTTGTCCAAAGGGTTCCCCTTTTGTGCATAAAAAGTGATTTTTTCAAAAAAAAAAATGTTCTAGAAACCGCGAAATATTGTACAATTAGCGTTACTGTGACTAAAATAGTATATTCTGACTATTAGAAGTAAGGGAAGAAATAAATATCATTGTTTTTTGGACGGTCGAAAACTGCGTTTTTTCCAAAGGGTACCCCTTTTGTGCATAAAAAGTGATTTTTTCAAAAAAAAATTTCTAGAAACCGCGAAATATTGTGCAATTAGCGTTTCTGGGACTAAAATAGTATATTCTGACTATTAGAAGTAAGAGAAAAAATAAATATTGTTTTTTTGACGGTCGAAAACTGCGTTTTCGTTTTCGGTACCCCCATTGTGCATAAAAAGTGATTTTTTCAAAGAAAATATTCTAAAAACCACGAAATATTGTACAATTACCGTTGCTGGGGCTAAAATAGTATATTCTGACTTTTAGAAGTAAGAGAAAAAATAAATATCATTGTTTGTTTGATGCGTTTTTTCCAAAGGGTTCCCCCTTTGTGCATAAAAAGTGATTTTTTCAAAAAAAAAATGTTCTAGAAACCGCGAAATATTGTACAATTAGCGTTGCTCGGACCAAAATAGTATATTCTGACTATTAGAAGTAAGAGAAAAAATCATTGTTTTTTGGACGGTCGAAAACTGCGTTTTTTCCAAAGGGTACATAGAGACCGCAAAATATTGTACGATTACCGTTGCTGGGACTAAAATAGTATATTCTGTCTATTAGAAGTAAGAGAAAAAATAAATATCATTGTTTTTTGGACGGTCGAAAACTGCGTTTTTTCAAAGGGTACCACCCCCTTGGTGCATAAAAAGTGATTTAAAAAAAAATTCTAGAAATCGCGAATTATTGTACAGTTAGCGTTGCTGGGAACAAAATAGTATATTCTGACTATTAGAAGTAAGAGAAAAAATAAATATTGTTTTTTTGACGGTCGAAAACGGCGTTTTTTTCAAAGGGTTCCCCCTTTGTGCATAAAAAGTGATTTTTTCAAAAAAAAATGTTCTAGAAACCGCGAAATATTGTACAATTAGCGTTGCTGGGACTAAAATAGTATATTCTGACTATTAGAAATAAGAGTAAAAATAAATAACATTGTTTTTTGGACGGTCGAAAACTGCGTTTTTTCCAAAGGGTACCCCCTTTGTGCATAAAAAGTGATTTTTTCAAAAAAAAAAAATTCTAGAAACCGCGAAATATAGTGCAATTAGCGTTGCTGGGACTAAAATAGTATATTCTGACTATTAGAAGTAAGAGAAAAAATAAATATTGTTTTTTTCACGGTCGAAAACTGCGTTTTTTTCAAAGGGTACCCCCTTGTGCATAAAAAGTGATTTTTTCAAAGAAAATATTCTAAAAACCACGAAATATTGTACAATTACCGTTGCTGGGGCTAAAATAGTATATTCTGACTTTTAGAAGTAAGAGAAAAAATAAATATCATTGTTTGTTTGCTGCGTTTTTTCCAAAGGGTTCCCCCTTTGTGCATAAAAAGTGATTTTTTCAAAAAAAAATGTTCTAGAAACCGCGAAATATTGTACAATTAGCGTTGCTGGGACTAAAATAGTATATTCTGACTTTTAGAAGTAAGAGAAAAAATAAATATCATTTTTTTTGCTGCGTTTTGTCCAAAGGGTTCCCCTTTTGTGCATAAAAAGTGATTTTTTCAAAAAAAAAAAATGTTCTAGAAACCGCGAAATATTGTACAATTAGCGTTACTGTGACTAAAATAGTATATTCTGACTATTAGAAGTAAGGGAAGAAATAAATATCATTGTTTTTTGGACGGTCGAAAACTGCGTTTTTTCCAAAGGGTACCCCTTTTGTGCATAAAAAGTGATTTTTTCAAAAAAAAATTTCTAGAAACCGCGAAATATTGTGCAATTAGCGTTTCTGGGACTAAAATAGTATATTCTGACTATTAGAAGTAAGAGAAAAAATAAATATTGTTTTTTTGACGGTCGAAAACTGCGTTTTCGTTTTCGGTACCCCCATTGTGCATAAAAAGTGATTTTTTCAAAGAAAATATTCTAAAAACCACGAAATATTGTACAATTACCGTTGCTGGGGCTAAAATAGTATATTCTGACTTTTAGAAGTAAGAGAAAAAATAAATATCATTGTTTGTTTGATGCGTTTTTTCCAAAGGGTTCCCCCTTTGTGCATAAAAAGTGATTTTTTCAAAAAAAAAATGTTCTAGAAACCGCGAAATATTGTACAATTAGCGTTGCTCGGACCAAAATAGTATATTCTGACTATTAGAAGTAAGAGAAAAAATCATTGTTTTTTGGACGGTCGAAAACTGCGTTTTTTCCAAAGGGTACATAGAGACCGCAAAATATTGTACGATTACCGTTGCTGGGACTAAAATAGTATATTCTGTCTATTAGAAGTAAGAGAAAAAATAAATATCATTGTTTTTTGGACGGTCGAAAACTGCGTTTTTTCAAAGGGTACCACCCCCTTGGTGCATAAAAAGTGATTTAAAAAAAAATTCTAGAAATCGCGAATTATTGTACAGTTAGCGTTGCTGGGAACAAAATAGTATATTCTGACTATTAGAAGTAAGAGAAAAAATAAATATTGTTTTTTTGACGGTCGAAAACGGCGTTTTTTTCAAAGGGTTCCCCCTTTGTGCATAAAAAGTGATTTTTTCAAAAAAAAATGTTCTAGAAACCGCGAAATATTGTACAATTAGCGTTGCTGGGACTAAAATAGTATATTCTGACTATTAGAAATAAGAGTAAAAATAAATAACATTGTTTTTTGGACGGTCGAAAACTGCGTTTTTTCCAAAGGGTACCCCCTTTGTGCATAAAAAGTGATTTTTTCAAAAAAAAAAAATTCTAGAAACCGCGAAATATAGTGCAATTAGCGTTGCTGGGACTAAAATAGTATATTCTGACTATTAGAAGTAAGAGAAAAAATAAATATTGTTTTTTTCACGGTCGAAAACTGCGTTTTTTTCAAAGGGTTCCCCCTTTGTGCATAAAAAGTGATTTTTTCAAAAAAAAATTCTAGAAACCGCGAAATATTGTACAATTAGCGTTGCTCGGACCAAAATAGTATATTCTGACTATTGGAAGTAAGGGAAAAATAAATATCATTGTTTTTTTGACGGTCGAAATTTGCGTTTTTTCCCTTGTTCTACATGCCCCCTGTACCGTGATTCAGTTCTTTGTCCAGGGATTTCCTTCTTCACCAGGTCAACCAGCTGTCGTCCACTCTTAGTTTCTATGAAAGACTCATATTCTTCCTTACTACCTCTCATGAGATCATGATCAATGTACACTTTCTGTCTTCATAACTTCGCCTTATTCATCGCCAATTTCTCCATGTCCGACCTCGACATCATTTTTACGAACGTCATTTCTTTCCCTTTAGACCGCAAATTAACTACCTCCTACATTTCCGCCTCGACCGGTATTTGTTTCCTTAGCCACTCTGTGATTCGCTCACTCTCCTTTTTCCATTTTCCACTCCTAATCCTTTTCTCCTTTCTGCCCTATGTTCTAATATTTTCTCTGATTTCTTAATGCATTCGTTCTTCTTCTTTATTTTCCTTCCATTCTCACGCATCTTGCAATTCAGCTCTGCATTATCCAATCTTATTTCCTTAACTTATCTCAGCGATTCTCTCGTCATATTCATCCTTGCCTTCTTCGTCCACCATTACCCTTTTGTTTACATTTTATCTTCCCTTTCTCTCAACCCTCTGCCATAAGCTGTAAAAAAATGGAGCAAAAGAAACACACAAAACTACACAAAACATAGAGAAAAACTATACAAAACAACTGAAAATATGCTACCAAACCACACAAGTTGAGGATATGTGAAGACAAACAAAAGAAGCCATTAAAGATACTGCCAAAACCACGACCCCGAAGGAAATAAAACAGACAAACAAAAAAGATCGCAGAAGAAAAAAAAGAAAATAAGATACAAAAGATACAAAGATGCAAAACAACACAAGAGGAAAATATAAGAACATAAGAAAACAATCAAAGAGCATATACAGGAAGAAAACAAGATTGCACAATGAGAAAAAACTCATAACCATTGAGGAAAATTTTCAGAAGAAGGAATTCACAGCATTTTACCGCGAAAGAAAAAAAGGTAGGAAAAGGTTCCCATAGCAGAAATAGTTTTTTTTGTGCATAAAAAGTGATTTTTTCAAAAAAAAAATGTTCTAGAAACCGCGAAATATTGTACAATTAGCGTTGCTCGGACCAAAATAGTATATTCTGACTATTAGAAATAAGAGAAAAAATAAATATCATTGTTTTTTGGACGGTCGAAAACTGCGTTTTTTCCAAAGGGTACCTAGAAACCGCGAAATATTGTACAATTAGCGTTGCTGGGACTAAAATAGTATATTCTGACTATTAGAAGTAAGAGTAAAAATAAATATTGTTTTTTTGACGGTCGAAAACTGCGTTTTTTTCAAATGGTACCACCCCCTTTGTGCATAAAAAGTGATTAAAAAAAAAAATCTGGAAAACGCGAAATGTTGTACAGTTAGCGTTGCTGGGAACAAAATAGTATATTCTGACTATTAGAAGTAAGAGAAAAAATAAATATCATTGATTTTTGGACGGTCGAAAACTGCGTTTTTTCCAAAGAGTTCCCCCTTTGTGCATAAAAAGTGATTGTTTTAAAAAAAAATTCTAGAAACCGCGAAATATTGTACAATTAGCGTTGCTGGGACTAAAATAGTATATTCTGACTTTTAGAAGTAAGAGAAAAAATACATATCATTGTTTTTTGCTGCGTTTTTTTTCCAAAGGGTTTCCCCTTTGTGCATAAAGAGTGATTTTTTTAAAAAAAAATGTTCTAGAAACCGCGAAATATTGTACAATTAGCGTTGCTCGGACCAAAATAGTATATTCTGACCCCCTTTGTGCATAAATAGTGATTTTTCAAAAAAAAATCTAGAAACCGCGAAATATTTTATAATTAGCGTTGCAGGGTCTGAAATAGCGTATTCTGACTATTAGAAGTAAGAAAAAAAAATATCATTGTGCTAGTGACGATCGAAAACTGCGTTTTTCCAAAGGGTACCCCCTATGTACAAGAAAAAAGTGATTTTTTCAAAAAAAATCTAGAAACCGCGGAATATTGTACAGTTAGCGTTGCTGGGACCAAAATAGTATATTCTGACTATTAGAAGTAAGAGAAAAATAAATATCATTGTTTTTTGGACGGTCGAAAACTACGTTTTTTCCAAAGGGTTCCCCCTTTGTGCATAAAAAGTGATTTTTTCAAAAAAAAATGTTTTAGAAACCGCGAAATATTGTACAATTAGCGTTGCTCGGACCAAAATAGTATATTCTGACTATTAGAGGTAAGAGAAAAAATAAATATCATTGTTTTTTGGACGGTCTAAAACTGCGTTTTTTCCAAAGGGTACCTAGAAACCGCGAAATATTGTACAATTAGCGTTGCTGGGACTAAAATAGTATATTCTGACTATTAGAAGTAAGAGAAAAAATAAATATCATTATTTTTTGGACGGTCGAAAACTGCGTTTTTTCCAAAGAGTACACCCTTTGTGCATAAAAAGTGATTTTTTCAAAGAAAATTTTCTAGAAACCGCGAAATATTGTACAATTAGCGTTGCTGGGACTAAAATAGTATATTCTGACTATTAGAAGTAAGATAAAAAATAAATATTGTTTTTTTGACGGTCGAAAACTGCGTTTTTTCCCCTTTGTGCATAAAAAGTGATTTTTTCAAAAAAAAAAAAAATGTTCTAGAAACCGCGAAATATTGTATAATTAGCGTTGCAGGGTCTGAAATAGCGTATTCTGACTATTAGAAGTAAGAAAAAAAAATATCATTGTGTTAGTGTCGATCGAAAACTGCGTTTTTTTCCAAAGGGTACCCCTATGTACAAGAAAAAAGTGATTTTTTCAAAAAAAAAATCTAGAAACCGCTAAATATTGTATAATTAGCGTTGCAGGGACTGCAATAGTTTGTTCTGATTATTAGAAGTAAGAAAAAAAAATAAATATCATTCCTTTAGTGACGTCGAAAACTGCGTTTTCCCCTTTGTACAAAAAAAGTGATTTTTTTAAAAAAAAATTTCTAGAAACCGCGAAATATTGTATAATTAGCGTTGCAGAGTCTGAAATAGCAATCATTCTGACTATTAGAAGTATTGCAAAAATAAATATCATTGTTTTTTCGACGGTCGAAAACTGCGTTTATCCAAAGGGTACCTTTGTGCATAAAAATTGATTTTTTCAAAATAAAATTCTAGAAACCGCGAAATATTGTACAATTAGTGTTGCTGGGACTAAAATAGTATATTCTGACTATTAGAAGTAAGAGAAAAAATAAATATCATTGTTTTTTTTACTGTCGAAAACTGCGTTTTTTCCAAAGGGTACCTAGAAACCGCGAAATATTGAACGATTAGCGTTGCTGGGACTAAAATATTATATTCTGACTATTAGAAGTAAGAGAAAAAATAAATATCATTGTTTTTTCGACGGTCGAAAACTGCGTTTTTTCCAAAGGGGGTACCCCTTTGTGCATAAAAAGTGATTTTTTCAAAAAAAATATTCTAAAAACGACGAAATATTGTACAATTAGCGTTGCTGGGACTAAAATAGTATATTCTGACTTTTAGAAGTAAGAGAAAAAATAAATATCATTTTTTTTGCTGCGTTTTGTCCAAAGGGTACCCCCATTGTGCATAAAAAGTGATTTTTTCAAAAAAAATTCTAGAAACCGCGAAATATTGTACAATTAGCGTTGCTGGGACTAAAATAGTATATTCTGACTATTAGAAGTAAGGGACAAATAAATATCATTGTTTTTTTGACAGTCGAAATCTGCGTTTTTTCCCTTGTTCTCCATGCCCCCTGTACCCTGATTCAGTTCTTTGTCTATGGATTTCCTTCTTCACCAGGTCAACCAGCTGTCGTCCACTCTCAGTTTCTATGAAAGACTCATTTTCTTCCTTACTACCTATCATGAGATCATGATCAGTGTACACTTTCTGTCTTCATAACTTCGCCTTATTCATCGCCAATTTCTCCTTGTCCGACCTCGACATCATTTTTACGAACGTCATTTCTTTCCCTTTAGACCCCAAATTAACTACCTCCTATATTTCCGCCTCGACCGGTATTTGTTTCCTTAGCCACGCTGTGATTCGCTCACTCTCCTTTTTCCATTTTCCACTCCTAATCCTTTTCTCCTTTCTGCCCTATGTTCTAATATTTTCTCTGATTTCTTAATGCATTCATTCATCTTCTTTATTTTCCTTCCATTCTCACGCATCTTGCAATTGAGCTCTGCATTATCCAATCTTATTTCCTTAACTTATCTCATCGATTCCCTCGTCATATTCATCCTTGCATTCTTCGTCCACCATTACCCTTTTGTTTACATTTTATCTTCCCTTTCTCTCAACCCTCTGCCATAAGCTGTAAAAAAAGTGGAGCAAAAGAAACACAAAAACTACACAAAACTGAGAAAAACTATACAAAACAACTGAAAATATGCTACCAAACCACACAAGTTGAGGATATGTGGAGACACACAAAAGAAGCCATTAAAGATACTGCCAAAACCACGACCCCGAAGGAAATAAAACAGACAAACAAAAAAGAACGCAGAAGAAAAAAAGAAAATAAGAGATGAATTTCTGCAAAACAACACAAGAGGAAAATATAAGAACATAAGAAAACAATCAAAGAGCATATACAGGAAGAAAACAAGATTGCACAATGAGAAAAAAAACTCATAACCATTGAGGAAAATTTTCAGAAGAAGGAATTCACACCATTTTACCGCGAAATAAAAAAAGTAGGAAAAGGTTCCCATAGCAGAAATAGTTTTTTTTTTAACCAGGAAGGAGTCTCAATGAGTAAATCGACGGAAATAATAGTGATATGGGTGGAACACTTTGATGGACCCCTAAGTACCAAGAAAAGATGAAGTCACAAAAATAACCAAAGACCGAAAAAATTATAAAAGTCTAGGTGAGAACGAAGTATCAGCAGGAATTATTGAAGCAAGAGGAGTTCAATAAACTGTAAAACTAGAATGGCAGATAGAAAAAATGCTCGAAGAATGGACAACGGCGCTGATATGACATTTGCATAAAAAAGGTGAATGTTTTTTGTGAAAACTATACTGGAATTGCATTACTGAACACAACTTGCAAAGTACTGGCAAAACTTACTGCTCGGACCAAAATAGTATATTCTGACTATTAGAAGTAAGAGAAAAAATAAATATCATTGTTTTTTGGACGGTCGAAAACTGCGTTTTTTCCAAAGGGGGTACCCTTTGGAAAAAACGCAGTTTTCGACCGTTTGTGCATAAGAAGTGATTTTTTCAAAAAAAAAAAATTCTAGAAACGGGAAATATTGTACAGTTAGCGTTGCTGGGACCAAATAGTATATTCTGACTATTAGAAGTAAGAGAAAAAATAAATATCATTTTTTTGGAATGTCGAAAACTGCGTTTTTTCCAAAGGGTACCCCCTTTGTGCATAAAAAGTGATTTTTTCAAAAAAAATATCATTGTGTTAGTGACGATCGAAAACTGCGTTTTTTCCAAAGGGTACCCCCTATGTACAAGAAAAAAGTGATTTTTTCAAAAAAAAATCTTGAAACCGCTAAATATTGTATAATTAGCGTTGCAGGGACTGAAATAGTGGATTCTGACTATTAGAAGTATTGCAGGGACTGAAATAGTGTATTCTGTCTATTAGAAGTAAGAAAAAAATAAATATTGTTTTTTTTGACCGTCGAAAACTGCGTTTTTCCCCAATTTTCCAATTCAACAATTAAACACAAATGAATTGAAAATGTAAATAAAACAAAATGTATCAAAACTTTAATGAAACAATTGAAGTGTCATTGGGCACAAAACTGAAAAATGTCAAAAATGAAAAAAGCCTTAAAAAGGAAAATAATTTTTAAAAACCTGCGAAAAAAATCTGTCAAAACATAAAAATCAAAAACTAAAAAACACCAATAAACTAACTAAAAAAACTGTTAAAATAGGTGAGAAAAACGAGTTAAAATTAAAAGAAAATAAATTTTTAAAACTGGAGTTCAAATTTTAATCAACAATTGTCAAAAATGTATTAAAAACACAACTTGACAAGTCAAAAACTGTAAAAAATTAATTTTCATAATAATAAAATAAGTATTTCCTCTCATACCAATTTAAATTATATGCTCTGCTAAACTGTAACTGAATTAAAACGATTAACTTAATATTTTTAGATTTTATTTGAAAAATTAAGAAAGATGACATGTGAGATGCATTCTTATTAGACAAAAAAAAAACATAAATTTGTTCTATAAAATACTGCAAATTAAACATGGATGTCTGTCATTCGAATCTACATAAAAATCTTTATAAATAATCTTAATACTATTTGTAAATATTATTTGAAATAACGATGGTATAAATATTAACAATGATAAAAATATAACGAATTGATTCCATTTTAAACTACGCGAGTAATGAAAAGTGAAAAAAAAATGTAAATGATCTAATAGTTGAAGTGACAGATTAAATCGCAAAATATTTGATCATTGCGATAATTGATCGAAATTAAAATATGAGTGCACCGATTAAAAAAATGACAGATTCATAATTGAGAATAAAACACCCGTTGCAATTTCGTTAATACTACGTAGTTTACACGTGTAGTGCATGCAGAAAATAAAAAGTTACAATAATGGGGGATGATATCGAAACCATGTACTGTACGTTTCAGTCACGTTAGCCGTAAAACTGTTAAGGCAAACCTGGCGATGTAACAACGATTACAGATTCCGGCAAAGGACCTAACGTTTACCAAATGAGAAATGAAAAACGAACATTTCATGTTATAGCAACGACAATCGAAAAATCGGTCGAATAAATGCGTAAATGAAATGTACTTACAGGTGCAGTAAAAGCGATGATCTCACAATATCTGGACCATCCAACTAGAATATTGGTCGTGTTATTAACACAAATGTTGATATAATTCACTGCCTTTACATCACTAACAATATATATCGGCGAAAATGGACGCTGAATCGTACAAAGCACAAGTTAGTTTCCATACACGGACTGAGCGAGAATGGCGTATACAAGCTATTAGCGCATGCGCGAGTGCCAACTTCGTAAATATATTAATGCAATTCGCACTACAATCGTATAGCGAGCACCAAACATGATAAAAATTAAAAATTTGCGAATAAATTATATAGCTGGTAATACATTTATATATAAATATATTACTTATTACACATTATATTTTATCGTGTCGCCGATTATTTTCATTTGAAATAAATTGAAACATTAGACGCGTTTCGGAATATGAACTTTGATACTTTCACTGTAGCATTTCTTCTTGAATTTCAAAGGTATGATTGGCATATTCAAAACTATTTACCCATGCGTCAACTTTGTAAATAAATTTCTATCTAACTATAAAGGAATATATCGTAAATGGCGAGTTAGCACAAAAATCCGACTCTTAATTTTTACGGTACCCCGCACGTGAGAATTCACGCTGGCGTATTTTATGTATCGTAAAACGTGGCATCGTTGTGCGATGGAACGAAATTTGTGCGTTTAACTTACAGACATCACAGTATCTGCAATATCGAAAGGTTTCATTTGATATTTTTTTGGTATTCCCGAGGGCATGATATTTCGTACATTATTAGTAGATAATTATTAGTACATTATTAGTATAGTATTACTTCACATAAAAATAATAATTTTGCGCGTGAATGTTTAGGATTAGGTTATCAAAACAATAAATACCTTGAATTATGATTCTACGAGGGGAGATCAGTATTTACGGTCCCTAACATAGAAGAAAACAAATCACGGACTATCAAAGTTGACAGGTGCCTGATAAACGTATCTGCCAACGGTCGATTTGAGTAAATAATTTGTACATATGATACAAAAATAATAAAAATGTGTTCAAGTATCTAGCAATGGATTTATTTAATTTTATTCAATTTACTGAATGAAACTGAGGAAAGAGGAACTTGTTATACATTATCCCTAATGCAAGTAAAAAAGGACATGCGCACAGTAAAATAAAATCAAGCGCCCACCTTAAAGTACAGCCTCACAATGAATTTATTATACGACATATACGTATGTAATTAAAGTTTAACTTAAACTAGCAGCGCAAATCTCAAATCGAAAATGTAATTGCGTGAGTTTTCCTAGTTTAGTCAGTGCTGGAGAATGTAGAAACTGGACCATGAATAATGAATTGCATGATAATATGTAATCGATTGTGTTTATTTGATTATTTTTCACATTTTTGCTAATTTATGAAGTGGTTACTAATTAAACAGTTAGTGCTCATATCATAATATGCTTACAAAGTTGCCGGTACAATCTGCAATTTTCGTTCCGCAGTTACTTGTTGACATTGCAATGGCGGCTGGTTAGGTGAAAGGAACGCAAATATCCAATGGCGTTGCTTTATGTATAAAGCAACCATTGGCCAATTTCGAAACTATGTAAAAACATCAAGCGGAACAACTTGCTAAACATGTACGTTCTTCATTATATACCGTCTTTGTTTTCGTTGTTCTAGGTATTATGATTGATAAAAAAATCAGAGTTCAGTTATGTAAATGATAGAAAGATTTGTATCATGATATTGTTCCTAATTTTATAGGGAACCACGTTAATAAAATTATTCAAAATGGAAAAAATAAAAAATAACTGGCCCCGTAAACTATTTAGACGTCACAATAGCCAAACTTGATAACTTTGTTATAACGCAATGGAAAGATTTATCAAAAAAAAACATAAGTTTTTTATTACGAAAAAACAAACGTATATTTATATTCTGACAGACCAAACTTAAAGAATACTTTGATCATAAAACAATGCACACTAAATATAGTAGTAAGTGTGTACTAAGCAATAAAATTCAAATTCGTCCGATGTTTCTCGAATGAAACTCGAATGAGTCCTTTCGTCATTATATCCGCCAGTTGATTCCCACTTGGTTTGAATTCCCCGATTTGCAATCGCCTGACAAATGAAATTATACTTAATATCGATGTATTTCATTCTTTTGTGTTCACGTGGCTTCTCTGCCACCTTGATACGTGATTGATTGCTCTCATAAATGACAGTTGGCTCGTCACATCCTTCATTCATTTCATTTAATAACCTTCTTATCCACTTTGCTTCACAAATACCTTGTCCGAGTGAGATGTACTCTGCTTCTGTTGATGAGAGATTGTGCCTTGCTTTCTAGATGCCCAACCGACAACGTCCAATCAACAAATTTGGGTTCTCGTTCCGTGTGAACATCATTTTCAAGCCTAGGGTGCCCTTGATGTATCGCAAAATGCGATTGGCATATGTAAAATGCTCAGTAGTAAAACAGCTCTGAAAACGACTGAAGTAGTTCGTTGCCGCACACAGATCTGGTCGTGTCGTAAGCGTTGCGTACGTCAAACATCCAATTAATTCTCGATATGGTACGTCAGGTAATTTTTGGGTTTCCTTTTTTGAGATTTAACCCAACTTCAATTGGAGTTGCTAGATTTTTACAGTCGTTCATTTAATATTTCCTTGAAAAGTATGTACCTTGTTCAACGTTTTGTTCAATGTGCATTCCCAAGAATGTATTTATTTTGCAATTGTCATATCGAACTGTTTCTTCAGCAAATCCTTGATGGTTCTTATATTCCGTTGATGACGACTGACGATTAATAAATCGTCCACATAGAGCAACACAAAGCATTCGCCATAATTGTTGTTCCTTATGTACCAACATTGATCCCATACACAACGTTTGAAACCTAGTTTTACCATTAAACAGTTGAACTTTTCATTCCAAGTACGTGATGCTTGCTTAAGTCCGTACAACGTCTTGTTGAGTTTGCACACCTTGCTTCCATTTTTGAACTCCTCAGGTAATTCCATGTAAATGTCCTCTGACAGATCACCGTTCAAAAATGCACCTTTAACATCCATTTGATGTACATGCATGTCCCCCATTGTCGATAACAAAATTCGCATTGTCGTTAATTTTGCGACTGGGACATATGTTTCGTTGTAAACAAATCCAGCTATTTGCGAAAATCCTCTTGCCACAAGACGTGCTTTGTATTTGTCGATTTCGCCATCTGATTTCCGCTTCAGCTCGAAAACCCATTTGCATGACACTGGTTTCCTACCGTTTGGCAAATCACACTCGGTCCATGTGTTATTTTTCAATATTGATGAGTATTCTTCGTTGATTCTTTTGCCACCCACACCAATCACTACTACTCTTAACCTCTATAATTGTAAACGAATCATTGTCGAGAAACTGTCGAGCTGATAATGCAAAATGTGCATCCATTTCCTAATCTCCGAATCGCTCAGGCCCACTCCGTGTTCTCACACTACGAGCAAATCGATTTGCTCACCGTTACCGATACTGTGCTCGTTAGCACCTCTGCTGGTACTGATGCCACCTGAGTTGACATCGTCGGAATTATCTTTGAAATCACCGATTTTGTCCTCAATACCGTGATCCAGCACAGTTTCATTTCTTCTTCCGCCTCTGAATTTAATGTATCGATTATGTGTTGTTGATTCAAAATAGAAGCTTCATTGAATATCACATTGCGACCGATTATCAATTTTTTATCTTCAACATTCCATAATCGATATGCGCCATTAGGTGCATAACATAACATGATGTATTTGATTGATTTTGCATCAAGTTTCGATCGCCTCTCCGTCGGAATGTAATTGTAACATGTTGCGCCAAATATTCGAAGATTTTACATAATAGGTTGCCCTATACCAAATTTCTGCTGAAGCCATGTCGACAAACTGCTTGGACATCAATTCTTTACATAATTTGCCGTTAAAATCGGTTCTGACCACAATTTCTTGTCCAAATGACTTGCACTCAGCATCGTTCTTGCCTTTTCTACCAATGTTCTATTCAATCGCTCAGCCACCGAGTTCATTTCAGGATTATATGGTACAGTATAGTCCAGCTGAATACTCCTTTCCTTGCAGAAACATTTGAGCTCGCTCGAAATGTATTCACCACCATTGTCTGCCGTCAGTTTGGCGACTTTACGTCCGTGTAATGCCTCAGAAACATTAATAAATTCCTTAAACTTTCCGAAAACCTCGCTCCTTTCCGCATACAAAACACCATTGTAGCACGTGGATAGTCATCAGTGAACGAAACAAAATATTTTGAACCATCATGTGCAGGAACAGGAAATGGCCCGGACACATCTATCGCTATCGCTATGAATCAATTCTATAATCCGCCTCGATCTTGCTTCCTTTTTGCATGGAAATGGCAACCTCGACTTCCAAGCACGCATGATTCACAAAACTTCTTCTCAGCACCTACATTTAAACACTCCAAACCACTGACCATTTTTCGATCTACTAATTTCTTCATGTCACCGAAATTCAGGTGACCTAATCGAAAATGCCAAAAGATTTGTTTTAAGCCTTTTGAATTTTGCTTCCCCGTGACTCTAGCAAATGCTCCTCGATCAATGTAAAAATCCAAATATCACTTTCCCGTTCAATGAAGCATAAGCACAATCATCTTCGAAAGTAATGTTGTATCCACGCTTGGTCAAATTTCGTATCGATAACAAATTACATTTCAAGTCATTCACAAACAGCACATCTCTGATTACTTTTGTATCACAATGTCCGTTATAAAACGTTTTCGCAAAAAATGTCACCTCGTTGCTTCGCATACAGACTTGCATTTTTGTTAGCAACCGAAATGTTTATATCATTGATATTCACCAATTCGTTGAAAAACAATTTGTTGCTTGCTATGTGGTCCGTAGCACCAGAGTCCAATATGAATTTGATTGGTACATTTCTGCTTTGATTCATATTCTTAGGCACGTACATGCTAGCTCCTACTGTATGCTGTACATTAATTGTTGCATGTGGACACTCGCTGAAGTATTTGTACTGCCGTTTTCCGAATTTCTTTTCTTTGCAAAATTCTTCTTATTATTGCTCTTTTATATGGTCCACCTGGCCACAACGAAACCAGCCGAGTTCCTTTTTTTGTGCTCGTCCAGCAAGCGACACTTAACAAAATGCAGTGTGAGGTTTCCTGTTCTATCATTTCGATCGCAGTCACCAACGTATCGTACGATTTTGGTAATGTGAGCATCAAAGAAATAGCAACGTCTGCATCATACATTTCTTTTCCATAAACCTTCAAATCACAGATTGTTCGATCAAAACTTAACATGTGATTTTTCATTTCGTCGCCTTTAGTGTATGTCATCGTGTGCAGTTTTCCTTCCAACATCATTCGACCTGCAATAGTCTTTCGTTGAAAAAAGCCTGCCAATCCATCAATCATCTCCTTTGCCGTAAATTTTCCTTTGATGTTTTCCAACTGGCTGTCATGAACACTTTGAACGATTATGTTTGAATTTTAGCGTTATCCTCTTCCTTTCTCTCGGCACCCAATAATTTTTTCAAACTTTGTTCTATATATTTTGCTAGACCTTTCTCATCGAGTGCAGTTTCGATGCGAAAGCGCCAATTGTCAAAATATGTTCCATCGAATGATGGAATGCCGGTTGTTAGATTAACTGACGATGATTCACCCATGTTTAACAATATTTACACTGGGCCCATAACCTGATAACTTTATTATAACGCAATGGAAAGATTTATAACAAACATAACATACCCAATACAGTACAGTATTGAATTGTATTGAATTAAATCCTTACCTTTGATGTACAATTGAATAGTCCATAACCACCAATGCAACGAAATCTAACTCAACCCAACCAACCTAAGATCAATATCAATATTTTAAATTTCGCCACATAAAGCTTGATCGATTCAGCATCAAGTTTTCTAAATAAGAAACTTCCATTAAAACAAATTCGTTGAAAACGTCAAGTGATATCCAAGTCGTTTGACGCAAAATTTTGCATTGGGGGCAAACGCAGTTTAGTTTTGCAAGAATTTCGAAGTATAATATGAAATATATACCCAACCCAATAGAACTCTAAAGAGACTCAAACTAGAGTAAATGTGACAACATTTCTCCAGGTAAACCCAAAAGTGTATTTCATCGACGTTGGTTTGGGTTGGGTTGATGCCACCTAATCGAAAATGTGAGTCATTGAAATGAAGCTAAAAATATCAAATGGCATTTAATATCTTATTTAGAAAAAGATCGATCTTGATTTTTGCCGTCTGTGGGCTCATCGGATAATTTTTTGACTGTTTGTTGCATTTGTTACAAACTAAATTTATATTTTGATAAATGTCGATTTTTATTCATTCATTCCATTTCACAATCTTATTATAGATTGTGCAACTATATAATTAAATGTCAAGTTATGACATTAAAGCAGTTGGAGATTTAAACTGAAACGTAGGGGGCGAGGAAAACAATATAGAAAATCGAAGAGAAAATAAAATCAAAGGAAAGCAATAAAATTTCGATAATATTTATTAATTTCGTAATTCAACATTTTACAAATTTATTAATTTGAAAATGATTATTTATTAATATCAGAGCAATTAAAAGTTTCACGAATGAATGAAACGGCAGTAATTATCTACAAGAAAAAAAACTAAGCAATAAGTTTTTTTTTGTGTGAAACAAAATGGGAACAATGTTGGAAAGGGGATTCGTTGAAGGTTGGATCGGGTTGTACTTCATACCGAATTGGCATTTTTCTATATTATTTTTATTTTGGATTGGGTTGGGTTGAGTTAAGTTGGATTAGATTGGGTTGAATTGAATTAGGTTGGGTTATGCCTTTCAACTTTGACGTTCCAAATTGAAAGGCGTAAGTCAACCCAATTCAAGTCAACCCAACCCAACCCAACAATTTTCCAATCTATTTCAAATACACAAATAATACCGTTTAAATATTTTGAGGCTGGATGTTTTTTCACAATATACTTTAAAGTATTATGTGATTTAATAAAAGTTTAGTCCTTTCATTTCCGGGTTAGTTATAAACGTCTGCAAATAAAGTAAAAAAAAAAAACATTATGAAAGAAATTGGCAATTAATTTGGCAATGCCATTAAAATTATTATTTCTAACAAAAATGAAATCCGCCATCGACATTTCTTATTTTTAAAGTATTTTTCTTATAAAGTCAACTTTTTAATTTAGGGCATGTCATTCGTTCTTATTATTTATAATTTTATAAAAAGAACTTGAACGGTTTTTTATTTTACACAGATTGGGCAAAGACAAGAAAATCAAAGTTTGTACATAATATTTTTGGCCCACATTCGGTGTGTATACTTTTTTCCCATAAAAACCATTCGATACAATGGCATCAACAAGGTCAGAAAAAACAAGAAACTCATCAAAAATGCACAAGTTCTAAATAGTGCAAAAATAATAGTTACATAACGGTGGTACATGAAGAAGCGAAGGGTAAGGGTGAAATTGAACTAGAAATTGTGGCTTCATTACGGAATAAACTTGCGCTGGCGGATTGAAGGCGACGGTAAATTAACCAAAAAAGCTTAAAGCTCAATAATAAAATCCTTAATATGACACACATCGACGCTAATCAAAAACAAAGTCGCTTCTGATCTATCAACTAAAACGCATGCAGCAATTTTGAAAAATTCGTTAATGAGTCACTCTGAACCCTCCGATTTTTTGTACTATTTTAATTTGATTTCGTTGTTTATTTAATTTTAAGCTATTATTTAATTTTTTCTTATTTATATTTATTATTCATTTATTTTGCATTGAATTAATTCAAGGCCACACAACCCACTTTAATATTTGCAATGATTCGTTATTCGTGTTAATTTAATTTACTTTCACTCTAACAACTTCGGTTTCCATTGATTAACATTTTAAGATAAGAAGATCGTTTAGTTTAACATCACGTTAGGTTGTACGGAATAAACTTACGCTGGCGGATTGAAGGCGACGGTAAATTAACCAAAAAAGCTTAAAGCTCAATAATAAAATCCTTAATATGACACACATCGACGCTAATCAAAAACAAAGTCGCTTCTGATCTATCAACTAAAACGCACGCAGCAACACATCGGAAAATATCAATACATAAAATTCACAAAGTTGAAGGTGACGTATTCGATATTAAACAATTGACGCGAAGGGTCGATCTATAAAGGAAGATATTTTTCATGGATCTCTATCGGTTCTAACAGGAACACATGTTATCTTCGTGGAGCAATAAGCACATTTTAAACAAATTGATATTTAATTTTAATTGTAATATGTTTAACATGCTGTTTTGGTCCGAATGTTCTCATTACGTGGACATGCATTCATTGTTGACTGTAGAGGATAAAACTAACAAATGGGTTACATGGGGAAAATTTCTTCCACATAAACTTTCATCTCCAATGTAAACTTGAACATGAATCTGTTTATATTAATAGGAATAATTTAATAAAAATATGTCATAGCCCAGGATAACATTAGAAAGTTGAGTAGATCTTAGTGACTCACTAGAGGGTCGTCCACCCATAGTGGATAATGAAACTAATCATTTTACCAGTTAAATATTCAAAGGAGCTCGAAGAATGAAATATTCGTAATAAAGTCCCCACGCTTGATTATTACTTAATAAGTTTACTACCCAAACATAGTGTGTCTGACTGAGTATTGGCTGACAATAAATTAGGTCTTTCTAATGTGAACAATTACAATTTCCTATCATCTGCATTCTGCAATGATATTTTTATGGCACAAAAGTGCATCTGTGGAGCTTCGGCGTAGGCCTCGTGCATGGATTTGTTCGGGGAATTAAAAATTCTGACGATGACGTGTATTTATATCTGAGCTAGCAATATTCCTGAACCAGAACATCCATATATTTGAAATTCCCAACTGTATAGCAAAATCTGACTATAGTATTCCTAGCCATAGAATAAGCCACGAAAATGATTCGAATTATAAAGATCGTAACTTTATAATTCGTTCAATGCACTCCCACCAAATATAAAATCTACCGTCGAAATTACAATAAGGCAATTTTTATTGGCGAATTATTTTTATTATTTCAAAGATTTTGCTTCCAAATATTCCAATCATTCCAAATTAGGTGCCCGATCCGACCACGGAAATATCATGTGACCATGGTATCTTTGAATATGGGCTAACTCAAATCTGACATATTATTACCATCACCAATAATAGATACACAAATAATTCTGTAGTACATCCAGAAGTCAATAAAAAATAAAAACCATTATTTTTTAACAATAATTATTGTTAAAAAATAAAAACCATTATTTTTTAACAATAATTATTGTAAATCTTGCCCGACTTTAATTCAAATCTTTCCAACATAGGACCGGTTGAGTCAAGTGTAGACTCGATCGTTACTTTCGTCGATCGGAGCATAGATACTTATCACCAATTTTTTTGCCCGGTGCGTAAATTCCTAATCGAGTGTCGCATAGTCCAGCTAGTCATAAAAGTGCGTTGGGTGTGTGAATATCTAAAATTCGCAATTAAATCTAAACGCGCAGATAGTGTTTCGGGGTTCGGTGTTTGATTTTCGGATGGTGATGGGGATGCTCGGCGCGATGATCCTTGCCATCTCAACGACTCATCGTAAGTAGATTTTCGGTCCATTCTGATCATAATTTGCCGTGGGTGAAGCCGCATCGCAACAAGGACGACGCTTATTTAGCAGCATGCTGTGATTTACAGTTGCGCATGATGATTTCATGCGTTGCGTTTTTTGTGCGAATGCTTTGATTTGTTCCGCTGGCAAAATTATGATTATGAATAATGCGTCGTAGTTTTTGTTTATTGGTTCTAATGCAAAATTTCTTTATGAATTTGAGGCGTACAAAACATCGTTTATTTATAAAGATGTGATAAAATTTTCTCGATACACTGGTTTTCAATTATTTATATTTGAATTGATCTAGTTCATTTATTTCGCCAGGATTCAATCTCAACCCAGTATAACTTTTGCAACATACGGTATTTAATTGATTGTTATTTTTTTTATTAGTTTTCAATTTTTCTGTTAATTATCATTTATATTTACGTGAAACACATACCTAGCTCGACCCAATACAATATTTGATTTATATCGATATTTATTAATTGCACTTGTTACAATGTTCTGTTGTATGTAATACATTTTCGTTGGGTATTTTCCGATTTTTTTCTATCTTATATCTTAATCTGTACTCTGGAGCTAATTTTCGCAACCTGTTGTTATTATTATTGCTTCATTGTGCACGATATCTTGTACATCTTCGAAAATTGTGATTGTTTCCGCCCCTCAGATTAAATCGTTCTTACGTTACGTGGCTTTCAAACCAAACAATTTAAATTTAATATTAACTAAAATTTTTAAAATAAATCTCGATCAACGCATATTGTGATCAAACCCGACGTTTTTTTATTTCATATGATTTATTCATTGTTGTGTGTGCAAAATTTTCAAAATTACATCAAATACAATTTTGAAAAATTCGTTAATGAGTCACTCTGAACCCTCCGATTTTTTGTACTATTTTAATTTGATTTCGTTGTTTATTTAATTTTAAGTTATTATTTAATTTTTTCTTATTTATATTTTTTATTCATTTATTTTGCATTGAATTAATTCAAGGCCACACAACCCACCTTAATATTTGCAATGATTCGTTATTCGTTTTAATTTAATTTACTTTCACTCTAACAACTTCGGTTTCCATTGATTAACATTTTAAGATAAGAAGATTGTTTAGTTTAACACCACGTTAGGTTGAGTGAAATTAAAGGACACATCGACCTACTTGGTAGCTTTCTATAGTGTTTTAGTAGTTGATTTGTTTCAATTAAGAATTATTACCTTATTTCTCTTCTGGTCATATGACAGGATAAATGTGTAGCTTCTAAGGAACAACATAAGCAATCTATGCATAATATATTACAAGTCCATTTGTTAAAAATATTAAATTCGTTAGAGGTAAGTTTGTAGGAAATAAGAAAAAAACGCTTGCAATTGTAAAGTCATGTATTAGTAAAGCAAAATAATTCTTCAGTACCATGCATACAAAGTGTCTTTGCAATGTATATGCACTTTGTTTTGCGAGACTAAATCGCAATTGACACACACACATAGGCACACACACACACACACACACACACACACACACACACACACACACACACACACACACACACACACACACACACACACACACACACACGTCATTCCGAAAATAGTCAGAAACGATTCAGAGGACCTCAAAACGCGTATATCCGTAAAAATCTCGAGGTCGAAATTTTTCATGATTCCTATACTTATACATAAAGTATAAGTAAGTAAAAAGAGTGTACGAATTTGTTGCACAACCTTTATTAAAAATACACAAAAGCAACACCATGAAAATAATAAACGAAGCCTGGTAAAATGAATAGACATCGAAGTATATATGGAGTATATAGGAAATGTGCCAAATATATTGAACTCAAATCCAAAAGAAAGGCTTGGGACAATTTTAATTCTAAAAATAGAAGAGAAGTTTTACAAGGTGGTGAAGAATAAGGACAACCTAATCAACTATATTGAAGACAAAAAGGGACTACTACTAAATCATAGAACAATGGAGGGGGAATTATTTTAAGGAGTTTCTGGGCAGTAAAGTGGAAGAAATAAGCAAAGTAGTATTGATTTCACCTGAAACAAGTAACGAAAGTGGTGTAACATTTGTTATATCAATGAAACAATTAGAAAACACTATCATAAAGCAAAAAATCCGCTGTGGCCCGCACGAAACTTTCTTATACTTTATTTCTGAAAGAACTTTTCAAACAAATATATTTTTTTAATTCCAGTGTATAACCTTTATACGAACAATTTTTGCTACAACGCGAACCGTTTTCGAGATATAGAAAACGGTGATTTGATTAAACCATCAGTTTGAGATATTGCTTTTAAAATGTGACGTTTTTTTCCACGCTATATACTAATTCTAAGCTTAAAGAGTCATAGTGTCACTTTCAATAGTTAGGCGCTGGAGCGAGTTATGTACAGCGAAACAATTACGTACGCAGAAATGCACCTGCACTTCGTGCCGAAAACGCCGAACCAGCGAAAACGCTCGTATAAATAGTAATCTTAAGATATTTTATAATATTACATTTACTTTTCGCGTTGTTAACGTTCACGTTCGTACGAGATTCATTATTCGCAAGTTCTATCATAGATTCTTTGTGTTAAATCAATCATCGTTTAAATTAAGTTAGATTATTACATTTACTTCACGCGTTACTATTGTACACGTTCGTACGAGATTCATTTATTCGCAAGTTCTACCATAGATTCTTTGTGTTAAATCAATCGTCGATTAAAATAAGTTAAAGTATTAAATTCACGCGTTATAAATAAGAATCAAATTGTAAAAGTATTGTAATCACAAAAAATAAAGTTTGAAACAAAAACAAATTGTCGTAATCAAGTAAAAACAAAAGTTTTTAAAAACACGTTTCGGGAAAGCCGAAACAAAATTGGCGCAGTCGGTAGGATAGTCGAATTAATATATCGAATATTAATTTTTACATCTGTAAATTAACGGCTATCCTCGCTTCATCGAGAAGAACCACCGAAACCAAGGGACCAAGACGTCACCACTTCGCACAAATCATCCACAAACGATTAACAGAAGAAAAAGAAAAAACCGTTCAACTTTAAAAACCAGCAAGGGCACTAGAGAGAAATATAGGATTCCTTACGGTGATTCTGTAACGAATCAGAGGGCCTATATCGCTATATCTCTTGTCCTAGAAGCAAAGAAAATGTTAATCGCAACTTTATTCTACGCAATGTAAGTCACTCACAATCCTATGAGCCACTCCTCAAGAAATCAATCGCTACCAGATTCAGATTTTGAATATCAGTCGCAAATAGACGACAACACTTTAAGTTACTTAGTAAACGCATTAACGAATATAATGGCACCCCCACAACTCGATTTCAAACACCTGGATATTATTCCAACGTTTGACGGAAAACAGGAAAATTTAGCGCAATTTCTGTCATCTGTAAATTTAATAATAAATAGATATTGGGTTCACAATCCAGCAGCGGACCAATTTCAAAACGAACTAATTTTAAATTGCATAAAAAATAAATTACAAGGTCGAGCAAACTACGTCGTATCAATTAAAGGTTTAGTTACCTGGGACGACATAGAACGCGAATTAAAACACACATTCGGAGACCCCCGAGATGAAAACTGTCTACTTCAAGATCTCATGGACCTCAGACAGAAACCAAACGAACATCCGTTACAATTTCACGAACGATGCATGGCATTATTACACATTATATGTCAGAATATTAATTTAAATACTCCGCAAGCTTCTCAAGCAGCAAAACGAGACTTTTTTGCAAAGCAAACCCTGAGAACTTTTGTCACGAGATTAAACAAACCGTTAGGAACTTCCGTATTGATCATGAAACCAACGTCGATGGAAGAAGCATATAATTACATACAAGATTTAATTAACGCAGATTACGGTCAACAGAATTACAAAAAAGCACCACCCCAAAATATCCCACGATACACAACGAACGTTAGACCATTTCAAAACACGTTCAACGGAGCAAACTTCCAACAACAGACCTTCAGACCACAAAATCAGAATTTCCAGAGACAACAGCAATTCCAAGCTCAAAGATATAATCAATTCGGTAACAACCAACAACAACAACCGAGGCAATCTTTCCCAACCGGACCAATCAATATACAACCAAGACAAAATCAACCACAAAAATTCTTTACCAATAAACAAGTTTTCGGAAAACAACCAGCGCAACTCAACGTCTGGAAACCACAGAATAAACCACCACAAAATTACCCGACTCCAATGTCAGGAATAAGCACTCAGACTACAAGAAACTACCCGCAAAATAGACAAAACTTCATGTCACAAGAAATGTTCCACATCGAAAATTTCGAAGATCAAGAAATTGAAACACCAGAAGATTCGTATTCATACCCAGAAGAACAATACGAACAACAATTAAACCACGAACAAGAAGAAAACGAAGTACCGGAAGAAAATTACGAAAATCAGGATTTTCACAAACCTCCGACATATTACAACCAGAGATAATAGAACTAAATAATTACTCCGACAAAAAAGAATTACCTTACATAACGATATCGCAACCACCATTAAAACTATTACTAGATACAGGCGCAACAAAATCATTTATAAACCCATCAGTCATAGAAAGATATTATCCCAATAATGTTTATTACGAACCGTTCATTGTTAAATCCATATTTCAAGAAAATAAAGAACAATTCTGTTCTGACATTCCAACATTTAAGGAATTTAACCAACGAAATACAATGAAATTCCATGTATTTAAATTTCACAACGTCTTTCACGGATTAATCGGACTAGATAATCTAAAACTATTAAAGGCAAAAATTGATTTAACAACAAATCAATTAACCACCGAAAATGCAGTTATCCCGATACAATATTACACCACTGGACAAAAAGAAATTTTCCAATGCACAATCGAAGCAAACACCGGAATTAAAGCTAAGATACCAGTCAGTTTAAATGGAGATATTTTTATAGAACGACAAATGATCCAAAACTGTGAAATACCAGCAACGATTACAACAGCAAAAAAAGGTTATGCATTAGTCGAAATATATAATAAATTCAATGAAGACAGCAAAATTAAAATTACAAAACCACTAAACGTAATCACGTATAACGAAAAAAACTACAATCAATTTAATTACCAGATACCCGAGAACAGTGAATACATATATCATTCGGAAGAACAAAATCATATAGAACACCTATTAAGAACAAATCACATGAATAATGAAGAGTACAATGCTATAACAAAAGTATGCAAAGAATATTCCGATATTTTCAAATACGAAAACGATTCACTCAGCTTCACGAACCAAGTTAAACATCAAATAAAAACTCGCGATAAAATACCAATATATACGAAATCTTACAGATATCCATTCGTACACAAAAATGAAGTACAAAATCAAGTTCAAGCTATGTTAGACCAACAAATTATAAGGCCGAGTCATTCACCATGGTCATCCCCAGTATGGATAGTACCAAAAAAAGAAGACGCATCAGGTAAAAGAAAATGGCGTATAGTAATTGACTACAGAAAAATCAATGAGAAAACAACAGACGACAAATACCCAATTCCAAATATCTGTGACGTACTCGATAAACTAGGCAAATGTCAATATTTTACCACATTAGATCTAGCAAGTGGATTTCATCAGATAGAAATGCATCCTGAAGACATAGAAAAAACCGCATTTAACGTAGAAAACGGACACTACGAGTTTAGAAGAATGCCGTTTGGATTAAAGAACGCACCATCCACATTCCAGAGAGTAATGGATAATGTATTAAGAGGATTACAGAATAAAATATGTTTAGTTTACATGGACGATATTATAATTTATTCAACGTCATGTCGCAAATTTAAGAAAAGTATTCCAACGATTAAGAGAATCCCGTCTAAAAATACAATTAGACAAATCAGAATTTTTACAAAAGGAAGTAAAATTCCTCGGACATATAGTCACCCCAAATGGAGTTAAACCCAACCCCGACAAAATTCAAGCGATAATGAACTATCCAATACCAAAAACTACGAAACAAATCAAAGGATTCCTAGGACTTATCGGATACTATAGAAAATTTATTAAAAACTTCGCAAAAATAACCAAACCCTTAACATCATGTCTAAAAAAAGACGCGAAGATAATACACGATGCCACATTTATGAAATGCTTTGAATATTGTAAGACATTACTCACAAACGACCCTATTCTACAATATCCAGATTTCAATAAACCTTTCGTATTAACGACAGATGCAAGCAACATTGCACTTGGAGCCATATTATCACAAGGACCCATCGGAAATGACAAACCAATATCGTATGCCTCAAGAACTTTAAATAATTCAGAACAAAACTATTCCACGATAGAAAAAGAGCTATTGGCAATAGTTTGGGCAACACGTTATTTTAAACCCTACCTATACGGACGCAAATTTAAAATAGTCACGGACCACAAACCACTACAGTGGCTATTCAGTTTGAAAGAACCTCAATCTCGATTAGTAAGATGGAGACTAAAATTGGAGGAATTCGATTATGAAATCGTATATAAAAAAGGAAAAGCTAACACAAATGCAGATGCACTGTCCAGAGTAGAAATTCATACAAAAGAAACAAATAAAAATTCGAAAGAAAACGAAACTATACCATTCGTAAAATATATGGCACAATTCAATATGAATTTTGACGACAAAAACGAAAATGTTGAAACAAATTCAATGATCGCAAATATTTGTCAAACAGAAGACCCAGAGGACTTAGAAACAGTACACACAAATAGGGAAAATCCCATATTAACGATACCCATATCCGAAAAACCATTAAACCACTTTTTCAATCAGATAAAGATGGAATTTGTTTACTTCACCCCGAAAGTAAGCACAGTGATAGAACACATATCACCAAAACAACAAAGAATACACGTCAGACTATCTGAAAACAACTTAGAAAAAGATTTAATAGACTTCTTTAAAAATTACGTAACACCTTCAAAAACCTATGGATTGCATATTCAGAAAGAAGAACACTTCCAGAACATATGCAGAATATTGCAACGAACATTCAAGAACGCTTCATTTAAAATTATTAAATGTCAAAAGATATTAGAAGATGTAACCAGCACAGAAAGACAAGAGGAAATAATCGAAAACTATCATCAAGGTAAAACCAACCATAGAGGAATTCTCGAAACAGAATCCAGAATAAAAAGAACTTATTACTGGTTAAACATGAAAGAATCTATTCAAAAATATATAGATTTATGTGATATTTGTAATACCGAAAAATATGATCGAAACCCAGTAAAACAACAATTCCAAATAACACCAACACCTGGACGACCACTAGAAATAATACACATAGATACATTTCAAGTAAAAGGACAAAAATATTTAACTATTATTGATGCATTTTCAAAATATGGACAAGCATACCCACTTTTAGGAAACAATGCAGTCAGTGTAGTTAACGCATTGATAAAATTCTTCACGCACCACGGTGTCCCACTAACAATAACTATGGACAACGGATCGGAATTTAAAAATCGAATTATAACAGAATTCTTACAAATACATAAAATTAAACCACATTATATCACCCCTAACAACCCACAAAGCAATGGTTTAATAGAAAGATTTCATTCAACGATACTCGAACACATTAGAATATTAAATCAGACAAAACCACATATGGATGGATTAACTATTATGCCGTATGCAATTTTAGGATACAACAATAGCATACATTCTACGACAAAAATGAAACCAATAGAACTTATAACAGGACATTTATGTAATAACGACATTTTAGACATAAACACTGATAAAATGTATTTGGAGAACTACTCGCAGAAACATAAAGAAACGATACAACAACTTTATGAAAAGATACAAGGAAAACTACAAGAAAACAAAGAAAAAACTATCAATAAACATAACGAAAAAAGAGAAAATCCTGTAACATACGAAGAAAACACAGAAGTGTACAGGAAAATATCATCCGGAAACAGAGGAAAAACAAATCCGAAATTCCAAAAAGAAATTTTAATAAAGGATAACGTAATTACATACGAAACTCCCCGAAAAATATATCACAAGCAACAATTAAAAAGACCCAAAGTTTACATAAAAAATTCTTTACAGGATGACAACGCTCAACCTGGCCCATCCTCAAGAAATTAAACTCACTCGAAGATAACCCCGGTATACTACCATATCAAGAAAACGACGCAAAAATAAAATCAGGAACACATACGTTCATACATTATTTCTATTTACAACCAATTAGACAAGAAATCGAAAACCTTAAAAGTCAATATGAATATATTAACGCAAGTGTAAAAAGAGAATATGAAGATGTTTTCTCAAACTTCGATAATGCCGCACGAATTCAATTGTCATATTGCATAAAGAAATTCGACACTCTAAAACCGACACTAACTACGAGAAGAGAAAAAAGAGGATTATTTAACGGAATCGGAACAATCTTTAAATCATTAACCGGAAATTTAGATCAAGAAGATGCAGCAAAGTATGATCAAGCGATCTACGATCTTCAAGAAAACCAGAAATCAATTACAACGACCCTCAATCAACAAATTTCGCTGACTACGAAATTAATGGACAATTTTAATAAAACTGTTTCATCGATTAAATACAATCAAGAAATAATCATAGAATCAATACACACACTACAAACGTCGCAACAAGATTATGTTCGTGTACGAGAAATATACGATCAACTGACTTTAATATTGTCACTCATTCAGAATATACTAATGGACGTAGAAAACACAATTACATTCGCAAAATTGGGAATACCTCATCCAAGCATCATGGGACTAGAAGAATTAGAAGATATAATATCGACTTTAATCAAACACTATCCCGATGACCAATTATTCTTTCATCCAGAAGACGATCCAAGGAAATATTACGACATAATAAAAATCAAAGCCTACTATTCAGGAGACAGAATCGTATTTTTATTACAAATACCTCTTACTTATCCAGAAATATATAAAACTTATCACTTATATTCCATTCCTACTCCAAATAAAACAACAATAATACCCACTCATCCTTACCTGTTAGTGAGTGATTACACTTATCAATATATGGACAGGGAATGCGAAGACATCTATGATCGCAAATTCTGTGAAGAAACGACTTTAAGAGAAGAAGACGAAGATTGTATTTACCAACTATTAACATTAACATCGAAAATCCCAAAATGTAACCAACATTCAGTCCAAAATTCTCACACATTAGTGCAACGAATTAACGAAGCCCACTACATCGGATTATTTCCAAATCCACAAAAAATCAATTTAAAATGTATTAACAACGACTTTCGTACTCTACAAGGTACATTCTTTATTGAAGTGCCACTTGGATGTGAATTTTCCACTTCCACATATGTTTATTCAAACACGCAAAAAACCCTCATCGGACAACCCCTTGTATTACCTAATATACAAATTCAATCAAATCTTTCGTTTAAAGAAATCATATTAAAAGATATACAATTAGATGAACTCCATGAACTTCAAAAACTACAAGGTTCTATACAACCAGTATCATTGAAAACCCATGACAACAGTCATTATTACTTTCAAATCCCAATCTATCTTATTGCAATTATTTGTCTGATTGCCTTCATAATAAGAAGATTAATAAAGAAACGAAACGAAGAAAGAAATAAGAAAACTCCCGATCTAGAGATGACATCACCGAAGGAAACAAGAGACGCATGGTAGATCTCAGTTCCACCGAGTCTTCCAGCTAGGGATGGAGGAGTTATGTACAGCGAAACAATTACGTACGCAGAAATGCACCTGCACTTCGTGCCGAAAACGCCGAACCAGCGAAAACGCTCGTATAAATAGTAATCTTAAGATATTTTATAATATTACATTTACTTTTCGCGTTGTTAACGTTCACGTTCGTACGAGATTCATTATTCGCAAGTTCTATCATAGATTCTTTGTGTTAAATCAATCATCGTTTAAATTAAGTTAGATTATTACATTTACTTCACGCGTTACTATTGTACACGTTCGTACGAGATTCATTTATTCGCAAGTTCTACCATAGATTCTTTGTGTTAAATCAATCGTCGATTAAAATAAGTTAAAGTATTAAATTCACGCGTTATAAATAAGAATCAAATTGTAAAAGTATTGTAATCACAAAAAATAAAGTTTGAAACAAAAACAAATTGTCGTAATCAAGTAAAAACAAAAGTTTTTAAAAACACGTTTCGGGAAAGCCGAAACAAAATTAGCGCGCACAGCCACACGTATTTTTAGCGGCCCGATCGCAATAGTGGTTCTCACTGAACTTTCTTATACTCAGTTATACTACATTTTTCGAAAAAACTTTTCAAATAAAAGTTGTTTAAAATTTCAATATCTTTAACTTATATAAGAATAATTTTTTTGATAAATCGTACCGTTTTCGAGATACGGAAAATGGTGATAAGAGTAAACCTTCACTTCCGGTTGAGCAATTGTTCTCAAAATATGACGTTTTCTTTTCAGCTATATGCAAATCTTAAGTTTAAAGTTTCACAGCTCTAGCTATAATCGTTTGGACGCTAGAGCGTCACACACACACACACACACACACACACACACACACACACACACACACACACACACACACACACACACACACACACACACACACACACACACACACACACACACACACACACACACACACACACACACACACACACACACACACACACACACACACACACACACACACACACACACACACACACACACACACACACACACACACACACACACACACACACACACACACACACACACACACACACACACACACACACACACACACACACACACACACACACACACACACACACACACACACACACACACACACACACACACACACACACACACACACACACACACACACACACACACACACACACACACACACACACACACACACACACACACACACACACACACACACACACACACACACACACACACACACACACACACACACACACACACACACACACACACACACACACACACACACACACACACACACACACACACACACACACACACACACACACACACACACACACACACACACACACACACACACACACACACACACACACACACACACACACACACACACACACACACACACACACACACACACACACACACACACACACACACACACACACACACACACACACACACACACACACACACACACAGAGATACGTCATTCCGAAAATAGTCAGAAACGATTCAGGGGACCTCAAAACGTGTATATCCGTTGAAATCTCGAGTTCGAAAATTTTCATGATTCCTATACTTACTTATACAGAAAGTATAAAGTATTTAACGGATATACCCTTTTTGAGGTCCCCTGAATCGTTTCTGGCAATTTTCGGAATGACGTCTGTGTGTGTCTGGCTGTGTGTCTGTGCGCGCTCTAGCGTCCAAACGATTATAGCTAGAGGTCTGAAACTTTAAATTTAACATTTGTATGTAGCAAGGAGGAAAACGTCCTATTTGAACGCAATCACTCAACCGGAAGTGATGGTTTACTCTTATCACCTTTATCCATATCTCGAAAACGGTACACGTTACGGAAAAAAATATTCTTACATAAATTATAGATATTGATATTTGAGTATAAGAAAGTTTCGTGCGGACCACAGCGGATTTTTTAATTATTGAATAAACTATCAAAGTCTTACCGAAGTACAATAATGATGACTGTGATAATTACCGAGATATTTCGCTGCTGTGGATAACAATAACTTGTGGAAAAGCAAAACAGGTTTAGAATGAGATGAAAGTTATTATCAAACAAGCAGTAGCAAGAGTAATAGAAGCTAACGAAACAATATATCTCGTTATCTAGATATTTAATGTATTAATTAAAAACGACACTTGAAATATTCTAATAGATTAATTGCTACAACTTGATCATTTCTTATAATCGAATAGTTATTTTTAATTATTATATAATTTTAATTATTATATATTTTTTTAGCGATGTCGTCCTATTCATGACATTTAATTGTCTACTTTATTAAATAATGCCAATGACGATTTATAAAATACAGCGTAAAAACAAAGCTAAGTTACAAACAAAATGTTATAGTTTGCCCAGTAGGAATCGAATAGTTTGAGCCTCAGTTACTAGGTGCCGCCATCAATCGGCATATAGGAAAATATTATTAAATATTGTATTCTTACTGCTAACTCACAATTTTAGAAAATTTTACATAAGTAAAATAAAATCATTCACTGCATGTAAATGAAGGAAGGTTTTGTGATCAATTGAAATATAATTTAGAGTTCTTAATCCAATTTTAGCGCGAGGATTAAATGATATATGGTTGTTATCTAAATCATGAAAAATTTTTCGGAAAATTTCACAGGATATACGCAAAGCAAATACAACTGGTTACGAAACCTATACAAGGAAAACATATTTCTGACCTATGACCATTTACTGTACTAGAATCTCACCGGGCATAAAAATAATTGGGCAAAATGAGGATGTTTCATTTCAGACAAATGTTTCTCATCGTCCATTATAATAACACGGTTACTCACGAAATTCCTTAGCAGCAGAGCTCTGTTGTGGATTCGTTCCAGATGTGCCAGGGAGTACTTGGGGCGATTCCTTCTTTTTCGCGACGTACACCATGTCTGGACAAATTTCAAAACAAACGTTTCTCAACACTTGCTTATACGTTACGTTAATAAAACTTATTTTAAAAATTAGAATAAATAATGCACTAAACATTTTAAATGATATCGTATTAATTGCTCTAGACTTACATATGCCCTAGATATATAAAACACAATTTCGTTGATCAGTAGTATTAGTAAAAGTGATACAGAAACCATTGCACCAGGTATCCAAATGCAGTTATAATTATCAGTATAACTTCAGTATATCAGTACTTCAGTATCATAACCCATAAACACAAATTAATTATAGGTCGTGAACTATCACCCAAGGATTCGCTAATAAATCCAAGAGAATGGTAATTTACTTATTTAAGATTGAATCCAACTTTTATGATTTATAAGAAAAGCTATATGAAGTCGGCTCATACTAATGTCCCATTGTTAAGCTGATCACAAACAGTTATCATGCAACACAGGCATATGTAACGGTTGGCCTTTTAACGGTTTTATAAATTTTATTAGACCTATGCTTTGATTACCTTTTGAAATTCCGACTTTTATTTCTTGCTCCTCATGTCTTTTTTCGTTCATCACGATTCCCAAGTATAAAAACCTTGCCAACTCATATTCCCTTCCATCGTTTGATTTTTGCAAATTTTTATCTGCTGGTTATTTTGTGTATTACGATGTACTTTGTTTTTTGTTGGTTTATTTCTAGTCCAAAATCTTTTACTTCTTTTCCATTTTTTTGTGATCCTTTTTAATTCCGCTTTCGTTTTTGTTAGCAGTGTAAGGTCGTCCTATTGTTTTCAAATTGTCCCTCCCATTTTTAATTTACTGTTTCTAATTATGATTTGCAAAACCAGGTTGAAGAGTGTGGTAGAGAGAGGTTCACTTTGCCTTTCAGGCCATTTCCCACCACAAATTTTGTTGATTTGTGGATTTTTCTATCTGCCATTCTAGTTTTACAGTTTATTGAACTCCTCTTGCTTTAATAATGCCTGCTGACACTTCGTTTTCACCTAGACTTTTATAATTTTTTATAAATCTTTGGTTATTTTTGTGACTTCATCTTTCCTTGGTACTTAGGGGTCCATCAAAGTGTTCCACCCATATCACTATTATTTTCGTCGGTTTACTCATTAAGACTCCTTCCTGGTTAAAAAAAAAAACTATTTCTGCTATGGGAACCTTTTCCTACCTTTTTTTATTTCGTGGTAAAATGCTGTGAATTCCTTCTTCTGAAAATTTTCCTCAATGGTTATGAGTTTTTTTTCTCATTGTGCAATCTTGTTTTCTTCCTGTATATGCTCTTTGATTGTTTTATATTCTTATATTTTCCTCTTGCGTTGTTTTGCAGTAATTCATCTCTTATTTTCTCTTTTTCTTCTGCGATCTTTTTTGTTTGTCTGTTTTATTTCCTTCGGGGTCGTGGTTTTGGCAGTATCTTTAATGGCTTCTTTTGTTTGTCTCCACATATCCTCAACTTATGTGGTTTGGTAGCATATTTTCAGTTGTTTTGTATAGTTTTTCTCTATGTTTTGTGTAGTTTTTGTGTTTCTTTTGCTCCACTTTTTTTACAGTTTATGGCAGAGGGTTGAGAGAAAGGGAAGATAAAATGTAAACAAAAGTGTAATGGTGGACGAAGAAGGCAATGATGAATATGACGAGAGAATCGATGAGATAAGTTAAGGAAATAAGATTGGATAATGCAGAGCTGAATTGCAAGATGCGTGAGAATGGAAGGAAAATAAAGAAGAAGAATGAATGCATTAAGAAATCAGAGAAAATATTAGAACACAGGGACAGAAAGGAGAAAAGGATTAGGAGTGGAAAATGGAAAAAGGAGAGTGAGCGAATCACAGCGTGGCTAAGGAAACAAATACAGGTCGAGCGGAAATGTGGGAGGTAGTTAATTTGGGGTCTAAAGGGAAAGAAATGACGTTGGTAAAAATGATGTCGAGGTCGGGCAAGGAGAAACTGGCGATGAATAAGGCGAAGTTATGAAGACAGAAAGTGTACATTGATCATGATCTCATGAGAGGTAGTAAGGAAGAATATGAGTCTTTCATAGAAACTAAGAGTGGACGACAGCTGGTTGACCTGGTGAAGAAGGAAATCTAGAGACAAAGAACTGAATCACGGTACAGGGGGCATGGAGAACAAGGGGACGAGCGAGTGAGGGAGGGAAATTCCAAAGATCAAAGCAAGTTCTGGAAGGTTAACAAATTGACAGGTGGGTGAAGGGGAACATAGTTATACGCAGTATTACATGTTGCATGTAATCTTCACCACAGTTTTTTCTGTTACAATATTTCGTGTTTACTGTATACTCCTATTGTTGATCGGTACATTCATCATGTTTCGTAATTTTTCATATTCTTCGCTAAGTTCTTCGTAAAATATGTCCTTTTCTTCTTCTTCTTTTTCTTTCCAAAGGGCGTGGAAATTGATATTTCATATTGTTCTCCTCTCTTCGTAAACGTATAACATAATCTGTCAGATATTGATACGAAAGACATAACCTTATCTTTATAATGTTTTTGTACCGCGAAGTCAGTTCGTATCCTTCCTCCTTTTCTGCCACTTTTACAAAAATTTCATACCTTCTATATCCGCAATATATAGCGCTGATTGTTTTGCTTCTTGTAAGGCTGTTATTTCTATCTCATATCTTTTAATTTTCCTTATTAATTCCTTAAGACACCTTAAAATATATTTCATCTGATCTGCATCGTTTAGTTTTCTGCCTTGTCAGCTTCTTCCTTACGGACCAGTTTCTTTAGTTGCATATTACCTATCTTAACTCTTTATCTTCCTTTTTTTACCTTGGATCTTATGCTTTGCTTTGCTATTATGCTGTGTATCCTGCGTTCTTCTTTATTTAGGTACAAATATAGATATTTGTACCTTGCAATTTACTTTTATTCGTCATCACCTTCCTTTTCTATTTTGAAATTTTGGTAATTTGACCGCATTAGTCCTTGAAGGTCGTTCCCTTTTCGGTTACCTTTACACTTGCATAAGGAGCGTCGCAGAGCGCGTGAAATTGTTTTCGCTAGTTTTTAATTTAATAATAATAATCATAATCTTTAATCGCGCCCAACAGCACACATAGAAAAATATGCACTAAAATATGTAAATTTGACACATTGGACTCCTTAACATGGCATTGTAATAACAACGAACTATCTACTTTATTATGAATTAAAGTTGACACAAAATTAGCACCACACCTACACACCACACCCCTTGTAAACATTATTGACGCAACAAATAACTGGTTGATTTGATTTATCAACATGCAACGTGCTTAACGAGAGTTTTGCACTAACATTACAAATATTTTTCCCGAAAATATTTTTCTATTCATATAAAATGTGAGGTTATAGATTTAAAAAACTTACTCGTTTTGGTCCCATTGGAGAGCACGCGATAATAATGACAAAGTACCGGTGCATCGTCTCCCGCTGCTTGTGCTCCTTCTTGGCACTGGGCTATAAAAGAAAAAAATATAAAATCAAAATGAGTATTATGGAAACTTTTGCTGCAAATAAAAAACAAATTTATCATATTGATCATTCTGATTGTTATTGACATAATGGTATGATGATTTATTATCATCAAAATTTGTAATGAAAGAAAAAATAATTTGTTTATGGGTCACAAAAACTTACAAGCAATAGAGATCTCAAAATATGTTTATGCAGATGTCGTAATTGTGGCACCTATGGAAATGAATACATAGAAAACGAAAATCATGACAAAAAGGGAACAGCATGAACTACATAGTGAATTGAGAGTAGAACATGGAATCACAATCAGGAAAACAAGGAAATCAAGAAAACAAGGAAAATAAATATAGAAATCAATTGACAATTATTAATGAAAGTGTACCACAGTATAAATAGAAACAAACCAAAAACAAAAATGAATGTTTATCAAGGAGTTTATAAGGCTATTTTAGCCTATTGATGTAAGACGACAAAAACAGAGTAAGATCCAAGCAGCGCACATGGCATGTCTAAAGGGATAACGAAGAAGGATAAAATAAAAATAATTTTATATGAATTATTGATTTATTAGTGACCATCTGAAACCATCTAAAGTCTACACTCACTATTTCGTTAACTATGTGGTACCTAAACTTTATTTTAATATTGTTAATTTGTTTTTTTTTATATCTGACTAAAAATCGTATATATTATTCTATTTGCATGTTTTGTTATTGCCACCATTTGTAGTTCCTCTTTTCAATCATTTTGTTTCAATATTATGCAAATTACACTTGATGCACCGTTCAACAATTACGTAATTGTCATGGATACTTGCGAATTTAAGTTTTTTATGAAAAAAATGTAACTCACCATTATTATTCTGCGGTGCGAGGATGTTTTCTTGATGTGGCATTTTGGATGGAGAAGCGTTCTTTTCTGGATATTCGCCTTCGGAATACTCTTCTTCTGAATACTCGCCTTCTGGATACCCTCTTTCTGCATACTGGACTTGTCGATTATCGTTGTTTGGATACCCTCTTTCTGCATACTGGACTTGTCGATTATCGTTGTTTGGATACTCTCTTCCTGCATACTGGACTTGTCGATTATTGTTTTCTGGATAGTCGCCTTCTGAATACTCGTCTTCTGAATACTCGCCTTCTTGATACTCGCCTACAAAAGTTAAATTAAAATTAAATTCATTCAACAACGCCTCACAAGTTATGTTACTGATACAGGCCTCCACTCAAATAGATCAAACCAAACAAAACTTACCATTTTTACTCTGCTCGGGCCTGCTCATTATAATGGAAGTGAAATTCAACGTTTTAAATTAATAGACGGTCCGGAAATAAACAAAAAAATTCTTGAAAATCACGCCGAAGAACTTAATTGCCGTATTACTCGACGAATTGTGTACGAGTTAATGATAGATAAGTCCAGTGGCTAATACGAACGATTATCGTTACTTATCGCTTCGCGTTTCAAACTGACTGTTCTACGACAACCATGGGCGTACTTGCAAACAATTAAGCTTCGCCGCGAAATATTAATTAATTTAAGCGATTTAAGGGAATAATTCTGTTTATAAGTCATCGAAAGAGGGGAGCGAATGAAACAGTCACCCCAATAAAAATCTGATTAAGGTGTAATCAATTTCATCCTGAAAAGAAGTTGATCGTTTCTTCCGTTGATTATTTCCAAATTGTCTCTCGTTTTATCGAAGAAGATGTAAATTACTTTTTTATTTAATTCGTTTCGTTTCAAGTTAAATTAAAGTGAATTTACCCGTGAATTTCTAAGTCGTGGATTCGAACGCATGTGAAAATAATTTTTTGGGTATGTTTGATATTATTTTATTTTATTTCAAAGATCAATTAACGGTGTTCATCAAAAGCATTTCGATTTAACATTTAATAATGGCAGGATTATTGAGCGTTATTGTCATCAAAAACTTAACGGTGCCTATCATTTTGTCCCTGCTAACAAATTGATGGTTCATTATCTCATCACCCCAGTTTTATAGGTTGGCGCTGTTGTCATTAACAAAGCAATTAGTAAATTCGTATTGTCCTTTACGTTCTCCGACTATATTGAACACCTGGGACGTGAAATTTTACACCTATATTCATCAAGGATTCTATTAACTTCCAATCAGTTTGGTGCAAATTATCAATCATGTAACAATTTCGTGCACAATTCGACAGTTTGTAAACTATACAGAGATAGAAAAACATTTAAAATTTGCCATAAATTACACTTGTTATTCTGTAAAAAGCAAGTATGGTTATTGTTACTTTTTGATATTTTATTAAATTATTGTATGTATAATTCTATATATTTTTTTAATTTATGTTAATTGCTTTTGTTAAACAAATGGTAATGGAAAATAAAAATAATTAACTAACTACTGACATAGAATATTTATAAGTATTTAATTAACAAAAAAAGGAAATCAGCAACAATTAGAAATGGTAGAAGAAAATAATAAAGGAAAATTAATAAAAATTGTATTCTAGAAAATCACTATATACGAAAAAATGTAATATTTTAAAAGAGAGCGAGAAAAAGAAATTGATAGAAAACGGACAGATTTAACAGAAGAAGACAACAGCAAATGGAACTAAAAAATCAGAAGACAACAAGAACCCAAAAATAAATTTAGACTAACAAAATAAGAAATTCGGACGTGAAATAAAAAGAGCGCAAGGACAAACGACGGATACAGATACGAATACGGCACATGTAGTAGAAAATAGAATTGAAAATAATAACAAAAACCACTACGGTGGAAGAAACAAGGAAATATAACAAGAACCAAATGGAACAGATATGGGCAAAAAAACAAATAAATTTATAACATAGTGGACATGGAATATAGAAAGCATGTCCCCAGGGTGGAAAGAATCGTAGAACAAATAATAGAACGCAAAATAGAAGTACTCGGTGTAGCAGAAACATAGGAAAATGAAAAGGTCATATCTAAAGAATACTCGGTAGTCTGGTTGGAGGGCAGATGAAAGAAATAAAGCGAAAGCAAGGCTAGCTCATATTAGCACCCATAATATTATAAGCTCTAATAAGCTCTGTGTAAGCGAAATATTGCTGGTAGTAAAATGAAAAATTGAAGCAGTGTATCGTCAGCATACATATGAAAATCATATGAAAATCACAAGTGCATATAATGAATAAAAGAGGGCCCAAGATAAACCCCTGTGGAACACCAGAGGTTATTTTGGATTTCAATGAAATGTTCCCATTAACTTGTTGTATTCTGTTATCTAAATATCATGGAGCCCTATATAATGTAACATCGATAACAGCAGATTGTGGTCGATGGTATCAAAAGCCTTACTAAAATCCAATAGAATGAGTGCAACAACCAAACCCTTATCTAAACTTGAAAAAATATCATTAATTTTAGCAATGGTTGTTGGGCAACTGTAAGACCTTCTGAAGCCAAAGTAATTGGGAGGTAAAATTTTAATCGAATGCTGCTTTAGTTGGCGATCTACCACACGTTCCAATATTTTTGAAAATACAGGAAGTACGCTGATCGGTCTGAGATCACCATATGATTCAGGGTTCTTACACTTTGCTAGCGGAAATAGTAAAGAACACAAGTTTGATGTTAATTCCATCTGAGCCCGTAGCATTCGATGTTATTTTGAGTATAAAATTATAAACTTCAGATTGATCATCAGTAGTGAACTTAAAAATGGACGTAATACTAGGATTAATATTATTCAGGTAAAAATCAACAGTTGCTTCGTGCTTCGTCCCAAAATTACAAAGAAGAACCAGAATTGGGGGCTGCAAAGAAGATGTTTGAAAAACTTTAGGAAGAAAAAGTGTAAATTGAGATTATAAAGAAAATGTCACAACGCTTCCAAACGAAATTAGAGGTAAAACAGTGATGCGTGTTTCGTCCTTAATTGTTCTCAATTACAATAGACTAAATGATAAAGCATGCAAAGTAGAAAATTTGTGGCAGATGGGGAAAAGTGGGAAGTGTTTCAATAGCTGGGAAACCATGAGAAAATGAGCTCAGCGTAGACTGCAATAGACTCGACTCTAGTCTTACACCTAACGGTAGAGAAACTTAGGGCGATTTTAGTAATATTTAGTTTATTTTCTTCTTATAACCCATTGCCTTTGTAGTAATAAGTTCACTATTCTCTTATTTGATTTTTTGAGTTATAAGAAATAACCAAAAATAAAATAAGAGAAAAAAATCAATTAACAAGTAATTGAATTTTCATTTTACATTATTTCAGACTGTTTGTGATGCTTCTCCTTGCGCCTTTCATTATAATTTGCCTGGCTAGTTCCAATTGCCTCAGTAAAATTCACACCTAGGTTTTTCATACGTCTCTACTCTTTTCTTGACTCATAATTTAGCTTATTCCAAATCAAATCTATACAAGCGCTCTTTATTAATATTTGCTTCCATTCATCACACTTTCTCATTTATCCCACCCGTTCCAAATTGATGTCATACACATGTACTTTTTTTGTTTTCAATAATCACGACTCATTCGCTTCTTCTATACGCTCCCCTTTCCAAATTGCGGAAATTTTATATCTACACCTTTACTACGATAATAAAACGACCAATTTAGTTTGGTCGACATCGATTAACTAGAAATAGATCATTACTTCCAAGTACAAATTGTCATTTCAAGAGTTGATATAATCCCCAAGCTATCCGTCACGTTCTTGTCTTTCTTCATCTCATTCAATTCTTTGTTCATATTTGTTTTACTGTGTTCATCATATATCCCCCTGTTGGGCCTTTATAGATGGCATAGCAAGACCGATTTGTAGATCAGTGGTCAATCAAACAAAGTTAGGTTGGGTTGGGTTGGGTAAAATACCAAGTACCAAGTATTTGGCAACTCAACAATGTCTTGCAGTTCTTCAACTTCTTCAAAAATTACATTTTCGTCAATCTCAGAGATAACATATCTGTTAACGAAGCTGCAATTCGGTCTCTATCTTGTGCCGCTTCACGACAAGAGGAGTTGCATTGTGAGGATATTTTCTTCCTTGTTGCAATAACTGTTCTTTTTCATCGTATTCTATTTACCTGATATATAAAAGCAATTGATTTTAATTCAAATTCATCGATTGCAGTAAATTTTTATTTAGTAATAGTTTCTGACTCCGATTTTTGTAAAATTTTGACAATTTTATATTTAAACTCCTAATACAATAATAAATGGAAACAGTAGTAGATTTGTATTAAAACTCCATGCTTACTTGCATTTTTACTACTATGATGATAAAGACAATTAGTTTAGAAGTAGTAGTAGTAGATGCAGGAGCAGAAGTAGATCTTTAATTTATTAAAAAAATTGATTGTAGTAGTATTAGTCCTAAGGCTATTTTATAGTAGAAATCGTCAGTAGATTCACTTGAAACTTGATCTTCAATTTGCCTGCAATAATATCTTAGAAGTTAGCATTTAAACATCTACCTTGACACTAACTTAACTAAAAGCACGACTTCCAATTTGCACTATGAATCTGGATAAAAAATATTTGTGTCGATATCGGTCGATTGTTTTACAAATAATTTCCATAACATTGTGAAAATTAAAACGTCAAACCATGTTAAGATTTACGATTTTTTTTTAAACATTACTCGTCATTTCATAGCCTCGAATATATAATTCCTTAACAACCCGACATAAAGAAATAAGTCCATATATGGGTGGCGCCTTTGGTGCCAGAAAATGCCCACATTGTATCAGGCAATAAATCATTTAAAACACATACATTTAATCCTTTTCGAAAGATGATCGGAAGTGCACTTTATGGGACATTTGTTACATTGTACTTGCACTAAATAATATGAGAGTATTTACGATTTTTTCTGGGAAATTTTTACGGCCCGAATAATTTTAAAGCTTATTTACGTCACCGTACGTCATTAAAAGGGAGTTGACTGATATTTTAACGAGTTGAGAATATGAAACGGTTTCTTGTTTTCATTTTGAGTTATTAAATTTTTATTTTTATATAATGACTTAATTACGTTTGTGCATATTTTTTCATATTTAATATCACCACGCTATCAATCGTGTGAAACAAATTTAATTAAAGTAAATTAACTAAAGAAAACTAAAAATGAGATGATTTGAATAAAATTTTTTTTAATGAATTCTTCAATTGCTAATAAATCTTATTAGATCTGAAGAAGTATAAATAATAAACATAGTGTCCACTAGGGATGAAACACCGGAGAAAGTTGCAAAAGTTTTCGAGATAGTAGATAATAGACCCCTTGTTTTGGGTTAGTTATTCCAGAGAGATTACTCGAGGGCATCGGAAATACGTAAAATGTGATTTATGATCGAATATATGGTGATTTCATATAGGTATCAGTTTATATACAATCATGGTTATGATAGAAAGCGGGTTCACTTTCTTATTTTATTGATATGGGCGAATATATTCGATAAGTTTTATTTTCACGGGTTGCGTTGTAGTGTGCGTGTGTTTCCGCTTAATCTCGCATAAGGCATATATTTTACGAGATGAAGTAAAAATATCTATGACAAGGTTTTACGAGTTGTTGTTTTTTTCTCCTTTTTACGTTATGTTATTCTAGTTTTCCTTTTAAATCGCCGGTTGCCGCTATAAAGGTGATTTAATGGCTAGGGAATGAATCGCATTGGCCCTAAATTAAATACCCATTCGGGTCGTTAGTGCTCCAGTCACCCCCATTCATCAAAACAGACGCGACACACTTAATAGAAATAAAAATGCGCGCGTATACAGTTACTGCCGTAAATAACATATTTCACTTAAAGAATTCGTGGGGCAAATGGAATACGTGTACTGTTTGCACCGCGATGTAAGTCGTAAATAAATCCAAAACGTTGAGCGGAAGAATGCGGTTATTTTCTTCACATATGCGCTTGTTCGCGTACTATAGTTGGGGGTAGTTTAAAGTTATGGTGCGCATAACTCAAGCCCAGATTGCCTACTTCGCGGTTCGTTTCTCCTGTAGAGTTTCGTCCTTTGTTATTTTAATTCCTATCGTTTACTCTCCTTCCGCCATCTATACTCCTACTCAGCAAATTCACTCGTAAAATTTTACTAAAGGGAAAATGAAATATACGAGTTCTAAGTAAAAATTGAAAAATATTCAAATATATTACCTAACCTGTCAAAAGCAGCCGCCCCCACGGAAGTAAAAATTCTGAAACTGTTTTACTCCATTTTCATATAATATATTCAAAATTTTATATCACATGTCAGTTGTCATCGAAATTTATACTGAATCTTCCCTTGACGTATACATTCACATTACCTACTTGTAAATGTAGTATATCTAATAAATAATCCCATAAAGTGATCGCTACGCGTATAAAAAGTGTATGCACGAAAAACAGCCACCTAATAAATTTTCAAATGAAATAAATATGATTGTGTAACCAAAATGAGTGCATTAATGGCGTACTTTGACACAGTGATTTCACTGATAAGATTTGTAAATTTGTTGGCTACTTCCTTGAAAAATCAATAATTTTTTCAAATCTGAAGTAGAAACGCGTTGTACGAAATCGCCGTGTTCGCAATTGAAACACATTTGTTAATAAGTATCAAAGGTAAACATTTGTTTAGGTAGATAAGCAAAATTTGCTCACATGGGTGGGTAGCACATTTTTATTTTTGTTATACTCGTGTCTAATCGTTTTATAATCAATTAAAATTAAGGCTACGAAATAGGTAATTTATATCTTGTATATCTCTATTATCCGACACTTGATAAAAAGACAGCAACAACTTTTTAAAGTTGATGCAATTTGTAGAATTCAAAGTAAGCAAAATAAATAACACGAACTGAAACTAAAATTAATTGGCATCCAAATAACTTCCAAGTCCACTTCTGTGTATTTAATTTACTTTAAAAAATCTGTGTTTATATAATTAGTTTTAATAATAAAATAGTTTGATAAATTACTTAGTAAGTGCCACTTTCTCAAAAAGTAAAATTTTCAACATTTTAAAAAATATATTAAATTGCGAGATAATAAAACTACCTTAAAAGTGTTATTAATATAATTCAAATTACAATGAACCATAATGAACAGGTTGTATTTGCAAAAATAATACGAGTGGGACTCATTGCGTTTTGTCTTAATTGACAAGATACCATTTCATAGATTGAGCCACTTTTGACCTCACTTGCTTGATCGGTTTATGCTGATGAGATAATCGCTTTGGTTTGGGTTAGGTTATGTTGGTTTGGGTTGCAATGTCGTGCAGTTTTTATCAACATATCGCAAATCCACCCTGATTTTTATAATTATTTGCATTTTGTAACTCATCAACAACAACTATGGCTTTGCCATTTCCTTTCTGTATAAAAGTTATCTGTTAAGTATCTGTTGATATTGTTTGTGTTAACTAAGGGTTAGCGGCGAGTTATGAAAGTATTGAATTACTAATTATCACATTTTTCATTAACAAAGTAATATACTTTTCCTATATCTGTATATTTACAACAGAATGAACATCTAGTTTGAATTGTTTGATTTGTATTGATCTTTGTTCCTTCTTGAAGATTTTGATGTTTTAATCTCCGTGCCCAACAAATCAAACAAGTTAAATTGGCAAACATGGCAAACATAATCAACATCAAGTTAAAAATCTACAAATTAACTGCAAACAAGTTCAACAAAATGTGCGTACAATATAACGAAATACCAAAATACACCAAAATGATCATCAACAATAACTCAAACAATATTAAGTGTCTATCATCACGGAAATTAAAACAACCAAGATCATTGGTTTGGTTTTCAACTCTAGCTACCTCTGCCTGACGAGCTCAAAACAAAGGCGAAACCAAAGCTCCCAATCGAAGTGTTTTGCGAATCGAAGTTGTTTTATAGTTCATTGCGGTTTATAAAATATGAGCAACACGAATATACTGGTTTTTACCTTTTTCTCATGTTTATTCTGCTTCTTGATTTTTTTTATTAAATTGTATGCTGTTATCCTAATTATTATTATAAATTTACCATCTACCATACATCAAGAACTCTGCATCTCTAAAAGAACATGATATGGATTATTTAACGATTGTTTCGTTCTCATCTTGAGTTCATCGGCAAAAATGTCGAACGTTGCAAACCAACCCTGTTGTTGAACAGATGTTGTGCAATATTATTGAGGAACTCACCATTCGCATAGATTGTAACGAACGAATCACCCAATCATCCAGACACAGACACAGTTTGACTGGCTACTACTGGCTAATCCGTATCAATATGAAACACAAGATAGATACACAGATTTTTTTTTTAAATTCAAATGTAATATCGTAATATGAATCACGTAAAACATATAATACATAAAAATTACTAAGTTAATGTTGAATATAAAAACTGTGAACGTTGAGGATGTTAGGTTTTATCTCAATTCTTAATTGATTTTAATTACTGAACCTGCAAAACAGTTGACAAAATATCTGTGAAAATCAATAAATAATTCCGTACGTAATTGTTTATTGATATGAGAATCTAAGTAACCAAATTAAACGTAACCAAGGCCAGTCGATAGTTCTTTTATTGCATTTTGCCACGACACGACAAATTTATTGCTTGTGCGGTCCTTTTTGCGCAGCAATGAATGCATATATTAAAATAGAGTGCTTATTTTAGAATTTGTGTAATTTTAAGTTTTGCAACACTAGGTACTTCTGCCTGACGAGCTGAAAACAAGGGCGAAACCAAAGTTCCCAATCGTATTGTTTTGCGAATCGAAGTTGTTTTGTAGTTCATTGCTTTCACGAATATAGTGTTTTTTACCCTTTTCTCGTGCTTCTTCTGACTATTGATTTTTTGATTAAATTGTATACATTTTAGCCTAATAGCTATTGTAAATTTAAATTGTGAAATATCATATAAATTATTACTGTAAAGACGTTTATAGATATGTATTGTTCTACGATAAAGCTCCCTGGTAGTTCTTATGGGTTGATATTCACACGTTAACGCTAAAATTATTTCTATTATTCACGCTTCTATATAATGACATCTTTTACGAAATATGAACGTGAAAGACTTTGGATCAATAATATAATTTTTTATAAAACGAAATTTTTGTACAAAACGAATTCGTTGATTCCTTTAATTAGCTTTCTCGTACAGAATTTTCTAAATGTGACCAAATATTCACTTCACATATGTGGTTTTAGGAAATTGGTAAATTATTTCATTTTGCTACGATGGAGTTCATAGGTAAATACATTTTTGTTGAACTTTGTGCAAATGGCAAGTGATTAAATCAATGATATGATTAAGTGCCTCATGAAAGCTCGACAGGCTACGACATTTATGATGCAATATAACAAAGCATGACAAGGTGACCATGTAAAATTTTATGATGAAAGGCATGCATGCATCGCATGAATATAATGCAATTGCAATATTAAGCGATGCACTGGTTGTAAAGTGTAATTACGTCGGCAATGCTACATTATTGAATTATTGTCGTACTAGGGTAGGTTATATAGACACATCTTAGCATTACGAATCATAAAGTTGGATGAAAAGATAACCCGAGTTTATGTTCCACTTAGTTTCGCAGGATCTTAGTAACGGCTCACGAACAAGATATTGCTCTTAAACACTGCGTTATGGATATATAAATATTAAGTAGGTAACCCTTGCCGCTAAAATGTTTTATAATTCGAACGAAATGCCAAGAATGATAACAATTAAAGCTTCGCTTTCGGCGGTACACGCAAGGAGGATTAAGATGGCTTTGTCATCAAGGTAATGGAAGGGCCCGAACCGTCTTGGAACGATTGTCTCATTAATGTATTCTCAAATCAAAGATAGACTGACTAATGTGAGCGATTGTTTGTCGTTCAAGATGGAACTGAACGCCCTGGGCTCTGTATACATGATGTCGTTACTAATTTGGTCTGTTTTGTGCGGTTCAGACACGTGGCAGTGGTTGACACATTGTCGGCCTAATAACAGGTCCGGCTTCGATATTTTCATCACACAATTTTCTAAATATATATATATTTTTCTTGATGTTCACTATGTCGACGTTTTCAAATTGAATGTAAATAATTAATAAATAGAAGTTTCTAATGGTTGACCCTATGACATTTACTGATAAGATTCAGTTCGTAAACAAGTAATACCCGAGATTACGTCGTGGTTACGTACTTCAATGTATTATGAATATTGTATCGTCCTTATTTGCGTCTCCCTCTAACAAGAAAACATAACGCCATCAGACTTCACTGGTGCCAGGGCAGACAATATTGGGTTCCTGAATGGAATGATCTTCTTCAGCGACGAATCAATATTTTCCTTATGGCACTCTGATGGACGTTCGACGATTAGGCGACCTAGGGGTCAGAGGCAACATTTACGATTTGTTCAACGTATACGGCTTTAACTCCTGTGGTTATGGTATGGGGGGCAATACGCTATGGAAGAAGATCTCGTCTGGTATTCATTCCTGGCACACTAAACGCCAGACGTTAGATTGATTCAGTGTTGGAACCAGTTGTTGTGCCCTTCTACAAAACCTGCAAGATAATGCGCGGCATCATATTGCTATGTAACGTCAGCCTTCCTAGAAAAAAACGACATCAATATGTTGCCCTGGCCTCCAAGATCACCAGACATATTCTCCATTGAACATGTCTGGGATATGATGGAAAGGAGATTGCGGCGTTTACCCCATCCTCCCAATACCTTACAGGTGTTGCGTCAACAGTTACAGATAGCCTGGGATGAGCTACCTCAAGAGGATATCAATAATATAATTTCCAGCCTGCCCAGAGGGGTTGCTGAGTGCATAAGAGTACGTGGATATGTAACTCATTATTAAAATGTAATCATTTGTTTTTCTACGTGCACTAGATATTTTCACCAAGTTTCATAATTCTACGTTCAGCTGTTTATTATTCTAGTATGTTTGACGTAAATATAATATTGTTGTTGAAAATCGGAGTCAAGTGGTGGGAAATAACCAATTATATATAATGTGTCCCTCATGCCGGATCTGTGTCCTTTCCCTCTCGCACGCACACATGGAGTTCTTGAAACCGTTCGACCTCTTATTTCGGCTCGGTCTCAGTTCGGTATTTCGGCTTCATTAAAGCAATTAATTAGACAGCCAGCAATATTCGCTTCGATTGCTGACGGCGTCTTTGTTGGTGACGTCTGCCGATGAACCGTTTGTCGTCTTCTCGCCGGTGCTACGCCCCAAGGCTTATTCGGCCGGAATACTCTCGTTGTCCTGCACCGCTATCATCCACTACTTGTTCGAGACAAAACATAAATCCGTACTAGTGTCGACACTTCCGTATCTTCTAAATCAAAACAAGTCCCCTTCGGATGCGATACTCTTCTACTAGACCAAACATTCTGCACGGATTCACATCCTGAACTGAAACTTTACCTAACTTTCTTGTCGTTGTATTTCGTTCTTAGTTTGCTAATTTTAAAGATAAATTATTTTGATTAATGACGTTGTAAATCGACGACAGTTTAAATTAAGCGTGAATTAACGTACATGGTTTGTTTCGATTCAAACTTTCACGCCTTATTTTTTCGATTATACATTTTTGAGAATACGTCCGAGATATGCCAAAAAATATCGGTGATTTCCACGAGCATTCGTCAATCGTAATCGTAAGCAAATCGTTATAGAAATAAATAATCTGATTTCCGGGAGCATATACCAATTCTACATGTCGTCATTTTAATATACGTAAATATCACAATCGAATTAGAAATAAAAATCAATCAGTTAAACCATACTACCAGAAAACTTCAATATGTGTCCTATAATTTTTTGCACTCCGTAACAATATTAAATGTCTCACGTGACAATTAGACCTATTAAAAATTATTAGATTAAAAATAGATGCTGAAAACAGAAACGCTTTTACATCTTGTGACAATACAATACAATTACAATATTTTCATAACTGAGAAAGTTATAAATCTATTGATTGTATATAAATTAGTTTGATCCATTCTAACAAATTTGAAACAATTATTACATTCGATTTAAATAATCTGAAGCATTTTATTTAAGTCTAAAGGTAGTAGGTGTATCAGTTTCGTGAGCGCGATAAGAACTCCACGCACCGTCTTGTATGAAGTTTATAAAACAGCTTAATCTTTCGATAGCACTTGTGCCAACAAATGGCATACGAAGAATTCACAAATGATGGTAAACATAACAATAGCCCCACTACACTCTTTTGATTTATCGCATAATGAGCGTACGGACAATATTTTTCAAAAGGGTTAGCCTAATAATTTCAATATCATATAATTAATATCATTAAATTATACGTAGGGTATGATCAGTTGTATGGATTTGATTTGCAAAATATTGCGACTAATGATACCTCCAATAGATAGCTTTTTACCTACTGCAATATTTTGACAAAAATTAAATGATATCTGGCAGTAAAATCTTTATATAATAAATTATATGGGGTAGCTATTTGGGGAGTAAAATAAAAAGAAAGATTGGAAAGAATGATACTCTGTATCTGTATCTGTATCTGCATCTGTTGTAATTCTTAACTACAATAATTTTGCTGTGTCCAATGCGTGTATTTTCGAATATCGAAAGATTAACTTAGTTTATTTTTATATCAATCACTTTACAAAAGCTTAACAGATTTTATTAATAATTTATTTAAACGCCACCTGTGGGCAATTTTCTGTTACTGTGGCGCTAAATTAACAATTTAAAACCACTTTCCCTTATTAATTTAACTATAATATAATAGAACTGTAATTATATAAACAAACTGATTTGGTTTACGCAAGTCCCATTTGATTGTACAATATCTTTAGTCGTTTCTTTGCCAATTATATCTGCTAATTGTTCAGTTGAAACCTATTGAATTTCCAGCTGTGCCCAGGGCCAAATTTTATACATATTTCTACAGTTAATTTATAGTCAAGATAATTTATTTCTGTTCATTTATACGCCCTGAATTTCACAAAAATTGGCGATCGCACGCGCTTCGTGTCGCTCCCAATAAAAAAACCAAACCAATCAAACAAAATGAGAAAGCAAATTTCGCAGAATTAAGAGCGTAGGACAAGAAAAGGTGATAATTGAGAGATCACAGAATGAACGTGAATGTCATTTCTGGCGCGTTTGGAAACACCGGTAGATAGGCACCAAACGTACAAATCGTATAAACGAGAACCAATAGAAACTTAGGCAACTTTTTATCGTACGGTATTCATTTAAAGAAATACAGAATGTCCCGTTATAAACGAGGTCGGGAAGGCGAAATTAACGTAGATGAAAACGGGAGAGTTTTCACTAAGAGCCAGCGAATTACAACAACACCCTCAGGGAATAAACACAACGTAACGTTGTGAGTTAAAATAGTTATCGAAACAGGAAAATAAGGAAATATTGAAGATAATAAGAGATCTAAAAGACGAAATAACGACTACCAAGGAAAGACAAAAATTAACAAAATTGTGCAGGCACTAGAAGGATTAAAAACGGTGGAAGAATACGGAGGAGAACGAGAAATTGAGGGCCGAAATAACGTGTAATGTATCACATAGCAGCTAAAGAGCCATGGGTTTCAATGGTTCGCAATTTGGTGCGAATGCCTCTCATCAGCCTTTGGATGGTAAGTGGGTTAAACTCTCGAATCTTTTGGTAGATTCGTCGTCGTAGTTCTTCTTCATTTTTGACTTCCCACCCACTGTCGTAAACTTTTCTACCGAGTAAAGCTCAAAAGTCTCTACAGGACGTGCCTGTCGAACATTCGGGGTGTTATCCTCTTTGGAATATTTTGTTGCGTTAGCCATTTTGGGTTCTTCTCGCATAATGGCACGATGCCAGATACGGCCAGAACATAATATTATCATTAACATGATGCGTTTGTATAAAATTCACTAATTTGGGGAGGCATCTTCGAATATAAATGTCGGCATTTACATCGTCGCCCCTAACTCGCCCAACATAATCTTGAAAAACCAGCTTCCGAAATGGCGCATCACACTAGTACCTTGTCTTCAAATTTCCCTTTTTTCTTATACCTTACGTCATTAGGAAAGTCCTCAATGGTGACTGTATAGAAACCTTCGTTTCTTTTATTTCGGTGTTACATAATATAAAATATTTTTTGTCTCTAAAATTATCATGGTATTGTTCCTGAAATGTTCCAATCTTAATTGTCTGCAGCATCTTGGAATGTCTAATTGATCAGCCGTATATTTTGGACATTTTTGCCGCTTTCTATATTTTAAACTATTTCTGCTAATTTTCCTCGTGGCTGACATATGGGAAATGTGAAATCTTCGGCCTAATCTTCTCGTTGAAACTCCTTTTCTATTTCTTGCAGATTCAAAGTTCTGAAGACATGATTCAAAACTGGAGGGCGACCCGTTTTGGGAAGATTCATACACCGGAAACCTTCCTCACATTCCTTAATGACGCGGTAAATTGTTGTATAATATTTTGATTTCTATAAATGGCGACAATGTCACGTTTGGGCATTTGGCCAGCCGAATTGTAAATACCTTTCCGCGTTTCTTTTAGTTTATGTAACAGAACAGAGTGATCTGTACGATCAAAGGCCTTTGCAAAGTCGGTATATATAACGTCAACCTGGTTTCTGGAGTCCAATGAATCAGAGATATACTGGGTAAAGATAGCCAAGTTGGACACTGTAGATCTTTTCTTATACTTGGGAGTCATAATAAACGAGAAAGGACATGAGGAGCCAGAAATAAAAGTTTGAATTGAAAAAGGTAACTCGTAGTGCGAAATGCTCAAAATATTAATGAAATCGAAGGATACAAGAAGAATGAAGATAATAACTTATAGAACCGTTATAGGGCCAACCGTTACATATGCCTGTGAGGCTTGGTCACTACGGAAAGCAGATGCGGATGCACTTGATAGATGGAAAAGTAAAATACTACGAGCTATTCGATACTATGGAATAGAGACAGGAGATGGCTGGTGAAGAAGAGCAAATAAGAAACTAGACATTATGTACAAATAATCCGTCATACAAGCCCAACGACTAAGGTGGATGGGACATATATAAAGAATTGCCAGAAAAAGATCATAAAAAATGGTCTTTAACACAGAAAGGAGAAAAGGGAGACCACGGACTAGATGGCTGGAAAGTGCAAGATCTAAAAAGTATGAAGATCCAACATTGGGAAGATAAAACGACAAATACAAAAGAATGCAATGAAATTGTTCAACAATCCCAAGACCTTCACGTGCTGTAGTGCATATATATATATGGGAAATGATATTTTTGACATAATATTCATTATTTTACAGCCAGTTGGCTAAAGTAAACGCATATCAAACAATGACGAATTGGATACCATTAAAAACTGGAGGACACAAAATTTAAATTTAAATTCAATATTTAATTCGGGACACCTACATGTATGAGAAAGCTCAGGTACACATAAAATACTATTGTGATTGGGTGATACAAAGAATATAACCTAGAACTTAATCCTAAAAACAACAACAACAACTAAATTGGTCCGATATTTATTAGGAAGTATTCATCAAGAGTGGAGATGCAATTCTTAATTAATAGTCCTTGACTGGTCACTGGTCGAATATTAGGTTACTCTATGAGGATATGGCGTGGCCGAAATGTGTTATTTTCCTTAGCATTAAGTAATGCGATATAAGCACGCTATGTCGTATGATCGTCACAACCATATATGGAAAGCATCAGCCGCATATTAATATTAATTAAAAGTCAAAGTCACTGATTCGAGCAACACGTGTATATGTAGCTCTCGTCTAATTGATCATTTTCGTGTGTATTTTAGTGCATAGTTGGGTGAAAATCATACTGTTGCACTTGCCGGAATTTATTCTACCGATTGGTAAGACATTATTAGATTATTTTCATCGTTAATCCTATGATTCGAGCATTTAACTTTAATTGGGTACTGCAATTTACTCCATCGTAAGTTTTTTGTGCATGCATGACTTTTTTTACGTTTCTGATCTACCTATCTCTGCCGGTTCACATTATTTATACCTCGCACCTCACCTCTGTATCACATATACCATCGTACCGTGGTCTTTCTCTTGTTTGTTACATTAGTTAGTCACCTTGACGGACCCCTAGGTGCAGAAGATTTGTGTCCCCGTGTATTCCTATTTACCGTTGCCTATTATTGCAAATATTCCTGCATGTATCATTAATATAGAGCCGTTTACGTATTATAAATTAATTGTCAGTTAATTTAAACTACAACTATGTCGATGATCACTTGTGCTTGTGGATGCAAAACTGCTACAGAAGAACATAAAATTCTCGAATGTTGCGTATGTAAAAAGCCTTATAAATATAATTGCGTTGAGATCACCATCACTGAAGTGCGCACAATAAAAAATAAGAAAGGTCTCTCTTGGTCTTGCCGAAATTGCGCCGTTTTGGGTAACGATATTAATGAGCTAAAGGCTGCAATACTAGATTTGAAAAGCGAAATACAGTCGCGAAACACCGACATAATTGATAATTCTATTTTCGAGGAATTGTTACGAGAAATTCAGGATAGAAATGGGCGCAAACAGAATATTATCATGTACAATCATCCTGAGACGGGTGCGGGTACATTGATTGAGCGTAAAACCCGTGATGAAGTAGCCGTCAAGTCTATATTGGGCACCTTACCGGTGCAAGTCAACCTCAACGATATTGAAGTTTACCGCCTTGGCCGTTTTGATGGTAATTGTAATCGGATACGGCCCCTCAGGGTAAAGTTTAGCAATGTGAAGGATGTGCATACTATTATTAAACACGGTAAACATATTCGCAACTCTGGACAATTCAATAATATATCAATTTCACTGGATCGCACTGTTCGTCAAGTGAACTATTACAAGAAATTAAAGGCTGACATGAATGCTCGTATAACGAATGGTGAAGGAAATCTCGTAATTAAATATAAGCGCGGAATTCCTTCCATCCAATCTTTAAACTGAATATGCCCAACAGTAATAGTAACATTAAAATCTACTATCAGAATGTGCGCGGATTACGGACTAAAACTAATACATTTTATGCAGGTGTCTCTGATTGTGAATTTGACAGTGTTTGTTTAACGGAATCGTGGCTCTCCTGTGATGTGCGTGATCATGAACTTTTTCCCTCGAGTTATACCGTTTTCAGACAATATAGAGACTTTGAAAGTGTTGGACGCTATCGTGGAGGTGGAGTTCTTTTGGCATTTAAATCAAGCATGAATGTTCAGGAATTAGATTTAAAAGAAATTAAAAACTCTGTTACGCTCATTGATATTGTAGGCTGTAAACTGGATCTCCGTATCTTCAAAATTCATGTATATGTAATTTATATTCCGCCGGATACGCCTATTAGTCAATTCGAATTATTTTTGGATGAATTTGAATTACTAAATCAAGAACATGATAATAGAACAATAATTTTTGGAGACTTTAATGTCCCACATCTGAATAATATTGCCATAAATGATGGCAAACGGCACTTAATTAATAATTTCATGCAATTTTCTGATCTGGTCAGATCAATCCAGTGCTAAATTCACATGGCCGCCTGCTTGATTTAATTATCACAAATTTGAACGATGTGCAAGTTGCACATGAGGTGTTGCCCCTTATCGCTGAAGATCAACATCATCCAGCTTTAACGTTGGATTATTACCATAGTGGCAAACACTGGTCTAAAGTACCCAGAAGTTCCGACAGTAGAGTTTGCAATATTAGGAAATCGGATTATCATGGCTTATATAATGCACTGGCTCATGCAGATTGGTCTTCTCTATATAATTACGCAAACATCAATGATGCATGTGCCGTATTTTAATATTAATATTTGTAATATGTCCCTTTAAAATCCACTTGCCGTTCTCCTTATCCTATTTGGTATACTAAAGAACACATTAACAATATTAAACGCAAGCATAAATTTCGCATGGTTTACAGAAGAACCGGGCGTGAGGATGACCTTAATATGTATAGGGGTTTGCGGCGGTTAGTCAAGGCTAACTCTGCTGCTTTATATGGCAATTATTTAACTAATATTCAACTGCAAGTAAAAGTAAATCCTAAACAATTTTGGTCATTTGTTTCATCAAAAAATAACTCACCGAGGATTCCGAAGAGGCTCATTGACAGTGATAGACATATATTGGATTCGACAGTATCTATAATTGACGGTTTCCGGAAATTTTTCCAATCTGTTTATTTTAACTCCATAAATAATCCAGCACCTAAAGTTTCTACTGTCATCAACACTCCCGCAATCAATATAATGTCTGTATCTCAGTCAGTAGTTACTCGAAGTTTAAAATGCCTAAAAAAATCTAACACAATGGGTGATGACAACTTACCCAGTTTCCTTGTAAGGGACTGTGCTACTGTTTTTGCTCGTCCACTTACCTTTTTGTTTAATTTAGCTATTCAAACAACTGTTTTTCCCGACTGTTGGAAAATAACTAGATTGGTGCCAGTACACAAAAAAGGAGATGCCGCTTTAATTGACAACTATAGACCAATAGCTTTGCTGAGCAATTTTGCTAAGGTGTTTGAGATGTGTTTATATGCTAACATTTTCCCCCAAATCAGAAACACCTTATCTGTCGAACAGCATGGATTTATTAATAAGCGATCTACGGTTACCAATCTGTCAATATTGACACAATTTATATCTGAATCCTTGGACGTAAATGAGCAGGTTGGCGTCCTATACACTGACTTTTCTAAGGCTTTCGACCGTATTGATCATACAATACTCTTAAACAAGTTTGATGCTTTTGGTTTTTCCCCACGCCTAATGTCTTTATTCAACTCCTATCTAAAGAATAGGAAGCAATATGTCAGTTATATGGGTCAAAAATCAAATGAGTTCATACCAACTTCTGGTGTACCTCAGGGAAGTAATCTAGGGCCTTTGCTTTTTCTCATTTTCATTAATGATGTATGTTCTAACATTGAATGTAATAAACTATTGTTTGCTGATGATATTAAACTTTTTTTCAAAATTCATAATACTAATGACTGTTTGTTTCTGCAACATCAGTTGGACGTGCTGGAATCGTGGTGCTCTGTTAATAACTTGCTAATGAATGTCTCCAAATGCAATGTGTTATCGTTCTCCCGAAAACTTAACCCTATTAAATTCAATTACACTATTAATAATACTGCAATCCACCGCTGTAGTGTTTTCAAAGATTTTGGTATCATCTTCGATGAAAAACTAACTTTTTCTGATCACATCAACTTCATTACCTCATCCGCTTTGAAAACTTTGGGATATTTGATCAGAAATACCCGAACTTTTACATCAATTGATGCCATTTTGCCAATATATTATTCCTTTGTTCGCTCCAGGCTAGAATATGCCTTGGTTATTTGGTCTCCTATTTACAAAGGTCACTCCGTTGCAATTGATAAAATACAAAGAAAGGTTCTAAAAAATCTTCACTTCAAGAAAACCGGTCTATACCCGGTGCAGGGTTTGGATGACGTTATACTTCTCAATACTTTTAATATGGAGTCACTACAGTTGCGGAGACATGGGATTGATGTCAAGTTCTTGTACGACTTATTAAACAATAACATTGATGCCCCTCAGCTGTTGGAAAAAATTCATTTCATGGTACCACACAATCCTACTCGGGTTCATCGCATTTTTTACTCTACTACATCTCGTACAAATATTATGCGCCACTCGCCATTATTTAGGATATGTGATTATTTCGATTTTATATCTGACAATAGTACAGATATTAATTTCACTAGTTTAGGGGTTATATTAAATAGATTTACTACGAACACCTGATATCGTTATGTATTTACTCTGTTTTTTTTTCTCTTTATTCTATTTTTAGTTAATATTAAGATTTGATATCAGTGCTTAATTTTTAATTTTAATTTGTCCTGTAATTAGATGTTTATCTGTTGGGCAATAAAGATATTATTATTATTATTATTAATGCAGATATAAGGATATGTGTATTCTAATTGAAATTGCCATTGTCAGCATTAATAATAAGTATATATAAGACGCATCGATTATTTAAAAGGACACCGACTCGATGCAAGAAGACGAGTCTAATTAGTGTATTATATAAGAAGCGCATCGAATAACGTTCGCGACCTACACCATCATCGGGTTACATTAGAACAAGTTACGAATGAAGCAACAATTAAATACATCACATAACTGCGTTTGTTTCATTCCAACTACGACCGAAGTTCCAAACAATAAACGATAAAAGAACATTGTTTATTACAACTCCTGTAAGAAACCATGTTTAGCCGAGAATTTACTATGTAATACCGGTGTCATTGGAAAAGAATATGGAATGAATGAATAAGTACTGATTAAAAAAGTAAATAATAGGAAGACCACTGGAATTGATAAAATTTCTGCAGATATGATCCATAGTATGGGGAAAAGAATAACAGAAGTATTACTGGTAATCCTTCATAAAGCCTGTATAAGGGAAGATATGTCAAAATAATGGAAGTAGCTTTTATAACACCAATATATATATATATAATTATTGTACAAATTCTCGACTGTAAATCACTTAAAATGGTACTTATCTTGTATCATGAGCAGTCAGTCGTTGAATAAAACACTTTTAGCAATATTAAAGTTTATTGCGACACCTTTTTTTGCAATAAGGTGTTTCGGAAACCCTTGTCAAGCAATAAACATTAATATGACAAATGACATTAAATAAAACCTATCGCGGTAACAAGGCCGACTTTCTATTACCCCAGTATTTACTGCAAGAACTAGGGAAAATCTTGTAAAGAACCTAGTTAGGGTATTCGACCAACATTTAATTCACCACAATACAATTTAAAATCACAACGGCAAAATATATATATATATATATATATATATATATATATATATAATAAGATAAAAATAAATTAACCCGCAATTGTAATAATAATGATCAAAAAATTGTATTGTAATGAATAAAATATTGGACACTTGGAATTTTGTGACAATATTAATTCAATATTAATAAATCAAAATTAATATTTGAAATTAATATTAAAGCCACAAAACTCCCATTGTCAAAAGGCTAGCTAAGAGAACTATTAATAAAAATCTTCTAGAATGACCAATGTTTAATTCATTAAAAACCAAAAAATAAATTAACATTAAAACAAAGCAAATTTCTAAAAATGATTAAAACGAATTCAACATTGGTCAGACCTCTTAAAAAGAAATACAAATCAAAACTTAAATTAATGTGACCAATAATCAACTCAAACGCAGGGCCGCTCCAAAAGGATAACGTATAAATTTCAAGTTAATACATGCCAATGCCATAAAAAATGACTATGCAAAAGTAAACACCAGCATGCACCAAAATAGAACCACACATCAACCTCAAAGATCAGCTCTACAATGAGTTCATTAAAGGTCACATCTCTTAAATATTAATTACTAAATTATACCTATATTGTAATTGTGTTAATTGTTGATTGTAGCTCTGATGAAGCTTTTAAAATTAAAGGCGAAACGTTAGAAATGAAATAGCTTTATTTTATTTTGTGGACTGTCCTAATTACCAAAGAATATTTGTTCATATATATATATATATATATATATATATATATATATATTAAAAATGTATCTTGTCAAATCTGACAGCAAAATGTAAAATTTACACGAAAGATGGTCTAATCTTACACCTCAATCAATCATGGACCTGTTTAATTAATGTTCACTACACCATTGAGGTGTAAGATTAGACCATCTTTCGTGTAAATTATATATATATATATATATATATATATAACGTTCTTGACAAAAAATTACGAAAACTCACCAGTCCTTGATGAATCTGATACAACTTTTCTTTAGTGCATGGAAAATATATAAATATATAAATATATGATGATATAATATAAATATATATATATTAAAAATGTGTCTTGTCAAATCTGACAGCAAAATGTAAAATTTACACGAAAGATGGTCGAATCTTACACCTCAATGGTGCAGTGAACATTAATTAAAACAGGTCCATGAAGACTAACTGGTGGATCGCTAGACAATATTGTTTCTGGGTTATTACCCTTCGTCAGTAGCGATTACCAAGAACCTTAGTTCTTGAAATACCTTTACATGTAGTGGTCATCACCGTTAGGAATGATTGGCTCGCGCCAAGAAGTTTTGATGGCCACTACATGTAAAGGTATTTCAACAACTAAGGTTCCCAGAAACAATATTGTCTAGCGATCCACCAGTTAGTCTTCATGGACCTGTTTTAATTAATGTTCACTGCACCATTGAGGTGTAAGATTCGACCATCTTTCGTATATATATATATATAAATATACGATGCAAAATTAATCTTGATGGAAATTACTACTTACTATTAATGTGTTAAATTATCAGGACATGGATAAGAAAGGTGATAATACGATGATAAATTTACGTTGGTCTTTTAAAAAGAGCCGAGGAGGTGTATTTATGGATCATTTAAAACGTGATGGTTTGAAAATATATTCATGATTTATGATCGATTTAAATGTAGTGGGGTTTCGTTGGACAACGGACCGCCTAACCGGAACTGCGTGCACATTTCAGAGTTTCCGCTTGTTGGACATTAGTTCACAGTTCTCATTGAAATAATTCGTGTAAAAATATGGATATGCCAACATAAATCTGTCGTTATGAATGTCAAAGGATTAAATGATGCTTTAACAATGTGTATTGCGGACAGTGGTCGCTTAGCGGTGCTATAGAATATTTTACGGTTTAGCGACCACCGCTGTAATTATTAGCATTCTGAATAATAGCTTTAATTAGCCGGTTTCATTGTCTAAAAGTAACGAGCGCCGTGCTCTTTTAGGACGCACAGGCTGGCCGACGTCGATACGCCCTTTACGTTACCCGTATGTCGGTTGTTCTTTCACATACATTCTCGACTCGACATACCTACTTCAACATCAATACATCGTCAGCGATTGTTGTTCTCCTGTACCAATTAGCGGTTATAATGCATTAAGTTGAGATTCGGCAGTATATTTGATCGATTGCTGATGTAATGAATATATAAACATCAATTGACATCATCCCCTTCGCAATATGACTGTTGGTGAGGTGGAGATGTTTACTTACAGAACGCAACCCATCGTATTGGCCGCTAGCTTTAACGTGATCATTCTGTGAATAATTTATAACCTATGCTGGACACTAACACTAACGCTATCTCTCCTGATAACGTACGTTAGTTATTGGATGGTTATTGCCGCGCTTCGATTATACGTTGACATCTGTATCTAATCTGCTACTCATGGAAACACCTTCCAATAGTTACATGGAACAGCGTCAAGAACAATGAGCCCTCCCTTGCCTTGAGTTAGCAAACGCTTGATGCATTCGATATATGCACTGGTTTGCAATTAAAACGGCGTTCACTGCTCCCCATTCCCAAAGCTGGGGACACTCCGCTATATAATACTAGTAATCAGTGACTCAACTAATATCGCGTAATTGCCATCAATTTTACAATGCAAATCGAAAGATTGTATGTAAAATGGGAAGCATTGTGTATTTTCAAAATATTACTGATCGACTTGAATTAAAGTTATAAATATCCTAATAAAACAAAACTGAAGATATAAATATAATAATAATTATTGCAATATATTCTAAAATTTCTTAGAACGCAATAAATTTCTACTATTATAATTATTATTATTATTAAAATAAACTAAATCGCGACATGTTCTCCTTCTGTGTGCTTTGCATATATTTAATGTTTAAACAATTCAAATCCTGCGTTCAGAATAGCGCTCATGAGAACATGGCTTTTGTGGACAGGATCGTTGTCTTGATGAAATAAAATTCCTCAATTTTCCCCGTCTTTTTTCCTTGACACAATCGCGCAATCTTGAAATTAAGTAGGCCTAGTTGAAACCTGTTCTTGTATGTCCACGTTCCAAAAAATTAGTCATCAAAATTCCGTCTGCGTCCCAAAAAATTGTGGCCATAACTTTACCAGCGGATGGCAAAACACGAAATTTGCGAGGTGACGGAGAACCTCGGCGATATCACTTCACACTTTGTTGTTTCGATTCAGGATCGAAGTGGTGAACCCAAGTTTCATCAACAGTGACGAATCGAGAAAGAAATTCATCCGGATCTGCTTTAAACTTTGCCAAACTGGCCAGGTGTCAACATTCGTGGGACCCAACGTGCAGACAACTTTTTTGGTCCCAAAATATTTGTTAAAATATTTTCTGTAGTACCATAAGAAATATTCGTAATTTCTGTTATCCGACGAATGGTCAGTTGTCTATCTGTCATTACCATATCGTGTATACAATTAACATTTTCTTGGGTAGTGACAATCACTGGTCGTCTAGCTCCCTTCGCATGTTCACCTGTTTGTCTTCCCAGTTTAAATTATCGAGACATATTTTTCACCACTTGGTAAGAAACAGCACCCTCACCTAATACACCTACCATGTCTTCATGAATTTCTTTTGGCGACAACCCTTTCTCTTACAAGTATTTTATAACTGCACGAACCTCTGAATTTTCCATTTTTGAATTTCTCTAAACTTATCTACTTAAATTTTAAATTATTTGAGCAGGTAACAAGTGACAAAACTACAATTGAACCAACGTAACAACAAATGATTAATAGTTTAATGTGTCAAATTGATTCAACGTCACTCAGCGCCTACTATGTCAAGGAGGGTAAATAATGATCTCCCCTTAAATATTGACTATAAAAAAATTTAGGGATCAAGTAACCTATGTGCGTAAATCGTATTTCGTTGATTAAACTCCTATACAAGTACGTATCTTTTTCAATTTCAGATAATTTCTTATTGAATACCCTGCGTATGTTAGATATCAATTATTCCGCGCATTAATTTAACTGGCAAAGTGGTGAATAGTCGAAGCAATTATATGGTAAATTTAGGAATAATTAAGTTTACGTATTAACAGAATAGCTCGCGACAAACCATGACTATAAATTATTAGTACGCAACATAATCATCTATGTGCGCCTAATGCAACACATGAATATGCACGCGCTGGTCAATTTGTTTCCAAATGTACTACAATACATCAAGCTTTACTTGTCGTTAAGTCCGTCTGTATTAGCGGCGCACTGACACATGGACAAATCTGTTTGCGCCATTAGGATATTTCACCAAAATTACATTTGTCAGGTGGAATTTAATACAACTCTACTATCGTGTTACTGCTAATGATGGATCCATTACGAGAAATGAAAAATACTTTCCAACCGTTTTAAAATTGTTATCCGACACCAACTCGATTTAATTAAATGTAGTAGTAAAAAACAACGGCTTAATATAGGTAAATTATTTGATATATAATAATGATGTTAATCCGGCGTTGAATGCATGGGCATTAATTAAACAATTCGGTTCTACAAAAAGAAGGTTTGGACTTTTGGGCTATCGTTTTGTTAGTGTTACAAACTCATCAGCAATTAAACATTATTGTCATTAGTTAAACAAATTGTGAAAAAATTAGGCAATACTCGTGTATATTTTACTCTAGGAAATCTTGAAATCTGGCCTATTTTACGTTATAAGATACGGCAGAGTTTTTGTTGTGCAAATTTGTGGGTAATTTTGTGTGTAAATTGCCGGACCGTCGAAACAAAATTCTATTTCCTGATTCGTTTTTCTTTTCTACATTTCTTTTTCGTCGATGCCGCCGTATATTTTGCTCAGCACATTCCTCTCCCATATCTCGTATACCTCTTATAACTTATCCACGTCCACATCTCGCATCCATATAGTACTATATGTATAACTATTGTTTCATACATACACTTTTACGGAGTGCCCTCCCTAAATTACTTGGTTCCTGTATCAGTCTAGCTTGGATTTCGTCTTCTATTTTTCAGCTTGAATTGCTGTAACGTTCAAATACGTAAACGCACGAACCTCTTCAAGTGCGACATATATCTATAGAATTGAAATGAAAATCTTGAGTTGGTTCTGCTTTCTTCCTTTCCATAAATGTTGTTTTCCCTGTTAATTTTTTTCCTTCTTTTTCTAAACCCGGTCGGCGCTCCCCCATCTGCTCTTCCATATGTTTCCTTAGTCTACTAGTAATAATTCCATACTTTTGCAATTCTTACATTTTGTTTTATACATTTTCTTGTATAGTATGGACGTATTTCAATCCTCGATCATAATTTCTTCTTTCCAATATCAATTGCTTTAGTTTTACCTCCTTATCTTCGATCATTTCTATGGATATGTTGGTTTTCCCGTGAACTTTTTTTATTCCCCATTTGGTGGAGAACAATTTCCATCTCCTGCGCTGTTGGTTGCTGGACTTGTCCTTCCTGTTCCTCATCTTTCTCCATTCCATTTCTATTGGAATTCAGTTTTCAAAATATGCAGCCCAGTTATCCAGTTACCTCTCCGCATTTCTCACCAGCTTACCATCCTTGTCTTTCTTTATTATTGTAATTATCTCCAATTTCTTCAATTTGTTTCTCAAGGCATTTGCCTTTTTTCTGCCTGAAAATCATTATTCTAGACATTATTGTTCTCGTGTTAGATAAACCATTTTTACATGCTCTTTTTGTCCATTTTTCCCCATAATGTCTTCTGCTACCTTCTTGACTCGAGTTGCAATTTCATTCCATAATGTATCTATGTCGCCTTTCTCGATTTGTCTCTGCTTTATTGTGGTTGTCATTTATTTCCTGTACGTGCTTCTCCACTGGTAGCTTAGTAACTTCACTCGATCTAATCTAAGCTACGCTTCTATTCCCAAATTTATCATTGCCCTGACTAAATGATGATCACTTCAGCACCTCACGTCTCCAATATGATTTATTTGCTTTGAAGTTCTTCCATCCAGTGATGTCCATGTCACCATATATACCGTGCCTTCAATTAAATTCCTCATTATGGTGGGCTATGATATCATTGGTTTTACTCCTAAGATTTGTAGCACTGATAGCTGTTCAATTATTTAATTAAAATTGTGTTTTTAGTAATATAACTGACAGTTACTTACAACTCCTTTCTCTTCAATTACGTGTCGCCAACTTTATTCTTTGTGTTTGTATGTTACGTTATACGTGCTTTTTATTACCAACTTAATTTTTGATGTGAAGTCTATTAGTTTCGTTCCATTTTCATTTGTATTGCGATACAGGTTATGTCTGCCGATAATTGTCCTGTACTCCTCTTCTCCTCACTACCTTAATATCGTTAATGAATTTTTTTGTTATACATTGGTCCCGTCTTGGTTATTCCAATTCAATAATTCAGCGAAATATTGGGCCCATCCTACTAGATGCTTTCTTATTTCCTATACTGTTTCCCAAAGTATGGGTGGCGACACCATGGGGGGCGCGGTGAGGTACTAGAGTAACATTTTGTTACATCATGTATTTTTATTTTAATTACGTAAATAAAAAAATAACAATTAGTTATCAAATGAACAGTAAAACAAAATATTAAGTCCTTAAAAATAAAAGAGAAAATCAAAGTGAAATATTCTAATGTTATTGGAATATACCCGTGCGCCTGTTTTTCTTAAACAAGCCTTTCAAATCTAGCCTTGGTATTTGAGACACACAATTATATCGCTTTTAAGTACGAGGCGATTTCTTACTTTTCTTTTCATGGCAGTGATGAGAAACTAAATATGCATAAATATGATGTTACTAATGGAAACAAACATTTAATAGCTTCATTCGTCAAGGATATTCGCACCCTTTTGGTTCAAATTTCGTCCGGGTTCTGGGAAATAAATTCAAGTTTCAACATCTATCACTTGATATTTCACGAAGTTTTTCTTTCATGTTTATTTCGACAAATTGAAACGCATTCGGTATCCATCTGTAACTGTCGTAACTATTTTGATTTTTCTTCTGGAAAACAATCTAAGAGCTTTTGTTTTAAATTGATGAAAGCCTGCAAAAATGTGTTCAAAAACACTATAATTGGATACATCTTCCATAATTTTCTGAATGCACTGGAATAAATCGAACTGCTTTTTTGATATTGAAGTCGATTATAAATCAATTTTTCTTATAAATCCCTCAAGTTTAATGTAATTATATTAATGCCGCGACCTTACGCATACTACTGTTCAAAATATTGAATTGTTCGAAAATATTAGCAAGGAGGCCTAGCTTCAGAAGCCACTTCATATCTTGGAAATATATTAAACGTTCTGCTCTTAAGTGAAGTACTCTTTTTAAGACAATGCTCCTTGCCTTCGGTGTGATAAAGAAGATTTTCAAATAAAGCACTGCTGCAATTTTTTTTCCTTAATGGAATTATAATATTAATGATGGCTGTCATAACACAGTCAATTTCAGGTGGTAACACTTTTGATGCAAGAGCTTCTCGATGTAAAAAATGCCTTCATGTGGCATTAGGCATTATTTCTTGTAATCTGACGATAAGACCAGAGTGATGATCGGTCATACACTTAGCGATACACAGTTAGATATATCTGTGGATTCGTCGATTTGTAGAGAAAAGTAGGAGGATGTATTAAGATTTTCCACAACTTGTGTTTGAATATCTTTTGAATATCACTAATTCTTTGGATAGTATTATTTGACAGCGGTATTGTTTGTGGCAAAATAACTTTTTCAGCAATCGTATGCGAGTTACTGGTTTTGGCAACGTGATAAGCAACTTTATAACTTGCTATAGTGTATTTTCTTCAGTAGAGGTTGTCAATGAAAAATTATCTTGCTGCTTGTGAAGAAAGTTCAGCTTTCTTTTCTTTTCTTTTTTATCTGGGTGTTTACTACTTAAATGCCGAAGTAGGTTTGATGGCTTCTGGAATTTCCTCATTTATAATTTGTAATTTATCGTAGACGTTAATATGTAAACGTAAAATATTTACTCAGTACTCCAATCAACACAACTGCTGTATGGAACTGAGGTCTCAATGCACTTCGCTTCGCTTCTTATACATACACACTTTCAGAGTGCTATCTAGTAGCGTGTAGAGCTCTCGCGAATATTGTGGAAGTGCAGTAAGTACCTTAAGTGTTATTGACACAAACAACGATATCGCGATGTACAATGTTCAGTTGATTTTTTTATTTATTTTTATTGCAAATGATTCTCCGGTACAAGCATTCGCAATTAAAATAATTGTTTAATTTAATATTTAATTTATTTATTTTATACTTAAACAGCAAGGTAAAATACAATTTGAGGAAGAATTAGTTACTTGTAATTTTGTTAGGCTATTTTTGTCGCTATTTTGGTTTGACTGAGTACGAGGAAATATGTGGTCGCGAATATTTTTTTAACGAAAAGGGGTCGCACGTTTAGATAAGTTTGAGAAACACTGTCCATAAGATTCCTTCTCAATCTTTGCAACAAAATTTCTTTTCATATCCCGTGCTTTTTTTCTGTTTTTAGCTAAATATTCTTTTTTGTTATATTTTTATCATCAGTATCCTGGATTTGAATTCAAAAAAGCACATTTTTTCTTTAAAAACTATCCTGGTTTCTCTCCTGGCTTTTAGTTTCTAAAGCTTGGTCGTCTCACAGTTTCATTATACAGGACAAGGTTTGTGGATGAGTAAGATTTGTTGAATATTTTCTTGGGTTAGTTGAAGTTGTCCCTCGGGTAATAATACTAAGAGTAATTGTTCACATTTTAATCCCAATGTGGAGATAAATATCCAACACAATACAGAAGATGTAGAGATACAGATAAATATTTACCGTAATCGACAAACACACGGACTATTTTGGGAATGTTCAAATATGTGATTTGTCAATGATGTTAACCTGCAATTATAGAGAAATTGATGTATGGATCGGTGTAGCATTAGACGTGCCCGGACTACCGGGAATGTGATTTACTGCAATGCCATTGATTAGCAAATGTCACATTGGCTGAGATGCGACGCGCTGTTTAGCATAATGCATGCTAATCGGTAAACGGCCAAACACTGCTCTATGTCCATCAACATCAAAGCTATTAGTTGTCAACTATCCGATTAATCTCATTTCGGTACACCTGTATCCGTAATGCATACATATCATTGCACCCCATGCGTTGCCAGGTAATCCAAATTAACACACGTTACCATTTTATTATAAAAGCAAACAAATACGTTATATATATATATATATATATATATATTTAGTTCATTATTCCACCATTGTGTGATTTTTCTATTTACTACAATAATAATAATAATAATATTTAATCATTCCCTGGTATTAATACAGTATGGAACAAGTCAAGTTATATATAAGTATTAAAACTATAAAACAAATAAATGAATAGTGTTACAATACAACATGTTAAAACTGATTTTAAAAAGTACTAATAAAAAAATCATCCAGTGCATAAAATGCATTATTTAGCAAATGGCGCTCCAGGTAAAGTTTGAAACGTTTATCAGGTAAATTTCGTGTCAGGCGGAATGTAATTGTAAATTTTTATTAACTAGTGCATCACGTTTTTTGTATTTTTGTTGATGAGGTAAGCGGAGCACTTACGTAAGTATTTTCGTCCCCTCTGTCTTATGACAATGATTGAGTTCCTATTTTTTTTACAAAAAAACTTTCCGGCGCGTAGAGTCCCGTTAAAGTATGTATTTTGTTTGATTTAAAAACTTGTATGCATGATTCTTTGTAATACATTTTGAAAACACTCCTGATTCATCTCTTCTGTAGCACGAATATTCGATTAACATCCGCACTATTCCTCCAAAATATAATTCCATACTTGAGTCGTGAGTTTACGTGAGCATGGTATGCAGCCAGACTCGCATCTAGATTTACTGATGAAGATATCATTTTAAGAGCATAGCTGAATGATCCCAGCTTAGCCGCTAGATATTCAATTTGCGACTTTCAATTTATTGATGCGTCAATTTTCATCCCTAGAAAAAGAGCCTCCTCGCATGAAATTAGTGTCTGATTTTCATGTTTGATGCTCACGGTGTCTATATGCGTTGTGGAAAACATTATCAGTTTTGTTTTGTCGACATTTAATTTCAAATTATCTCGTGTGAACCATCTTTCCGTTGTTATTAGGGGACTGTTTCACGAGTTGATTCAACAAATCCTTATTTGCTGCCTTTATAACACCAGATGTGTCGATTTTTTTGTATTTCAGGCAGATCGTTGACATATAGCAGGAACAAAATCGGATCTAATATCTAACCTTGTGGTACTCCTCTATTTATCAACCTCCACGATGACAGAAATCTTACTCCGTTTTCATTTGATGCTACTATGCATTGTTTTCTGTCAGCTATATATGGGTTTGAGGCGGTTAGTCAAGGCTAACTCTGCTGCTTTATATGGCAATTATTTAACTAATAGAACTAATATTCAACTGCAAGTAAAAGTAAATCCTAAACAATTTTGGACATTTGTTTCATCAAAAAATAACTAACCGAGGATTCCGAACACGCTCATTGACAGTGATAAACATATATTGGATTCGACAGTATCTATAATTGATGGTTTCCGGAAATTTTTCCAATCTGTTTATTCAAACTCGATAAATAATCCAGCACCTAACGTTTCTACTGCCATCAACACTCCCACAATCAATATAGTGTCTGTATCTGAGTCAGAAGTTACTCGAAGTTTAAAATGCCTAAAAAATTCTAATACAATGGGTGATGACAACTTACTCAGTTTGCTTGTAAGGGACTGTGCTACTGTTTTTGCTCGTCCACTTACCTTTTTGTTTAATTTAGCTATTCAAATAACGGTTTTTCCCGACTGTTGGAAAATAGCTGGATTGGTGCCAGTACACAAAAAAGGAGATGCCGCTTTAATTGACAACTATAGACCAATTTGCCGAGCAATTTTGCTAAGGTGTTTGAGATGTGTTTATATGCTAACATTTCCCCCCAAATCAGAAACATCTTATCTGTCGAACAGCATGGATTTATTAATAAGCGATCTACGGTTACCAATCCGTCGATATTGACACAATTTATATCTGAATCCTTGGACGTAAGTGAGCAGGTTGACGTCCTTTACAGTGACTTTTCTAAAACCGTATCGATCATATAATACTCTTAAACAAGTTTGATGCTTTTGGTTTTTCCCCACGCCTAATGTCTTTATTCAACTCCTATATAAAGAATCGAAATCAATGTAAATTATATGGGTCAAAAATCAAATGAGTTCATCCCAACTTCTGGTGTACCTCAGGGAAATAATCTGGGCGCTTTGCTTTTTCTCATTTTCATTAATGATGTATTGTTTGCTGATGATATTAAACTTTTTTTTCAAAATTCATAATACCAATGACTGTTTGTTTCTGCAACACAACAAATTGGAATCGTGGTGCTCTGTTAATAACTAGGCAATGAATGTTTCGTTCTCCCGAAAACTTAACCCTATTAAATTCAATTACACTATTAATAATACTGCAATCCACCGTTGTAGTGTTTTCAAAGATTTGGGTATCATCTTCGATGAAACACTAACTTTTTCTGATCACATGAACTCCATTACTTCATCCGCTTTGAAAATTTTGGGATATTTGATCAGAAATACCCGAACTTTTACAATCAATTAATGCTATTTTGCCTATATATTATTCCTTTGTTCGCTCCAGGCTAAAATATGCCTCGGTTATTTGATCTCCTATTTACAAAGGTCACTCCGTTGCAATTGATAAAATACAAAGAAAGGTTCTGAAATATCTTCACTTCAAGAAAACCGGTCTATACCCGGTGCAGGTAGATGGTTATATTGGATGACGTTATACTTCTCAATACTTTTAATATGGAGTCGCTACAGTTGCGGAGACGTCGGATTGATGTCAAGTTTTTGTACGACTTATTAAACAATAACATTGATGCGCCTCAGCTGTTGGAAAAAAATCATTTCATGGTACCACACCATCCTACTCGGGTTCATCGCATTTTTTGCAATAGTATAGATATTAATTTCACTAGTTTAGGGGTTATATTAAATAGATGTCCTCCGAACACCTGATACACCTTGTTCATACGCAAAAATGATTTGTTTTTGTCAATTTTTCTCTATGTATTTACTCTGTTTCTTATTATTTTTTTTCTTTGTTCTATTTTTTTGTTAGTATTAAGATTTGTTATCAGTGCTTAATTTTTAATTTTAGTTTGTCCTGTAACGTTTATCTGTTGGGCAATAAATATATTATTATTATTATTATTATTATTATTATTATTAATCAGGCTCAGAGATACCCCTCGAAAACCGATAATTTCCATTTTCTTTAACAGCGTACTATGGTTTACGCTGTCAAATGCTTTCGTAAAGTCCATGAACATCGCGCTGATCTGCTCACCTTCATGCATAGGCTCCAAAACCTCTAATAGCACTTGGTAGATGGTTATATTGGTTGATATACACTTTGTCTTGTCACTGATATTGTTTGTTTGAATGAATTTAATCTGATTAATATATTTTTTTCGTAGATCTTGGATATGTTTGATAATATAGCTATTGGCCTGTAGTTCATTATATTAGTCGTATCTCCTTTCTTGTGGATGGGATGGATGATCGTTCGCTTTAACGGATCTGGAAAGACTCAATTTTTAAAGTAAGGTTTATTAAGTGCGACAACGGGTTAGCAATGAAAGGAGCTGCTTCTTTGATGATGGCAACTATGTTTATTCTGCGATTATTGCATTTTTTCCCTTTTTCTCACTTTCTAATGTTTCTCATTTATTATTTTCTATCCAATTTTTACTTGTCTTTTTACTTCTATGTCGTTTACTTTTTCCAGATATCTTTACTTGACTTCTCGTTCCTGCTTAATATTTGTCTTCTTATTTTGTGTATTTCTTTTTTTAAAACTGTGTATACCCAATTTTTCATTCATTCTAAACAGAAGTTTATAATTTTGTCTCCGTTATTGTTTTGTATATATTCGCAAATCTGTAAAGACTTTATCCTTTTCTTCTTTTCTTGCATCCTCGTTCCGCCAATTCACCACTATTATTTTATATCCTTCTTTATCGCTTTTGATGTGTATTATAGCTTTTCGTTGATATTTTTCCTTTATCTACAAAATGAATTTTTCTTCCTCTATAATTAAAGCTCACCCTGCCCTGAAATTTTCTTCCTAGTTTATTTTCCAGTTCAGTTTTTTGTGTCCTTTGCCCATTAGTTTTCGTTTCAGTCACCCCGATGTATTCAACATTTAGTTTTAATGCATGTTTTCTGTATTATTTTTTTATCCACTTCTTTGTTCCGGTTATATAGTATTATGTTTTCTTTTCTTTATCAGGTTTTTGAATTGATTTTCAATTTGCCTTCTCTTGTATATCCCATTTCTAAGCTTAATCGTTTACTGTTGATTTCTGGACACCTTTTTCTGTCTTCTACCAAGTTCTGCTACATACGTTATTTCATTTTACTCGCCATTTATGAAAAAAAAACCTGCTAATTTCATAGCAAGGAATGCTAAACATTTGCATGCATAACCTATGGTTTAAACAAATCTTGATGCATTTATGAGGCAAGTCTAAGAAAGTGGATATTTTCTTACCTTGAAGTACTGAATGTCAAAAAAGCTCAGAGCATTTAAAATAAATTGTAAAATGTGTTAATTACATACAAGTATACAACAATAAAAGTTTTCCACTCAAAATGAATATAACTTTAAAATAGGTTGTAAAATAGGTTATGATATATTTTATATTACTAAAATGTATATATTCTATGTATACAAATCAGTTATAAATTGCTGTTAGTTAAATTGATTGTGTTAATAAATTTAAATATCTACACCTGGCCTGGTTGTTAAATAAATGAAGAATAATTTGTTTAAACTAGAATAATAGTGATGCATCGGTGATAAATATTGCAGTGATTGTGGCAGCGCGATACCAACTTAATGATTTATACGTTTACTCAAAGGGTGCTATTGTTTAACATTAATTTAGATATATAGATATAGTTTAATGGCTTTTAGTAGTTGATTAAATCATCTGCACCCACACTAGCGGTTTTTTATGTTTGTATTCTAGCTTGAAATATTTATTGCGGCGGCTAATGACAATAGCGCTAATGAAAAGATTGGTTTTGTTTGATTTAATAAATAACCGCAAATAAATTTTCTTTATTTCCAAGTTTCCGTATCTTCCGCTGCGTTGTATTAATCTGCAATATACGTTTCCCCTAATATTTAACATTGATAAAATCGTTTCCGGTGAAATACATTAATTGCATTATATCAAGCAGAAATTGCTTATGTACCTGTCACGTAACAATTTTGATGGTTCTCGTTTACTATGGCTATCGTGATGTAGCAATTGTTGCTTTTAGTATTTACCACAACATAAAATATTAGTGGCGTTTCGACGCTAAAGCATCAATTAACTGATGCTAAATCAATAATTCCTGGGCACTAATTATTAATTAATTGTCGTCATGAAATGTGTGTGTGTGTAATTGCTGTAGTCAGATTACGTAATTGGCATTTTTAGTCCGTATAGAATTAAAGTATAATGTTTGTGACGTTTTGATGCATTTTCCAAGTTTGATTACCCCATAGAATACATTACAATTACTGCTCGTAACGCCGTGAACCAATCATCTCATATAGAGCACCCCCTGGTGTAGTATAACACTGTTCGTTTTTCAATATTCAGCAGAAACGGGGAGAGGTGTAAGTTATGGTTTATTCACATGTAAAATATCATTTCTATGTATAATAAATTATTATGATTATAATTATTATACTTCATAAATGGGGAAAAAATTATAAATAAATAAAAAATAAAAAATATTGCATGGCATCAATAAGGTTCATAGCATAATTGATTAATATCTACAGGAATTTAATTCATTTATTAACGTTTTCAAACGTCAGTTATTTATAGCTAAGCGTGCATTTCTCTTGTACAGAGCTTAATGGTAATAGAGGGTTGAGTCTAGTTGTAGAGACACAATAGTCATTAGTACCAGTCGCAATCACACGATTATTGACTTAATGCTATTAAAAATCCCCATTGCATCTGTGTGTACGCGCTGGCAGGTCGGTGACCTTTTTTTTCATAAAAACGTTCTCACCTAGTGCCTTGACAAATGACACATCTTCAATCAAACATCTTCATCGGAGAGTAAATATATGAATACGAAATGTCCGTCACCGGCTTAAAATGTCCTATACAATATTCAAATGTCCCTGTTTTGCATCTTGTTTTGAAGTGGGTCCGGCAAAGGCCACAATGCCAAAGTTGATTCATTTATTATATTATTTTAATGTTGTGATCGTTCACGCATTCATTATTACGGTGCAGTTTAACTGGTTATTAGATTAACTCTTTCAGAAATAAACATTTGATTTTGACCCTTTTTCATCGAAGGGTCAGTGTTAATTCTTCATCTATTGTAACGTTACCGGTATCTTTTAGATTTTGCCTCAACGTGACTCATAATAAATACAAAGACACTTTATATAAATTACGACACTTATTTTTATCGTCTGTAAATAATAAAGACAAAGTGATAAACATCACCCCATATGATTCTCAAATCGTTATAAAATATGCACCTGATAATTTATATATTAAATGGCATTTGCTAATGAAATATTCATAACATTTCGCAATATTCATTAATTTAAGATGAATTCTTGCGTTGTGCTGGAGTGTACTAAACACTCAAGGGTTGTAGGGTGCAACTGCATACGCATGTAATTGTGCGTTGCTATGGTAATCTGAGTGCATTGCCTTTGTATATATGTCAGTAGGTATATAGGTTATATACATAAAGCACATGCATACATATAATGCTAATAAGGACATCCCCAGGGAGGCTTTATGGGATTCAGCGTAGGAGATAACGCCACATATCCAGAGCAACATTCATTTGCATTAAAAGATCTTTAATATGCAGTCCTTGCCATGAAATATTGGTGTTTACGACCTCGCGGTTTTTAAAGGTCTAGCTTATGTGGCTGTCGAATTTAAAATGATTTTAAATCGCTTTCTTCAGTACGACGTACATAAAAGTAACAAAGATTCGCTGCGAACAGAATGCGGCTCCAGTAGAATTGCGTCGTGTATTCATCAAGTTCTTATTTTATTTTTCGATTTTCTCCATATATACGGCGTCTTTATAGCACATTTATGGACTATTTTGATGTCGGTGTAAATCAAATCCTTCTAAGATATGTCTATTTATTTTCCAAATCCCCTTTCTGCAATTGAAAGGCCATCAACTTTGCATTTTTATCATCACTTTAGATATCTTTCAAAATGGTCATTAGTAATAATAATAAAATTAAAATATTAATAATTAATATTTTTTTTACACGAAAAGCAATCCGAATAATTTAGAATTTGAAATAAATTTTGCATAAATAAATTATATTCCAAAATTTACTTGTACAATTTTGTAAAGTTATCATTAGTTAATAATTCAAATCGAATTAAAACATTTCATGACAGCAAATATTAAGCATATTATGAAACTCAGTTTAAGTAAATTATTAAACTAATCGGAAAAGGTGGTCGATAAAGAATAATTTATTGAGAAATCAGGCGGTCAGTCTTGGCTTCTATAGCAAAGGGCGAAGAAAAAGAAACGCAAAAGAAAGAAAATGTGAAGGAATTGATGTTGATGATACAACAAGTGCATGATAGCCTAAAAGACGAAATACCAAAGGTGAAGGACGGAATAACAAACAGTAAAGGCAAGCCGAAAGAAGAAATGTTGTGACTACGTAGAAAATGAAAAAGGAGGCCAACAGGGGCCAAATTGGTGAAAAAGATAAAAAAGATATAAACGGACGTCTGGCCAAGATTTGACCATTTTCTGTAAGCATAATCAAGTTTATAAAACTTTGGCCCTAATCAAAATGACGTTGTTACCATTCACTAACATTAACACAACAATGTTGACTTGACTGCCATTGCCTTAGTCTCTTCTCGATTAATCATAATTTTTTGTCATCAAAGTTATTTATATAATTGGTATCGATGAGACGAACTTGCTTAGAAGCGTTGTTCTTGGACAGATCATTTCATTGTGTGACTCGACCATGCTAACAAGAGGTGAATTATTATGACGCTCTTTAGCTTGGTGGCCAAGTGTATCAGCGAGGTCATTTTTGTTTTCAAATCATGTTGGTATTTGTGTCTTGCATTAGCATGTTCGGGCATTAGATTGAACTTCTAACTGTAACCCTTAATTCAAACATAATATGGGGCCATTAAAAATTTTTTGTCCTAGTATACAAACTTATCAAGGGCACTTATTGCATTGTCATTGGTCGAGAATGCCGTGCTTCCGCTGTTTCGATTCCTTTTTGGTGTTTGGGCCATTGTGATGGACCCACGTTTTATCCCCATTGTCCGTAATAAACTGATAAAAATAAATTGGAGAATTGTCTGCAAGGTGGCAGATTTCATTTGATATTGGTAGTTCTGATTAACATCCAATCATATTGGAATCCATTTGAACGAAAGCTTTCGCATAGTCAAGTCGTGATGACAGATGTGACACACACATTTATAGGAAATGTGTAATGCTTCTGCAGTACGTTGAATCCAATTTTCCAAAAAAGGACAGAATCGATGTTTTCTGAAGTTGTCACAGAAATTGGTTTTCTAGGGTGGTGCTTATCATTCACATCTGATCTTTCTCTTTTAACTTCGAAATCCAGTTTTTGATGGCGGCATATGAACATAGGTTTCTATCATCTTAGCAAATTCTTATTTACAGTCATAGTTGTGACCATAGAAACCATATTCTTTTTACTAGAAACTTTCCAAGATAGCTACATACCAATTCACTCCCTTATTTGTGCTTATTTATAAATTATCTATCATATAGAACTTTGTGATCCTTACCCACCATTTCACCTTTATGGATGAGATACGCGTGGGCTTTAAACTCGTCAGACGCAATCTCATCCCGTTGCCTATACATATTTTACATATGTCATGTGACCATAGTAGCAGTTCAGACAAAAATAATGATGTTAATAGATGATGATTTAATATGAAAACCAAAGATTCATGGGTTGTGGAAGAAGATGATGCTTTGAATCAAGGTCCTATTATCTTTTACAAGTAATCTCGGAACTTACCCTGTCAGTGGTGCGATCTGGGATAATAGCTCAGAGTGTGGAAGCAGGCGGGGACTTGCATATAAGAATTTTACAGAGGGTGCAAGACAAGGACAGGAAATGGGAACGTTGTCAATACCGTTGCATACGAGCAAATATAATAGATCTATGAATGACTGGTGTGAAGCCAGCAAACAATGTCAAACCCAGACGAAGAGTTTTGTCATTTTTTCTGTAGCCAACATGGGTTAACGTAGTGTTTAAATCATAATAAACATATTACTATTAAAATAATTACATCAATACTAAATAAGTAAAAATTTCCAACATCCTGTTTTGAACAATAATATGATAATATGGTTTTAAAATCATAAACTAAGGGTGAACATGTATTGAAATAAATGTCTGTACCACCAAACTAAATGATAACTTATTGTAAAAAATGAGCTTCCGTTGTGACAACGTGTCCCGGAAGCAGAGGTTCTTTGTGCTTATTATGTGCAAATACAGATTGCAAGGGGTGCCTGACTTCCGCAGAAATGGCTCTTACAACCCCGGTTAAAAGTATTTATATCTGTAACAATGCAATCGTAAATTTTGAACTTAAATGTGAGCAATCAAAATAAAACTCAACGGAACGTTAGACATTATTCTGTGTGCAGGAAGTTAAATCTTTTCAACGAAATTTTTAAGCTTCATTAAAAATAATTTTCTCTTGGCTCGAATTTAGCACACCCACACAAATGTAAACAAACCAAAATGAACGCTAGAAATAAATGAGGGTGGAGTTGAACGTTGGGTTTGATAAAGTAAAACAAGGTGTTTATTACAAATCTAAATCAATTTTCCAAAAGTCAACAGCTGGAATTATAAAAGAGGAGGGATTAAAATAAAACAATATTTGTAAATTATTATTATTGAGTAATATATAAAATCAAAACAAATAAATGAAAATATATAAGACAATTAATATCAAAGCGAAAAAGTTGCAAAACCGAAAGGAGCATAAATAATGCTCCACGTTATACATTTACATAAAGCGATTTTTCTGACTGAAATTTCACACAAAATAACTTTGTTTTTTAATTTAATCTCTACGCTTAAAAAATGATTTAATATTTTATTGACATTTAAAGTCACTAGATCGTTTGGTTTTCTAAGTAATAAATATATTTAAAAAATTATATCAGTGTTAAATTGGTGTGAAATTCCACGTCATTAATAAAATGATAATAAAATTTAAAAATTAGACATGGCATTTGGTTACCAGAATTTCAGAAATTATCTTGACATTAGTCGGTTCATTAATTTTGATATTTAAATCAACCACATATTTTATGCGATCGATTTGCCCCACTTTAATCAGCTTCACGAAACAAGTTTGACAGTTGGTCGTTTCATCGCGAATGCTTGAAATTTCGTGAGTGAATTTTCCCATAAATGTGCTTCGAGTAAAACTTGGAGGCAACATTTCCACGAAGTAGACATTGTACACGCATCTTGCTGTAAAAATAAAAAAGTTGTACAAGAAAATTTGTCAATTGTGTATTTAGAAAGAATGAATGTGTCCTAGAGGAACGAAATCAAAAGCGCAATTTGAAAGACGTTGAAAAAAGACGCAATAAATGAATCGAGCACTTAAATTGAAAAATTTATAAACAATTTAAATTTAAGGCTAGTTAAAATTCTATAAAATACATTGCAGTTATTTACTACCGTCCCAGAATTACCGTGAAGAATTAAAAAAAAACTTGTAATAATTATCATTAAAAGCAACATGTTGTTGCAATCTAACATATTTCTAATAAATTGTTTATTAAATACTTTAATCTACACGAAATCTATTTATCGATTATCGATAAAAAAATAGTTTTACTCACCGGTAGGTTCCGAATCAAACAAGGACCCGTAAACTGTTGTTTGGCGCTGTTCAATAGAAACTTCGAGTTTGAAGTCATCAGTGACGGTCACAATTTTTCGAAATATTACGCCTTGGTGCAGATCACGTTCGTAATCGACGTTTATGTTATAAGTTGTGCCCACAAGCGGACGCTAAATTATAAATTTGAAGTAATAAATTAATTAAAATCTAAACGTACTTACGGATCTAAGCATTCTGGCGAGCTTCATTACGTGTCCGCACTTTGAGCACCGTTACGCAATAAAGCTAACCTAATACTGAAGGAAACAAATCCGACAACTTATATCTCATGTTTTGTTGTTGTTAAGATTATGGTAGAAAATATAAATATGGTTGCGACCCTTACAAACAAATATTTACGTAAATTTATCTGCACACTGTTTTGTCGACCATTTTATCGAAGTCTTTCGGGATAATTTACATTAAACAAATGTTATATAGGAATGTTTTAATCATTATAGTTAGATACACGACATTATCGCTTGAACAGTACAATTCGCTGGTATAAAGAATTTAATCAAATTTTATTATCGACACCGTAGTTAATTCCAAGGGTTCCTGAATCATCAATCTTAAATCAAAAACATAATTCGAGTCCTGATCCTTCATTGGTAATTTTATAAATCCATTGGCAACTTGGCATCGATTGTTGTTTGTGTAAATTGTTCGTGAATTGGTTACCATATCTTCAGTGCATTCCTCAAATTCTTCATTATATTCCTCCCATACATGAACATTGTAGACTATTTCATCTGAAATCGGTGAATTTTATATAATTTTAAAACATCAACAAGTATGAGATAACACATGGCCGACACGTGAAAGAAATGCAAGCCAGAGTAAACAATGAGATTAATATTTTTCTACCAATTTGGTACTACGATTAAAGCTTTGCATTAATAATAAATTAATTGAAAATATCAATCTTGCCAAGAAAGTTAAAATAACGATAATAGTATTTACCAAGCATGAGTTATCTAATTCACATGAGATAATACATACCCACCTACAATAAATGCATGCCTATAGCAATAATTTGTCTTCGAACATAATTGACTTATTGATCAAACTTTCGATTGATTAATTTGCATCGATTGTTATATACTTTAAATTATTTTTTACTTTTCACTTTAAACATTAAATGTGTGTTAATTACTGCAAGTACAATATTCTGGTTTTTAAACGAAGCATTTGCAAAGCCTAAAATTAACAATAAGTTAGAAATAATTGTAAGCAATTCAATATATTACTTGCATGAATATTAGATGAAAACAATGATTGTTGATGAATAGCACTTATACTAACTCATCCACTAGGATTAGTAGTGAAAACAATTTGCAAAGAATGAAAAACACATACTAAATTAAAAGACATAGACTACTCGTAAACGCAAGGCGTTTTGCAAAATGTTCGTTAAATTTATGACTTTATGACTATGCACTTTACTTTAAGTACAACACAGGATTTGATGCATCCAGAGGTATTTATCGAGTAGACACCCATTTAATAAATATAACTTCTTCTTCAACAAAATTGAAAATATAAATATTGAAAATATCAATAACCTTAGAAATTCTTTAACTAAACCAAATAACAAACAAACTAAAATTTACAACAGATGGTTCAAAAATGTCCATTGTTCAGCTCAACCTAATGACATGTCCATTTACAAACTTTTAGCAGAGATTGAACTTAATAAAAGAGATTTGTTTGGGTCTGAACTTTATAACAGTTCTGTACATTGTATATTTATACAAAGGGATTTAGCCATGAACAAAACAAATGATGATCTCAAATATTGGTGACAAGCAGCTGTATGATATATGTTGGTGTCTCATCTAACAGAAGACGAGTCAAATTCAGTTGGATCAAATTCTTAACGAAGGTGGGGAATGTGCCCAAGTTTATTCATCAGAGGGTGAGAAACGTGTATAGGGAAGATGCGCCGTCATATTTGCAGGTAAATTTTTGGTCTAAACAATTTCTAAGGTCGCAGTGAATCAAAAAAGGGGTCTTAGCAGATCGAAGAGTTTCACCAGTTGCTGCTGAAGTAGAAATATCTGGGGCAACTGTAGTAGAAATTTCACATGAAGATTTAGCTGTATTCCTAAATAGCTTACTCGAACAAAAATTGTGTTGACAACAAATTTCAGAGGAAAACTTGATCACTATACTTATAACAGGTAATGAGACATGGTTTTAACCCACCGACAAAATAAGAACCCATTAATTTTGTCCACAAGGGAGTTTCGTGTCAAAAATTCAAGAAGGCAGAATTCATTGCGAAAACTCAAAATTTACTAATTGAATACGGGAAAAATAGACTGCACAACAACAGGAGAAGACTATATGGAAACAGCCAGAAAGTTGAGAACTGTGATCAAAAGTTTTTCTTCAAACAAAAATTTTTTTTGATATATAGCTTTATTGGAATAACGCCCGTGCCCGTTAGTGGAATATATTTCTTCCAGGTCCTTCTCTACTGCGTCTAACCCTTTTGTTCGAGACCTGCCTCTTTTTCGTCTTACTGTTGTTCCTCGTCTTAAAATTTGCTTTGTTTGTCTCTCATTACATAATCTCTCTATATAGCCCAACCATCTCATCCTTTGCGACCTCACTACATTTGTTATTTGTGGTTCGTCATACAACTCTTGGAGTTCGTCGTTGGTTCTCCTTACCCACATGTACTGCGTTTTCCTTACTCCATATATATTCCTCAATACTTTCTTCTCAAAACATCTAATGCATTCTTTTCTGTCTTGTTTAATTTCCATACATCTCCTACATTACTGCTGATCTTATTATAGTGTTGTAATTTTTTTGTATATCTTAAGATATTATTTGATCCGAAAATGTGCTGCATTGCCCCTATACATCTCATGCCTTTGGCAATCCTTTCCTGGACTTCTTTCTTCTCATATCCTTTATTTGTTATTGTAATCCCTAGATAATTAAAGCTCTCCACTCTTTGGAAAATATATTTTAATTCTTCTGTTACTACTTCACTTCTCTGCTTACATTCCTGTCCCAGTTTCTAATATCATAAATTTCGCCCTGGCTTGATTTGTTGGTAAATTTTGTCCGAATTTTACTTTCGCTTATTACTTCTTGTGGCGCTTTATTGTTTTTGAACATATTAATAATGATTGTGATTTCGCCTCTTATAGGTGGTCTCGATCAGTATCTTCTAGCAATATTTCCTCACCAACGTGGGTTACTTCTTTTCTCCCATGTTATATAATTCCTTGAAGTACTCTGCAATCTTTTCCTCCTACTAGTTACCCCTGCTAGTTTTTACAAAACATTATTTTATTTTGGTGTTCTGGTAAAATTCGCTGGCTTGCTTTCGTACATATGTGTTTTCTATATTTTGTATCGGTTTCCCAATGTGTTTGTTGTTTCTTTTTCCTGCACAATTTGTTGGCCTCCTTTCTATATTTTTCGTGTTGTTATTTGTTTTGTCTTGTGTTATCTGTGTTTTTGCAATAGTTTCATTCTCATTTTTTCTCCTTTTATTATCACGTACTTCGCATTCCTCCTCTAATCATGACTTTCTAGTTCGTTTAGTTTCTTCACTTAATTATTTTGAACCCTCGCCTATTATCCTTCCAAATTCTTTCCATTCGTCTTCCACACTTTTTTCACTTCCTTTAATATCTTTATTGACTAGTCTTTGGTAGTTTTTCTTGTCTTTTCTTCTTTATGTTATGTTATTGAATATATTGTCCTAATATTGTTTCCTTTAGAGGTGGGCTGGTTTCTGTACTTTATTTTCGCTCTAACAAATATGTGGTCCATATTCATGTCTGCTACTCGATAGCTCCTTGCCTCTAGATTTTGCATGTGCTTGCTTTCAATTAATATGAGTTCTATTTGGTTTATTGATCTTCGGCCCGGTGATATCCAGGTCCCTTCGTGTATGTCTGCATGTTGAAAATATGTTGTCATTATTCTGAAATTTCGTTCGATTACAAACTCTATTGGCTTTTTTACGTTTTCATTACTTCTGTCGTGTTTGCTATGACTTCCTATGATTGGCTTCTGTACTTTTTCCTTTCTTGGTGGATAACAACGATGCACTTTGAAATGTAAATGCTTTAGACATTTTCATTGCACGCTTTCTAGTTTATCTATATGATCGTGATATGACGGATTCCAGACAACAGAGCAATACTTTAATTTACAGCGAACGTATGCATAAGAAAGCATTTTTATTGCCTGTTAATGAATTCTAAGACTTTAAGCGAACTGCCGTATAGATAATCAATATGAGACACAAATGATGGCTTCTCATTATATAAGATGCCCATATATTTCATGGTGAATTCATCGTGAATTCTAAGACTTTAAGCGAACTGCCGTATAGATAATCAATATGAGACACAAATGATGGCTTCTCATTATATAAGATGCCCATATATTTCATGGTGTGTACGTGATGTAAGACCTGATTATCAATTACATGATCGTAATGTATTTTTACGAGTTTTCTGGTGTAGGTCATGTGTCTACATTTTTCAACATTTATGATGAGCTCGTTTTTGCACCATTTTACCAAGGAGTTCACATCGTCTTGTAATTTTATACAGTCTTTAATACACCCAATAGCATTAAACATGTTAATGTCATCGGCATAGATTAATGTAAAGCATTGCAAAAAGTCTGTTACGTCATTTATGAATATTAGGAATAGTAATGGCCAAAGGTTTGAACCTTGCGGTACCCACTAGCAGCTGTAAACGATGAGGATTTAACATTGTCAATTTCGACATAATTTCTTCTATTATATAGGTAGTAACAATATCATCAATAAACTAAAATTTTGTCTATAATAAGATCATGATGCACAAGATCGAAAGCTTTTATTAGGTCTGTAAATCACATGCATAAATCACATTCACATATAATGACATTAGTGGTTCAAAGAACAAAGCTCCGTCTTGCTAACTTGACTGGGGTTAAAGAGATGTGTCTTCCGGGTGTTGCCGTGTTTGTTGAAATAAACTTGACGTTTCTCTGATCATACTGTCAGCTTCTTCAGAAGGTTTCTAAAGATTGGTGTTGATATCTTTTGCTCCGCGTTATATAGCCGGTCGTTGCTGCGCTTCGTTGATGCGTATCCGTTACGTTCCGTTGATCCGGATCCGATATCGTCCGCTGATCCGTGCCCGATGCGTCTCCTGGATTCGCCCTTGGTGGTCCTGGCTGCGTGGTCGATGGTTCTTTCTGCGTCTTCCATGGTTCTTTCAAGATTACGAGTTAAAGGAATATACGAGCTTCAATGTCAGTGCGGGAAATCGTATATTGGACAAACTGGACGCAGCATACAGTGCAGAGTAAACGAGCATCGCAGAGACATGGAGCATGGTAGCACAGAAAAATCCGCAGTAGCAGAGCACTACCACACGGGAAGCAATCATATCATCGATTACAACGACGTCAAGATCCTCGCTAGAAACACTCAATACTACCCGCGGATAGTGAGAGAATCTTTGGAAATAATGAAGAACCCGAACAACTTCAACCGAGAAGATGGGTACAGACTGAGCAAAGTTTGGAAATTGGCACTGAAAGGACCATCGAAGACGCGGAGAGAACCATGGAAGACGCAGAAAGAACCATCGACCACGCAGCCAGGACCACCAAGGGCGAATCCAGGAGACGCATCGGGCACGGATCAGCGGACGATATCAGATCCGGATCAACGGAACGTAACGGATACGCATCAACGAAGCGCAGCAACGACCGGCTATATAACGCGGAGCAAAAGATATCAACACCAATCTTTAGAAACCTTCTGAAGAAGCTGACAGTATGATCAGCGAAACGTCAAGTTTATTTCAACAAACACGTCAACACCCGGCAGACACATCTCTTTGGAACGATGGCCGTGAAAGCCTACATTCGATTATTGATTGGGGTTGTTAAAGCAAAACAAATGGGACAATCGATAAAGAAATGAAGCGACTAAGTGACAGAGCAGTCGTATGCCGATCGAGGGAAGAAGAAATGATTTGTTTACCTGGCAAGAAACTAAATGTAAACATCAAGATTGGATGACATAATGGGGACGTGTGAAGAAATTACCAAAAACAATAATAAACAAAGAATAATAGGTTTTTGTAATTTCTTATTTGAAAATATTAACAAAGAAGAAAGTAGCACAAAAATTTATTGCACATCACTTTTTAGCAACTAAGCACAGAAAAAATATAACAATTAGAAAAGATATTGAGATTGGAAGCGACCAAACATGAAAAAATACGAACAAATGTTTTTTACCAATAATATTATTAAATTAGTTGCAAATATCAATCCTATTAACCTTAACTACCTAGTTAAAATAATGACCATAATATTTACCATAGACTGGTTCGTCGGGCATACCCTCTACTCTGAAATCACGTTGGACGATGTAAACGACCATCCTGATTGTTTCAGAAACTTGGAACTCGTCCTGTACCAAGAAGCAAAGGCGAGTATTCTTCCTAAATTTAGTAGTTATCCACACACTTTTGTACATAACTTGCTCATCGTCCTGTAATAGTTCGACATTACAAAAAAAAAAAATTAAAATGTGGAATAACTTACAGCTGGAACCATATCTAATGCTTTCAGTGCGTTTGTTCGATTTGAACTGGCCGTTATTTATGAAGATAGCTTTTGTTTACAAATATTTTACTATTGAACGTATCAGATGACTAACTTTTGCGATGATTGTATTAGTGTAAGAATTCAACGTAGCATAGCTGTTATAATTTAAATATACATTTGTTTATGTAAGGTGACCCGATTAAAATTTTTTATTCTATTAAAGTTTTCATTTAATTTATAATTATAATGAAGATAATTTGATAAACAGTACATTTTGTGATTTCGACATTATCAACAAATGTCGAAATCACAACCAAATGGTAGTGGCACGTCGTTGAAGTACTTACGAATCTAATTGGTGTAATTAGTCCCAATGGAACATGGTTTTGGAAATAATTATATTTACGATTATGGTCACCACGTGTTCAGGTCTATTGTAACATAGCACTGGTTTTCATGTCAAATAATTGCAGGGTTTTAATAAACCTTCGAATTCTTTAGGGTTCTAATTCACTTGTTTGGATGAGCATTTTATGTCCTGTCGCATCTTCTCTTCTTAGAATGAACTTGGCATAAATTTGGCATAGACAGCGTTGATCCTCAACACTAGGTATATTATGTAGGTGAAAGTTTAGTGTATGGACTGCAAAGACTCCTGAGAGTATCCCCTTGCTGCGTGACAAGGCTAGGTTGGCCCTTTTCAGCGAAGCTGTGGTAAATATGTTCGGTAGATTTTGTCGGCCTAGTACGAGATCTCCCATTTCCTTAAATCTTCATTTTTGTTGCCCCCAGCATGTTGAACCCATTATAACTGCTCCTTTAGCAGGCGTATCTGCTCTTTCGTTCTCTTCAACCCTTCGATGGTATGGAGGGTTCTAATTTCCCAGTTACCAAACATTTTTTACACATTCACTGACGTCCAGATGAATATGTATGGGTGAGGGCCTTGAATAGCCGTGAAGATTGCCTATAATTATATATAACTTTAACCTTATTAACTTAAATAAAATTTCCTTTATTTTGCTTCAGGAGTGTTTGCGCAAAATTTGCTTTTTCTCTTAGAGTGTTATTTTTCGTTTTCCCATTTGCTCATGTTTGTCCTTAAGTTAATTTTTTCTTTATAATTGTTTGGCATTCCATTTAATATTTCAATTTTGTATTTTTCGTAAAGAGTTCGCCCATAACTTGTGTAATTGTACCCGAATAATATTCTAGTTGAAAAATATATCCATAAAATAATATTGCAACGGCATGCTGGTAGATGGAGTTAAAACAGGTTGAACTTTATTAATAAAGTTTCTCAAAGTAGTGTAATTGAGTGAACTGAAGTAAACGTGATAAAATAGGAAGTGACGTCTAAAAATTGAAAAGCTTTGACATAAATATGTTTAAAGAAAAGCGTGCTAAAAAGCTCGTGTGCTTTCACGCCCGAGTGATAACTGATAATTACGTACGGGTGATCTTCAAGAGACTCGTTGGGGTGCAGCGTCCCCCTTTTAAAATAAAACTGTCACACGCCCACAATGCTAGTTCTTCCGGACTGCACGATTTAAAAACGACAAATAAACTTTATACTTGGCCGAACTTAAATGTCGTCATGCACTTACTTTAAAAGCTCTCGATGATTCCCATGCGAATAAATTGAACGCCAATCGGAAATTTATTATAGTTTAAAAAATTGTAATGGCCACATTTTAACTTTTTTAAAACACTTTCCATTTAAACATTTGTACCCTATGCGACTTTACATAGCTGGTTATGTTTATGTAGTTGATTTATATTACAATATTACGCACTACTTACGAAATATCGCTAAAAAAATTAATTGAAAACAAGGAATTTTAAAGACTATTTCGTTTTATATTAATTTGTAATTCCCCATATACTCTCATAACCCATTTAATAATTTGTCCAATATTACAACACACATATTAAAATTAAAGTGGGGATGATAACTCCACCGTTTCAGCAGCTTATAATAATGAAAGAAATTCGTCATGATTTTTTCTCTAATCTAACACACATTTGATAAACACATCGCTTAACTTATCTGTTTACGCTATGCGTTTCAGCTGGAAATGATAATGAGTTAAATGGAAGCTGTTGTTTACCACCGTTACTCGTTTCATACTGGATTGCATCGCATCAACCTTGAACAATGAAATCTTGAAAACGGCGACACCAGTGATCAATATGATTAACATAATCTAGGTATGAATATTATTTCACAGGATGAAAAACATCGTAATACTCGTATTTGTAAGTTTGTGGCTGTAAGTTTTTTACAACCTTAAACCATATATGGTAAATATTAAAATAAGATCATCACATGTAAGCTTTTCAAATATTCTCACTGGAAAAGTAGGTATTGTGGTCCTTGCACTGCTTCTTAAACACATTCTGTATCAATAAAACATATTTAATAATCAGTTCCATATCTTTATCAGCTCCGCCTGGGGTACCACTGGGTGGATTGAGTAACTCGGGTGATGTCACTGCCGGTTCCAAGCCCGGATAAAGGAGGAGGGTTTGAGGGCACCCTCTATAAAACAGCACATATGCTTACAGAACCCAAACAGAGCCTCGGAACAGGATGGACACAATGTTGACGAACCAAGCCAGTAATATGAAGGAAAATGAGACGGGAGAAAAGCAAACAAAAACAGATAAGACTAGAATGCTGGAACGTAAGATCATTTAACGGAAAAGATCAGGAAATCATTTTAGAGTTAAAGCACCATAAAATAGACTGCCATATCGGAAACAAAAAAGAGGGGAAAAGGAACCGAACAGTACAACGACTATATACTGATCTACTCAGGGAAACCCAAAGACAGAAGAGCAGCGTCAGGTGTGGGAATACTAATTAACTATATGTTTAAGGACTCCATAACCGATATGAAGTACAAAAACCATAGAATGCTAACGTCTACAATATATTACATAATAACAAACAGTGCTATTAAACGAGAGCAAATACAGGACGTTAGATCACTAACATTGGCAAACATCGGATCAGATCATAATCTCGTAATAGGAAAAATTATCATGATAGACCACCAGTCAACAGAAAGAAACAGACCAACAACAAAATTTAATATCGAGTCACTCAAAACAGAGAGCACAGTGGAATTATACGTACGACGACTTACTCAAATAATAGAAAAGGCACCTATCCTCCAACAAAATACAGTAAATTGCACATGGGAGATCCTACTGAATAACATAAACCAGGTAGCGGAGGAGGCACTTGGCAAAAGAACAGTCAATACAACGACAAACCACAGAAATAAAAGGTCAAAGGTTAAACTACTCGCCCAAGAAAAGAAGAAGTCCTACCTAACATACCAAGCGAGTAAGACCCCAAATAATATTAAATATACAGAAACGAGAACAGAGTTAATAACAGAATAAGAGAAATAAAAAGAGAGCACTGGAAAAACTTCAACAGACATATCGAAAGCGACTTACATGGAACCCAAAAGCGCATCTGGAAAATGCTCAGAGCAACAAAAAGGGACGTCAATTAAATAGCATCTCGGCAGACAAGTGGACCACCTACTTTAAAGACCTGTATACACACAAGGAGGAAGAACGAAAATCAGCAGGGCGGCGGCGGCTAGGCCGAGGAGAGACAGAAGACATCGAGGATATAGAACAATATAGAGGAGGTCATATCAAAAATGAAATATCTGAAAAACGGCAAATGCCCAGGCCCGGATAACATTCCCAACCAACTGCTAAAATGTGGGGGAGCAGTGCTGGCTGAACAGTTTGCCGAACTGTTTAACAAAACGACACCAGGGAGAAACATCATAACAATCCCATTATTCAAAAAAGGAAGAACCTCAGATCCTGCGAACTACCGAGGAATACGTCTTCTGGATAAATCCATGAACTTATTTACCCGTATTCTGCAGCAACGCATTCTCAGAGATATCATTATAAGTGAAGAAGCCGCAGTATTCATTGTCAGGTCGTGGAGAAGGCAATAGAATACAATAAACCAGCATATCTGTACTTCATAGATTTGACGAAGGCGTTCGACAGAATAAAGTTGGAAGACGTTTTGAAGGAGTTAAATGCAGAGGAACACATCCATGCGTCATCGAGACAGTCAGGCAGCTCAACACAAACAATACTATAGAAATAAGGACAAATTCAATAACAACAGAGAAAATAGAGCAAAACACGGGAGTACGACAAGGCGACAGCCTCACCCCATTGCTCTTCAATATCATAATAGACAGAATAATAGAGCAAGTCCGTAAGGTAAACCATGGGAAAACAACAACTTAAGATTATCTGATATGCTGATGATGCAACGCTATTCGCGGACGCAGAAGACGAACTGCAATGGCTCTTGCAGTTCGTCTTGCATGCATTCAACAAAGAAGCCGCAAATGTTAATATGGAAATATACACCAGTAAAACAACAAGCATGGTAATTGCCAGGGAACCATGCAGATGTAAGCTAGAACTAAACAACAAAATAAAAGAATAGGTCTTCGAGGTTAACTACCTAGGGGCAACATCACCTTATGGTGACCTCAAGAATGTCGTACGAGACCAGATCAACAAGTCAGCCAGAATAGCAGGAGCCTTGACAACAATTATCTGGAAAAATGCATGCATATCAACAACAACAAAAGTCAGAATATACAAAGCATGTGTAAGACCCGTAATGACATATACAGCAGAAACACGAGCAGACACAGCCGAGACCAAAAGGATGGCGCGCACCAATGAAATGAGAGTACTAAGAGCAATAACGGGAAACACACTAAAAAACCAAAGAAGGAGTAAAGAAATTCGGGAAGAATGCGAGACAGAAGATGTGGTGAGGTGGACACGAGGGCGAAGGCGCTTCTGGAATGAACACATACCTAGGATGGAAGATCACAGACTAGCAAAAGTCGCGCGAAACGTAAAACCAGCATCAAGTCGACCACCAGGATGACCACCAAAGAGATCGAAGGACGGCTAGTCGTCAGAATCTCATGAACACGTGAAATGATATGGGAAAAAGAAGAAGAAGAAGATATTAATGTCAAATAATAGGACTGTCCTCGCCGATCCAACCAACATTGTGGTGTACAATTTTTGAACTCATGAACTGGTTTATTTTACAAATTTGATCAGTCCAATGTTAGTCTGCTCTGAAATATTATCTAGGGCAATACTTTGGGTTTTGAAATTTTTGTGTTTGTGTATTTTGGGTTACGGCCACGATAACCACCTATCTAAATACAAGATTTATAAATGCGAAAGTCATAACGGTATCACCAGTGCCCGTGACATAAAGACGAAGTTCCAGAACTTGAAAATAAAAACTCGTTAAATAATTACAAGTAAGTTATAGACAAGAATGTACTAGAATAAGTATAAGTGTTGAATATTTATATTTGGTGTCAAAATCACAGCACCAAACGACGAACAATATCAATCTGATGAGAAGTTCCTACCATTGATGGAAATATTTGAACAACGAAGATGAGGGAAAATGTGAAGCAAAAAATAACGTTCCAATGCCACAAGGCGTTGAATTTTTGAATTTTTATTAACCCATACTTTCAGTGAACGACAATATAGGGTAGTGAACATAATTGCAACATTCCTGAAAATGTCTACGAGTTTTGTGTTTTTGGGACTGGTGCTGCTGAGATTATACGATGCATATATATGAATCATTTATTTGAGAAACCTTGCAAGTCACAAAAACTTAGTTACGAGAAAATCAACAAGAACTGTTTAATTTGTTGTGTTGTATGCCTATTCAACTTTTTATTAGTTATGTTCATTCTAATACGTCCTCTAGGCTAATATGAGTGTTTGTAATCGACGAAAAACGAACAACCTACGTTTTATTGGTTTTTGAAAAAATGAACTTGTCCTGTTTCTAAAAAAAAAAAATTATAAAAATTAATCAAAACAGTTTTTGTATTTAGATTTATTAAAAAAATGATGTTGCAATTTTCGCCAACTTCCCTTTTAGGAATTACTTTACCCTTATAATTATTATATTCATCGCCCCTAACCCTAGGCTTTTTAATCATTTCACACTTATAAACAACACTTTTAACACTTTGCTCACGTGTTCTGTTGCTGGTATCAGCTTCCATTTTACATTTTAATATGTCAATTTTATTGGAGAAACCCGACAAGTCCTGGACGTGTCGCGTTTTTCTAATAAACGTAACCAAACGGGCTGCTGTTATTCTATAGCAGTGGTGTTTATTTGAAGAATTTATGAAGCAAAAGGTGCGAGTTGCTTTCAAATACGTATTTCTGTCGAAATGTCATTTTACATCAAAGGTGGACTTATCAGGTTTCTCAAATAAGCGATTCACATAATGTAGGAGAACTTTTTGAAGGAGACTTACCTAATCTACGGAGCAATATATGGCGTTAGAACGTCAGTATTTAGGTTTGAATAAATAAGAAGGTATCTGAGATTTGACGACAAAGGTGCATGAGGTGCAAGAGCATTAACTGATAAGCTTGCTATGATAACATATACCTGGCAAAACAACTTTACGAAAACTTTACCCTATTGAGGGAAATAGGATTAATATCTGTATCAATAACAGTGTAAACATATGTTGTGTTATACTAAAGAGTAAATTTGTGATTACTTATATTACTTGATTTGTAATAAAATGCCGTCTTAACTATATTTATTTATTATCTGGGCTACGTTTTACGTATTTACAATGTTATTTATATTAAAGATAAGAAAACGATATTTTCAAAAACTACCTACAGTTTCGACGAATTTTATGTCTCAAATTTTTGATATGTTACGGTGCAAAAATAGCTTTCTAATTTATTTTTTGTAACTAGAACTTTTAATTGTGTGCAACGTCAACAATTAAAACGATAATAATCAAACCTTAAACTTAACATGCATAACATAACGCATCTATGGCTTTATGAATTAAATTACAAGATCAAAATGTGGTTTCTAGCCGAAAATCTACTAAAAAAAGCGGAACGGACCGTTGGGAATCGAACTCGGAATTCCCGCGCGGTAACGTGGCCTGTTAACCACTAAGCTATTTGATAGACGGTAGCCACGCCCACCACAACACTACTTAAGCGGGCATAACGTTATTTAATACTTTTTATTATTTTTTTCGTCTTATTCCACTTATTCGATCTGACAAAGTGCCTCGTTAATATATCCGAGTAAATACGCATTTTTGTAGAAATGTATTTGATCTAATTCAAATACTTTTTTTAATTGGTAACATTGATGTCCTCTAATCACTCACTTGAACTTGGTTTTACTTGTAGCATATATACCAAGTTTGTATCTAGTCTATTAAGGAACCCAGTAACCTTGCATGACATTCCAGATTGCAAGTTTACTGGGCGTCCTATTACATTCATGTCACTTATAGTGAATTCTGATTGGCTACACGATAAAAATGACCTTTGACCGAAAATAATGAAATTCCATTCTACAAAAAATGGGTGGGGCGCGTGAGGTTCGAACCCGGAACTCTCGCGCGGTAATACCTCATGATATCCGTTAAGCTAATCGACGGCCACTAGGTGAACTTGATAAATTCATATTTCAATATTTTTCGTTATATTTATTAATTACTATTTTTTGAAACGCTACATTTTCAACTAAAATTAATTAATATTTCGTGATACAAACAATGAACGCTTGTATTACTGACCATAGGAATTGAAAGGAAAATATTACGAGATTAATAATGTATTTTATTTTATTTATTATTTTATTATAACATTTAAATCTTTATTTAATTGCTCTATTTAAAACAATTTGTTTAGATGTGAAATATTAAAAAATATATGCGAGAGTTAATTGAAATAAATGGTATCGGGTAAATGTAATTGAATATGAAGCATTACACATGTAAAAGAATAATTAGGCGTAAATTACGAGGAGCATACTTCCCGGGGTTGTGAATGGACGCATCTCAACTTTTAATTAATTTCAAACGCAGAGGGATAGTGTTCTGTTAGATTAATACACCATGTGGCGCCCCTTCTTTTCACTGTTGGATACAAAGATCGCAGCTTTATCGGCAAGTGCTATTGTATCGAATAATGCTCGCTCATCACGGAAGTGAGATCTGGGTGACCGGAAACCCCACAATTAAATATCTGTGTTTGAACTTAACACCTGATAAATTAGTATCAGCCACGCACGTCAAATGCGCAGCGGTATCGATAAAATTAGGCGTCATTTGAATGTAGTGGGTGGCTGTCTGTCATTGTCAGTTCCCACGTGCGCGTAACAAAGCAAGAAATGTCATTCAAAAGTCACCGTAATGAATATTCACACAAGCCTATTAACCCTCGGTACGAAGAGCTTAAATCGTTCGCACCAGTACACAAACTGCTTCAAGATCGTAACCTAGTAACGCATCCATTGTGGCATCAACAATGTCCGAGCTTTAGCTTTTGCATGAATCGTTTAAAATTTATTGATGCCATTAAATGAACATTGCCCACGCATCCATTAGGCCATCAATCCATTATAATCTGTAGCGTTCACGGAGCATCAATATTTTACAATTTCACCACTAATGTGAAGGAAAGTTTGAGATCATCAATCACTATACTTAATTTCATTTGAAAATTGAATAATACCGTATTAAATTCTGATAATAACGCAACAGCAGTAAGTCATCTAGTGAAGAGAAACAGATTTTTGAAGGGCCTTGGGGAGAGAATTAATGTGTAGATAACGTGCAAGTCACCGATGCCATCACGCTAACAGGGTTGTTGTGACGGTTTCCTAATGAGGTTTGAGAATGTACTTGAATATCAATATAACCCCTAGCGAAGAAATGGGGCTTTAAGAAGTGGGTTTATAACACTAATCGCAAGCTGATCGGCACGTTCCGAAACTGTAACAATTGTAGTTCCCATCCCCAGAGACGAAAAGTGCTCACGTTTACCATCCGGTGCAACTCAGTAGCCGATAGCGCCGTTGAATTATTGATGTCCAGTTGGTTTACCAAGACAATTTGATATATAGGACCAATTGGGAACAGGAGCTAGTAAATAAAACCGGACCGCCCCGTCACGAACAGAAAGAGAAATCGCTACCTAGGGATATCACGATATTCTTAAAATTACATTTAAAATTGTTATGGTAATTCCCTGAGGGGCAATTTCTGGCGAATCGTTTTTGTTTGTTTTCTAAATTATGCGGTAGAATTTGTCTGTCAAAGAGCCTCGATGACACATTACGACCCCAATAACACCGTACACTTTCGTACAACCTTGCTCACGCTATACGAAAATACATAAATATTGACATTGCACATTAAATACAATTGCAGTGTTTATTCTGGACGATCGGAATAATATTCCATAAATTAACTCATTAGATGACATTTCGTGTTACGTCTCCAGCCTGCATAATACTGTTTGGACAAAGGGGTAGCTGATAGCTTTCATCTCTCATTTGCATAATACTCACAGAAAGCACTTACTCTATTATTATTACAAACAATCAAAGAAAACAAAAAAACACATCCACTTGATAATCTTCATTTCTGTATAGAATAATTAATACTTTACGTTTATCTAATTACTTATTTAAATAGATATTTTTAAAAATATAAGCGGAAAATTGTCTAAAAATTAACATTCACAATCAACTTGGCTTTGTATTAATCAAAAAATAGAATTTGTTTTATATACAAGCACGAATCGTTCTTTCAAAATAAAAGCAATATAATATGGAAATATATTTTATATATACAGGGTGTTTTTGAAATGTACGTACAAAAAAACTGGTAATAGGTGATGCTAAGTAGATCTCATAGACAACAAGTTTTTCTAATAAAAATCGTTTCGTTTTACAGATAAAAATTATTGAATTTTTTTTTAACATTTCCAGTACGCTACTGAGTTAGATCTGATTAAATCGGTAATGTTGGTTCCTAGGCATAGCCAACAATAATGAATAGTAAACTTGATTTTCTGAAACTGTCACGGCAATTTGAATTAACTGTCAAAACAATTTGAACTCTGCAATGGAAGCTTATACAAATGCTGAAATGACGGATATGGTACTGTGTGGAAGGGCACTAGGAAACATCCGTGAAGCACAGCGACTCTATCATGAAATGTTTCCCCAACGAAGATTTCCAGTTCAACGTCTGCGGGAAAATGGAAAATTTACCCCTATAACGAGGGACCGTGGTAGTGAACCAGAAGATTTTCATAGGAGGATCAGATTTTGTGAGTGGGATTTGTAAACATGAACAAGAAGCGCAGTTGGTTCAAAAATTAATTATTCGAAGAACATATGGTATCTTCATGATGTGGCCCCGTCCCATTATGCTTTAGCAGTGCGGACATGGTTCGACAATAATTTCCCAAGGAGGTGAATAGGAAGGAATTCACCAGTTTTCTCTTTAATCTCTTAGGTTGACTAACATCCATAATATTTTGACATTTTAGTTGCCATTAGTCCATTGGCAACTAATGTCAATAACTACCAACCTGACGGGAAAAGTCACTATAAGCGATTGCACAAAATTCAATTTTGTCTAACTACTTCTCTTAGACAAGTGTCACAAAATAGAAAAATATTGTGTATGTGTGCATGGCACTCTCACGTCACAACGAGGATCCTACGAAAAGTATATAAAGAACAAGATGCCTTTAGAATTACATCAGCAGAAGATACACATAAGCCGCAGCAACAATATTCATTCTCCTCTGTGGCAGAATATCGACAACAATGCAAAACTTCGTGCAGAAAATGAATGCACCATTTCAACAGAAAAAACATAACAAGTAATTCAACAAATTAAGAAGGACACACGTTGTACATAACCTCTCGGATTTGCTACTAGATGAAGAAAATGTAAGGTAAGTCAATATAGAAGATATTGCATACAAACCGACACCAATGAATTCAACGACGTATTTTGAGAAAAAACCACCAAGGACAGGATTGAAGCATCACTCATCGATCTGTTATTAATAAACTGTTCGTATCCAGAGAAAATGTATGCCCAAAATTATATGGACTACCAAAAATACATATACCGGATGTTCCACTACGACCTATTATGAGCTGCAAAGAGTCTACCGTTGCACCATTGGCAAGATCTCCCAAAAGGACTGCCAACATATACTGCCGAATCGAAATCATACGTCAAGACTGCAGTACACCTAATCGAATTGTTCGAAAAACCAAGAAAATACAAAACGAAGCAATCGCACGCCAGAACAGAAGAAATAGTCACGACCCGCTGATCACCAAGGTCCTCTGACAAGAATTTTAGAATTTTTATAGTATTTTTTTACTATGGCTTGAATTATTCGCCTTGTGGCGTTAAACAAAATGCAAAAACTTTGAGTAGTAGCTTTTTCTTTCCTTCTTGAATAATTTAGGTTGAAGGTTTTGCAAAATATTAAAAATAAAATAAAATAAGAACATTAAACAAGTAATACCCAATAATATTCACATCTATAGTCCTCAAGCGGTTGTACGGCAATACTATTGCCTTATGTCTTCTAAGATTCTAGCCATTACTTATTCTGTCTTTTAGATTGAAGCAGTTTGGTCCAAATGTAATTTGGAGCCACTGTCAGAATCTAACTCTAGGCAATACCTATCTACAACTGGTCCTCCATCCCAATCCATCTGATTGCCTTCTTCTACAATGTTAGAATCCTACTGACATGTGAGGAATTGCCCAAAACCAATATACTATATTTCATAACTGAACGAATTCCAACTGTGGAGCTTCCAATCATAACAGCATAAACGGCTCGCGCAAGTTTTAAAATCTATTTCACTTTTCCAGACAAATTCGCGTCCAAGGTATTTGACTGGCTCTTGATTTTGCAGTTCAGGACTGCGAGATGACGCAAAGGTAAAGGTAAAGGTCTATGATTTAAATTAAAGCAATATTGTTAGTTTCACTATATTTATTGTATTCTACAACAATTGTTTCACCACAGAGTGGCGTCATCAACTAGATGTCGTGATTTAGTCGGATATGATAAGAGTTCACTTGCAGCGAACCAATTCTGAGCAGAAAGAACTGCCTCTCGTAATCGACGCTCTAGATTTTTCAAAGTCTTATCTATCAGCATCATCAAGGTATCATCGGTGAACAGCATACTGTGATATGGTAGATTAGCTGATGAATCGTTAATTTACAACCGGAATCAGGCCGGCCCCAAGATCCCTGTCTGACTTAGTAATGAGTTTCCGCTTGATTTATCGTCGATAAATTATTAAAATGATAATCAGTCATGTACGACCGAAGCAGAATCAGTGCCGCACATGGATACAGTAGTGTTCAGAAGTAAATAGATCACATATTTTCATTTTCAAAAGCCCCAAACATGACGTAAAGGACACAATGCAGAGCGTTCAAAGTGGAGATGCTGGAACTCAAATTGATCACCAGTTCATATCTGCATTAGAAAACACAGGCAGGATCGATATAGGCCTGTAGTTGAAAGGATTGGATGGATCACCTTTCTTCGGTAGTTGTATGACCTTAGCCATCTTCAAGTTTCGTGTTGATGTGGTATATATCCTCACTATCCATAGTCTTCAACCGATTGATACAAAGTTCTACCTCGATATGATCAGTGGGAGCCAGAAACATAGACGTTGAGGCTGACGGAATTGGTTTAAGTAAACTGTTGGGGTGAGGACTCTCTATAGGTAAACCGGCGATTATTTGATGCCAAATTAGATAGGAAAGAATAAAAAACGTCATGTTGTAAGGAGTTTTCGTAATGTGTCTTTGTTTGTCCTGTTTCTTGGTTGATTATTTCCACGTTGTTTTCGGTTTGTTTGAGGAGTGCATAATGTCAGAGTTATAACATTGCTTCTTACACTCATCTACTTAATGAAAATAAAACTTATTTCATCGATTATAAATAGGTGAAATATTTTGGTCGAGAGTGAAGATCAGAAGAAGTCAAAAGATCAAAAAGTCCAACGCCTGGTTGCATCAGTTCTTGTCATCAAGTCTATGTTAAAGATATAAATACCGAACCCACGACACAAATAACACCAGCAGTAGAAAGAAACAAGGATGTGTCTTAACAATATACTAGTATACAAATATACTCGTACATATGAATTCCGAGATTTAATCTTTTTTGATCCTGTCGAAGTTGATTTGGTAAGCAAATTGAATTTGGCAGACTAGCGATGCATATTTGTATTCGACGCGTCCCTGTAATGACATTCCTGATGCTAATTATGAAATGTCCATTGTCTGTTAATACACAAGGGATTACTAATTGTTTGTATATTGTCAATTTGCATCTGATGAATTTTACGATGTGTGGATAGATTGAATACGTGACAATATTAAAAATCGAGAAAATTTGATTGAATCTACATAACGTGCGTTTGCACCAATGATAAAGTATTTAGAACGAGTGTCCCGCTATTCAAATCGATTCCCCACATATCTTTATATCGGACCCACTCGTTGTAGTTGAAAAATTGCTCTCATAATTTCACATGTAGCTATATTGGTTTTAAGTGAACAGTTTTAACATGGAATTTGCTCCGACAATGTATATATATATATATATATTAAGCTATTATAACAAAGAAATGCGTGTTCGTATTTTATGATGATTGAAGTTCGAACTGTGTCAAGTCACTTAGCATGCGGACCTGCTTTATGGTTGTGCTTTACTATCAAGCCGTAAAATATTTCAAATGTATTTAAATGAAACTTTTTAATTCCCCCATAAAATCAGATAGTTTTATGCCACTTTTGATTTAACGACTTCAAAGATATGCGCTTACTGGCAGGAATATGTTTTATCTGGAGACTATCTCTTGCAAAATCTGATAGTACAAAACCTGTTAAACCGGGGTGCCGTCACGTTGCTCGTTTCCTAAGCTATTTCATGTGCGAGGTGCATCTTTTGAGTGGTACCTTTTACTGCTAACTACCCCATAAACATGGGGTATCCGGTCGTAATGCCGATCTGTAATATCAATATGTGAAAATAAAGTGCTTGGCATCAAATTCGACATAACTGAATTGAATATCCGGATGTCTTGGGCTGTGACGGCGCCAAAAATTTGGTAAGTTTATTTACTCGACGACTTTATTGTCAATATGATAATTCGAAAAATATCATTCAGATTTTTCATTTCAAAATTTTTATTAATCAGATCAAAAGTTTGAAATCATTTATTCCAAAAGGAAGCACGTATAGGGCATGCATTAACTGGGAAGAAGTAATCGTACGAAACGAACTGATTTACATTTTTTTTACCATATGCTGCATAATCCGGGACTGTGAGTATATTAAACTAATTATAATTCTTTCATTGGTCGTAGTTCAATGATATCCTCTATCAATATTTTAACTAAAATTAAGTTTAAACTAAAAAAATATTTTTAATAATTCAAAATACACAGAAAAATATCATAATATTGAAGAATATGAAGAGAATGTTCGTTCAAGAGAAGGTTATTTGAAAAAAGTACACAGTTGTTGGTGATATATTTGTTTCTAAATTTACGTAAAGTATTGTTTCATTCGTCCTGTAAAGGCTTGAGTGACGTCAGCTGTGTCGTAAATATTTTTACTGTCCAGTTTTCGGGTGAGGTGTGATTGGAATATCGAGAGGGCGACCACATAGGAGACAATAGAAACAATTGAATTTCAAGTTCGAATACATGCAAACGGATTCCATTATCTCCATTGAATTAGTGTTTGTGCAGTACAAAACACATGTAGTGTTGTTTTGCGTTCAATAGACACATTTACTAATACGAATGGGCGTCCGTGGAATATTAATCGAATGGGAAAGACGAAACGCTTGGAATTCGCGGGTCGGGGGTTAGAATGCGGAACGGACCGGCAAGTCAATACTCGGACAAACTGATTTATTATTACTCTGTGACGAGGAACAAGGATTGGGCGTTTACAAGGGACACCACACGCCATCTTGAGTGACATTTCATTTAACTCCTGCGCTAGTTGTCACTCAGGACGTTTCTGGTGCGAAAGCGTATCGTGGAGTAGACTTATCCATGTGTGATGTTGCTAAATTACCTCCGGAGATTACAGTTATTGATTAGAAAAGTAGCCCTTTTCGGGATGAGACTAATGATTAATTGAATTTTCGTGTAAACGGAGTAATGTGTCGTTCGAATTGATTAATTCAAGAACTGATTCAATTCGAACTACATTTTGGGGATTGCTTCATTCATATTTACTGGCACGTATGATTGAGTGATTGTCTTTATTGTTTTGTATGCCATATTAATCATCTCCATTCGTTAAATGTGTTCCATGGCACTTTAATTCACATTAAACCGAAACCTGTCAAATTCATTAAGATACTCACACTTCTCAATTTCTCAATACATATGTTAATTTCAAGTTAATTAATATAGTTGCGTACATATTCACGACATGTTGATAAATTCAATTCAACACCCAGTCTAATATAATTACCTAAATGAAACTTGTAATAACATATGGGGCATAAGTTTTGAGCAAAAAACATCAGCAATAACATTTTATTCAAACTTAAATATTAAGGGTTATTTTTACATTTTTTAATAATATGATAGTAATTGTTATTTATTTTGGACCTCCCAGCCGTTTTCATAAACCTTTCGACACAATCATGACCAAAATTCTTCTATTGGACAAGCTTGAGGAAAATTTGGCGTTTGACGTTATTCTGCTTTAGTTATTTCCGAATCCTCCTTAATGGAACGAAGCGAGATCAGGCTAAAATATTATATCGCCGTGCTAATGATAGATATTAATTCAATTAAGCATTTTTGGTAAACATCTTTGGGTATACAGCCCAGCTTCTCCCCGAACTCGGCCAACATCGGGTTTTTTAATTTCAGCCTCAGTAATCGGGCACCAGAATAAAACAGTGCCAGCAAATGTCGCTTTTGCTTCGAATATTACTTCAATTAGGCAGTTTCCAATATCATAGTGTGAAACCCGTTACCTTTCATTTCAGAACATGACAGCATGAAATATTTGTTGATCATAATAATCACACGATTCCTCACACAATGCCTTTGCCTGAAAAGTCTGCAACATATGTATGTGCCTCGTTTGATGTTTAGGTTAACTATTGGTTCGCTGCCTGGCATAAGTTGCGTTTTCCATTTTCCCATCACGGTCGTTATTGTCTTTTGTATCTTGGGGTTTATTTTGTATATTTGTTGGACTTCGGTAAGCCACGTATGTGGCACTCTATCAAAAGCTTTTTTGTAGTTCACATATTTCTCCTGTTTCTTTTGTCATCTTCAGTTATTGTTGCATCAATGGTAATTTGCTCTTTACAGCCTTGGCTCTTTGTCTGCGACATCCTTTCTGCTCTCGCGCTAAGATATTATTTTTGTCTAGGTGGATGTATATTTTATTGGTAATTATAGCATTGCATAGTTTGTAAAGCGTTGGAAGACACCTTATCGGGCGGTACTTATTCGGGTCTGGGCTAGGTGGCGCTGTTTTGCTAAGGAGATAGGTTCTTTCTTGAGTAAGGAAGTCTGAAGTATTCTGTGGATCGTGGATTAGTTCCGAAAATACTTGCGCCATTCTTCATCGTTTCAGCCAATAGTTATGAATCTTATCAATTCCTGACGCTTTCCAGTTAGTGCTTTCTTTAGAGCAGCTTGGATTTCTTCTCTGGTGACGTGTGAGTCAGTCATGACACTTTTCCGTTTTCCTCTATAGCCTTCTGATTATGAATATTTAGTACCGTTATTGCCAGTACCAATATATAGAAGTTGATGTAATTCGCCCAATGTGCCACATGAATCCACTTGTCTGCTGATTAAGTCATTAACTTCAGCAATAACTTTGGTGCTACTCTTTCGTATACTGAGTTTAGGTAGTCTAGGTCTTTGTATCTGATCCATTCCTTTGTACTTAATTGTGTTAATGATGTCAATATCTTGCGTGGTATTGACGGTCTTGCAAGCCGTTTCTCTCAGGTGGCGTATCCGTTACCATACCCAGTTCGTGAGCTACTTCGTCCTTAATCAAGTTAATATTTTCTTCTGGTATGCGGTTCTTTGTAAATAGAATTCGCCTTTGATCTAGGATCTTTTGGACTGTCTTATTCTTGAGCTGTGGAAATTTCTCGAGCACTCTTCTATGAAGATCAACACTGTATGGAACTTTCTCTGTTTCGAGTTTGGTGATGTGCAGGTAACAGCGATAAATATATAAGTTCATGTCATCTGCCCATTTTGTGCGTTGTTTCCTCTGCACTATATTTCACGTCTCGGTTCCAGTTCTTTTATTCAGATTTGTGCCAAAATATATGAGCAGTGTTCGACAAATTATTGCAAGGTATACCCTCTTCACATTTTATTATCGTCCCATAATTCCTTTCCTGGTTAACATTTTGATCTCTGAACAAATTAACAATTTCAGTTTTGCTCAACCGTCCAACTAAGCGATAATTACTTTTGGTATTGAATACATTTGACGATTATCAATAACAAATCATGATTTTACCGGTTTCATAGTAACTATATCGGACATCAAAAGCGAGTAGAAGTTTCAAAGCAAATTTTTCCTGAAAATCTATGTCCCATGCGTTATAGATTATTTATTCGAAGCTTGAAATATAGACGCTCTTATATCCTTTAAGTCCTCTCGATTCAGACACACCACGTTCGTTCAAATATTTCCTCCAGGATATGCATTTCTTCTCCTCTTTCAAAAATATCACCCAAGACTCATATTTATCTCTGGTGTTATATTTGTCTTTCTTAACTTGAATGCTTTACATTTCATTCTGCCACGATATCATCACAATTATTCCTTACTTTCATATTCAAGAATTTCTTTCCTTCCTTGTCTGTCTGTTATACCACAGATTCATTCTCCAATACCCCTGCTCCACAATTCTACAAATATTCCGTCTTCCTTCGATGTATGCATATTACCGCCTTCCATTATATCACGATAATTCCTATCAACCTTATTTTCCTATGTATCACTTGTCTCACCTGTCACCTGTTTGTATCAACTATCCTCTATCCATCCTACGACCTACCAACTCTTACCATAAATTTGAATCTTAATCCTGGGACTGGTTACCTAAGCCTTCCTCTACACGTGGATCAAAAGAAACCAATGCCCTTTTTTGTGGGATGTTATATTGTAGATACATTCTTCCAAGCTTCTTAGGTATGGAGGTTTGGTGGGTATCATTTTCCGTTAACATTTTACCTTTTTTTAATTTATTTTTTACGTTTCTGGGCTAGATTCGCTCAATTGTCAAAAAAATCTGTGCGGTACACTTATTGGTATGAATTACAATTTGTGATTTTTATTTTTTATTTGTTTTATTGTTTTTAGATACCCACCAAACCTCTATACCTAGGAAGCTGGAAGAATTTATCTATATATATGTACATACTATACTATATATATGGGCCAGCATATTATCTAGTCAAAATTTCAAAACTAGTTTATATCTGGGCACCCCCTATTTTTTTTATTGGTAATGAATCAAGTATTTTGACAAAGTTTGAAGATAATATTCCAATTGGAAAAAGTGCTCAAATACATGTAACATTAATAATAAATTTGAGAAATCGGAAATTTTGAGGGTTGTTTTAAATTAAGTACAACTAAAAAATAGTAAATTAATTTATTTCATAGTATAGTATTGATGAATAATACAAAAATCTTATAGGAAGTTGAAGGCTTCAAACTTTCAATTGCTTGTTTTGTCGTTTTGCTCGGAACCTACTTTGTCTTTCAAACAGCTGCAATTACTTTTTATTTGCAATATCAGCGAAAACCGCTTGGTTAATTAAAAGTGACGAATCGCTTCTTACATTCCGGTCAGTAGGCTTACACATCATCTTCTTGACAATTTCCACTTTTGCATAATTGATACTCTGAGAATAAACTTAAGCCAAGTAACTCATCCGAGAGGTACCAAAGATGAGATTTTATGGTATTTTTAACAACTGCACTAATTTGCGGTTCAATAACTTCATAATTAGTAATTTCTTTCCACAGAGAAAGGTCTGCCCAAGCAGCATTTGTAGCCATATGGGCTTCAAACCAATATTTTACATATACAAAAACTCCAAAGTTCACAAAGCGTTCTAACTGCAATTTTTCTTTTGTGTGGTTTTGAAACCGTTTTCCTCGCGAAACAAGTGGATTATGATGGTGTATCAGTTTCGCCATCCAGCGAGCGTCGTGTAGTGCATCTGGAGCTCTCCAATGAATTTTATCTGGAGTATGGTCCGCGGCTAGTAGAGACAGCTGTACTAACTCTTTGTAATCATGTCTGGGTTGCTTTTCCCTTCATTATGCAATTAATAAAGCATTTACTGCAGTGACTTTTAAATGTTAACTGCCAGGAGCTTCTTCCAATGGTTTATAGTTTTCTTGGTGCATAAAGAACCATGTTGCCTGGCTACAGTTGGCTGGAAGTGGGTGGTCCGAAACAGAGAGTAAATACCTCACTGCGAACAATCTCCAAAATGTTGTGCCTGCATGCTAGCCATAATAATTCTTTTCCAACTTTATGTTCCAGCATATCACAAGCTCCATTTTCAAACCTGTATTAGCGGATGTAGTGTCAAAACACATGCCGACTATCTTGTTCTCCAAACCCTATTCAGTTAGTACATTATAAACTGCAATCGCTGCGCTTGCGTCAGTACCATTTACAAGTTTTGGCATTCCAAGTAATTTCTCCTTACTATATGCAGATAGCAATACGGGCAAACGATCCGTTTCTTCAGTGCCCAAACTATCATGAAGAATCTTCACGACCCAATGAACAATAACTGGATCGTCAAAAGAAACAGATTGCTTTGCGTTGAATAGTGCTTCGTGATAATGACAACCGACTAGGTCCATGTCCCACTGCTGCTGCGATATGGACCGTCTTAAGGCTCCCCTATCAGAAACATTATTACGATCTAATGCGCTAGTGGCATGTTTAGAAAATAAAGATTTATTTGCAATTGGTTTAGTCTGCAAGTCTGTTTGGGATTGCCTTCTTTTTAGAGATGATGATGGCTTATACATCTCTTCTGATTTATTTTTGTCTGAATCAGAATGTTCTCGTTAATCATCTTCTGAATCTGAATTTGAAAGAGTCACAGTTGGAGATGTCAGGGATATCCCTGTTTCAAGTCCACTTTTTTCTTTTATTCTTCTTTGAGGAATTCTTTCTTGTTGTATTTCTTGTCTGCTGATAAAATAATCATATTTCCTTCCGTGCTCTGATGAATTAAAAACTCTCTGTCTACTCGTCTACGCATCTACTTTACACATAATAAGTGCTTCATTGTGTTCAATGTCAAATACCATATCTAGCTGCTCTTGAAATAGTGTTTCACGTTTCTTTTTGGTATCAGAAATTCTTCCTTTTTTTTAACAGAAGCCATTCAGAGTGTAATTTTTCAAGCTTATCAATACAATGTTTGACAAGTCTAATCGAAATAGCGGCCTTTTGCCGCACTAAAATTAATTCTTCTACAGTGCCGTGACTTGCATTTCGAACCAATTTTTTTCCTGTAGAAAGAATGGAATCTAAGAAGAACTTGCCTTACAGTTGGTATCTGGTACTTTATCGTGTTCCGAAAAATATCGATCTAGGGTTCGACGCGTGCACAGTCGTACTAATTAAGCTACCGTGAATAAAGATAATTATAATTTTATACCTTTGACTTTTTACACCTTTTGCTTCGTTGGCGCCCTACCTTAACATCTTATATATTGTTGACCAGTCCTCGACCTGTGACTTATAGTACAATGACGAGAGAATAAGAACGAAACAATCGTCCAACAATCCATGTTGTCTTTTCGTATATTCAACCTGTTCTATTCTGTTATTTTAAGATTAACATCAATTTAGTAATTTTGATTGATATGTTATCATTATTTCATGATTTCAAGGTATATTTGCAGATAAATTACGTTGCTAATAAAATTCTATTTAATCCGTTAAATACATACGGATGAGATTTTGTAATTTTATGTGTACGTTTATAAATGAATACTTTATAAATGTGTATAAATTGCATAATAATTTAAAATCAATAGTTAATGCACAAACATATAAATAACGTAACGCGATAAAATCAAATAATGAATAAATGACACCTGAACCAAACCACCGTTGACATTCACAAATAACCGGCGTATAACAGAATAGTGAAAAAGATAAATCGGTTCTAAACGCAGCGATCAATGAGACCCCGTTTGATAAATTCACCGGCTACCCCTCAAATGGAATGCAATTCCAATGGGAAATTCTACGTTGAAACCAATCCGTCACATTGAAATTGTTTGATATCGGCAAATCGGTGATCACTAAGTTTATGATGTGCTTATAATGATTCGAACAGTTTATATTATCGGCGTATACACAGAGGCATTTGTCTGTTTTCCCACATTTTTTTTTTGATTACCGCAATTACGGTCATTTTGTTCATCAGATTACAATTTTCTGATACGCGTTCTAATATTAATGCAAATATTGACTCTTACATTTCATTAAATTAATAAAATCGCTCGCTTCGATTATTTTCAACGCAACACTTTTAAGCAAATTTAATTGCACCCTTAAACGAAATATGTTGATGGAACTTGTTGCTTGGGAAATGCCGCAGGGGTCATAGTAATTCAATTTAAAGGTATAATTGTGGGCTTGCATGTGAATGTGTGAGACTAACATTATTGAAAACATGTGGTTAGGTACAAGTTGCATCTCGAGTAAATATACGGTTATTAAGGTTATTATCCAAATTACACTCAAAATATAAATCAATCCATCAAGTTAAACACACGTACAATTTTGAATTTTGATAAAAATCTCTTTATTACCACGAACGTGATATTCCTACACGCTCGTTTTTTTTTGTTTTAGTTGCACTGAAAGTAATTGTTCATATTAACGTCAATAATAAATGATTCGTTCCAATTTATCTAAAATCTAATTTAGTTAATTCATTTTTATTGTATTTTTACCGCAAGCGCAAAATTAGAGCGGTCGTAAATCGAATTCAAAAAATTTTAAATGTGTGATTTATTGAGAACAGTTCGTATGTTTTCGGTTATTGATGAAGGGACTTATAACAGAACACAAAAACCATGAGCTCAGTGAGTTGGAAAATTCAATGTAGTTTCGTCAAATACAACGAGCACATACCATACGATTTATTATTACATATGCCGTATTACTCCAACGAAGTAATAATGTATGTTTATAACATGGGTCACGTGTATGTTCTTCGTGATAGATCGTAAGAAGGAGTGAATCGAGTTTGGTTGAATTATTTCGCGAATTTCTACGCAAATTCGCGTTGCTAATTTAATTAAGTGGTTTGGATCAATTATGTAAGAAATTATGGGGTAATTATCTCAAAATAATCCCTTTGGAGGGTATTCCGTATGTACTTTAGACCGTATAGACCCCTTGAGTTAACAATAGGAACTAACCCAACCTGTGTTTATGTTGGTAATATGAATAGATTGGCATATTAATCTACTATCGGTATTCATGATGTTGATGCGTGATTCACTCAACTGATTGCGTAGTTAACTGACACAAGCACCATATTTAATAAAAAAAAAAAAAATGATAGAAATCACGACGTAAATTATTCATAAATCTAAATATGCAAATAGTGCAACAAGAAATTCAAATTTGCAATTTATCGATAATGATGTATTTTTCCTCCCCATTTACTATAAGAAAACACCCTAATTTAATCTATTTTATTCATAACGACGTGTTCGATAAAAGTTTTAACGCATTGACTAAAATGAAGACACAGATTATAATCTCCGTAATATTTCACTCAGCATCCGACGGCTAAAGAAGAATAGAAGAGAAGATTGATAACACACTGTATTCTATCAAAAACATTAACCGGGATACTTTGGTCAGGATTGCATACACTAGATACAGTCGCCACAATTTGCTTTCCGTAGTGGATGAAGCCGCAATCAATCATACACGTCCAGTTTAACCCCATTCTATCATCCTACCTCGACACCCCTTACAAGTTCTTTCTACACTGACAAATTCTGACCTATATCTAAATTTATTGCTTTATTTTTTCGGGGCTCGTAAACACAATGAAGATTCTATCAATTATTTATTGTTATGGCAAATGTTTCGAACTGATTAATACAAGGTAAACTGAAGTTGAAAAAATTAAATTATATTTAATTTAATTTATTTCAGATATTTTATTTTCTCATCACCTTTATACTTAATGTGCACATGATGCGATTACGAGGGGTGATTATTTAGCGTCCCTGACATAGTGGGCGTTGAGTGACGTTGTATCAATTTGGCAATTTGGTTCACTTGTAATTTTGTCACTTGTTACCTGTTCAAATAAATGAGAATTTAAGTAGACAAGTTCAGAGAAATTCTAAAAATGGACAAATAATAGGTTCGTGCAGTTATAAAATACTTGCAAAAGAAAAGGTTGTCGCCAAAAGAAATTCATGAAGATATGGTAGGTGTATTAGGTGATGGTGTTGCTTCTTACCAAGTGGTGAAAAATATGTCTCCAGAATTTAAACTGGGAAGACAAACATGTGAACATGCGAAGGGTGCTGTACGACAAGTGACTGTCACTACCCAAGCTAATGTATACACGATATCGTAATGACAGATAGATGAATGACCATTCGCCGGATAGCTGAAATTACGATTTTTTTTTATGATACTATAGAAAATATTTTGAGGCTAAAAAAGTTGTCTGCACATTGGGCCCCACGAATGTTGACACCTGATCAGAAATGTTCTAGAGTATTTGGCAAAGTTAAAAGCAGATTCGGATGAATTTCTTTCTCGATTCGTTACTCTTGATGAAACGTAGGAATTCTGTTTTTCAAGAAAAACGTTTTTCTTTAAATTTCTAAATTATTTTCTAATTAGCGTTGCGTGGTCCAATGTATTATGACCGTTAAAAGTAAGAAACAAATTAATATCATTGTTTTTTTGAGGGTTGAAAACTGTGTTTTTTTCAAAGAAAAAGTCAAAAATAATTATTGTATAACATACAGAAAGCAACATTTAGCTACAGTGGATGTTAGTACATTCTCCTTAATACATAACTGGTAAGTTGCTTGATGTGACCCCATAAATAAAAATTACAAGGATTTAAATCAAATGATCCATGGTCTAGGACTTCCGTTATCGATCCATTTATTGGGGAACTGGGTATGCAGCCATTTGATCACTTGCCTTCCATGGTCTGTTACGTATGGAGTGGAACTTATGCAGAGAATTAGAATTTGAATTTCCTCCAAATACATTTGTAAGAAGCGTGTTGCTAAATGAAATTGGATTTTTGACATATGGTTGTTATCTTGGATATGTTGTTGCAAAATCAATGGTCATCATCTCCATAATCTTCTACACTTCTACACACAGTCGATGATAAGGGTGCAACCTTTCGTGATGTACTTCTCGTCAAAGAACACTTTCTAATAGCACAAAATTTCTTAGTATACGCCAGATTTTAAGATCTTGAATTTTAATATCATGCGGGTGAATGTATCCGGAAACCAATCATGACAGATAATTTTGACATAAACATACTACTCGTACTTTTGCAGGTGATTAATTTACATCATAATTGTTACTAACAAAATTTTAATTTTTTTATGCTAAATCATGGCTGCGCTTTTTCCACTCAACAATTTTAAAAGCAACAATTTTCTTGAAATTAAATCTAAACTTTGAATTTGCTTTTCATTGCCAAAGTTTGTAAAGACAAAATGGAATGAGTGCGCTTGGAACAGAGACACAAGGAGAGAAGTGTCCTAGAAACCTACATGCCCTATTGTGCCCTTTTGTATATATATAAAATAAACAAAGAGAACATAGTAAACATAGAAATGTATGCCTTAAACTTAGACGCAAAAAATACTGAGGAACGTAAACAAGGACCTGAAAATTTTCTGAAAGACAAGACACGAATTAAGGAAACATATAAGATAGGAGAAAAACATGTTTAATTGAATTTGAAGACCGAGAAGGAAAATATAAGGTTATCCCAAAGAAACAAGACTTTCACATACTTCATGACATAACAAAGGAAGAGCGAGAAAAGCAAAATCAAATTAGGAGAAGGGCTCAGGTAGAAATAAGTAGAGGGCGCAAGTAACAGTAGGATGTGACAAATTAGCAATCGATGGGACACAATGCAAGTGAAGTAACGTAACAAAGACACTTGAAAGAAGGGCACCAAAAAACTGTTGAAGTTAGCACGAAGGGCGGACTGGGCAAGGGACAAGAATATGAGAGTTGCTATCGAAAAAAAAATTAAACAATCGAAGAGGAACGGCAAAGGAGTGGACGGGTGAAAATCTAAGAACAGATAAAAACCTTACAGAAAATAAAATCAAGCTGGGCACATGGTATTTACAAGGTGTATGTGTCGAAGGGGCGAAATATAATCTAATAAAAGGAATGGTAAAATATAATCTGGATGTAGCAGCTCTACAAAAACACAACTAATAGAAAGTGACATACAAATGACATATAAATATATATAAATCATATTCTATTTACTAGTAGAGGTAATAGCAAAAGGTTCGCAGTAGGATTTCTGGTTAACAAAAAATATGGAAGGGAACGACATTTTGAACCAAAATCAGAAAGGCTCAATAAATATTAGGGAAAAGTTTAAGACTATGACTATGACGACTATGGCATAAACAGAACAGGAACTCTGTTTAACAAACACCACCAGTACTGGTCCATACGGAATTGAAAGAAAAACCCAGGCAAATTAATAGAAGCAGCAAATCAAGTGGGCTTACAAGTTAATAAAAGCAAGAGCAAGTATATGACAATCAAGAACGAACGAGGAACGCGGGGGAAAAGAGTGGAAAATGGAAAATTGAGGTATTGTGGATTTCGAGGAAGTGGAAGAATTCATGTATCTAGGAACGCTGATCAATATCAGGTGCGATGAGGGAACAGAAATAAATTTAAGAATGGCTAAAAGAAATAGATGTGCTACCGCAATAAACAGGGGCACCTGGAACGAAGGCAGGAAGAAAGGTAGACCAAGAAAAAAAATGTAGGGAGGCCGTCATGAACGGTTTAGAGGAAAAATGATGCAGAAGCTAGAGAACAACGGCAAACGACAGGGAAGAGCCTAATCAACAATGGGCCTAAATGGCTTGTAAACGCTTCATATACATATATATGAAGGTGTATATAATTGGTTTTAAATAAAATGCACCACTTAGAAGTAATAGACCGAGAGGGCTAAAAACTTGTGTGTAAAGCTGTTATATACACACAAACAAATGATGAAAATTATGAAAAAAAAACGCGTTTTATTGAAGAAATGTCAATATTGTGTAACATCACCACGTGCTTGAATGCAGGAATTTATCGTTCTAGGAATGCTAGAAAGTAGATGATCTATTGCACCCTAGGGTAGTTCGTGCCAAGCTATTTGAAGCTGTTGTCGCAATTCATCTATAGTGTTTGGAGGCTGAGCAAGATGACACAATCTTCGGTCCGCCATTTCCCAGACATGTTATAGGCGATAAGTTAGGCGATCTGACAGGCCAAGGTATCAAATTTACGATATTTTCTTCAAGAAATCTTTGTATTATTACTGCCACATGAGGCCGCGCATTATTTTGTTGAAAGATACCTTCTGGATGTTCTTGAAGCAAGGGAAGAACAACTGGTTGTAAGACATTATCGATGTAACGTCGAGCATTTAAACTGCCCTGGATAAACGTTAAAGGAGAGCGGCCTCCTATTCTTATGACGCCCCAAACCATCACACCAGGTCTTAGGCCAGTATGTCTTCGTTGTACAAACTTCAAATTGTATCGTTCCGCTCCAGGTCTTCTCACACATATACGTCTATCGAATTGCCATAAACAAAACCTAGACTCATCATCACATTCACGTAGCCAATGTTGTCTGGCTTGGCACTACGCAAGTCTGGCTACTTTGTGCTGAGCTGTTGCTCAGCACGCGAGAGTTTGTACGGTATGATCTCAATCCAACTGAGCGAATGTGGCGATAAATGATGCTCATAGAGACCCTGCGACCAACTACTCTTACCCAGTTTGTTGCAACTGAGCGCGATGGTTCCCAAGGGTCTTGAAAACAACTTGTTCTCAACAGTGCTCTTCCCGTTCCTGAGTGCATCTGGGACACCCAATGCTTCTACGTCGTGTTTGTAGCTAATCTTGCTGCCATCCTCGAAATGTTCCAGCTTCCTGCAAACCAATAATTCGTCCCCTTTCAAAAGGCGTTTAATTGTTGAAAATAACTAATGGCATTTTTAGAAACAGAACAGTGACAACAGATAACTATATTCACAAAAATACAGCAATACAAGTTAAGCAATAACGATTTAAGAAACGTGAAAACGCTGATAACACCAGGTATATCTCTTAAAGAAGTCAACAATTTTAATTAAAATTCTGACTATTTCTTAGTATATATAACAGCTTCACACACAAGTTTTCAGCCCTCTCCGTCTACTCCTTCTATGTGGTGCATTTTATTAGAAACCCAGTGCACATGTAATAACTAATATGATGAAACAAATTCTTGGCTGCTAGCATAATTAGGTTTCTAAATTAAAAACCATAGACACCACCAATAAAATTTTACAATATGACTATGTAAAAAAGTTAATGATACGGAAAATTAAATGGATTTTAAAATTGGAAAAAAAACGCAATGGTGAAGTGATAAAAATAATGAAGCATTTGAAACAAAATTGCAGTATTTGAAGTTGTAATGAATGATATGTATTTGTACACAAAATGTCGAAAATAGAGTTTACGATGCTGGCGTTATGGGCAGGGTCGTGAAAACAATGCGGTCCGGCTCTAAAATATCTCATCAAAATAATTGGTTCGCAAAAAACGCTGCAAATGAAACGCAGTGAATAATTCGGAACAATTTGCGCACCGTGATGTATTAGAGAATTTTTCGAATGATGGGATATACCTAGACCCCGTAAATTGGTATTCATGATTGGCATGTATTTGATGATGGACCTATTTGATTAGGGCGGACCTAATGATACGTACAATTTCCTCGCATGCATGCGTATACATTTATACAATGTCACATGAGCCCAGATTACTGTATTCATTCACAGACATGTGGGCCCTAACAAATAACATTTGATGAGCGGTGATATGTTTTCATTTCTGGTTATCGTCCATGCAAATTGTCATTATTCCTGAATCCCCAATTTATCTAGTCTTTTTATTTCGTACGTCGAGTTGAAGGGTTTTTCTGTTTCGAATTTGTGAACATCGCGTGCAGCTACACACACATTATTCACGAAGTTATTTCAAATTTACATATGAATTATAGAAGAACTTATAACCTTTTACAATCTCAAATTTAACTTATACACATTTTATAAAATAACAAATGTAATGATAGATTTATTATTACATTTGTTACTGCAACAGTGACAACATATCAATTTAACAACTATTACACATTTTGCAAATTAGTGTTGAATGTATACAACCGCCTACTATGTTGACAAGAATGCATCTCTAGTAGGCTACTCAAACGCTTAGACTAATGGTTTTCATTATCACAGCTTATGCAATATTTTGTAGTAAAAATCATTTATTATTATTATTACAGTTATTGTTGTTAGGTCTAGTTATGTACAAGTTATAATCAGACAAAAATTTCTTTCAAATTATTCCAACTTTTTTATTGAGCACTATTAATTAATTTTGGAAATTCTTCAATGGCAAAAATTTTTTTAATTTGTGAATCAACAAAAATTGCAGCCTTAACCTTTGCTTTAGACAACTTTGGAAAAAAGCTTTTTAAAAATGTGCTTCAGATCTTTCGTCCAGTTTTTTACAAATTACTCTAACTTGATGTGTAAAGTTAATACATTTTCAGGTTTAGCAATAAGTTCACATGAAACGTTTTCTTTACCAACACAAAATTCAGTTCTTAGTGGTCATGATTGTTCGTGATAGTGTTGAGCATCGGCTCTACTATCCCACAAACAGAGACAACACGAATATTTTGTGTATCCACAGTAGTCCCATTAAAAATCCTACCATCTTAAACTCTCAAATGAACTGCCACTTTTACTCTTTATATTTTAAAGCTTCGAGTAAAATTTTGACACTTTCATAGTTTTCTTTCAGATGTACAGAATGAGCGACTGGAAGAGATGGAAATTTATTTCCGTTATGCAATAAAACTGCTGTCAAGCTATTCGTCGAACTGTCAATAAATAAACGCCCCTCATTATGAACACAGGGCATCCCAATTGCTTGAAACAAATATCTTATGTCATACGAACAAAGCCCATCTTCTTTGGTGAATAACGTAGCAAATTTCTCATGCCGACTTCGTTGATCTGTTATTTTGACATCAATAAGCGCAAATTCCATTGCTTTAAAACGAGAGCCCAAAAGTTCTGCCTTACTCTTAGGCAAATTTAAATCTCTTATTAAGTCATTAAAGTGTTCTGAGGTAAGGCAAGGTAAGAAAATGAGGTTTTGATGGTTCCTGTGGGTTCCTGTGACAGTACAAGTTCTTCATCATATTTTTATTTAAACTCTGAGATGAGGTTGATTCAGACAATTTTTTTACAGTTTCAGGTAGTGGAAGTTCTAGGCTATGTATGATTGGAGCAGAAGATGAGGCAAGGTCAGAATATTCGATGGGTTTCGCGTTTTGCCTTTACGTCGTTTAGCGGGATTAACTACGCAAAAATAACAATCAACAACGTGGTTTTTGTCTCTCGGCAAATTCGTGGTTTTGCGATTTCATATTCCTTTTCTAACCTCGATACCAACCTGATATAAATAAAGATATAATTGAACTGTTCTTTACCTAAAAATGGTTTACCTTTTAAACATCTTTTGCAATTACTGCAAGCAACATGTGGAGCCCAGGGTTTGTCTAGATTCCGAACAGGGCAGTTGAAATAAGCTTCGTAGGTTTCACAAAGCTTTTTCCATGCGTTTAAATAAAATTTTATTATATCTTTAACAAATGTTCCACATATGTAACAAAATGCATCAGCGTCATATTTACATTTTCTAGACGACATTTACACCTCTTTCAGTATTATATATAAATGTCATAATTTCAAAAAACGCACATTTGAAAAAATTCAAAAATAAAAGAACCAATCGGAAGAAGACAAATATATCGAAAATGTAAATAAGTTCTGTTATATAATATAATAATTGTAAAAAAACGTTCATAAAACAATTAGGAAGAAATAATAAATACGAAGAAACATGAAAAATAACCAAAGAAAGAAACAAAGGACAATAAATTAAGAAGATTTGGGTAAGGAAATGGGTAATTTAAGCAATCAAATTGAATGAATTAAACTGGAGCAAAATGTTAGAAGAAAAAATTAAAGAAGATGAAGAAGAAGAAGAAGACGAAAAGAAGATAAAAAATATATACCAACCATTCAAAAATATATTGCAGATATGGAAGAATAGTCATAAAAGAAATAATCAATGTTCATGAAACTAAAATGATGTATTAAAATAATTATAAAAATGAATAAACAAGTAAATGAGAGACAACGTCAAACAGTGAGGAACAATTGTGATGCCATGAATGTAAAAATTACTAACGCTCATTGTCAATTTGTTGTGGTGATAAAACACCAATAGTCATGAAATAAACATCAATTGATCAATGCAACTAAAACAGGATATAACGATTTCGAGAAGGAACTAACACAAAAGCTGTGGAAAATTATAGAAACGGAACGAAAATGATGAGAGGAAGCATGTAAGAGATTTGTTACCTGATAAAAAAAACTAACAACAGAAAACATCATCAAATCATGAGAAACACAGTTGCTGAAATTGTAAGAGTGTTCGTCGTGCATTAAATAAAACCTGAAACTGAGGAATTTTCAGGAAATTAAAGCTAACCCAGGACAAAATTCCGAAATTTTTCGAATTTTCGAAGCTTTATTTAGATCTGATCATCTGGAATTGATAGACGAGTTACTGAATAAAAAATATAACCATCTGCAGCACCATAAGACAGAAATGAAGGAGTCGTTTTAACTAGGCCTGCTACTAGATGTTAGAATTCGGATATACGGATCCGAAAGTATCCGGATATCCGAATACCCGACATTAGGATAGTTTACTATCTGGACCCGAGAACCGAAACTCGGATCCGGATATCGAATCTTGATATCGGATCCGGATATCGGATTCAGGTCCGGATTTTGGTTCATAATCTCGGCAACCGTATATCCGGATTCTAGAAACAAATCAGGTTCTCAATCTTGAGGGCCTAGTTTTAACATTTTATTAAATTATATTATTTTTATTAACAATGTCTTCCTTGATTTAATGAATTACTTTGATCTTTCAATGGGCTCCTTAGAAAGAGACATAAAGACGATTTTACCAAAAGTTTCCATTTTTTGTTTACATAGTTCGCTAACCCACTTGCCCTGCTTTATATCCATTTCCATTTTCCTCTATTTACTTTGTGTGAATTTTGTTTTATTTATATTATATATTTGCTGCCCGTTCGTTTATTTTTTATTTAGAAAAAAAACAACTTCGTTAACATATTATTGACTCTGCAAATATAAAAAATATCGCCTTTAACAAATTGTAACCAATTCGTAATTTTAATTTATTTATTTCACTCTTGTGTGCACAGTTCTTTAAACATGAAGTCGACGTTATCACAAATTACATCAACTCACAAAACATGCTTTTTGAGGTAATACAAATGTATGCAAAGGCATGTTTAGAATGATAATAGCCCTTGTTGTTCACTTGGAATAACGTCAGTTGAACAAGTCAGAATGTACTTAAAATTTTGTGTATAACTGTATATTTCGTGTCATAGAATATATTAACGGTATAAATGAATTACAAACACACATTTCCTCGTTTAAATCATATATTTTAAAATGCGTAAATTAAACCGAAATATTGATTTTATAATTACACCAGTTAATACATCATTAGCTTTGATATTTATGCAACGGCCGAATTTTGTTTGGTATTTATTGATATGAATAAATCAGATTTTCGCAATGTTTGACCGTTTATTTGATGCAATTTTTTTATATAAAATTTGTTAGCGTTCATAATTTGGTTAATTGCAGTCTCCCACTACTGGTAATAGCATTACCACGTTAAGTTTCAATTGGTTCAATTTTTCGCACTTACAAATATAACAAATATTTGTGCAATCTGTTACAATTATCTACAATAAAATCGAATTTACAAAATAATAAGCTCACGGACATATGTAACACACGATTACGTATAAAGTTTTTCATGTCACTTTCACTTGTTGGTGTTGTTGTGCGAATGGAGCGGGGACTTTCAATTGCAAGGTAAGCTAGAGCGCCCAGTCTACTTCCAAGATGCCTCATGTTATCACCTGATTTAATTATTAAATTGAAATGGCGTTTACAGGCAAAGTCGTGATACGCGTAGTCTTTATCCTCTGCATAATATTAATGCTTTTAAGTGATTACACCGGCCTTATTGATAAGATTTTGGGAAGCAGTGGGTTGGAAACTAATACGTCCAACAGACCTCGACCCACGAATCCTGGATATGGTGACACTAAAACTGAAATTGATTTAGATGCAGATATTGAAGATGAAACCATTAAAAGTTTAGGTAAGTTTAAATAGATATAGTAAGGTAGGCATTACAATTGTTTACATATTTGATTCAATTCAAATATTTTGATACATGAAATTTCAATAAATTATCTATAATGTAATTTATTGAAACTTCCCATTTGTTTTATTTATCTTTGAGTAAAAATTCACATTCACACAAGATTTTTTCACCGAGTCTAGACTATCAATTTCATCAAATAATAAGCAAAATCTGAAAACAATTAAAAAAAAACAAAAATAATATATGTCATGTAGTTTTAATTGCAATTACAATGGCTGGAATTTTATTGGAAAGGTTACAAGTTGACGCAATGCAACTCAACCCAACCCAAACCAACAAACCAAAACCACGATTGGGTGAATATAATTCAGAAGGCCAAAGACATGCAGATTGGATGACTTACCAATGTATGGCTTTCAGTGAAGATTATCGTTAACCTCCTCGATAAATATACAAAATATTGTGTGAGCTGATACATGAAATGTAGTTCCATGACTCATTAGGTCTTAAATTTATGTCCTAACTGACTAATTCTTTGTCAGGGTAAACTCTACAAACTGGAACAAAACAACCTTAGAAACTGTGCAATATCACTAACCAACCATTTTGGTGGCTTGTACACATCAAATATGTCTTAAATTTACCACAATTCCCTTACAAGATTTGATTGGCTAACGTTATAATTCCCACAATTCCAATTTTAATTTTTTGCCTCTTGATCAATTATCAATATTAATAATACCTAGTAATCGATTGCATTAAAAAATTAAGTAATTTCCTACTAGAAATAAACAGTTAATGCAATGTAATTTACATCTCATCTACGTAACTTTCGATTTCTTTTTATTTCGTAACATACAACAATGTTACAATAGTTTTGAATAATCTAATATTCATTTAATATTTACTGTTAAGGATGACGACCTTGCACTGCTAGGCGTTTCGTATGTTTATGTTAATACCAGACGACGAAATTTATTTGTCAATAACAAATTGACCATGATTTTTTTTTTTAATGTACATGCCAATTTAACCAATATATAAACAAACGTGCGTTTCGAAATTTTACTCGAAGGTTAAATAAAACAAGTTTAACATTGCATATGTTATTAATTGTTCAATTCAATGGAAAATTTTAATTCGATTACGTAGGTGGGATTTCCTTAAATCGAATTGTTGTATGTGCAGCTTGATTCGAACCTTAAATATTTTGCGGTTGTTTTAGGTCCGCCGACGTCGAAGCTGCAAATATTGACAACGATTAAAAACGCATGTTTGCCGAAATTGATATGCGAATTGAACGCAACGCCGCAAAAAGCCAAGTTAACGGAATCGGAAAAGTCGTTGCTCACTCTCATCAGGTGAGGAAGAAAGTATATTGTAATGATTAAGTCACAGTCGCTGAAAATGAAAGTTATTACAGAGCATACTTTCACTCTTCCGTAATAAACATTATCACGCCATTTACGACGTCCGTAAAAATAAATAAAAAACGTGTTTACATAATCACTGATTGCTTCCATCTTTCGATGCTCAAATATTTAGGAATATAAATATGGTAATTCTTCGTTTTATGTTAACGTAAATACATAAATGTAACAAAACATTTATTTTATTAATTATAATCGATTTTTCATCGTTTTAAATTTAAAAATATGTAAAATAAACAAATGGTTTTATGCTGCCACACAGTCAACCAACTCGTCCATTTAAACTGGCATGCTAACCACTATTATCGGTGCCAAAGAAATAGTCGGCTGTGTTTGAAGGTCTATATCAAAGAAAGAGTGACGAAAAATCATAAATATTATTACAACCAGTAATCGTTTCTTCGTAACATAGTGTAAGCTTATGTTTTTCTACCGTTCGTTTAAGAATTAAAAACAATCATTAAATTTTAGGAATTTCTAGACGAGAGTTTCTTTACAATTATTTCTCTTACACCGTTCATGAAGAAATGCAAATTATATGTTTTTTGTGCACGGTGTAGAATTATACAATTGGAAATTCATATGGGATTAGATTGAATTGACGCCAAGTTTGGTGCTTAATTCAATCTTCTTTGGATTGGGACAGGGAGCAATCGTATAAATATCTTCGTCGAATACAAATCATAATAATTCATGGTTGTGGGCCAATACAAAAATCGCATTTTCGTTTCAAAGTAGATTACGGCGCACATTCGTTAAAAAATCTTTGATGCAGATCTGCAAACTTAGATTGGGTCGAGTTGAGTTGGGTTTGGAGTCGTCGTCAGACCATTATAATATAATTTGTAGCAACTTAACATACTATTTAATAATTAAACGATATGCGAATTTTCGTTTTAAAATACATTCGTTAAAAAAATTTGATTCAGATCTGCAAACTTAGGTTGAGTTGGGTTTGGGGTCGTCGTCAGACCATGAAAATATAACTCGTAGCAACTTAACACATTACCTAATAACTTAAAGGATAGGTGGATTTTCGTTTTAAAGTACATTCGTTAAAAAAATCTTTGCTTCAGATCTACAATTTTGGATGGGTTGGGTTTGGTTTATGTAATAATTTTATTTGCGGATGGGTATCGAGCACTGAAAATGAATCTTAACAAAAATAATGTCAAAATTAAGAAAAATATTGTATTATTAAAACTCGGTGGAAAGTCTAATAAAATGGGCGGAGCCATCTGGCTTTGGGACGATGTAAGTTTAACAGTCGACTTCGTGGCCTAAATAATATCGTTAGTTAGTTTTGAATATTGTTGTTATCACAGAATGTCAGAGCTAAGAGATTCCTTGGATGGCGCATGAACATAATAAATTTATTTGAAATCAATATATCGTTAAAAATCGACGAAATTCGATACAAAGAAACGTACAACGTGTTATATGTCGTTAAGTGAGCATTTACAAGATTCGATCCTTTAAGGAACAGTAGTTTGATTCAGGCAGCTTGAATCCTTTGTTCTTACGAGCAACATGATGTATTAGTTACCATTTCATCTACAACAAACTCACTGGATTGTCACTTCGATATTTTTTTGCTATACCAAGTTGTACTTTCAGTAAACTTCTATCTGCTAAAATTCATTTTGGTGTAAGCCACTTGATCAGTGCGTCATTTCTCCACAAATAGTTAGACGTTTTGAGTAGTTGTGTCCATTACAATGACACATCCAACGATAGTAGTCGCATCCAGAGTCACAATCAGATTTAATTAAAATGTTGAGTACTTATAATTGTTTCATTTTCTTTTCAACTCCTCAGTAAGGAAAACAAAGTGGCGAAACTTGTCGTTGTTGAATGATAAATAGATAATAGTAATAGGCTATAAACCAGGAGAACGAGTTTGATTGAGTTTAGTTGGAATTGATAATGCGAAATTAAAGTCAACCCAGCTCAGTAAACGTGTTTGTGTACGTAATATTGTAGACCAGCTGAAACAACAAGTAACAGCGCAACTCTGTTTAGCGGACAGGATGACGTATTATTGGCGAGCTCACGACCGCCTTGCATTTAAAGTCGAATAATATTTCAGCAAAAATGTTATGGTCATAAATATGCTTAAAAATGTTCATACAAAACAAGCTGCTGGCTCAGTTGTTTAGATTAAAAATGTATGAGGCGAGGCTTATTGCAGTAACTATTATGATCTTCGTGGTAATAAAGTAATAAAGATCTAGATTTGAAATAAAATGGTGAAATGGATATTTTTCATTGCATTTGTGTGGGTGTGTTGACAGTTATGCTCTTTAGGTCACTGCATTTATTTCAAAATAAAAAAAAAATTGAAATCTCCTATACGTGTATAGCATATTTGCATCTCATTCTAATTCATTTCTTCCCCGAGTCGAGCCTTACCTTGATTACCTCCATTAGTCACATCAACTCCAACGCATGCATCCCTCTCAATCAATATGTCCTTCTCGTTCTCTCCCTGTATTGCACATAATCTACACTTCTTATACTCGTCTTCCATCATATATTCAATGGAAGTCGAGTATAACCTCGATAACATAACTGAAGAATGTGTGATGGCAAAATTTAGTTGTGGAAATTAAGAAAATAAGCTAATTGTATTGCACATAATCTACACTTCTTATACTCGTCTTCCATCATATATTCAATGGAAATCGAGTATAAGAAGTGTAGACTATGTGCAATAAATTAGCTTATTTTCTTAATTTCCACAACTAAATTTTGCCATCACCCATTCTTCAGTTTTACTTCTTCTTCTTCCGTTCGAATAATTTTCACATACATGCATAGCCATTTATACTGTTCCTTATATTTCGCATCTTTCCCACAGCTATCGACATTTCCACGACTTCTCTTCTACATCCACTACCCTCTTACATATCTCCTCCATTACTACACGAACTGTTTCATACATGTTTATTCTATTTTCCTCCCGCTTGCCGAGTCCATTGTTTCTTTACCATCTTGTCTTCGTTTCTTTCATCACTACCTGGGGTACTCTTTTAACCCCCTACCATCCTGTTGAAACCATATCTCGCCCGGATCATGTCATTAATATTTTCAAGCGAAAATCATTGATCATGGTGCGATAACGATCTCCATTAACCGTACATCAAACGGTGCATTTTTCTGGATGTAATGGAGTCTGTAGGGTCTGTTGTGGATTGGTCTCACTCCATTTGCGGATTTTTTTTTATTAACATAAGCCAAAAATGAACCTCATCGTTGAACACAATTTTGCGATAAAACATGGGATCAGTTTACCACTGCTCTAGGGCCCAATCGACGAAAGAACGACGCATATGATGGTCTCGTGGCTTTAACTCCTACACCATCCAAGATCTTTGCGTAAAATTTTCCACGTAGTGGACGGACAGAGCCCCAATTCCTACAACCGACGGCGAATCGATAAATTTGGATCTTCTTCCACATTTTCGTTTACAGATGGAAGATTATGTGCGCCATATAAATCACGAAGTCGTCTATAAGTCGCGGGACTTGATGACTAATTTAAAAGTAAATCTGGATAATTTGGTAGCGCTGTTCGAGCGTCAACCTATTCATGATGATTTGCCAGAGTATACTGATCAGAAATGTCAAAAAGTTAGCGCAGTATGACAGTTCGTTTGACAGCTAACTCGTAAATTCTATCGGGCTTTAAAAACACCCTATACTGGCAGTTTAGTGTGTGCAAGTTGTGCATAGTGTGTATAACTGTAAGAGTCCCTCTCCCCCTTCTGGACCCCGAAAGTTTACCTTTTCTTCGACATCATTTCCATCATCATTTCCCACGTGTATCGCTTAGGTTGCATCCATTAGTGACATCCCTCTATAGTTTTCCATTATTTCATTATTTAACTGACTTCCCTTTTCCATAAAGGTGCATTATACCTCTCTTCAGCTTTCTGGTTATCGGGTTTTCTGCACCCCTACTGGAACTGGAAGGCGTTAATAGACCCAAACCAAAATCCCATAATTGAATTTGTAAAGTTTACTTTTGAGATATTATTATTTGATTTTGGACACTTGCAGTTGCCAACTGCGAAATTTTCATCAGTTAGATATTTAGATATTTTTTTCGTAAAGAATCCGCCATTTAATCATTGATTATTTTAGGGATACGTCGATAAGTACAACTGCCGAATTGACTTCGAAATACCATTTTGCAGCGCATATGGGTCAACTAATCGCTGGCGTAGATGGTAACGGCTGCCACAATTTTTATCCTTCGTGCCCATTTCCGGGTCTGCAAGTCTTGCAAGTGATGAAAAAAGTCCGAATGCGTTAAACGTCTCTGGAGTAGATTCCATTGGAAATAATTGGAGTTGAAGTGAAACTGACGATGGATGGAAAGACGAATGTTTAAATTATTCGATCGTGCTGCTATAGCTTTAAGATAGGTCATAAGATTTCGAAATTTTGATTTGAAGAAGAAATGCTGAAAAACAAGTTTATATGAAGCAGTATTAAGAAGAATGCTTTATTTTGGAATTTTGATCGTTTTATTTTCTAGTCTGCAATTTTGTAATTACATATTTTATTGAATTATGTTTTAGGATAATTCGCAACAACCAGTGTTAAATTAATTAAAGTTTGTATATACAAGATTTTGTTAATAATAAAAAGTATAAAGAAAAATTTTTTTCTCTGAAACCTGTGGCGCATATAATTTATGAAAATCGACAAAAAAATTAAAGGTATAAGATTTGAAACGTTCGCAATAATCCAAATTCATACAATATCGATTTTGTGATTCACTTATACAAATTTATTAACCAGGTGTAATATTGGTTGCATATACAAACACAGTGAATACTATCCTTGCTGACTATCGCTACTACTTTTAAATAATTGAATAGCAAAGAATCGCAAAAACCCCAAGTAACATTAATCAGTGTTGCACTCGTAATTTTTTGCATCGTTAAATTAATTGTCATCTGTAATTTATTCTACGTGGTTGAATCTAAAAACTAAATTGCTTATATTAGTTTTTATTATCTCCAAAATCTCGTCGGTGACCTAAATAAATGACGACTATTTATTTTATTTGTTTACACAGGAACAAGGAATAAAGATTTTTACGATGCTCTGAAAAATCCCAAATAAAGAACATAAACAACTTAGCGTGATTAAAAAGAATGATTGATGATTGAACACATACGAAAAACCTCATACATGACACGATCAAAAAAGTGGTTTAGTAACACCAGTTTTAGGAATAATGATGTGATAATAGATTTGGTTGCTTAACCGTTAAAAAACTTTCCCCATATACAAGCCGTCAATATTAATTTCTTATTGTTATTGTGTGGTGGCACGCTTTGAGACTATTTTTGTATTATTACGATCAAGAAGCTTTTAAAAGCTTGTAGAGATTATCTTATTAAAATACATTTTTTAACACACATTATGTAATTGAATACAGATGAAGTCATCAAGTTCAATGTAGAGTTCCCCAGAAACATCAAGAAATAGAAACATTTAAATTTATAAACTCACAGACTTTTCCTCGACTTCACAAGTCGAGGAAGAGTCTGGAGCAATATTAACTTAAACGAATAACCTCAACATTTGCTGACCTAAGAACCATTATAATTCTTTAACAATTAATTAATTTAAAATATGCACATTTACTAAAGCATTTATTAATACGTAAAAAGACAAAAAGTCATACATTAAAGTTGTACGAAATAATTGTGAAAATATCAGCATTGAGACATACGAGGGGAGATCATTATTTAGCGTCCCTGATATAGTAGGCGTTCAGTGACGTTGAAACAATTTGACATATTAAATCATTCGTATTAATCATTTGTTGTTACGTTGGTTCAATTGTAGTTTTGTCACTTGTTACCTGTTCAAATAATTTAGAATTTAAGTAGACAAGTTTAGAGAAATTCTAAAAATGGAGAAATCAGAGGTTGTAGGTGTATTAGGTGAGGGTGGTGTTTCTTACCAAGTGGTAACACTTACCAAGGTACGGATCGTTCATTTTTGGAAAATTTCGTTTTGATGATTTTTGACAGCTTCGAATGGGACAAAAAAATGTTTCGCCAAAAATCGAAAAATCGTAATATTGAAAAAGTGAACGGTCGGGACCTTGCTGACATAACAACGATCAAAAGCATTGTTGATTTTTTTATTTCCGGACCAATCCTGTACACCGTTTGACTCTTCACTTTCAACAGAAGCGCTGTCAAAGCCGTCTCCAGGTTTTGGGAGTCAACATTGACATTTACAAAAAATGAAGTGTGATGTTCAATTGATGTACAATAACATGAAAAAAAGTTTCATATCGAAATTCTTGAAAATTGACTTCAAAACTGGCCTAGTCCCCTTAAGTGAAGAATGAGTGCGCAACCCAGCCTTATTCAATAACGTTATGGATGATATAGTAAAGGAAGAAAAGAGTAAAGTAAGGAAATTAAAGGTGTAATATATGCAACAAATGAACAAGACCTGCAATACAACCCGAATATAAGGCAACATGTATTGCTAGATAGAATTTTAAGAATGAAGGCAGAGAAAATCGGGGTAATGGTGATAGGGAAGGACATGTCAATAAAAATAGAGGAAAAAAGGTCCTCCTACTTTGCATTGTAGAAAATCTCGCCCACGCTATGTCTTTCATTCGTTTGCTCTTCTATACTCCCTTGCTTGCTCTTTGGTGGGTTCCACCTCTTCTACAGTCATTTTGCGTCTAGTCTTCTTCCATCTCGTCAGTACAGCGCCAGGCTGTCCATCACCTCTCCACACCTTTCCAGTTCATTAATCTTACTTGCTTTCTTGTAGCACTCAACCCCACATTCATAGAATCAGTCTTTGATTTACGTTAATCTGTCGATTTTGAAAGCCCCATTCAAACTCTCACTTGCACTTTCTCCATCACACTTTCTTCATCTATAGACCACGTCATATCATACGCCGAACCACAACAAAATACTCTTGGCTCAGCCATCCTCTTTCCAGATTTATTATTATTATTTTTACATGCATATGCTTCTTTATCGATAGATACAACATAACCCCAAAACATAATTTTTTCATACCTTCAATTCTTTCTCCCGTCCATTTAGAACACGTCTACTAAACAAAATCATCTTGGTCCACAATCACTATCAACTTTCTTTTTTTAAAATAACCTCTCCAAACTTTAAATCACGTCTCCTTCCACCTCCGTGAATGCTACCACGTCATCCTCATACTCAAGCACATTTACTTTCAAACCTCCTACCACTATTTCTTCTACTACTATCTACTATCTCCTACTCATTGGGCAACCCGACATGGTTAAGACATTAAGCCTTTTATTGTTTCGAATTCTTCTGTCAACTTGAGCCCTACTCTTACAATACGTGCGTACATTATCCGTACGTTCAACACTAATTGCTCTGATATTCTCTTTCTCACCACGTTTTCACAGTTTTCACAAGCAATATTTTTTCAGTCGCGCTTTTTCTTTTTCGAAACTTTACTTGTAAATCTGAGACTATCATCTTCTCGTCTAGCTCCTTCTCCAATATTTCCATTACTATTTTACCATAACTTTTTACGTGGTGTCCATTAGGATGAGTATTTTTTTAACCTCTCAGCGGTTATCAAAATTTCTCTTTTCTCTATAACCGCAGCAATGCTGCCGCCCACCCCACAACTTATTATTTCTCCACTTGATATACACAATCTTTTGTGGTCCACTTCCAAACTATACCCAGCCGATGTCCTCTCCCACTTTATCGACTTCAGGTTACTGGTTACTTCTTTCGATGACCCTTCTCGAATTTTAGTTTCTTCTCTCCATACTAGTTGTATTTGTATCGCCTTGTCTTGTCCTTCCAATAGTTTCATGAAATGTGTTCTCGAGTTTTGCATATATATCGCTCCATCCTACCCTATCTCTCACTTTCCAACGTTAGGTTTTATACTTCTCTCATTCTTCAGTCTCCTAATCTTCATTTGCAAATTTGGAAGGAAAGCTTTTGAAACTCTCTTAATTTCGTTCAAATATGTCTCGCGAATTTAAACTGGACATACAAACATGCGAAGGGTGCCGGACGACCACTGACTGTCACTACTCAAGAAAATGTTAATCGTATACACGATATGGTAATGACAGATAGTCGATTCACCATTCGCCGGATAGCTGAAATTACGATTTTTTCTTATGGTACTATAGAAAATATTTTGTGGCTGAAAAAGTTGTCTGCACGTTGGGTTCCACGAATGTTGGCACCGGATCAGAAACGTTCTAGAGTATTGCATTCTGTAGCCAGTTTGGCAAAGTTTAAAGCTCTTGATGAAACCTGGGTTCATCACATCGATCCTGAGTCGAAGCAACAAAGTATGGAGTGGTATTGCTGAGATTCTCCGCCACCCGCAAATTGCGTGTTTTGCCTTCCAGACGGAATTTTGATGATGATGATTTTTTGGAACGCGGACATACATTAACAGGCTCTTATTGTGCCAACTTAATTTCAAGATTGCGCGATTGTTTCAAGGAAAAAAGACGGGGAAAAATGAATTCTGTTTCATCAAGACAACGCTCCTGTCCACAAAAGCCAATACTGCTATTCTGACCACACCTGGCCCCTAGTGATTTCTTTTTATTTTCAAAATCTTTGGGGGCCTAGATATTACGACGATAATGAAGCGATGATGGCCGTAAATTACTGGTTGGAAGAGCAAACGGAAGATTTTTTTCCAGAGTTATCAAAGGTTTGAAGCATTGTTGGATCAAATGCATCGACGTTCAGGGAGATTATGTAGAAAAATAAACGTTTGTTGTTTCTTCAAGTTGTTTCCTTCTATATTAGGGACCGTAAATACTGATCTCCCCACGTACATTGTGACAATAACAAGAATATGGTATTTGCTGCAATACCGACAGAAAACGACAAAGAAGTAGAACAACGCATTAGTGCATGGCTTTAAATCAAATTTGGGTTGGGTTGGGTTGGGTCGGGTCGGGTCGGGTCGGGTCGGGTCGGGTCGGGTCGGGTCGGGTGGTGTCGGGTCGGGTCGGGTCGGGTTGGGAATATCAAGACGTTTTTATTCATTATTAATAAAAAAATATTTGTAGTTGTGTAGTAAAAAAACTTTAGACATGTAAATTTCGATAAAATAAATAAAAAAACAACGTTGGTTGTCTGATTCAATGTAATTATGATATTTTTTTTTCTCGATTGACCACCAACTTCCATATTTAAATTTAGATATTTTCTGTATCAGTTTTGCAATGCAGCTGCGTTAGACAGTTTGTACATAAAGTAAGAAACGTGTTATAAAATAATATGTATATTTTATAGCAATAAAGCTACAATGTGTGTTATAAAAGATAAAATTTATATATGGAACAAGTAGTTTCTTTGTGTTTGCAATAGGTATATCGAGAAAGTAGTTTAGCTTAAATGTTAGTAACTGTAAGACAATAATGTCGATTCGTGCATGAACTCATTGTATATACGTTCTCAGTTCTTTGTTGGGCAATCAAGTTTAGTTAGGACATAAAATCCCTACTTTACATGTTGAAACGCCTCCTGACACTCGGACAATTTAACACTCATCTTTATACAAATTATAATGCGTAAAGATATAACTCTTTTTGTGAAATAACTACTGTTGGCACGTTAAAGAAATGAAGTGTTTGCAAAGTTTTGCTCCTCGCTTCAAATACTGGGGTACTTTACAAATAACGTAATGAATTATGTCTGAAATATGCTTTACGTTTTATTGCGCGAACATCGTAACTTGTAAACGCTTTTATAGCTTTTACTCCTTGTTTAGCAACATTACCGAGGCACTTTTTGCGCTATAAGTAGTTCTTATTATTGTTATGACTGTACTTTTTTTATTATTCCCAATATAAATTTACATTTCTCACAATGGTCCTTGTTTACACAACAGTAAAACTTCAATAGCAGACATTGTTAAACGGCTCTTTTAAATCAAATTCTTTAATCTAAGACGAAGTCATAAATTGCCTCGATGTACATAAATGGATATTGCGTATTGGAAAATAAAACGAAAACTGTAAAAATTAAACGCTATTTTTAAATTGATTCTTTTGGCTCATAAACATCGTACTATATTAACAGATTACGAAAAATAAGTGGAACTACCTATTTATTATGATGATTTAGTTGTCACGTTTTATAATAAATACTGTTACAATGAGGTTTATGCGCGGATACAAAAGAAATTTTGTTGTAAAATACGGCATTAGTTTTGAGAATTTCAGTTTCGTATTACGTTAATATTCCCCATTAGCGTAAATTTATTTTCGACTATTAAAGTTGCTGATGACATAAAATGAAGATGATTATATCTTCGAAGTTATAAATAATAATTATACCGTTTATGAGTTAACCATTAATGTGCTTGAATATGTTGTGGACGCCGAAAGAATTATTTGCGTATGGGGTCGTAAATTCAAGTAATAACCATTAAGTTTCACAAGACAATTATTTGGAACATCTCTATCACGTAAATGTTTCAAGTATACATGATTGATGATATTAGTTGAAAAAAATACCACACGGGCACTCGTAAAATGTATATTGCATATATTACCGCATTACCACGAGAATGATTTGTGATCTGTGGTTACTTTCATCAGTAAACTTTTATTTGTAAAAATAACAATATCATTGTAATCATTACAAGCTATTAGAACTTTTATTTTATTCATATCTTTAAAATGTAATTAATACCCATATGTCACATTTTAAATGTGGCCCATATTATCTAGTCAAAATTTCAAAACTAGTTTACATATCTGGGCAAATTTTTTTACTAGTAATAAAGCAAGGATTTTGGCAAAGTTTGAAGATAATATTCCAATTGGAAGATAGTGCTCAAAGACATGTAACATTAATAATAAATTTGAAAAATCGGGAATTTTGAGGGTTGTTTTAAATTAAGTACAACTAGTTGAGAAATAGTAAATTAGTTTATTTCGTAGTATAATATTGATGAATAAAATAAAAATCTTATAGGAAAGTAGAAGAGTGGGGTAAATATACATGATTTATTCCTTTGAATTTGAGGGCTTCAAACTTTCAACAACTGCTCGTTTTGTCGTTTTGCTCGGAACCAACTTTCTGTTAGCTTCAACTACTTGCAGGAGCAACTGTTTCTCTCCTTCATCATTTATGAGAAGCTCATTAAACTCTTCAAACAGTTTGACGCCACGTTCAGCTATATCATTAACAACTTTCACTTGATTTTTTACCACTAATGTTCATTGCTGTTCCATTCATTTGGATGTGTGATCAAAAAGATTGAATTAATTTTTAACTTGTAATGATCTTTTATTGGCAAAAGCGAAAAAAACCGCTTGGTCAGTTAAAAGTGACGAATTTCCTCTTACATTCCGGTCAGTAGGCTCACACTCCATCTTTTTGACAACTTCCACCTTTGCCTCATTTGATACTTTCTCTGAGAATAAATTTATGCCAACTAACTCATCCTAGGGGTACCAAAGATGAGATTTTATGAAATTTTTAACCACTTCACTAATTTGAGGATCAATAACTTCATAATTGGTCATGTCTTTCCAGAGAGAAAGGTCTTCCCAATCAGCATTTGTAGCCATGGGGGCTTCAAACCATTATTTTACATATACAATAACTCCAAAGTTCACAAAGCGTTGCGATTTCTCCTTTTGTGTGGTTTTGAAACCGTCTTTCTCACGAAGCAAGTGATTGGTTGATAGTTTTCGTGGTGTATAATGGACCATGCTGCCTTGAAATTTTTGAATAAAGGAATGTCAGGAGAACTATATATTCCGAAACACAGAGTGAATACCTTACTGAGAACAATCTCCAAAATGCGGTGCCTACATGCTAGCCATACTAATTCTTCTCCAACTTTATGTCCGGTGAGTAATCAAAGATTTACCATTCGTTCAATAACCGGGTACTCGGGTACCCACCTACTGCCGCAGTTGCCGCGCGCTCGAATTTTTCATTGTACTTGTTCGCACGCACGGAACATCGGTCCATTTCATCGTTGCAAATGTGTGCTGAGCTTTTAGCTCCAAACCCAGCATAATTTTTTACGCACGATGGTCGGTCTCGAAAAAATGCATCCAGGCTGAACGCGCGAATTCTTTGATGGATGGACAAGCTACTGATCGCATTCGTGCTTGCATAGAGCCTATGCGCAGAAAAATCGTCAAGTCAGTACACGATTTCATGCGATTAGCTGTCCGCGGTGCGAGGCAATCAAATGTTATTCAAACCTGAATAATCGTCAGTCGTAAGGTAGCTTTGGAATGTTGAACATTTATTGTGAGAGTGAGAAATAATAGTATTGATTATAAATACGATGGATGAATCTTGATCTCCTTGTTTTATTTTCGAATGAATCGTTTTATATTTTCGATACGTGAAAAATAGTAAATGATAAACTGAAAACTCCTTGCCGTAGAATCACACGTTCTCGGAGAAAAGATCATTTAGATGAAATATTAGAAGAATCTGACAACGTGTCGGATAGTGACGACGATGAATATTTTCCAGAGAGTGAGGTGGCGAGAATTTCGATTACGTCTCTCGCTCACGTATGTTACGCCAAATGATTTGCGTCGCTACCGTCTGGGCGTTATTCAATCGTTCGAACTGTTCGACTGGTGTCAGTCATTGAACGGGGGAGGTATCGAGTTCGATAGTTCCTAACGTTCTTTGAATGGGTAAATTAAAAAAAATTTGACGAACGATTGGCGGCGTCAAACTACTTCAACTTTGGGTATACGAGCGGTCGTAGAATTTTTTCTAGAGGACGTTGATAAATTCTACTTTGGAAACTGAAATGGATACTCGGGTACCAGATTACTGACTGGACGGTTAACGGATGTAGTATCGAAACACATGCTGATTATCTTGTTCTCCAAAGCCCATTCAGTTAGTACATTATAAACTGCATTCGCTGCGTTTGTGGCAGTACCACTTACAAGTTTTGGCACTCCAAATAATTTCTCCTTACCATCTGCAGATACTAATACGAACAAACGATCTATTTTTCAGTGTCTGAAATATCATGAAGAATCAGAGTCATGTTCCAATGCTGCTGCAATAGGATCCATTAATCTTAAGGCTTCTCTATCAGAAACCTTATTACAATCTAATGCGCAATTGTTACTTGTTTATAAAATAAAGATTTCTTTGCAATTGGCTCGTCTACAACTCTGTTTGGGTTTCCCTTCTTTTTAGAGATGGTGATGGCTTATCTCTTCCGATTTATTTTTGGGTGAATCAGAATGTTCTATTGATTCTTCTTTTGAATCAGAATTTGAAATAGTCACAGTTGGAAATATCAGGGAAGAGGAACCTGGCTCTTTCCCTTTTTCAAGTGTCTTTTGTTCTTCTTTCTTTGAAAATTTCTTTCTTGTTATATGTCCTCTGTCATCGTCTACATGTGTAAAGTAGACGATGTAAGTAAATCACTGTGAGCAATGTCAAATACCATATCTAGCTGCTCCTGGAATAGTGTTTCACGTTTCTTTTGGATATCAGAGATTCTTCCATTATTTTTTTTTAACAGAAGCAATTCACAGTGCAATTTTTTAAGCTTATCAATACAATGTTTTACAAGTCTAAACGGGATAGCGGCCTTTTGCCAAACTAAACTGAATTCTTCCACAGTGCTGCCTTGCATTTCGCACAGATTTGATTTTCTGTAGGAAAAAATGGAATCAAAAAAGAACTTGCCTTAGAGTTGGTAACTGATTAAATCTACATATTTGTTCTAAATCTTTGACATCTACATCGTCATGAATATAGTGTCCGATTGACGTGTTGAAGTTGATGATATATGATAGCCATATTTACGCAAGCCATATTTTTTAATTTTTAATGCATTTTTCTTGGCATTTCTTTCACAAAAACAGCAGTTGGAAAAAACGAAAAACACAGAAGTTAATATTTAAAAAATAAAGAAAAGAACAAAATTTTTAAAACTTTGGACACGTATCTTCTACTCCACCAAGGACATTGAAATGTTGGACTTTACTACTGTCAACTCAAGTGAAAAGAATTGTGGGTGCCCTGGGGTGTACGGCAAATTTAAATTTTTTTGGCCACCCTAATACTGAAAACAAGCTGAAAAAATATTTTCAGTTTGTTTTCTGAAAATTTTAAATTAATTAAAAATTAATTTAATTAAAATTTAAATTTTTTAATTTTTTGTGATTCTGTTTGTAGAAGTGTATCAACTGTAAGTGGAACTTTATTTAATCTGAAAGGGCTATGCTAATAAACTGGTGAATTCGCTCCAATTTTGTTAATTATTTAGTCTGAAAAGTGGTATTCAACCTACGTCTTCACGTATTAACATGGCCCTAAAATTATATTTATGACACAACGTAGTTGTAAAAACGAAACAGTTGCCATTCTTTCATATAGTATTTGGGAATCTTACGTTCCAAACTGAAAATTATCCTATTTTTTTAAATATAAATTTTTAATCAGTTTTATAGATTTATCCACAATATTATCAGTCAATCAAGTTCCTTACACAACGGTGTTATCTAGAAACAAAATAATTTTAAATTGCCAGTCCGCCACTGTTTATTACAAAATTAACAAATTATTCATAAAACTGGATTCCTACTTCTATTTTTAGCCCGAGGCCCCCAAACGTATAAACACGACTCTTCCTCTCGCTTTCTCTAAGTCCTTACCTGTCTAAACATATTTTACTTTCGATTTCGCCATGGTTTTAATTATATTTATATGCACTACAATTGCGAATAATTAATTTAAATATGACACCATACAACTTCGTAATGTGAATAGAAAAAATGCACTTTCAATTTCATTGTACTATGCGAGCATTTTAAAGACAAGATTATGAAGTTATCTACGTGCGCCTACCACAGTAAACGAAAGGGAGTGGTGGCCACACTTTCACCAATAACTCTGCAACTCCGTTCCTTCGTAAAGACCATTGATTGTTTTCACCTAGACCCGGTGTAAGATCCTCGAACAAGTGTAGTTATGAAGGTGCGCGGTTTGTTTTTCGGAGTGGTCGTGTCCATCGCTACACTTGTCCTTATGGATGTATCGCCTATAAGAGCACAGCAACCATCAATACAGTTACCTGTTGAACTAGTCGGATTTCCTGTTATTATATTAGCGGTTAGGTTATCGAATTTTGTTAAAAAATTAGCCTATTCATTAAATCCAAGTAAGTTACGTTGTTTTGTAATACAACTTATGACTTACTTACGTTATAATACGCACACGTACCAACAAAGTGCAGTAAATCAGTTTTTAAATTACAATTTAGATTAAACAATATTAACTTCCAATAGAACCGTACGCAGTTTTGTAATCGTTCTGTAATCACCACCAATTGAATGTAAGTTATAATGACCTTGCTGCAACTTTCATTGCGTTCATTCTAATTTTAATACCGGTGTCACATATTACATTTTAAAAGTCAATAACGTTATTGGAAAATATTGTATAACGTTCGCTTATTATTTATTTTATTAAACCAGATTTAATTAATTCTTACGAGTGCAGTAAATTATTTGGTTAAAATGTCAAATTCCTCGTTGCGTGACGCATTTGTGTATGTTAAGAAAGCACTTATTTACACGTTCTATGCTAACATTTCTAACTTTTTATGTGGTAACATTTCATCGATTATAACTAAAATTATCAAAAAATGCTTTAATTAGTAATTAGAAATTCGTTTCAGTAAATGCAAATTGTTCAGGTTACATAAATACAGTCATATTTTTATGACCATTCAATATTTTTCACTTTGAAATTGAAAATATTTGTGCAAACAAATTTCCAACTATTGAATTGTATCGAGATGTTGCCTTTATAAAATTTCTAAGTATTTGAGAAATCGTTGAAAATGAAATTAAAATTATATAATACCTTTAAATGAATCAGTAGCGCACTCGTAATTTTCCCTGATGGATTTAAAATCGAGTAATTCGTGACTTTTGATATAACGAAAAAAAATCGTTCTTAGATAAGTATTGTTAGTTCTATTGATATTTAATTATTTTTTGCGAGTTTCGTGTTTTTGCGTTTTTTTCAAAATTCAATGTTAAGGGGTTTGTTCATAAGAACCACAGGGCGTTGAAATTTATTTATAACTTGATATATTGAAAAAATGATACAAATTTTTAACTTGCAATTTCATTGACGTTCTTGCTAGTGTTTGCAAGTTATTATATAAATTATTCTAGCAATACTGACAGTGGCATCATTATAGGGTTGGGCGAGTCTTTTTCTATAAATCCTTATTCCCTTTCTACACTTACGTAGTTTGTGTCACTTGCTTGGTCCCCCCTTTGTTCATTGTACTTCTAAGATTGTCTATACACATTCTTAACTTCCTTGTCTAACACAACCACGAACAGCAGTGGACTCAGTACACATCCTTGCCTCATCCCTTTCGTCCTTTCTCATTCTAACATTTTTTTTTCTGTTCGCGCATACAGAATTTTTATCCCACCAATAATTCCTTATTCCTTTTCTTTCAAGACTTTCCCTATATTATCACCTCGGTTAAACAAAAGCCTTTTCCAGGTCAATAAAGCACAGATGCACCTCCTCTGCCTTCTGCATCCGTAACTGTTGTGTTACTCCCCTGGTCCATTTGTCCATTGTACTTCTAAGATTCTCGATACACATCCTTAACTTCCTTGTCTAACACAACTGCGATCAGCAGTGGACTCGGTACACATCCTTGCCTCATCCCTTTCGTCCTTTCTGATTCTGACAATTTTTTCTGTTCGGGCGTACAGAATTTGTATCCCACCAATAATTCATCGTTCCTTTTTTTCAAAACTTTCCCTATATTATCACCTCGGTTAAGCAATAAAGCACAGATGCACCTCTTCTGACTTCTGCATCCGTAACTACTTGGCTTGGCCAGAATCCGACATTGGTTCTCATATTCTCTTAGCCTTTCTTCCAAATCTACTGAGCAGTGAGATTCCTCCATAGCTGTTATAATCCCTTGCAACTTCCTTTGGTACATCCTCGTCTACAATTTCTGTTGTTTTTATCTCATTTCCTCTTAACAACCATCTCTCCATAATCTCTTCCTCTTCTACGATTATTTCTCTACCTCCACCTTTTATGATATGTAACGTTTTAATATCATTTTATCTCGGCTTTCTTATGGCCCGTAGTTTCTAATTTTGCTTGTATGTTTTTTAAACTTCTCCTCGAACTCCACCAATGCTTCCTGTTTTTCTCTTTTCACAAAACTTTTGACTTCTTTTCTTTTTAAATACTTGATAATCTGCTTGGGTTTTGTGTATTTGTATTTCTTCCTTTAACTTTATTTTAAACTAAGTAAAGTTTTGAATCTTATATTTATATCCAACTGCATTTACGTCGATTATTTCGACGACTAGACGAAACGCTTATATACATTTTTTGTACTCGTTTTCTTTCAATTTTATTAACCTTTTTACTTTCTTATACTTTATGTATAAGTAAGTATAGGAATCATGAACATTTTCGAACTGAAGATTTTAACGGATATACGCGTTGTGAGGTCCCCTGCATCGTTTCTGATTATTTTGTTAATGACGTCTGTGTGTGTGTGTGTCTGTGCGCGCTCTAGCGATACGATTATAGCTATGAGCCATGAAACTTTAAACTTAAGCTTTGCATATACAGAAAAGAAAACGTCCTATCTTGAAAGCAATACCGCAACCGGAAGTTACCGTTTACTCTTATCATCGTTTCCCTTATCTCGAAAACTGTAAGAGTTTTCAAAAAAAATGTTCTTATATAAGTTAAAGATATTGAAATTCTAAACAACTTTTATACGAAAAGTTTTTTCGAAAAATGTAATATAACTAAGTATAAGAAAGTTCAGTGCGGACCACTGCAGATTTTTACATTTTGCTTTTTTCCTCAGTATAATTTTTTTTGTAATGATAATTTTTTACTGAAAAACATGTTACGATGTTAGTAATCTTTAACAATTATTAATAATAAGTTTGATAAATTTACAGGTACTTACGTTACGAGAACAAGACGAGCTATAGCCAGTGATGATATGATTGACATGGACGAAGCAGAAAAACGTTTAGTAACCGAGTTAGGTGAAAATGTTTGTATATACACAAGAGTGTGTTTGTATCACGCAGAAAAGGCGAAAAAGTCAATAGGGAAAACAAGCTCGACTTTAGACTGGAACGAAGTGTTCAGGTAACAATTCAAGTTAATAACAAAGATTTACACAATTACATAACTTTCGTTTTCGACAATATTAATTATTCCCAGTACACAATTGTACCATTCAATATCTTTCGTCCGTGAACTTTCCATAAATTTCAATTCACTGATCGGATTATCTATGTCGTTATTTAAACGATTTGCATTTTTTGCGCCTATTCTTTGCATCTTGTAATTGAGCATGATTTATAAATCGGAAGTTTTGCACGTAATCTAATTTTAGTTCGAAAACTAGTTCAGATTTATATGTTATGGCTTGGATCTTTCTTTACTTAATTCGTTTTCACAAAAAAACTGTTCAATAATTCAATTTAAGAAATCGAAAACTTGAAAGATAAATATTTGGCCTTTCTATGTTTTCTTTAGTTGTTATCAGTTAATTAAATAAGTGGTGAAAATATAAAAAAATATTTACGCGCACAATTATTAAGTGATAAAAATAAATGGCTAGCAATTTTCATAACTCGTTTAAAAAGTTTTATAAGTCGTGGGATAAAATCTATGTTATATTTAGTACGAAATCTGAATGTAAATTAGTTCGTTAAAAGAAGAAAGTTGTTGGGATTTCCTTATATTAGATTTAACCAGATATTTCATGAATATTAATTTTTGTTGTAATGTAAATTTGATGCCAGCTTTAATTTATTTTTGCATTTCGTTACACATTAATTTTAAATTAAATTAGTTAAAAACACATAATAACTTATACTTAATTCCATTTGTGTGACTTTATTGCAAAATTTATTTGGCTGTTTACTTAAATTTCTTGCAGTTCTATTTCAGTATCACCTTTCTTTCCAATTAGGACATTAGGACATTTCACCCGTTACTGTCTCACTTCGATGTCTTATTTTTAATCATTCTTCCTACGTTTCCCATTAAAATCTTTCTTTTTATAATATACCTTTAATTTGTACGAATTCACCAATCCACAATTACGTCCGTAATCATGTCAGTCTTTAATTATTTCCTCTTTAAACTGCTCTATCATTTTTAAAATAAAATTACCGTCTCTCATCACTCTCTAGTATGATGTCACATGTCTTACTTACATTGACTTCATTGTCCTTACTCCTTACATGATTTCAATTCTAACGTTCTTTCTTCTTCTTCTTCTTCTTCTTTCTTCTTTCCATCATTTCTACTTTTTGAGCGTTGTTCGAATGCCTCACCAATTATGACGTCAATTTTATTTTTCCAATATCACATCCCCTTTCCCAGCTTTGTCCCTCATACCTCGAAGATTTATTTTATTATTATTTTCAGCCACTATAAATCGTCGACTGAGCAGAATAAAGAATATTACCTCCTTAGTGTTTTCCTAGGGGACTTTTTAGCTTCGCCAAGGTTTTGCAAACAGCTGGCGAAACGAGGAAGAGTTTGCACTGATTGATTTAGTATTTATTTAGGATAAGAATCAAAATAAAATATTGAAACCAGCGAAATTTTTTATTGTATCAAAAAATTGAGATAATTTTTATTGTTGGGTATTAAGCGATGGGATACTACCGGGGTTGAAGTGAAGTAAAAATCAGGGATTTTCCATCGCCCGAATTTCTAAAATTCAGAGCCCAGTCGCGGTCCATAACTGTAAATTGGCATTACAATTACAAGGCACACACATATAACTCTCAACGAGCATTCAGCAGAACGTAATTTAAGGTACATCAGTTTTAACCTTACATTACATACTTCAATACTAAAATATAACCATACCCAGAAAGGCAATGCATTGCCAATTTTGCTAAATTAAGGAACATTTCGATATGAGTCATCATATCGATACTCAGTAATATAAAACTTCAAACATTAAATAAGCCAATATTTTCAGTTGTGTGTAACCCTGAATTATTTAAGTCCCCAATGTATCGATTTTCATAATATTTGCACTGGGTGTAAAATGTATCGTGTTCAGACTTATTTCTACTGCTTAAAAATTCGGGCGATGTTAATAATTCAGTTTGTAATGCGTTTCGACTCAATTACATCCTTACGCTGGTACACTTGCTATTTTTAAGTTGAGTTGAGTCGCGTTAAGTATTTTCGATAATAATTGTTGTGTTAAACAGTGCTATGCAAGAGTCATAAGTTAATTATGGCTATGGTTTTATCTCTAAAGAATTAATTAAAAAATGCATGTGTTCTCAGCAGTGAACCATATCGACAGGTACGTTAACGATTAGAGAGATATTTGATGTAATTACTTTGTAGTCGTATTGCTCAAGATTAGTACGTAATATATTTATTAATGGTTATATTGACCTCAATGCGTAAAGGTTAAATTTGTGCAAGTAAATTCCACTTTACTGTGAATGTACATTTTATTTTTATACAAAGCTCCTTAAATACATTTAGCATACAATCTTTGTTTTATTTTTAAACCATTCGCTGCATCCTACTTGTCTATCTTTTTGGACATCGTAATTCTAAACCTAATTACATTATAATTGCGTAGACATGTGAATAACAACGAAGGATTTGACTGACTTGAATTGTATCCAATTTTAATAAATTTGGTATTCGTTTATTTAAATTAGTCCAAAAAGATATATATATATATATATATATATATATATATATATATATATATATATATATATGACGAATGTTTAACATAAAAATCATAAATCGAAAAGTTGTTCAACTTGTGAGCCCCTTGTATCAGCCCCATCTGATAAAAGTGTCCCAGGTAAGTATAATTAATTTATTCTTCTACCACAATTCAGACTGAAAAATACACTTAAAATTTCATCATCAATTTCATCAAATCAAACCAAATGCCGAAAAAAAAATGTAATTCGCAGAGATTTTATTCGATCAAGATGCTTCCAATGTCGACAGAGAATAGAATTAGAAGCCATGACATTTTCGAATAGGATTTGGAGAAATGTCAGAAGAACCAAATTATTTTGCCAGTAATTTTTTATGATTACAAGTTAGATTTGTCTGCAATATATTATAAATTTGTATCATTTTCCACAGAGTTAACGCAATGTGGAACGTGCATTGTGAAAATGGTCCAAGCCAAGACAAGAAACTTTTTTAGCTTTGTAGATAAATTATCCAACCGAAGCCAACTCTTTAGAATTACGTAATTAATGTGAGTAGATGTGAGGAATAATTAACTGAAATCCAAAAAAAAAATCAAATTGCATTCAAAGCAGACCAAAACGTCGCGCCTTGGAGGCGCCCAATCCAACTAAATGTATTGTATATATGTATAGTGTATTTAGATTGGGTTGGGGTGCATGTATTTTAACTCCACCATCAGGGAGATGAAATTGTGGAGTGATCAAGGAATTGAATGAGGACACACCTGATCGTAGTGTAAAATGCTCGGGAGTACCCTGCACTTGACCAAGCCTGTTGACAGCATTGACCATTTAATTTTACTATTGAGTTGTGTGATATAAGTACTACAGGATTAAGGCTTTTAATAATAGTATAGTGCACAATGAGTAGGAAAAGGCAATAATTTCCAATTAATATGCAAGAGATAATTTAATACCAGAACTAATTTGCATTTTTTTATTTTATGTATTACTATTAAACGTATAATTACATACAATAATTAAATATCATTTTTTGAGAATTTGTGGAAGTTACATTCTCTGAGTTTTTAAAATAGATCATGTTATGTTGAATATTTCATTTGTTTGTTCTACGTCAATGGATTCCTTGGCTACTGGTACCACATTGAAACAAGTAATATACATAGCTTCCACATATTGTTTATTATGTGGTATCAATTTAGTTTCACTACTTTTAATAATATAGTTAAACTTACTCTATATGACATATAGGGACGTGTAGCTATTCGGAGGGCTTCACAGCTACCTTGCCTTAAATCCACATTGACGATGGACGTGTTCACAAAAATATAACAAGCTAGTTTTAATAATGAATTACCTGACCACGCCCAAAACAGTATTAAATTATCATATATATCATTGTCGAAAGCATATTTCGTTTTAACGTCAAATTTGAACATTAACCTAAAAACTCTTTTAACCGTCAAACATTATGCGAGTTGTGAAGTCATAGTATCAATTCAGCATTTCCCAAACTTATCTAAAGTACGTAAAAAAAATGTTGGCGACCCACTATTTCCACCTACTCTTCACTCAAACCAAAGTGGCGACAAAGTACCGTACCGTAATATACTGTACCGTACCGTAATATTCTGTTATACTCAATTTATTATATTATTTAATGTAATAACATTCTGTTTCATGTTGAACACTTAAAACATACTTAGAAAGCACATAAATAAAGTAAAGAAGACGAATGAATTTATCCAGGTGGGATGACATACGTATGCGTCAACAAACACCGCCCACTTTGCATGTGCGTGATGACGGCACAACATCTGTATACATGTAATAAATTACAATTTATTGGATTATTGGGACGATTTCATGATGTGTGTTATATAAACTGGAAGGGTGAAGACGATGAGGATTCTTTCAATGTATAAATGGTTAGCTATCTTGGTGAAAACGACAATGAACGTCCTTGAAAATATAGAAAAACTCACTAGTGATTCAAATATATATATATATATATATATATATATATATATATATATATATATATAGAAAATATTTGGAAAAACACATCTTGTAATACTAAATATGTATGAGTATATGGAATAATTTATATGATATCTCTAAAAACCATAAGTGGAACATCGAAAATAATATCAGGTTTTAATTAATATACAAAATGTTGGTTTAAATCCAACGCTAATGTGTGCGAAGAAAAAATATAACGGCTATATTTGTAAATGAATTATAAACAAATTCTAAAATGGCCAAGAACTTTTGCTAAAATGCCGTAAAAAGATAAATCAGATACGCTTTGGGTGTGAGACTAGATGTAGTACATTTCGTGTCTTTAAAGCGTAAATCTCAGGGTTAGTGATATCAAAATGTCCGCGAATACCTAATTTATTTCAAAATTCAACGACTACACCTACAGTTTTTATAAAAATTGTAAATTTGGGTTACAATTCGATAATGTCAGCCATGTTTCCGCTTTCAAAAATATGGCCATTAAAAGTGTGTCATGCTCCGGTTTTCATCGATGCAACTCCACGTCAGTTTGACGTTTTAAAATTCAGGTTATAATTGTTTTGGCAATTCGAAGAATTAAATATCAGAAAATAAGGTCATTTTTATAAATACTGTGCCCAAAAATATCGTGCTGATGATCTAAACCAGTGTTTCCCAAATTTATATAAAGCGCAACCCATTTTTGTTAAAAGAAATTGCTCGCGACCTCGTATTTCCTCCTACACCTCACTCAAACTAAAATAACGACACAAATAGTCTAACTAAATTACAAGTAACTGATTGTTTCTCAAATTTTATTTTACCTTGCTGTTCAAGTTTATATTAAATAAACTAAAAATTAAATTAAAAATTAAATTCAACAATTATTTTAATTGCGATCTGACTCGCTAGTTGCTAGTAACTAGTAGTACTTCTACCGGACTATCATTTACAATACAAATATTAAAAAATTGACTGCACGTAGTACATCGCGATATCTTTGTTTGTGTGTATAATACTTACAGCGCTTTTTCGTATATTCGTGAGATATGTACTCGCTACTAGATAGGTGGCACCTTGGAAGGTTCTCGAATAGTGTACCTGTATACTTAACTAGTGTTATAGAGTACTTCAATCGGCCATTCTGTTACCAAACAGGTAACCATGTTACCGTGGTTTTTATTAGCACCACGGACACTAAATTGGCATTGTACTTTTCTAGATATGTAGATATATGTACAGTTTTGAATTTCAGGCTTCATTTTATTATTATCCGTTACAGAAACGCATATGTATAATAATTAATACTTATTTTTAACAAAATATTTATTTAACTTTGCTAAAAAGTACACAAGCAACACTTCTACTACTCTTTGCACTTTCTGCAACATTTCTTCTGTACATTGCTTTTTATTAAATTCACGCAAAGAGAAAAAAATCTAGTCCTTATGAAGGTGGTAACAATATTGCATATAATATTGTGGTGGTATCCCATATTTGTTTTCTAACAAAAACATGTTTGGAACTTCGTGCGAAAATGTTTTATTTAATAAATTATTTTTTCTTGCTCTAAAAAACTTTTCAGCTTTTTTAACATAATCAAAAAAGTCCAAGGATGGGTATGTTAATATATTTTTCTTTCAACTTGGTCAATAAAGACACACCATTTTCAATGTTCTTTGCTAAACAAATTAATGGTTTGAAACAATTTTCACACGCTGAATGTTTTAATGGATGCTAATACAACACCCCCCAACAAACGGTACAAACAAGCTTCAGTTCTTTCATTTAGATCAGCTAGATCTTCTAGGTTTTCATCCATAATTTGATCCAGGATTAGTACTGACGTTTCTTCCGGGTCTTCGTCAGCAATTTTTAAATTACGTGTGTATTTGATGAGATGTTCTCGGTCGTCGATGATAGTTCCAATGAACTATTTGTGATTAATATTGTGATAACATTATTAGTCGCAGGGAAGTCTTAAAATCTCTTGGCCCTGGTATTGGTGTTATGCTTCTTACCACCGAAAATAAATTTTCAATAGCATCTTTACGACCCAGCAAAATAAATTTAAACTTTTCTTTTTTTAAATATTCTTCTCATTTTCTTCTGTAGGATGTTTCGTATAATTTTGTATTTTACCAAATCGATGTGCGTTTATTTTAAGAATTCTCTAAAATGCGCGGTTTCAAGTTTCAAGTAACTAACTTGATCTTCTGAAAAAGGATGCAGGAATAACCTCAGTTGGCGAATCAAGCTATTAAATGTTTTGTTTCATTTGTAACATCATATTTATGCGAGTTAAGTTTCTCATCTATGCCTTCAAAACAAAACTGAGAAATCGCCTCCTAATTGAAAACGATGCCATTGTGTGTGGCTCAAATACAAAGCCTAGATTTGTCCCATTAACATCAAAATGTTTTGCTTTTTTTACTGACATATTAATATTTTGTTTTATGTTTCACTTGATAAGTAATAATTATATTTTTATTTAAGGTAATTTAACATTTCCATTTTCGGCTAATTACAGTAGAGCTGTTTGCGTAGTCAGAATCTGCTTGTTTAAGCCAGATTTAGTCGACTTTTGCATCTGAAGAGATTGCACATATTTTTTTGTCCGCGAGTTTAACCTAAGAAGGTGAACAAAAGCAGAAAATGTTTATTGTGACGTCTTGTATGACGTAATCACAAAACTATGTGAAATGACAAGCGAGATCGGCCTAACAATTATAGTTAATGTGAAATAAAATATAGATTCGGAAGAATGTATTAAAAATTCAAACATATTACATATGTTTGAATACATATCCTACTGACGGAAGAGAGAATATTTCAAAATTAATATACTCATTTTTACTATAGCGAAAACTATTGCGATAGATTTACACAATTACACACTTAGTTAATTCTTATTACCTTTCTACCCTTACGGCTGTACTGCTGGATAGGGAGTTGTACCACTCGCTTTGACTACATGTCCATGCCTTCTGCATTATTGCCATCCATTCAATTCCTTCTTTTTCGCTCCTTCTTCGCTCCATGTTTTTTCAGTCGTCCTCTTCTTGCTTCATAGACTCTTCTTACCATTTATTGGCTATATCCTCATTACATGCCCGAACCATCTTAATTTGCCACCCTCTACTGTGCATTACATTGGTTTTGTATTCAAGTTTTCCCATATATCCGAGGGGATATCATTATTTATATACATAGTAGTCGTTGAGTGAATTTGACACGTTAAAATTTTAATCATTTGTTTACTATCTTATTATCATTGTCTTTATCTTTATGATATATATTGCTCATCATTTGAACTGGTATACTTACGAGAACATACATAAATTACAATTTACTACTTTTTGAGCAACACCTTCTTGCTTAATTGATAGTGTATGATTCTGGGAAACACTTTTAGGGCGAAGAATTAAAAGAATGTAACTTAAATAACAAATGTTTTAATTAAAAACAAACATAATCTTCATTTTAGTAATACAGAAAAGTTTGCTCTTGAAAGAAAAGCTAACCAAACGCTTAAATATTAATAAAGTGTGGGACCTCCTCTAGTTCTTATGACCCCTTGGCAACGTATTGGCATGCTGCAAATCATATCCAGAATATAATGCTGATGAATATTTGGACATTCTTCCAAAACGGCAGTTCGGAGCTGGTGGTGGATTATTTGGATCCACTCCTCGTGACCTTATCAACTGTCTCAGGTAATGCCATACGTTCTCTATGGGATTAAGATCTGGAAAGAAGAATGCATTGATTTGCCTTGTTCTATGAGGATGCGCGTTATCATCAAAAAATACGAAACCATCGTCTATTTCATTGGCAAATGGCAACATTACAGGTTGTAATACCTCATTAAGATACCTGACATATTCATTGTAGCATTTCCAAGCATAACCAATTCGGTACGACGAGTCTGAGAAATACCTCCCCAAACGGTAATTGAAAAGCTCCATAACCTTGATGGTAAGTCAAGTAGTTCTTAATGTAGCGTTCTCCTCTGTTTCTCCAAACTTTCACTCTTCCATCTGAGCTATGGAGACGCTGGTCTCGTCACTGAATAAACAACGACCCCACTCTAGTCTTCTTCTTTTGTTGTTGCTCTGATCAACAATCGACAAGATCTGAACCTTAAATTTACCGCTTGGAGCCTTCTTTTTACTGTTTGAGTGGATACTTGAGTACCTGTTGCATTCAATAACTGAATTTGGTGTTTTCTTGCGGTAAAATTTCTTCGACACTGAACCGTAATAAATCGGTCCTCCCTGGCTGTTTTACTGTGATTTCGCCCTCCACCGTGCCTATATCGGACAGATCCAGTATTATTACATTGTGGCTCACATTGAAATGGGCAGCTACAGTTCTTAGCGATTCACCAGTCATAAGCGTTCCCATAGCTTGGCTCATCTCTTCAATACTTAAACCCCTTAATACCATCTCTAAAATGCAGTCAACCACTTTGAAATAAAACTTGCTTGAGAAAATCGGAAAAATTCTCTTAAAAACTTGATAAAAGTATAAGCGTCCGCGAGCTCAGTAACTGGACTTATGACAGATAATAACAACAAACAACAATTGAATCGCAAATGTCATTTGTTTGCATTCCGAAACACAGCCCTGATCATGTAGGAAGTCATGCGGAACGCCTAAGAAGCGTTGTTTACTTTTACTGCATGTTATATAATTATACCAGTTCAAATGCAGTGTTGAGCATTGTATATTTTCGATTTCTTCCGCTGCCTGTTGTATACGTTTGAGTTTCCATTCAGGGTTTCCTGTCTTTGGCAATCAGGACCATATCATCTGCATACGCATGTTTCGATATTGATATCTGCCATATATTACAGGTGTCCACTATGTACTTCTTTGATTGTCGATTAGCTTCCTTAACTCCATTGGTAACACTTCTGCGATTATCAGTCGTCTCAGCCTATCTCACCTCTTTCCTCATTTTAAACACATGTGATCTTTCGTGTTGTATTCTTACGAAGTTTCTGTTCGCATATACGTAATTTTTATCTCAGTGATATTTTCTCTATCCACATTCCTTTCTTCCAAAACTTCCATAACATCACCTCGGTCAACTGCTTTTATCATATCCGTGGTTATCTTGTTAATCCCTTGTGTTTTACCCTTCCGCAACCCTTGCTGTCCCTATCCTTTGGTGCTCCCTCTTCTGCCCTTTCTATTGTAGTCATCTATGTTTCTTCTAACAGCTGTTGGATGTACTGTTTCCATATCTCCATAATCTCTTCCTCTTCCTCTTCTGCTATTGCTTATCCGTGGTTATCTTTCGTATTATGTATATTTTAATACTATTTTGTCTCGTTTTTCTTATAGCCCTAAAGAAGAGTTTTTTTCACTAAACGTTCAACTTCTCTCTTTCCTTTTCACATAAATCATAATCAACTTGGGTTTTTTTTGGATACGTATTTCTTATTTTTATTTATTTTAACTTCTCCTATATGTATGTTTGAAATTCTAGCTGTTCCACACGTCCTCTTCGATCCATGTTTGTATAATGTAATCTCTGCGTTAAATATTCTTGGTATTTTCTTTTGACAATCACATCTCTCGATTTATAATATCTTATTATTTGCGTTCCACCTTTCTTTTACACCCCTCTGCTCTTCCTTCTATCCACTTCATTATTATTAAAAAGTGGTTGCTTCCGATCTCTGGCAATCTTCCGAGTCATATCTTTTACTCATCCACTCCTTGCTTACAATAAAGTAGTCAATCACTGATTTCTCATCACCACAATGTACACGAGCGTAGTTGTATATCCCCTTAAGTTGCAAATGGGAATTTGTTATAATCGGTTCGCTCTCAAGACATAAGTTTAGTATAGATTCTCCATTAGCGTTTGTTATTCTTTCGCCCTGTTTACCCAAGTGTTGGGTTGGTCTTACGTCTTGCTGACGAGCTCACAACGAGAGCGAATCGATCGAGTAAGAATCCAAACTGTGTTCGTTTTGCAAACCCAGACAATTTTTTCATATTCCTCGCTCATGATTAATATCCGTATAGTAATGTTTACATATATTTCTAGGCAATTAATTTTTACAATTGGTAATAATAGTAATAAAACAAATGAGAAACTCCCTGCAAAATTAAAGTATAAATAAATGTTAAAATTTTATAAAAATTAAAATTAAAAGTCAATTAAGGAATTTCTCGTTTCTAGTAAATCCAGCTGAAAGTGCTTTACGCCAAAATAGAACATTTCACCTTTTTTGGTTTTCTGTTAAAATTAATTTAATTTGATTTCAATTAATTTTTTCTTCGTTAACTTTATTTAAATGTTTCAGTTTATTGTGTTTTCGTATGTTGTTATTTGCGTTCATTTTCATTCAATTTATTTTTCTTTCTTTTGATATTTTCAGGGTTTAAGTAATCGTAAAAATGTAATAAAATCCCAGTCGAAGAATTCAAACAATTCGTTTAGACTGTTATAGTTTCTATGTACACGGTGTATATAACTGAGCAACCTATTTTTTCTGCGCTTTCCTTTATCCGCTTTTTAATACGTCGTATTAAATTAGCAAACTGTAAAAAAATAATTCTAAGATCACTGACATTCGAATTAAATTAGTCAACAAATATACACACATTAAAAAACTGTTGTGGATTATATATCGATTTGGCTTCTTTAACTTAAGGGTAGCGCGGTGCAATTTCTTTTTTGCTTTATCTATAAGATACCATACAAACGAGTCTAGCAACTAAAATATTTATCGAACCTCTTCACACAAAATAGAAATGAAATCCGGGTCCAAATATAACCAACTAGTAAAATAAGGGAAAGTTGTTTGCACAAACATTTTTCCTATCATATGATATTTGCATTAAATTCGATCGTCGAAAAGTGAAAATACTCTTTGCAAAATGTACAAATATGTGGGCTACAAAAATGGATACATAGGACACCCACTTACTTTGAACGAGAGAAATTATAAGTTCGAATGTTTTTGCGCACTCATTATTATTTGATGATTCTTTGAAGATTCTTCTACGTTTTAGTTGAATAAGTGCTCCGCAATGTTTCATAAGTGCGCATTTATATTCATTCTAATCGTGAAAGGTGGCTATTTTATAACCAGCAAAACAAATTCGGCTGAATTATTATGGTAAGTGTTATCGATTATAAATTATTAATTATAAATCGCTCAAATTAAAACGAAATTACTTTTAGGAATTTAACAGGTTTGGCAATACACAGCCGCCAATTTCCGAGTTATTACACATATCGACCAGAACCAAATTATAACGAATCGCCCCATCTAGAAAGTCCGATTCACGTACAAAATATATTACCACGTCCGGAATCATTTTTAGACGCTTTAAGTTCAATCGCAAAGCACGACGATTTACAATGCGTGCCAAGATTATTGTGCGAGATAACATCCGGTACATTAGCAACTGGGAAACAATCAACTGCCTTACCTTTTAATATCGATACGGATTCTTTACTAGGGTGAGTCACCGCTAAATGTAAACACGAAATACTTTCTACGGAAGTTGGTTTTACGAGTGATGTGTAGTTATGCAGGTATCTTGTGTTTGAAAGATTCAGTTAGCATTGAACTAAAAACTTAAATAAAATGGAAATATAATTCAAAAAACTAGAACAATGTTTCGATTATTTTTATTTTGGTATAAATAAGGCAACCAGTGCTTAGATGCGCAATAAATTAGAATAATAAACAAATTTAATTTGGCAAGGTAACTAAATAAATATAAATCATGGTTTCAAATTCAAATCATTTTTGTCCTATTCTTTTTGTTCTTTGCCAGATTTTTCCCTTTTGTCAGTTCCTTTCTTCTAGTCCAGATACTCTTTCACATTTGATATTTAAATAGAGTACCACATTGAAATATATTTTTGGCACATACGCTGCATTACTACATCACTAAAATTGTTTCATAATTCTTATTTCTAGGTTTTTATCAGCTTTAGGCAATGGTCACTCAGCACCAATCCTATTATTCGGAAAAGCTGCATTATTTGGTTACTCATCACGAGGTAGTTCCGACGCATGTGTTTATGAGTACCCCCGATGTCCAAGAAATTCCGATCGTTTAGTCGATTACCTAAACAACTACAACGGTGGATTTTTTCGATTTTTTAATGGAATTCATCCGCAACCTACGAATTTGGACACAAATTACGAATTGTATCAGCAATACCCGGACCAAAAAAGAAATTCGCAACGAAGGATTTTAAATAAACATTTTGAGAACGATATAAGACCCGGATTTAGATTTCCAAACGACGATTATAATGCGAGAGAATTTGGGGATAACAGGAATGATAGGCACGGGAAAAAACTTAAATTTCCAAGCGTCGGCACCGATTCGAATGAATTGGATTTTCAAAGGCCGCTACCAAATCATAAAGTTGTGCGAACGATTTTTCCGGATAGAACTGGAACTGGAGAATTGTTAATAGACACAGATATTTTTTTATCGAGTTATCGAGATGATGCGCCGTATTCTCATTATTTTTCGAAAATTAGATACCCTTGAAATGTGTTATTGTTTATTTTATAATGTGGTGTAAATATTAATTGAAACTAATGTATCAGTGTTGATAATAATCAAAGTACATGTAATTTTCGGATTACATACATGACTCATCTAATATATTTATAGAAATGTGGATTTGTATTTATCAACTTGCAAATTGTGATTATTTATTTATAAAAAACGGTTCGTAGCAAATAATAAAGTTTTATTAATCAAGAATTTAATTATCACTTTTTCTGTACGATGTGCGGAAGGGAATTCTTCCTGTTACATAGCATCAGTAAGATTAAAAGGTTTCTCTGTAATTAAAACTAGGGAAGTCATAATTCATTGTCACGTATAGAGATGTAAAGATTTAAATGAACGTAATAATAAGTAACGAATAACAAAAGACTCTTTGACAGTTGGAACTTCAAAGTGTATCGCAACACGTTAGATAGGGCCCTCTTTCCGCTTATCCCTTAATGCCCTACAAATCCCAGCGTGCATATAACTAAATGAAGGTTTACCGCTTTTCTGTCAACCCTGTTACATTGTCCTTTTCACAGATTTATACGGATTTGTGTTTGAACACTTGAAAAAAGTCATCAAAAACTTCGATAACGTGTTTTAAATATTTAATATTTGCGATGGAATTATTTATTGTTAACTGTAAAATATCATTACATTTACTACAAAATTGAATACGTTTGACATAATATCCCTTGATGATTATTTATTGTCAATTTTGCATGAAATGAACACAAGAACAATTTATGTTATCGTGTTGTCTTCATTTGTCATTAATTTACATTAATAGGTTTATCAACTATTGTTTCGTATAATTGGTAATATATTGTTTTGAAATATTAATTGCCAGAAAACTAAATGTAATTACATTTTAAAATTTCTCTATAAAAAAATGACAATTATCAAAAAAGAATATTAAAATTATACATTACCTAGAGATATAGATAAAAACTATCATTTCGTATAATTGTTAAGCTATTGTTTTGAAATTTTAATTACCAGAAAATTAAATGTAATGAAATTAATATATAAAAAAACAAACAATTATCTAATCAAGAAAGATTATTAAAATTATACATAACTTAGAGGTACAAGATACAAACAGCACCATGCACATACTGGTACAACTAATACAACCAAGTGCCCCATGACTCAAGTTTCAAGTCTCAAATCTATCAAAAGCATTTATTTAATTCCTAGCCACACTGTTGCAACCTCACAGAAAATAATTGTTTATTTATAATATGGTGTAAATATTAATTGAAACTAATATTAATTGAAACTAAATTAAAATCACACTGCTATGTTCCTAAGAACTTATTACCAATTTACTTGTGCATCAATGTTTATAACATTTCAGTTGACCTGACCTTAACTACCATGTGAGAGAGACATTGAACATAGTAAATTCAAACATAATCTAAAGTAACTTATATCTACTACTATATTAATCCGTCCAGATTCTTGAAACATTTTCTCTTGCTCCGGTGCCACTTTGAGTTCTATGCAATCCATTCTTCATCATCTAAGTTGAGTTCCTCATTCTTCTTCTTCATTAGTCACTTAGTATTTTCATAGTTAAAATCGACAACTTCTATTCGTCTACCCAACCCAACCCAAGCGCTACCCCTTTTGTTAAAAAAAATGTGGCAACTTCCTATTTCCTCCTACTCGTCACTCAATCCAAAATAGCGGCAAAAATAAAAATCATTTACAATAAAAATAAATAATAAAAAATCGACTGCACATTGTACATCGTGATATCTTTGTTTGTGTCTATAATATTTACAGTACTTACACGTTACAAAGCCTAGATTCGTAAGACTGGTTTCAGAAAAACAGGCGCATGGGTCCAATTAACATTAAAATATTTTACTTTATTTTTCTCTTTTATTTTTACAGAAATATTAATATTTCGTTTTATTCATTTGATAACTAATAATTATATTTTTATTTACGTTATTAAAATAAAAATACAATCTGTATTTTTGATTGCATTCTCTATTTGTGTGCACAAAGCATAAAGACGAGGTCTCCATATTCATATTACACCACTTCGTATCTTCTATTCGCAAATAACCCTTGCACCTTTTTTTTCTCCGTCCTAGTTATCATTTTCTTTCTTGTTTGAGTTCCACTTAATTTTCTGATTTCTAAGCTCATCCTCATCGTTTTCGTGTACTGAAGTATGCTTTATTTTATTTACTTACTTAATCCTTAGCCTTTTTACCTGTCAGTGTAATACGTTGCTTTGCTTAAGATATTATTATCTGTATGTTGGTTATATAACTTAGGAAATTATCCAGAAATCCGGTATTTGGTGGGATTAGTTAGTCATATGTCTTTAACTTGTTATTTTTTTAATTGACAATTTTGCCTTATATGCGCTCCACATATCTTGCCCTTCTGAACATCATTGTTATATTCAAGTCGAAATCCTTCCCCTTGTACTGGCTCAACGGTTTTGTACCACAATTTCTGTCCAAACATCAGCAATCTCTTCTCTCCTTGCTATAACCCAGGCTTGATATCCCTAAGGGTTTTATCATTGTTTTTAAGCGGAAGTTTTGACTATATTTACAAAGTAATACCTATAGTAAGATCTATTGCCGTTTTCTATTTGCTGCTTTAGCATTGTTTGAATGGTCGTTAGTAATGGGGATGTGCAAACCCAAATCCTGAAATTCTACGATTACCCGAATTATTTTGTTCAGTTTCGTTTCTTCCTCAATTCCTTCTAGCCCGAATATTATTGGCTTCTCCAAAACCGACTGCTATCTGTCCCCTGCAGTCATATCTGCCACGTCAACATCACACACGATCCCAACTATCCATATCATTCCGATCATTTGCTGCTACGCCATCGCCCTGACTCAGCCCAATATTCGTACTAAAATCATCGTTGATCGTTCTTTTCTGAAACTTCTGAATCACTATGACATAGAACCTACGTGTTCGCCTCACCCATACCACTCTAGCAGACTTCATTGCGGTAGGCTGCCTAACTATGGTGCGGTGTGGTTGTACTATCCACTAACCGACTTTTCCTCCCTAGCACTCATCAATTAACTCAGTTCGAGGCGTTAGGCGCTCCACCCGCCTTTTCAACATTTCTGTTAATATTAATATAATATCTAGTCTTTTATCAATCTCATATTTATCTCATAGTTAGAGCCTTTTTTTCAGCTTTTGTGAAGTGAATCTTATTTCATCTTCCCCATCTGCTCTGTTATATCTTTGACTAACTGACTTTTATTTTCCGAACGTCCTGCTCCAATCTTTGATTTTGCATCGTCCCATCCAGCGCTTTAAATTCAATAATCTTTGCCTGGTCCACATTAATTAATTTTGCAAATTAGCCTTTCCAGCTGGTAAGAATTTAGGTTGTATTAGTTAATATTACTATTTCAGCGTATCGATGTTCACCATTGTTGCAGCTTGCGGCCACTTGTTTTATTGTAGCGTAAAAGTTTGTAACGCCCTTTATTTCCGCACATTCCTCCAGTATTATTAACTCCTCCAATGCTCTCCTACTCCTTGCTATCGTTGATCCGTGCAATTTCGCCATAGCTTTGTTCTTCCCATCAATTGCTTTGTTACACAGCTTCTTACGCAGCTTCTTTGTACAACCATGTAGTGTCGTCGAACCTTCTTGTACCATTCATTGTACCATCATAAACAAAGGGTAACTAAGTAATCCCACTGCTGATTGTTGTGGATTACCGGCCGATAACCATTTTTTAATAACGAATTTTTTTAATATAATACGTCAAGTAGCACTTTAACACTTATTGCTTCTAACTTCCGCATTTCTATTGCCAATTTAAATTATAGTTAAATTAGATAGATTACTTAGAAATTAAATATCGACTGGGCAGGGGGTACAACAGTTTTTCTGCGATTCTGTAACGCGATAAGTATTTTTGAAATACTAGTAAATAATAGTATATTTTTAAACTAACATCGGATCATAATCATACGATTATACGTCACTAGATCTACATAAAAAAGCACAACAACATATTCCATTGTTCAGTCGGTTTGTCATATCATTATCATAATTTATATACTTATATTAAAATATAATAATCCGACCAAACAATGGAATATGTTGTTGTTTACGTTCTGTCCGTTGACGTAGATCTAGTGACGTATAATCATATAATCGTATGATTATGATCCGATGTTAGATGATATAGATAAGAGAAGAAGATTTAACTTTATCCTACTACTGCTTTGCCGAGGGGTTGTTGATTTTGTTTATCTTTTTAAACATTTTGTGTCGAAATATTCAATTGTATTATATACATATCGTATTAATGTTTCTTTTTTCATATTTAATTTATATATGTATGTATAGTGTGTAACATAAAGCACTAAATTTATGTCATAAATTTTTGGCCAAAATCAATCGACGGCGATGTAATCTACTAAAAGCATTTAGATTCTACAAAGGCGATCATTTTGGTACCAAATATGAGTACCTAAATCGTGTTTAATATGTACTTCACCACAATTGAGGTCCCGGATGCAATAACGCACGGAGCGCGCGAAGCTGGAAATAAGTATTGTCCAACCGATCGATATTTTGGGGAAATTTTTTTTTCGGAAAATGGATTAAACAAAAATACTATCTTGTGTAACTTTCCGCATCTTTTTTACCCGAACTATTTTTTGATCCGTCAATTAATTTGTCCAGAAAAAAATAAAATAGTGAAATTTTTTCGTTCGACAATTCAATTAATTTCAATGCTTTTTAAAACTCGAATCGCGAAATCTCGGGAACTATTCGACCAAACTAGTTGAAATTTTTAATGGAACACTATGACACATCAATGTCGCGAATAAAGTTATTGCAATCGTCGAAATAATCATTTGTTGGATAATATTCAATAAATAATCAGTTGCTCTATGAAACCATGTTCTTTTTTTTTCGAGTAGCGAGGAAGTTTTTCGCTATTGGTCTTGCGGCATTCTCATTGTTCCTTAGACTGCAACGTAAATTTTGATGTACTTGGCGTGATAAGTTTAAAACCTGGAAAGTTGTTGCTTTGTAAACAACGGGTTCGTTTACCGCGCACGATGCGTCAAGCGCTTCCGATCCATTCGCGCTACTTTACTGCATTTTATTCTTGCAAGCATAGATTAATGCCCAAATTACTTCAGTGTTTTTGTGATAATCGTGATTGAAGCATACAGTTAGTCTTTTATGCAAGTACGCAATCAAACATAGAGCGCATATGAATGAAAAAATTGCAATACGATTACCGGCTGTAAACAAAAGATTATTTTGGTCACACTCGATCGCGATCGTATAAGGAAAAGTCGAATAATTATTATTGTTTTTATAGACATTTTTTCTAACAACGAAAGAAATACAATGAATAGTATTAACTTGTATTTATTACATCACTAAAATATTAAAAACATCTATCATTTGGGATGTACGGGCGGAAAAAAAATTGCTCGGGCACATTGAAACTGAAAGAGATTATATAGATTTGGTACAAAGTGCTCGCAATTCTCCATTTACTACTGTAGAACAGAAAGACTGCACGGTGAAAGATTTTAAATCTTTAATTTTAAAAAAAATACAAAGTTCCGAAAGGACTTAAGAGCAGTAAAGTAGTTAAAATTCAGTATTTTGCTAATGGTCAAATTAATGTTTTCTACGATTATGATGGCGAACCAATTACCTATAAAATAGAGACGCCAGTGTCATTTGACGATATTGTAAATGCTGCAGAAGCTAAACAAATAGGGATTTCACAAGAAAAAATTAAAGATTTAAATGCACTGCTACGATATTTGACTCCAGGAGGTAGAAATTATTTTACATCATATTTAGATGATATGCATGTTAGAGTAAAGACTGCGAGCAAAACTAATGAAGATAAAAAATCTAACAAGCAGGAATGAAAGTAGAAGAAACAAAAGAATCTGCTCCCTAATGATAGATGTTTTTAATATTTTAGTGATGTAATAATTACAAGTTAATACTATTTATTGTATTTCTTTCGTTAGAAAAAATGTCTATAAAAACAATAATAATTATTCGAGTGTGACCAAAATAATCTTTTATTTACAGCCGGTAATCGTATTGCAATTGTTTCATTCATATGCGCTGTATGTTTGATTGCGTACTTGCATAGAAGAATAACTGTATGCTTCAATCACGATTATCACATAAACACTTAAGTAATTTGGGCATTAATCTATGCTTGCAAGAATAAAACGGAGTAAAGTAGCGCGAATGGATCGGAAGCGCTTGACGCGTCGTGCGCGGTAAACGAACCTTTTGTTTACAAAGCAACAACTTGCCAGGTTTTAAACTTATCACGCCAAGTGATACATCAAAATTTACGTTACAGTCTAAGGAACAATGATATCGCAAAGACAATGCCGCAAGACCAATAGCGAAAAACGTCCTCGCTAGTCGAAAAAAAAAGAACATGGTTTCATAGCGCAACTGATTATTTATTGAATATTATCCAACAAATGATTATTTCGACGATTGCAATAATTATTTATTATTATTTATTCGCGACAGTGAAGTGTCACAGTGTTCCATTAAAAATTTCAACTAGTTTGGTCGAATAGTTCCCGAGATTTCGCGATTCGAGTTTTAAAAAGCATTGAATAATTGAATTGTCGAACGAAAAAATTTCACTATTTTATTTTTTTCTGGATAAATTAATTGACGGATCAAAAAATAGTTCGGGTAAAAAAGATGCGGAAAGTTACACAAGATAGTATTTTTGTTTAATCCATTTTCCGAAAAAAAAATTCCCCAAAATATCGATCGGTGGAATACTTATTTACAGCTTCCCGCGCTCCGTGCGTTATTGCATCCGGGACCTCAATTGCAATTAAAGTAATAACAATTAAATATGTTATATGAGGTTTTCACTATAACTATGTAAAATCAATGCAAATTAGATCATTTTGTTGAACGTATTTAGGCGAATTGAAGTGAAAATTATATTAACTATTGCTAGTGTCTTAGTCTACGTATAGCGAAATGTTTGCACGTTTGTTACGTTTTGTAATATTTCTTATAATATTTGACAGTTCATGACATTGATTGCACGTTTAACGTTTTCTGTCAATCAGAGTGGATCATTTTTAATTTAACACGTCTTAAATCTGCTTGTGGTAATTTGAGCATTAAATTCTGCAAAATCAAAGTATTAGCTATAATGTGTTCGAGAACAATAAAGAATATCCAAAGCTCGAACCTTTCATGACTTAAGTTTTATTATGCGTGTCATTATGGTAATTGTGTCCAAAAGCTTGTCGCACGTATTATTGATGTTTGGCCAACTGTATGAATGGGTTGGTAAAATTTTATGAAATAATTGATACATTGAAAAAAACAGATCACCTTATGGTGATCTAAGCCTCTAGTCTTTGAAACTCTTGAACACTTTTGAGCACTAGATGTTCCTGCCTCACGTGCATCTTGAGAATTATATATAAAGTCGCCAAAGTAACTAAATCACAGGGATATTGTCGAAGAAAGCTTTTTAATCGGAGAAAGTTACGTAAAAAATTACCATTTTTAGAGGAGCTGTCAGGATGATCAATGTCAATGTCAGACGTGTCAATAATAATATATATAATTTATGTAACATACGAAGAATTTGTATGTAAGATTCCTTCTAATATTTTACTGTAACTGTAAAAAAATATTGTTAAATCGAGTAATTATTACAATAATTTCTTTTAGATTGACGTCACGTAAGTCAATATTCGATATGAAAATAAAATAAAAAGCAAATTCTATGATAATAACCCGAAGCGTATATATTTAAAGATATGCCATGCAACTGAACCCTTCTTTTCTGGAAACATTGTTAAAATAAATGATGTAGACTTGCAAGGGGTAATTTGATGCATACGCCGATAAAAAATTGGCTATGAATATAAAGTAATATTCTTTCAAAGTATTTGAAAAAATTATTGTACGCGGTTGAATAAATTTTCTTATCTAACTTCGATGTGGCATAGACGTTTGTAGATAATTGAAAGTAAGTTAACCGCGGTCAGTTACCCGATCACAATTAATGTAAATTGAGCTTTTCATTTGAAAATAAATAATGCACTGGTGTAAAATGAAGATAATATCGAGTTTAAAATATAAAAAAAGTCGGGCGGTTTCAGGAATTGCTAATGTCCAAGTGCAGTCGCTACCTAAAATATATGTGGAATAAAGGCCATTTGCGGTGTTTGAAATTCTGCGAGAGATTTCGTTTTAGATATATGTAAGTAATTGTAGAGTAAGTTTTCAACAAAAGGTTTGCACAATGCTAAATTAGACTAATTTGAATAATTACAACTTTTACTGATTTGCATTAATAATCCTTTCCCTTTTTTATGTCAAGTGCGCCCGTCTAGTATTTTATTCTTATTTTATGAATTTAAGAGTGACAATGGCTATTTTTAAAAATTCTAAATAACCGACATGACAGTAGATCTTCAAACATGATACGGAGCAGGCGAGAATGATGGGTAGTGTCGTAAAAATAGAAAACGCCCGATACTTGTATACCTTTACATGTCAAACGCATGTTACGCCTACTTATTACTCGTTTTGCGTTTATTAAATCTCGTATTCTTTATTTCAAATCTCAACCGTATAGTCGACGAAATATAATTACAGTCTGCATTTCATGCATTAGTTAAGCTTGCGTAGTTTTAATAATGGTGATTAAAATGGTGTCATTGACACGTGACCAGTTCGTTTGACTAGGGATGAACTGGGGTGTTCGTTATATGACGCTACGCGTGCAACTGTTTTTATTCCATTTGTATTTCGCCACAAAAGATTGCATTTATTATAGTGATCGGATTGGTTTGATATGTGACCAGTAAGTTCTAATCTTTTTTCTATTTGAACGCACAATTGATTACTGACAACCATCCTAATCCCACAAATCTGATTGCAATCAACAAAGAAAAGAAAACGGTTGATTATTCTCGGAGCGTAAAAGGATTTCTCGTGCCAAATATCTCTAGATTAAAAATAATAAAGTATAAGAACTTATTACTCAATTTACTTGCAGATATAAACGTATAAATATCAACGTTGCAATATCGTAACTTCAGAAGTAAATTAAACGAAATTAAATTGCACCGTTATTATAAAATGTTACCTTCTTCGTTGATTTAATTGTTTGTTGTTATCTCGACTCATTTTAAGTTATCACAAAATTATAAAGATTAAATAAATACGTGTGCATACATGTCCACGAATTATTACGCAGACAATTCAATTTAATTGGCAATTTTATTGGTTTCCGGATAGTCTACATTTAGTCGCCAGTAATTATTTTTGATGATCGTAGGTGTGCACGCGTCGCAATTAATTGTATTGATCGTATTATATTTGTTAGATATTTATAACTATTCGTGGAAGATAAAATCCTGGAATAGATTTAATGCACGCTTCACGTTATATTGTTCAATATAGAATTCCGCAATAGATATAGATTTCACGGTATTATTATCGTATATAACAATCGAACCGGAGTGTAACATGAAAAGTAATAGATGTCAGAATGGCACGCCCTCTGGTATTAGAAAACCCTCGAATTGACAGTTCATTCTACTCATAATTACCATTAATTTTACGCCTTACGCAATGTCATGTCGACATGTGTGGTGGTTTTGACGTACCCACACTTAGAAACAATCGATAATCATTGTTATTATTTTATTTCGTAGTCCTTTATATCTGGAATTATCCTTCAGATGACTCAGCGAGATTTTTTATAATTTTATTATTTTAATTCCATCAAATTGAAACTTACGTATGCAACATCACATACTTTCCTGCTAATAAATTGCGTTTCGTAACTCAAATTTATTTTACGTGATTTAATACGCATGATTACAAATAGATATTCGATGTAAATAAAAACGGTTATAAACACCTGCTTGATTTTTTAACCATTAGTTGTCTTAATTTAATGATTTATGGAACCACTAGTGAAGGCAACCAACCCCAAACTTGGGTTAACCCGTAGTGTAATTTGAATCATGATGTTGACATTAAGCCCTGCAGTAATCTGTCACAGCACAACGCCAAATACTTTTTTTAACTTTACAAAGAGGGGAGGCGAGTGAAGTGAGATAATGTTACGGATTGACACTGGTTTCAATTCCATTTAGATTATGCGGATCGCAGATTTTCATCTCTTGAATTCCTAAATCCTATGACGAAATTAATTCGATATAGATGCCATTGTTTCTTTTATGTCAACTTTTATTAAACTCCGGCAGGCTTTCTGCGAATATTTGCATATATTTTAAATCATTTCAAAAGGATTATCTCAAAAAAAATATTAACGCATCGACATTGGAACAGCTGATTTGATAGTGATTAAATATTTACTTTCGTCACATAGATAAGTAAACCTAAACAACAATTTTAATAATAATATTTACAATGCGTAACCTACGACAATTTATATTTATATATTAAAATAGAAAGAAATCAGCGATTATATTAAATCTCCTTGGTGCCCCCAAAAATAATAGTTATAAGTACGAGCATTTTTACTAATAACTAATATCGAATATTTGTTTGTCTTTTCATAGCAGCATGACTTTATACGAAAAGGTTTCTATTTTTCTATAAATCTTAAATAGTGAAAAATAAAAGTGCTATAACTAAACTTTAAGATAATAAAAAAATATGTAACATATAACAACAAGAGAAAATCAAATGTATAAGGATGAGTGAAAATTGAAATCCTTGAATATATTGAATTACATAATTGGTGGAACATAGAAATTTTAACCAATAATTTAACCTATTTCGTTTTGCTAGTAATTTATACGGACATTTAAATAGAAGTTTGTTTCAAATTCGGCAGAAAGGCAACGCTTCCCCAGTTTTTGACTTATAAAATTTAGCAATAGATTTAAATATATGTATGTAAGTAAATCTTGCAACGTTTTGACTAACAACTGGAAGCAACTGATGATATCTGCTATTATGTAAGTATCGCTTAATTCTGGAATTCAGTCACTTTTTCAAAAAATTGTTATACAAAATTGGCGATCTCTAGATAATCTTCGAGATGTGCGTCGAGACATGCAGTTCCCAGTAGAATGTTGAAATATAGGACCCTAGACAGTCTTTACTAAACGTTTTCCAAAGCCTGAATATGAACATCAGTTGTCAATCTGTCCATCCTAAAATTTTTTGCGTTGCAACAATAAAGGAAAGTCGGGTTTAAAACCTCCTCAGTACCCAGCGCCCCAAAATTGAGTCCATATGTTGAAAGTGTGTGGGAAATCATAAACCTCTACAAAAGTAGTCCAAAAGGTCATAAAGACGTAAAGCCGATCTAATTAGAAAAAACGTGGAACGCAATTCCATAAAATTCATAATGTGATATTTATTAAATTTTGTTGTAAGTTAAAGTAATTTTGTGGCAAATTGTGTAAAGAAGGTGGCGTATCCAATGCCACAGAAGTGAATCGCATTAATGCTTACATTTTTGCACTTATAGGTCTTCTCTAAAAGTACAGATATTTAGCTCTAAGCTGCTTCAGAATTATAAGAGAACTGTGCAAGAAATATCCAGCAGAAGAAACTTGCGAAATGTGCACCATGCAAATCACCTTGGCCGTAACGTATGTAAGTTATAAACATTTGGCCTAATATTAGTAAAATCGTTCCATTTTGTAAAAATTGTCGAAAATTATCAATAAAAAAAACATAGTATTACATGGAAAGACTCGAAAGTGTGTTTGGAAGATTGACCCCACGAAAGAAGAAATAAGATAAAGAAAAATTGATATATTATCAGAAATAATGAAAGACCTACTAAAAATACAAAAGAAATAAAACAGGATCACACATATTTCCCGTAGGTTCTGATCAAACTCAACCAAGAAAACGAAGAGAAAAGGAAGAAAACAGAAAAATGAGACACGTATTCAAAAACATAATGATATTAATATTGGAGATAAAAGAGGAAATTAAAATCGAGTAAAAGCATGAACTAGAAATACTTCGTCGAAAGAACAGCAGCTATGAAAGTAGGTATATATAAAAAGAGGAACGAAAATACATAAAGTAGAGGACAAGAAAAATACTTAATAACAGTTATGGAGGTACTGTGTGTAGTATTGTGAATTCACGGATATGCCAACATATTATTGTACCCAACAGAATTCGTATTTAATTTCTTCCCCATTAAAGATATAGCAACAAATCTAGCAAATACATGAATGATTTTTATCTCCAATCTTTCCAACCTTAAGCCAAAATATCATTGAAAGTATAAAGCCCTACACTTACAAACGCAATCTCTGATATACGAAAATAACCTTATTAGTCCCATGATGGATCAAAAAGTGGATTTCATTGTCATAGATATCCAGCAATGGATAATGGTCCTCGTCTCGATGATAGCAGAGAATAACCAACAATTCTAAAGAAACGGGACGTGATACCACAAAATACGAGGGGAACTATAAAAACCACTAAATACTAAATCAACCTGGTTATGATAGAAACAATTGACAAGCGTGTGCGATCAATGTCAAATAGTGACAGATCTTTGAAAGGTAAATTTGAATCAAATTCGCCTATTTGTTTTCATTTCGTGAAGTCAACAGTAGTAGACAATGAATGTAGTAAAATTGGAGCATCGAAGTGTGATAAAATTTCTTACGAAAGAACTCAATAATCCGAAAGCAATTCATCATGGATGTCTACCATCTACAGAAACGGTGCCGCGACATATTATGTAATCAAATTTTGGTCTAAACAGTTTTGTTGGGGAAGGGAGTCGATCGAATATGATGTCAGAAGTGGAAGACCTGCAGAAGCGACAAATCCGGAAGTTTGCAAGAAAGTGGAAGCAATGGTTCTCGAGGAACGCCCTTTGAAGGTGTTCACCATCGCTACAGCAGTGGAAATATATGAGTCTAGTGTTATAAACATATTGCGTGAAAAAATGGGCATGAGCAAGGTGTCAGCAAGATGGGTTCCCAGGCTGTTGACTCCTGAACAGAAACTACGAAGTCTCTCGAGATCATTTGGCTACTCTGGAGGCTGATCCTGACATTTTAGCTCGAACTGTAACTGGAGATGAAACTTGGGTACACCACTGGTATCCCGAAACAAAACAAAAATCCATGGAATGGGTGCATAAAGGTTCTCCACCGCCAAAGAAAGCTCGAACTCAGCCTTCTGCAGGAAAACGCATGGCATCAATTTTCTGGGACTAGGAAGGCGTTGAGTACATGCCGAAAGGTACTACAATTAATGTAGAAGTTTACGGTAATACCCTCAAGAAATTGCGTAAAGCCATCGGCAAAAAACGTCGTCGTTTCTCCCAATCGAATGTCTTTCTTCTTCACGACAATCTGTGAAAGTTCGGCTCATTTGGCGGACGGCGACTTCACTGAGCTTGACCATCCACCATATAGCACAGACATGGCACAATCGGACTGTTACTCAATCCCAAAGTTAAAAAAAGAGGAAAGCGTTTTCAGACAGATGCAAGTCATCGAACAATAAATCAAGAAAATTATTTTTTTTCTAGTAGTATGTCCCTTCCGGACAAATGGCGAAAGAGTATTAACGTTGATGGAGATTATATTGAAAAATAAATCGAATGCCTTTTCCTTCTGGGTTAGGTAGATAATTGTTGTAGTCACCTCGTAAGATTACAACGTCAGTCAAAAATTAAAGACACAGTCCTATGAAAATCTTAATTAATTGATTATGGTGTACCTAGGAGACTTATTACTGACTCAGATTATATTTGAAAACTACTACAAAATTAAAAAGACGAATTATTCGAATCCCCTAGAAGATAACATAACCAGGCAAAAGTTAAAGCACACAACTGGGCAGACAGTACAATTGTTTGTTATTTATTTAAAAGTTTCTATCAATCTTTGTATCCCAAATATGGTCCATTTCGACAATTGTTTTGAAAACTTGACATTTTTTGAAAAGTTTTGTTTTTATCATTTTTTCTTGTATTTTATTGCACTGAACAGTTTGGACATTTTTGCAATCCAAAACATGGAAATGGGGGATTTTCCATCCCAAGTTATTCACTAAAGTTCTAGATTTTACCCAAAAATACAATATGCAATTTTTTAATATTTTATTATTATTATTTTAATATGTTGACAAATATTTTATATTTCTGCAATTTTAAACTTATTAATGACCCTCCTTCCATATCTTCGACAAGCTTTAACGTTTTCGTAATTTTGACTAATGCATTGTTTTTATTTCGGAGATTTTATAAATTAATTGTGATCGATATTTCACATTTTCGGAGCTCAAAACAAGTTCTTAACACTAATATTTTTGAGTAAATAAAATATTTTAACCGTTGTGTTTATTTTAGAAACATTTTTGGAAACTTTGTGAGATTTTTGCAACACAGAAAAGTTCATATTTTGTTAATTTTGATACCCGGGCCCCCCGTTTTTGACATTAATTTTGTCAATTAATGATTATTTTCTATTTCAAACAATTTTTGTCAATTTTCGTCTTGTTAATGAACGAACCCATGTCTTTGGCGAATTTTACGTTTTTTAATATTGTTGGCAATTTTGATAACTATGTTGTAGTTCCGCCAATTTGTCGAGTTTTGTCATTTTTGCTGCTCAATATATTAGCCACACATTTTTGGGATAATTATTAGATTGTTTTTATACCTTTTGGCAAATCTTCTTAAATTATTAAACTTAAACAAAATATTTTTGTTTGATTTTTACTTTTTTTTGCAATTATGTTTCGCCGATTTACGATATTAAATGGACGTTTTTGTTTTTTACAATTTTGACAGCTATTTATAATAATTTATATATAATTATATTTTATTGTTATACACTTTTACCATTTCAATGAATTCGTTGGGCGGACCCAACCCAATAATTTTCGTGTTTATATAAGAAGTGATGATCTGTGTTTCATTGCATGTGCCTTATGTGACATTCCTTGATAAATTTAATGAATTTATTTTGGATTGAAATTTTGATTCGTTTTACTAATTGTTGGCTTAGCTCAGCATGAATTTGAATAAATTCGCGATTGTTACATTTTTACAGAATCAAAATTGAATTTAAATTGCACAGCAGCAAATATTGAAATCTCCACATGGCCATGCTTGTAAAACTCCTCCATAAATGGTTGCTAAGAAGAAACCTAAGCATAGAGAATAACAATCTAAGAGCATATCATCAATTTAAATTCAAAGATTATAGCAGAAAACTAGTAAAAAATTGAATGGATGTAGCTTAGCGATCCCAAACAAGAGAAGGTGATGGGAAATGGGCCAGAAATAATGAACAAGCGATTATTTAGAAACAACATGAAAATAATAATCCGGAGGAATCTGAGGAATGCGACTTAATAATTGAAAAACTCAATAGGAAAACTTGCCAACCTGATTAATGTCTCTTCCAGAGGTTAAGAAAAATAGTAAGTCTTAATGATTTCTAAACATCTTCACCGGATTTTTTCTGTTATGAGTAGAACACCAACATAATAGAAGTAAATAGAAGAAGAGTAAGAGGGTGTTGCACAAAGATTCTTTTACTGGAAACAATTCTCAAAAATTCTTAACTTAAATGCAACAGATTGAAGGACTACGGTCTCTGTTGGCACAATAGCACAGTTTGAAAATCCTGATGTATTAGTACTAGGCAGAAGCATCGATGTTGCAAGTAGATATTAACCTGAACCTGATTAACAAGTGGACAAAGATATTTTGAAAATTATGAAATGAGAATAGGGCGAATAAATCTAACGGGAAAACTGAATAAACTTAGTCTACCAAGTTCGACGCAAATTTGCTGAGCTGTATACAATTTTTTCATCTACGTCCGAGCTCTTCACATTTCGTTTTAATATGAGGTCGCATATTAAAACGAAATGTGAAGAGCTCGGACGTAGGTGAAAAAAATGTATACAGCTCTGGGGTTGTTCCAAATATCGCTCACTGTCCAGATAAAGGTGTTGAAGTAGATGATAGATGCATACATAAGAAACAGTGACCAATGAATCAAGAGATTTGTTGAAGAACATGAAGCCTTCTTCATTATGCGGATGCTAAAGCTACTAAGCTTTTGGAGAAAACTGAACTAGTGAGAAAGCAAAAAGATGTAATCTTTTTCGGCTGGTGGAAGTGTCAGTGAAAAATTATTGTTGACTAGTTCCAGTACCATGGAAGACTGTAGTGCAGGTAATGAATAAAAAAAAAAACAAAAAATATTAAATGGTTCAGTGCACGTTGACATATTTTGAGTGAATCCTAACAACAATGTATAAAATACCTCTTGTCAGGTTTCAATCAAAAGGTGCTTTAAGAAGGGACACATACAATGAAATTATGAAAAAATATTATCTAAAAATAGGTAATAGGGAACAAATCGTGGTTCGAAATAAATTGAAAATATAATGACTTACAAGTATAATTATAACGTTCCGGAATATTAAATCCCAAAGAATTGATTTTTACATCAATCTCAATTAACTGTCATGGAAATTGATTTAATTAACGCTGCGAAAATCAATATCACATTTTCCGCACTTTATCCGCGAAAACATAATGACAAAAATGATTCGTCCATCTGTTTTTGATTTTTTCGATGAATGCACGAAAATAGGAAACACAATCACTATAGTAAATTAATTCCTCTCACCCTAGAAGATTGCCGAAAAAACATCGAATGAGAAAATAAAAAGATTAAAAAGATGAGTAACTTCACTTGTTCGGATGTCAGCAGCCCCTGTTGGGCACGTGTCAAGAGCAGGCATTTATTATTATAGAGGGATTTGTTATTTTGTGAGACAATCATGCTCTGTTTATTTTTATATAACATCTTGTTTCGTGGCATAAAAACTTTTGATATTACAATAATAATAAATTGAAACGTTAAATAAATATTAACGTGGAGCTTAAAATGTTTCAGTATTTGTATTTTAAAATTAATCGAGTTGATCTAGTGACGATAATGCAATTATATTAACTTGCATCAATTAATTACCATAAGTCACTTATGTTGTGCAAGAAAAATTAAGAATTGATTTTTCCGATATGAATTTTATGTAATTTTCTGCGAATAGATTTAATTAGAAAAAAGAAGTATTCAAGTTGAAACAGAAAAAGGTTAAAACATTAGCTAGCAAGGGAAATGTGTTCAATTATAAATAATTATCGGTGTTAAACGAGTTGTTTGACCAATTTTCATTTAAATGAATTCAATTGTGTTCTTAATGAACTAGAAAACGTTTGTGTATAAAGTAATTCACATTTTCAACACACTTAAACAATGTTTAGTCAGTGCAAACATTTCAAGTATTTTACTTGCCTGTGTCTAATTGTGTTTCAACACCAACGCTCATATTTACATATCTATCAAATACAGAACCATCAAAGGGTTATCATAGTAAGCAAGAATAATTAAATGATTGAAGCGGGTATTTTGTATCAGTCAGCTACACACTATTTGCTAATTGCCAACAATTAATTACGCTTATTGTGTGACGACACCGTCCAAACTATTGTTCTCATTGTTAATATGCATATGTAAATATGACATATCTATACTTAAATATTCTGAATCACACCATCCATGCAATTTTACTTTATTTAAAATAATTTCATTTGTTTACATTAGTTATGAACGTCGTTTCATTTCACAAATAATTAGTTTTTAGCTGCTTATATAATTAATTTTATACATTATAAATTATTTAATCAATTGCTTATTTAATTTTTGCACCGTTTTTATCGTAAATTCACTTAGTTGTAAATTGAACGTGTAGTTGTCAAACGAGTATATAGTCCTTTATGCCATCTTTCTAAAACTGAAATCAATTCATCATTTTTTAATCAATATGATGTTATTAAGGCTGTAACATGACACGAGTTAGTCGTAATTTTTAAGTAATTTTAATTAATAACCATGAATAAGCATTTCTTATTGAAGAACTTTTGTCGAACGAAAAATCTGTAAAATTATTAGTCAACGCGTAATTATAAATTTGCATTCGTACCTAATTGTCTATTGTTCTCACAATATAAGTGACCAATTTAAACATAATCTATACCGTTCCATAGTTTTTTTATTGCGTTTTACCAAGATGTAAATTTTAAAGCAAAAATAATTTAAGAAAATTATTCAAAATTATTTACTGTTTCCCAATTTGTTTTAGGATAATTGGTCGTATTTTTGTAATAATTTTACATCTTGGCAAAGTGAAATAATTCTCAAATCAATGGACATTTAGATGTTAATTAAAATTAAAGAAATATAAACTTCTATATGTGACCTTTCTGTAATTGAAACGCCATTTCGTAGATTTTTAATTAATACAGTATTTAACCAATTAATTGAAATTTTTGAATAAATTTAATTAATAATCATTTTACAGCAATTAAAACTAGTCTATAAAGACTAACCATTAATTTTAATTTCGTAAATCTTAAACTAAGTACTCATCTACTAGAGTTCGTCCACTGACGCCTTCTAGGTTTCTTCTGAACTATTTACACTTTACTTCACTCGCGCACTGCTCTGCTTTTACTCAAACCACTACACAAGGTCAGCAGGTTTTTTCCTCTTTAGTCTTCGGACATGGTGTTGGTTGTCCAATAGTTGTAGAATTTCTGGATTGAGATGAAGATGGAGTCTATCGTCATGCTTTCCAGCAAACCTTTTTATCTCTTCCTAGACAGTTGGGATCTGGAGATCTATGTGGATGTCAGAGTTGCGTACATACCAAGGGGCGTCCACTATGTTACGCACCACTTTATTCTGGAATGTTTGTATACACTTAACATTAAAGTCACTGGCACAGCCCCAAAGCTGAATACCGTATAACTGATTTTAAAATCTGGTTGTAGATTAATACTTTGTTGGAGATTGAGAGTTTTGAGTTTCTTCCAATCAACCAATAGTGCTGTTTGTATTTTAGGTTTAGTTCAGTTCTTTTCTTCTTTACATGCGCCTTCCATCTAAGTTTGACGTCTAGATTCATGCCGAGGTATTTTGCATTAGTCGAGTGTGGTATAGTTGTTCCATTAATATCTATCCGATCTGGATCTGCTATTTTCTTGTTAGTGTAGTTTACCTGTACAGATTTAAGCTCATTAAGTTTGATCCTCCATTGTCTGGTCCACTCAACTATCACATTGCTTGCTGTCTGGAGCTTACTAACAAATCTTTCCTGGTTTTGATCCACTGCGAGAAGAGCAGTATCATCAGCGAATGTGGCAATGACTGCTTCTTCTAACATTGGTAAGTCGCTAGTATATAGTAGGTATAAAATGGGCCCAAGCACACTGTATTATGGCTGTTGGGCTTTCTTTGGATTCAGGTTGGTTTTTATCTCATCTGCTACTGCTTTGGGAGTAACCGGTGTGATATTTTCATTATTTGATTTTCGATGTTAGTGATATCTTGGTTTACTTGACTTGGGTTGGGGGTAAATATCTCAGCCAAGTGTTCTGCAAACAGCTCTGGTTTTTGCTTATTGTCTCTGGCCCACGATCCATTGCTGTTTGTGATCGGCGGAATAGCCTTCATCGGTCTTTTAATCTTCTTGATTGTCTTCCACAACGAGTAGTCAGTTTCCTCGTTTGCTGATAACTCTTGTAGGTAGGCGCATATAGATTCTTCTTTAAGTTTTCGTATTTCTCTTTTAAGCTGCTGAGACTTGTTATTAAGAATGGTTTTATCTGCGGGATCACTCTACTGTTGCCATCTTCTTCTAGCTCTTCGTTTTTCCTTGACCAGTTCTCTGATCTCAGTTGGATAATTTACACTTTCGGTTATATTTGTTATTTCGTTGGTATTGTTGTATGCCGTTGTTTGGATAAGGCTGGTGCATTTTTTAGCTTCTTCTTCTAGTTGATGAGTGGTTCTCAGATTTACGTTCAGGTTGATGTTGTTCTGAAGGTCAATCTGAAAGCTTTCCCAATCAATAGTTTTATTTGTGAGAGTAGCACTAGCTGTTCTTTTTATTATCTTTTCGCTTAGTGTTAATATAATCGCCGAATGATCGGAATCCATATCAAAGTTTTCTTCTATTTCTATGAAGTTGGGCGATACCTTTACTGGTGATGAAGAAGTCTAGTAAATTTGGGAATTCGGTATCAGTAGCCCAATAGGTCGGTTTTCCTGTTGAGTGGTGGTTGCAATTCAACTCTTGAATTGCTTTCCTTAATTCTTTTCCTTTGGTGGTGCTAAGTCTGGAGCCCCAATCTGCATGTTTAGAGTTGAAGTCTCCTCCAACAATGAATCTCTCTCCTAAGTGTCTCAGAAGGGTAAGATACTCGTCCTTTTTGAGGTTATATCGCAGTGGGCAGTATATAGCGCCAATTTTCATTGTTTGTTCTGTTGACTTGATTCCCACCACGGTGAGTTGAATATCTTCTCTTTGTAATTGGCATTCTTCAAAGTGATTGAGTGATCCTTTTATTAGGATTGCACTACCACTCCTGGCTTGGTTATCCGGGTATATGGTATGATATGTTTTGTATCCTCTTATTTTGAGGTATGATTTGTCATATGTGTCGCTGATATGAGATTTTGAGTATTTTGATCAATTTTAATCTATTAATTATCTATTACAATGACAACAGTACAGTTTTATTTTGTAGGTTGGCATTACCAATATTTTGATGTGTTTGCTGCATGCATCCTTGTGTGTTGCCGCCTTTGATGCCGCATCAAAACATGCTGCAACTTTGATGCATCAACTAAATGCATAGTGTGGCCACCGCTTTACAAAGATATATATTTTTAAACAAAAATAATTTAAGAAATCTTTAAAAGTAGGTAAATATTTACTACAATTATTTTCCTAAATTAGTTAAAAACTGACGGAATTTTTGCAATAAAATTTATGACTTGAAAAAATGGCAAATTTCCATAATAAATTTACATATGAATGTAAAGTTTAAATTACAAGTTAAATGGATATTTTCGAGATTTATTCTGATGGCGGAAGATTCCTTTGTCTACTTCAGGCCAATTTCTTTGTCTCCATCCATGATTTTCATCTTTAAGATCCTCGCACGTTTTTCTCAAAATTCTTTGAATGATTTTGGCCCCATGTTTTGATTTCAAATGAATATTTCTAATCCAAAATTTTAGTAAAGGACTGTTCCAAGTATTTAAATATACTAAATGTATAAATATCAATATTATCCATGTAAATGGTATCGGTCTTAAATTTGTCTTAAAACCCAGAAATAATTCCCTTTGGGCTGCCTTTATTGTTTCCTGATTATATCAAGCGAATTTTTCAAATCTTCTTTATGTAACCAAAATATTTGAATATCAATGTTGCTCTTTCATGAAAAGTAATGATGTATTCTTTCACAATTTGTGTTTTCAATTGAATTCAAAACCTAGATCTAACATATTGTTATATTCAAACTGCATTTTTTATTTCTCAATTTTTATTTGGAACGTGAACTCGATTTTAAGGAGACATGTAGGAAATATTTCTATATCAAAAAATATATTTTTTTACCATTACCATTTCCATTTTTATTTAGCCACGTGACTACTACAAACAAAAAATATTTACTTTGAAGGCGTAGAATTCACCGAAGGAAATAATGCACGTGGATTATTAGATTGCAAATTCGGATAAATATATTATTCGACGAATATTGATAATTTTTAATATCAAAATACGTGAAACACAAACAACTATTGACTAAACGACAGATATAAAATGACATAATCATTATGTCATGAAAATGTACGAACAATGAAACGAATAACATTATGACAACAGTAAAATGTCAGTAATAAGTTATACAAACTAAGGTACCGATCCAGTACATTATCGTCATTAACTACTTTTGATAACCTATCTAAAAATTGTGTCTCGCCAGCAAAATAAATAAATTCAGTTAAATATCCGTTTTATTTACGACAAATTTTGTTCCTATCTACGGACTCATAGTTGCACAGTATTTTACGCGAAAGGCCAATAATCTATTGCAAACAGTTGCACATTGTATCAGTGCATAATGTAACTGAAACTTACACTAAACTTAAACTATAAAAGTGAGTTGCCGCGGCTTCTAATTTAAAATAAGCCATCCAAATTATAATTCTTAGTTTCCTAATCGATAATCTAATAACCTGTGTTTGACATTTTTAATAACCGTTTAAATTATTTGAAATGTGCCAGGAGTACGACAATTTTATTACAACTGGGATTTGTTCACAAATGGGAAAAGCTGATTTAGTTTGTCGGTTATTAATTCAAAATTTAATTAACCAATTAAAGTTTTAGTAGGCAATGGATATAATGTATTTTGTTGGTTATATTCGTTGACAAAACTAATTCATTGCTTATACCACTAAATTTGAATTTTACATTACCGGTATTCGGATACCGAATAAAGTTCCTTTAAAGGTAAAAAAATTGAGAAGGCTGCAAATATTCATAAACAAAAGTCTTCTAGACTCAGGAATAAACAATTATGGAAGGATGTGACCAGAAATGATTGTTAGGATTAATCCAGGTTGGTTTAGCAATACTCCTGAGGCGAAAGTACTCTAAACGCCAGTTGGAATATTTTCTTCATTTTTTCGATTATGTGATATTAGATCACATTTTTGAACACAGTAATTTATATTCTATACAACAAAATATTCAATTTGAATTGAACTAAAATTGAACAATTGAACTGTAACTTACAGCTATGGAGCAATAGGTGGCAGACATGGTAAGATCTATAAAAGCAAAAGAAACTAAAGACATATATCAAATGTCACCTAATTTTATTTAAAAAAATCCCATCACCTACATATTGATTAAATCTTTCGAAGAAGGCGTGTTCCCACAGGAATTAAAGGAGAGTAAGATTATACACATTTACGATTACGGCCCAATAAAAACGACCACCATTTTGACATTCTATGTCATTTTCCTAAATTTTGGTAAATCAGGCTTTTAAATGAAAGATGAAAGATATTTATGTAGGTATAGTTGAACCAGAAATATACATATATATATATATATATATATATATATATATATATATATATATATATATATATATATATATATATATATAACTTGTGAGAACGTAGCGATCGTACAATTAGATAATTTAATAAAATTCTTGGGGATGACGATCAACAGGCTTCCACTTATTAAAAGAAACTCATTTGTTTTAATTCAATATTTCGCAATGTTATTTATTGCTTCTTCAGGAATAACTAGAATAACAGTGACATCTGACATACATGTAACAATTAAAAAAGATACTTACAACTAGAGGAATAAAACAAGGTCGAAAACAAATTATAAAGATAAGGTGCTAAGGCTCTGAATATTAATGGAAATAAATGTAAATTTTGATGGTAAATGACAATTTTTAAAAATTTCGACGTGAACGATGTCTAAATATGAAAACTGAAACCTTAGAAACGAGTACAACGTAAAAATGTTACTGTTCGTATTGTATAACGAACTCGCTAAATAAATTAAATTCATAACTTAATCAAAAACTATAAGAAAACCAACTAAATAGACTACAAATAACTACAAACTCAAAATGTAAGAATAAATGGTATTTAATGATATTCAAAAACTTAGTACCATTTATTCTTACATTTTGAGTTTGTAGTTATTTGTAGTCTATTTAGTTGGTTTTCTTATAGTTTTTGATTAAGTTATGAATTTAATTTATTTAGCGAGTTCGTTATACAATACGAACAGTAACATTTTTACGTTGTACTCGTTTCTAAGGTTTCAGTTTTCATATTTAGACATCGTTCACGTCGAAATTTTTAAAAATTGTCATTTACCATCAAAATTTACATTTATTTCCATTAATATTCAGAGCCTTAGCACCTTATCTTTATAATTTGTTTTCGACCTTGTTTTATTCCTCTAGTTGTAAGTATCTTTTTTAATTGTTACATGTATGTCAGATGTCACTGTTATTCTAGTTATTCCTGAAGAAGCAATAAATAACATTGCGAAATATTGAATTAAAACAAATGAGTTTCTTTTAATAAGTGGAAGCCTGTTGATCGTCATCCCCAAGAATTTTATTAAATTATATATATATATATATATATATATATATATATATATATATATATTACGTTCATTACCGAAACCAAATAAACTGACAGTTTCTGATGTTATACGTAATCCATATTTGAATGCGATAGACTCTTTCACCGCTCATACTGAATTACCTTATCCATCAATCCATTCAACTACCTCACATTAAATTCTAATTTTATAATTTTTATAATTTTCCTTGTTCATTTCTCATTCTTTTGGTATAATCTGGTGTGGTTTATCCGTCATCTTTTCGACTTTCTGCTGTCGCCAAAATATTTGTTTATCTAGTTTAAATGCTGTTAACGATTTTTATATGGTGTTTAAGGATTTAATTGTGTTTTAATCTTAGTGTACAGTCAATCAAACGTACATGATACGAACTAAATAAAAAAACTCGTGCATGCAAAATTTCCAAGCAGTCAAGAGAAGGGAATCTTTATTTATTTAGCGTAGTTCTTTGTTTTGCGCAGTTTACCGTTTTTTACTCTAAATTACTATCATTGGTTGTCCGATAACAAACATGTATAATACAATGACGGCATAGGTTCAGCAAAAATATCCATGACAATCGAACTAGGTAAAAAACTCGTATGTGCGAAATTTCGATATCATTCCAGCCGAGAGTTTTAGCTATCCTTATTCATTTGCGTAGTTCCTTGTCTATCGTTAAACGACGTTGCGCAGTATTGCCGTTTTTTACTCTAAATTACTATCAGTGGTTACCCTTCCGACAAAAAACATGCTTTCGACAATACACACAAAAGCCGGAATTTCGACCTTAAAGCAAAGTAAAATAATACCATGCACGGCATAGGTCGAGCAAAAGTATCCATCCAATGATTATCATTGCGGACGTGCACGTTAAAGTGGGATTGATAATAAAATGGTGTGCCAACATACCTTTAGCGAATGTTGATACACATTTTAAAGTTTGGCCTACGATTTATTCGAACTGTGACATTAGTTCGCCACGTCGGTGTCTGTAGTTGTTCCAATTATTGGACAACTTTTTTAGCCACAAAATATTTGTTAAAATATTTTCTATAGTACAATGGCATCAAATAAATTTCGGACATAAATTTCCTGTCATTTTAAAAATTAAATGTGGTTTAGGCTTTAATGTCATAATTTAATATGTATGTTTTAGAAAGAAGATAATAAACCTCGAATGAAGAATTGGAAAACTAAACATGCTTTCCTCAACAAAAATAACAACTAAAATTTAGGAAAAGATTAATTCTTATTTCTACATAAATTATATATATTCAATATTTTTGACTTCTACATTAAAAATAAAAATAAAATCAATATTTCGTCATAGCCCCATTTGCTGCTATCATATTTTCCAACCTTCTAGGTATTGAGAGATATATATTTCGGAAATAGTCCTGAGGTATTGTACGCCAGTCTTCTATAATTGCAGTCAACAGCTCCTTCATATTGTGAAAAATTACCCTTCTGCTTTGTAATTTCTTTTGCAACAGTCCCCACAGATTCTCAATAGGATTGATATCCGGGCTTCTACTAGGCCAATCTAGAACATTTATGTTTTGGGCCTGGAGCCACTCAACAGTTCTTCGTGCCGTATGTACGGTACAATTATCATGTTGGAAAATAAAATTGTCATTACGATATACTCCTCTTACCGATGCAAGCATGATGTGCATCAGGATCCTAACATAAACATCACTGTTTAAACGATTTTCAACGTTTACTGTTACACCAGGACTAACCGCAGAAATCCAGCCCCATAAATTAACTGAAAATCTTCCGCTTCGTTCTGTACTTGGGATGTATCTTTCATGATATCGAGAATTTCTGGGTCTATACACCCTGATGTGGCCATTGTGAGAAGATTGAAATACCTTCTCATCTGAAAATACAACTCGTCTCCAGAAGTCATCGTCACGAGCCAAATGCTCCAAAGCAAATGCTACACGCGCTTCCTTATGTTGAGGTGTTAATCAAATTTTTTTTGCGGCAGCATAGTTTTTTACATTACTAACCCTTATACGATCCCGCGCAGTCGAAATTGAACCAGGAAAGTTACTAATTATTCTTGCGTTAACGGCATTCTTGAAAGGGTGATTCAATAACACATCAACCAAGGCTTTCCGACGTTCTATTATTTGAGTTTGTCTCCATTTCTGTATAATGCAGTGAATAGTGTTTTTGGGTATACCTAACATTTCTTGAATCTGCCTGCATGATCTACCGGTCTGCATGAGAGCTATTACTCTAGATTTGTTAAATTCAGATACTGATGGCATGTTCAGATTTAATCAGTTAATCTGACATTACTTTTGAAGTATTGAGAAAATAATTTCAATATGCCAGAAATTATTATTACATTAAAGCCTAAACCACATTTTATTTTAAAAAATGAAATTTGATGTCCGAAATTTATTTGTGGCTATTGTACGATTACGGCCAAATAAAAACGACCACCATTTTGACATTCTATGTCATTTTCATAAATTTTGGTAAATCAGGCTTTTAAATGAAATGATATTTATGTAGGTATAGTTGAACCAGAAAAATATCGTTTTTACGTCGTAATCCGGTATTTATAAACCGATTATGTCAATATGGACAAAATTATAAATTTATTAAAATTAATATTTCAACGATCTCCCATTGTTTTCAAGAATGGAGTTCAGTCTTCTGGGTAAGGAAGCTACTAAATTATGGGCATAATCCGGAGTGAAACTGTGCCACACCTCATGGATCGTATCCCACAAGTCCTCAGCATTTCTTGGGTGAAAATCATTGTTTCTGTTAATTGTTTTCACCATTCTACCCCAAACATTTTCTATGGGGTTTAAATCGACGCTACGTGCTGGCCAAGGAAAAACTGTAACGTCATGTTGCTGTAACCATCCTGTTACTATTCGAGCAGCATGGACACGGCAGTTATCATGTTGACACATAAAATTATTTTCCGGAAATACGGCATTTACTGATGGTAACATGATGTTTTCCAGAATGTCTATATAGGCCAATGCATTAAATCTGAACCGTCCACTATTTCTCACACCTTGTGTGTATCGTTCATCATAACGAGTGTTCGGTGGTCTGTAGACTCTAATTCGACCGTTGTAACAGGACTGAAAAACCTTTTCGTCAGTAAATACTACGTTTCCCCAAAAATTTATATGGTGCATGTAATGTTGTAACGTAAACCCAATTCTTTCTTCTTTATTTCTTTGGCTTAAAAAAGGTTTTTTAGCTGCTGGACGATTTCTAAGGTCGGATGGATATAGTTTTTACCCGACGCCGTACCGTTCTGACGGATCCTGGAAAATTTATCATATGCCGTGCTTCTATCGCAGTTTCAAAAGGATGATTTTCCAAAAAGTTTACCAGGTTGTAATCCTCTTCCTCTGCAGAGACTTTTGGCCGACCAGTCCCTACTTGTCTTTCTAATGAATGTCTCTGATTCCACTTGACTTTTACATCGTGGATAGTGCTTTTAGACACTTGAAAACGGTCCCCCACCTTTCTTTCTGACCAGCCCTCTCCCAATAATGTAATTATACTGCTTTTTTGGGCAATACTTAAATGAGGCATTTCGATTACTTGACAGTATACCTTGATAATTTGAGTTCTTAATATGTCATTTTTCATTTTTATGTTTCTTAGGTGATTTAATACCAATTCACAATAGAGTGAAGTACTGCCCGGTTTTATTTGGCCGTAACTGTACAAAAAAGGCGACGTAAATCAAGTAATTATCGACCCATCTCTATTCTACCAGCGCTGTCAAAACTTTTTGAGCAAGCAATTAAAAAAAGGCTGATCCACTACTTTGAAAAGGCCAATCTTCTAGCAAATCATCAACATGGATACCGTGAAAATAAATCGACAACAATAGCCCTTGTGGAAATGTTTGAATAAATCATTGAAGCACATGACAACAACGAAGCTATTGAAATAATATCATGCGATCTCAGTAAAGCTTTTGAATCGGTCCCCCACAACATTCTCCTATCCAAACTGTCACACTATGGAATAAGAGGTTAACCGTACAACATCATCAAATCGTACCTATCAAATAGAAAGCAACAAGTGTATTGGGACAACAAGTTATCAAGGGAATCTCTAGTTGAATTTGGCGTGCCACAAGGCTCTGTATTGGGTCCCATTCTCTTCATTATATATGGTAATGATCTAAATATAAATAGGGAAGATGTTAAAACATATCTGTATGTTGACGATATCTCATACACACTAAAAAACAAACATGTTGAAGAACTGAAAAGAACAGAGGAGCAAATAAACTAAAGATCAATGAGGAAAAAACGCAGACCCTGCTGTTCAGAAAAGGCAACTAAGCCATCAACAAATTCTGGGGATACAAATAGACACCAAATGTACTTGGACTAAACATATCGAAGAAACAAGCAATAAATTAGCTTCAAATATCTCTACGATAAGGCGAATCTTCTTCTTCTTGCTGTCTTACGGTATCCTCCTGTGGGGATCAGCAAGTGCAGGAGTGGAACTCTGAACCTAGACAGCTGTAGAGAATATTTCAAGCAAGAAGTTCGACTTCTTGTCTGTGTACAACGTAAGGAGTTAGCATTATCCTTTTATTCACACAAGTCGAAAATTTCATTCGACTCGTTTCCTTCCTTTCAAATCATGTATCCGTCCTCAAACATAGTAAATGGCTAAACAAGTTAAAAGTCAAAAATGAGTGTATTTGTTAGGCAAGTCAATTTTGCATATTTTGAAGTAAAACTTGGTGATCAAGATAAGATAAGATCCTTAGCTATACATCCTGTGCCTCATTCAGATGAAATCCTAGTGCCAATTTTTATTGAAAATAGAAAAATTGGAGTCTTGTAAAGAACTAAGTGATAGCAACGATAAAGATTTTGAAATTGAGGAAAACTCGTTGAGGATTTGATAAGTATGAGTTGAATGATTGGGGGTTATTTTAGAAGCATATAGATCTCATAACATCTGACCCCTGAACGAGAATAGCTTGCTTGAAAAAGAGCAAATGTATACTTTCGAACAAGAGAAAGTACATTTCTGCAGTAGTTTCGAAGTGTTGATGGTTTTGTGTATTGGCAGAACATGCATGGTCTAATGGAGGTTTTGGGAATTCCAACATATAACAAAACTGAATATCGATTGTTCACCGACAGCTCGAAATGGAACTCCTCCACAATAGCAATTTATTTGGCGCAGGCGCGGATACAGGGAGGAGGCAATGGGGACGACGCACTTTATTTTGACCAAATTAAAAATTTTACGTACTACCTGTGCACAAGAATCATTATTAACTCATCACTACCAAAGAAGATTACATCAATCGATCAAGTGTATTTTATTCGAAATTACTGATGAAAATAATTTCGCGATGTTTGGTCGAACGATAAAAAAAATCGAGCTTCAGGCCTCTCGCACTTCACGCAACAAACGAATCATGGAACGAAAAATAGTAGTAGTCCAATGACCAATTCCCTACTAGGACGCCGAGAAAAAAATATTCCGTATGTATTTTGTTTTCTGTAGGTACCTGTAGGTTGAGTAGGTTACGAGTAGTATCTGGCAGGGATGTGGGGATTCCCCACTGTGGAACGCATTCACCCGCGCACTGTATTGAACGAGACACGTTTTGACTTGCGCTAACAGGCAACACGTAACGTCCAATAAGCGACCAGTTTCAGCTTGTGCTGTAACCCTTGGGTCTGAATTAGATAACAGTAATAAAGTGGTGGTTCCTGTTCCTAATGCTTCTGTCCGCGCTCCCCAGTCTACTTTGTTTACAGCAGTGATAGCTCAAGTTATGAAGTGGTTCCTATTTCTTCCCGGGTTCCCGAGTCTACAGTGTGTAATAGGTCAGATGTCCCCTATGATATCAACAACTTTTTAGATAAGCCTGTAGATAACTATACAAAATATCAGTTCCTGTCAAACTCCTGGCAGCCAAAAAATGATTACAAGTTACAAGTAAGGAGGTGAAGCGATATTTTGGGCATAAGTATTTCAGCAAATACCCTTGGCTTAAATTTTCACATGCCACACAAGGTTTAGTTTGTAAATATTGCCCTTTTTCACAACTGGTGATATTGGTGGATGTCAAAAAATTGGAAAAGCTTGTGACAGAACCGTTAATAAACTTTAAGCATATTGGCGAACAAAATGGGGATTTGGAGACACATGCTAATAATATGTATCATAAACGAGCTGTAGAACAAGGGACGCCATTCCTTCATACCTTCAATAAGCCTAATTTGGAAGTTCGCACACCTTCTACATCAACCGGGTCTAAAAAAAAAACAGGGAACGACTTCGTCCAATAGTTGAAATTATAATCTTTCGAAAAAATTTAGCATTCCGTGGGCACAGAGATGATGGACCGATACTTCATAGCACTGATGTTTCCATCGTATCTGACGTGACTGTGAACGAAGGGAAACATTTATAGTCAGATTCTTCTAATACTAGATATATAAGCAACGCTTATTTCATGTTGCAGGAAATACATATCTGAGCAAATTTTGAATAATGTGCTGTCATCACGATGCTATTTAATACTTTTTGACGAGAAAACAGATGTATCTCACCTGTCCCAGCTGAACGTTACTTCAAGATACGTGCATGGTGGTAATATTCGTGGGGATGTCGTCATTTTTGTGGTTCATGCTAAACAGGGAAATGGCTACGAATCTGATGAAGAGGATTGGAGAGAAACCAGAAAACTACTAACTGCCGACAATAAATTGGACGGAACCTCCATACTTAGGGAGTTGTCTCTAACTGGCAAAGAACTTGGGCAAATTGTCCTATCCCAGCTGAGAAAAGGTTGAAACTTCCACTGGAACGGTGTTTTGAGATAGGAACAGACGGTTATGCCGTTGTGCTTTCTGAAGTTCGAGGTGCCTCCACGGAAATTCAGAAAGAAGCCAAAACGCTGTCAAGACACCATGCTATAGCCACAAGCTGAATAACTCTATTTTACATAGCTCAAAATTGTCTACTATAAGGGATGCTGTTGCAGTTATGAAAGAAGTAATTGCTTTCTTTAAATCACATCTGCAACGAAAAACTGTCCTCATGAGCACTTTGTGAGCTTTGTGAGACACGATGTGTAGAGCGGCATGAAGGTGTACTCCAATTTTCTGTTGACCTCGAAAGATTGTGGAGACGTTAGAAAGATTTCAGAGTTCCGTTACCTATAATGACTTGCACAGCTGGCAAGGCTGCTTCACTGGTGACAACTTTATGCAACACACAATTCGTGGTATCAGTATTGTGTTTAAGTGATGGATTATCTTTAACGCAGTCTCCGAGTAAATTATTACAGAAGACGGCGATCTTAATAGCTGTTCTATGCAAGTTAATAACACAATTTCTATCCTTACCAGTCGACTGGAAAATTTGGGTGCTAGTTTTAACAACGTATGGCAGCGTACAAAAACTCTAGCCGACCAATTCATCTGAGGAATACTACAGAGTTTCAATCTATACTAGAATTTGTTCTCGCAGATCTGCGAGAAAGATTCTCAGCTGAAACCTTGGACGTCTTTCAGCCATCAGTTTTCATTCCAGAAAATGTTATTAAAAGATCTCCTGGTGAAAATGAGCAAAGTATATAGTCTCTCCTCGACCGCTTCGGATTACTTCTTGACGTCGATAAAAGCACTGCTTCTAACTGCTCTGGATATATTGGCTAGGTGCGATAAGGATGCATTTCCTATAATACATGAATTTTTACTAGTCCTTGCAACGCTTCCAGTGACAAACGCATCTGCTGAGAGGTCCTTCTCGTCGTTACGGTACCTTAAAACATATTTAAGAGAAACAATGATTGAAAACCGCCTTCTTGGTCTTGCCCTTATGCACATCCATAGGCATATTCATACTGACATCGAGAAAGTGATAACAAGATTTGCAAAAGAGGTTAGAATTTAATATTTAAAAACCATATTATGTTCCTACTTACTTTAAATTAAATTAAATTTCTCTATACCTGTGCGTTTTTACTTAATTTTTCAACAGAAAGAGAACCTTATTCAAATTTATTACATGGAGAACAAACTAAAATGTTATCATTTTTTTTTATTTAAAACGAATTTTCTGGAATATAGCTAAAATCACATAAAAATGCCTCCCAAATCCTGAATCCGCGCCTGATTTGGCGCAGTCCCAATTAGCCATTCAATTTATTTTCGTAAAGAATATGGAGACATAAAGAAAATGATAACAGAAAGAACGTTATATGCCAACCTCTGCACATTAAACTGGGCCTCATGAAGCAATTCGTCAAAGCTTTGCTAACTGAAAATAATGTTTTCAAGAATCTTACTGCTACACTTCCTGCCCTTTCGTTTGAAAAGATAAAGGTGTATTTGACGGTCCACAGATTAGGCAGATGAAAGATGAACATTGGGACAATGTCAGAAGCGGAAACGCATGCTTGGTTGTCGTTCAAAAACTTTGTCAATGGCTTTCTTGGAAATATACGAGCTCAGCGTTACACCAGAATTGTCCAGAAACTCTTGAAGAGCTCAAAAATAGTTGGTTCCAATATCCAGGTGCATGTTCCGCATAGCCATCTTGATGACTTGTTTCCCAAAAACCTTGGAGCAGTGATGAGCAAAGCGAACGATTCCACAAGTATTTGAGGAACGTGAGGCACTATTTTTGGAGCATCAAGCGAGATTATCCACAGATTGGAAATATATATATATATATATATATATATATTATTCAATGCGTTGAGTTCGTTGAACTTTCTACCAATTTTTGTCGAAGTATGATTGATTTTGGCAGTATTGCCAATTGTGGGTATAATTGGTTATTAAAAAACTGTATTTCTTATGTTGTTATATTTAACGTTTCGGTACTGCTGTTACCTTCATCAGAAATAATATAAGATTTTATATCGTTTTGAAGCAATGTATTAAACTTGGATGTTTAAAAAATTCAAACGTAATTTAAATGCGTCATATTAGTTTACATTTACATGTAGCGCCTTTGATTTCGTCGTATTGTAGCATACTTGGATGTTTGAAAATTCATTTGCAATATTTAAAATGTGTTATTTTAGGAGAGATGGCCATGTCAATTTCATTCAGATACATTACGTCAAAACGTTACATAGACATAAATTCCGTTCGTAAAACTTAGATTGTGGTGTGTTATGGTAATATGTATCCCTAAATCGAAAATAGTAATCATATGCTATAAGCAAAATTGGTGGTGAATTAATTAATGTAAAACAATTTTTATTTACAGAAACTTTTTTTTGAGTTGTTATTGTTTCATTTCGAATATATACAAAATTAAAAGACACCCTACCATTAAAAAAGCAATCTAATTGTATCTATAGAATACCATGCAAAAACTGCGATAGCTGTTACATAGGGCAAACCATGCAATTAATTGAAGAAAGAATAAAAGGACACAAATATTCCAGCAACATAACAGCTTTAAAAAAACATACACAACAAACAGGACACAATTTCAATTTCGATAACATAACAATCCTGAAAAAAGAAATCAAATACCACCAAAGACTTTTGCACGAAATGATACAAATAATCAAGGAACCCAAGGCAATCAATGACAAAATTGATATAAAGAATCTATCGCAAATATATTACCAAATCATTTAATTGCAAACACACAACACACTAACCTCGCTGATTTCACCGATCATATAAAAATTGTTTTACATTAATTAATTCACCACCAATTTTGCTTATTGCATATGATTACTATTTTCGATTTAGGGATACATATTACCATAACACACCACAATCTAAGTTTTACGAACGGAATTTATGTCTATGTAACGTTTTGACGTAATGTATCTGAATGAAATTGACATGGCCATCTCTCCTAAAATAACACATTTTAAATATTGCAAATGAATTTTCAAACATCCAAGTATGCTACAATACGACGAAATCAAAGGCGCTACATGTAAATGTAAACAAATATGACGCATTTAAATTACGTTTGAATTTTTTAAACATCCAAGTTTAATACATTGCTTCAAAACGATATAAAATCTTATATTATTTCTGATGAAGGTAACAGCAGTACCGAAACGTTAAATATAACAACATAAGAAATACAGTTTTTTAATAACCAATTATACCCACAATTGGCAATACTGCCAAAATCAATCATATATATATATATATATATATATATATATATATATATATATAAATATTGAAATACACAAATCGAACAAAATATAAATAATATTTTAAAACTAATGGAGAAATTAAACGCAAGGTAACTTTTGTCTGGAATTAAAATTTTATTTGTTCCGTTCAAAAACATTTGGTTATAAAATTATTCAAATTCATGTGGAACGAAGAATTTGGTAACGTAATTGCCCAGCGCAGCGTTAAAACCAGAGACCATGAAGTTGTGCAACCTTCAGATTACGAAAAAACTATTAATGTTTCGCGGTTGTGGTGCACTATTGATGAGATTTATTCGGGAAGTACGTATGAGCGTCCTTGACCCTGCTAAGTTGAACTACTGTGTACACTGTATTTGTGAGATTTTATTGAAAACTATTGGGCAATTTAATTATTTAAGAACGACTACAAATTATATCTTAATTTGAAGTAAAATTTGCATTAACGTTGAAATTAATTTAAATAAAATTTTGTGTGTTTACACTTGAAACATAACGGGTCTTTTGTTCTAGGAACTTTTAAAATGACTAACGTACAAGAATTGTGAATCACACGTAATTGTAGCAAGTCTGGTTGTCGTATATGGTTTTCAAGGTAACCGCCATTCCTATATTATATCAAAACAATCGCAACATAACTGTTCCTTTACCGTAACAAATACAACAGGTGTCTTGAACTTACCCTTTTCACAAGAATCGCTTTTTGCGTTCTAATAATGAAAAACTAAACATTGTGAACGAGTCTTGCATTAAGTTTTACTTTTGCACTACTTGTTTTTCATTTATTCAGTTTAAGCATCGAACAGGTGTGCGTTGGGATTTAATTTCGTTTGTGGTCAACAAAAATAAATGACTCAATGTCCATTTAAAACAGTACTGCGTCGTTAAATTTTTACAATTATTAGGCACGCTTTTTATCGATTACATATTCGTGTATTCAACGAAATGATTTTCTATGAACGAACTTGAGAGATTGGTAAAGTCAGGTGCATTTTCCCAAGCATTTCCAGGAAGTGAGAAATCTAATAACATTGGACGTGTATATTGAAAATAAATCCAATCTTTTAAATCTTTAAGTTTTCGCTTTAATTTAAAACGAAATTGCATTTTCGTTATAACATATAATTTTTGATGAAATTTAAATTCGGTTATTTAGAAAGGCCTTAAAGATTTATAATTTAATTTTCACAAAATAAATTCCTGCGTACAAATCTCAATTTCGACGAGCTTTATAGTTAAAGCAAACAATGTTTTTATACAAATAGAATTATTTCTCCAATTTTGAACCCACCTGATTTTCTGAACTATTTAATTGTAATTGTAAAACAACTATACAACTCTCGGTTGGAATTTCTACTCTGCATAAGCATAAGCACTTAATAATAATATGTGATATTATTTCGGATATTTGTATGTATGTCTATAGAAAAATGGGAATAAATTTGTATTAGTATAATTATTTTCATTCGACTTTCTTTGGGTCATTTGTTGATATACATAGAAATGGTTTAGCAACGTATTATTTTTGAAATATAAATTCAATAATTAACTAAATTTAATTGTGAGTTGTCTGGTAAATCGATAATAAATTTAATAATCAATTTCATTCGCGATAAAATTTTTATTTCCCTTCCCATTAAAAATGTAACGAGCTACCACTGGCGTTTTATTCGATGCAACTCTAATACGTGCTTCCTTTTTGCCGAGAATATTACATTAGCGTTGCAGAAAATAGCAATTTAAAGTAAACGAAGTGGCTACTTCGTACAAATTTAATCAGTAAACTGGAAGCAGGCAATAACATAAAGTATAACGTGTACCAGTTTCGTATTACTTTATAAAATATGGTCTCGCTTTGTTTGGAAATGTGCTCACTGATTTGCCCTTGAGATCCAGACAGCTTGACGCCTGGGCGACCCATTAAAATCTTCAACATTTTTGTGATGGATGATAATAAGCTCTGAAACGTGATACTTTTTATATACACACAAAACAAACTAAGACACTCTAACGATAAATCTTTTATTTCTGCATCCTAACAAGTTTCTCATTCTTTTAACAACTTTCTTTATTTTTTTATTCGCTTTAATTTGATCGAATAAAAGAACGTGACTTTGGTTTATTGTACGACAAATTGTATGCCTCGATACCTGGACATGATTTATATGCGAAAATAATTGCAACATATACTGCGTATTAATTAACAGTGGCGTGACTACCGAATTTTGTGATTTTTTATGAAAATGCAACTCTTCGATCGTGCAAATTGAAATAAATTACATAGGCTCAAGATATTTTAAACTTTTAGAATTCAATTACTTTGATCAACGATGCCGAAATATCTATAAAATTCTATAAAACTTTCTTGTTTTAATTTTTTCATATTTATCGAAATTTACTCCACGTATACTAGACAAAGTTTAAGAGCAATTATAGCGATATATAGCAGTATTTGCAAAAATACACTGCCTACTCGCATCATTTCCAAGGTGTCTGACTATGATGAGTAACGACGGTTTACAGAAAAAATAACCAATAATTTAATAATAAAGGAATTTTGTAAATGAAGCGTTGGGGGAGGTGAAGAAACATCAATATGGGACGAAAACCGAATAAAGTTGTATGAAAAAGCAGTGAGGAGAAGAAATGGGAACGAAGTGAAAAGTAAGATGGTAGATAGAGGGAAACAAGTAGATGCGCAGGAAATAGAGGGAAAAATCAAACGCAAAATATAATATATGCGTTAGGGGTATATATATATATATTAGTGCGTAAGTTCTCGCGGCTGAAATCTGTGCTTCTTGGTTCTCGGGTTGTGAACCGCGTTGTGGAAATGTTCCCCGAAGGGTCGCTTCGACGTTTCGGCAGAGTCCCATCTGCCATCTTCAGGAAGCTCTTCTAGGTCTCGCTGACTTAGAAGAACTGTTCTTCTAAGTCAGCGAGACCTAGAAGAGCTTGCTGAAGATGGCAGATGGGACTCTGCCGAAACGTCGAAGCGACCCTTCGGGGAACATTTCCACAACGCGGTTCACAACCCGAGAACCAAGAAGCACATATATATATATATATATATACCCCTGTATGTGTATATATATATATATATATACACGAAAAATGGTCTAATCTTATATATATATATATATATATATATATATATATATATATATATATGTATGGAAGAAAGGCGAAATATCTGACGGGTGGGGAACAGAAGAGGACGAGTAATAGCGAGGTTTAATTGTGGCAACTTTGTCTCATTGAAGATAGAGGACCATTCGCAGCAATCTAACTTAAAGGTGTTAAAGTCTAAGGTCAATTAGTTATTTTTATTTTATGTTTACTTAATAAAGGTTTCTTTAGTTTAAATTATATTTTGTTAAACTTTTTCACATAACTTTGACATTCCATTAAATATAAAAATGAAATGACATGTCACTTCATAACTAAGTTGAAAAATATAAAATTATTAATTAATATTATTTATACCAACATGATTTTTTTTATACAATTCATGAAATTAATTTCATTGGATTGCAAACCTTAATTTACTTACTCTTCTTTGCTTTTTTCCTTAAATCTACACTTTTCGTTTTCTATTCTTCTGCTTTTAAAACTCCAGCTTCTTCTGCTTTTAAAAATGACATTTTAGTCTCTTGCCCAATGCGTTTTATCATTTCGTTCTCGTTGAGTTTAGTTTAATTTGGGTTTTCTTTTTCGTTTCATTGTCTTGTGTAGTCTACTTTTTGTTATTTCTTGTGTTATATAAATTTGCTTTGGTTAGATGAAAAATATAAGAAACCTCGTATGAAACACAGGCGAGTTTGTATTACTGGCGTGATTTTGAGGGAACTCGGAACTTTATTTACAATAAAGTATTTATTTTGCTTTCATACAAGAAAACTGACATTGAAATCAAAAAAAACTAAATTACAAACAAATGACAGTTAAAACTACAGGGACTTGTTAAATATATTATATTGGCAGTGTTGTGTCTCATTCTTCCTTTTTTCAACCAGTGCCTAGTTAGTTAGATTGGGTTTTGTAGGATCGTGTGGGGATTGTAATACTACGAAAATATTACCAAAGCAAGAAAATGATACATTTTGTACAAAAAAATTAAATGGAATCTTGCCAATCACGTCGAAAGATATGGTACTTAAAAAATGCTGGTTATTGGGTTGGGTTGGGTTGGGTTATATAATTTGCAATCTTATCAGTAATTATTTAAGCAGTGCTATTGCGGGGGCCCTTTACCACGAAGGCATTTACTTACAACCGCAAAAGAAGAAACGAAAACAAGCAAAGAAACATTAGCCTTATTTGTAACAGCTGCTGTTGTGTTATGCTGTTATACGGGTTTATATCGACACAGATCCAATAGTCCAGGGTTAAAATCTCGGTCTCACAAATGGAATTCTCTATATTTGCATTTTCGAGCGATGTATAATTGCTTCTAATTCTTCACGTGTCCATTATTTTACCCCATACAATTAATTTACATGACTTGATTTCATATCTAAGAGCTGATTTTTGTTGTTTTTATTGAAATCGTATGATATTATCATGTGATTAGATCACGTGATATGTCGCCTATTATTTTCGTATTTGGGATTAAAAATATTTATTGTTTTTTTTTTGTAAAACTTTCGAGTGCCTAATGCCTGTAGTAATACTTTCCTCTTCCTTTTTGAATGACTTTTTTCGATTTTACTAAAAATAGTGCTAAACACTTCGGATGCATCGAATGGGTGGAGTTGACCAGTAGCAGAATTGAAACTGCCAACTCATTTACGATATTGCATTAGATAAATTTGCGATTTTTTTATTTTCTTTTCTTTTAGGATCTAGCTCCCATTGTGGAGCCACTTTAAAATATTTAACTTGTTTTATATTTTACGTCAATTCAGCGAAAGTCAAATAGATCAGATGTTCTAGTGGGACGAGTGAGCTATATGTTCGGTTTACTCGGATATAACGAATCACCCCGAAGGCTTAATGTAATGCTTTTCTTTATTTACAGGACCCGTGTGTTCGTCATGGCGTCCAGAGTAGAAAAACGATCGAAGTTAAGGATTTATTTGTGAGTACGCACCACTACTTATAATGCTTTAATATAAAATCATTGTGTCCAATTTCTTGCTTATGTAAGGAATTGCATAAGTTATAAAATATTCCTAGGATTTTCTTTGTATGCACTATAAAATGATTATTTGTTGTTAACCTGCAAATTAATTACGGTTTGGTAATCAGTTTAAAGCTTCATAATTGCGTTATTGACTTGTAAGCATTATTCGCAGAAATTTCTATGTAATCTACGTAATAACAATGCTCATTATCGTTGATAAGTTTTTAATTGTTTGAGACATTGGATTAATGAAAAAAAATGTCCTTTCGGTATGTTTACATTTATTTCCAAAAATCAATAACTATATAAAAGTGAAAAAGTTTACAATGAAAGACTGTTGGTAGCATAGACTGCGTGTAAAATGCACAATTAAGTGCAAGTTACGACACATTCCCAAAAAATATAGTACTATATAGATATATGTTTATAAACATGTATAAAACTTATCGACATTTACATCTGAAATAATGATTCACAAAAGCAACTAACTCGTCAGAGTTAAATGTATTGGTCTGCCGCGGGCTTGAAAGAGTTATCACTGATGGGCCGGCGCTTTAGACCACCAAAGCCCTTGGTCCAGTTCAGGTAATATACAAGGCAAACAGAATAACTTACAATACATTATATGGCATATTTAGTTTATAAAATTAATAAAACAAAACACACAATTTAAAAAATATAGATACCTAGTCAACCTAAAAATAAAACGACTATACTGACTAGGGAACAAAACATTTAGTAGAAATGTATGAGAGATCAGTTACAACAGGATTCTACTGCCTCGTAGCAAAATCACAGAAACGCTTTGAAGAGCGATCTAAAGATGCAGTACTATTTTAACCTAATACTAACTATACTACTTTACAATTGCTTTAAATTTTCTTTAAAAATATTAGTAATCTATATTTATACAGAATATGCATTCCTATACAATATATATATATATAATATATTTATAAAATTAAATGTAAGCTATAAACATGCGCATAGTTGTGGCCAACGGTTTTAAAGACAGTGTGGGCATCTATGTTGGTCGTTCTTCATCTTGATCGACGAAGTCACGAACGACATAGTACATGAACACAACTGTAGAGCTCATATATACAAGTTCAGGTGCGGGCTGTTCGGCACTTTGGATCGGTACTCGTCTAGCTTTCGCCGCACCGCGCTATTCTAACTACAGAGATCATTTGAAAACCTTTAGGGCAGCGGACTGCACCGAACACTATAAACAAAACTAAGTCAGACTCATGGTAGCGAAAGCGAACAAAGGGACGACACCCACCTGCTTGGCACGATTCAATCTTTGGCTATACTGAATCCAACTTTAGAAAAATATTTACACTAATTACAATCGTTAAAAACTACCAAGTATTTTCAAAAACAAAACTCAAATGAATATATCTCTAATCATATAAAATTCCTGAGAGTATGGCGACTACCTTCCAGGTATTTATCGCCTTTTACTGCATGAGATCAATGGTTTGATTAGCCCTGCTCTCTTTGGAACCGACAAATTCTTAACAGTGCTTATTTCGTGCTTATTCACACTTTTCTTGAGCACACATGACCTACTACTGATACTTATTACCCTAAGAACACTCAATAAGGTAATGTACATTTATCAAAATAAAACACACCGAAAAAAATATTAACAAAACAATAATAGCAATCGTAAAGCTAGCAAATATATATGTACTGTATGTAACACAATGACTTTGGGTCGATTACTGACGTCAGTAGCAGTGCAATTACCGATTCCGCAACAAATGCCAACCGACAACACAAATCACTGCTGTACAAATTGATCCAGTAAATGGCGCAGGCACGAGCTTCGAAAAAAGACTATCCTGTCTTGTTGAAGACGAAGGTGATGCTTGCTCATTCACAACATCATCCTGAAACAAAAATACAATTAATTCATTTTCAAAAAATATCACACAAAATCACAATTTGTCATTAGTTTGTCTTCTAAACCTTTTAAATATCAATCTTCGCAAAATGTTCGAAGCATTTCATATTATACCACACCTACACTATACAATATATAAACTTAAAGGCAAGTACCAACTACCCATGGTAAATGGCAGAAACCAAACCCCGTTAATGAGGTGCTGATAAAATGTGGTGATGAGCCGTAACACGAAACTTCCGGATAATACGTATTTTTCCTGATTCTCGGATAATGAACGGCGTTGTTGAATTGTCCCTAGAAGTGTTACTCCGACGTTTCGACAACGTCACATCTGTCATCTTCAGGTTGGTGTTCCCCGAGAAATATATAGTAAATGTCACGCAATGAACATCGTTTTCAAAAAAAAAAATGTTTATCACCCATACTACGATTTTTAAATATATACTCAATTAAATCGAAAGTTTACAACAAATATACGCATATTAATATTAATTATTGTAATAATTAACTTCGTTCAATGCTCGTCTTATTTATCAAGCGTCGCAAACGATGTATTATGATTTCAATTCGAAGTGCGTTTTCTCTGCAAAACTCAATTTCCTTTGGTACATACTCATGGTTACTTTTAAATGACGTGTCGTAATTTGGCAATTGTGAACTGGTTGTTTAAATTGAATAATTTTAGTTCTAATCACCTTATATTAAATAAAATTTTAATAATTTTTCAGAATTAACTGACATCATTTTGCATTTGAGTGGAGCTTTCGCAATCATTTTAAAGATAAATATTTCACGAATATGAACCTAGCTTACACAGTAAATAAAATGACGAAGTGTGTAGAAAGTCGGCCATGAAACCGCACCGGGATTCATCACCTTTGTTTCTATCTCATCGGCTGTATACATTTTAATTGCGCAGTTTCACAACACCTATTTGAATTAATGAACACTTATTACTTTGTACAAAGAATAGGGTGGATGAGTGACAGTCAAAATAAATCAAAATTCCTGAAATGGATAAATTAATTTAATCAATTTTTAATATTTAATTTGAATATAGTTTTAAAATGGGTTAATTAAAACATGTTCCACAGTTTCCATATTATGGAAAGCGCGTATGATACATAACGCTTCCACAGATGACCGAGTCGCACCATTGTTCCGACGGGGCTTTAATTTTAATTTCCTACCCAACAAAACCGATGCTTTACGGTAGAACGCCACAAATATTTTTCTCCAAAACTTTATTAAAGAAAACATTGATTATATTTTAATATGTATTGTATTATAATTGTATAATATGCAATGACAACATGGATTTTATTTTTAAAAACGTAGGTTTTCCTTAAATACATTTAAATCAATAAATTTAAAAAATGGTACACACAATATTGATGTTCTAATGAAGTCATAAATCATATTTTATGTTTAATTTAATTATATCAATGAAAAAGATCGATGGTATATTTCACTGTCCGAAAAATAGATTTTTATTTCTGTGCAGTGAAAAACGCATTTAACTCACATTTACGAAACAAATATATATTTTCGTGTAAAATTATTATTAGTATTAGAGTTGTAATGTGTGAAATAGATCAGTTATTTTTTTTATTAAAACTGATATTTAATATGTAATTTTGTGCAAGAGTACGTAATATTTAATGAAAATATAAACATTTATTGGAGATAAGAAACGTAATGACATAATAAGTATGTTAAATTCTGTTGAACGTTTAAAATAGTCCATTTGTTAGATAATATCATTTCCTAACAAAGAACAGCCGTGAACATGCAATAATAAACAATGAAATATATATAATTATGTTATAATTATCAACAAAGTGGTATTACAAGGTCAATATGCAGTAGGGCATAATCGAAACTAATGACAATACCGTGAGCAATACGCGTCCTTTAACAAAGAACGCAATAAGAAAAGTGAAGTATATTTCACAATCTTATTATTTAATTTGTGTACGTTATGCTATAAAATACAAGCGTGTGAGATCGGTTGACTATGCATTAGGAGTTGTAGTGTTAATTTCGCGGGTCAAATCACCGCACAAGATTAAACGAAAAGTAATTTATTTAAGTTTTTGGCATGCAGAAGTTAGACAAATTAGACATGTTAGAGTATCGTTTAATTAATTTTTTATTATTTAATGTTTGTAAGATAGAAAAATAGAACAAAGAACGTGCAAAATTTAATTCTGAGGCCATGTACGTTTTCCCAGAACTTATTATAAATATTTATTTAGATTTGGAAGTATGTTAGTAAAGGATTGGGTGGCGACGTAAAAAATATGCACACACCAACCTTATACCGAGTGGTTTTGAAGTCATCGCCTATCTTGCGTAATTCGACTCCAATCTGGATCCAATCTTGATTAGGCGTTATTACAACTGTTGATACGTTAGGTTTGGATTCGTCGCAACACGAAGATTCTGAGTTTGTTCGTTGGCGACGGTGGTGCCTGGGTGTGCAAAAATTTTGGACCGGGACTACTGCGTCAAGTTCGGTTCTTGTGTTAAAAGCAGCAGACAACAAAGACAAATTTGTGACGAGCTCTGGGATTCTATCTTGATCCGATGTTCTAACTCGTCTGCCAGCGGTGGCTGTGTAGAAATAAAAATTTAAATAATCGACGGAATTTTCTTAGGGGTGGTTTTTAATTTAATATCCGCGCCCGCATGATTTTGTTATGGTCAAGTGATTCAACCCTGGAGCTCTACATCGCAGCACAGCTGTTCAATTAGGTAGTATCGATTGCAAATGTGCACACTACAAGGCCAATCGTAAAAGGTTTATTGCACAATAGATATTTACCTCTAAATGCAGTCGCCAGAGTTTCTTACACGAAGATGTTTATCTGACCTTTAATAAATTTTTTTCCACGTAGTGTGCTTTATTTTCTAGTACTTGACCATGATTGCTTTATTTTCGTTAGACGCGTTAAAATTACGGAAGCGTTATAAGGGCGTGCACAACACTTCACGGTCTTTTGCATTTTTATCCATGGCGTGTTGATTGCCCAAGACAATTACACGGTATTTTAACTTACTCAGTGTGAATTAAACCGAATTTTGGGGTCGAAATTTATTTATTTTTGGCCCTGAGACGATACTACGATAGTGCATGTTTTCTACGTCTTGAAAGCAATCGAGCAAACGAGGCAACGTCTGGTGGACGACCATGAACCCCGTACGGAGAGACAGCCCCAAGCAACAGGTCCACGGTACTCCGGAGCACATTGCACCTCACCACCTTACACTAACACTTTAGATATCATCACTTCACTTGCCAGATGATTTCTTTTACACGTCGATCGCACCACTTTATTTTTACGCGGCTGATTTTAATCGGATATTAAATTTTTAATCGATAAAATAAATTCGAAATTTTATTTCGCTTCAATTAATAATCTTACCTCTATTTCTCGAAGTTTGAGTGTTGGCGGGAGATTGGTATATTATTAGAAGTCGTTGCAAAATATCGCAAAGTTCTCTCAGAAGTTCTTCTATATTTGATTGAGAAACTTCCTGGTCGGGGATTGTAAATGGTATTGCCATTTTTAAACGGAAAATATATATACGATTAAAACTTATATAACACTACACGTTGTAACAACAATTTGTGAGCACGCGATGCGGGATCAATATATATATGACCGGCACTGAGGACAGCAGAATACTATGTGCAAGAAACGGCATGCACCGCTGTATAGTATACGCGACATCAGCCAATAAGGGGCCGGGGGCGTGTCCTATATGGGAATATACACAAAACTCAAATATAACAGCAAAATTTTATTAACAATCCTCGCTACCTGCCAATCTTACCGTATCTATTATTATACGTTTCCCAATACGGTCAAAATAAATTTGCAAACGAAAACTAATCCATCGTACGCTGCGCTGCGGTGATGCACTTTCTAAATGTAGGTAATGTGCAAGATTAACCAACATAACACAGCTGTGTATTTTTACCCATTTCACATTATATAACAAAGGTAACGTTAACTACTACAACTTTAATTTATCATTTTATTTCGCGCCACAAAATACTGAATATTTAATAGTTTAAGTTATTTTTATTGTTCACTTTCTCTGGTCATTCGCTTCTACTTATCCTGGGGATTTCACAACTTTTACGCAAAATATATTGCTAATGATGACGCATTGAGGTATGAAAGCGACATCTACGAGTATCCTCCATAAATTAAAAATAAATATTCCATATTTAATAACTTGCTTGTTATTGCCAATAAATCGAAAGGCGATGTTCGTTATTATTTGTATAAATATAAAACATAGATAACATAAATCACAATTTTTTTAAAACGTCTAAATTAAAATATATATAAATAAATAAAAAAATTACCTTATTAAATATGTCACAATCCTATATTCTATTAGCAGTCGATATATTTGAACTATTGGTACTATTAAAAATTCTTGTACCCACTGATCACTATTAAAGTCGATCATTTGTTGGCGCGGTAAAATAAATGGTGTTGCCATTTTTGCTGAATTTATCAACTGAGGCACTTGTGAATGGATCGCGGTATATATTGTTTCACTTATCGCGTATCTATAAGATAATGAACGGTAAATCCATATATATATATATATATATATATATATATATATATATATATATATATATATATATATATATAATTCCTAAAATGGAGTTTTTTAACTGCTTGTAATAAAATTATTATATTTATTAAATATGTAAGTAAACTTGTTGCAATTCGTGTTTCTTTTTTCTCTATTCTTGGCCGCGTAGTGGGTCGATATGGCTTTAGTAAAACACCTGCAGTCCGTTAAAACAATCACGGACATAGACAGGTTTTAACCTGCCTGTAAAGCTAGATAAATGTCTCTTATATCACTGTATAATTACGGTGAGGTTTCATCTTTTAAAGTTTTTGGTGCGTATAAGAAAGAAAACTAGTTTGCGCTTTGATAAAGTGCATGAATGTGCAATAATCGCAAACGCGACGATGTCAGTGGTAATCAAAGTTCGAATCTGGACTGTATTTTTATAGCAAACCGGTTTTCAAAATCAAAAATGGGTTTCTTATGTACGTCTATTGTAAGATGATATTTTACACGTGCCTGGCATCACACAAATAAAACAATACGCGGACGGAATTTATTATTGTTATCGGCGCGGAGTTTTGTCAGTGTTTCGGGGGTAACGAGAGTTGACGTAGTTCCATGTGTGTGAAGCAATCATAATTGAAAGGTTAACGCGAATGGAGAGGTTGATGCACTACTCTGTAAAATATCAACCCCGACCCAGACACGACCTGATGCTTACTTACCAAACAAATAATACAACCCGTCCCTCGTCCATTTAAATATAACATTTTTTTATTTGCAACTAATCTAACCTTATTAATAATTTTATTACATATAAAACTTTAATACAAACGTACACAAAATGAAATAAACAAAAAAATATATATTTGGCAGATGTCACGGAAAGCTTCTACAGTAGAAGTTTACAATAGGGTACATTCTTGCCATTTAGAGCATGCACAAAAAATCTTAACAAAAAATGTGTAGCATTCCATCTGTGTCCTTTAAAACCACGTGCAGTTTAAGAATAATTTATAGCACCACACAAATTACTGATATAAACCGTTTGTTCTTTAAATAATTTAAATCTTAAATCGGAGCCTACTAGTCTGTCGTACGATATTGATAAGGATAAGTGTTATGTGTGTTATTTATACATTGCCTTTAAACTAGCGGTTGTAACGTGTTTATGAATTAAGAGATGAAATCGCATTTTTTGTGATGAAATTGAGCTACTTGGTCGACATATTCGAGAAATTATATATTTGAATCTTCAATTTCAAGGAGCGAACACATTTGTTGGATGTGAGTGATAAAATCGATACTTTTTGAACAAAAGCAAAAAAACCTAATAATGTTTGCAAATGTGGATGAATCTGTTAAATTTTACTCCACAGGTGCATGACGAATTTTGATGCAATGTTATTAAAAGAGTTTTACGTCTATGACACATACTAATAGATGTGGAGATAATCACGTACGCAATTGCACTTTATTTTACCAACAGACCTGATCAAATAATAAATTAAATGAAATATTGGGATTTTCATTACAACGCGGTAAATTCAATATATGAGATTAATATATTAAGTGCACGAGACCTTACATGATAAAATATAATCATTAATCACCCATTGTGGCTATATATATGTTTTCCACACCGATTGTTTGATAAAAAGTACAATTACGAAACGTTACCGATTGGGTTGGTGACAATTTCAAAGTTTAACTTCGACGGGGGATTATTAACGTTTATTAAAATTAGCTGCTGATAAAAAGTGCAGCCTTAAATCTTCCGCTGTTAATTACCACCAGCATTGTTATTTTAATTTCTTTGTGCGAAAAGAAAAAATAAATCTTACTACCTGTCTTACTCTTGTAAAAAATAATAACTAAATTATACTGTGTAATTTCTATCATACAATCTTGCGCGGATTTTAATTATATATAGGAGATAAAAAAATAGCGGCCGTCTTTTGTATCTGTTTTATTTTCGCAGGTCTTAATGCAAAATAAAACATCATTTAATGTTAATTTTGGATTTTTGATGTAAATTTATTTACGACCCGTCTCTTTTTTATTTAAGAGGTAATTAATTTGCATTTGTTTTCGGTTGATGGCTGCATTGTAAATGATTTTTTGATTAGAATCAATTTTTTTCGTTCAATTTCGTTTGCAATTAGACGTAGTGTGTTTTAACCCATTAACGGTCGTTGATGTGTAAACGCAATTATTATTTAGAATTGATGTGGAAAGGTAATAAAAACATTTAATATGTTACATGCAATTGAAAATAGTTTAGAAAAAATTGAATGTTAAGTTTTGTATATATGGACATGGAGGAATAGTTCTTCCAAGTCAGTGAGGTAGTATAAGATATTATTTGCTGAGAGCAAATAATATCATGAAGAGCGTTTAAAGTATAACATCTTTTTTTTAAGTTTATAAACTTCAAATCACGTTTAAATCCAATAACCCATTGAAAACTCGCATAGTGAAGACCAAAAATAAAATTAAAATAGAACAATTAAAACTGTGACAAAGAGCATATTTTAGACACAACAGAGCTGAAAATTAAAGTAGTTAAACATATTTTAGAAACAGGCCATGCATTACCACCAGGTTCTCTCAAATTAATTCTGCATGTATAAAATTGTACGTAATTAGATAGTTACGTAAGTATTTTCATTCAAAGAAACGAAAATAATTAATACTACCTTTCCTATAAAACAATACATAACTTGCTTTAAAACTTGCATGGAATATTACCCGAATTTGAAACTCTTACCTTGAAACACAGTAAAACAATTTGAGAAAATTAAAAATATGTTATTCAATTTGTTTGCGCTACATGAACGAAGAAATTGCGCAATTATAATTGGCACTATTGAGATGTGTTAGCTTGTTTGCTAATTGATTGATGCTCAAGTGAACAATACTGTTGCGTTACTACTTAAGTTGTCTTGAATAACGATATTACTTCGACTGTTGTCTTAAATGATGTTGATACACTGGATGTTAACTGCATGTTAAGGGTGAAAACGTTCCTTAAATAATAAAGTTCGTTTGTGTCATTGGTGGGAATGAAATGAGGAACTCCTTGATTGGTCAAAAGAATGAATTTAATTCTGCGATGAAAATGGATGTTTTGCCCGACTTTTGGTTCACGATTTCAAAGAGGACTAATCTAATATCCCGAGAGCCATATAATAATTTAAATGGCCCAGAAAGTTCGGTAATTGTTTGTTTACAATCGCATTGTGAAAAATGTGGCAGTCGTAAAAAGACGGATTTGTAAAAAGGGAATTCTGCGCTTAATGCCGGGCCGCAATTGTGTTGAAATAGATAACGTACGTACAAGACGTTACCTATTATAGAAAATAAGTATGCGGATGGCGACCGCAGGTTATACTAACTAAATATCTAAAAATAATTGTAACGAATATTTTACACGGTTTTACGCGGATCCAAATTTAGTTAATTAAAAATGCTAATATCTGAGACCGAATACAACTCTTAAATAAGTAATTCCTTAAGTATTTACTTACTCATCATTGATCATTTCGAGTGCCTGAATTATTCAGGAATTAGTCAGGTCAGCGCCATCTAAATACTTTTTTCTTATATCTAAATTTAATGTTATTTATGATTTCTACAACTCGTTCATGGTAAAATTTCCTTTCATAGTCTTATGGTACATAACGTATGTGATAAAAGTTTTGGCACAAAATTCAATGACTTATAACTTACTTATGACAATAAATAATAAATAAAAGTCGCCCCAATTCATCAATGAACAATTATATTTTGGTCAGACTTGGCGACGTGCCACTACTACAGAGATACTCAAAACTGGGTTCCACAACACCACATACCTTTTGCTCCTAAAAGCAACACTTACCTCAGACTCAACCAATCCAAAGTTTTTGGGCTTTACTGCCACGGAAGGTTTCTATCATGGAGGGTGGAAAACGGAAATAAGTTATGACGGCCGCCCAGTTCGTGATAAGAGACGAACTGGGCGGCCAACGAACACAATTATATTTTGGCCAGACTGGGCGACGTACCACTACTATAGAGATACCCAAACATCACATACCTTTTGCTCCTAAAAGCAATAACATTACGTCAGACTCAACCAATTCAATTTTTTTGGGCTTTACTGCCACGGAAGGTTTATATAATGGAGGGTGGAAAATGGAAATAATTTATGACGGCCGCCCAGTTCGTGATAAGAAACAATCGCAGAAAATTGCATCTGGTCAATGAGCACATACCTCTTCACTTGGTTTAAGAACATAGTTTAGTATTAAATTATATTTTATGACAACTAATAAGGTTTGAATAAATTCTGAATAAATTTTTGTGCCAAAACTTTTAGTATATATGTCATTTTCTGCGACACTTATTGCAGCAGGATCATCAACATCAACGTCACAATAAAATGTCATTTCATCTTCTGCTGATTCATCTGAATCAACACTTTCATGCTTTTTTCTTCTTCGTTGTTTGTATTTCCTGTATATTGTTCCTCTTTGGCTTCTCGGTCCTTTTTGTGTTTTAGTTCTTCCTCTCCTTTTTGTACAAATTTATTCTAAATATGGCGTGGCTATGATGTCACAATTATTACAATTTCGTCTCCTTTTAGTTTGAAAAGTTTGTGGGTTATTTTCATTTACTGTCCTTATAGTAAAGGAAAATCAAAAAGCAGTGATTCAAAGGAACGTCTCTCAATACATGCTGAGGCAGTTTCTAAACGACTGTTGGTGTAAATTTCAGTTGGGCTCCGTTTAATACATAACATGATGGTCGGGGTACAGCTTCTGGTTCAGGTCTTGCTGATGTTGAATCTGTTGAAATTGTCCACATTCTGGTTTAGATCTAGCTGATATCTCCGTCGGTGGTTCAGGACTTGATTATAGAGACCCAACCCAACCCGCCTTTCTTTTTCGTTAAGTCTTCTGCAGCTAATTTTGGTTTTAATACACTTTCTGTGTTATACTTTGCAAAGACGTCACGCTTGAATATGGTTGTCGATATTGTTAATTAGCTTCGAAAGCATTCATAAGGGTAACGAAACAACTGTTTTCTTTCTTTAATCCTTTTCTACCCTTACAGGTGTAAGGCTTTATTCAACATCTTAAAACACAAGTATTTGGAAATTTCAAGCTGACACCTTTGCTATTTCGCCACTTCTCTGTTCCATTCCTTTTAACATATCTGCATACTCCAACATCCAACGGCCGAAGATAAGGATGTATGGGGTGGAAAATTTAATATTTTCAACAGATTTTCCATTGCAAGTTCACTTCATATGACCTGAGTCCAAAAGGTATGGTTTATCCCGCAGAAGCAGTTTCCAAACCAAAGATGCGTTCATCCAAACCTCGTTCTGAAAGGCAACTGCAGATTTATCTGCTAGGTCCTGGGTCATTTTTATTCGCCATTCAAGATTCCATCACATTTGAATATTGCTATAATGATCAGTTTTTGGCCAGAAACAGAACAGCAATCTACGCTTCGTTTTTTCTATTCCACTGTCCTCCAGCGTCTTTGGTCTTTGAAGAGTCAAAAGGATGTTTGGTTATAATTGAATGTTAAGAGATTTAAATGAAGTCCTGCCAGCGTTTTTTCTAACACGGCGAAGAATGTCCAGGAATTTCCTTGCATTTTCCGTATGTATTCAACGATTTAGGTTTCGACATGCACGAGATGGATTATTTTTGAAATCTGTTTTTATGTTGCTTAACTTATTTCCGTAAACTTAAAAACGAATAAACAAAAACAAATAAAAGTGTAACGGATTAAAGCAAGCAAATCGTTGTTTATTTTTGTGGATTTTGCGAACGATTCATTATATATTTTACAAAATGTTGTTTACAGTTGACCCCCCCCCCCCCCCCCCCAATCCTAGGTTCTTTAAATAGACACACGTGCGACAACGAATAATTAATAGCAAATAATTACAATTGATTTCTTATTGTGAAGATTATTGTTATCTGATTAGATACAATAAAATGTGGGTTAGTAATATGCAATTTTTAACACGCGTTAAAATTTTGTTGGTGTGAATTGTTGACGCTTCCTTTGAATCGTAAAACCATACTAATTTTAAAACTCTTCCCCATTAGTGCAATTATGAGACAATAAAAAAGTATATAATTCCATGTCGTCTATTTATTTCTTTGGAGATACCATCTCAATAACAGCACATCGGTGTATAAACGTAGCCATTTAAATATTTTTAATTAGTATAATTGCATTTTACACCAACGATTTGCATTTAAAAATTCGAAATTTTAAACCTTGAGAATGAACAAAGGGGTAACTTAAATATTGAACGGGATATTTGCTATATTTAATCTATTAATCTAATTAGATAAAGTGGGATATTTCACAACGTTGCAAAATATGCAGTTGAGACATCTAAATTAAGAAAATGAAAAAAGTAAATATTTCGCGCATTTATGATTAATATACAAATAATTTTACTCAACAATGTCATTGGCCCCGAGGTATAAGACCTACTTGTGTGTAAGAGTATAGTATTAGTAATCTTTCTGCCAAACAGGTATGTGAACTTTTAGAAAGAGACACCCAAAAGAAAGTGATTCACAATTATAGATCAACAATCTTGGCCTAACAATGAATCAGACTTGCTGCTTCCTTCTTTACCACTTTTGTAACAGCGTATACTTCTTTTGTTTCACGGTCAATGATGTAACTTGTTTTTATTTTCGCGTAGCTTCGATTATTTTATTTATTCAAGAACTGCACGATGTATTTAGAAACAATTCGGTTAATTAATGTACCGACGAATTAGTCACACTACAGTTTTATGGGTTGTTATTTTAAAAATAGAAAGTGCAATAACACCGCTTACATCTGACACTGTAACATGAAAGATTGCTGACGAAATTTGGGTCTAAGTGATTATTTCTTCGAACAAAAGACTTATAAATAGGTTCGTAGCGTTTTAATATTTGTTTACATAAATCTGCTTGGATGTGATAGTCAAATAGGAAATGTCGATTCAAAAAAAGTTGCAATGCCACACACGTGTCACGAAAATAACTGATAACGTGTTTTAAATCTACTATTTTGTACAATTGATTATTCTTGAACAAAGCAAATACGTCTTACAAATATATTTAATGTACTGCGTTATTTTGAACGTATATATTAAACACCTGGGCGATACGCATTTATGTATTCGATGATTGCATTATTTGCTCATTTCGTTTAAACTATATATGTGTTTCTCAATAATTACTTATAATTTTTTGGATTCTGCAAAATTCGTATACGTGTGCGAATGTGTTCGGTGGTCGGTCGAATAACAAACGATTCCGGATGGATTGCGTAAATAGCCGAACAAAAAAGCCACGTTTATTATTGATCCTACAACAATTATTCGGTGAATTTAACAAATTTCTGTATCGAATATTTACTCGCGAATATTTGACAATCAAATATTTAGCCGAGATTAACAACAAGATATAATAAATATTTTTCCATTTAAAAATAGCCTGTAAATAGACTATTGCATTAACAATCTTGTTAAAAAAATAATCATTACCAATAATAGTACGATCATTTATTTCGTCGGTTAAGAATAATTCGGTAGTTTGCATTATTGTAATTAAATAATTCATTCCTCTCGATTGTCAACAGCCTCAGAATTTATTTTGGTTCGAGAAGGCTGTATATGATTTCTTTCGCTCACGCGGCGATACTTTTTTGCGTTGATTTATACCAATTGTATTTACCTAAATCACAGAGTGAATTGAAGTACAAACGTCGTGTAACAAAAATGCATTTAACACGACGTAACATGTCATAACACAACCAATCTATAAAATATCTATAAATTAAACAAATTTGATGCGTCTAATTAAGGTTTTAGGTGATTTAATCCGGAAAATTTGTATTTTTTTTTAAAGAACGTCTATAATCAAATGAAACCAAATTATTGTACAACTAATTTGGATTTTGAATCTATTTAAATTTAATTTTGTATAAGTAAATTGTTATTAATGTTTGACATTTGCGACACAACGAAGGCCAGGGCGAAAACGAAAGAAGAAATTTGAATAAATATACTATTTTGGTATATAACTGGAATCAAAGGAGGAATTAAAGATCTCAATATAAGAAAAAACATGGAGGAACATAAGGAGGGGCATGGTTGGATGAGAAATCTTTATCGAGCTAATTTATTTAACTTAGAGAAAAATTGGAGGGAATGCCAAAGGCGAATATTGAACTGCGCAAGGAAAAATTTAACAAAGTGTTAGAGAGGATTTTAAAGATGTTAGGAAAAGGGTGGAAGGTATTTACAGTGTATAGCAATGGACAACTTGTAGTAGATTACAAGTAAAATTGACGACACGCACCAACGAAGTCAACGAGGAATATGTAGTAGTGGGATGAGACTAGAGTTTATGAATTGCAGAAACAAAAACCTATGTGGTGAGAAAAGATGGGTGCTATAACCAAAGAAAGTCGAAATATGAAATAATAAATGCAAATGGGAGGAAGGTGTTCAAATAGGCGGATGAACGAAGGAGACTACACGTTCGTAGGAGGAAGACAATACACTAATATTGTAGTAAAGGAAAATGGTGAAAATATGAAATTAGAATCTCGTCATTAACAGTATATAATGGATACCCAAGAAAATGTGACGAAGCAACTGGTTAGCAGAGGTTATAAGAGCGGAGCAGCATGGGTTAACGAGAAATGTCGAAACGAAAAGATAAAGTTCTAAGGGGTACATGAGAAATTTAAAATAGGGGCAAAAACGACAAGAAGAAATAGGACGCTCAAAATGAGAAGAAAGTATGGGAATGTATAAAAGAGGTGGAAAAAGAGAATGACTGATACCCATTGTGAAGAACATGCAACGGTTAAACCAGGCGAACATTTAGATTGGCTAGAAGACAAGGAGGTGAAAGTAGAACAAGAGAGAGGATACTAAACTATGAAAATGGACTGTGAGAGAAGCAATTAGGAAATGGGCCACAGAAGGTTGTATAGACCAACTTGAAAAATATTTTAATAAGAACCGTGGGGGTGGCAGTGATGGAGATGTGGAAATTGGGCCCATTCATAATAGTGGTGATCGAAGAGATGTTAAAACTACAGGGGATCATTATAATGGGCATCACGTACGAAATTTATGGTAAAACACTGGAAATATTGGAGAAAGAAGTGGACGAGAAGGGGCATCTTGCAGCATCTTGGAATCCTCTCTAATTGAGCCGTGTATTTTGGACATTTTTTCGCTATCTATATTTTGACTTATTTCTGCTAAGTTCCCTCTTGGCTGTCATATACGAATTGTGAACTCTTCGGCCTAATCTTCTCGTTGAAACTCATTTTCTATTCCTTGCAGATTCAATGATGCCATACCTTGCATGATTCAAAACTCCAGGGCGACTCGTCTTGGGAAGATTCATGCAGGGCAAACCTTTCTCACATTCCTTGACGCGGTAAATTGTTGTCTTAGAAATATTTGGTTTCTATAAATGGCGACAATGTCACGTTTGGGCATTTGGCCAACCAAATTGTAAATACCTTTCCGCAATTCTAACTTGTATGTCATTTTGTAAAACTTTGTAAACAGAAATGTATTGTCAACTGCCGGAGAAATTTGACAGATTTTTAATATCCAATTGTAAGTTGATTGCTTCATTTTTACTAGGAACAAAATAATACGACAAATTTTCCCAAAGCTGTTGCATACGTTAAATAATCAAGGAAAAATCAAGCGGGTGGAATTATGATAGGGGGTATGAAGGTGCCCATGACGTGGTAGTGTTAACAGAGATGAAGGGGGTATAAAGAGGGCCAAAAGAAGATAGTGTTGTTTAGGAAACGAGGGGGAGAAAAAAGATGCTTTTAAATGGAACGCAGAATGAAGGTGTAAAGATTGTAATTTAAGTTAAATGGAATTAATGAGGAAGATGGACGTTTGAATCTTTTAGAGGCAAAAAATTATGTTTGACGCATGCGTGAGGAGTATACGACGTCTTTTTCTTCTTTTTCTGTTAGGGCTTCGCCCTGTCAGCAGATGGTGGACCTGTTTATGCGGAAGCCCTGCTGTTCCTCGCTGGTTCGATATGATTTTGGTGAATAGTTTTTGGATATTAGAGAGCAGGCAGATTCTTCTAGTTTTTTGGGTCTTTCTTTGTTCCTTTTTTGAATATAGGTATTGTAATACTTGTTCACCATTCGCTTGGTATGTTTCCAGTTTCTAGTATTTTCCGAAAGTGGTTGGTAATCTCTTTGGTCAACTCGGGGCCCCCATATTTGATCATTTCATTGTTGATCAGGTCTGCCCCAGTGTTTTCCTATTTTGGATTGTCTGTTCGACGTCATTCTCAGTAATGTCCAATTTGGTTTCGTCATTGCTTTGTGCAACATCGTCTCTCATTTCTTGGTTGTGTTTATTCTTGTCTTTGTTCTCATACAGTTTTAGGAAATAGTCTTCCCATTCTTTTTTGAGATTGAAGATGTTTGGATAAATTCGTTAACGGGCTTTTTTCTTTTGCGCTCCATATAGGTCGTGCTCCATTTCCAATGAAAATCTTTCTCAGTATTCCTTTTTCAGAGTTCTTATCTGTTGGTTTACTCTGTTTCTTATATGTTTGTAGTTACTGTAGGTGTCTTCCTACTTTTGTATTCGAGGTATGCCTTTCTCTTTTCTGCCGCCAATTCCTTCATATCTTCAGTGAACTATTGCTTGGTGTTTGGTCTGCCGATGGGTTTAACTTATCTCAATCTTACAGCTTCCTTGGCGCTATTTAATATATTTGTTTTTATCTTCTGTCATGCTTCCTCGACGTTATCTTCATTGTTTAGCTTATTGTGGTCGATCTTGTTTTCAACTTTTCCTTGGATAGATGCTTAGTGCTTTCGTTGGCAAATTATTCCGTATTGAATTTTGTGATCGTGATTGACGGTGGGTGGTGTTTCCTTAGTGTTATGGTGTGACCGAGTTTGCAGAGGATTATGCTGTGGTCTCACGTCCAGAATTTGATTGGGGTTGACTGTTCTGTTCGTGATTATGTAGTCCATTATACCTTTTGTTATCTTGTGTTACCTCATTGTTCGTTTTTATTCCCATTTGTGTGGGAAGAAAATGTTATTGATCCTAAATGCATTTTGGGCGCACATTGATAACAATGTCTCGCCGTTATCATTTAGCACTTCTTCATTGTATCGCTGCATTACACCTGGTGTTGGCGTGTTTCCGATTCTTGAATTTAGGTCACCCATTAGAAATATCTTGTTGTTTCTGGGTATGTGATCTACTATATCTCGAAGATCGTCGAAGAACTAAATCTCTTTCTTCTTTGTGTTTGCTCATGTCCGGTGCGTATGCGCTTATGATGTGCGTCTTGTCGTGGGCGAAGTTCATTATGGTGTGCGTTAATCTTTCGTTGATATATACAGTATTTTCCTTTCTTCTTCGTCTCTGCTAAGGAGCATATGTCAATTCGGTGTCGGTTCATCTCTAGTAATATTTCTTGGTCCCTATGTTATATTCCAGCAACTCAGTCTTAGTACATTCTTTTTCCAAATTCGTTTTTTCCGTGTTCTCGCCGTGTCATTCCGTGTTGTCCGTCCTTCCGAGGCTTGTATGGTACTTTGAGCTGGTTTTGGTTTTTTTACGGTGGGTGGGCTGCTAACCCATTCCACCAACCCTCCTCCTTTATCCGGGCTTGGGACTTGCAGTGGCAGTTACTGGGCTACCCAATCAACCCAGCAGTTACCCCAGGCGGGGTTTGCTGAGGTGACGTGTGTGAAAGAAAAATGTGTGGTGGAGAGAATGCAAGATTTTTGAAGGTGACAGTCTGGGCATCAAAGCGAGAGTATATTGTGCTGCTAGATACTGATTGTATGAAAGTGAGGTTGAGTGCTGCAACAGTTAGTATGATAGAAGATAAAAGTGAGTAATTGGTTAAAAGGCAGCCGAGATTACAAGAATATACTGATTGTATGAAAGTGAGGTTGAGTGCTGCAACAGTTAGTATGATAGAAGATAAAAGTGAGTAATTGGTTAAAAGGCAGCCGAGATTACAAGAATATTGGGGGAAGAGCAGACTTTTATATGAAAGAATTACAGACATAAGAGAAAGAGTTAGGACCTCCATGTTGTTCGGAGCCACCCAGAGTATCTGAAAAGAGCAAGTGAAATTGCGGAACATAAAAATTATTGCAAGACTTAGGTGAGGAAGGTGTGGAAGAAACGAAAAGGGAAATAAATATTGGATGCAAGAAATCGAGGGAAAGTATAGTGTATGTAGAGAAGCGGTGGATAAATGGGTACTCTATGTAATTAATTTGAGAGAAATAGTGGGTGGAATTTAAAAATGAAGAAAACGTATGAATGTGGGGGACGGGGAACTTATAATGAAAATTTTTGAGGCAAACGTAAATGACCAATGACAAAATGTAGAAATATATTGTGAACGCAAATTTTTTGTATGGTTATTTTCTATTTCAAAATTATCGGATTACAATGTAAAACTCTATATGTCGTTGTCAATTTAAATAGCACGGGAAGGATGAACCCCTTAAGTACTTTTCTTGTGAAATTGGGCATTACGTTAGGAAGAAATGAAGAACTCGAATGCATAGTATGAATGAGAAATGGTTCGATATACAAAAAACTCTAAAATAAAATGATATAAATATATGCAATATAATTGTTATATATCTGTTGTAATTTGTTACGCTACTGCATCAAATTAATATAAAAATAACTTTTAATGAGCATTCTTGAAGCGTTTATTTATTTATATCAATTTATTCCCGTATTAAACATTAAATTAATATTGCGCCGTTAACTGCATTTGTATATTTTTTGTTAAAAGAAATCGTAATTGCGTTGCTTTTGCTACATTGTATGGTTGACTTTCAAGAAATTGTCAATAAAAGTTATGATGTATAACGTCACCTTAAATTTTATAATAGGCAATAAAATAACAAGCAGCAAGTCGTATGACTGTAAAAGGGCTTGTAAATAAAAAACTCAGGTAATGCCGGCGGCGACGTTCATTTAACTGAAAGAAGTCAAAATAGAATTTTACGTTTTAACGAGAGGTTTAGGTTGTAGCGCTAACGGGTATATAATAAGATTATGCAATAACTAATCCTGGACTACTTAACATATTGCTGCACGGAAGGCATTTTTAATGAGGTACATGTTGAAACGAAATGGGTCATACGTAGGTAGAATCCTGTTTTAAATTACACACTAGGGTAAATTATTATTGAGTGGTAAAAAATGTTCAACGAATATTTAATACCACAATTGTCAATTAAATTATATTTAATTAAACGCGTGATGAAATGACCACATTTTCGGCTTCGAAACTGCAGAGGTCAGGGTTGCCAAGGTCAAATGTCCTTTGCTAATAGAAAATGGCCCATAATAGGTCTAAACGCAGGTCTCTGTGGAAGAGCAGGTGATTGACGGTCAATGATTTGTGGGGAGGAAATAACACCGCTATAAAAAAGTATTATTTGTACAAAAATTTACGCCATGTTAAATACGAATTAAAATCAATTACAATGTTTATTAATATTAATAAATAATAATATTATATTAATATTTTAGGGTGTGATAAAATGTGTTGTGTTAAAACTTTTCTGCGAAGTCAATTTTGTCGATTAACCAACTCGCATGCTTGTAAAAATTAAAGGTTGTAAAAGTTTGATGTGTATATTACGAATATTTGTCAGCTCTAAAGAAGAAATATTTAATGTTGGTGGGTTAAGTATGCAGCAGCACGATCTTTTGTTTCGAATCCGAACTCTAAATTAAAATATATTATTTTGGACGTCTGGACTATAGCCATAGATAACTCGCATAATGTAACCGGTCATTCAGCCCGAGGCTATATTCGCAGGTATATATTTTGAAAACGGTTTGCAACATCGTACCTTAATGGACCGTGCCGTGTGGGAAGAACGGGCTAGACTTGCTGCTTCCACAGAAACAAATATGGTAGTTGCGAAGATACAACTCGACCCATCTGAAATTAATAGACGACTCTACAAGGTCAAGCGAATACAACAAACATGTTGCTAGGTGCAACACAAAAACTTCTATGCGTTGCTCTAATCCATCAATTATTGCATTATCATTACCTCCTTTAGCTAACTAAGAAAATCAATTTATAAATAAACCAATGTTTATATACTTCAATTTTACAACGAACTAACCATTAAAGCCAGGATATTGAAAATATATAATAAATCAACACAATCATTGTACTTAACCATGAGCAACGTACGAAACCAAATTTTCTTTAATTATCTTTACGTTAATATATTTCTTCGTCTTTATTGATATCATGGTGAGTGCCAGTCATCAGACAGACGTGTTACAATTGAAAAGCTCAACTAAAGACATTTTTGGTTTTCTCCAATTACGTTTGTGTTTGCATTCCCACAAAATATACTTCTTGTACGCTGCTTTCTTTCTTGATATTTCTCCCACCGAACTTGGCTGGTATATGAGGGTATTGCAAATTTTTCTTCTCGTTTTAATTTCATCGGCAGCTCCTAGTAAATATAAGACACAAGGCTGTTACTTTGGATTATTCGTTTCTTTGTTTTCTTTGATGGGCGTGTAAGTGTAAATTTCTTTGCTAGTATCTTTATGGTCGAAATCTCCATTTATATAGTTCCTGGTTAGCTCTGTCACTTATGTCATTTTATACGTGTGCTTCGTAAATTGGATGTAGTATTAACAAAAATGTTCGATGTGTACTTTCTTCCTATCTAAATTAAGAACTTCTTCCACTTCTCCCATTTCTTCATAATTTTTTTCCATTGCCATTGTTTGCTGTTATTCTACTTTTCTGCAGATTTCCTGTCCCATTTTCTACGTCCTATAACCTCATTCATTCTAATTCCGATTATCCATAAGGGATTTCTTCCCACACAGTGGTTAACAAACATTACCATTTTTTATGGGTCTGTGTGCTGATTTATTAACTGAAAGTTTTCATTCATCTAAACTAAATCCAACCAAATCCAACCCAACACAACTTACAATGACCTGACATTTAATTTTATAAAGAAGAAGCCTTTGACATAGCAATTACTACTAAAAGTTTTGGCGCTTCACATGACAATCATTTCACACCACACCAGTTGGTGTCCAACCTGGGGAAATTTGATTGACTTTTACATACTCAACCATGTCAACAACAACACGTTTCGCATTCATTGAGAATCGAATCCAGGAGGAATAACAATTTCAAAGTTTCCATTGGAAAGAACATTGACATCAATGGTGAAATTCGTGGTATGTAGAAACTGGAAAGGAGCAAAAGAATAAACACATCCTGGCAGAGAGACATAAGGCTTGCAATAAGAAAGAGTGGGACATTTTAGCAGCATTCGAAAAGAGGTGGATTCAAGCTTTAGATGAGTTCTAGGTAACTACACATAATTTAGGGCCAGGGATAAATCTTTGGTTACAAACAAATCAATCTGAAAATAAATTTCAAAAATAATTGGAGACCAACGACGAGCCAGGAAAGCAAATGACGAAGAAAATGAAAAATTTTAATGAAGTGCTAAAATAAATATGCACCAAATCATGAAAAAAGTGAAAAAAATCAAATGAGCACGAACGAAAAAATTAATCAATCAAAATACTAGGCACGTTCAAGAGCATCGTAAATTAAAAATCCCAAGGAATCTAACGAAAGACAAAAAATATGATAAAAGAAATAATAAAAAAATGCATATAGAAAAACGATAATAAAGTTGTCTTCATAATTTGTCTACGCCTGGATCTTCTCCCTGTTCCTTAATAGTAAATAACGAGGAAATCTGGCAAAATACACATCAAAATTTGTGTGAACGTGAAAGAAAACAACGACACATAAATTAACAAAAGATGGAAAACGATATAAATAAAAAGGTCAACATGTACGAAAAACTAATCAAACAATACATAAAACGTACAATAGCAGCAGAAAAAACCCAGTAGTTAATTGAAATCAAAAACAACAAAATACTGACCAGAAATAGTGATAAAATCAATAATAAATATACAATAAAAAACGATAATGGAGATGTCTTCTTTGTGTGTGGATCTCCTTATTCTTCCTTAATAGTAAATAAGAAAGAAATGCAACAAAATATACATCAACGCAAATTAATTAAGGATGGAAAACTATATCAGGAATATAAATAAAAAATTAATTATGTATTAGGAATGTACAAGAGCAGCAGAAAAGAACAAACCCAAGGAAATTGAAAACAATAATGAACTTGCCTTCTTCGATATTTTCATCTGGATTCTCTCTGTTCTTTAACAGCAAGTAAAAATGTTAATAAAATAAGGGTTGGTTCACCGGTTAGTAACGGCGAGTAGTTCTATTACTCAAAATGAATGTAAGACATACGCGAAAACTTCCAAAGCCCTCCTTGAATCACAATTTCGTTGCTCACACGCTACATATATTTTTGGGCGAAGGATCTTTGGAAACAAACAACATCAATCTGAAAATAAATCAAAAAAATAATTGGAGAGCAACTACGAGCCAGAAAAAAAATCAAAAGAAAATGAAAAATTTGAATGAAGAAGAAAAGTGCTAAAATATTTATGCAAATAGGATAAAAGTGAAACACAAAGGATATAAGTGAAAAAAATCAAATGAGCACGAACGAAAAACTAATCGTACAATACACTAGGCACGTTAAAGAGCACCAATAAATAAAAAAAGCCAACGGAATTTAATGAAATAAGAAAGACCAAAATATTGGTCAAAAATTATGATAAAAGAAATAATAAAAAATGCAAATAGGAAAACAATAATGGAGTTAGTCTTCTTAGGCCTGGATTCTCCCTGGGCTTTAATAGTAAATATCGAGGAAATCTGGCAAAATACATATATATGAACTTTGTGTGAACATGAAAGAAATTATCACATATCACATAAATTAACAAAAAATGGAGAACAATATGAAATGTTAATGGAGTTGTCTTCTTCGCCTGGACCTTCTCGCTATTCCTTAAAACAAATATGTATGGCACAAATGTAAGTATAACGTGCCATAAAAATAATTCAGGAGAAACGCAAAATAAAAACAAGAATAAAAAGAAACCAATTTCATAAAAAAAAAACGTCCAGATAAACAACTTTGCTTACAATAGTTTTAGATCAAAATTATTTGCAACCATATATGGAGTTAGTAATCGAAAATCAACTACAAGTAGAACTTTCATATGAAACATATTGACCAAAATTTTAATAAAATATATCATCATAAAAAATTACAAATCACCATCAAAAATAAATTAAAATAGTAAATTGTAATCGATATCGGAATCAAAATCAAACGCGTAGTAGATGTAGATAGCACCAATAACAAACAAAAGCCTGAGATAAATTAAAATTAAATACAGAACAATTAAAATGGGGAAGGGGATTTTCTTATTATCTATTTATTGTTTTTCTTGACTTCTTTTATTTCATTTACTTATTTCTTACCGTTCTTTATTTGTTGTTGTTGTATTCGTTTTACTTTACTTTATCATTATTTTAACGACATTGATTTTAGAGATTCTCTTTTGGTTTTTATTTACTCGATTAGGTTTTATTGTGATATTTTTTATTATCTTATTAAACTCTTTGGAATGATTTTGTTTTTTTTGTATTTTTTTTATATATATATAAATTAATGCATGTTTTTTTTAAATTTTTTGTTATTATTAATAGTGACTAAACTATTTTTAATTAATACAATATATTTAAATATGTTAAGAGAATCGTGTTAGTGCTATTATTTTCGATGGAGTGAATCGTATTTTGTTGCATGTCCGGAAATTCAAATTAGTGTAAAGAATGGAGAATAACCTGTTAATAATCTAAGGTGCACGTGTTGATCCGATACGATCGACTAAAACCATGAAGCCTACAAATCATGCACCGTAATAATATTAGAGGCAGATAAACATCAGGTGTCTCTGCGAGATCCGAGAACTTTATGCCCATTTCTTGGAAACCAGACCTGACACTGCAGCAGATGTTTCTGTGTGTGTTTACAACCATAAAAGCTAAATATTTGGGACCATTTTTATGCTTTATGCTAGTATTTTGCATCTGCATACATTGTAACAAGATCTCCCGTATCAAGTGTTCACATCCTAATATAATTTTTCAGCGCATTATTTTGTTGTAACCCTACAGATTAGTGAGATTTATTTTACAAGCGCCAGTGGCGTACTTTCAATTTCACCGGAAGTGATATTGCAAAATCCGTTTAATATTTTCGCAAATTAATTTTGAAATAATAAATTTTTATTTTTATCTGATTAAAATCATTCGAAAAATTAATTAGTTGTTGTTAATTAAAATAATTAAATATATACGTGTGGCAATAGATTTTTTTGAATTGTGTAAAATAGAGCGATAATCTATTGATGGATGGTGAAATGCATTCAAGTGCGATGAAGTCTAAAGCTAACAATCGTACTGGGCCATGACAGGTAGATGCAAGCAGGTAGGACAGTTCGTGATTCACTAAGGAAGCAGTGCGTTTTTCTGCATCGTATTTTTGGGCGGGATGAGTGTTAGAAGGTGCCTGCTGGCCTTGACCAGTTGCTTGTTGAGTCACTAGCGTCGCTGCTATTGGTGTCTCTCATTCGTCTACACAGCTTGGTGTGTAGGTGAGTCACCCCGTCAGGTACCTGGTAGATGGGTACTTGATTGGCAATAACATGTTTTATCTAATGTGCGCTCGATCTTGCATATTACTTCCGACACTTACAAAATTCTTATTTTCTCCAACAGTATTGTTTGGTTCATTTGGTTGCCTAACTTTATCTAGTTACCAAAATCACTTTTACATATAAATTAATTTAAAACATAATCAAATCATACGATTCTATACTAAGAATTATATGCATCAAAGTGAAAATAGTAATAAAGTGCATCTTAAACCAGGAATGAATAATATAACTTAACAATACCTGATAAAGTTTTCAGCTATAAAATATGTTTTGTTACGTATATGAGTTACGTTTGGTATTGTTGTAACAATCGATAAGATTTAATTGTAAAATTATCGTGAATTTTTAGATTAGAAACTATAGGTGCTAACTTACACACATCAATCACTGAATATCTGGAGACTCAATTATGAATAAATATATTTTTCAAAATTTGTTAAAAAATATGTACTGAAATGTTGTTCGTGATTACTGTCACATCTGATGTCCTCGGGGATGATTGGGCATTTAAAAACACCTTGCAAACTGACGTGACGTGACCAATAAAATTGAATTATCTGAATTTTAAATATTTTTCGATATTTATATTATGGACTTTTCAACGTTTTCAAGCTGAATTTTCCGTCAAAAATTTACTCATGAGAATTACATGTCCTAAGTGATATACGAAAACCTATTAAAACAGAGTAAATGTAAAATAAAAATAAAATAAATTAAAAGTAAACACAATCTTTTTATTATTTTATTTGACGGACAGTTAATTTTTGGATGTTGGGAAAGTCCCATAAGTGACAAGACGAGGCTTCCACCTAAGCTGCCTCCTAATCCTTAGTTCAAATTGCAATACTATACAATTTTAAAATTGCCAAGAAAGTAGAAATTAATAAAATGTCGTAACTAAAAAATTCAAAAATCTCCTAAAATTTCAGCATTGTGAAAATTATCGGAAATAGAAACAATTCAGAAACCGAAAACCGCAAAAGCTTAAAAATTCTCAAAAACTATCAATGTGGCCAAGAAGTGAAATTTCTGCATTTTTTTTTTAATTCAAAAATTTTAGTTGTAGACGTGAAAATATACAGCTTGTGAAAATTTTCAATATAAACCTACAACAGTTACGTAAAATTATAACATTTTGGCAGATTCTAACATTGTCTAAATTACAGAATTGCAGAAAATTAAAATAAAAAAATCTAAAATGCTAAAATGAAATAAGCTAAATCGAGAAAAAATTGTCGACGAAAACAAAATTCAAAAATGTCAAAATTATCAAAAAGTTAACGTTGTCCAAAATGGAAACTTTAAAAAAACGATTATTAACTAAGTATCATTAAATTTGTTTCAAATAGTGTCAAAAATTATCGAAAATATCAAAACTACCAAGTAAAAAATTTCAACTGCAATAATATATTATGTCAAAAAATCAACAATTGCCTAGAACCCGAAAATATCGAAAATAAAAAATGTATAAAACAAAAAAAAATATCAAAAATTCATAAATTAATTAAATAAGAAATTGTGAAAATTGCAAACATTTGAAAGTTTTGATTGAACAAGTTGATAGTGGTCTCTATCGACCGATTATCTGGGTAGTGTCCATACTTGCAACTACTTCGCAACCTTCAGCACTGAAGACCGATTTGTTGAAAATAAATTTCCGGGAATGTATCAGGCTGTTTCGCTTTCTTTGACATTAGTTCATCTTTAGTGCCGATGTCTGCGAGGTAGTTGCAAGTCTAGACAATACCAACTTAGTTGGTCGCTAAAGATCACTGCAATTACGTAGAAGCAAGAGTGTGAGGGTATTAGCGGGTATAAGTTGAGGCCTTTTAAAGTCACATCTAACTGGATTTGAAGTAATTGTAAATCCCAACCGGATCGGGGCTCGACCCCTAGGCAGGAATGTTTACTCTCTGTTTATTAGTGGCGCGTTGCACGCACATGGCCCATTATAGTTTTTTTCTTTAAAAACATTCATAAGTTATTCGGGTAATATGTATTATTCTTCAGCACTGAAGACCGATTTGTTGGAAATAAATTTCCGGGAATGTATCAGGCTGTTTCGCTCTCTTTGACATTACATCATCTTTAGTGCCGATGTCTGCGAGGTAATTGCAAGTCTAGACAATACCAACTTAGTTGGTCGCTAAAGATCACTGCAATTACGTAGAAGCAAGAGTGTGAGGGTATTGACGTCTATGGCGGTAATACACACAAATAAATTATTTACCACTCATGCCGTCATCACCTTGATACATTCGGTGCAATTAATTTTCATCAAAATTGCAGCTTTGGAAGATTTTAATACTGGATTTGCAGACACAACCCTATAGCGGTAAACGTATGTCCATATGGGATTTTTTTACAATCTTATACACCAAGATTTTGTTTTCTAAACAAATCCAAGTACCCATTAAATTTCTGTGAATTTTAGACAAATGTTTTTTTTTTATTTATTATAACTTCCAGGTTTTTATATTTGTTAGCTTACTGCAACTCTTTCCCATTTATGTTTATACTATTTTTTTATTATAATGTGTTATTTATGGTTACAGCCATGGTTTTTTATTTTTCTGTATTTATCTTCATGTTAACCCTTGCCAGTTCTTCATCCATTCTTTCCATACTATATGGTAGGTTTTTTCAGATTCACAGATTGTGCCATTATCAATATATCATCAACAGTAATTCTGCTGTTTTTATTATGTTAATTTTCCAGAATTGTACGTCATATCTTACACTTTTTAAAAACTCCATTAAAATCTAAAACGATATTGAAAAGTTTTGACATTTTTTCTTTGGATTTTCAGTTCCTGTTCTTAGACAACTCCAAATTTTTGTAACGGTTTTTAATATCTTTTTCTTTAAAATTTTCCAAACGAATTTTCTTCTTATCCTATCGAACGCTTCTTCCATGTTGATGACGTATAGATGCACATTCTTTCATGTCCTTATCTATTTTTACTTATTTGGTTTTATATTTACTGGTCTTGTGCCCCCTTTTCTTAAATTAACTGCGATTCCTAGAATATATTTTCTACTTGTTCTCTTGCTCTGTTTTCTAGTATTCTTGTATATGTTTTATTGTAATTTGAACAGTTGGCATGGTCTCCTGATTTATACGATTCAATAGATTCTTTCTTTGTGGGTGTAACTTTGCAAATTTGCTTGTCTTCTACTTCTCGTGTTTTTCTTGTATTACTTATTCCGTTATATCTGCTTTGATCTGATCGACCATATCTTCGATGTCATTTTTCTTCATCATCATCATCATTTTTAGTGAATCAAGTGAATTCAGTTGAGGTGTAGCTGTTTGGCTTCTTAGAATTTGTGTGGATGTTTGAGACTTACATTTACATATATATGTTCTTTGACGTTACTTCTATATCGTTCCCAGTTAATTTATGAGTCATGCACTCCAGCTACTTTCGTTATTGTAACTATTATTGTATAATTGTGGATTGTAGGATTGTGGACAGGTTAAATTAATAATATGATTTTTAAAGCCCGTTATTAACAATGAAATCCCAGTATGGTGGACTAACACTTGTCCATTTTTTTACTTGCATACGAAAATCTTTGAAAAGTAAATAGAAAATTAAATAAATTAAACATAAAATAGGAACGATTTACGAACTTCACGATCCAAAATTCTCATGAAAAATTTACTGGCGGTAAGTTGCCACTAAAATTTAATAATGTCAATTTATGTGTTACTTGATACAAGTCGTTCATTGACTCACAAGGGAATTGCAATGTTACAAGGGAGACGATTGAAAAAAGACAGACATTTTCCAACCCAGTGACTCTGACCATTTATCTTGGTTTGTTACTTTTATGTATTATTTACTTATCCGGTCAACGTCCACCCACAACGGCCTAATGTAACCAAACTATCGTTTGTTTTAGGCGACCGGCGACCCTAACGGCGGATGACTTGGATTCGCTGACGTATCTGACGATTTGTCAAAATCAAACTGAAACGCTCATTTCTGTATATTACACTCGCTTACGGTTGGATCCGTTAAATGATCCCCGTCTCCTGAAAGCATTAGCGGGTATAAGTTGAGGCCTTTTAAAGTCACATCTAACTGCATTTGAAGTAATTGTAAATCCCAACCGGATCGGGCTCGACCCCTAGGCAGGAATGTTTACTCTCTGTTCATTAGTGGCGCGTTGCACGCACATGGCTCATTATACTTTTTTTCTTTAAAAACATTCATAAGTTATTCGGGTAATATGTCTTATTCTTCATAAAAAATATGTAATAAGAATAATATCAACAATAAACAAACACATAAAATATAGGAATGTAAAACTCAACGAACATAATAATAACAATGTACGAGGGGAGATCATTTTTTACCGTCCCTGACACAGCAGACGTTGAGTGACACATTAAAGTATTAATCATTTGTTGTTACGTTGGTTCAATTGTACCTATTCAAATTTAGATAGTTTAGTTTAGTTAGACAGTTTAGAGAAATTATAAAAACGAAAAATTATTAGAGGTTCGTGTAGTTATAAAATACTTGCAAAAGAAAGGGTTGTCGCTAAAAGAAATTCACGAAGACATCGTAGGTGTATTAGGTGAGGGTGCTGTTTGTTACCAAGTGGTGAAAAATATGTCTCGAGAATTTAAACTGGGAAGACAAACATGCGAAGCGTGCTGGACGACCAGTGACTGTCACTACCCAAGAAAATGTTAATCGTATACACGATATGGTAATGACAGGTAGGATCATTCGCCGGATAGCTGAAATTACGAATTTTTCTTATGGTACAACAGAAAAAATTTTAACAAATATTTTGGGGCTAGAAAAGTTGTCTGCACGTTGGGTCCCACGAATGTTGACACCTGATCAGAAATGTTTAGCATTGCATACTGAAGCCAGTTTGACAAAGTTTAAAGCTGATCCGGATGAATTTCTTTATCTATTCGTCACTGTTGATGAAAGGTGGGTTCACCACTTCGATTCTGAGTCGAAACAACAAAGTATGGAGTGGCATCGCCGAGGTTCTCTGCCACCCGGCAAATTTCGATTTTGCCATCCGCTGGCAAAGTTATGGCGATAATGTTTTGGGACGCAGATGGAATTTTGATGACTGATTTTTTGGAACGTGGACATACAATAACTGGCTCCTACTATGCCAACTTAATTTCAAGATTGCGCGATTGTGTCAAGGAAAAAAGACGGGGAAATTTGAGCAAAGGTTCGCTATTCTGAACACAGGATTTGAATTTTTTGAACATCCCATATGCATATTCACCAGACCTGGCCCCTAGTGATTTCTTTATAGTTCCAAAAATTAAAAGACTATCCTCAGCGGACCAGATATTACGACGATAATGAAATGATGATGGCCGTAAACGACTGGTTGGAAGAGGAACCCAGAGGAATCAAAGGTTTGGAGCATCCTTGCACCAAATTATGTAGAAAAATAAATGTTTGATATTTCTTCAATTTGCTTCCTTCTATGTTATGGACCGTAAATACTGAGCTGGCGTCGTAGATGCCGAACGACGTATCTAGATTTGTTAAATAATAAATGTGGTAGGGTTTGCTAAATGCATACATTTTTAAACCAGTCTCCGTCAATTTATTATTGTTAAGTTTTAAATCTTTCTCTAAACCTAGACGTCATAAATTGTTGTGTTATTTATCTCGATGATTTCGTATAATTTTCCCCGTTTTATCGTTAAATATTTTATGTATGTTATTTACATTGGCCCATGACGTATTTGAAGTAGCTTAACGGATTGTTATCGATAATATACTTAAATAATCTGTACATTCATAGGTTTAGTCAGCACAACAAATTTATATATATATATTAATTATCTTTGAACATTTCCAATTGATTTTAAAAATATGGCGATAATGCATTACCTTAGATTAATTAAATTGCGACTTATAAAATTTAGTTTTTAAATACATTTTGTTTATTTTAAAGCCATCACTAAAATGCATCGTTTATTACAAACCGTATTTGCGAAAGTTGTTATTTTTTATAAGAATAAAGTTTGTTACTCTTATGTTATTATTTTCCAAATTTATAACTTTTCTCATTCGCTTTAATGTACATCAAGGCTGTGAGCTAAAATGTATTAGAATATTAAAAATAGAATTGCATATTTAAACTCAATTCAAGGATTTTTGGAAAAATCTTATAGTACGTGCGGACACATCTGCAATATTTTTTTACATTCACTTTTATTTTTATTTATTTTTTTTGTTATTTTATATTTGTAAGCAAATTCTCCTTCACTCGTTATTTTAGATTCGTCGCTTTCTCAATATTGTTATAATAATAGGAGTAATTTAAGTAGTTTGAAAAAATCAAGGAATGAAGAATTGTTTTTGTTTATTTTTATTTGAACAAATTACGATTCCATAATAAGGGTGAAACGACCGTGCAACGATCCACGTCGATTTCTTGCAAATTCAATTTTTGGTGTCTGTCATACCTGATTATCACCAACGTATTAATAATAATAACTCACATTGCTTAATACTGAGCACAGTATTTAAATCTAAATGCAAATCTATTATTCTAGATCTAGAATGTTATTTAGGATGCACAACTCAAATCGACATGCATGTCCGCAATGTCCATTAGAAACAACGCGTCCCACAAACACTTCACAGACGAAATAGTCCCGACCTGCGCGTAAGTTTTCTGCGGACGGCTAAGTACCGCACTGTTTGACTTGTAAATGAGTTTCAAACTTATCAATGACACTCAAGAGACAATGGCCGTTGCGTGGCATTGTCTCCAATTCGAGTTCAGGCTCCATCATTCGATACAAGATAGATCTTTTTAACGAGGAAACGTTAATGGTCGCATTTGTGAATACGAATGATCTCATGAGACGTTCTCGGTAATTGCTTGCCGGAAATAATAGTAGCCTAGTTAGTGCGCTTTTATAGGGGTGGCTACGTACGTATTCCAATTTATAAAATTAACTACACGAATACTTATTTAAATATAAATGGTTACGTCTTAACATTTTGGGATTTTTGTTATGAATCACTTTTTAATTTGTGTGCATAGCCGTGTTAATTTTAGGGAAAGGCTTGCTAGTTGTTTTACGCCCACATGACGCCAGTAAAATCATAAAATTCCATTACAGGGAGAAGTGAAACGTCATTTTGTCTGGAACGTCTTAACGTTAGGAGCCAGTTCCATAGTTAATTCGGATCACAAATAATATATCAAAATACAAATAGACCATCCCGAACCACTCAACGTCGAACGATGAAACTTTGTGAAAATATCTAGTAGACGTAGAAAAACAAATGATTAAGTTTTGAGGCCAATCTGTCACGTCTGACAAAAATTATCTCGTTAGCAACAGTTGACTGTGCCTTTAGTTTGACCATAGTTTCGTTGATTTGTCGCATTTATTAGGAATTCTTCTTGCTTGTTGTAACTGTTAACCTTTAAATGCCACGAGTTCGAAGACGTGCAAATTTTCATCAAATTACGCGTTTTGAACGAGGATGAATTGTCGGGATGCATGAGGCTGGTTTAACCTTGAAATAGCTAGACGTGTCAATCGGTCACACGCCACTATAGCATAGATTTGTAGAGACTGGCAAGAAGAACACCTAGAAGCTCGTCGTAGAGGTACTGGACGACGAAGAGTGACGCAAGAACGAGAAGATCGGCTCTTAAGGCAGTTAGAGACCTGAAAGTACCATCACGAGCCGTTGGAATAAACTGGATAAGAGCAATTGGCCATATTGTATCCATGAGCACGATTTATCGCCGAATAGACACGTTTGGACTACGTTCTTATTTGTCTTCCTCTAACAAGAGAACATAAAGCCATCAGACTTCACTGGTGCCAGGACAGATGATATTGGGTTCCTGAATGGAATGAGATCTTCTTCAGCGACCAATCAAGATTTTGTGTATGGCACTCTGACGGACGTTCAAGGATTAGGCGGAAACGCCGGAAGTTACATTGATTCAGTGTTGGAACCAGTTGTTGTGCCATTATTGCAAAACTTTCCAGGAGCAGCCTTCCAGCAAGATAATGCGCGGCGTCATACTGCTCATGTAACGACAGCTTTCCTAAAAGAAAACAACATCAATATGTTGCCCTGGCCTCCAAGATCACCAGACTTATCTCCGATTAAACATGTCTGGAATATGATGGAAGCAAGATTACGGCGTTTACCCCATCCTCCCAATACCTTAGAGGCGTTGCGTCAACAGTTAGAGATAGCTGGTGGGATGACGTACCTCAAGAGGATATCAATACTCCAATTTTTTGTATGGCCAGAAGGGTTGCTGAGTGCATGAGAATACATGGGGATGTAACTCATTATTAACTTTTTAAACATCAAATGTGTCAAATTGCTGGATACCTTTACAAAATAGAAAAATTCTTGTATACACATATATACATGTGCCGTAAGTACATTTCTTACAAAGTAAACACCAAACTTGTCTAATACAACATTCTCGTTTCTATTTATACATTAAACATTTTATGTTTTTATCAATAATTCCATTTTAATAACAATCTAATCTTTAACACGCACCGTATACGCAACACTATATTACAATTATAATAAATTACTCACCGTTTTATAACCATGGTATTTCAATGAAAAAAAAAATGTGGACGGTATAATCTGCAAAGCAATTTACCTATTTTAATGACGGTTTTAATAACATGTTTCTGAGAAGTTTTAGATTAGTGGGTTATAGGTAAAACCCGAGTTGTTTCCCCAAAATCTTGCGTGCGCAACATTTCTTTCTGATATTAAAATATATTTTGATTGAAGCTCGTTAGCGTGCAAAAGTGATAAATTGCTCATCGTTGCCCCAAAAATCCTCACTTTACCACCGGTGATCCCTAACTTGATAATAATAAATCGTTTCAATTTAGGGTTCTTCGCGTTGCTAGTAACTCGAGTAGCGAGTGTAAATAATAGAAGTGGTCGTACAACTGAGATAAATGTATGATTGAACGACCGCTTCAGGCCCCGGGGACATATTCCGCTTGTCACACTTCTTTCTTATATGAAGATTGAAGCCTCGCAAATAAATGTGACCACTTGATGCACGAGGTGCGCCCACACTCATCGAAATGCTCTTATCTCGACTCTAGCGGCAATTGTGTTTTGTATTTTTATATCATAGCGATTTAGCTTATTTCCATCCTGACGCTCACGATCAAGGAAATGCGATTGCGGTTCTCATTCACTATAAACAGATGCAAATGAAGTTATTTTTTTCCACCGTAAATTGTTTTTATCATCACCAACGAAAAGATGATAGCTGTAATAAAAATGATTTGTGTTGTACAATCTAAGTAATTTACTTAATACTGCAATTCATTTCAATTACTGCAGTTAAGATTATTCGTAAACTTCAACATCGAAATTACCAGAATTACAGTACAGCATCAATCTCATAAATGTGAATGACCGAAAGGTATGAATAATTGAAATGGTATTTTATTTTTTTAATTTTAATAAAAAAAAACAAAAGTAGATTTTTGCTGTATCCCGATTTCCATTTAACCATTAATAAACGAGCTGATTATTTGTACTTATTGAAAGTTTATATTTAAACTTTTACTCCGACAATGAAGTCACCTTGTTGTGATTGAAAGATGTGTACAAAGTTTTTCCATAAACCAATTAAAACCAAAAGTTTTAATGTCACATTAGTTCATGTTGATTCAAAATTCAAATTCACATTGCGGCACAGCAGTGAATAAACTATTGTTTTTCAAGATAATGAAAATTTTTGTGACTAATATTAATTGCTATGTAGAGTATAATAGAATCGTACAGGATGGAGTGAGTCAATATTTGAAGTGTAAGTATAAAATCGCATCTAAATTTCAACTTCGATTACTGGCGTCATATCCGAGTTGCAAAATGTGGGTATAAACCAACTACTTTAAGACGTTATCAGCTACTCCTGCTAAAATAATTGATTATAATTTATGACGTTCAATTGCGCGCAATTCTTGGGAATGTCGATTACGAAATTTATTTATCTGGAGATTATTCTAAAACTGATATTACACCTTTATATGGACAAGACAATTTACTTTAAATTTAATTTAAAACCCAAGTAAATAATCGCATTCCCATTTCGTGACGATTCCATAATTATGATCATAGTGTGATTCCATAATTATGATCATAGTGTGACTATAAACTGTTTTAATGGCCTGCTCAGGAAGATTACAATAGCCTTACAACATGCTTTTCATAATAACGTATGTAACAAAAGTTTTGGGAAAATTAATAATCTTCATCAGGATCGTCCTCCAATAGATCACGTAAGAAGTTGGCGAATTAATACGGAATTTAATAGAACGGGTAAGGTAATCAACATAAAGAAAAAACGATTGAGGACACATGTTGGTGAAGTCGAAATACTTGAGTTTTAAACGTATCAAAAAGAAAAATTTGGCGATGCATGCGTGGGAATAAACAACATTAGAAAAAGGGGACAAAGAAAGGCGACTGGAATATTGCTTTTGGTGCCAAGGAGAGTTATTGAATAACCGTAATTTTTTAAAAAACGTTTTATTTTATGATCAGGCTACATTCGCTACTAATGGCACAGCTAGCCATCAAAACATGCGACATTGGTCTGTTGACAATCCACGGAATTCTTTTGTAGATTGAAGGCGTAACAAAATTATTTCGGTGATAGTCAGAGCTAGAGCTATTGCATGAGCATATGATGTCTGCACTATCTTTAAAAACTTTAATCTGGTTTCATTTTTTCTCCCTATGAAGCATCCAACATATTTATTATTATACTTAATGGCACTTAAGTTATTTCCTGTGATAAGTGATGAGAAATCTTTTTCAGTTTGCTTGTTTCATAAATGTATGGGTGGTCTAAATTTCCGTACGACAGTACAACTGATCTTCCAACAATATTTTACTATTTGTTGCGATGCTATGATATAGGTACCATCGATCATAAGTTCTTAGACTTGGAAGTTTCGAACACCAATCGGAATGTTAATGTTACGCAGTATGATTCTGCTGTGCTTCAGTATATCTCAGTTGCGTAGCTTTCTCATTGTTCAACAAAATACTTTTTATGTGGCTTCGAAAACCCACCTACAAGAGTCTGTATTGGCTCATTAATACTGAGAGCTTAGTTAATTCATTTAATCGTTAACTACCAACGTTAGTTTCATCCTCGCTGTTGAGCAGCACGTTCCCCAATAAATTAATACAACATGTCTCGCGTGATTCAGTATTTTCGTACCTTAAACCAAACTAAAAATGTTGATAGTAAAACTGAGTTCATTTCAGACTCAGCTTTCTACGTCGTCTGCTATGAAATCCATTGATTCTTCTGGTATTTCGCAGGGGTAATGTATTTGTAGTTCATGGTTGATTCTATTTATCAATGGGTTCGTTTCCTCCTTCCCTGGTTACACGATACCTTGTTTTTCCTTGTACTTGATTTGTCCTTCTCCATAATTCATGATTAGTGATGGTATTGGGCTAGAAGACTTCACAAACTAAATTCTAATGTTTCAATGATTACTTGTCGTTTCTGGACAAACCAATGCTGGGCCAAACATCTCTAGGTACGTCATCAATTCTGAATTGTTCTCAAAGTTGATCTACATTACCCATTATCAACAGTTTCATTTAATGTATCAAAATTGTCAGCACAACTTTTATTTTATTTATGGTCTGTATTATATGTACATAATTGATATGTTTTTTTTAAATTCATTTTTCTTATTATCCTGTCCTTTGTCCATCGATTAGAAAAAAATTAAAGCCTTTACCAATGCTGGGGCAAACATCTCTAGGTATGTCATCAATGTTGTTGATGTATATTTCTGTACTTCGTACTACTCGAACCTACCAGCAATTATTCTACACTATTGGATCCTTTACCTTTCCTTCCACAATACCATTGTCGAATAGTCATCGACCTTATTTGCATTCTTATACTACATACATACTTCATTATAGTTATTTTTTTCACCAAGAAGGGCATATAATGTGTGATTAAGGAAGTGAGAGAGTGGACATGTTCAACGTGCATATGCCCACTCTTTCACTTCCTGAATGATACATCATATGCCCTTTTTTTCCTTCTTCTCCTGTATTTTCTGAATATGATTGCCTTTTATTTTTTTATATTCAACCCAACCCAACCCAACCCAACCCAACCCAACCCAACCCAACCCAACCCAACCCAACCCAACCCAACCCAACCCAACCCAACCCAACCCAACCCAACCCAACCCAACCCAACCCAACCCAACCCAACCCAACCCAACCCAACCCAACCCAACCCAACCCAACCCAACCCAACCCAACCCAACCCAACCCAACCCAACCCAACCCAACCCAACCCAACCCAACCCAACCCAACCCAACCCAACCCAACCCAACCCAACCCAACCCAACCCAACCCAACCCAACCCAACCCAACCCAACCCAACCCAACCCAACCCAACCCAACCCAACCCAACCCAACCCAACCCAACCCAACCCAACCCAACCCAACCCAACCCAACCCAACCCAACCCAACCCAACCCAACCCAACCCAACCCAACCCAACCCAACCCAACCCAACCCAACCCAACCCAACCCAACCCAACCCAACCCAACCCAACCCAACCCAACCCAACCCAACCCAACCCAACCCAACCCAACCCAACCCAACCCAACCCAACCCAACCCAACCCAACCCAACCCAACCCAACCCAACCCAACCCAACCCAACCCACTAATGAGTTTTTTGTTCGACAATAAAATAATAAATTACAACTTATTGCAATATTTTAAAAAAAAAACGTGCAATTCGTTGTTTTTGAATTCGCAAAATGTATAAAACAAAAAATAAACAAAACAAGCAATATCTAAATAAAATATGAAAATATAATTGCTAGACAACTCCAACCCAACCCTTCAAAGTTGATTCAGAGTCGGCAATTTGACCTAATTCTGCAGCCCTAAATTTTATTGCATTAGTAACGAACCTAATTCCATTCAAACAACCGATTCAACATATTTGTCATTGTATTTATTTTATTTGTATTGTTGTTGGATCTAACCTAATCCAACACTAACGGACTAACCCAAATATCACTCGACTTAACGAAATACTAACCAGCCTAGTATGATTGATAATATCGCACAGAAAATAGCAACTTATTACTAATTATTGATATTGATGATTTTATTGAATTAGGTTTAGTAGCCAAGTCGACTACTGAACCTAATTCAATAAAAGTTTCGTTGCATTAGTAAACCAACTTAATCAAATGTATTTAAAGTAAGAATATTTTCAATTATAATTATATTTTTCATAAGCTAAATTAAGGTTAGTTATTAATACATAAAAATATATTGACACCTCAGCTACAGCTGTCACTGTGTTACTTTCGCTCGATTATGCGATTAAGCAAATAAACTCCGTCACGTCATTAAGTGTTTAATTCCGAGTAGGAGTCGAGGTGCAACGATGTGTTCTTAACTCGCCTCTGGAACAACATCAGATGGATTGGGTTGGGTTGGAAATTTTATTCTGATTAACGGAATACGAGACAACGGAATGATGTCAAGGCAGATCGTCACATTGGGTTGGGTTTGATTGGGTCGGGTCGGGTCGGGTCGGGTGGAGTTGGGTTGGCTCGGGTCGCGTCGGGTTGGGTTGGGTTTAATCCGATTAACGCAACAAAGGACGAGTTATGACGACAACTACGAACATTGGCTAACGCGCACCAAAAATAATATCAAAATAGTTAATGGGCGAATAATGTAAAAATTGTGAAAAATACAAAATAACTCAAATTTTGCAAACTGCAAAAATGTGGGAATTATTAATATTGTTAAAATTGAAAAATTCTGTTGAAGTTTTAAGTTTCTTGTTCTTGGAAACCTGGCTACACTTACACCCTTACAACCAAGTGTCTGAATTTCATTTGGTACCAATCCATCGGTCCCTTTTTCAGTGACCACTTGACAACGTCGATTTTGTATAAATTAAAAAGGAACGAGCTTAATAGACGGGCTGGTCTTAGTGATTGGGTTTAAAATTCTAGTGTTTTCACTTTTTAAATTATGACCTTACACCATGTTTTTTTACATATTTCATTTATCGTGCTCACTAGCCTACTGTGCAAAGAAAAACTTTGTTCTATCAACCTAATCAAAGTTTCATTTTAAACCTTTCCTTCCACATTTGATGGTTATGTTACGTATTGTCCGCTGTGCCCTTTTAAAGTCACGCCTGCCCCTGCAACAAATTTTTCCCTCCACCTTTCTCGTCACACATTTAAAATAATTAAAAATAAATATATGGAATATATTTTGCAGTTTAAATTTTAATTGTTTTCACTCTAGTGGTTTAATTTACCAAATAAATAAAAAATAGTAAATTACTTCATGTAGCGTAATTTATATATGTATATAATTTTAAAAAAATATTTGTATTTAAAATAGTGTCTCTTCAAATATATCTGACACGAGTGGAATGTGTTAGTAAGTAGGGGTGAAAACTTTTACAACTTTAGGGTCTTTATATTTCCTTATAATGTCATGTATTAGACTTTAAAATGTTCATTTTAGTGCATTATTTTATAAACATAGCCCTGTGACTATTAAACAAAGAGTTTGAAAATGCTATATACTTTTATGGTTATTGAACGGCGAATCCAATTTTTGGGGTTATTTAAGACGCTGGCAGGCGGCGAGAAGAATATGTAGAGCGACGTTTATGACCGTTCAAATCTCTACATTTTACGATTCAGATATCCGATCGTCAATTTAATAAGTAGTTGAATAACGTTTTTAATGCACCTCCAGATTTTTATCTTGAGTGTAGGTAGATTGGAAATATTTGAAATTTATTTTTGTTTAACTGCACCTTATTATCGAGTTTCTAGTTGTATGCTTATTTTGTTTTTATCATTTTTTTACTTTTTGTTTTTTTATTTCGTTTAGTTTTCGCGGTGGATTTATTCATTGAGGGTGCAAAAAGTTGACGAGAGCCGTTTGCCCCGCCTTTACATCGGTCCTTCAAACATTGTTTGACAAAGTTTTTTTTTTCGAGCTACCTGTAAAGCAGGTGAGATATTTGTCGAGATTTGAACGTATGCAAAATAAGGTAACTCAGTCATTAATTATACAATGTAAACATAATGTCACCAGTCATTAGCAGTTTGTTAACAAAGGTTTAGATGGTTAGGGAGTCATTATTCACCTCTGGCGTACATTTAAACATCTGTAAATATAAAGTGATCAGGATGCGTGTGAGTGTACTTCCACATGAATTCACATCGGCCAATTACTAAGAGATTGATTTGAGAGTTTTTCACTGTCAATATCCACGTTGATCCTTATGAATGAAAGACGAAGAACAATTTCCAATTAACTCTTTCTCGTAATCTCCTATCTTGCCGCTAATTACGAGAACGCGAATGGGCTTAAATTGGCTCGTGCAGACAGCTAACCCCCAATTAATGAGTGGCAGATTGTAACCAGCTCAATGATTGCATGTAGATTGGGTGTCAAAACTTCGGCATTCGGGCACGCGCTCCATTTATCATCTTGGAAGATTCTTCAACGCTCGTCATCAACTACTTAATTGGAAATGTAAACAATTGTTTTAATCTATTCATGTATGCCAACGGCATGTCACCTTCATAACCGCGTCTTACTGCAAAGATAATCGCATTATTAACGGTGCGTACCCCCTAATTAGCAGTTGCTCCGTACTAAAAGGATATCGATCACGGCATACCGTTGATCGTTCAGGTACAAAATTGAAAGTCACTTGCATCTGGATTAATTTTAGGTCTTTGTTAATTATACTCGAGAATAATTAAAACTCATTTAACCGATTATATTTCACAAAAGAGAAATTTTTGGATTATTTTTTAACGTTTAAATCTATAATACCCTTTGAACAAGTTTGCACATTAATTTATATTTAATGAAATTGTAAATGCAAGTTTGTCAAAACTTGACCTTTAATATACTGTTCTCATCAGATAACATATTGTCTCATATTTTTATTAGATTAACCTTGTTTGTGTACATTAATTAAAATTAACTTTTATTTTTTTTCTCTACACCTGATGTACATTTAATTACAATAATTATGATATTGCATCCGGGTCCGATTCTGTAGGTAGTATTTTCGAATACTTTTCAGCAATGGAAATTTTTACTTTCTTTGGTTACAAAACAAACACTATGGCAATATCAACAAAAGAGGAATCACGTCACCATTCTACAAAAGCAAAGCACAGAACAAGTGAGAAACTTTTATTGAGGAGCAGATGTACAAGATTGATTATTAAGAAAAAGATATTGGGCACAAACTGGAAAAAATGGGAAGAATGTTTAAAATGCTGGAAAAAACATTTTTTTTGAAAAAAATTTGCCAAAAGAAATAAGTAAAGGTAATGAAAAGTTAGACATTGATATAGTGAAGTGAAGTAGGCGTCGTATAAAAATAGTTGTAATTGAGTTTTTGACGAAATAGGACCAAAATCAAGGAAGGATACAGTTACAGACGCGATATTCTGACAGAAGATACAAAAAAGACAAGATTAAAATTATATAACTGGTGTGGCTAGGAGTAGGAGGACAAAATGAAAAAAGTTGCACCAGAGCGGAACATTACATGGTAAGACACGAGTAAGATAGCCGAGGATAGAAAATATGGAAGACCAGAATAAATTCTCCTAAACAGTCTTACGTACACTTAACGGTACAGAGACTTAGGACTAAGTAGACATTAATTTTACATGATATTCATTAACTCTTTAAGTTGCTTCGAATGATCGACATAATCAAGAACTCTTATCAAGTTAGTTAAGTAAATAAATAAATGGCATAAAAGACGAGCCAGCATCTTGTATATGCCCTATATATTTCTTGGTGACAAAAGGAGTAAATCCTAAAAAATCTAAACCTGAATCTTACTGTTGCCTATCATCTGATCATTCACTATTTCTTCTGATATCATGGAACGACAGCCTTCCCTTCAAAACAAGAAGACTGACGGGAACTTATTTAGTTTAGTTTAGTTTAGTTAGTAGTTTAAAAGCAATAACTCCAGAATGTTCACTAAAGACAGGATGGATCAAACTCAAAAGATCAACAAATCACTTGCTGAAAAGAGAAAACTGAGGAAACAGTGGTACACAACAGTTGAGGATAAAAGAACTAGACATATCCACAAATGAGCTAAAATATATGCTTATGGACATTTAGAATCAAAGAATTGAAGTTTATTTTGAGAACCTTCATTTTCACAAAACTACCGCAGAAACAAAAAAGATTCTGCGTCATAATTCCTCCATGCAAGATGACACTAAAAATAGCTTAGAAATGAGAAGTAAAAATTTGCAGAGGCCCGCACTCAACTTTCTTATACATTTCATATAAACGTTGTTTAATATCAATATCTTTAACTTTTGTAAGAATAAGTTTTTCGATATCATCTGCCGTTTTCGAGATATGGAAAAATGTGATAAGAGTAAACCATCACTTCCGGTTGAGATATTGCTTTCAAAATAGGACACATATATACGTCATTCCGGAAATAGTCAGAATCGATTCAGGGGACCTCAACACGCGTATATCCGTTAAATTCTCGAATTTTCATGATTACTATACTTATACATAAAGTATGAGAAACTAAAAAACATATGAGGTTTACGAATAATAAATTAATATGTAATTTATTTTAAATAGTAATTTGTACATAAGCAACCGATGACGAGAAAATCTTAGCTACTAATTGTCGCTGGCACACATATCAAAAACTCGATAATTACTTCCCCGAAAAAAAAATGCAAAGATAACGTCGCTTAGATGCATTGGGCCGTTTTTGCGCCAAAAAGCCGATAAATAACGCCAGAGACGTTAAACGCGACCGTTTCGTGAGTGCACAATCACGATTGTGTTTCGCGTTAAATTAAATCGCAATTTAACGATTCATTGTTAAATTGAGAAACTTTAAACGTTTAGTGAACGGACTTTTTGGATGGCGGCGTCGATCTTGCATCCAGGCGACTGTTGGGGAGAGCTTTTCAGTTTCTTAAATCGCGGACTTTGCGTGTACGCGGCAATTTACATTGCGTAACGTCGCCGAAATAATCAACACCGACAGATTGATGTGCAAATCGGTACTAACTCGGGACAAACACGTAAATTAAGAATTTAACTGTTTATAATCTTGGGTTTCTTAGGATTTGTTCAAAAATTCCCATAATTGACTCAAACATGGAATAAAAATTATACAACATGCAAATTTTTTTAGTTGCGCTTACTTGGCGTTTATGCCGGTAGAATTTTTAGTAAGGGTGTGAAAATCGTAAGTTTAAAGTATCGTACATCTAGCTTTCATCGTCGCACAGACACACAGACGTCATTCCGAAAATACTCAGAATCGATTTAGGGGACCTCAAAACATACATATCCGTTGAAATCGCCAGTTCGAAAATTTTCATGATTCCTATACTTACTTATACATAAAGTATAAGAAAGTAAAAAACTGCTAGTTTTGATTTGATCAAGGGAAGCTACTGTAAGAATTACATCCCATCTACCGGAAACATAGCTCAAGTCGTGATGATTCTTAAACCTGAAGAAAGCCAAAAGTCGTAGAATCATTCAGATTTATAAGCTTGTTGCCAATACTATCGAAAATTAAACACGAGGATCATTTCACAAGACCTTCAATCCCAGTTAAAACTATCTGCCATATCTACATTTTCTACTTCTAAAGTCATAACTGATCAACAGATACCTTTTTAGAAACCACGGTAACGAATAAACAACATTGCATTCCTTAAACTTTGGCGAACATCAGGGAAATGTTCTTAGACCACTTCTGCACCTTTTATATACCAACTTTTGCTGATGATACAGCAATATTAGGATCGTTCTTGGTTAAACATCTGCAACTCGTAAGCTATAACGTAACCCCAATAATGTGCTTAAGAAATGGCAAATTAAGGCAAATCAGTCAAAATTTGTCCATCTGTAAAAATAAATCATAACATCCACAAGCCTGCAAATGCAATTTTTTTTGAATGTATATAAATCATCGACTAATATTGTAAAAGCACAGTTTCACAAAACGCAAGCAACAGATACCTTTTTAGAAACCACGGTAACGAATAAACAACATTGCATCCCTTAAACTTTGGCGAACATCAGGGAAATGTTCTTAGACCACTTCTGCACCTTTTATATAGCAACTTTTGCTGATGATACAACAATATTAGCATCTTTCATTGTTAAACATCTGCAACTCGTAAGCTATAACGTAACCCCAATAATGTGCTTAAGAAATGGCAAATTAAGGCAAATCAGTCAAAATTTGTCCATTTGTAAAAATAAATCATAACATCCACAAGCCTGCAAATGCAATTTTTTTTGAATGTATATAAATCATCGACTAATATGGTAAAAGCACAGTTTCACAAAACGCAAGCAACTTGGACAAGAGTACAAACAATGTATTGGATGATCAATAAAGTCAAAACTATAATTAGAAAATAAGATCCTGCTATACGAAGTCCTTCATAGACCAGTCTGGACCTATGAAATTCAACATGGGGTATAGTTAGCCATTCCAACTTAACCATTGCAAAGATTCCAGAATTCCACTGTATACCATTGTCCATTCACTGTGTCTCTAACAAGATCATACAACATGATATCCCGCCAGCTTCACTCAAACAGTTATCCATGCATTTAGTTACGATAGACCCAACCGAAATTAAAATAATAGATGGCTATCATAAATCATGCGAGCAATGATTGATGCCTCATTCTACACGATGTTATCTAATACAAGAGTAATAAAAATCATTACATACTTGAAGTCCAGACCAACCCACTTTTGCAACAGCAGGATTCTAGGAGGCTAAGAAGATATTGGTAATTTGATCTAATAATTCACTGATACCTTCGGTGGAAGTATCATCGCCATGTTACATATAGCACTTTTATGTACATTCTATGGTATCTAGTTAGCTTGGAGAATTCTAATTATGATTGCTACTTAATGAAAAGAAAAATGTTTCATTATGTATTTGAGTATGATCATACATTTTCGTAGCTCGGAGTCTTCATGCTTCCTTATACTACAGAGCAACGTTTTGTCGTTGGGGATGAAAATATTGGGCATCTTTCTTTTTTTCTTGAATTTTGTTGCTCCACTACTACAGAAGCTATTAATCATACTTGAGAACTATGATTGAAATTACATTATGGAATATTAGGAATAATGCACTTAAGGAATTTATCTTTTCGGTGAAAATTACAATTTGTTGTCAAGAAATAACATTCTTGTCTAAGAACCAACAAAATTACCGAGTCAAATTTATTTAATTATACTTTGTGACAAAGGATGATGGAAATTTTAGATTTCACTTTTAAAACTTTACTATACACGATGTATTGCTACACCACTTTATGAGTTCATGAGAATTTGCCAATGCGACAAATTATGTCAATTTTTAGCTTTTAATTGGGGGTGACCGTTTTCTTTAATATGTCAAATAAATCAAATAAATCAAGGACTACGAAGATATTTGAGGCTAAATATTATTTATTTATACCCACATTTAAAATAATATTTTATTGCAAAATAATTTCATATGTAAAACAATAAACCAAATGAAATAAAAGATAAATCTTCAAGGATGTATGTCTGTAACGTTATCTACAGATATCTGAAATAATTTAAGAATCAATTTTTAAATATTCGAAGCGAGACCATAACGCATGCAATGTAGGGTTAAGAAGTCGCCCTTGCCTCATCAATGGTGAACGCTCTATTATGTCGATTAATACGCTACGAGTAATTTTTAATTAAATCATCCGTAATTGGCCCAATTAGCTTGTTAATAACGTGATTAAAACAAAAAGAGGAGACAAAAATACTTAACGAACTCAATCCCAACGGACGTATATTTTTTAGCTAACTATATTTTTCCGGCGTTATTAACTATCGCACAAAAAATAACAATCCCTAATGTCCTCCCTAACTCACCACAATGGACTCTAAAGGGCGAACATAATGATACAGATATCGCAAATGACGATGTAACCAGGAGTCACTTATTTGACTCCCTCATTAACTCTAATTATTATTGTACGAGTACAAACTTTTTCAATGTCTCATCCTGTTAAAAAATATGTGCCGACACCCCATATTGTCCGATGTGACCCTAACATCCCCACGGTCGCCGCATAATTATATTATAAGATCCCCTACGAAATATTTGAATGATTTTGTAAATAACACAATAAAATATATACAAAAAGCTTTACAAACTGCATTTGAATATATTCGCCATTTACATGTTTATTTACATTACCCGCTGTCCACTTCAAAAAAAGTATATAAATCAACACCCTTAATATTTTTTCAACACATGAATTTGTATTCATTGTAGGTTCCAACTAGTTTCACTTAGGCCTTTTGTAAAAATTTTAAACATTAATCACTTATCAAGTGAACATGTTCAATTAAAATGTATGCATACATAAACATACGATCGTCGTCATTTATTCATATTTCAAGTTTTCCTTTCTTAACTGTCCAATTATTCTATATATATATATATATATATTATATATATATATATATATTATATATATATATATATATATTATATATATATATATATATATATATATATATATATATATCAAGTGTTTTAGAATTTTAAATTTAGCGCCAGATTTTAATTTGTAACCAAAACAAGCCTATCATAATGAGGGATGCGTGCAAAAATGCACACTCTTAGTTAAATCTGTTACTCACGTTTTAATTGATTTCTAATCATGTGCTCGCGAACCAAGTACATTAACGATTAACTGATAAGATACCCAGACTGCATGTCGCTATGTAGCTGACGTATCACATTTTTACTCAATCAAGTTCATGTACATTAAAAATTCCCCAATTAATACGACATAAATCGATCATTAAAGATATTGTGAAGTACGTATATGTAATTCATCGTAAAATTACAAAAGTACAATACATTTGTTTTATATCGTTGATAGTCTCATAGACACATCGGCGACAAAACATAATAAAATACATCGTTTCTAATCTGTTCGATGAACTTGATTTGCTCATATAATCATCATATTAAACATCGCCATGTTTGAAGTTAATAAAATGTAAAAAAACATTAATTATAGTGACGCCTACATTGACAATAGTTCCACGAATTTTATGACAAATTTCAAATTTCAAATAATGAGTAACAAGTGCATGGCAATAATTGTGTAATTATGTCCAAATACCATGTTCGGTTTTCCTGGGGAGAATTTTTTTAAATGGCATAGACTAGGTATTGTTTATATAAAATTTTCTATTCAATCCTTTTTAAGTTTCTGAATGGGTTTCTTCATCACCCATTTCCCAGATTTTCATTTGTTGATCAGGTAGACTAATTCGTGGTTGGTTTGTTTTTCGCAACTTTTCTTTTAAATTTAATTTTAATTAAAATTTTCATTGCTTTAATATCTTGGAAGACTATAATAAAAGAATTTATCGATTAACGCAGTTTGTGTCCTAAAATTCTCATCATAAATAGTAAATTCTCATCATATCAATAGACAATTAGATATGAAATAAAATAATTAATTCCCCATTAATTAATAATTTTCGGGATAGTTTCTTCGGACGTTTTAAATATGAAGTGTTTATTAATGTTTAGTAATTAAAATTATATAAAATTAAAAACTTAAACATAAAATTTATAAAAATAACCTAAACTATAAATTACAATAAATCATAATCAAAGTGAATTATTAAATCGAATGCGTTAGTTTTGAATTGTAGCATTTTTGAAGTGATATTCACCTATTTATTAAAAAATAAGTCAGTCATGGATTACTTTAATTATCCAGGATAATGGAATCGAGAAAAATGTTACAAACTTGTGTAGAACGGATTTGTTACCAAGCTGAATTATTGGGATTATGCACCGGTACAGGATTTGCAGTCCCAAGGGAGACCTGTCACTTTAAGCTTACAAGTTCAGAAGACTGGCTACAGATAATACTCGCAGCGTAAATATGCCCCACTTACTTTTGCTTTAGCTAATTAACCCTACTCAAACAAATATTTTACCAATTCTATCAACATTTAATTTAATATTTACTTCACTTAACTCTCGTTATTAATTAATGTCATTGCAATTATTTGATCTATTGTGGATCGTGACATTGTATCAAAAATTTCGACGTAGTTATATATACTGTCCCCGGATTGAGTTTACAATAGGTATGATTGACCAAAAATTTTCGAATTTGAATTTCATATTTTCGGATTCCTCACTGCTTGGTCTGAAACTTATTTTTAGTTTATTTTCGATTTTTTTAAATCAAGTAGGCCTTTTATTGTATTTTATTTTATTGTAAAAATATTGTAATTACTTCGCAATTAAAATCAGTTTTGTGATATTACTTTAACGATATGAAAGATAACGACACGTGTCATACTACAATAAATACTTGACATGTAATCGATGGTTTTTCTTTTTGTAATTATTAAGCGACCTCATGTGAAGGCCTACTTGATTAAAAAAAAATCGAAAGTAAACTAAAAGTAATTCCAATTCCAATTCAAAAATGTTTGGTCTGTGGTACTTTTTGCTATTCTGCTCATAATCTCTGCATTTTGCTGACCCTGGTCATCGATTATTACCCCTAGGCAAATTTTTAAGATATTTCGTAAACCACTTTCACTCTCCGTCATTATTACAATATCATTCGCAAATGCGCATTCAGAGATAAGTATGGGTTGCAGATGCCGATAACCTATTTGCAGTTTCTCCACTTTTGATCGGCGTTTCCTCATAATTTCGTCGAAAAACCGTAAATAGCACTGGGCTCATCACCCTTCCTTGTCTCAACCCTTCCTTAATGATAAATTCTTCCGACTTACTGTTGTTAGCGATGACATAACTCCTTGTGTTTCTGTAGAGGCTCTTTATGACTTTTTTAATTTGAGTGTTACCCCTCTTTTTTCAAAAGCTTCCCATACTTTCTTTCGCGGCACCTTGTCGAATGCTTTGTCCAGGTCAATAAAAGCTAATAAGGCCTTTCTGTTATATTGGCATATCTCAGCACTTATCTGCCTAATTGCAAAGATGTGGTCCTGCGCACTTCGTCCTCTTCGAAACCCACATTGTGTTTCTAACAGTGTTGGTTCTATTGTCACTCTTAATTTCTTTTCTAAAATATGTCCATATATTTTTAATGGTATACTAAGTAATGATACACATCTGTAGGTGTTACACTGCTTGTTGTCACCTTTTTTATGTAATATGTATTTGTCCCACTTCCCACTCCCTGGGAATCTTTTATTATATAACATCAGCAGTAATTGTCTCTTGTCTCTTCCCATTTTTTTGATCATTTCTGCTGTGATTTTATCATGGCCTGGCGATTTGCCTGTTGCCTGCCGGTTTCTCATTTTCTTCTTCTATTTCTATAATGCTTGTATTTCCCATTTGCTCATCATGCATTTCTTGAAACTACTCCTTCCATCTGTCCAATACATCTTCCAATTTTGTTAAAATTGTGTTCTTTATTTTTAATGGTTATGGCTTTTATTTGTTTCTTTAGTGTATTATAAAATAGTTTTTGCTGTCCTCTTTGTTTGTTTATATAATCTGTTCACGTCACATATATCACTAGCTGTTTTGAGTATCAATGTTTTAATTCTCTTCCACAATTCTTCTATTGTCATTTGTTCCCACTTGTCGTTCTCAGCTTGTCGTTTTGAATTGCATTTCTTATACCTTCCTCATATTTTAGCGCTATTTATATGATTTTATTGTTTCTTGTTTCTCCTTCGTTACTTCGGGTTTTCCCTTGTATTTCTTTCTTAATATTTTCATTTTTCCTTGCAACAGGTAATGGTCACTATATATTTCAGCACATCTTCTTACTTTTATATCTTTTACCATCCTTCTATATTTTTCTTTCTACCAGAATGGAATCTATTATAGATCTCTCATTTCTGCTTAACATTACTCTAGTAAACTTGTGTATGTCTTTATGTTTATAGAATGTGCCACTATTAAGTCATTAAGTCACAGTAATCTATGAGCTTTTCTCCATTGCTATTTCGTTCATTTTCACCATGCTTCCCTATTACTTTCTCCATTAAATTTTTCTTGGTGCCAACTCTACTGTTAAAGTCTCCTACCACTAAAACCTTTCCATCACTAATTTCTGTAATCGCTGATAATCGCCAGAATTTATCTTTAACTTCCTTTTTTTCGTTTTCATCCATAGACTGCAATTAATGTGATTTCTTTCCCTTCTCTTAAAAATTCGAATGTAATTCGTTGTAATATTTTGAAGTAGGTTTTGTTGAATTATTCATGCTATTCCTTCTGCTGCTCTATTCGTCTGTGGTACCCCGCTATACAATAACCGGTGCCCTGTTAAATTAATTTCTCCTCTTCTTTTCCTTTTTGTCTCTGGTATCACTAGAATATCCAATGCCGTTTTATTAAATTTATATACTACTTCGTCCTCCTTATTCATGAGACTTCTTATATTCCATATTTCCATATATCGTACTTCTGTTTATTGTTATTATATATCCCACGTTCGCCCTTTTCCCTTTTTTGGTATATCTGGTCATCCCTCTCGTTCAGTTTCCTTGCCCCCTTTTATTATGTTCAATATCTCATCTATTGTATTCTTTTCGCCTTTTGATTTTAGTAGCGATCTATCGGCATTCTTGCTTTTCTCAAAATATCCGCGTAGTTATTAGAAAAATAACGATGAAACAAAATGACAAAGTTGGCCAAATAAATGTTAAAAATTAAATATCTGAGTTTGTAATGAAACAATCAAAAATTTCACAATTGTATTCGACGTCTAATTAATGTGTCACATTTACTAAGAATTCAACTAAAATTAAACCGAAAAAAATATCTGTCAAATAAGCTTCCGTTTGATAATTGATAAAATCAAGATCTGATAATCAAAACGTGGTAGAATTAAATAGGATTACGGCGGCATTTCGCAATAAGCATGAGGAATGTCATATCGATTTTACAATAGCGTGATTCAGGCCAATGTTTTCAAAAATCATTACATTCCATGTCACACGAATCAGACCAAGTAATCAATAAATAGTTTTGTGTTTAGTGGCTTCATAAATAAAAGATCAAATTTTCTTTCACTTTGCTCGTCGAGCTTCAGAATTTTTAAATCGAAACAAATTAATATTTTTAATAAATCAATGATTTATTAAAAATGATGTAAATTTACAAGCAAAAGTATAGGCTAAAGTCATTTGAGTGCTTTCTTGAACCTTATGTTTAGGGTCAACGACATGATTGAACAACCCCGGGTCCATAAAATTTGTCTCACTTGTCTAATATTGGAGTAAATAATTTCTACTTCTAGTATACGCTCTGACCTCGATTTAACTAAATGCCGTACACTGCAAATAATACAGTGTGACTCACCAATCATCCAAGTGTAATATATTGTATTTCTGCACCGATAGTTTTATTTAAAAATAGAACGCCTATTTGTATTTTTAATATTAGGAGATGAAAAACGAGGATATTTTTCAATTTTGTCACTAGCTATTAAATTTGAATGGTATTATGATTTTAAATAATTGACTTGTTAAGTAACATATTTATATTTAGAGCTGCTTTGTACTGTTCTATATTTAAATATTTAATGCGAGTTAAAATACTTATAGAAAAAAATAAGTAATTACGTGTGATATTTAAGTGCAACGTGCATTAAAAATTTATTTTTAGAACTATTTTGTTCTGGGCCTTTGTGATTTGATTTCACCATCGACGTTAATAATAACAAGTTTTGCTTTGGCCGTGACATTTTTACTCACAAAATAAGCACTGCATAGAAATTGAACTATTATTTATATTAAAATTGTAGAATTGTCCAAATAAAAAAATAGACACATCGAGGCAATTAAAAAATATTCAATATCATATATATATTTTATTCTTATTAATTTGACATTTTTTTGTAATTCACTTGCACCAAAAAATAAATTATTTATATCAGTGGCAGGAAAATTATACTGAGGACGAGTTTTCCTTACACATAAATATTTTAACCCTAGGATGTTTAGTTCGGGCATCTGAGGCGCGGTGTAAAATTAAGCTAATTAAATTTCTTACATTGTTGATTTTTTTGTCGTGATTCGAATGTTTTCATTTTAATGACTACTGAACTGAAAAATGAAATTTTTGAAAAAATCTCGTTTTTACATAGCGAACCCCAGGGTCACTTCTTGGAGAAAAGATGTTGTTACTATACAAAATATATAGAAAACATTAAATGCTGTGAATTTAAATTCAATCAATCAGCAAAGACAATACTAACGTGAATTAAATAGAATTGATAGCTCTTTGGAAATGATGTTTGTATGACCGCTGTGTCGCTACCCATAAAATCTGGAAGAAGGTTGATGCGATGTTTGGAATTTCTAACCTTTGCACTATACTTTGTTAAAACATCTGTATGACCAGAAACGTGGGGATAATGAGGACGAAGGTGCCAGTATTGACAATCTTTTAAAAATTAGTTGTCAGTGTTCTCTTGTTGGAGCACTAGCTTGCTCTGACTACTCACTTGTGCAGCAGGAAGATACGTATTCAACAGGATCGTCTGCAAATCTTATTATTCTGCATAAAATATTTTGGTTTTATTGCTATTCATTGAGTTTCGTGTGAACCACTCTTTAGCTACTCCTATGAAATCTTCAATGGGCAATGCAAAATTCTTGCTTACCAAAAGAGTTCACATACGAGTTACTTTGTTTTTATACACAGTGTCAGATCATCTACATACGCATATTTATTCATTTCCACCTGTCAGTTTATTGGAAATCTACTGCCATCAGGAGTAAGTCTTCTATGCATATAAGTGCCAATAGTTATTTAAATCTTGCGTCATAGCGGTTTTTGGAATTTGATTGGGTTGAGCTTCTTCTTTTCTGTGTAGTTTTGAATTTATCACCTTTTTGAAAATATATCTGAGGACGGGATTTGTTTTTTCTTCCCTTCTATAAAATTTTCTGAAACATTAAATTCTGGGTGACACGTCATCAATCATTAACATTGTTTTTGTCATTTGTTATTTGTTTGTTTACCATCCACCTTGTGCAAGTGGTTTCTTTTGTATTCTTGGAATAAATCGTAGTTTAAAATAAATTTCAAGACTTTGGTGAAATGAACTGAAATTAATATTGGATCAATCCACCAGATTCGCCCACAAATTATATTATTTTTATGCATGGTGGAATATTAAGTACCAGGTCATTCACATACAACACTTATAGAATCGGTCCCAGTATGCTTCCCTGCGGAACTCCAACTGTTGTGTTGGCCAGTGTTGAATTGTTAATTGTTAATAATGATTTGGAAGATTTAGTCAACCTCAAATCTTGTCCATGAACAGCAGACCACTTTAGCTAATTCAGAACATTTCAGAATTAGCTTAGTTTGATATTAAAATGAAATAAAAAATTTTGGGAAAATGCACTTAAACTTATATTATACCAATAATCATCCTCTTCCTTGTAAGGTGATGTGACTCTCCACTTCTTTACGAATTTCTATTTTATTTCCTCCATTATCAACAATACTTAATGAAATTACCAAGGGATCAGAATGTATATTGGTTTATGAAGAAGTACTAATATAAGTTTCTTCAGTTATTATTAATTGTCGTTTACAAAGTGGTGGCTTGACCTCGTGGCGTTATTGATTTGTTGTCATTGTTCGGGATTGCATGTTTTCGTGATTGGCTTCCTTTTTCAAACAGCTCATGTTTTGTATTCTGATGGATGGTGATTTCGACAAGACAACATAAGATCTTCCCATACATCTACATATACAGGAACTTGACGGCAAGGACCGCAATCCCATGGCCAGTAGCTTCAGCAGACCGTGGTCCTATAGAAAACATATGGTGATTGGGTAGTATTCGCCTAGTTGTAGAGCAGCAATCTGTTTAAATTTACAAATATTTCGGACACATTTTAGCAAATTTTGCCAAATCAATTTTGTGTTTATATCGACCTGGCTGAGAAAATATTTTTCATTTTTGTTTCAATTACTACAGATTCACTATTGCGTTTCAACAAATCGCCGTACTTCATATACGCCGTGTTTTTCTATATATCTAACGTATGCAACAAAAATGTTGGGAAAATTTTTGAAATATAACTATCAAAGTATAATTGTTTTATTTAAGTTGGTAGTACAGAAAACGATTCAGTGAAGATTTATCTATAATTGTTACGTACCACATAACAGCTAAATGGCCACGGGTTTCAATTGTTGGCAATTTGGTGCGAATGCGTCTTATCAGTCTTTGGACGGTGAGTTAAACTCTCGAATTTTTTGATAGATTCTTCGTCGTAGATCTCCTTCATTTTGGGCTCCGCACACACCCTCGTAAACTTTTCTACCGAGTAAAGCCCAAGATTCTTCTACAGGATATGCCTGTGGAACATTCTGGGTGTTATCTTCTTTAGGTACACATGGGATATTTTGTTGCCTTAACCAATCTTGGGTTCTTCTCGCATAATGGCACGATGCAAGATCCGGCCTGAACATAATATTATCATTATCATGATGCGTTTGAATAAAATTCACTAATTTGGAGAGGTATTTTCGAATAGAAATGTCTACATTTATAGCTTCGCCCCCACCTCACCCAACATAAGGTCTTGAAACAGCACAATTAACCACAAATGTATTGTCAAACTGCAGGAGAAACTTAACAGATTCTCAATATCCAATGGTAAGTTGATTGCTTTATTGTTAATAGGAAAAAACAATACGAAAAACTTCCCTCAGACTTAGTGATAGGTTCATTTGTAACATCCATTATGTTACTTACTAATCATGTTACTTAAATCTTTCAAATGCTCTTTGCATTCATCGAACACAAAGTTCTATATTAAAAGATGCCAGAATCCATTTATAGTGCATTTAGGTTTGTTATTTTTTTCTTATTGTTTTTAGATTATAAAAATGACCTCAGTGGTCGAGCGTGGATTTATAGTAATTTATTTATACGAATTATTATAAGTTAGATTCCCACGAAAAATTTGACATCACTTTTATTCTGATTACTTTGATTATTTAGTTTTGGTGCTTAGCATTATTATTAGTTATGTATTTATTTTATTTTATAGGCATATTTGTTTAAATGGCCCAGGTCCAAATATAATCCTTTGCACTTGGTATTTGTTATCTCTTCCATCTGCGAGATGTGCCCATTTTGAAATTTACAAAAAGAATTACATACATTAAGAATAAAATAACAATTATAATTGCAAAAAATACGCTTCATGGCAACGCCATTTAAAACCATTTCAAGACAATGTCTAATAAAATCTTAAGAATTTAAACCACGATGCAAAAAAGCTTACATATGCACTTATAATAATATTTAACATGAATCGTCAGTAGCAGTATCAGTATCGTCAAATATTTTTTCGTAACTAATGGAAATCCGAACTTATTTAGATCTGCTTACCAGGAACGTACTTGTATAAGCAGAACTAGTGTTAAAAAAGATGTAATTCTAAAAACAGTAACATAAAAATATGAAACTTAAATAATAAAAAAAAAATTGCAAGGAACCAAATAATTATCATTTTAAAAACCATTAGCACAATAAATTCATGCAGATATAACAAGGATAAATCATGAAAAGGACCTTATAGCGGCTAAGGAGCTGAAAGCTTTCCCACGACTTCTACACTGGCAAAGATCTCTTAAAATTGTACAAATCACACAATAGGCAAACTTGGAAAAAATCCCACCCCTTTATCTTCAAACTGTTGAAACAATTACTCCACAGAATCAATGAACCTACCTACCCCCTGAAGAATGGGTTGGGTTGGGTTGGGGGTAAAGATATGCCCAGATCGTTTGAATCAACTTTAATAATGTTTACAGAATGAAAGATAAGTCGAGCAAAATTAAAGTTCTTGATCTGAATTTGCAATTCAGTTCAAACAAGCAACAATATTTCTTGACTTGTTCGGGGTTTTATAGTGCGTTCAGAATAATGTCCAATTAGTTTTCGTTCTACTTGGTTGGTAACGATCACTTTGTGAAAATTGCGCAACGAGATGTTAGCAGCTATAATAAGTATAAATCTAATATCTCTTCAGCAACAATAGGCGTGCCTTAGGGTTTAATTTTGGGGACAAACTTGGAATTAAAAAGACTGAATTATAACGTGTACCGAACCAGGTTTTTTGAACATGGAAAAGACCCAATAATGTTTGTAGATCTAATTGATCAAAAGCTAGAATTGGCGAAAATGCTAAGGTTACCATTTGCAACGAGCACGGTGTGGTACCTGTTTTACTAAGGAGTAAATTTTTGGTAAACTATTTTTGGTTACTTGTGTTGTAATAAAATTTAGTCTTAATTAAATGAAATGAAATTATATTCCTGGGATATGTAAATACGTTGATTTATAAAACTTAATGATCTTTTATATTTGGAAAGCTTTATAAAATATATACCATTTGTCACCAAATTAATAGTTAAATATCCTGTATAATTTACAACGTCTGTTAAGGTTTGCTGTGATTGATGTTCATAAATTTATAATTACATCCGCTTCTACTGATTTTATTCGAAATACGCATGAACCGCGTTAATACATTTTTAATAACAAGTTTGATATTGACACCACTAACCAAAAAAAAGTGCAATCAAACAAATGACAATCGTATTAATTTGGAACATAATGAATGATTTGAGGAAACAAAATGTGCACGATAATTACGAATAAAGACAGTGCTAGCACAGTAGGCAATAAGTCACTTTCTCAGATAAAAAAAAATGTTTTAATAGATACGATAATTGACTTTGCGTGCGTTGTAAAGTATTTGTCAGGTTTGTTTTACACCTTATTCATATACAAATAATATTTTATTAAGGCAAGTTATCACTTATGCAACGACCATAAAGCAAACATGAGTCATAAGCCAAATCTCGTAACTGTTTTTATCTCGCTTTACAACCGAATGTTAAGTTTAAAGCTTAAATTTAAGGAATTGTTTGCATAAAAATGTACTTCCTTTCATTAACGTATCATGCAAGTTTAATAATACATTGTAATTCAGGAAAAAAGTGAATAAATGACTGTATTACTTTAGCATGCCTTTCAAATAAGCAATCAACATCACAGATATATAATTAACACAATGCATTTGCGTTAAACCAAGTTATTTGCTTTTTTCAACTATTGTTTGATGTACACGCCCCCTATGAATAAAAAAAACCTAACTACCACTTTATTTCCAACTGACGATTCAATACACGAAACAAATTGATTTTAGGGTAGTTAATTAATTGGGGTTACTAAAAGAGTTGATATACTTTATCTAACATGCAATAGTTAACAAAGTCAATTGATGATATTGCATTTGGTATACCAGTATCGATTACAATATAAATTTTAGTATATTTTTAATATTTTAATTAAATTTATTATTTCAATCATATATTTATTTTGGTGAAATAATGAGGTTAGAAACAATATATTTCATAATATAAAATATGTGTGAAAGTTCTCTCTTCATTCTGCGCTCTAAATTTTGTTAAAATCAATGGTCCGGACATACCACGTTGATGAGTCATATATAGGGTAAGTGTATATTTCTCGGGGTTTTATATTTGTGGTCAATTTGCTGTAGATTCACAGATAACATTTTTATACAATACGCAAAGAAAGAAAATACATCAAAGATAAAACGAATAATTACACAGTACATATGTAAAATTGGTACAAGTGGATTATAAATGTAAAACTTATTAAAATGTATATGTAAACAACACCAATTTGTTGTTACGATTTCGTCTTTTTTTGAAACATGGTTTGTCTTAGTTATTTCCATAGTGTTTCCTTTCGATATTAACGTCGATAAAGTGTAAATTTTTATCGTTATAACTGGTTTAATTCTATTTAATTAATTTGGCTAAGTTATTTATGTGGCGTTTTAAGTAATTAGTGGGTTGTTAATGTATGTTAATTAATAAATATGGATACTTACTATCAAATAATTGTTTTATATGTTGATATAAATTAGATGCAGTTGCATTAAACGTGGTAGGATAACAATGGAAGTTAGATTATACAATTGTAGCAATTAAAGTGTTTTTAGGACACTTTAAAGTGACTAGTATTATTTTAACACAGCGTTATGCCGCTATAAAATGCACGTTGAATCGGTTTTTGGTGGTTTACTGTCTTTTTGTTGCCAATATTTATTATTGTATATATAATATCGGTATTGGCTCTCCGCCAGATTCTGTCAATAAAATCGAGTATATTTTTAAAATAATTTATTACTGTTGTCTTTGTCTCCATGTAGGTTAGTAAAAACAACCGAATACGTTATAATAATACACTAAAGTAATCATAGTCGTAAAGTATAGCATAAATGACCTCGATATAGATTAGGTATCTCGAAATTCTACTTCAGTAGCCGACATAAATTTTATAAATGTTTTTATAGCCTCCCTTTTAAATATTACGTCGATACAACGCATTGGTTAAATTAAAATAAAACGAAATTACCTATATTATTATTTTTTCATGTAAGTCATCGTTGGTATCATTTGACACGTTATAAATTAGCAACGCAATTCTTTTTATCTTGTTTAACCAAAATTGTAAAGCCACAGTATTGCACGAGTTAAAAAATGTACATAAATTAACACAGAAAGTAGATAATAAAAATCTGTTATTTACGAATTTAGTTTAATTTTTTTTATCAAATCAAGGTCATGGATATTTGTAGGCAGAGCCATAAAAACATATGCATCGTTACGTGCTACTCAAATACGCTTATCATATTCGCCGTGCTATCAATATGACGAGGCCTGTCGAGACTTGTTGAGTTGAATTCTCTCGCACACACCTTATTTACACGCAGATCACATTTTATCGTAAACGTGTGCGTACAAACCCAGAAGAGGTTGTTTACATTAGTCTAGGCAACAAGAACAATGAAATTTTGCACATCAGTTCTCACCGAGCATTGCCAATCACCATAATGCAATATTATGGTCTTATAAGTAACCTTGATGTCAATAATACATTACCCATTTTTATAGAAACGTTTTTACGAGACGTTTATTAATGATTATCTTTGTCGACTGAATAATAAATTTCAAAAAATCGAAATAATAACTAGGACGAAAATTACAACGATTTTCTAGAAAATGACAATATTCCCGTGTATGTACGTTTTATTATTTATTTATTTGTTCAACTTATCACCAATGCAAACATCGAATGTTTTGGTATACGTAGTTATTACACAACGATAACGGTTGACGAAATAGATTTAATGTTTTCATAACATTCAGGGCGGAATGAAAAATTGCCGGCTATTAGTCGAGTAAAATGACTGAGATGCACCCACCGGGTCGGATTGACTTGTTTACTTATTTCACCGTTTAAACTTTTTTCTTAACTAAACTTTTTTATTTAATTTATTCGTTCGTTTTCTTTTGATGTGTTTATTTTTTAATTTAATTCGACGATAATAATTGTTTTGTATCAAGTTGCACTTTTGTTTTGTTTTGTTGCCAGAGGCATTATTTTTTATCGAGAAAAATATTAACAAATGCGAATTTGAACGAACTATATCTCTACACCTTTTTAAAATCTACGTCGTCTAGCATGTGGTGTTACGGTCGTTAAGTCTATCTTATGACAATACGAAAAGTTTCGATTTGTGTTCCAATCCAGTTTGACACAACCTAGTCAATGAGACATAAAAGGAAAATAAAAGAAAAAAAAAACAACACAAATCGATATCTTCATACTGAAGACACAAGATTAAAACAAGAAACAAGATTACTTTCTTCGTCAACCATCTCCTCGTGCCCCCCACTCTACTTTCGATGATTTGCTTTACCACCTTTTTCTTCACATGTACATCTTTAATGTCTCCACGAGACCCCTGGCTCACATAAACATACAGTGCTTTCATCCATCCACATCTACAAAATTCGCACTTCGTATATTTTCATCCATCAATGTTGGGAAGTTAAGTTGAAGAAAGCAGTATTTTCGAAATAAAAGGGAAACATGTTGTTTTATGATCCCGCCAATAAAATATGTCTAAGTTGGTTCTTACTAAGCAAAAAAAAATTACCTGTTATCTTTTGTGTTATATAATCCGGGATCCATTTTGTCCTTAAACTAACACCTGACTTAATGACTTAAAAGTCATGTATGCCAAATATTAAACAAAGCTTTACTTTAATTCTGACACAATGACATAACCTCGAAGGTATATTTTTACATTAAAAAGTTAGATCTACTTAAACGGACCATAGGCACTAATGTGTTGATTTAATAAAGAAAAAAAACACCAAAGAAGTAAACTAAAGAAGATGGTAACCGAATCAAAACAGGAAACATGGAAAGAGTGAAAACATGGCGCGAAATAGTAAAATTAAGCGGCAACTGTTCTACAGAATCTTGAAAAACCCAAGAGACAATAAAAAAGCAGTAGACAATCTAGTAATAAAAGTGGTGAAAGGAGAGAAATGCAGGAGAGATGGAAATAATAGTTTCAGAAATTAATGGAAGGAGTTGAAGGACAACGAGAGTGGGAAATGGTAGATGAAAATATAACTATTGAAGAATTAACAGAAGATTAAAGTAAGTATGGAAAAGCACCCGGAACTGATCAAATTACAGAATGGTTCAAGAAATGGGAGATGGAGGAAGGAAATTGCTACTAAAAATTTGCAATAAAGTGTGGACTGAGAAATGCAAAAACAATGGGAAATAGGAATGATAATGCCAATATATGAAAAAGGGGATCGCAAGGACGTAATAATTAGGGGAATAACATTAATGAACACAGTAATGAAGATAATGGACCAAGTGCTTGTTAAACGGCTAAGGAAACAAGTAGAGCCGACAATAATACAGAGTAGTTTCAGAAAAGGTACACGCACACAAGACCATATATTCGCGTTAAAAAATTAGAACTGGCAATGTCGAAAACAGCACATTTAGACTTTCTAGACTTAGAAAAGCATACCAGTACCCTGAACGAAAATATGGGAGAGCTTCGAGAAAAGGAACGTAAATAAAAAATTAATAAGAGTAATAAAATGCTTAACAAGGAAACCAGAAATTGTGTTATCTTTAAGCCCAAAATATTCGTCCGAATTATATTTATATCTCTTTCATAATCAAAGTGGGGGTAAGACAGGGGGAAGCTTAAGTCCGCTTCTATTTATAACCTGCATGGATGAAGTAATGAAGGGATCGCATCAGAAGAAATGAAACGGATTCAAATAAAATTAGAGGGTAAAATAAAGTCAGCAATTATCAATATCTAGGAACGCTGCTTGATGAAAAAGGTAGAGAGGAGGTAGAACTGAATAACAGGCTAGAGAAGACAAGGTTTATTATGCAATGAATAAGTTCTTTATAAATAAAACGGAAATAACAAAGATAACAAAAATGCAAGTGTATAAAATAATATGCAGGGATATTTAATTTACGAGGTGATAACACCAAAGGCTGCTGCTCTAAAGAAATGAAATATTTGAGTGAAGGCTGTAACCCGAAGCGAAAAAATTAGATAAGAGCTCGACATGGCAGGGCTTGGCATAGAATCAATAGATACAGAAAAACGCCAACTGGGATAGTGGGGACACATGCAGTGAATGATACGAAATACCGAACAGATTTGGGTAGTAAGAACTACAGGAAAAGAAAAAGGAAGACCAAAGAATGCATGGGATAATATAATAGGAAGAATTTTAAAGAAGAAAGGACTAACATGGACAGAGGCAAATAAACTTTGGTAGACTTTCATTAAGAGTTGTTCAATTCTTATTCCATACATGAACTTGTTCGTTTAGGTGTTTCCTTTTTCATGAGGAAATGAAAAAAATAAAGTGGTGCTCATTAAAAATAGTTTAGTTGAATAATTGCAATATTCGTGTTATAAATGAGAGTCTAGTCATATGTGCTCCCAAAACAACCTGCAGTGCAGTTATTGTTAGGATTTCAACAAAAAATGATTCGATTTGATACAAATAGTAAGAGAGCAATAGTCAGGAGGAATATGATGCGAAAAATAGCCACCTGTGGTAGAATAGGTTACAGGATGGGCACATTACAATCTTCGAGTACTACTTAAAAAGGCATGTAGTTTTACTTGTATCCATGATTGTATTGTAGATGTGTCAGTTCTTCAGGCAGAAGTGTATCTGGCTCTACCGTTGGCTGCGTAGAAGTCGATAAGAGCTTTTCTTTCAATCATACAAGTCTATCCTCGACCTGTGCCTGGTTTGATCGTTGCTAACGAGTAGCTGCGTATGTACAGCCATATCCCTTCTTATTTATTATGGAGCTATACAATGGTTACGTGCACCACAATTTGTACAATCAATAAGCTAAGACTAACCTATTATAATTCACGATAACTCTTCGAGATTATTCCTTGTGGTTGTATAGTCACGGATGTAAACATTGCCACTGGTTTTCATTTCGTCCTCCGAAAGAGGGATCGATGGACGGACGGTATCGATGTAATTAAGTTAAGTATTTAATTTTCATGCTACCGAATGGGATTCTTGCAGAACTTTGCACGTGGCACCAAGGTCAGGGGGTCAATTTAAAAAAGTTTAATTTAGAAGTTGGCGTTGATGTCTCTAGTCATCTCTAAAACAAATCTAACTGAAAATAAAATATCGAAATATAGATCAAACCACAAACTCTCAGTTATAAGTTTAGCGACCAGGGCCCCAATCTGCCTACTGCTGACTTGGGTTAAAGAATGTACGATTAGGTGTGGTTAGCGTCGCCTCGGGTTGAGACTATTATTAGTCAAATTTATTTTATATTTGATTTGTTTTCGATCTACTGAGTGGGCGCCACGAGTTCTCCAACCAATGAATAAAATTTCGTTAAACAATGGACGACAATCGCAAATTCATCTTCTAGTATGACTTCGCATATATTACGTACAAATTCGTTAAACGAGCATGTTTCACTAAAATAACCATAATACTCCATTGGCGCTGTTACATAATTCATCTGCGTTAGTGATCCCTAAAAAATTAAATGTAAATATCGTTCTTGTACGTGTTACTGCACATTTTCGCGTCGTTTCTGAATTATATACATTTACATTTTATATCGTTACGGGCGGTCATCTAGGAGTAATTTGAATGAAATATGATCGTCTAACTTTTAGGGGAATCCTAGCCCGGTCAAACACACATGCCTAAGCACGAAAAATAAATCACTTTTCTTTTCCGGGCAAATGCCTTGGACGAGTTAAATTATTTAACATTTGCATACTGGTTTTCTCTGGTTCCAAATAAATCCTTTTTTCGCTTCTGCGTTTATAACACTAGAAATTATTAAAATGAACCTTCCAGTAGCATGCGACGGTGTCGTTAAAATAATACGGTTTATGACACCTGTCGTGTTGTTTCGAGGATGGAATCTCTCAACCACAATCTTTCAATATGAAGATAATAATTGCGATTGTGATGTAAATTTATGAAGGACACAATTTTGATCTCATATTATTGATACAAGTTGTTGTTATTTTAAAATTATTGTCTATAATTTTAATTGTTAATTTTTTTGGATATCGAGTTACGGAGGGGGGGTATGAACATGAATTAGTTGTGGGATTTCGCATCTACGTATTCAGTTAACTTATCCTGAAGTATTAAGAAGTGTCTTATTTAGATTGATTCAGTTCTTTTGGTTTCCCCACCGGGGTCCATTCTGTTAGTCTCTTGCTAAAGGTGTACTTCTTTCTTAAGATGTCATGAGTCCATGGATATTTGATAACGTCTGTAATTGTTCTAGTGTCGTATACGATCTTCGTTCTTCTCGTCTGTTCTTCAAGTGTTATTTATAGTACCCAGCAACTTCTTTCCATTCTACATTTTCTGTAATTTTGTGAGGACCCACGTTTGACTTGACAAGCTAACCTAACCCAACATAATCCAACCCAGCTCAACCCAACATAACCAAACCTAACCCAACCGAACCCAACCAAACCAAACCCCACCTAATCCAAATTTGACTTCCATAAATAGTTATAGATATACAGATCGAAAATTGTCTCCTTTGTTTTAATTGAGTGTCATTATATTTGTCAGATTAAATTCTACTTTGCACTTCCATCTCCATTTTCATTTTCAACGATATTTGCTACAGGTAAATATATTCCTTTCCATTTTTAATTTCAATGTCATTCATTGTTTTGTTGATAATTTGATGCCCGGTTTCACAAACGCTAATCGGTCGTTAATAGCTTGTTAACGAGTCGTCAAATATTTGACGATTGATTTCTTTGACGAACCGTTAAAAGAAAAATTACCATTGTTTTGGATTTCACAAGCAATAACGAGTCGTTAAAGGCTTGTTAACTAATTCGCCATTTGACAATCGTTTATGAAACCGGGCATGAGTGTTTTGTCATTTTTTTTTCGTTTTTGTACAATTTATTCGTAGGTCGACAGTGTTACTTTCATCGCATCGTTGAGTTCCTTAATCGCTAGGTGCCTTGTATGTTAATTCCAATGTTTCTGTTTCTTGTTTGACTCCTGCTATAATTTCGAATTTTGTGCCATGTGCTTCTAGAATTCTTTGGTATTTTTTAAGTATTTTCATTCAAAAACATGAACGTTTTCATTTATTGGGTGCTCTTCAGGGAGTCAAAGACTTTTGTGCAATCGACGACAGCTACATGAATATCGATGTTATAATCTTTTGTTAGGATTTGAAGTGAAGGTGAAAAATATTTATTGTCTTTGTCTTCGTATAAGTTTCTGTAGAAGTAATTCCCCAAATATTCTATCCATCTTTAACCTGCTTGGAGTGTCTTCATGACTTTTTATGCGGAACCGATGTTCTCTATGATTGTCGTTTGCCAATTTTTCCATCAAAGTCTCCCATGACAACGTGTTTATCATTTCTTGTTGTTTTGATTTATTTATGAAATCTTCGTACAAAATACAATAACGTACTACATGTTGATGTATTTTTCATGGTAACGAAGATAACAACTTTAAACGAACTACCAATTTAACATACGTGAGTATTCTAGTGACTGAATGGAGAAGTTCAAGACTCTATCGATGCTAATGTAGTTTATATTGAATCCCAAATCAAAATTCAGACACAGAAAATATAGCAATTTATCAGATCAGAAGCACGGAGAAATCAACCACTTGCATCTTTATAACCTTGCAACTTACCAGTTAGCTAGCTCTTACATTATTCGTATCATTCTTATGCCACGCATTCGATCTACACAATATGAATTACCCCCTTATTCGTTGTAAAACTTAATCATTCGTATTTGCCTCTTCCTCTTCAATATCTTCCCTATAAATACCTTGGCTTTCTGGAAAGACATTGAGGACAACGTTATAACTTACATCTCTGTTGATCCCCTCTAAGGTTCATACTGTTGACTGAAGTACTAATTATCAACCGAAACTATTTATTATATTAACATCCCAACTATTATTGTTATGTTATGTTATTACGAATATGTTATGTTGTGCTATAGTGGTAAATTAGTTGTAGAGACTAATGCAGAAAAGAAGGTTGCCATGTACTTATTCATTGATAATACAATAATAATAACTTTTCTTATCAGAATTGAATTTGCTCAAGAGAGTCGTAAACGGTCGATCTTTGTTTTATTATTTATTGGTAGTTTTATGAAGACAGAAAGAAACAAAAGGGCACCAATAGAAGTGAATGCGGAAGGGCGAAGTGCATTGCTTAAATCAACTGCCGTAATATGAAACAAACTGTCCGCGAGGGCGGTTATGGCCCATCATCTCACATATCGGGCGAGGTAAGAGTGTCCGCAGCGGTGGCGCTATAATAAAGTAATCTGCGAAATGTCGGTCGCTCTCGGTCTAGCTATAACCATAACTATAACTCACCCCCACCCTCAGCGCAATCAATACACTCTCATCAGGACCGTCGCGAACTATCTGCGAAGTATTGCCGGAGGTTTCCACCTGATAAATCAATTAGAACCGTTCTGGCCACAGACCACCCCGAAAACGACTGCAAGATTCTCATAAATATCTTCTCTCGCGGCCGTCGTATATTTTTATGGTCGGAAGCTAGAATTATTTCTTTTTGTGGATATCTGGCATGCATTGGAGAACATAAAAGGTAAATGAGCCATTGCGATATGGAAACGCGTAAGGGTTACCATTCCTAGATTGGGTACATTTACATTTCGTAATGTCACGGACGGTCATCTGCGAGTAATTTGAATGAAATATGGTTCTGTGACTACATGTTGAATGGAATTCTAACGGCCCGGTCAAGCACGCATGCCTAAACATGAAATAATAAATCATTTTTCACAGCAAAAAACTTGCAATGGAAACACTTACCGTGATTAAAATTTATAGGACACTACTTGTCATGCATAAATTCCATCGAAAATATAATATATTCTGTAACAAACCAAATGATTACAAAAAATACTTAAATTACCCGTCCCCCATTAATATTATTTTTTAAATAGTCTCACTGGTTCCTATGATGATTGAAGATTTTAAGGAAATTGCGGGCAACAATGCAGTTAAAAAAAAATCCGCGGTGGTCCGCACGAAACTTTCTTATACTTTTCTTTTCTGAAAAAACTTTTCAAATAAATGTTTTTTTTTTATTCCAGTATATAACCTTTATACGAACAATTTTTGCTATAACACGAACCGTTTTCGAGATATAGAAAACGTTGATTTGATTAAACCATCAGTTTGAGATGTTGCTTTCAAAATGTGACGTTTTTTCCACGGTATATACTAATTCTAAGCTTAAAGAGTCATAGTGTGACCTTCAATAGTTAGGCGCTGGAGCGCGCACAGCCACACGTATTTTTAGCGGCCCGATCGCAATAGTGGTTCTCACTGAACTTTCTTATACTCAGTTATACTACATTTTTCGAAAAACCTTTTCAAATAAAAGTTGTTTAAAATTTCAATACATCTTTGACTTACATATATAAGAATAATTTTTTTGATAAATCGTACCGTTTTCCAGATACTGAAAAAAGGTGATGAGAGTAAACCTTCACTTCCGGTTGAGCAATTGTTCTCAAAATAGGACGTAATACATAATGTATAAGAAAGTAAAAGTAAGACAATAGTAAAAGAAACCAGAAGCAGAGTATGGGGAAAAATGGAGGAGATTGAGAAGAATGCAGGAGGGTTGGGTTGGGTTGGGTTGGGTTGGGTTGGGTTGGGTTGGGTTAAATCCATTCAACGATATAAAACGAGATAACAAGTTCCGATAAAATATTAACACGAATGCTTAAGAAACAGAAAATATAAGGGTATCAGGAATGATCTACGTTTAACATTTTAATTTGACTAAATTTTAAGAGAATTTTAAGAGTGTGGTAGGATAACAATAGATGCGGTGATCAGATCAAGATTCTTTTCATTGTTTCACTAACACTTCTTAAAATAAAATATTCAAATGTGCAAATATTACTTTCTAACTAAAATGATTTATGTATATGCACTACACGTCTTTTCTGTTTCTCTTCTTTCCAATTTTGGATCTTACATTTTAGATCTTGCTTTACACTTTCCAGCAATTTCTTCCGTGGTTTCCCTTTTTAGAATTGGGTATCTGTTAAGGACCATTGTTGGTAATCTATTTCTGGCCATTCTTTCTATATTCCCTAGTCGTTGGGCTTTTATGACGGATGTTATCTTTGTTTCTTTGTACATAATGTCTAGTTCCTTATTTGTTCTTCTTCGCCAGCCGTCTTTATTCCACCGTAGTGTTTCTCTTTCGCATTTATTAAGGGCATCCTCATCTTCTTCGGTGGCGATGCCTTACTGGCATATGTAACGTTCGGCATTATAAAAGTTTCATAAATTCTTATCTTTCTTCTTCTTGATTTCATTGGTATTTTCAGCATTCTGTACCTTCTGCAATTCTGACTTTTATTTCCTGCTCATAATGTCCATTTTCACGACTCCCATATAATCTTACACCTCAATGGTGTAGTGAACATTACTTAAAACAGTACCATGAAGACTAACTGGTGGATCGCTGGACAGTATTGTTTCTGAGTTATTACCCTTCGTCAGTAGCGATTACCAAGAACCTTAGTTGTTGAAATACCATTACATGTAGTGGCCAACAAAACTTCTTGGCGCGAGCCAATCACTCCTAACGAACCACTAACAACAGAACACTGACGAGACGATACCTTGTCTAACACCTTGCGGAGACTAAACAAGAGACGACTGCCAAACGTCCAGTGTCAACATATAAAAGAATTGCTGCAATTAAGTTCAAAAATACTTCAAATTAAAAATGTGTCTTGTCAAATCTGACAGCAAAATGTGAAATTTACACGAAAGATGGTCTAATCTTACACCTCAATGGTGTAAGGTATCGTCTCGTCAGTGTTCTGTTGTCAGTGGTTCGTTAGGAGTGATTGGCTCGCGCCAAGAAGTTTTGATGACCACTACATGTAAAGGTATTTCAACAACTAAGGTTCTTGGTAATCGCTACTGACGAAGGGTAATAACCCAGAAACAATATTGTCTAGCGATCCACCAGTTAGTCTTCATGGAACTGTTTTAATTAATGTTCACTACACCATTGAGGTGTAAGATTAGACCATCTTTCGTGTAAATTTTACATTTTGCTGTCAGATTTGACAAGACACATTTTTAATTTATTTTTTTTGTTGGTTTATTTCCGATGCTGATTGTGTATACGCTCCCGTTAGTGTCCTGCTATCCCATGGTTTTAGGAAGGGTAGGTCAACCTCCTCTAACTTGTTCTGCGTCACAAAATTTATTGCTCAATCTATTGACGACGGTTCTCAAGTGGATGTTGTGTATACAGACTTCTCTAAAGCATTTGACTCAATGGACCACAGTTTATTACTAAAAAAGCTTTCAGATTTTGGCTTTTCTTATCCTCTTTTAAGATTTCTCGAATCTTACCTTGGCAATAGAATTTATTTTGTTGTTCTGAAGGGATTTGCATCTGTATCCTTTGCTGCTACCTCGGGAGTTCCTCAGGGTTCGATTCTCGGGCCCCTACTATTCAACATCTTCATTAATGATATCGTTGACAATCTGCTCGTATTACACTTACTTTACGCCGATGATTTAATAATCTTCTGCAGAGTCAATTCTATTGCAGACTGTGCTGCACTCCAGACTGAACTGAATAAAATTGCTCATTGGTGCATTCTAAATAAGCTTCGTCTGAATACTTCAAAATGAATGGTTATGTCTTTTACGACTAAATCAAGCGCTCTCGTGTATCCTTATGTCCTGGACAATACTACATTGGAGAGGCCTCTTACCTTTCGTGATCTCGGTGTTGTCTTTGATCGAAAGCTCTCTTCTACTGCACATATCCAAAGCGTTACATCTGAAGCTACTAGAATACTAGGTTTTATTATTCGAAATGGCAGCAGCTTTGCACGTATCGAAACTTTAGTTAATCTCTACTGTGCATTTGTTCGCTCTAAACTTGAATATGCCTCATGTATCTGGTGTCCTATGTACAGTGGTAGCATTTATTCCATCGAGAAAGTTCAATGGCTCCATCTCTTGTGGAGAAATTGTGCAAGCTTTAAATTTTCGCACGCCTAGATTATCGTCTCGTTTGAGCGACTGCTTCTACTTGCCAACTCCAAGAACAAATATTCTGCAACATTCCCCGGTGTTCATCATGTGTAATAATTACAACCGGCGCCAAGCAGAGTTTGACATCTTGTCATGTAGTTGTGATATTATAAAAAGCATCAAATAAGCCAATTGGAAAGTAAAAGTAAGACAATAGTAAAAGAAACCAGAAGCAGAGTATGGGGAAAAATGGAGGAGATTGAGAAGAATGCAGGAGGGTTGGGTTGGGTTGGGTTGGGTTGGGTTGGGTTGGGTTGGGTTGGGTTGGGTTGGGTACACCAATCAGCTGTATTATGTTAAGAAATGAGGCGTTCTTGTGCACATATATTGATTATAGTCTTTTCTCAATATTTATAAGCAACAATTTAAGTTATTTTTTGCAGGAATTATTGACTGATTTATTAAGTTATTTTATTTTTATCACATTTGTGTATTATGTTATTTTTCCATCCTACTCCGTTATTGGATTTTGTCTGTGGAGTATTGTATTGAATTAAATAAATAAATAAATAAATATTGTCCCCATGTCTAGTCTTCTCATCGCACCTTTACTCTGTATTTACTCTGTCATAGGCTTGTTCGAAATCAATGAATAGCACCTGTAGAGCTATTTGTATTCGTAGCAGGTTATTTGGAAGTATTTGAGAGTAAAAATGTGTCACTTACCGATTTGTTTCTCTAGATAAATTTTGCCAGTACTTTATAAGTCGTGCCCAATAAATAATACAATACCTCTACAATTTTTACATAAAAAGTTGCCGCCTTTTGTATGCAAAGAGTACACGAGCGCAGTTGTCCATTCTTCGGGAATTTCTTCTTTCTCCCAAACTGGTTTTACTACTTCATATATCCTTTCAGTTAAATGAGCTCCTTTTGCTTTAATTATTTCTGCTGATACTTCGTTTTCCTTTTATTATTTTTTAGTCTTTGGTTATTTTTGCGGCTTCATCTATCGTTAATACCTCGATACCTTCCTCTCTGGCATTGTAACCTGTTTCTACTTCGTCTTCATTATATCCCGTATATAGGAGTTCATTAAAGTGTTCCCTCCATCGTTCTATTATTTGCGTCAATTCACTCAGTAAGACTCCGTCCTGGTTTTTAAAATAGCTATTTCTGCTATGGTTACCTTTTTCTGCCTTTTTTATATCTTGGTGAAATGCTCGTATTTCCTTATTCTGGAATTTTTCCTCAATGGTTATGAGTTTTTTCTGATTGTCCATTTGTTCGTCTTATGCATGCTCTTCAATTGTTTTGTTGTTATTATATTTGGTATTGTGTTGTTACTTACTAATCCTTTCCTTATTTTCTATTTTTCCTCTGCACACTCATCATCGTACCAATCTTTCCTGTTTGCCTGTTTCTTATTCTTCGGGATTACTTTTATAATTTTTGTTCAAAACCTAGATCTAAAGTACCGGAAAATAATCCCTATTTTATATTTCATTTATTTCTGATAAGATTTTTCAGTTCTGAAATGCTATAGATGCACAAAGGACGAAATTCGAACTATGTTGTTTATTTAGATGTCAACGCCATTTCTAATTTGCAAATTATTTAGTTATTGTTACTAAAGTTACAGCGCTAACATATAAGGGCAGTGTCATATGCTAGGTGCTTTTAACAGAACTTGCAAGTTTCTGGCTACAAGATGACCTAATTTCAATATCTACATTCTTATGTATCATAATAATATTACTTACTTACTTACTCAATATAAATTCTTCATGAAAACTAAGAGCGCAAATAAATTTAGTCATATACTAGAATACAAAATCAATTTAAAAAATGACAGTAAAATGATTGAAATACTAATTTGTAAATTGTTCCTACTTCACACAAAATTGTTCATTTTGCACTTTACAATAGAAATGTCGTAAATCAAGCAATACATACCTACATTTATGAAAGAGCGATTGAACCTCTCACTATAGAGTACGAAATTTGGTTGCGGCCACGACCGGTTTGTTGTTGGAAACTCCATCAGATGGATTATTTTTGTTTTTAGGGACTGAACGATTGCAACTTAAAATTGCAATAATTGAACACAATAAATGTTAAAAAGACAGACAAAATATAAGAAAGCCTGCAAAAAGAGAAAGCAGGAGAAAAGTACTACAATGCCTAAATTTGAACCATAACCTACATTCGCCTATGCATTTCCTCGATCCTCAGTCTATCCGATTAAATTATTCTTCAAGGGCTGCACTAAACTTCTACGAATTACCTAGGGCAGGTATTCATTCTCAATTTTTTCTACGCAGTGTATCCCAAATATATTGAATTTGAATTAAGTGTGGGATGTGCGCAGGCCAGCAAACGCCATATGGTTCTAGAATCTTTGTTATGAATCCATCTCCATTTACCCACTACTTCCTTCGTAGGAGGCTCCATACAGATACCTCCCCATTCTACGATAGAACCACTGCCATAGCTAACAGTCGTTGGAAAATTCCATTATGTATACCGTTCGCCACGTCGTCTCCACACTTTTTGATTGCCATATGATTCGTCAGTAAAACGAATTTTAGACCATTCTTCATTTATCGAATTCTGATGCTGGCCTATCAACTGAAGATTCTATGATTTCTGGTGAGTTATGAACCAGTGGCAACTATTTTTGAACTTTTTTCGAACTGTTATACCACGTAGTTCTTCCAACCGACATCTTACTTCAATTGTAGTACTTACCCGTCTGCGTAGTACGCAGAATCCCGGAAATTTTTCGACGACCACCTTATCGAAAAAACAATCCTGGACCATTCTTCATTTGTCCCGTTGTGGTGATGCCTTATAAATTGAAATTTCTATGATTTCTGGTGAGTTCTGAACCAGTGGCAGCTATTCTTGAACTTGCACCAATCTATCTTTTCACTGACTCGTAGACCACGTAGTTATTCCAACCGGCTTCTTGCTCCCATTTCTGTACTTCCCCGTCTGCGTGGTACGCAGAATCCAGAAAACGGTTCTCATCACTCATACATCTTCTTTCTTCCAGATTCGTGTAAAATTCCCAGTTTCACGAAAACGATTTATGATCTTTTGTACGTTACACCACGAAACACCCAAACATCTGGTGGCATAATACCCTGCCATTACAAATCGCGAGGAATAATTAACGATACAAAATAATAATATGACCAAACAAGTCACACAAGTAAAAAATATCGGTGCAAAAACTCTCGATCAAGAAACTGTACAAAAAGCCAAAAAATCTTAGAATTAATATCTGAAAATCAGAATTCTTTTTCCATGCCATTAGCAAAAAAAAAACAAAATAATTAAAAATATAAATGAAAAAATTGATGCATCGTTTTTTTTTCCGCTCAGTATACAACATTCAACCCAAACCAACCCAACGTTTATTTGATTTGAGAAAAATTAGTCGGCCACAATTTCGTTCTATTTATCCAGTCGTCATCAGTATTAATGATGTCGTTATAATAATTAAAGCCGGCTCCATCATTCGCAAATAGTAAATGCGCAAAAACTGGTCCCTGTTGCACGCCAATAATCTCCGTCCTCGAGGATTTAAACTACACTATAGAACTATATCATATTATAGTAAGATTTCTGTTGAATTTTTGTGATAAATACTCCCAAATAGAAATGAATACGAAAATGGCAAAATTTTTAACTGGTATTTATGACTTATATAAGTTTGGAGATGATAATTTATGTCAACAATAAATATTGAATAGATTTAAAAATCAATCCGTTTAAAATCTTAAAATTATCAAGTCAGATAAACTTAGATTATTATTATAACTAAAATTAAAATAACTGTAGTAATAAAACTGTAATTGTGGTAGCAAACATAGGGTGCCTCATTAGCATTGGGTCTGTGAGTGCAGTGCATCAAAATAAACAGGTTCTGCGAATGCAAATTGGACGGTTGTAACATTTGCATTATACTTAAGTACAATAGACGGGACCTTCCAAGCAATTGTCTTACTTAGGATGCGAATGAGGTACTCAATTTACTCAGCCACATTTTATTATTTACATATTCTGCTTAGCGCCTCAACTCGATTCAGTTTTAACAGCCTTTCCTTTTATATTTTTATGCCACACGTTGCAAGCTTTATTGTTTTATTTTTAAACATCAGGTACTAAAGTCGATGACCACTGGAAACGTAATAAATGCATTGCAGGACTTTGGGTGTCGCAATTATATTAATATTCCGATCGAATTTGAGACTTTCGTAATATGCCATGATTAACAATTTGACGTTATCGTAATTTACTTAAGTGCGCACCAATGTAACAGTTTTTAATAAAAACATTACGATGGCATTATTACTTCGGAGTCACGTTTTTCTAAATTAGGCATGACATTAGTGCGCACCGTTTAATATTTATTTATAAACTGTTATCAGTTACACAAATCCAATTAAATAAAAACCGAACTGATTAAAATAATATAAATGAGACGGAATAGATAAATACAGAGATAAATATAAATTCACATTTTTTACAAGGTTTTACAAAAACAAATATGGTTTAAGACGGCCAGATATATTTTCATAAATAAATGGAAATGATAAATCAAATGTTCTTATTTAGTATTGCAATTACATTGAGAATTGTACGTTGGATTACGTTATCTTGACGTTAAATATATTATTTAGATAAATAATTTGATTTGTTATCAATTAAGGGATAACCCCGTTTAAATGGGGATTAGATGGATTAACGAGGCACAGATATAATTGTATCATACGCTGATCGCAAAAAAACCGGAAGCACATAAAAAAAAGATTGTAGGAATTTAAAATTTTGGTACAATGTTAAAATCATCTCAAGAGAAAAATGTTGGTTCAAAAATATTCGTTTATTTCTTTGTAAAATTCTTCAGACAACATTTTCTTGAAATCGTTTTACTAGGAGATCAGTCACGATCAGTTAAGTCCTTTTGTAAGAGGACAAATTGTGTGCATGCGAGAAGGTTGGTTACCTTACGTTCAGAGAAATTCGCAGGTTTGGTCAAACTGATACAACTCTGGTTTGGGAAAATTGGTTAAAAGAAGCTGTAGATCGTCTCATAGTTAGTTGTTGATGAACGGCTGTTGGCTCTAAGAGATCTTTTTGAACCATCTGGGTCAGTGGGAGCTCAATGCACCCAGAAGCTTCGCTTTTTTTGGTACTGACCATTGGTATATGATAATGAAAATCAAGATATTTTAATATCTTAGATTAAGGTGAATGTAATTTTAATTGTCTCCTTGCCTTATTGGATTACTAGTAACTATTTCATGTTGACCTAATTCTACCATTATGTTTGTAGTTTTCAGATTATATCATTTATTTTTCCTGTTCCCATATTTTTAGATCCAATCATATGTTGGAATTATGGAATTGGTACATAAATCAGTAACTGTATAAGAAAAAGTAGACAAGATAGAAATTTATTGCCTAAGATAAATAACAATGGAAAAGTTTTTAAATATAACAATCAATAATATTTCACTAAATAACATTAATTAAAAAATATATTGTACATTATAGCAAAAATGGCTACTAAAATTAACAGTCGACAAAGTTGTGGAAAAAATAAGGGTGAGAAGGGTTAAAATCAAGATACGTTGAACTACCTGTATCGAAACACCTGCGACATAAAGTGTGATGTGTCATGCCCCTATGAGCACAACGTAACTACCGCGAACAAAGAGGGGTTAGGTTAGTTACTGAGGGGGGCGCCGAATAAGCGGCGCGTCGTCCTGCAGAGACCGGCGCCGCGACGCGCTTGGGACGCTGAACAAGTTGGAACATATGTAACTCAAGCATGGATGAGACACCTCCAAGTTTTCCTGCAACAGAGAAAAAAAAAACACATGAATGCAAATTTATGAAAAATAAACCGAAAGCGATAAATTTTTAGACGTCAGCATAATTTTGAAATAAATTACGTGTTTTATATATTACCTTTCTTGGCAAAATATCTAACAACTTTTTATAATCCATTTCAAAAAATTATAATAACTATAATAATACTATATAATTAATGTCATTTGTTATTAATATATTTTATATTATTAATTACAAATGAGTATCTACAAAAAAATTAAACACAAAATTGACCGACATTTGCAGGGTGGAGTTTTTCTGTATGCCTACATTTAGTAAAGAAATAAATCATAATAATAACTACTTACCCCCACCCTCGAATTACGCAGTAAAATTACTTTGTCTCCCTTTTCAAACTAGTCTTCGGTAGATTCTAATAGAAATGTTAATCATATTTGTAGTCAATATCTAACATTTCTTTCAATTTATAATGCTCTTTAAAATGGCATTGAGTCGATTATCGCATCGCACAGTAACTATCGATCACTCTGTTCTCAGCCACATTTTCAATCAAACATTCAAGGAAATTTTATCAATATATTCAAAATTTCAAATAACTTTTTAGTTTTGATGCAAATACTCAAAACTAAAAACCACGACACAGTTCACAACGTCGAAGGTGAGCGTAAAAAATCTTTTAAATATTAACTTGAATGCTAGAAAATATATGGGGGTAACCTAGTTTTATGGTAATGTTACACGCAATGCAAATTTTGATGGGATTGGGACTAAAAGTCATTTTATTTTAATGTTAGGTCGTGATTGCAATTTAATTCTTCTTTATCTTTGATTTTATTGGAATTTCAAAACAGTTCAAATGCGAACAGACGGGTTCTTAGGGACGTTTTGTAGATATCGTTAGCTTGACAAACCTCTGACAGTTAATCTGGAGGTTTTAACGTTTATTTGCATATGTTAATTTTCGCTCAAAATAATGCAGGGGTATTACACACCAGCCGTGGTTTTGCTAATCACGCCAAGCTACGCAAACTAATTATATCATGTTTAGAACTAAAGGCGCCTACGCAATGGCTTCCGTCTCTTTTCAAATTATTGACACCGTGGTCTTCTATTTCGCGCGAATCCGTTTGCAATCGCGATTTAAAGCGGTGTCAAACAATTTACATGAAATTAAATGGGCAATTTGTCTGCACATGTCAATTTCATTAGTTTTATTGTTGTGATACAACTCCACATTTAAATGATTAAAAATTGCATTATAAATGCTAATCGCAAATCTTTATTTTTGTGTTAACCCTTGGTCGTTAAAGTGGGCAAAAGTAGTTCCATAAAACTTTTAAATGCACTTTCCAAAAAATAAAAAAGGTCGCAGTGGAAATTTATGTGTGCGGTTTCAGTTCCTTTGTGAAGGTTAAGTTGCAATATAGAAATAAAGTAAAATGATTTAAATACACTACTTACTAGTAAATGCTCTTACATTGTTCAAAGAAAGTACACACATATAAATTGCAGAAGCTTATTCATTCTGACTTATAGCTTTAGTTTAGAACATAAATGCGTGGGTACGTTTTTATCAAAACCCGACTTAAATAATAGAAATGTAGGAATAAATTTAATATTCACGATAAAAATATGCATAAACTCAATTATGTTTATCTTTCTATGGTTATTTAAGACAATACAACTTAACACAATGACCGCATAAATAACAATTCCATTAAGAATAAGCCAATGGATTTAATATGTTTTATGAATGAAATATTCTCTTCTGTGTTACAAATCTTTGTTTATTGCAAATGGTAACATTACGTCGCGTATGCAATATCAATTAAAGTGAAATATGTAAGAACTATCTCCTTTAATTACTAGCTCTGAAAACTATTAGAAAATATTATGGCAGCGCATTCAACAAAATTTCCATTTCAATTTCAAATTTACAAGCCAATTATTTTCATATTCGTACAATTAGGTTAACATTCATAACTCATTCTTTGCTATCATTATCATAAGCAATGGTTCACAACATTTTCTTCTAAAATAATTATGCTTCACACACAATAATTATATTCCACGATTAAATAAGTAAGTTTATTAGTTCTATTATTATATCTATTACTACATTAATTTTATCTGGATCGTCCAACAGATTATGTTATTTACATTTTTAAAGATTTCAATCCCATTCGCTCGAAATTAACGTATGTAACAAAAGTTTTGGAAAAATTTTTGAAATATAATTACTTAATAATTACTTAACTATAATTGTTGTATTTAATTTGTTAGTACATAAAATGCTGCAGTAAAGCTTTAACTATAATTATAATGTATCACATAGCAGCTAAAGAGTCGTGGGTTGGGTTGGGTTGGTTTGGTGGGAATAGCTTTTGGACGGTAAGTAAGTTCAACTCTCGAATCTTTTGGTAGGTCTGTTTCAATATCGGTCGACAGCCTGATCCATGCAAAGGCTTTCCACAAGGAGAAAAGTTCATCGACATATCCATGACTACTCACGGTGTTGTGTTTAACGCCATTATAACCGCCAGGCTAGCCATTCTTTATAGCCTGGTCAGGTTAACTCTGACGGTCCTGCATAAGAGGTAGTCCACCAGACAATACACCAATACGTAGTGTTTCAGAAATGACTGCTTCTTCACTGCCTCTTACTAGGCAATGACAATGACGTCAGCATATTACTGAACGTTCATTGATTGCCAAGACACTGACAATGACCAGTAGATCGTCAACCAGAAGATTCCTGCATGCAACCTCTGACCGCCTTAAATCTGATCGTCTCACTACACAACAATGCGGAGCTCATTTCCAGCCAGCAACAGTAGGCGCAACCCTTCTCGCGGGAATAGCTTTGCACGGGGATACAAGTAGGGCACGGTTGAACGCCTCTTTTATGTCAAGGAGAGCTGCCAAAGCAATTCCTTTGCGTTCCAGGGATTGGATTTCCCGACTGGGTGTTCAGCACCAATTCTTTTTATTTGCGCTTTTGGTAGGCTTACTGATTGGTTCATAGGATTAGTCACCAGTACTTCTCTCCATATGGTTTTCAGTATGAAGTACATCAGGCTAATGGTTTTGAGGATTTGGGGTGTTGGTTTATTCGTCACACCTTTGGTATATATAACACCCTAACCTCTAACCAACCTGATGGTATATAATTTCATGCTAGACTAGCCCTGAATATATGTGCAAGTTATTCCCAGTATTCAGTTAATTGTTGTTTATTTTTTATCGCGGTCTTAGAGAAAATATAAAAATATCTACTCGCTTAATAACAAAAGCAAATCATCTCAAATTATGAAAATACTACGGCTTGGCACATTCTATAACATAAAGCAATTAATTATCATTGTCTGATGAAACATTAAGATTGTTTAAGAATTTGAAAATCTAATAGTCGTGTGGATATGCAGATTTTTTACTGTCTTAATCAACGGATGCAACCATTATTTTTACATTAATATATAATGTAGGAATATTTATATTTGGTTACAAATAAGAATTTAATAGTATTGCCATATTTTTATGTTATTAAAACGTATTTTACTTTACGGGCATCATTTATTTACTCATGTGCTTTCGTAACGGAAGTTTAACCTGTTACTTTTGTATTTCGAGTTAACTCACCTCCTAATCTACGCTTCTTAATGCATGTCGCATCTTAGCCGAATTCTCGTAATAAAAAGTTACTTTCATTTACATATTATATTTAATTCATTTCGTATTGGAGTATCGAGGCAGTGCAAGTGAGCGGTGCAAACCGATGCACAAACACAGTGCTTTATTATTGTATATTACTACTCACAAAATCCTATAAACGTACCACTCTGTCAGATTTAATAAATGAGATCAATGATTGCCAACGAATTTAAACCACTCGGTATTGAAATACCTAGTTAAATGAAGAGTTGATGCTAAGGAAGCGAAAACCGATAGGTTTCGTTCAACGAACGCAACAAATATTTGATGGCAAGGGAGCGTAACGTACTCAATTATGTTTAAAAGTTTCAGACCGCTTTCCGTTGAGATCGATCGGTGGATCAAATTTAAAAACTTTGAAGATTAATTTATTATTTTGCGAAACTTGCGACGGTTACTCACTGATCTAGTTGATTCAAATTCAACTATGACTATATTAGTGTGATTTCATTGTGAAGTCAGTTTGACTGCTGACCAACTGATCTTATTAGAGGCTGTGTTTAATCGTTTATGGTAAATGTTGAAAAAGTCACTTAATGCTCAGCAATTGTAATATTATATCTATTTTATCAACTGGTAACGTAAGATTTTTAAATGTTCAAAATCGTAGTACATTATACGTAAGGCTAATATTGGTAAACTTTTCATCTGAAACAGGACTCAAGAAACCTAACCAACTCTGCGCCCAAACGAACAAGATCACATCTATATGATGTTTTTTTTGTGCGGAGGAATTCAAAATTTGCAAACTGCACCATGACTACAATATCCCATCCTATCCCATCCCCATTCATAACTCTTTCTTTGTTATCATTATCCTAATCAACGATTGAGTATGCTTCACACACTTAAATAATTATATTCAACTATTAAATAACTAGATTTATTGGTTCTATTATATTTCATCTAACCAACAGTTTTGCTTACTTGATTTGGTACGTCGACTAGAACGTGTTTATGACAGTCTTATGCCCGGTTTCACAAACGATTGTCAAATGGTGAACTAGTTAACGAGCCTTTAACGACTCGTTATTTTTTGTGAAATCCAAATCAATGGTAATTTTTCTTTTAACGGTTCGTCAAGGTAATCAATCGTCGAATATTTGACGATTGATTCAAGACTCGTTAACGAATCGTCAAACTTTTGACGATTCGTTAACAAGCTGTTAACGACTGATTAGCGTTTGTGAAACCGGGCATCAGAGATTTAAATCCCATTTGTTCGAAATTAGAAATATTTTTTTATTTTCGAATTGACCAACTGCACCAACAGTTCCAACATCCCAACACGACGACCTGGGTAGTCGCAATGCAACAAGGATGCAAATAATAAGGCCCTGAAAATTACCATTACGATAATCCTGAACACGGACCTCGTGAAGCCAAAGAGCACTGAAAGACGTGGAAACTGAAGGCGCAAAGCCCTAAAACAGGGCCAAGAAACCTAAGCAATGCAATGTCCAAACAAACAAGATCACGTCTAGATCATTGCTTTTGTCAATTCAAAATTTGCAACATCCCAGGACGAAGACCAAATAGTCACAACTCAAGGATGTGACGAAAATGTACCATACTGAAATTATAAACCAGTACAACGTGGTGAAACCGAAGTGGACTCCAAGAAGAAGAACTGAAGACTCGAAACCCTGAGGCAGATTAAAAAAATCTAAGCAATTCTAAGCCCAATCGAACAAAATCTAGATGATTTTATTTTTTCCGATGAATTCTAAATTTAGTAACTGCACCAAGGATGACTACAGCTACAGCTACAGTAATCTACGACAGTTTTTCCGAGCCAAAACGAACGATAACGATGACATCTAAATGACATACTTCAAGGTAAAACTTCGTACAAAAGCCTTACAAACCATCACCATGATAAACCTCCTTAGGCGCTCCTATCGGTTACGAAGTGATATAAAAAATCCACACCTTAAACCTAACATACAGACTCATGCTTCAATATTATGTTAGACATTATATCGTATGAAATATGAATATGACCGTTATATGGACAAAATATTATTTAATTTAATAATTATGGTACATCAAAATGCCAACAATGAACATACCCTCATAGGAAAGTCAATTATATTCGAACATAGTTTGACCTGAAATAGCAAGATTAGATATTATCGGCTCTAAAACATTTTGCGGTCATAGTATCATATTGTGCTCTTTCGGCGAAGCCTAGGTTGGGTCACCGATGACTTTCCAAGGAAGGTACGTTTAAGGTGACATTATTATTAAATTTATGATTAATTTATTTTCTCTGTAAAACGGTCTTTGCTGGTCTTAATCACGTTCCCTTAAACATGCCAGAATGTTGCATTGATATGTTATGAATATGCGTTTGAGTGTTACTTTTAAGGTGGGAATACTACCACCTTGAAGCTGATGATCGTCCAGCGATTTTCCAAATTATAAACAGATGTATAAATTTCAAAATGAAGTCTTGCGATGATAGGAAGACATAATATTGAACATAACAACGTAACAATTGAACATAAGGAGTACGGTTGCATTATTGGGAAACCATTTGGTTCATATGAACTCATCAGTTTAAAGCACAAGCTTAGTACCATTTTTTAATAAATATATTTTTTGGATCCTTAACCAACAGACTATGAAAAGACAAAAAACGACATACACGAAATTTCAAAACTCATTGAAAGAATATATTTTATGTGGGTTAATGGCAGCCCCAGTCATCAGAGAGTACTCAAGTTGTCGATAGTGGATAGTGGCACACCACTTCTCGTTCTATACAAAAGGGAATCCTACATATTCATTTATTTTATACTTTGCAACCATTGATTTAAAACTTATTAAAATACACTGAAATATCCATTATTATTCACATTTTATTTCATTTGATATAAACTGCTCCACATAAGTTAAGGACAGTGATGTGGCAAATTTTTTTCAAGTTAGCCAAAGTATCATTTCTAGAGTTTTTAACCGTTTTCAAGAAACTGGATCTGTTAAAGAAAGACCTAGAATTGGGCGCCCATCAGTAACTACCCCTGCTGAAGACCGATATGTCACCATTTCGGCATGCCGAGAACCTTTGAGCACATGTCGAATGTTGAGTTGGAGGATCGCAGAAGCCACAGGAACAGCAATCTCAGCTGAAACTGTCAGACGATATTTATGGGATGTCAATTTACGTTCTAGACGACTTTTTAGAGGTGTACCATTGACTCGCGAACATATGCGACAAAGATTAGAACAGGCAAGAGAGCGTGTCAATTGGACAGAACAGTCAGCTGGGTTGGCTTGGGTTGGGTTGGGTTGGGCTGGGTTGGGTTGGGTTGGGTTGGGTTGGGTTGGGTTGGGTTGGGTTGGGTTGGGTTGGGTTGGGTTGGGTTGGGTTGGGTTGGGTTGGGTTGGGTTGGGTTGGGTTGGGTTGGGTTGGGTTGGGTTGGGTTGGGTTGGGTTGGGTTGGGTTGGGTTGGGTTGGGTTGGGTTGGGTTGGGTTGGGTTGGGTTGGGTTGGGTTGGGTTGGGTTGGGTTGGGTTGGGTTGGGTTGGGTTGGGTTGGGTTGGGTTGGGTTGGGTTCAGTGTTCACTGATGAATCGAGATATGGTCGTTTTTCGGATAGTTCTCGAAAGCGTGTCTGGACACAACTTTTGGTGCCAAAACACCGGCGATCAGTACAAGAAGTTCACCCTTTCAGAGGGGGCACTGTTTCTGTATGGGGAGGCATTTGTTATGATGGCCGTACCGACTTAATGGTTATTTCGGGAAACATGAATTCAGAACTCTACTGGAGTCAGGTGATCAACAACATTGTCCAGAGTTTCATGCTGTAGTGGGTCCTGGTTTCCTTTTTTGTCACTTAAATCATCTGAAATACGTGCTCGTTATCCGAAATGTCACCCACTTAATTTGGTTTTAGCTAACTTTGCAACCCCCAGTATTGATATGGATGTCTACCTCACGGTTAGCTATTTTTAAATTTATGACTTCAATCGAAATTTGTATGTTGAAAGCATTTAAATAGCAAAAATATCCAAATTTAAACCCCACGATTGTATTAAGTGTCAATTATGGTTTATTTTCCCAAATTTCATGCAATTTTTTTTCAAAACTAAGAACTAATACATTAGTCGTTGTATTTATTGTCATTTAATTACATTTAGTAGAAATTTATCAAACCTCAATTTTAGTTTGCAAATTTTTATCGTATTTTTCTCAAAATCGAGAAAAATTGTTATGACAATTTCATTATTTGTCAAACCTGTGTAGTGCCAAATTGGTTGAATTTCAATATTGATTCTGGTAATTCTGGTGATGATATTTTTATAATTTTTGTTTTAATTTTTCTCAAAACTTTATGAGCTTTAAGTAATTATTTTTCATTTTATTGTCACGCTTTAATTTATTTTGTATATTTTTCCCCAATTGATACGTTTGGCAGAATTTCACTCAAAGCAGATCACTACCTCTTGTTCATGTTGGTTTATAATTTGGTTGGTGTGCAAGTATAAAATTAATTGGTTTATATATTTCTATAAATAAATAATTTGAAATATTTCAAGTGTGTCAACTGCAAATACTGAATGCGTAGATGTTTATAACGTGTCGTAATATAAGAAGCAGTGGTAACAAATGATTGTGAAATTTTGCTGGTACAAATTTAGGGCAATGCAAATGAAGTATTATTTATATAGAATGAAATGATTTTATGTTCATTATCCTGTATATGCATGCATCTGCACGCAGAACTAAAAAACAACACGTCTCTCAGACAAGTTCATATATTTCATGAGTCTGCAGTACAATTGGAGATAAATCATGTATGCCATGAAAGACAAAACAACTTTTCGACTTGACTGTACTACAACAAAATCTGTCTTACCTATTAGATTGATGCTACTGGGCTTACCAAGTTCGAAAGCCTCAGGCATCAGCAAGTAGTTTCATAAATTTAAGGTATTGGCATGTGAATTTCCTTTCGTTTATACAACACAAAAAATAAACGACGTGCATTAAAATAGCGCTGGCAAGATTGCGATGAAAAAGAAAGACTTTTCAAAACATTTAATTATTTAAATGGAATTTATTCGATGAAATTTTTTATTAGACCACCTTTTCAAAATTGTCTTGGTGAGCAACAACCTGGTCAGTTTTTTATATGCATGCAATAACAGTAGTTCAATGTATCTTGGTCAACGCTTTGATAATATACTACAGGTACCACTACGCTACATCTTATTATATATTTTTCTTCTTCTTTTTCAGATAATATCAAGTATTAATTACGTTTCATTTTATTATTTTGTTTACTTGTCAAATATATCTACATTGATATTGTGATGCTTTTATCATATATAAATAATTTGTTCAAGTAAAATAATATTTACATTTCACATTGTTGCAGTTTATATTTACATAAACAATGTTACACAATCCATATTGTAATTTTCATTTATAATAAATATAAATGATTTCAATATATATAGAGCGTTAAAATTTGTTTATAGTGAAGGCAATAAAAAAATGTGAATATGTAGAAATTTTATAATTTATACTTAGCTTTTGAGCCTGTAGACCCCGTTTTGCAAGGACTGATTGTTGATATGGGTGTACAAATTAGAAATGAATAATTACCCTAGAATTATAGATAAAATAAATAATATAGTTAGGAATCATACATAATGATATATTACAAGAAGGAATGGCCGATAAATAAAATTAAAACGTGGTGCGTAGCTGCAAATATACGTTTGTAAGTCTGTATCGATGACATACGGTTATTTTAGAATTACTGCCGACCAGTAGGCGATCTTACATGGAAAGGTAGTTATTAAAAACTTTTATATCGCCCACTGTTTTTAAAGAACTCATTTCATACATGCTACTTGTATTACCCGAGGATCAGGTTCTGGTCAGACCATTCAATTTATATATTCAAGATATCTCTACCTACTGTGTATAACTTCAGGCAGCATTTCTGACCTGACATATTGTCTGAGATTAATTTTTTTCTTTTTAAAACAGAAGCTTAAGTTTCATTTTAAATTCGATGATTTTACAACAGCTTCTTTTGTTACTTGACATGAATAATGCAGTTTTAAATTAATTTTAATTTAATGCCGAATCTTCAAACGTGCTTTACCTATAAATAAACGAATAAATTATGAAAGATTCAAGAAACGACATTTAAAAAGGCGTCTTAAGTAATTATAATTATTGACACAATGCACGAGTTGCCAACGTATTTGAAATAATATTTTGCGTGAACAATCAAAATTGATCAAATAATTCAAAAAACAAACAGATCAGGATCTAGAATGCAAAACATAAAACTCATGTCTTTCAATTTTGTAGACGAAGTATTGGTAATAAAAATACTGTTTTGGACTTTCGCCTGTATATTGAAAAAAATGTTTACAGAATACACACATACTAAATAAACAAAATGAAATAACTAAATATTCGACGTTTCGGCAACCTATGATCTTTTGCCGTCTTCAGGTAAACTAACACTAAAGTTCCTAACTAATTTTTAACCTATATATACAAATTCTAGAGTTGTTGCTTGGACCATGCATGTTCGTTTTATGTTCTTTTATTCTTACTTTAACTAAGTTAATTAGTTAAATATATTAATAAATGGGAAGCACACTCGGAAAAACTTCTCTCAATAGAAATGACCAAGAACAAGGGGGAAAGGATGACCATAATAACAGCACATGGCCCAAATGAGAATGAAAAGGCAGTAGAAAAAGACAAGTTTTAGGAAGACTTGAATGTGGTAACGGAAAACAGCACAGGGAAAATATTTGTTTGTGGAGACTTTAATGGAAGAGCAGGGAAAATACAAGAAAACATAGAAGTCATAGGAAAATACGGAGAAGAAAAAATAAGCAATAATGGACATGGACATAGACTAATAGAATACTGTATTTTGAACAACATCAGAGTAACCAATCCACTATACGAACACAAAAGCATACATAGATATACAAGACAAGGAAGAGAAGAAAATAATAAATCAATAATCGATTATATATTAGTTGAAGGAAACACTAGAAAAGAAATCATCGATGCAAGAGTCTTTAGAGGACCAGAGGTAGGTAGTGACCACTACATGCTAGTAGCCAAAGTTAAAGAAGACTGGGAAGAAATGCAACAAAACAGTAACAAAGAATACGACACAATAAAAACCTACAATTTAAGAGAAGAAGACACAGCATGGTTATACGAAGACAAGATAAAAGAAATAATAAATAAAAAACAAATATCAATAAAGAAGAAAAATGGCAAATTTACAAGAAGTTATTACTACAGCAGCAAAAAAAGTGTGTGGCACTATAAAGGTCAAAAATGAAAAGAAAATGACCGATTGGTGGAATGAAAGCATAAAAGAGCAAATACGACAAAAAAAGAGAACAATTATTTACAGAATAGAACACAATACAAGTACAATGAATATAAACAACAAAGAGAAACGGTCAAACAATTAGTGAGAAGAGAGAAAGAGAAAAGCTGGAAACATTTTGGAGAAAAAATGGAAACGAACTAGAAAGATAACCAAAAACTGTTCTATAAAATACTAAAATATATCAGAAAAGGTAAAGAAATCCACAACGTAACACTAAAAGACAAGAATAACGAAATAATTATGGAAGAAACGAAAATTATGGAGAGATGGAAAGAATATTTCCAAGAACTATTAGGAACGACACCGGACAGCAATGAAGCAGAAACAGAGACAAGCAATGAAATGCAAAGGAAGAAGACACAACGACAAACGCAATCAAACTAGAGGAAGTTGAAGACGCAATACAAAGACTAAAAATGGCAAAGCACCAGGACACGATAGAATTACATCAGAAATGTTTAGGAACATGGGAGAACTAGGTACGAAGATATTCTGGGAGATATGCAACAAAGCATGGAAAGAGAAGAAAATACCGAAATATTGGCAAATTGGGGGAATTATACCAATACACAAAAAGGAGATACGAGAAACTGTGGTAATTATAGGGGCATAACACTGTTAGGCACGGCTGTAAAGACATATGAGAGAATATTAGAGAAAAGATTAAAGGAGATAATCGACCGTACGTTAGATGAGGCTCAAAGCGGGTTTAGAAGAGGAAGGAGTGTACAAGACCAGATCATAGAGAAGACCATGATGAGTAGATCAAAAACATCCTTACATCGTGACGTGAGTAGAGTTGTTTTGAGACAGCTACACAATATATTTGTCAATTCTCGAGTTCATTGTATTTTCATGTTTTGCGCTCTACATCTTGATCTGTTTGTTTTCTCAATTGTTCGATCAATTTTGATTATTCACTCAATTGGATCACCTGCGTTGAAAATGGCCTCCCTTGGTCAGTAATGTGGATACACTCTGTTTTCTGTGTATGTGCTCGTGAGAATCGGAATCAAACTTCAGATCAAAATTCAGGTGTTAAACGTTAGCCAAAGCTAAGTGTCAGATCTAACCTAACAAAAATTTTGTTCCCAAGTCAGTTTCTTTTCTAAACGTTGATTTCGGTTTGATAATTTAACAAAACTGAATTGACAGCGAATCGCTCGGAAATAACGTTCTCTCCCATTAATTTATCAATGTTTTTCATTTTAATACATTTTGACATTATTTTGAAATATTACTGGCTAGGGCTTGCAGTAAATGATACTCGTCGGTAGTTCTGATGTATGTATTTATTGCTTCGTTTGCAAGGATGTTCGTTTCGCAGCGTCGTCAAGTGGGTACTGACCTACCCTATTGACGAGCGTTGTCGCTACGCTTTGCAAACTATGCACGTACTGCTATTCGCACTGTCGAATAGCAGTATGTCGATGTCGACGATTGTCACTCATTCTCGAGCCCTGCGGATATTTATATTAATCGTGTAACAAATGAAATCGAAACAACGACCGTTTGCAGAATGCGAATTACTAATCGATGAGTGTTGTAATTGGGTCGATTGTGGATTAGCTCTTAAAACCCAATTACAATACTATTACAATTTTACATCGGCTTTATTTATTTACTTGCCTTAGTTCGTTTGTATATTTCATTGTAATTTGTGTAGCTCTTAACATTTGTCAATATATTTTGTTGTTTTTGTTATCCTTATATTTAGAAGAGAATAAAGGGATTACAAAGAAGATAAGAAGGAATGACAACGATAAATGAAATATGTACCAGAAAACAACATGTCCATACATAAAAAAATATACATGAATGTAGCAAATTTTTGGTAAAAAATGGGTAAACACACTTAGCTCCATAAAATTAATTAAATCGATGGGCAATATATTTCTATTTCTATAGAATAGAACAAAATAGAATAGAATAGAATAGAATAGAAAAAACACTAAACGACAAACAGACTGGGTTCTGCAAAGGATGAAGTATCCACGACCACGTTTCATACTAAAGCAAGTGATGGAAACCATACTAACGCAGAACAAGATAGTGTCAGTTGCATTCATAGATTTAGAAAAGGCTTTTGATAAAGCGCCAAGATGAAAAATGTGGGAATCACTACAACGAAGAGAAATAAATACGAAAACAATATAGGTCATTAAAAGTTTAAACAAAAAGTGTATAATATGGAAAAAATTGAAATCGTGTATTTATGACTAAGGAAGGACTAAGACACGGAAGAGGATAAAGCTAAGTGTCAGACCTAACCTAACAAAAATTTTGTTCCCAAGTGTAATTAATCAACAGCAGTTTCTCTTCTAAACGTCGACATCGGTTTGATAATTTAACAAAACCGAATTGAAAGCGAATCGCTCGGAAATAACGTTGTCTCCCATGTTTCTCATTTTAATACATTTTGACGATATTATTCTGAAATATTACTGATTTGCTTACTATTATTGCTTCGTTTGCAAGGTTGTTAGTTTCTCAGCGTCGTCAGGTGGGTACTGACCCATCCTATTGCCGAGCGTTGTCGCTACGCTTTGCAAACTATTCACGTACTACTATTCGCACTATATATCGATGATTGTCACTCATCCTCGGGCCCTGCGGATATTTATATTAATCGCGAGAGGGTAACAAATGAAATCAAAACAACGACCGTTTGCAGAATGCGAATTACTAATCAATGAGTGTTGTAATTGGGTCGATTATGGATTACCTTATAACCCAATTACAAGATAATATTACAATTTTACATCGGCTTTATTTATTTACTTGCCTTAGTTCGTTTGTATATTTCATTGTAATTTGTGTAGCTCTTAACATTTTTCAATATATTTTGTTGTTTTTGTTTTCGTTATATTTAGAAGAGAATAAAGGGATTACAAAGAAGAATAGAAGGAATGACAAAGATAAATGAAATATGTGCTAGAAAACAAACTTAGGTACACGCATAAAAAATATACATGAATGGAGCAAATTGTTGGTTAAAAAAATTGGGTAAACACACTTAGCTCCATAAAATTAATTAAATCGATGGGCAATATATTTCTATTTCTATAGAATAGAACAAAATAGAATAGAACAGAATAGAATAGAAAAAACACTAAACGACAAACAGACTGGGTTCTGCAAAGGATGATTCATACTAAAGCAAGTGATGGAAACCATACTAACGCAGAACAAGATAGTGTAAGTTGCATTCATAGATTTAGAAAAGGCTTTTGATAAAGCGCCAAGATGAAAAATTTGGGAATCACTACAACGAAGAGAAATAAATACGAAAACAATATAGGTCATTAAAAGTTTAAACAAAAAGTGTATAATATGGAAAAAATTGAAATCGTGTATTTATAACTAAGGAAGGACTAAGACACGGAAGAGGATAAAGCTAAGTGTCAGACCTAACCTAACAAAAATTTTGTTCCCAAGTGTAATTAATCAACAGCAGTTTCTCTTCTAAACGTCGACATCGGTTTGATAATTTAACAAAACCGAATTGAAAGCGAATCGCTCGGAAATAACGTTGTCTCCCATGTTTCTCATTTTAATACATTTTGACGATATTATTCTGAAATATTACTGGTTTGCTTACTATTATTGCTTCGTTTGCAAGGTTGTTAGTTTCTCAGCGTCGTCAGGTGGGTACTGACCCACCCTATTGCCGAGCGTTGTCGCTACGCTTTGCAAACTATTCACGTACTACTATTCGCACTATATATCGATGATTGTCACTCATCCTCGGGCCCTGCGGATATTTATATTAATCGCGAGAGGGTAACAAATGAAATCAAAACAACGACCGTTTGCAGAATGCGAATTACTAATCAATGAGTGTTGTAATTGGGTCGATTATGGATTACCTTATAACCCAATTACAAGATAATATTACAATTTTACATCGGCTTTATTTATTTACTTGCCTTAGTTCGTTTGTATATTTCATTGTAATTTGTGTAGCTCTTAACATTTTTCAATATATTTTGTTGTTTTTGTTTTCGTTATATTTAGGAGAGAATAAAGGGATTACAAAGAAGAATAGAAGGAATGACAAAGATAAATGAAATATGTGCTAGAAAACAAACTTAGGTACACGCATAAAAAATATACATGAATGGAGCAAATTGTTGGTTAAAAAAATTGGGTAAACACACTTAGCTCCATAAAATTAATTAAATCGATGGGCAATATATTTCTATTTCTATAGAATAGAACAAAATAGAATAGAACAGAATAGAATAGAAAAAACACTAAACGACAAACAGACTGGGTTCTGCAAAGGATGATTCATACTAAAGCAAGTGATGGAAACCATACTAACGCAGAACAAGATAGTGTAAGTTGCATTCATAGATTTAGAAAAGGCTTTTGATAAAGCGCCAAGATGAAAAATTTGGGAATCACTACAACGAAGAGAAATAAATACGAAAACAATATAGGTCATTAAAAGTTTAAACAAAAAGTGTATAATATGGAAAAAATTGAAATCGTGTATTTATGACTAAGGAAGGACTAAGACACGGAAGAGGATAAAGCTAAGTGTCAGACCTAACCTAACAAAAATTTTGTTCCCAAGTGTAATTAATCAACAGCAGTTTCTCTTCTAAACGTCGACATCGGTTTGATAATTTAACAGAACCGAATTGAAAGCGAATCGCTCGGAAATAACGTTGTCTCCCATGTTTTTCATTTTAATACATTTTGACGATATTATTTTGAAATAGTACTGGTTTGCTTACTATTATTGCTTCGTTTGCAAGGTTGTTAGTTTCTCAGCGTCGTCAGGTGGGTACTGACCCACCCTATTGCCGAGCGTTGTCGCTACGCTTTGCAAACTATTCACGTACTACTATTCGCACTATATATCGATGATTGTCACTCATCCTCGGGCCCTCCGGATATTTATATTAATCGCGAGAGGGTAACAAATGAAATCAAAACAACGACTGTTTGCAGAATGCGAATTACTAATGAATGAGTGTTGTAATTGGGTCGATTGTGGATTACCTTATAATCCAATTACAAGATAATATTACAATTTTACATCGGCTTTATTTATTTACTTGCCTTAGTTCGTTTGTATATTTCATTGTAATTTGTGTAGCTCTTAAAATTTTTCAATATATTTTGTTGTTTTTGTTTTCGTTATATTTAGAAGAGAATAAAGGGATTACAAAGAAGAATAGAAGGAATGACAACGATAAATGAAATATGTGCTAGAAAACAAACTTAGGTACACGCATAAAAAATATACATGAATGGAGCAAATTGTTGGTTAAAAAAATTGGGTAAACACACTTAGCTCCATAAAATTAATTAAATCGATGGGCAATATATTTCTATTTCTATAGAATAGAACAAAATAGAATAGAATTGAATAGAAAAAACACTAAACGATAAACAGACTGGGTTCTGCAAAGGATGAAGTATCCACGACCACGTTTCATACTAAGCAAGTGATGGAAGCCATACTAACGCAGAACAAGATAGCGTCAGTTGCATTCATAGACTTAGAAAAGGCGTTTGATAAAGTGCCAAGATGAAAAATTTGGGAATCACTACAACGAAGAGAAATAAATACGAAAACAATACACTCATTAAAAGTTTAGACACATGAAATTAATTAAATCGATGGGCAATAAGATAATGTGAAAGTAGGAGCAGAAGGCAACAGTAATAAAAGAACAATGCAAGTTGGATAGAAAACAACTTACAAGGGTACAAAGTACTGTTGGTTAAACACGAGAGCAAATGAGTGAAGACCTGATGTTAATGGGAAGATGGGATTGGAACACGGAAAACGGTGCCCAACACGACAGCCCAACTCAATCCATATTAACACCAAATCGTAACGATAACAACAAACAATAAGGATATGAACATAATCAGAAAGGAGTAGACGTCAGAAACGTCTGAGTTATGCATGTAATTTTACTACAGGTGAATTACTCTGTTAAGTTCACAATGAAACTATAGAATAGAATAGAATAGAATAGAATAGAATAGAATAGAAAAAACACCAAATGACAAACAGACTGGGTTCTGCAAAGGATGATGTATCCATTAAAATTAATTAAATCGATGGGCAATATATTTCTATTTCTATAGAATAGAACAGAATAGAATAGAATAGAATAGAAAAAACACTAAATGATAAACAGACTGGGTTCTGCAAAGGATGAAGTATCCACGACCACGTTTCATACTAAGCAAGTGATGGAAGCCATACTAACGCAGAACAAGATAGCGTCAGTTGCATTCATAGACTTAGAAAAGGCTTTTGATAAAGTGCCAAGATGAAAAATTTGGGAATCACTACAACGAAGAGAAATAAATACGTAAACAATATAGGTCATTAAAAGTTTAAACAAATCGTGCATAATATGGAAAAACTTAGGTACATACATAAAAAATAAAAATAAATGGCGCAAATTTTTGCTAAAAAAAATTTGGGTAAACACACTTAGCTCAATGAAATTAATTAAATCGATGGGCAATAAGATAATGTGAAAGTAGGAGCAGAAGGCAACAGTAATGAAAGAACAATGCAAGTTGGATAGAAAACAACTTAGAAGGGTACAAAGTACTGTTAGTTAAACACGAGACAAAATGAGTGAAGACCTGGTGTTAATGGAAAGATGGTATTGGACACGGAAAACGGTGCCCAACGCGACAGCTCAACTCAATCCATATCAACACCAAATCGTAATGATATGAAAGATATGAACATAATCAGAAAGGAGTAGACGTCAGAAACGTCTGAGTTATGCATGTAATTTTACTACAGGTGACTTACTCTGTTAAGTTCACAATGAAACTATAGAATAGAATAGAATAGAATAGAATAGAATAGAAAAAACACCAAATGACAAACAGACTGGGTTCTGCAAAGGATGATGTATCCACGACCACGTTTCGTACTAAAGCAAGTGATGGAAACCATACTAACGCAGAACAAGATAGCGTCAGTTGCATTCATAGACTTAGAAAAGGCTTTTGATAAAGTGATAAGATGAAAAATTTGGGAATCACTACAACGAAGAGAAATAAATACGAAAACAATACACTCATTAAAAGTTTAGACACACTTAGTTCCATGAAATTAATTAAATCGATGGGCAATAAGATAATGTGAAAGTAGGAGCAGAAGGCAACAGTAATAAAAGAACAAGGCAAGTTGGATAGAAAACAACTTACAAGGGTACAAAGTACTGTTGGTTAAACACGAGAGCAAATGAGTGAAGACCTGGTGTTAATGGGAAGATGGGATTGGAACACGGAAAACGGTGCCCAACACGACAGCCGAACTCAATCCATATTAACACCAAATCGTAACGATAACAACAAACAATAAGGATATGAACATAATCAGAAAGGAGTAGACGTCAGAAACGTCTGAGTTATGCATGTAATTTTACTACAGGTGAATTACTCTGTTAAGTTCACAATGAAACTATAGAATAGAATAGAATAGAATAGAATAGAATAGAATAGAATAGAAAAAACACCAAATGACAAACAGACTGGGTTCTGCAAAGGATGATGTATCCATTAAAATTAATTAAATCGATGGGCAATATATATTTCTATTTCTATAGAATAGAACAGAATAGAATAGAATAGAATAGAATAGAATAGAATAGAAAAAACACTAAATGATAAACAGACTGGGTTCTGCAAAGGATAAAGTATCCACGACCACGTTTCATACTAAGCAAGTGATGGAAGCCATACTAACGCAGAACAAGATAGCGCCAGTTGCATTCATAGACTTAGAAAAGGCTTTTGATAAAGTGCCAAGATGAAAAATTTGGGAATCACTACAACGAAGAGAAATAAATTCGTAAACAATATAGGTCATTAAAAGTTTAAACAAATCGTGCATAATATGGAAAAACTTAGGTACATACATAAAAAATATAAATAAATGGCGCAAATTTTTGCTAAAAAAAAATTGGGTAAACACACTTAGCTCCATGAAATTAATTAAATCGATGGGCAATAAGATAATGTGAAAGTAGGAGCAGAAGGCAACAGTAATAAAAGAACAATGCAAGTTGGATAGAAAACAACTTACAAGGGTACAAAGTACTGTTAGTTAAACAAGAGACAAAATGAGTGAAGACCTGGTGTTAATGGGAAGATGGTATTGGACACAGAAAACGGTGCCCAACACGACAGCCCAACACAATCCATATCAACACCAAATCGTAATGATATGAAAGATATGAACATAATCAGAAAGGAGTAGACGTCAGAAACTTCTGAGTTATGCATGTAATATTACTACAGGTGACTTACTCTGTTAAGTTCACAATGAAACTATAGAATAGAATAGAATAGAATAGAATAGAATAGAATAGAATAGAATAGAATAGAAAAAACACCAAATGACAAACAGACTGGGTTCTGCAAAGGATGATGTATCCACGACCACGTTTCGTACTAAAGCAAGTGATGGAAGCCATACTAACGCAGAACAAGATAGCATCAGTTGCATTCATAGACTTAGAAAAGGCTTTTGATAAAGTGCCAAGATGAAAAATTTGGGAATCACTACAACGAAGAGAAATAAATACGAAAACAATACACTCATTAAAAGTTTAGACACGCTTAGCTCCATGAAATTAATTAAATCGATGGGCAATAAGATAATGTGAAAGTAGGAGCAGAAGGCAACAGTAATAAAAGAACAATGCAAGTTGGATAGAAAACAACTTACAAGGGTACAAAGTACTGTTGGTTAAACACGAGAACAAATGAGTGAAGACCTGGTGTTAATGGGAAGATGGTATTGGACACGGAAAACGGTGCCCAACACGACAGCCCAACTCAATCCATATCAACACCAAATCGTAATGATATGAAAGATATGAACATAATCAGAAAGGAGTAGACGTCAGAAACGTCTGAGTTATGCATGTAATTTTACTACAGGTGACTTACTCTGTTAAGTTCACAATGAAACTATAGAATAGAATAGAAAAAACACCAAATGACAAACAGACTGGCTTCTGCAAAGGATGATGTATCCACGACCACGTTTCGTACTAAAGCAAGTGATGGAAGCCATACTAACGCAGAACAAGATAGCGTCAGCTGCATTTATAGACTTAGAAAAGGCTTTTGATAAAGTGCCAAGATGAAAAATTTGGGAATCACTACAACGAAGAGAAATAAATACGAAAACAATACACTCATTAAAAGTTTAGACACACTTAGCTCCATGAAATTAATTAAATCGATGGGCAATAAGATAATGTGAAAGTAGGAGCAGCAGGCAACAGTAATAAAAGAACAATGCAAGTTGGATAGAAAACAACTTACAAGGGTACAAAGTACTGTTGGTTAAACACGAGAGCAAATGAGTGAAGACCTGGTGTTAATGGGAAGATGGGATTGGAACACGGAAAACGGTGCCAAACACGACAGCCCAACTCAATCCATATTAACACCAAATCATAACGATAACAACAAACAATAAGGATATGAACATAATCAGAAAGGAGTAGACGTCAGAAACGTCTGAGTTATGCATGTAATTTTACTACAGGTGAATTACTCTGTTAAGTTCACAATGAAACTATAGAATAGAATAGAATAGAATAGAATAGAATAGAATAGAATAGAAAAAACACCAAATGACAACAGACTGGGTTCTGCAAAGGATGATGTAATAGAATAGAATAGAATAGAAAAAACACCAAATGACAAACAGACTGGGTTCTGCAAAGGATGATGTATCCACGACCACGTTTCGTACTAAAGCAAGTGATGGAAGCCATACTAACGCAGAACAACATAGCGTCAGTTGCATTCATAGACTTAGAAAAGGCGTTTGATAAAGTGCCAAGATGAAAAATTTGGGAATCACTACAACGAAGAGAAATAAATACGAAAACAATACACTCATTAAAAGTTTAGACACACTTAGCTCCATGAAATTAATTAAATCGATGGGCAATAAGATAATGTGAAAGTAGGAGCAGAAGGCAACAGTAATAAAAGAAGAATGCAAGTTGGATAGAAAACAACTTACAAGGGTACAAAGTACTGTTGGTTAAACACGAGAGCAAATGAGTGAAGACCTGGTGTTAATGGGAAGATGGGATTGGAACACGGAAAACGGTGCCCAACACGACAGCCCAACTCAATCCATATTAACACCAAATCGTAACGATAACAACAAACAATAAGGATATGAACATAATCAGAAAGGAGTAGACGTCAGAAACGTCTGAGTTATGCATGTAATTTTACTACAGGTGAATTACTCTGTTAAGTTCACAATGAAACTATAGAATCGAATAGAATAGAATAGAATAGAATAGAATAGAATAGAATAGAATAGAATAGAATAGAATAGAAAAAACGCCAAATGACAAACAAACTGGGTTCTGCAAAGGATGATGTATCCATTAAAATTAATTAAATCGATGGGCAATATATTTCTATTTCTATAGAATAGAACAGAATAGAATAGAATAGAATAGAATAGACAAAACAATAAATGATAAACAGACTGGGTTCTGAAAGGATGATGCATCCACGACCACGTTTCGTACTAAAGCAAGTGATGGAAGCCATACTAACGCAGAACAAGATAGCGTCAGTTGCATTCATAGACTTAGAAAAGGCTTTTGATAAAGTGCCAAGATGAAAAATTTGGGAATCACTACAACGAAGAGAAATAAATACGAAAACAATACACTCATTAAAAGTTTAGACACACTTAGCTCCATGAAATTAATTAAATCGATCGGCAATAAGATAATGTGAAAGTAGGAGCAGAAGGCAACAGTAATAAAAGATCAATGCAAGTTGGATAGAAAACAACATACAAGGGTACAAAGTACTGTTGGTTAAACACGAGAGCAAATGAGTGAAGACCTGGTGTTAATGGGAAGATGGGATTGGAACACGGAAAACGGTGCCCAACACGACAGCCCAACTCAATCTATATTAACACCAAATCGTAACGATAACAACAAACAATAAGGATATGAACATAATCAGAAAGGAGTAGACGTCAGAAACGTCTGAGTTATGCATGTAATTTTACTACAGGTGAATTACTCTGTTAAGTTCGCAATGAAACTATAGAATAGAATAGAATAGAATAGAAAAAACACCAAATGACAAACAGACTGGGTTCTGCAAAGGATGATGTATCCACGACCACGTTTCGTACTAAAGCAAGTGATGGAAGCCATACTAACGCAGAACAAGATAGCGTCAGTTGCATTCATAGACTTAGAAAAGGCTTTTGATAAAGTGCCAAGATGAAAAATTTGGGAATCACTACAACGAAGAGAAATAAATACGTAAACAATATAGGTCATTAAAAGTTTAAACAAATCGTGCATAATATGGAAAAACTTAGGTACATACATAAAAAATATAAATAAATGGCGCAAATTTTTGCTAAAAAAAAAATTGGGTAAACACACTTAGCTCCATGAAATTAATTAAATCGATGGGCAATAAGATAATGTGAAAGTAGGAGCAGAAGACAACAGTAATAAAAGAACAATGCAAGTTGGATAGAAAACAACTTACAAGGGTACAAAGTACTGTTAGTTAAACACGAGACAAAATGAGTGAAGACCTGGTGTTAATGGGAAGATGGTATTGGACACGGAAAACGGTGCCCAACACGACAGCCCAACTCAATCCATATCAACACCAAATCGTAATGATATGAAGGATATGAACATAATCAGAAAGGAGTAGACGTCAGAAACGTCTGAGTTACGCATGTAATTTTACTACAGGTGACTTACTCTGTTAAGTTCACAATGAAACTATAGAATAGAAAAAACACCAAATGACAAAAAGACTGGGTTCTGCAAAGGATGATGTATCCACGACCACGTTTCGTACTAAAGCAAGTGATGGGAGCCATACTAACGCAGAACAATATAGCGTCATTTGCATTCATAGACTTAGAAAAGGCTTTTGATAAAGTGCCAAGATGAAAAATTTGGGAATCACTACAACGAAGAGAAATAAATACGAAAACAATACACTCATTAAAAGTTTAGACACACTTAGCTCCATGAAATTAATTAAATCGATGGGCAATAAGATAATGTGAAAGTAGGAGCAGAAGGCAACAGTAATAAAAGAACAATGCAAGTTGGATAGAAAACAACTTACAAGGGTACAAAGTACTGTTGGTTAAACACGAGAGCAAATGAGTGAAGACCTGGTGTTAATGGGAAGATGGGATTGGAACACGGAAAGCGGTGCCCAACACGACAGCCCAACTCAATCCATATCAACACCAAATCGTAATGATATGAAAGATATGAACATAATCAGAAAGGAGTAGACGTCAGAAACGTCTGAGTTATGCATGTAATTTTACTACAGGTGACTTACTCTGTTAAGTTCACAATGAAACTATAGAATAGAATAGAATAGAATAGAATAGAATAGAAAAAACACCAAATGACAAACAGACTGGGTTCTGCAAAGGATGATGTATCCACGACCACGTTTCGTACTAAAGCAAGTGATGGAAGCCATACTAACGCAGAACAAGATAGCGTCAGCTGCATTCATAGACTTAGAAAAGGCTTTTGATAAAGTGCCAAGATGAAAAATTTGGGAATCACTACAACGAAGAGAAATAAATACGAAAACAATACACACATTAAAAGTTTAGACACACTTAGCTCCATGAAATTAATTAAATCGATGGGCAATAAGATAATGTGAAAGTAGGAGCAGAAGGCAACAGTAATAAAAGAACAATGCAAGTTGGATAGAAAACAACTTACAAGGGTACAAAGTACTGTTGGTTAAACACGAGAGCAAATGAGTGAAGACCTGGTGTTAATGGGAAGATGGGATTGGAACACGGAAAACGGTGCCCAACATGACAGCCCAACTCAATCCATATTAACACCAAATCGTAACGATAACAACAAACAATAAGGATATGAACATAATCAGAAAGGAGTAGACGTCAGAAACGTCTGAGATATGCATGCAATTTTACTACAGGTGAATTACTCTGTTAAGTTCACAATGAAACTATAGAATAGAATAGAATAGAATAGAAAAAACACCAAATGACAAACAGACTGGGTTCTGCAAAGGATGATGTATCCATTAAAATTAATTAAATCGATGGGCAATATATTTCTATTTCTATAGAATAGAACAGAATAGAATAGAATAGAATAGAATAGAAAAAACACTAAATGCTAAATAGACTGGGTTCTGCAAAGGATGATGTATCCGCGACCACGTTTCGTACTAAAGCAAGTGATGGAAGCCATACTAACGCAGAACAAGATAGCGTCAGTTGCATTCATAGACTTAGAAAATTCTTTTGATAAAGTGCCAAGATGAAAAATTTGGGAATCACTACAACGAAGAGAAATAAATACGAAAACAATACACTCATTAAAAGTTTAGACACACTTAGCTCCATGAAATTAATTAAATCGATGGGCAATAAGATAATGTGAAAGTAGGAGCAGAAGGCAACAGTAATAAAAGAACAATGCAAGTTGGATAGAAAACAACTTACAAGGGACAAAGTACTGTTGGTTAAACACGAGAGCAAATGAGTGAAGACCTGGTGTTAATGGGAAGATGGGATTGGAACACGGAAAACGGTGCCCAACACGACAGCCCAACTCAATCCATATTAACACCAAATAGTAACGATAACAACAAACAATAAGGATATGAACATAATCAGAAAGGAGTAGACGTCAGAAACGTCTGAGATATGCATGCAATTTTACTACAGGTGAATTACTCTGTTAAGTTCACAATGAAACTATAGAATAGAATAGAATAGAATAGAATAGAAAAAACAACAAATGACAAACAGACTGGGTTCTGCAAAGGATGATGTATCCATTAAAATTAATTAAATCGATGGGCGATATATTTCTATTTCTATAGAATAGAACAGAATAGAATAGAATAGAATAGAATAGAAAAAACACTAAACGATAAACAGACTGGGTTCTGCAAAGGATGATGTATCCACGACCACGTTTCGTACTAAAGCAAGTGATGGAAGCCATACTAACGCAGAACAAGATGGCGTCAGTTGCATTCATAGACTTAGAAAAGGCTTTTGATAAAGTGCCAAGATGAAAAATTTGGGAATCACTACAACGAAGAGAAATAAATACGAAAACAATACACTCATTAAAAGTTTAGACACACTTAGCTCCATGAAATTAATTAAATCGATGGGCAATAAGATAATGTGAAAGTAGAAGCAGAAGGCAACAGTAATAAAAGAACAATGCAAGTTGGATAGAAAACAACTTACAAGGGTACAAAGAACTGTTGGTTAAACACGAGAGCAAATGAGTGAAGACCTGGTGTTAATGGGAAGATGGGATTGGAACACGGAAAACGGTGCCCAACACGACAGCCCAACTCAATCCATATTAACACCAAATCGTAACGATAACAACAAACAATAAGGATATGAACATAATCAGAAAGGAGTAGACGTCAGAAACGTCTGAGTTATGCATGTAATTTTACTACAGGTGAATTACTCTGTTAAGTTCACAATGAAACTATAGAATAGAATAGAATAGAATAGAATAGAAAAAACACCAAATGACAAACAGACTGGGTTCTGCAAATGATGGTGTATCCATTAAAATTAATTAAATCGATGGGCAATATATTTCTATTTCTATAGAATAGAACAGAATAGAATAGAATAGAATAGAATAGAATAGAATAGACAAAACACTAAATGATAAACAGACTGGGTTCTGAAAGGATGATGTATCCACGACCACGTTTCGTACTAAAGCAAGTGATGGAAGCCATACTAACGCAGAACAAGATAGCGTCAGTTGCATTCGTAGACTTAGAAAAGGCTTTTGATAAAGTGCCAAGATGAAAAATTTGGGAATCACTACAACGAAGAGAAATAAATACGTAAACAATATAGGTCATTAAAAGTTTAAACAAATCGTGCATAATATGGAAAAACTTAGGTACATACATAAAAAATATAAATAAATTGCGCAAATTTTTGCTAAAAAAAAATTGGGTAAACACACTTAGCTCCATGAAATTAATTAAATCGATGGGCAATAAGATAATGTGAAAGTAGGAGCAGAAGGCAACATTAATAAAAGAACAATGCAAGTTGGATAGAAAACAACTTACAAGGGTACAAAGTACTGTTAGTTAAACACGAGACAAAATGAGTGAAGACCTGGTGTTAATGGGAAGATGGTATTGGACACGGAAAACGGTGCCCAACACGACAGCCCAACTCAATCCATATCAACACCAAATCGTAATGATATGAAGGATATGAACATAATCAGAAAGGAGTAGACGTCAGAAACCTCTGAGTTATGCATGTAATTTTACTACTGGTGAATTACTCTGTTAAGTTCACAATGAAACTATAGAATAGAATAGAATAGAATTGAATAGAAAAAACACCAAATGACAAACAGACTGGGTTCTGCAAAGGATGATGTATCCACGACCACGTTTCGTACTAAAGCAAGTGATGCATTCATAGACTTAGAAAAGGCTTTTGATAAAGTGCCAAGATGAAAAATTTGGGAATCACTACAACGAAGAGAAATAAATACGAAAACAATACACTCATTAAAAGTTTAGACACACTTAGCTCCATGAAATTAATTAAATCGATGGGCAATAAGATAATGTGAAAGTAGGAGCAGAAGGCAACAGTAATAAAAGAACAATGCAAGTTGGATAGAAAACAACTTACAAGGGTACAAAGTACTGTTGGTTAAACACGAGAGCAAATGAGTGAAGACCTGGTGTTAATGGGAAGATGGGATTGGAACACGGAAAACGGTGCCCAACACGACAGCCCAACTCAATCCATATTAACACCAAATCGTAACGATAACAACAAACAATAAGGATATGAACATAATCAGAAAGGAGTAGACGTCAGAAACGTCTGAGTTATGCATGTAATTTTACTACAGGTGAATTACTCTGTTAAGTTCACAATGAAACTATAGAATAGAATAGAATAGAAAAAACACCAAATGACAAACAGACTGGGTTCTGCAAAGGATGATGTATCCATTAAAATTAATTAAATCGATGGGCAATATATTTCTATTTCTATAGAATAGAACAGAATAGAATAGAATAGAATAGAATAGAATAGAATAGAAAAAACACTAAATGATGAACAGACTGGGTTCTGCAAAGGATGAAGTATCCACGACCACGTTTCATACTAAGCAAGTGATGGAAGCCATACTAACGCAGAACAAGATAGCGCCAGTTGCATTCATAGACTTAGAAAAGGCTTTTGATAAAGTGCCAAGATGAAAAATTTGGGAATCACTACAACGAAGAGAAATAAATACGTAAACAATATAGGTCATTAAAAGTTTAAACAAATCGTGCATAATATGGAAAAACTTAGGTACATACATAAAAAATATAAATAAATTGCGAAAATTTTTGCTAAAAAAAAATTGGGTAAACACACATAGCTCCATGAAATTAATTAAATCGATGGGCAATAAGATAATGTGAAAGTAGGAGCAGAAGGCAACAGTAATAAAAGAACAATGCAAGTTGGATAGAAAACAACTTATAAGGGTACAAAGTACTGTTAGTTAAACACGAGACAAAATGAGTGAAGACCTGGTGTTAATGGGAATATGGAGTTGGACACGGAAAACGGTGCCCAACACGACAGCCCAACTCAATCCATATCAACACCAAATCGTAATGATATGAAGGATATGAACATAATCAGAAAGGAGTAGACGTCAGAAACCTCTGAGTTATGCATGTAATTTTACTACTGGTGAATTACTCTGTTAAGTTCACAATGAAACTATAGAATAGAATAGAATAGAATAGAAAAAACACCAAATGACAAACAGACTGGGTTCTGCAAAGGATGATGTATCCACGACCACGTTTCGTACTAAAGCAAGTGATGGAAGCCATACTAACGCAGAACAAGATAGCGTCAGTTGCATTCATAGACTTAGAAAAGGCTTTTGATAAAGTGCCAAGATGAAAAATTTGGGAATCACTACAACGAAGAGAAATAAATACGAAAACAATACACTCATTAAAAGTTTAGACACACTTAGCTCCATGAAATTAATTAAATCGATGGGCAATAAGATAATGTGAAAGTAGGAGCAGAAGGCAACAGTAATAAAAGAACAATGCAAGTTGGATAGAAAACAACTTACAAGGGTACAAAGTACTGTTGGTTAAACACGAGAGCAAATGAGTGAAGACCTGGTGTTAATGGGAAGATGGGATTGGAACACGGAAAACGGTGCCCAACAGGACAGCCCAACTCAATCCATATCAACACCAAATCGTAATGATATGAAGGATATGAACATAATCAGAAAGGAGTAGACGTCAGAAACGTCTGAGTTATGCATGTAATTTTACTACAGGTGAATTACTCTGTTAAGTTCACAATGAAACTATAGAATAGAATAGAATAGAAAAAACACCAAATGACAAACAGACTGGGTTCTGCAAAGGATGATGTATCCACGACCACGTTTCGTACTAAAGCAAGTGATGGAAGCCATAGTAACGCAGAACAAGATAGCGTCAGTTGCATTCATAGACTTAGAAAAGGCTTTTGATAAAGTGCCAAGATGAAAAATTTGGGAATCACTACAACGAAGAGAAATAAATGCGAAAACAATACACTCATTAAAAGTTTAGACACACTTAGCTCCATGAAATTAATTAAATCGATGGGCAATAAGATAATGTGAAAGTAGGAGCAGAAGGCAACAATAATAAAAGAACAATGCAAGTTGTATAGAAAACAACTTACAAGGGTACAAAGTACTGTTGGTTAAACACGAGAGCAAATGAGTGAAGACCTGGTGTTAATGGGAATATGGGATTTGAACACGGAAAACGGTGCCCAACCCGACAGCCCAACTCAATCCATATTAACACCAAATCGTAACGATAACAACAAACAATAAGGATATGAACATAATCAGAAAGGAGCAGACGTAAGAAACGTCTCAGTTATGCATGTAATTTTACTACAAGTGAATTACTCTGTTAAGTTCGCAATGAAACTAGAGAATATAACAGAATAGAATAGAATAGAATAGAAAAAACACAAAACAAACACACTGGGTTCTGGATTAAGTACCCACGACCACGTTTCATACTAAAGCAAGTGATGGAAACCATACTAACGCAGAACAAGATAGCGTCAGTTGCATTCATAGACTTAGAAAAGGCTTTTGATTAAGTGCCAAGAAGAAAAATTTTGGAATCACTACAACGAAGGGAAATACATACGAAAACAATATAGGTCATTAAAAGTTTAAACAAAAAGTGTATAATATGGAAAAAATGGAAATCGTGTGATTATGACTAAGGAAGGACTAAGACACGGAAGAGGATAAAGACATCTGCTTCTTATAGTATTTATGGACGATATAATCAAAAGGTGTACAGAGGGAGCGAAGAAATGAAATGTACGATACAAAAACCTCCAAATGGTGAAGAAGTTCAACAGGACTTACGAAAAAATATGGAAAGCTGCAACGATACGTTGAAAGAATATAAAAAAAATACATGAGAATAGTAAACAAATAAGAAATGAATATAAAAGTAGAAGGCACCAAAATAGAACAGATCGATATATTTCAATATCTGGGACTCATGATTGAAAGCACGGGATCGTAGGAGGCAGAAATTAACAGCACATTAGACAACGCAGTGAAACATATTCTGCTATGAGGAAGGGACTGATAGCAAAGAGGGAAGTGTCACGGAAAAACAAGGATGAACATCTTCAAACCAATCTATAATCCAATACTTGGGTACTGACTGTCAGACAGACAGAAGAGCAAACTGCAAGCAGCGGAAATAATGCACCTGATGGAGGTCAGAAGTGTGGCGAGAAAAGAAAAGATAAGAAACATACAAATACGTGAAGAACTGTAAATGCGAATGAATTGGTGGGGACACCTACAACGTATAAAAAGGGAGAATGTGCATGAAGAGCAGGAAAGGTAAAAGCAAGTTGAGTTGCGGATGAAGAAAGGAAGTACATGGAGAGATGCAAAAATAAAAATACAAAACAAGATAGAATGGGAAAAATTTGTATACCAGTGAAGGTAAAACGTATAATGTATAATTCCACATACCATAAATGGTAGAAATGAACGATGATTATAGATAATTTTAAATTTTAATATTTTATGTAATATTTTGTTTACTTTCTCGATAATTTAATTAATATATTTCTATTTTTTTAGGTTCATTGTTTAAGATCTAAAAAAAAATATTTATAATTTCACAAAGAGCGTTGAAAATGCACTTAAGACGATTGGTTGGTTAGAAAATAATCATAAACGCTAATATCATCAATAATGACGTTTTAAATAGTTGTAAATCGTTATCTTAATAGATCATAAAAACTATATTGCCGATATATATTCACTTTTAGAAACAAAGAAATGTAATCGTATTTTCTACTGCATCTTAATATCTAGTAAATATGTCAATAGTTTTAAGATCCATTTAGTTCATCGAAAATCTTATCAACGTATTTCTGTATTCGAACGTTCTTTGTTAATGCACCAGACTTAATGGTTTAAAATAATTTCAAATCCGCATGTGGTATTATAATATTTAAAATAACAAAAGCCCTAATTATGGCAACCATTTTTTCTCGAACTAATTGAATAAGTTGCTAAGCCCGTAAAAAATACGATTTAAATCAAGTAAGCCACTGCGAAACGGGTTTTATTTTTTTACAAGAATTAATTACAATGATAATCCAATAACTTGACTTTGCATACAAAGGGGTGTAGAGAAGACAGTTAAAATAAAAAAGGCAAATTGTAAATGGAACATAATCGTTCCGATTTTTTGTGAGATGTTTGTCAAACTGTTTCCAAAAAAACAATACGTAGTTCGTTGTTTGCGTTCCCTGAAACTCGCCCTTGTGACACGACGAAATAACGCCCAGATATAATATGGAGATATCTATAGCAGGTAAATCTTTAATTCATCAGGTGCCTTTCAAATGCAGGTTCATTTTCATTGACATAGGATCAACGTCACTTATCCTTAATGATTAGATTCACTGCATATGCAAAACGAGTTCCTGTTTTTTCCCTGTACCTGCAAATGGCTAAATACATAGACACAATTAACGTGAAGGCTTTCAAAAATGACGGTTTTTTTTATTCTATTGTGCCTGAAAGATGATCCCCGAGAGAGAAAGGCACAAAGGAACTTGATTGACATGGATAATTTTCGCGGTTGTACTTTTACATTCTTGACTTTAAATTAGGGACGATATTTTAGTTTTTTTTGTAAGTAAAAACTTCATTGTGTAATATAACGCAACAAAGGTATTGTGTCACCTGATGGAAATTACAAAACGATTTTCTATTTGTATTAAAATTTTTTGAATATCATAAATAAATATATAACAAATATTATTAATCATTTCACTGATTTGTAAAAAAACAATTATATATATATATATATATATATATATATTAATTATTTTTGAATGGTTTTCATATAATAAAATTAGGTCAAATAACAATAATATAAAGTTGTGACAATTTATTAGGGTTTTATCCTTAAATAAGCTAATCGAAAAAAACGTAAGTAGCACAAAGAGTTGAAATAAAGAATAATAAACGACGTCAATCACAGTCACTTTCATTTCATCGGCACAACTTTTTGTTGAGGGAGTACCAAGAACTACTATCAATAGAATTAAAACATTACAAAGATAACAAATCTGTTTCTGTTTAGAAACTCGACGTTTCCAGGTATTACTTGAAGGATATAGTGTAGTTCAAATAAACAATGGCTCTACAACAGCGCAATATAAAAATACGTTATCGCTTTTTAAATTTCCGTTTTCCATCGCAATGTATTTTAATCAATTCGAAGGCCCGCAAAGTTCGCACGAAATAAAAACTTTTTAACAAATTGTTGGTGTCTCGACTGTAGTTGTAATTAATGACATTTTGTGGCAATTTTGATATTCGTGTCCAAACTCCCCAGTCTCGTTTCGCCTGGCAAGTTCTATTAATTCATTTCTCAGGGTTTCCACTTGTACCCGAATCCAATTAGGTACAAGTCACAATACATTGTCAGATTCGTCCATCAATAAAGTGACTTGCATCTTGGAGAACATATTTTCTGCATTTGCTGAGAATTTCGTATTCCAGAAGCGTGAATTGTATTTTTATCCCCGATTTTTTCGTCGGAGATAACGACGTTTTTTCCTTTAAATGCAATTTTCTTTTATCGTTTATAAATTACGAAGCAAAATAATGTACAGTTTTATATAAAACGACCATTAACAAATATTATTTAGTTGAAAGAAATATAAAAGGAAATAATATATATAATGTAATATATTTTTCTACCACAACAAATCATCGACACGAATTATTAGAAATGTAATTTAATTATCTTTTTACAATATGTGATAAAAATAATCTGCTCGTTGCTCTTTGTATTGCCAATTACTATTAATTAACTTACATAATACGTCCTTCTAATGTATAGTACTATATTGAATATTACCAATACTAATTGCATATAGAAGATGTAATCAGCGCAATCACACCTCAGTTGGGCATCGGTGATGGCGATGACATGACATTATGCACTAGTGCACTAGCATCGTGAATGTAGATAATACGTCACGTCCCTTGATTAATGACTGCAAGAGCATTATGACATGTACCAATTCCCAGCCCTTCGTTTATAACGAATACAATGATTAAACAAATTATCCCATACGTGTATTAAACAAAAATTTCTATTGGATCAATATTTTCTTGTTTAATTTAAAATATAAAGACCTGAACTATTATATAATAATCATTGAAAGAAATATATAATATCCATACAATTTTAAAATAATAATCCTGAAAATGGTATCAATTATTTTAGGACTACTACTACTTGGCCATTTCAGGAATGGTTCACATTTATTAGAATTCACATATGCTATTAATGACCCTTAACATTATGTAATGCATTTAATATAAATATCCTAACGCAAACGTAACGTGGAATAAAAAATGACGATTTAAAACTACTAAATACCAGTGCCACGAGTTATTGTACAAACTTGTTTGTAATGCTTAGAACTATGGCCAATTATTCAATGCAAGTAGTAGGATATTGAAAAACTTGGCTAGATTTTTTAATTTTCTCAAAAATACTGTTGGGTTGGTTTTACTTCTTTAAGGAAATGTTACTCAAATTCGACAAGTGTTAAATAAAAAAAAAAAAAAAGGATGATCTCTAAAGGCTTTAAAGTTTTCTGTAATTTTCTTTAATTTAAATGTTGAATATTTCGCCAATTTGATATCGTTGTTATGTCAAGTGTCAAATATCAAAAAATCAGAGGTACGTGCAGTTATAAAATACGTGCAAAAGAAAGGGTTGCCGCCAAAAGAAATTCATGAAGATATGGTAGGTGTGTTAGGTGAGGGTGCTGTTTATTACCAAGTGGTGAAAAATATGTCTCGAGAATTTAAACTGGAAAGACAAAAATGTGATCATGCGAAGGGTGTTGGACGACCAGTGACTGTCACTATCCAAGAAAAAAATGTTAATCGTATACACGATATGGTAACGACAGATAGACTACTGACCATTCGCCGGATAGCTGAAATTACGAGTTTTTCTATGGTACTATAGAAAATATTTTATCAAATATTTTCGGGTTAAAAAAGTTGTCTTCGTGTTGGGTCCCACGAATGTTGACACCTGATTGGAAACGTTCTAGAGTATTGCATTCTGAAGCCAGTTTGGCAAAGTTTAAAGCAGATCCGGATGAATTTCTTTCTCGATTCGTCACTGTTGATGAAGCGTATGTACCTTTTCGATTCTGAGTTGAAGTAACAATGTGGCATCGCCGAGGTTCTCGGCCACCCCGCAAATTTCGTGTTTTGCCAACGCTTCTGTCCACAAGAGCCATGTTGCCATGAGCGCTATTCTGAACGCAGGATTATAATTGTTTGGATATCCCGTATATTCATATTCACCAGATCTGTCCCCTAGTGATTCCTATGGGGGACCAGATATTATGACGGCCGTAAACGACTAGAGCAACAGAAAGATTTTTTTCCAGATGAATTAAAGGTTTGGAACATCGTTGGACCAAATGCATCGACGTTCAGAGAGATTATGTAGAAAAATAAACTTTTCTTATGTTAGGGACCGTACAAAATAAAATAGACCACCCCGAACCACTGAATGTAGAATGATTGCTTGTTGTAACTGTTAGAATGCCACGAGTTCGAGGACGTGCATTTTCATCAAATTACGCCTTTTGAACGAGGATGAATTTTGGGGATGTAGCAGGCTGGTTTAACCTTCCGTGATATAGCTAGGCGTGTCAATCGGTCACCCACCACTATAGCACTGACTTGTAGAAACTGGCAGAAAGAACACATAGAAGCTCGTCGTACAGGTACTGGATGACGAAGAGTGACGCAAGAGCGAGAAGATCGACTCTTAAGGCGAAATGCAGTTAGAGACCCGGAACAACCTTCACGAGCCGTTGAAATAAATTGGATAAGAGCAATTGGCCATATGATCCATGAGCACGATTTATCGCCGAATACGCACGTTTGGACTACGTTCTTACAGTCCTTATTTTCGTCTTCCTCTAACAAGAGAATGTAACGCCATCAGACTTCACTGGTTCCAGGACAGACAATATTGGGTTGCTGAATGGAACTAATTCAGCGACTGATGACGATTTTGTTTATGGCACTTTGACGGACGTCGGACGAGGATCAGGCGACCTAGGGGTCAGAGGCAAAATACACAATTTGTTCAACGTCATCATACGGTTTTAAGTCCTGGGGTTATGGTATGGGTTGTGCCATTACTATAAAACCTTCCAGGTGCAGCAAGATAATGCGCGGCATCATACTGCTCATGTAACGACACCCTTCCTAGAAGAAAACAACATCAATATGTTGCCCTGGCCTCCATGATCACCAGACTTATCCCCCATTGAACATATCTGGGATATGATGGAAAGAAGATTGCGTCGTTTACTCATCCTCCTTGGATGAGTTGCATCAACAGTTACAGATAGCCTGGGATGAGGTACCTCGAGAGGATATCAATAATCTAATTTCCAGTATGCCCAGAAGGGTTGCTGAGTGTATAAGAGTACCTGGGGATGTAATTCATCATTAGCATTTTAGTAATTAAATGTTATCAGTTTTCCTAAAAATGTATCATTTGTTTTTCTACGTGCACTAGATATTTCCACCAAGTTTCATCATTCTACGTTCAGTGGTTCGGGGTGGTCTATTTTATTTGAAAGGCAGTGTATATTTATAATTGAGGAAGTTGATTCATTATATGAAACAGTGGCGGCTCGTGGTCGGAAGCGTAGAGCGTTCTCAAAATCAAGAACATGCAATTTTTTTAACTAAAATCGTATAAAAACGTATATGTCATGTAGTAGGTAGCTATCCTTTATTACAGTCACTTTTCACGCTTAATGTCTAATGTATTTACACTGCTTGAAAGTGAAGGCCATTTTTCTGTTTTTGTTCTCAGCAAACTTATTTATAGCAGCTTCGTTGAAGTCGGGCAAATGTTGTATAAATTGCATTTCGATAGATAACATTACTATCAGTCAGTCTTCCTTGATTCTTAGAACTTGGCAAGAATGTTTTTATTCGCTTTAATGTTGAAACACTTCGTTCGCGTCAGCTGTGGTCATTAAAATAGTTACTAAAATTTGTAAGAGAGCAAAGGTGGCAGAAAATATATCTTGAAGGTTATTATCTGTTATGAATTTCAGCACATGAATAGCACAAATTATGTTCCTAAAATCAGGTCTTCTATAAATTAATTCTAACTCTGTCTGCAGGCGAACTTTATCAAGAAATGTTTGAGTAGCTTCTAAATGTTCAATAGGAATTTTTTTTCCAGTTGTGGAAATCTGTCTGCCCCAAACAGAATGGAGGCATTCAAAATGTTTGGTAAATGAAAATCTTTCTTTTACCTGAGCGATGATAGTATCACAAACTTCCTTGGCCGCAACCGTTTTTGAAATATATGGATTTTCATGTATACAGCGTCTTTTAGGCTGAACAGTACAATTTTCAGGAATTTCACTTTCAATTGTGTATATTATTCCTTTATTCGAAAATAGCATTCTCAAAACATGTTATGGATGCGTGTATTTGTACCGAGTCGGTTACTATTTTTTGTAGTTGATTATACAAAATATCAGCCTGCGGCAATATGCGATGAAAAACTATTAACCAAAATACAAACTTTGAATCCTGCAACATACGACAAATGGCAGCTGCTTGGTTAATCGTTACAGTTTCTCTTGAAGTGACTTTCCCATATATTATATCAACGATTCACGATGTTCATACACCGTACTTACAATTCGCTTTTAAAATTCCATTGAGTGGCAGAGGAACGAGGAACACTTTGACCGACTATTTCATCTAAAATTGCTACTCTTAGTGGCGAATGAGAAAAAAATGCGATTGATTCTGACTGGTTGCTTGGGACAAAATCAAGTTGAGTTGATGGGCGTAACAGTGGAGATAAAACGCATACTTATAATCATTTTTAATTAGAGTTTGCACACTTGACTGACATCCACTCATTACACTTGTGCCATCATAACTTTGTGAAATTAATTTTTCTGGTTTATCTATCACTTGATTCAAAATAATTCTTATGCATTCTGATAAATTGACAATTGCCAAAACACCAAAATCTTGCAAGTGGTGTACCATCTTCTAGAATATATCCAAATACCATTTGATATTGATTTGCTACATCTGTAGTTTCATCAGCTATAACGGCGACATATTCATCTTTCAAAATTTCTTTTTTAATACGATCTTGAGCAACTGCCAACATGCAATTCAACAGCTCATTTTGAATAATTTTTGAAGTACCTTTAAAAACAACAGAATTTTCAGAATGATCTTTTAGTGCTATGTCTAATTTGAACTGAAATTTATTAGAACGGGATTAGAGAATCTTTCGCTTCATCGTGGCCTCGAAGTGCCAGCTCAAAAGCCCCGCAAAACTATGCAATCAATAATTTTTGAAAGAACATATCTATTTCTTCTTACTTCGTTGTTAAATATTTTGTCTGTATCCACTGTCGAGTTGTTGTCGTATATCTATTTTTCCCAGCAGCTTCATCTCTAATTGAGGATTAATGTGAGCTTGGGCATTCTCATGTTTTTTTTTTTTTTTAATTTTTTGAGCCAAATGACTGATCCGCCACTCCAGTTTTTGACCAAGACGGTTCTGCAGCATCGCGATAAAATAACAAGCAAGGGAAGCAAAACAAACTGTTACTAATACTGCACCCACAAATCCAATCATTTTTTTCGTATATGTCGTTCTTAAATTTTCTTGTAAAGTCTCTAGATTTGCCCTTTGTAGTTTGTGTCAAATTAAGTTCTGGTTTTGGTCTGCCCACATTTTTAACTTGAATTTATTGTTCATAAGTAAATGAATTAAAATTGTCTTTCAAATATTGTACAGTTAAACTGATCGTATCCATAATTCTCATGTAAAAATGATATCTGAACGTCCATGAACAAAACTTTAAAGTGAACCGAGAGCGCAGCCAAGAGCACAATAAATTTGTGCACCAGCTTATATAGAAATGGCCGTGCCCCACCCCACCGCCGTTACGTCATGCTAGCATCGACAAAATCAACGTAGTCGAGCCTACTCGGCGCATTCACTCAGTACTTGAACGTGTACCGTAACAGTAAGACGTATAGAAAGGACGCCGTTACGATTGTATGCGTTATATTTCACGAATGTATTAAGATATACATTTTATTACTTTGTAATCGAGGATTTGTTTATTTTATTAGTTTGTAATCGAGGATTTGTTTAGCGGGTTCACGTGCTCATGTGCTCCTATATAGAAACCGCGTATGAAAGTATTCATTATTTGGTTTACTTGTAGAAGTTTCTTTAGTTGGGAATTCAATTAAATACATTCGCCTCCACAATTATATTTTCGGTTGGCTTAATTTTTTTGATAATTCATTTGATTATAATGCAGGTTAGCAATTATTTATAATCAGTGATGTCCCGTTGAGTGTACTAGGAAATCTCTTTCTTGTTTGATTGGTCGAAATAGTTCTTTATTTTCTCAGTTTAATGTGCAACCGAACAAATTACTTTTATATAGTTCGTCAAATAGTTGATGCTGGATTTACTGCGTTAATCGTATATTAGACGTTAGAAAATTTGATACAACAAAGCCCGTCATCACTTTTTGTGTGCAATAAAAGCTCCACTAAAGTTGGTTTTACGCAGTACGTCATTTTATACCAATCTTATCGGGTCGGTGTTATTATATCTGGGTCTCCCTGTGTTTAGTATGAAATAAATCTTTAAAATTAGGGTTCTAAATTGCTTGAAATTATAGTAGGCGCATCAATAAAAAAAAGTAGTCATTTAAGCAATTTAATTTGTGTCGCTAGTAAAAGTTCCCTCTTTTACGTTTAAAAAGGAGCTCCCTTAATTTAAACTAAAGGTATAAAAGACCCATATAACCCTCAAGTGTCAGTATTCAAATGATCTGTCGTTTGGCGTAATTGCAAATAATGAAAAACGCGGCGCATCATTGCGATCGGACTATTACATGAGTATCCAGGGTTGCGCAAGCCACCCTACTCGTAAAATAAGTTTGCAGCAAACGTAATGAGGCATCGAGGAGGTTTATCACTCTATAAACAAGCCTGGATTCGCAGTGACGACCGTAGTTAGTATCCACAGTAGCACTGATGGTCAATATGACTCTCACGAAATAACACCAACTTTATTGTAAAACTACCCTTACTAAAGTATTCGCTAATCTTGCCAATTTATAAGCAAATCGTCATCCACAGCTCAGCCAGACCTTTTTAACCACAAAACATCCCTCAACTTGTTTAAATTTAGATCTTTAACGTGCAAGTTAAAAGACAAATTATCTTATAATGTCTTTATACAAAATTCATAATCACATCGACAATGTTTGTGTTGCTGTTCTCTGAAATTCAGCAAAAACAGACGTATTAATCCCAAGGGTAAGATTCACATGTAAGGAAAATACCGATAATAAAAGACATAAATCCAGACATAAAAAAGATTAAATTTTACATTACCCACTGCCTTGTAATCCCTAAAAAAACCTTACCGCCACTGAATATATCCGATTTATGAATATAGGTGATATTTATTTATTTATTTTTTGTTCTTACTTTACTTAAACAGCATATTCTAAACCAGGGATGAGTACGCGGCCCGCGGGCCGCATGCGGCCCGGAAAACATGTTTATGCGGCCCGCTAAGCATTTATATTTTTTTATTCTAATGTTTATTATAAATAAAGCTTTGTAAATTATTAATAAGTGTTACTTCATGTGCGGCCCGCCAAAAAAATTTAAAATTTAAATTGGCCCGTTCATTAAAAAGGTTTGCTCACCCCTGTTCTAAACGATGTTATTTATTTACGTTTTTAATAATTTAATTAAAAAGGCCTTCTAACTTCTTTTCTTTATTGTAGTCAACTTCACATTCAGTTTCAATCTTAATCTTGGTCACCCTATTTTATTTTTCCCTTGTTGATTGTTGTGTTATATATATCCATCATCTCATACTGTGAAGGTTGCTTGGCCAACCCAATAACTTTTCCTCAATTACTCGATTAATTGACTTCACATCCAGTTGGACTATATCTGACTATCTCCATTCTTATAATTTCTTCAATCCTTCTTAGGAATATGCACCTGTAATTATTGTTGACCAAGATTCACTGCCAAAGTGGCATACAACGAGGACCTTGACACATGATGATACGCATCTAACTTTTTAACTATTTCCTTTTCTTCTACCCTTGACTATTCTGTCCATTATTTCATTAGGTATTTTCCCCTAGTCTTCCATAATTTTACCCAAGAATTTAAAACTTTTTACGTGATCTAATACTTTTTGTATTTACATTTTTGCTTCTTCCTTGCTGTTGCAATTAATATTGTTTTGCTTTTCTAGTTGATTTCCATATGTATTTTGCTACTGTAGTGAATTGTTAATTTGTGTGAACCATTCCTCTGATTCTGCTATTAAGGCCCCATGCCCAAATATTTGTCCCTTCCATGTTCCTAACCTCACGCTGTTGCAATTTTTACTACTCTTTATTGTATCGTCTATAATTTCAGAAAACAACAATGGGCTTAATACACAACCTTGCTTCAAGCATATCTCTGTCACAAATTCCATAGATTGTTGTAAATATATTAAAAATGTTTATCATATTTACTTTCGATCCCCTTTTTTTCCAAACTTTCACACCATTCTCTCTTACGAAAGTTTTTTTTAATATTTGTTATGTTATATTTATTATGTATGTTATTGGTGATTGGCGTCATTCTACTCATCATTTCCTTGATTTGAAATATTATTGCTCTTTCTGTCTTTTAAAATCTTTTCATCTTTAGTTTTTTTCTTGAAGTTAGGAGTAATGTACTGAAGAAAACGTTCAGATTTTCTAAGTAATTTTCTCTTCTCTTATTCCTAAAGTTTAAGTAAATTCTAGCACTGTTATGCAAATGTAGTGTCTTTTTTCTTTCTTTGACTTTTAATTGAGTCAGGTGTTCTTTGTAAACGAATTTGTCATTTTTGACACTCATACTCTTTCGATAGATATAATATAGTTATCCAATCTTTCTTAACAACAATTTATTAAAATTAGCGAAAAGGTTACTTTTCGAAAAATTAACAATATGTGAACTATTTTGCAAAATGGCGGCGAAACAACTTATGAGGAGACTAGTACTTGGTGGCGTAGCCTCGTGCCTTGATAACAGCCATGCAGTGACGTGGAATGGATGCAATCAGGGTATCGATGGTCGATTGAGGGATGGCCTCCCAGGCAGTCTTCAGTTGTGCGAACTTTTCGGCAGCATTTGATGCTTTTTTGCCAGCTAACCTCCTCTCCAGCTCTTCCCAAAGGTACTCGATGATGTTCAAGTCCGGGCTTTGGTTCGCCAATCGAGAATCTCAACATGACGGCGCGAGAGAACCACTGGGAGATATTGGCCGACCGATGTTTGGGATTATTATTTTGTTGATATATGAATGATCGACCCACATAGCGCAGTGCCTATGGACGCATCGTGTTCTCCAGAATGTCCTCATAACCGTAGCGATCCATTGTGCTGGTAATGAGTCGAAGAGGCTCAATTCCCTTAGCGGAGAAGCAACCGTAGACCATTGCAGATCCACCTCCATGTTTGATGGTGGGTAGCTGGTATTTGGAATCAAACCTAGTGTTCACAGGACGTCGCACCCATTTTATACCGTCACTTTCAAACAAGTTATACTTCGATTCGTTTGTGTTTTTTGCTCTTTACACCTCTTTCGTTTTTTTCTTTCCAAGATATATATTTTTGCCATTACTAGGTAGTGGTCTGTATATATTTCTGGGCCTCATCGCACTCTACTATCTTTGACTTCTTGTTTATTTGTTTGGTTTATTAGTATCTAATCTATGATTGATTTCTCATTTCTACTCCTAACTTCCCTTGTATATTTATGTATTCCTTTATGGGACCCTTCATTTTTGTTTCAGTTATCCCCAGGATGTCTATATCTGTTTTTTAAACTCTTCTATTAATTCATCTTCTTTTCCCATAATGCTTCTGACGTTCCAAGTTGCTACTCTCCACAGTTTTTGTTTCTGTTTTTGTTCATTTTCTTGTATTAATACTTTCTGTTCAATGTACAAGATTTTATTTTTTTTATGTACATTTTGAAACTATGTCATGTCAAAAATGACCGTCCCCTAATATTACAATTTAAGGATAAAGACAAGAATACAATAATCTAATGGCATCTAATGGCAGAAAAATATAAAAAATATATATAAATATATTTCGTCAGATAAAATTGGAACATACATAAAAGTCCACGTTGTTTCTCCGTAGATCGTTCGGTCTATAACGGCTGGGCTGCACACGTATTATTTTACGATTATTGCGCTATCGATTGCTCTTTGTGTAGATTGGAGTAGACGCTAATAGGGACTGAGCAATTCGTCGATGTTTTAAATTAGTCAGTAGGTTATCCACATCGTAGGGTAAGATTGCAACATCGCTTTTGTACATATGATACGGCATTGTTTTATTCAAGATGTTTATAAATACAAGTGATCCAAATAAAAGTAACTAGCTGAGTAAACTATTTAAATTTGAAATCGAAACAAGAAAAACAAAGGAAATAAGTGAAGGTAAATTAGTATAATAAAATAGACATTTTGCGGAAATAAACCAATGTCGTAGCTTTCACCAGAAAATACGACTTTTCCTATCTATCCACGATTTTAAATTCGACTAGTCCACCACCTCAAAGAGATCTTATTCTTATTATTTCTCCCCTGCCATTTGCCATTTCGGGCTTGGGATTAGGGCTACTTTGCTGCAACATTCTTCAACTATGTTTTCCATCTCCTTCTATCACTTTTACTTTTCTTTCTTATTAGGTGTACATACCACATTAATTATTTCTTTGTTATTTTATTCCTTAGTGGTTATTCTTTTAATGTTTCTGTTATTATTTCATTTCTTATTTTGTGTTCCCATATATTTTTCCCTGAAGACAACGCGATTAAGTCTACACCCATAAAGCCAGATATTGCATCAAAGATGAAATAAAACGCAACCATATAAGCATAAGCATATAATTAATCAAATCTGGAGTGCCACAAGGAGGTATATTAGGACCAATTCTTCATATTCTATATATAGCCGATCTAGGAACAAATGGGACAATAGGGATAGTGGGCTGATGACAACGCCGTAAATGTAAATCCCGATATTGCATCAATGAATCTACAGGAAGAATTGAAATGGAGCCATGGCTAAAAGATTGAGGATAAAAGTTGAAGTAACAAAGTCTGTACAAAAAATGTTTACACACAAATGATACAAAATATCTAGAAATTCACTTGGTTAGAAGGTAAACGTAAAAAGACATATTTTTCACAAAGAGGAAGCAACGTTGACTTAAATTTTGCTGAAGGCAACGCGATTAAGTCTACACCCATAAATCCAGATATTGCATTAAAGAGAAAAAAAGTGGAACCATAAGCATATGACCAATCAAATCTGGTGTGCCACGAGGAAGTAAATTAGGACCAATACTTCATATTCTATATACAGCCGACCTAGGAACTAATGGGATAATAGAGATAGTGTGCTGATGACAACGCCCTAAATATAAATCCAGATATTACATCAATGAATCAATCGTTGTGTTTCTTTTGTTTAGTCCAACTTTCACTGACGTATATTATGGTTAATATAATTATGGTATTATATATTCTTAGTTTAATTTGCAGGCTTAACTCTCTTTCCTAATATCGTTTATTTTAATATTATTCGTAAATATGCATCCCAGGGATTCATAGGTTGTTACAACGTCTGGCTCAGTTTCACTGAATTGTATCATTGACTTGTAGTTTCATTTTCCATTTATTTGTATATTTATTTGTTCTACTCATAGGTTAATTGTCCTTTGCGACTTTACAATCAACATTATCTCATCCTCATACATCAGTATTTTATTTTGACTAGCTGTGGTTCGTAGGACCCTGTTGTTATTCCTTGTTGTTCTGTTCGTGCTCTGGGTCTCCTCACTACCTCATTCATTAATTACAATTATTATTAGTAATGGGTACAGGCTATCACCTTATTGTGCCTTCCTTCCATTCCAATTCACCTGATCTTCCTCCATTTCCTTCACATTTTTATATGTGCTTTTTATTACATTTATAAATTTTTCTGATACTTTCATTTTCTCCAGTGAAATGCCACTTTTAGGTCAATAAATGTCACTATGAGTGCTGCTCCATTCCTTTTCGTAATTAATTTCGCTGCTTGTATCTCTCCCAGTTCTTCCAAAAAATCCATCCAAAAAACATCTTAGCCTTTTCTCAATTAATCGTGATATGGAAAACTGCTGAGACAATGCACATCGCTCGGTAGTTTTCGCAATTTACTTGCTCTCCCTTGTTATATATGGGCACGATGAAAGATATTTATCATTTCTGGCTACATACAATCATATCCTTCCGATTTTCCTGTGTTTATTCCTTTTATTTATCTATTGTTGCCCCCCTAATTATTTTCTCAATCTGTATATTTTCTTCTTCTTGGAATATTACGTTTTTCTCGCCTGTTGTTTAATTTATTAACTTTTCTGTGTTTGGTTTTTGCTTTTATTGCTGTAATTTGTACCCCTTTTCCCCATTTCATTACATTTCATATAAAAAATACGCTATTTGTTCTGAAGTTACTCTGCAACTCCTTTTCAGACTACCGCATTACACCATTTGTTTTTTGTTTTGGTTAACGTTTCCATACTGTTTGTTGTATTTTCATTTCTTAAATTTTTGTCGCTTTTTATATTTTAAATTATTTCGGCTAATTTCCCTCTTGGGGAAATTAGTTTCATACACATCAAACCTTCCTTACATTCCTTAATAACACGGTAAATTATTGTCTTAGAAATATTTTGAAATATTTTATTATTGTATAAATGGCGATAATGTCACGTTTGGGCATATGGCCAACCAAATTGTAAATACCTTTACGCAATTCTAACTTGTAGAACATTTTGTAAAACTTTGTAGACACGAATGTATTGTCAAACTATAAACTTGACAGATTCTCGACATCTAATGGTTGATTGTCTTATTTTTAATAAGAAAAAACTGATGCGAAAAATGTTCCCAAAACTTTTGTTACAACATACTTACGCTAGTTTTATATAAAGAATTTTTAATATTGCCCAATCAATCTATTGAACACAATATATCTGAGCTAGAAATACTCAGTAATTTTTTTTAGATTCCACTGATATTAGATTGCAATTATTAGCACAATTTGCAGAATTATAACAATAGATTGTATACGTATTATGATTATATATGAATTTTATCATCCAGATGTATATTTAATTAACAATCTATTTATAGGTTTGATATTAATAGTCACCTGGGAAAGTTTACACTTTAGAGCAACCTTACAAGTCAACTAATCAAAACATACGCAGTTAAAAACATCTGGGGAGGTTTTATCTGTAATACATTCTATAAATAGTAAGCTAAACATTATAATTTCCCACCATATTAATCTATGAGGGAACACTACGAAGACGTTGACGTTAATCTATTATTATAAATATTTTTAAGTAAGATGATCGCAAGTATTTTAAAATTAATTACGCATCATAACCTGCGGTGGTTTTACGGCGCGATGCGTGAGAAGTAACTCGACTAAATTCAAATTTATCTGAATTACGGCACTTGTAACATAAAGCCATATGCCCGTTTTGATATGCTTATATTTTGTTTAATCTAAAAAAATCTACGCCACACTGGGTGAACACACGTGCGTTTCTGAGCATCAAACCGCCCCCTATTTTCATATATTTAAATGATTCTGGTGCATTTACATTTTGCGTGTACCATTTGACAAAGCACATATGCTACCCCTTTTTAATACGAATATTTTTCCACCCAAATATCTCAATTCCTCGGGCGTATATTTAACTTTAACATACTATAAAATATTTATTTATGATGCTTATAGAATATTGGGATATAAAAAAAAAAACGTTAGTCGACTAATGCAAATATTATTTTATTATATTCTTTAAAATCTGACTAGGGATATATTATGATGGTACCAGCATTTTTACTTTAATATTTTAGCTATAGCGTGAGCAGGTATATATGATATAACGGCTTCTAATATAAATTAATTGAAGCAACTGAAACAGGTGTTATTTCAAACGTTCATTCTTATTTATTAGTTCTTTAAGTGTCGTAAACACAAGCAAATTATCTACGAAGCTGGTGACTCACCGTTGAAGTGGTACAAAACATGAAGGCAGATTTTTTATTGTGCACACAAAATCAGAACATGTGGCACTCCGGAAGTAATAGAAAGCGTAATGTGAGGAACGGTAATCATTAAGGATAATTTTATTCAAATAAAACCACGGCCAGTGCGACAGGGACAATGTTTTAACGCACCTGTTTTCTTAAATCTATCATATGGCATTTCGCCGATTTGTTAGATTCATATCCTTCGTGTTGAATAAATAAATGTTATTTCGAAGTATTGACTTGTTTTAGTTGTAGGAAATGTTCCGTGCAATTTGTATTAGAATAACAATTTTCTTAATTAAATTGAAAATTTATGTCCCTGTTCTAAATACATGCAATGTTCAAGTGTCAACGCTCATTCATTATTTTTTCGTAATTAAACGCCGACATAATTTACAATAAAATTACTATTTCGTGCGGCGCTACGTTTGCAATATCATCATTTATTTCCTTTAAGCATAATCGAAGTAACGGTGTAAAATAAGTACTCACGTTATTCAATTGACTAAAAATCTCGAACAAAAAATTATCCTAACGTGAAAAAAGCAACAAGTATGTGTATTCTTTTTTAATCCGTGTTTCTTTCTTCAACTAGATAGCAGAAACTAGTCAATTTGTCACGTGCGCCGCATCAATTTTTTTTATATTAATTTGTTTGTTATTCACCACAATTGCATATTTTATTTACCTGCAGTGTAAAAACATCTGATTTAAATCAAATATTTCGATGAAAGTGACAATTCTTAAATGCATAAGTTTTTAGTTTACAAGTGGCTACGAAAATTGGAGTCACTTTTCTTCAAATTGCCAAGAGTGTCGCTGTTTTTTACAACAAATTTGCGGTTCTAAAAAATATATTTGATTAAATGGCAACATGGAATTCAATATTTCGTGTAACTGTCAACAGTTGTCAAACAATTGTCAATATTTGTCTATAATGAATTTCAATATTGAGCAGCGAATAAACATCATAAAATTGTATTATCTTGCTAAAGAAGGTCGCTCTGATAGAACTGCAGCATTAAGAGTGCCGGATCGTTCGTTGGCGTGTAACATATCTTAATCAGTTACAACCAACGCTTGTAACTGACAACGCGGTGGGACTATCAAAATCATTAAAAAGTTTGAACTGGTTGGGGATGTTACAAATCAGCATAAGAACAGGAGCGGTAGATCTAAATATGTTGTGACTTGAAAATGCAGCTGAAGTCCACAACCATTTGCTGGACGAACCTTCAACATCCCAGAGGCGACTTGCAAGAGAGTTTGGGTTTTGCAGACGATCGATTCAGAAAATTATTCGTCAGATTGGATTAAAATGTTACCGACCAAGGTTTGTGCATGCTTCGAACGAAGATGATCCCGATCGAAGATTGCAATTTTGCGAGGAATTTCAGAGTTTGCTGGTCGATGAAGTTGATCCAAATTTTTTGCTTGATCGTATTTTGTGGTCTGATGGAGCTAAATTTAATTTGTGTGGTCGAATTAATCGCCACAATTGCGTTTATTATTCTGACGAAAATAGCCATGTAATCATTGAAAAAGATTTAAAATCGCCTGGAATAAACGTTTAGAGTGGTGGAACTATTGGCCCATTTTTTATTGACGCTAATATTACTGGAGATGTTTATTTAGCTCTGCTTGTAGAAAAAATAATGCCAGCTATTTTGTTACACTGTCCTCCGGATGTAATTCTGCAACAAGACCGCGCTCCACGCCATTATGCTGTACAAGTTCGTTTAGATGATCATTTTCACCAGTCTTAGATTGGTTGAAGAGGTCCGATAGAATGGCCTGCGAGATCATGTGATTTAACACCAATGGACTTCAGTGTTTGGGGAATTGTGCGTGATTTGGTATACCTTCATACTGCTTTTGAGGACGTGGAAACTTTGAAGGTGATGATTGAAGAAGCATTTCAAACGTTCACTCCTGAATTATGCAGTAAAATTTGTAGATCCTTTCAAAGGAGACTAGAATTAGGTACAGAGAATCGTGGTCATCAATTTGAGCACCGTTAACATTAGTAGATATTTTTGTTTTTGCTGTATCGCTTTTTATTTTATTTACGTTTTATTTCTGAATTTCTATAGTTTGTATATATTGATTTTTTATTTTTCAGTCCTTGCTATTTTAATATGAAAGAATTGAAAAAAAAGTTATTTTGGTGCCATTTTATTTTTATTTCCATTTTATTTTTCTTGCAAGTATCAATGTTCTTATTGCTTTATTATCAACTTAGAAACGATGAAAGTTTCCACCGAAAAAATTCAACTGTTATGTTTTCTGTACCATTGTTATCTCCAACTTTCAATATTTTCTTCCCTTAATGAATTTCTGCCCACAGAATGTCACTTTATTTTATTGTCAAACTAAGTAGACGCCTTGTAATGCCCCCAGTGCGACGTCGTCGAAATTTTGCCCATATCAATGACTTTGATAGGGGCCGAATTATCGGTATGAAAGAGAGATTGGGAGAAGGCTGAATCGGGACCACACCACAGTTGCTCGGATATGGTCTTTATGGTCCGAAGAAGGTATTCAAAGGCGCCGTCCTGCTGACTCGCCCGAAGGAGCAACGCACGTGAAGACCGACTCCTTAGGCGGATGGCTACCAGGGATCGATTTCAAATAACAAGGTTGATTGATGTTGATTGGACAAGTGCTTTGAACCGACACTTGTCGATGGCAACTGTTTACAGAAGAATTTCCTCCTTTAGGTTTCATTCATAGCGTCCTTACCTTCGGCTTCCATTAACACATCATCATAAAGCGCCCAGACTTGCATGGTGTCAAGAACGGCAAGGGTGGGTTCATCATTGGAATGACATCGTCTTCAGTGATGAATCAAGGTTTTGTTTATGGGTGAATGATAGTCGTAGAAGGGTGCAGCGACATCAACGGGAAATACAGAATTTGGAGATCGTTTAAAGACAACTGGACTGGGGTTATGTTGGGGGGCGATATGTGCTGGACGAAGGTCACCCCTTACGTTCATTCCAGGCACATTAAACGCACGTCGTTACATTGACAACGTTGTGGAACCGGTGTTAATACCTTTCATGCAAACGTTGCAGAATGCCACTTTCCAACAGGATAATGCAAGACCCCATATTCCTGTTGTTACAAGAAGGTTCCTGGAGCAGGTTGGATTGCAGATTTTACCCTGGCCTGCAGGGTCACCGGACTTGTCGCCGATTCAACATGTCTGGGATATGATGGGTCGCCGACAAAGACAAGTACCCAGGCCTCGTGAGAATCTGGATGAATTTCGACACCATCCTGCATGGAATGAGATACACCAGGACCATTTAATACAGTATGGTTAGAGGAGCTAATGCATGCATAGCTGCGCGTGGGGATGCGACCCACTACTAGCTTTTTCTTGAAAAATATTGTTTGTTTCGTTTTTTTTTCAACTAAACTTTCATCGTTTCTTAGTTGGAAATAAAGCATTATTTTAACGAAGTTTCAAAATTGTAGTCTAATTCTTAATGGGTGTATCTCATATGAAAGTGGGCATATATATTTTTTTATTAGTTCTGTCGGTTATTGAAGTAAAGCCAAAACGAATCAAATAATACACGAGGCGACTTAAATAGGAACAAATAAGGCAGTGTTTGATAACCTATTTCATTTCCACGAATGGTAATTTTTTTAAATGTTTCTCGTGCATTTCATACCAATCGAAGATATAATGATTAGTACTACGATTCATGAACCACCGTGATAAGATTACTCAACTAAAAGTAATTCATAATACTTGTGTTGTGATAACGTAATAGTTTTGTCGGCTACTTTTTCATTATTTTTTTATTTTACAACTGATATCATTTGTTTATAAATTGCATTATTTAAATCATACTTCAAGCATTTGCTGCATAATGTAGCGATTTTTGTTTTTAAAACGGATATGTTTTTGAGTCAATGGACATCCAAATGTATGTATGTACAATAATTAAATACAATAATTGTTCTTTGATAGCGTAATAATTTTTTTGATGAATTTGTACATTGAATATTTCTCCCATTAATAACAACATGGGAAGTACATCCTTGCAAATACTTATATAGCAAGTTGCTATATAATATGTTTATATTCGGATTTTCATGCAAATTACTTAGTAGTAAATTAGTAATAAACGTGCTGTATAATAACAAGCGTCGGTCGTTATAGTTTTGAGATATGTACAGACCATGAATCAAAAAAAAAAGTTTTGCATAACAATATCAAATTTATTACATTGATCTTAAGATATATTGTCCTAAAAATATGGTAGTGGAAATACAACTTCCTGGTTAATAAAATCAAATTGCGTTAGATAATTACAACATGTAGATAATAGACGGAAGGCAGTGATTTTACAAAAAAATCAGTAACCGTGACTAATATAAATATAATATTAGTATAATGGACGTAACTACCCCAACTGAAAGAAAATTCGCTAAACTTTAAACAAAGCTAAATACCTGGGTGACGAAAATTCTGACAATGACGAATAATGACATCCAACGTGTATAATGCTATTAAGGTTAAAACTGGCTGTCTGTTGCTCGAAAGGGTGTGTTGTATGGATGAATCTGAAAAGCGCCCTAGGGGTCTCCACACATACTCTACGGATCATTACACACAGGTGTACAATGTCGTGATGTTCCCCAAGTCACTGACACAGCTTACATTTAGATCCCTCCCAATTCACAACTAACACATATACTTATTTATTATTATTTTTTAATTATGGACTAATTTACCAAATAAATATATTCATATCATTTATTGGAAGTATATAAATAAATATTAATATATATATATATATATATATATATATATATATATATATATATATATATATATATATATTTGTTGGGTTTTCGACACCGTATGTATTATAATTATTTGAAATTCGTAGGATTTTCGGTGTTTCTTTTTATTTTCAATTTTAAAAAATCATTACTCGCGTTTCGTTTTTATTTAAAACATCATCAGAATTTGTTGTAGATGGAGCACGTAGTTTGGTATAAAATTATTTTCATTTTAACATTGCGATGCAACAAAACGTGTTCAATCGCTGTGCGAACTGTATGCATGAGCGGTGTTTACTGGAATGAATGAAATGAAAATGAATGAAAAATTTTACAATAATTTTATACCAAACTACGTGCTCCATCTACAACAAATTCTGATGATGTTTTAAATAAAAACGAAACGCGCGTAATGATTTTTTAAAATTGAAAATAAAAAGAAACACACCGAAAATCCTACGAATTTCAAATAATTATATATATATATATATATGGACCTGTTTAATTAATGTTCACTACACCATTGAGGTGTAAGATTAGACCATATTTCGTGTAAATTTTACATTTTGCTGTCAGATTTGACAAGATACATTTTTAATATATATATATATATATATATATATATATATATATATATATAAATTAATTGATTTATTACGCTCACCTGAATAACGGAAAATAGATAAGCTTGACTGATGTTGATTTTAGAACATCAAAGTTTTTGAAGAATTTCTATAAGAGAGCATAATTAAATAATTCTTATATTGATTATTTTCCACGCGTTTTTTTTTCTTCATTTGTGTCACTCGTTGTTTAATCTTCTATATTTTTATTTATTTTTTTCACACAGTTTGAGTGGTTTTATTTTTTCTTTCCTTATATCAAACTAACATAATGAAAAGCTACACAGCCATGAAGTATTTGCTCAAGGTGTTCAGGGATTATGGAATAACGAATATATATACGAAATACACAGAATTCGTTGATGTTGATGTTGATTTTAGGGCAGGTTCAACCAAATAAACAAATTCTGAGAAATCTAAGTCGTGTATGATGAACGCAGATCACATAATCGAACTGTTGAAGAAGTAGTCAGTACAACCAGATCAACTGCTGGTAAGTTTTCATATCAAGACATGATTTACTGAACCGATCAAAAACCTCATAGAAATAATCAAAGACAAGCACGAACTAGCTAAACACATGGTGTTAGCCCTGTATGAAGACCAACATTACAGTCAGATGGAAGGAGCACCGAAAATGTTCTATGGTCCCTCTAAAAATTATAGCAGTGGATATTACGCAACTTAAACCAGATGTAATATTGATGACACATTCGTAATATGGTCTCATGGAAGAAAATAACTTACTACATTTCTCAAGCGTCTGAACGACCAACACCAGCAAATAATGTTCACTTGGAATTAGAAGAAAATCAGCTGTTCCTAAACGTCATATTAACGAAGACAGAAAACCATCATTACTCATTACCAGATCAGAAAGAATTGCAGATGATAATAAAACTGAAGACATTGAGAATATACACAAGGCATTACAAGATAATGACATCCAAAATGAGAAGGACAAAGAGTTACAGAACCAAAACAGAAGAAAACATATAACGGAGATAGGAAACCTATTGTTCCTGTCTATCTAACAGGCGAATAGACACTGGGCGCAATATATATTTTGAAAGTACCAGAACCATAGCCAACATACCACATTTCACAATTCTAATATAAAGCTATTGAAATAGAAAAACAGCAAGAAAATCTCAATTTAAAGTGCTTCCTAGAAAAGATGAAGTACTTGAAGCTCGTTAAAGAATTACAAGTAAATTATAGACAAAAGTATACTAGAATAAGTATAAGTGTTGAATATTGATATTTAGTATCAACACCACAGCAGCAAACGACCAACAATATCAATCTGATGAGAAAGTCCTACCATTGGTGGAAATAACTGAGCAAAGAAGATAAAGAAAAAGTGAAGCACAAAGTAACGATCCAATGTTACAAGCCTTTGCATTTTTATTAATCCGTACCTTCAGTAAACGACAATAAAGGGTAGTGAAAATAATGGCAATATTCCTGAAAATTGGGATACATGTCCGCTATATGCAGAGATAAAAAATATAAACAAGAGTCATACGAAGTGGATTGATGTTGATGTTCTGTTCTTCCTCTGTTTCCTCTCCATCGGTGGTAAAGTTGGCCGATTGTTTGTATAATAAGTTTTATTTTTTGGGAATCTTACGTCAAATTCAATGTGGAAGAATGGAGAAACAATTTAAGCAATAAATCAACAAGCATCGTTGGATCTCGGCCACTATCCCAGTTGGTATGACTGTGAAACTATGTATACGAAGTTTGTATCTAGTCTATTAAGGAACCCGGTGAACTTGCATGTCATTCCAGATTGCAAGTTTACTGGGCGTCCTATTACATTCATGTCACTTATTGTGAATTTTGGCAGGCTACACGATAAAAATGATTTGAGACCGAAAATAATGAAATACCATTCTACGAAAAATGAGAGGTGCGCGTGAGGTTCGAACACGGAACTCTCGCGTGGTAATACCTCATGATAACCATTAAGCTAATCGATGGTTACTAGGGAGACCAACACGTACTTTTGGGAAAATATCATACAAAGCAGGGCCAATAGAATATGAAAGAAAAGGCTGTCTCTCAAAAAACAGCTGACAATATAAGGAAAGTATAAATAGCATTCCAAATAAGTAGTATAAAAGATAACTAGCAATTGCAAATAAATAGAAGAAGAAAAAGAAAGAAAATGACAAATAAAAAAAGCACTATCACAGGAAATAGAGTAAACCTAAATTAAATGCATGTATGTGTACATATATATGAAATAGAAATAAAGGTGAAGGCCATGATACGTAAATTGTATAAACAATAAAGTAACGCAATTGCAGGAAACAAAGGACCACAATAAAAATGAAAATGAAAATAAAATGCCCGACAAACAGAAGTTATATTCTAGTTGAAAGAAACAGAAATTTGAAAGAAAGAAATGACATTTGTTTTATTACGATTTTATTATATAATTGCGAAATTTCATGGTAATTACATGCTTGTAGTTCATATATTGGTTGACAACAATCTTCCCTAAATGTAAATTTTTAATATTAATTTATTAATATTGAATTAATATTAAATCACAAAATTCGAAGTACCGAATAATTAATTCATTACAATGCAATTATGACAAATACTTTTATTATTTACTAGTGCATTTGTATTGATAGCTACTATGTTTTTTTAGTTATTGAATTCTATGCTTCCTAGTTTTTACAGCAAATACTAGGGTATATAAAAGGACGGCCTTGATACTGCGATATGATTTACTAAATTTCATTTGTCATCATTTCGAATCACCTTTATGCTGGAAAAAGTAATTAATATTGATATAAATATTGTTAACTGTAAGAATTGTAAACGTTAAATAGCAAAGCAAATATTAATCTAATCGAATACAATAAAACATTTAATAAAGTGTTAAAAAAATGAAGACATTAATCAAAGTTATGGCAATAAATGGATACAACATGTGGCTTTCGATAAAGATACAAAATAAGAAAAAAATCTTTAAAAATCAAAATCACAAGAATAAAGAATCAGAAAATTATTTTACAAAGGAACGATATAAAATGAAAACTAATTAACCAAAATTGTCGAATTCGAAGAAAATACAGATATATTCAACTAACATGAAAAGTAAATGTGAAACAAAAATCAAAACGGAATGAATAAAACAAAGACAAAGTTTTCGAAACTCTAAATTTAAATGACTCATAATTGGAAAAAAGACGTAACACATGACATTCATTTGAGTAATTTCTCCATATGTTTAGGGTGCATTTAACGCGCTTACAATAAGAGAACCGCCGGTAATATGATCTAAAGTAAGAATAGTTGTGCATATGTTGACATATCGAATTAGTAGTTGAATTACCAATACAATAATATCGGTTGTATGTTTACCCGTGAAACTCCCCATTGCACAAGCGTAGGGGTGGGAGCTAATGCCTCACCCCCTAAGCGTTTGCGTAATACTTAGTAAAAGTACTTAAACATATATCCCGGTTTATGGATTGAAGGGAAATTTTATTTTGGCGACGTAATTTTTAAATTTTACGACTTACGACCCCTTAAATTTAAAACGCTTATTTTTATATGTTTATACGCTTAAGATTTATGACCGAGAAGATGGGAAACAAAAACTTTGATGGACGTTTTGTGTAATTAAGCCATTTTTCCGTTCCCTTAGGGACACCACATTATACTTGGATTTCACACCCCCTAAATAAACACACTTTATTTGTTTATTAATTCATTATTACACATTATGTAATGAGCACACTTTCACCTTGTTAAATGGTATAAATAAGGGGAATTTAGTAGATATTTATCTTAATAATCGTCAGCGACCTAATTTGCAAAACGAACTAATGAACACATGAACCATACAAATTAGCCAATAAACAAAAAAAAGCAAAAATATCATCAAATCAAAACTAATGAGAGAGAAAACTGTGTTTTTAGTTTGACCATAGTTTCGTTGATTTGTCGCATTTGTTAGGAGTTTCTTCTTGCTTGTTGTAACTGTTAGGACCTTTAGAATGCCACGACGACGAAGACGTGCAAATTGTCATCAAATTACGCCTTTAAAACGTGGACGAATTGTCGGGATGCATGAGGCTGGTTTAACCTTCCGTCAGATAGCCAGACGTGTCAATCGGTCACACACCATACTATAGCACATACTTGTAGAGGCTGGCAGGGAGAACACCTAGAAGTTCGTTGTAGAGGTACTGGACGATGAAGAGTGACGCAAGAGCGAGAAGATCGGCTCTTAAGGCGAAATGTAGTTAGAGACCCGTAAGAACCATCAGTAACCGTTGGAATAAATTGGATAAGAGCAACTGGCCATATGGTATCCATCGCCAAATACGCACGTTTCGACTGCGTTCTTATCGTCCTTATTTTCGTGTTCCTCTAACAAGAGAACATAAAGCCATCAGACTTCACTAGTACCAGGACATACAATATTGGATTCCTGAATGGAATGAGATCTTCTTCAGCGACAAATCGAGATTTTGCTTATGGCACTCTGCCGGACGTTCGAGGATAAGGCGACCAAGGGGTCAGAGGAAAAATTTACAATTTGTTCAATGTCGCCATAAGACTATAACTGGTATGGTTATGGTATGGAGGGGCAATATGCTATGGATGAAGATCTCGTTTGGTATTCATTCCGGACACACTAAATGCCAGACGTTAGATTTGATGTTGGAACCAATTCTTGTGCCGGTATTACAAAACCTTCCAGGAGCAGACTTCCAGCAAGATACTGGACGGCCTCATACTGCTCATGTAACGTCAGCCTTCCTAGAAGGAAACAACATCAATATGTTGTCCTGGCCTCCAAGATCACTAGACTTATCCCCATTGAACATGTTTGGGATATGATGGAAAGAAAATTTTATCCCATCCTCCCAATACCTTATAGGAGTTGCGTCAACAGCTACAGATAGCCTGGGATGAAGCACCTCAAGAGGATATCAATAATCTAATTTCCAGTATGCCCAGAAGGGTTGCTGAGTCCATAAGTCTACGTGGGGATTTAACTCATTATTAACTTTTTAATCATTAAATGTTATGAGTTTTTCTTAAAAATGTAATCATTTGTTTTTTATGTGCACTAGATAGTTTCACCAAGTTTCATCATTCTACGTTGTGTCAGTGTAAAAATTATTTGATGAATTGTGACAATGAACCCATACCACACATTTTTTTTGTGCTAAGTTAGGAGTATATAATAAGATATTGTTAATATTTATCTTCAGAGTTAACCACTAATGTTATACTATACATTAGCTAGAAATACGAAGATTTTACTAAATATTCCCACAAAGTTGCCGAAATAGGTATACTAATTTGATAAAAATCAGTTTTTAATTTTACAAATTTTCATATTTCTAAGTTATTCTTTTCTATACGTGACTAAATAATGAAACGTTGGTCGAATAAATTTACTTAAATCAATACAACGAGCAATTGCTGATAATGTGACATTATCAAGCTAAGAGCAACTTTGCTTTTATGCCACTACGCCATTTACATATTACATTTTTATTTCGGAGTACAACTTTATTGGTTACTTCAATTATTCTAATTGAAGTAAAAAAAAACCCGTAGCATGAATTAAAAATTGCGAATTTAATTAAAAACAAGGGAGATTACAAGTAGAAACGGGAATAATTGTAATAATTGTGTGCCGTGACAAATGACTAAACGCAACACGCACATACATATGCACATACATATACACATACATTCACACACATTCACATATACGCACACGTTCATATAAACACTTAAATGAATCTATGGTTCTGTCTACAATTATATAGTACATGGTTGAATAAACATAGACGTACTTATATTGTCCAACAGTTGGTGCAATTAGAAGAAGTGGACTTGGAAAGATCATATGGTAAATATGGGGTATGCACCATAATTACATGATAACCACAGAAACATATTTAAATAGATTGTAGACAATCTAACCTCAGTCATATAGGACATTTCGAATGTTTTGTATTGTGAAAATATAATTATTTATGGATTGTCCCAGGTATTTATAATACAGTCCCAAACTTTCATTCTACAAATTAAACAAATGTACACGTGTTTTAAAAGTCGCTAGAATATATGATGGACAATATTTTAGATATTTTAGTTTAACTTTACTTGCCTGCGAGTGTCGTACATTACCAGCTTGAACGTACATAGAGTGTGCACTTTGGTTTGTGGACAATTTTACTGTTGTTTGAAATAACAAGAGAATCGTGGAAAATTGTGGGTTGACCCAAACCACTTCAGTATTAAGTCGTGAATTTTGTCTCTAAAATAAAATTCCAATCATAGAGTTGAACCACAATCCTTTGGTTTACTATCTAATATGTTCATAAATTAGGCCTCATTTTGACCGCCATCACTCATATTATTTACATGAGCGTATCAGGTAAGATATCGAAAGTGCTATTAGATTATTTCAATATTTTTGTTCCAAGAGTTATTTCTCCGTATACACCTATAGTTTTTTTGTTTTTTGGCGGGCCGCACTAACAAGTAACACTTATTAATAATTTACAAAACTTTATTTATAATAAACATTAGAATAAAAAAATAAAAAAATTAAATTAATTATAAGCACTTTAGAAATGCTTGGCGGGCCGCATAAACATGTTTAACGGGCCGCATGCGGCCCGCGGGCCACGTGTTGCTCATCCCTGTTCTAGAGTATTGCATTCTTAAGCCAATTTGGCTAAGTTTAAAGCAGATCCAGATGAATTTCTTTCTCGATTCGTCACTGTTGATGAAATGTGGGTTCACCACTTCGATCCTGAGTCGAAGCAACAAAGTATGGAGTGGCATCGACGAGGTTCTCCGCCACCCCGCAAATTTCGTGTTTTGCCATCCGCTCGTAAAGTTATAGCCACATTTTTTTGGGATGCAGACGGAATTTTGATGACTGATTTTTTGGAACGTGAACATACAATAACAGGTTCCTACTATGCCAACTTAATTTCAAGATTGCGCGATGTGCCAAGGAAAAAAAACAGGGAAAATTGAGCAAAGGAATTCTGTTTCATCAAGGCAATGCTCCGGTCCACAAAAGCCATGTTACCATGAGCGCTATTCTGAACTCAGGATTTGAATTATTATCCCGCATATTCACAAAACCTGACCCCTAGTGATTTCTTTTTATTTCCAAAATTAAAAGAATATCTTCGGGGGACCAGATATTACGAACGAATCCAGGTTTGGAGCATCGTTAGACCAAATGCATCGACGTTCAGGGAGATTATGTAGAAAAATAAACATTTGATATTTCTTCAATTTGTTGCCTTCTATGTTCACCGTCAATACTAATCTCCCCTCGTATTGAAAAGATCAGATGAAATCATCAGATTTCATTTTTTCATGCTTTTGTTGTTAAAACTATTACAAAAATCTATTATCTGTATGGCACTAGAACATGTACTTGTCGATGTTGATAACGATTTGTTTTTTAAGTTTCATTTCAAACAAATTTTGTCATTGTTATGTTATTGTTTAAAATCCACACACAGAATTCGTTAAGTTGTCAAACATGAAGCATCTTTCATATTTAAAGTGAATGTAGGGTTCACGTTAGAATTTTACGATGTTGGTGTATTCTCAAAATTAATGTTGTATATATATATATTTGCTGGAAATCATGTTTATAAATTTATAAATTTAAGTTTAAGTATCAGGAAGGTTGGATTCAAACCATGTTCCAAAAAGGTTCCACTATAAAGCGTACAATAAACTAAGTGCGAATAAGCGGTTTATATGTATTTAAGGTTTTACGCTATTAAATGTGCACATTCTTGTAAATTGAGTGTAATCAGAATATTGTAAAAACAACAGGGAATATTTGTTATAAATTTAAAATTTTTGATGTTAGCAAACTTTCTACCGAACAAGTTGGTCAAATTTTCAATTTCTTTTACTAAACTTCTGTTCGGTCCCACATATGTACATATTAACATTTAATCAGGTTAATTTGGATCCGCGCAATCCAGTGCAAAATATTATTATTTTGTTTTATACACTCGGAATATTTTGCGTACGTAATTAGTCCCAAATCAACGGCTGTTCAGGTGCAGAGGGTTCGGTAGATGCGCTGCTTACGCCCTGGTCGAACTTTTTATTAGTTATTTTCCTCATATTTAAAAACCAAAAACTCTTGTACGGTCACGTACAAGACGATATCTATTTCAACACAATTGCGGCCCGGCATTAAGCGCAGAATGCCCATTTCACAAAAGCCGTAATTTTACGACTGCTACATTTATCACAATGCGGTTGTAAATAAACAATTACCGAACATTCTTGACCATTTAAATTATTATATGGCTCTCGAGATTTTAGATTAATCCTTTTAGAAATAGTGAACCAACATCCCTTTCCTGCATCACATTAAATTCATTCTTCGACCAATCACGACGAGTTCTTCGTCTTGCATCAAAGTGGGGCATTTCATTCCCACCAATGACACACACGAACTTTATTATTTAAATAACGTTTTGGGCCTTAAACAGACAGTTACACAATCGAAGTTACACATAGTTACACATTAATAGTTACACAAAGTAACACATCAACACATCATCAGTATTCGAGAATAGTCAAAGACAACAGTCGAAATGTACCATCATTATTCAAGACAACACTCGAAGAGTAACACAGCATCACTATCCAAGAATAGCAAAACGCAACAGTCGAAGAGTAAGACGTTGTTCAAGACACCAGTCTAACAGTAACACAGCATCATTATCCAAAAATAGAAAAACACAACAGTCGAAGAGTGTACCATCACTATTCAAGACAACAGTCGACCAGTAAGACACTATTCACGACAACAGTCGAACAGTTACATAGTAAGAGTCACACATAGTTACACAGTAAGAGTTACACAGCATCATCATTCAAGGCAACAGTCGAAGGAACATTATTATTCAATACAACTTAAGTAGTAACACAACAGTGTTATTCACTTGAGCACTTAATCAATTAGCAAACAACCACAGAGCACAAACACATCGCAACAGTGCCAACTGTAATTGTGAAATAATTGTAAATTGTAAATAGTGGTAAATAAATAGTGTATAAAGTTAAAAGGAGTTTACTCTACAACAAGCCTTCGAGCGATTAACAAAGCCCAGACGATAACGACACACATCATTGGCGTAACATACGTGAACGACAGACGTACTCGAAATTCTCGTCGAACTTACAACTCGCCACGAGTCGAGTGCACGCAGTTCCTTCGTACACGTAGCGCAGGCAACTTCCTTTGATACAACGAAAATTGAAATGTAATTAAATGAAACCGGAAACTTGGTTAATACTTCTTTATGGCGTCTAAATACAACATGCTGTTTAAGCTAAGCGTCGATTTGAAATTGATTTTTCGTTGTGACTGTTGGGATTTTTAATACAGTAACTCGAATTTTCAAAATTTCGTACCGTCGCTGGATTCCTTACGCATGAAATTCCTTGCGTTTGAATTGTCTATTCCATTTTCACCATATATGGGCGATAAGGAAATTGTTTAAATTTTAGTTATTTGATTTATTGCAATTTTCGCAGATATACGAGCGATAATAAAATTATTTAAATCTGTTTATTTCTATTTTCGCACTCATGTCCGGGTGATAAGATAAGTATTTATTTCTATTTTTTACGTCACGTACGGGCGATAAGTCTTTGATTTAAATTAACTTGTTTTACATCTATCTTCGTAGTCGCATGTAGACGTCTTGGTATGTGTTTAAATTAAATTCTTTATTTCTATTGATTAAATAGATTATTGCTAATATTAGAAATAGGCCAACTCAACAAACATACGATAATCGTATTTTATACTTTGCAAATTTAAAATTTAATTGTTCCTCGAAATATTCGTTAATAAATTTTCTTATCTATTATGTACGCATTTGTTGCTCGTTGTTCTGGACTTTGTTGATTCTGTTCATTTTTCCATGGCGTAGGCTTTTATTGGCGTCTCACCTCACATCGCTACGTGTCGAGCGTAGTGGGATTAAAACTAAAAAATTCATAATGAACCAACTGAACTTATTATCTTTTTCAACTTAGGTAATGTTTATTATTAATTTTCATTTAAATTAAAAAAAAAAACAATAAAACTAAATCTTATTTATCTAATTCCCCTATGTTTATGACACTCTATTAAAAAATAATAAATATTAACCTTAACATACATTGCTGTTAGAAAGGAAGAAAATGTTACTTTCTCTCGCACCTACTATGTGGCATTTTCCCCTTTGCAATATTTTTCCTCTTTTACAATTTTGATTTATTCTCTTAAGCACCCCTGGTGTTCCTGCATCTCATCTGTAGCAGTGTCGCCAGGTGTCATAGATAGAAGGCAGGATCTTTCGATAACGACTTTCCCCGTTTAGTGTCTAATAACGGCACCTGTGGAGTGGGAAATGTATACCACGAACCACGACATCCTAGACCATGCATCATATTCTTCAGTGGGTAGTCTATAGCATGTGGACACAACGGGATTTTGTCCCTTACTGATCTTCCTTCGTTTTCAAGGTACTATCGCTCGATTCTCTCCAAATGTATGTCCTCCTGAGTTATGTTCTCCGCTTTCTATATTGCCTCGTATGCCCTATCAATTTTCCCACAACCAATCAATTGGTTGCCGTCGAGCATTTTCTTCAGTCTTGTAACTAATAGGAACTAATTTTACATTATATTGACTAACACGTTGACAGTTCAACGAGATTTATCGAAAAGCCCAAGAATAGCGCAATACTTTAGTAATCCAATTTGCATCTGTCAAACAAAATGCTCGAGACATTTCAGTAGAGCAATTTAGTCCTCGTCAAGAAACCAAATCATACATTATCTTTCTGAGACAGAAAATCCGAGGGAACCACAGGTGATGCATAACTGTTTTTCAATCGTTTTGCTGATCAGGTCTTGGCATAATTGGCATACTGCACCCTTTCCTGTCGATGCCCTATTTCTTCTCTAGAGACCTAGTCGATCGAGAAGGTTCCATGCATTTCCCTATCATTATTTGCTTGTGCTTTAGGTGGGTACAGTTATAATATAAGCCAAATTCACTCGCTTCGGCTACGTTCACTCTTTTTAAGAAGTTTATTTTATGATATCACTTCCAAATCATGTTTTTTTGCTCCAAAACCGTTCAGTTCCACCATAAAACAACAAACGATCCTGATGATATCCCTCAGCAGTCCCTTTGTATCTTTCCAATTAAAGTAAGGCGTGAAGCACCTCGTATATGAATCCTATTGACATGTAGTCACTTCATCTCTTCACTATGTTGCATCTCTCTGTTATTCCTACCCATGTTAGTTTCCGATGTAATTCTTTAGTCATATGTAGCTTTAATTTTTTCGTTGACTATTTTGTATTGATTTCTTCTTGTCTTATATTTCCATTAATTTTTTACATCCTTGGGTGTTAATAGTGATCTTTCGCAAATATATGAAAATTTCTGTTGTCACAATTCATTGAAGGATAAGGCTGGTCTACGTCGATACGAAAATCAATGCATGAAGACAAAATATGGGATGAATAAGGTATGATAGCGATGTTATGAAAGTCGATAAAACTAAAGTTGGACGAACAGACAAACTGTTGATATACCTCGCCCCTCCAACGAATTCTCATTAAATTTCCAATCTACCGCTCTTTCTCCATCCCCAACCTCTTTTTAATACCCCAACTCTTTCAAGTTCCATTGCCATTTTTTAGTATAATTAATTTTAGTTGTATTATTTAGTCCTGTGAATATTATCGAATAAATAATAATAATAATTCTATTATATTATATTATATTTATTTGTTTAGAAATATCTACAGAAAAATAATTTATAACTCTGTACGTTTGATATGACGCATGTTTTTAAATACGAATGTATGTCTGCTCGGAAATAACACATAGATTTTTAATGACTCCTCAGAAGAAAAAAAATCGAGTTCAAGATGTAAAAATATCGACACGTTCCTTATCAGATGAATCACTTCCCTGCGATTAGTGTAAATTGCACGTAATACCATGAAATCAACCGAAGATAAAACGAACTATTTCAAATCAAGAAGAATGAAATGATTTGATTGGATGAGGCAACATTTAAAGTCAATCTTCGTTTTTAAATAACAGCGAACGTTATTCGCCAAGCATTATAACCGTAATTAACTTCTAATAAAATAAGCAAATCAAATAGCAAATGTAATTATAATGTCATATCACAGTATTCATTATTATATGTTTTACAACTATAGTAATTGCTCATTATATTAATCAGATTCTTATGGGAACTTGCGATATTGACTTCATTCAACATTGTCATTGACATAATTTGATCCATTGTACGTAAATGTATTAATATAACAATTTGTAAAGTAAATCTTGTATATAAGTTGTTAATGTAGATTGGAGATACATTTTTATTATATTTCCTCGACATAATGGCAACCAGTGGCGTGCTGTGAGCATGAATTATCGTCATATTTATTTTCATTCTTGTTTCTCTTTTCGTTTTCATTCTATTATAATTTACTTCTCACTTTATTTTGATAAACTAATTTTGTATTTTTCGATCGCATAATTCGTTAATTTTACTTTGATATAGTTAAATTGAAATCGATTCCAAAAGTAAATTCTAATGACGAAGTAAGATATATTAAATTACCCACTTACGTCGTTGACGCAACTTAGTTATTCAGAAACCGATGTGAAGGAAATAAAAGAAAAAATAGATTTATTATTGCAGCAAAAAGCTACTTTTCAGGTATAGCAATGTTACAAATCTTCTCAGGTAACAATACTGTGAGTAGTATCAGCATGTCTTATGAAAAGGATAAGTGTCAGATCTGCTTGGGTGCGTCTTTTGACAAACAATATGGTTAATAGAAAGCATGCATTGCATGCAAATGATTATATAAACAGCGAGACGTGTATTCAAACGAATGCGTTAGGAAAAAAGTTGCTTTACGTGCCACACGAATAAAACTCGCGCAGGCCTCGCATATGCAGTAATTTTAGTTAAATATCACAAGAAATTCACTGTAAATTACCATTTTTTACTCCTGAAAAGCATGCGTTCAGGGCAAATTAGCGATAAAACAAATTTCAGGAAATGATTGTGTCTCACTTATGTAAATATCTTTTTTTCTACAGTTCCTGAAAGGAAAACACTGCCCACTAATGATTTTCAAAGTGAACTTTTTTCTCCATTGAAATATCTACATTTGTGTGCACCCTTCGTTTCCGTATTTACATAAAATTGCATTTTCACATGTACCCCTCAATATTCATACCCCTTTTATGCATGAATTAACCATATAACACATCTTAACAGCATAAATCTATTCAGTTATTAAAGTTCCTTTCATCTACAAATCTTAATTACATAAAAGTTGACATTCTAAGCAAATTACTACCGAAATCATACGAGCTTTATACAATAATTACAAGAACCTCTTGACTTCATTACTTTAGTTTTAATAGCATACGTAAGAAAGAACTATATTATTACCCCATCATTGTTGCCATGTATAATACTTAAACGTTTGCGAAACATATTTTGCTTTTCCAAGAATTTTGTTTTATCATTTAATATGTACGATTGAAGTTCATTATTTAGCGTCGCTGAGTAGGCGTTAAGTGACGTTGAATCAATTTGACACATTAAAGTATTAATCATTTGTTGTTACGTTGGCTCAATTGTAGTTTTGTCACTTGTTACCTGTTCAAATGGACAAGTTCAGAGAAATTCTAAAAATGGAAAAATCAGAGGTTCGTGTAGTTATAAAATACCTCCAAAAGAAATTCATGAAGACATGGTAGGTGTATTAGGTTATGGTGCTGTTTCTTACCAAGTGGCGAAAAATATATCTCGAGAATTTCAACTGATAAGTCAAACATGGGAACATGCGGAGGGTGCTGGACGACCAGTGGCTGTATACCCAAGAAAATGTTACTCTTATACACGATATGGTAATGACAGATAGACGACTGATCATTCGCCGAATAGCTGAAATTACGAATTTTTCTTATGATACTATAGGAAATATTTTAACAAATATTTTGGGCTAAAAAAGTTGTCTGTACGTTGGGTCCCACGAATGTTGACACCTGATGAGAAGTGTTCTAGAGCTGGGATGAGCAACACGCGGCCCGCGGGCCGCATTCGGCCCGTTAAACATGTTTATGCGGCCCGCCAAGCATTTCTAAAATGCTTATAATTAATTAAATTTTATAATTTTTTTATTCTAATGTTATAAATAAAGTTTTATAAATTATTGATAAGTGATTGGCCCGTTGATTAAAAAGGTTGCTCACCCCTGTTCTAGAGTATTGTATTCTGAAGCCAGTTTGGCAATGTTTAAAGCAGATCCCGGTGAATTTCTTTCTCGATTCGTCACTATTGATAAAACGTAGGTTCACCACTTCGATCCTGAGTCGAAGCAACAGTAGTATGGAGTGGCATCGCCGATGTTCTCCGCCACCTCGCAAATTTCTTGTTTTGCCATCCCCTGGTAAAGTTATAGCCACAATTTTTTGGGACGCAGACGGAATTTGGATGACTGATTTTGAACGTGGATATACAATAATAGGCTCCTACTAAGCCAACTTAATTTCAAGATTGCGCGATTATGTCAAGGAAAACATCCGGGGAAAATTGTCCACAAAAGGCATGTTGCCATGAACGCTATTCTGAACGCAGAATTTGAATTGTTTGAACATCCCGCATATTCACCAGACCTGGCCCCTAGTGGTTAGTGATAAGAATATCTTCGGGGGAGCAAATATTACAACGATAATGAAGTGATGATGGCCGAAAGAATTTTTCCAGAGGAATCAAAGGTTTGGGGCATAGTTAGACCAAATTCATCGACGTTCAGGGAAGTGGTGGCTCATGGTTGTTGTTTACAAAATCAAAAACATGCAAATTTTTAACTAAAATCGTATAAAAAACTTATATGTCATGTAGTACGTAGCTATACTTTATTACAGTCACTTTTCACGCTTAACCTCTAAACTGTATTACACTGCTTGAAAGTAAAGTCCATTTTTCTGTTTTTGTTCTCAGCAAACTTATTTATAACAGCTTCGTTGAAGTCGGACAAATGTTGTATAAATTGATTTTCGATAGATAACATTGCTATCGACTGGCTTGATTCCTTGATTCATAGAATTTCGCAAGAATGTTTTTATTCGCTTTAATGTTGAAAAATGTTGTTCCGCTTTAACTGTGGGCATTGGAATAGCAATTTGTAAGAGAGCAAAGGAGGCACAAAATATATCTTGAAGGTTATTATCTCTCATGAATTTCAAGACATGAATAGCACCAATTATTTTCCTAAAATCAGGTCTTCTATAAATTAATTCTAACTGTGTATGCAGGCGAACTTTATCAAGAAATGGGCGCGTAGCTTCTAAATGTTCAATAGGATTTTTTTTTCCATTTGTGAAAATCTGTGTGCCACAAACAGAATTGATGCATTCAAATGTTTGGTGAATGAAAATCTTTCTTTTACGTGGGTGATGATAGTATCACAAACTTCCTTGGCTGCAACTGTTTTTGAAATATATGGATTTTCATGTATACGGCGTCTTTTAGTCTGAACAGTATAATTTTCAGAAATTTCACTTTCAATTGTGTATATTATTTCTTTCTTCGAAAATAGCATTCTCAGAACATGTTATGGTGGCGTAAATTTGTACCCAGTCGATTACTGTTTTTTGTAGTTGATTATACAAAATATCAGCATGAGGTAATATGCGATGAAAGACTATTAACCAAAATACAAACCTTGAATTACAACATACGACAAATGTCAGCTTCTTGGTTAATCGTTACAGTTTGTCTTCAAGTGACTTCTATCGTTTGTTGTTGAATTGATGGGCGTAACAGTGAACATAAAACGCATACTTATAATCATTTTTAATAAGAGTTTGCACACTTGACTAACATCCACTCATTACACTTGCGCGATCATAACTTTGTGAAATTAATTTTTCTGGTTTATCTATCACTTGTTTCAAAATAGTTCTTATGCATTCTGATAAATTGACAATTGACAAAACACCAAAATCTTGCAACTGGTGTACCATCTTCTAGAATATATCCAAAAACCACTGTCATTTGAAATTGATTTGCTACATCTGTAGTTTCATCAGCTATAACGCTTTCAAAATTTCTTTTTTTAATACGATCTTGAGCAACTGCCAACATGCAATCCAACAGCTCATTGTGAATAATTTTTGAAGTACCTTTAAAAACAACAGAATTTTCAAAATGATCTTTTAGTGCTATATCTAATTCCGAACTGAAATTTATTAGACAGGAATTAAAGGAATCTTGAAGTGGCCTCGAAGTGCCAGCTCAAAAGCCCCGCAAAACTTTATGCAATCAATTTTTGAAAGAACAAATCTATTTTTTCTTACTTGTTCATTTTGTTGTTAAATATTTCGTCTGTATGCTGTCGAGTTGTTGTCGTATATGTATTTTTCCAAGCAGCTTCATCTCTAATTGAGCATTAATGTGAGCTTGGGCATTCTCATGTTTTTTTTTTTTTGGGCCAAATGACTCAGATCCGTCACTGCAGTTTTTGACCAATGATTCTGCAACACCGCGATAAAATAACAAGCAAGAGAAGCAAAACAAACTGTTACTAAAGCTGCAGCCACAAATCCAATCATTTTTTTCGTACATGTCCTTAAATTTTCTTGTAAAGTCTCTAGATTTGCCCTTTGTAGTTTGCGTCAAATTAAGTTCTGGTTTTGCTTTGCCCACATTTTTAACTTGAATTTTTTGTTCATAAATAAATGAATTAAAATTATCTTGCAAATATTGTACAGTTAAACTGATCGCATCCATAATTCTTATGTAAAACACGATATCTGAACGTCCATGAACAAAACTTTAACGTTAACCGAGAATACAGAGAGCACAATAAATTTGTGCACCGTGCCCCACCCCAGCTTCGCTACGTCATATGCTATATCCCACTAGACACCGATAAAATCACATAGTCAAGCCTAGTCGGCGCATTTACTCAGTCGTTGAAGGTACGCCGTACTTATACGATGTATAGAAACGACGAAGTTACGATTGCAATACAAAAGATGTTGGGTATATTTCATGCTTATTTATGTTACTATTTTCCTTCGTTCGACGAAACTTTTAATTAATTTACCTACCCAATTTGAATCAGAATACATTAATTTCTATATATGTACATATTATTCTTTGTGCGGAGCAACCACTTTAAAATAAAATGATTCGTTTTATATTTTTAGACCAGCGCTTTATGCTAATGCTTATTTTTAGATAATAACATTTCAAATGTAATAAATACTTCACCAGCTACAATCTTAACATGAAAAATGTTACCGCTCTGGAAAATATATATCATATACACATACGCTCATGAAATACCAGCGATGATAAATTATAATTTATAAATGGGTGTGAACTAACTCTGATGTTACTATGACATTAGGTAAATGTGTATATTCATAGCAAAAATATATAATTTTATAAAACGTTACGTAATTAATTAAATAATAAATATGTTAGTTTATAATATAGGATGCAAGTAAACATTATGCTCATCCAATCGTAATTAGAACGGCTGATTTATGGACATATGTTCGTCCCTTTTTCGCTGCAGCGACTAAGAAAGGATAGGCAGACACGAACAACTAGTTTTATCTCATAGTCTCTTTATAAATTATCAATGCTACTACTACTATTATTACACAAAACAATATAAAACTTGTACAGCAATTTTTCTTGTAAGTCTTCATTCTATATTATTTAAGATTAAGTATAATAATATTACTATAATTATTATGTGCGATTATTAATGTATCACAATGTATATCCCTATTTAATCTATTAATTTAAATTGATTACTACATTACGTTAGATTTATATACCGTGTGTTCATTGTGCTTATATTTTCAAAATTATACTTTGATGATTTAACACAAATTTCTGTATGTGTGAGTACGTGGGGGTATGGGTATTCGAACGCGTGGGCGTACTCTCTATTTTCTCCACTTTCTTATTGTTTACAGGTCTTCTCATACATCTTCCTCCTCGTTCAATAATTTCCTCGCTCTTCGATTCTTCTTCTGTCCTACCTCTAGTTACACATACATTTTCTTACCCAATAAGCCATATTTTCATTAGATCAAAAATTCGTCCTCTGTCCAATTATTACTTTCTATCTTACAGCAATTTCTGTTTCAGCATGGCTTATATTTTATGACACAAATACAAGCAAAGCCAGAGTAACTCTTTCACGTCGGCAGTTATTCAATGTAATTCTGGTGTCAAGTCACGACCATTTCTTTAACTTGGTTCAATAAAGGAATTTGCTATTTTACTATTGTAAAAAATAAGTTAAAGAAAACCAGGCGACGAACCATAGAAATAAAAATTAAAAATACATACAGATTAAAAAGAAGTAATATAATGATACATCTTTAACAAAAACTGATAACATTTAATGATTAAAAAGTTAATAATGAGTTACATCCTCGCGTACTCTTATGCAATCAGTAACCCTTCTGTGCATACTGGAAATTAGATTATTGATATGCTCTAGAGGTACCTTGTCCCAGGCTATCTGTAAATGGGCGATAAGTCTGGTGATCTTGGAGCCCAGGGCAACATATTGATGTTGTTTTTTTCTTGGAAGGCTGACGTTACATGAGCAGTATGAGGCCGCGCACTATCTTGCTGGAAGGCCGTTCTATGAAGGTTTTGTAGTAATGGCACAACAACTGGTTCCAATACTGAATCAATGTAACGTCTGGCGTTTAGTGTGCACGGAATGAATACCAGACGAGATTTTCTTCCATAGCGTATTACCATAACCCCATGAGTTAAAGCCGTATGGCGACGTTCAACAAATTTTGCCTCTGCCCCTAGGTCACCTAATCCTCGAACGTCCGTCAAAGTTTTGATTCGTCGCTGAAGAAGATCTCATTCCATTGAGGAACCCAATATTGTCTGTCCTGGCACCAGTGAAGTCTGATGGCTTTATGTTCTCTTGTAGAGGAAGACGAAAATAAGGACGATAAGAACATAGTCCAAACGTGCGTGTACATATGGCCAATTGTTCTTATCCAATTTATTCCAACTACTCGTGATGGTTCTCTAACTGCATTTCACCTTAAGAGCCGATCTTCTCGCTCCTGCGTCACTCTTCGTCGTCCAGTACCTCTACGACGAACTTCTAGGTGTTCTTCCTGCCAGCCTCTACAAGTCTGTGCTATAGTGGTGTATGACCGATTGACACGCCTGGCTATTTCACGGAAGTTTAAACCACCCTCAGGCATCCCGACAATTCGTCCTTGTTCAAAAAGCGTAATTTGTTGAAAATTTGCACGTCTTCGAACTTGTGGCATTCGAAAGGTCCTAATAGTTACAACAAGCAAGAAGAAACTCCTAACAAATGCGACAAGTCAACGAAACTATGGCCAAACTAAAGGCACAGGCAACTGTGGCTAACGAGATAATTTCTGTCAGAAGTGACAGATTGGCTTCAAAACTTAATCAATTGTTTTTCTACGTGCACTAGACAATTTCTCCAAGTTTCATCATTCTACGTTCAGTTGTTCGGGGGGGTCTATTTTATTTGAAAGGCAGTGTAAAATCAAACAAAGAAAAAATTAAATTTAAATAAAAGTAAATGAAAGAAAATTGTTAACACTAAGGAACGAGCAAGTAAAACTTGGTAAACTTAAAAAATATTGCAGTTTGGCCACAACATATCATAATATAATTTTCAATTATTTTCGTATTAGTGCAGCTTAATAAATATTTAAGGCTATTAATTAAAAATTAATTGAATAATAACAATGAATATGTGCACTGTGGATAAACGATTGTCCTATGTGTCTATGTGTCATTTCAATTTTTTTCACGTTTGATTTATTTACTACATTATGAGACGTACAGTATAAGTCGTAGAATTTCAACGACCATAAAATGAAAGACACAATTCTTTAATTATATGGTCCTTAAACAATTACCTATGAATATCGTTCAATTAAAGCGAGCAGTTATGCATATTACGATCTAAAATACAGTTTAGTTATGTTTGGGAGATAGTATAGCTAGAAATTATAGCCAGCGCAATGAATGCAATATGTCATGTTGTCATTGACCAAATGAGTAATTACCGTGCAGTGGTATTGCCTATTGACAGATGCGTAGGTGGAGTGACCCCTAGAGACTAACTCAAACCACTTGCTCCTATATACACCTCCCTATGTGGAAACGTCACCCCTCAAACCGTGTCCACCCCACAATAGTATTGTCATATTATATAATACACATCAAGAACACAATAAAGCTGGTGCGATGTAACAAAAAGATGTTCCCAAATTAAAAATTTATTCGGTAATTGTATCGGTCTTTTGTTGGAAAGGTGGTAACGATGCTTGTTAAAAGACTGACATAAACCACACAATGAAATGTGTGAATAATATTGGGAATTACAAAAAAACGGTAATTTAATGCATGCACGGATTTTTCAGTGGCATTTCTACAAAATACCGTGATATAAAATATAAAATTTCATTACTATTATTACTACTGTGGACTGATGACTGACACGGTTACGTATTACAAATAGTTTATTTCTTTATTTTTGTGGGTCCATGCAAGATATTTTGATAGTCGATTATTTTATGGTGTAAGATACAAAAGATACTCGATTTCCTATTATTTAAGTGATTGGATAGTGACTCGCCAGGCAAATTGTAAATTTATTTAATATTTTAGGTTAAATAAAATAGACCACACTGAACAACTGAAAGTAGAATGATGAAATTTGGTGAAAATATCTAGTACACGTAGAAAAACAAATGATTACATTTTTAAGAAAAACTGATAAAATGTAATGATTAAAAAGTTAATAATGAGTTACATCCCCACGTACTGTTATGCACTCAGCAACCCTTCTAGGCATAGTGGAAACTAGATTATTGATATCCTCTTGAGGTATCTCATCACAGTCTATCTGTAACTGTTGAAGGAATTTCTGTAAGGTATTGGGAGGATGGGGTAAACGCCGCAACCTTCCTTCCATCATATCCGAGACATATTCAATGGGTGGATAAGTCTGATGATCTTGGAGGCCAGGGAAACATTGATGTTGTTTTCTTCTAGGAAGGCTGACGTTAGATGAGCAGTATGAGGGCACGCATTATCTTGCTGGAAGGCCGTTCCTTGAAGGTTTTGTAGTAATGGCACAACAACTGGTTCCAACACTGAATCAATGTAACGTCTGGCAGTTAGTGTGGCCGGGATGAATACTAGACGAGATCTTCCATAGCGTATACCCATACCATAACCCCAGGAGTTAAAGCCGTATGGCGACGTTGAACAAATGTTGCTTCTACCCCTAGGTCGCCTAATCCTCGAACGTCCGTCAAAGTGCCATAAGCAAAATCTTGATTCGTCGCTGAACAAGATCTCATTCCATTCAGGAACCCATTATTGTCTGTCCTAGCACCAGTGAAGGCTTTATGTTCTCTTGTTAGAGGAAGACGAAAATAAGGACGATAAGAACGTAGTCCAAACGTGCGTATTCGGCGATAAATAGTGCTCATGGATACCATATGGCCAATTGTTCTTATCCAATTTATTCCAACGGCTCGTGATGGTTCTCTAACTGCATTTCGCCTCAAGAGCCGTTCTTCGAACTTCTAGGTGTTGTTCCTGCCAGGATCTACAAATCTGTGCTATAGTGGTGTGTGACCGATTGACACGTCTGCCTCCACCAGCCTCGTGCATCGCTAAAATTCGTCCTTGTCCAAAAGGCGTAATTTGATGAAAATTTGCACGTCTCGTGGCATTCTAAAGGTCCTAACAGTTACAACAAGCAAGAAGAAACTCCTAACAAATGCGACAAATATACGAAACTATGATCAAACTAAAGGCACAGACAACTATTGCTAACGAGATAATTTCTGTCAGAAGTGACAGATTGGCTTCAAAACTTAATCATTTCTTTTTCTACATGTACTAGACAATTTCTTCAAGTTTCATCATTCTACGTTCAGTGGTTCGGGTGGCCTATTTTATTTGAAAGGCAGTGTATATTTGAATATCCATTTGTCACGGCTCAATTTATTTCATATGACTTGTGTATCTCTGAATGTGGCGTAATCATTGGTTCATTCCTCAGAGATCCAATCATAAACTATAAAAGCAATTTGACTGAAGAAATGTTGCCGGTGTAGATTCTTGAACGGTTTAGTGGGCCAAGCAACTCTTTTCTCGCTATGCAGGAATGTCTCTGTCTTGAGAAGTAGTTACGCCACTGGTGTTTCCTCACCTCCTCTTACCTGAATTTTCCCCAGAGGTTTTAATTCCATTTTGCTTTCCAGATCAATTGATTTATTGTTTCTTATTCTCATACATCCATTGGCGCAACAACTATGTGTTCAACCCTAGAACGTAGCTACCTTGAAATGTTTCGTGGCTTCTTCATAACTGTCAGTATTACCTCCTCATACTAACGCCTTCAACATTGTGCCTCAAATTTCGAAGACTACTCAGCAGCTTCTTGTAAGTTTTTCTAATTTCGTTAATATTGTCAAGATGAACTAGACAATTCCATGATTTGTAATAAGTAACTGGAGCATAATCAAAATGACAACTTTGCTCGTCAGATAAATCAGTTTTTGGTCCATTGCCAGGGTACATTCCCACTTACCAGTAGCTACTTTTTAAGTCGTTGAAAACTAACTTGCTTTACAAAGGGGACCCAAGGTGAAGTCCATTCGTGGGTCACTATCCTTTCCATCAACGCCATTCAGACAAATATTCAAGTCATGTTAATGAAGTTGCAAAAAGCAAGATATTAGAGATATATGGACAAGTAACTAATAACACATAATTGGATTCCGTCTAGTTAATGGTTGTTTTAAATGATTCCGCAATCTCTATTGCTTGCCGTTTAAAATTTTCCGTTTATTTCAGACCACATTTGTCAAAGGCAACCATTACAAGTATGATTTACTTTAAATTAAAGACAAACGCCAGTCGACTAAAAAGAATGTAATAAAAATAATTTATGATAATAACCAAGTACACTAAAAATATATTTTTATATTTCACAGACGACCGCAGACTGCGTGTTGAAACAAGAAAGTAATTCGTTTAATTACCTGTTTATTGTTCAAGTGCAATGATAAAATTATGTATGATTTATATAACATTGTGTGTAGTACATTACCATATATAAACACGATTATAACAAAATTTTCCATTCATTGTAATTGATCACACAGCAGATTTTAATTAATTCGAATGTGTTTTCAATACATCAGACATACGATTAAATTACGTTTTGAATTTAACTCTTTAAATGAAATTTGATCTTTTTAAATGGTTGATGCGGCAAGGTTGATTTTTTAAAGGGTTGTATATACACGATTGGTTTATGTGAATTTATTCCCTCTAATAATTATTAAGTTCTATGATTATATTCTCAGCGTTTTAAATTGTTCTTTTCAATTTTATTGCTCGTTTGCACCTTTCACTTTACTATTCAGATCTTCTCAAATCTACTTCCAAAAATCCTTTCTGATCGTATCTTGTTTTTATTCGTCCCATTTCCATTCACTGTCGTATATGATAATTTTATTCTTTCCTATATTTCTCCCCTTAGGTTTTCTTCCTTTTCTCTCTATTTGATGTTGTATTGTATTTGTTTTTTTCTGTCCATTATTTACCAATTGATCTTTACAGTAATCTTAATTTGGTTCTGATCTATTGGATGTTCTTTTTTCGCAGTTCCCAATTTCTATCATACACGTTTTACCTCTTCATTCTTAGTGCTTATTGTTACAATTCTCTCTTTATTAGACGTTTATTTTATTCAATTTGATATTTGTTTTTTTTTTCTTATTCAGCATTTCATATTTGCCTGTTCTCTTAGTATTTCTTCCATTTTATCTTCACAATTTTTCTGATGACTTTTCAGTGCGTTCACTGACTGAATCCTTTTTATAGTTTCCACTGATTATAAAAGGTTTGGGCAATCCCGTTACTTCAAATGTGTCCATTCACTTTCAGAGTTATTTATTTCCAATTGTTGCATTCGTACGCCAACTTCCTCCATCCTTAGGTTATTCCTGCTAACCTCAAATCGCCCTTCACCTCCTCCAGTTACCTTGCCCTTGGTCTACGACTCCGTTAGTGGTTGTCTAAGGTTAACCCATTAGTGCATAGAAAGGGACGTTCATATTTATTTTTATTGCGCCATCACGTATGTTCAGCGAGTCCCATAATATTTGTTGGTCTCTTCAAGACTCAACTCGTGGGGCATCTTTACAATATGTATAAGCTATGATTGTAAATTATATAGGTATTTGTTGACGTTTACTATGTAGTCGAGGACGAATATGAAGTGGAAGACTTGGTCCCGCTCGCAGATCTATTTCCACAACCTGGACCAAGTGGTAATAAAAGAAAAAGAGTAAGTCAGGCAAAAACAAATTACACCTGGATGCAAGGAATTCCTAACTTTCCCATACAAAAAGTTTGTGTGTCAGAAGAAGCGCAGTTGGCGAAAATTTCATCAGATTTTTTCCATTTATTTTTTGACGAAGATGGGATTATTCACCAGACCACAAGAACGCTGAACTCAGTTTCAGCGGAGATGAGTTATATGTAATAGTTGGGGCGTTACTACTTTCTGCTTATGCGAACTACCCGAGTAAAATAATGTTTTGGATATATGGTTTCTTTCGATATATATGTACTGGTGAATCACGAAATAAAACCGAGGATCGAGGTTTTGGGCATGGAGGTGATATAGTGCTGAAGTTAGAAAAATCGGAAATTTTACCAAATAATGGTTACAAAGTATACTTCAATAATTACTTTACAAGCCTAAACCTACTTGGTCACTTGTCGGAAAACAATATATGCGCTACAGGAACTGTTAGAGAAAATCGTCACACTGTCCCTTTCCTGGGGGACAGTGTAGAGGTTCTCATAAATTTGTGGCAAAAGATGATACAATCTTAGTTCAATGAAAGGATAATAACGTAGTAACTTTAACTTCTAATTTTGACGACGATATCGTGAACACCACAACATAATGCTCGAAGAAACGAATTCCGCAACCAAAAATTAATTCCACATAATAAAAGAATGGGAGGTGTTGATAAGATGGATGGCCTCATAGCGCTTTATAGAAGTAGAATAAGACAAACAAAATAGTATTGGCCAATATTCGCGTATTTGCTAGATGGCAGCATTTCCAAGGCCAACTGATGAAACGGCCCAATCCAAATGATCCAGGCGATGCGTCCTTGTTGACGTTTCAAAGGTATGTTGCACTGGGTTTTATGAACACATATGGAAAGCCATCAAGAGTTAAGACAATTACACCTTCTGTTCATCCTTTTCAATTTGACAACGTGGGACATATAATTCGGTGTAACGAGTCTGACAAACGATGTCAGGTTTGTAAGAAAAACAGCAACTTCATTTGTGTAAAATGCTGTGGACTCCATCCAAAGTTTTGTTTTGAAGCATTTCATACCAATACGTGACTCATGTATTTTGTAAAACACACTCTTTCATTCGTTCTAACTATAATAAAGTGTACTTGAAAATAATTTTTAAAATCGGGTTTAAGTTTAGTGTACCATGTTTTTTGAAATTACGTTTTTATGAATCCTTTTCATTTGTAGTGATATAGGGCTTCTACGGTATGTCTCCAGCGAATCTTGGAGAGCTTGGAGTTTGACCTGCCATATTTTTCTCGAGTGACCAATTTCTCGATAAGAGTTGAAATTGCTTATTGCAATTTTAAAATGTATCTTCGTCCAATTTTTCATCGCCTTTAAACCACCACATACATTCCATGGTCAATTCCCATTTAATAAAAATGCTCTGCTCTTGCTCGTATCCAACGCTTATTGTCTCTTTCTTATCCCCAACTCTAATCGTCGAAACCTCTCATCCTCTTTTATCCATATGAGTCTCAATGATAACTTTGGAGACGTCTATCACTGGATGAGCTACCATAAGTTCATCTTTGGGCATTGAGCATTGTACACTGTTCCCTCTCCTTACAGAAGAAAATAATTACAGTGTTATTAACATTGTGATGGATTCCAATTAAACTTGCCACTTTACGTCATTCGATATCAACGAAAGGCTTATTAAACAGTAACTAATTCCTCGATTCATTTTCTGTGTACTGTCATGTCTATACTTCTACTTCTTTTTCCATTTTTCATTATTTTTTTAAGATGTTCTTCATTTCTCCCAATTTGGCTTCCCTTTTTTTTTCCAGTCCTCTACCTCATTCAATCTCGTATTATAATTTCCTTTTCTTCTATTTTGCGCCCAGACTTCCCCCACCCACACTATTCTATTTGATGCTTCCAGATAACCATCCGCTGATAGCATTGCAAGTCTTGTCTGGCTTTGTTGTTTTTTGGCTTCCTCAAAGTGTGGGTAATCAATTTCCACGTTAAAATTTGATAATGAAATTTATCTGGTCTTGGTTTGTTCAGGTCCATAGCCTTTCATGAAATATAGGGTTTGATCTCCAGATGAGAAGGTTTTGTTATTTTTGCGGCCCAACCAGTCAAATAATTTTCATTTTTCTAACGAAAAAATATATAAGACACAGCAGTGACGCAATAAAATCGCTGACACCCAAATATTTAAAGAAAAATAATTTTATATAAAACATCTTGAAAATTAAATGACAAAGTGGATAATATTTATGATATGTCCAAATTTCCTCGCGCCTTATTTTACTAATTTTATTAGATTTTGTTACACATTTCAAATATGAAATAGACGTGTGAATATAATGAAAACTAAAAGCGTATTTTCATATCATTCACGCTTATTAAAAATTCTGCGTGTAGTATTTCTATTGTGAAGATATTTCCTCCAGTTATAATTGCGTAACTATACTGGAGTCCATTTTTCCATTATCAATGCTACACATATAATTAAATAACACAATAGATAGCAAACATGCCAAGGTGTTTTAAAACGCTGCAACGTTTTGTACAATAAATCTCAATCTTTATTACGCGTTAAAACTTACTTTATTGTATTAATGCACCGTATAACTTAAAATTGTTGATCAATTCCCAAAAAGTGCTATTGGACAACTATTGTCAAAATAAAAATAACAAATAAAATAAAAACTAAAGTAAACTAAAAAATGAAAAGAAACAATTGCACTACAAACCAAATCAAGCGAAACTATATCAAATATTAGTTAATTTTTCACACCCATTATAACGTATTGTCGTTGAAATAATAATAATAATAATGCATGTTTTATGCTCAATACCTAATCAGGTATTCGTAGTTAATTGGTCATCGCTAATTTGTGTTTTATAAATTATATTAATGAATTTTCACAAATAATGAAAAAACTTTTTTAACGTTTAATAACTGTGTATGTTTTTTTAGTCGTGATGCTACCTGCTAGATATAATTGAACGATTTATTTAATTAAAGTAATTAACAAGAAACTAAACCATTAATGAACAAATCGCAATTGCCATTACATACTGTAGTCGCTTTTAACAACGTTAATACACCGTAGAATATAAAATTATCAACCACGTTTGACGAACACTAAAGAACACGTGTAGCAAATTTAATTTGATAAAAATAAAAGCAAAAACGACGAGCCGGATTTATTCGTAATACGAGAAAATGCTCATTAGAGTTCAACAATAAAACGACTTATTTAATTAAAGTAATTAGCAATGAAACTAAATCTCTAATCAAGATAAAAAGACTTGAGACGAACGTATTCATAATTTACTGAGGCTAATAAATGACGTTTAAATTGATCTTGCTGTCACTAACTGCCATTTGTTTCTAGTTATATTTTACTGATTTTAATTTATTTCTGTGGTCTGCGCTGTGTGTATACCAGTATAAGCGTGCCCCTCACAATACATTATTCATACGGACTAAAATATAGTGTTTATTTATTCGCATTGCAAATTAACTTTACATTTAACGTATAAACAATTAAACAATGGTGGAGTCATTGGAAGCATTTATGTCGAGCCATTTCATTGATTTTATTTGTAATAAATACATAGTATTCTTTTATTTTTATTGTGTTAATATAAAATATTTAATTATTTATGAAATGACACATTTATATACTGACAGAGACCGTTTTTGTCCGCTACTATTAAAGGTAAAATTATTATTATTATTAACAGGATGAATAAACCAACGTACGTAACAAAAGTTTTGGGAAAATTTTTGAAATATAATTATTCAAACTATAATTGTTTTATTTGATTTGGTAGCACAGTGAAGCTTTAACTATGATTATAATGTATAACATACCAGCTAAACGGTTCGCAATTTGGTGCGAATACCTCATCATCATTTGGACGGTAAGTGGATTGAACTCTCGATCTTTTGGTAGATTGTTCGCCGTAGTTCTTCTTCATTTTGGGCTTCCCACCCACCATCGTAAACTTTTCTACCGAGTAAAGCTCAAAAATCTTCTATAGGACGTGCCTGTGGAACATTCGGAGAGTTATCCTCTTTAACTACACAGGGAATATTTTGTTGCCTTCACCAATCTTGGCTTCTGCACCTCTTGTGGATATCGTTGGTTGTACAATATTTATCAATTCAGGGAAAACTCATATTTATGATCTTTATATACCTCCGGATGTTTCACTGGCAGATTTTGAATTATTTTTCAAATTATTGGAAATACCGAATGGAACACATAATGACAATATAATTGTTATCGGCGACTTCAACGCACCTAATTTTAATTATGGCAACGGAAATGATGGCAAATATCACTTGATTAATTGCTTCCTTAATCTTTTCAACCTCAATCCCAATTTCAATCTTCAATCCCATGCGCGATTGCTTGATTTCCTTATGACTAACTTAAACGGTGTAAGTATCGAAAAAGATGATACACCTTTAGACTTTGAAGATCCTTACCATCCACCCATAATTCAGAAAGGCTGATTACATCAATTTGTACGATGCTTTTCTTGAAATGGATTGGTCTTTCTTGTCTAGCTACACGGACGTTAATGAGGCTTCCGCAGAATTCTTTACTAAGATATATGAGGAATTAAATAAATACGTGCCCTTGCAAAATATTGGTAGATCTACTTACCCTGCCTGGTTGACAAATGAACACATCCGCAATATTAAGCTTAAAGACAAATATCGTCAAAAGTTTAATAAATATAATTATCCGCATGATCTTCAACAATTTAAGCATTTTCGTAAAATAGTCAAAATTAACTCTTCGAAACTTTTTAAAGATTATATATCCAACGTGTAGAATACAATTAAGGATGGTCCCAAATATTTCTGCTCATTCGTGTCTTCGATGAAAAAAAAATCAGGGATACCTAATTCAATGACAGGCCCCACTGGAGTTATATTAAATTCACTAAAGTCCGTTGTTGATGGATTTCAAGCACATTTCAGATTCGTTTACACATGTACTTCTGATGTCGAAATGACGAATACTAGTCCTATCGATGCTTCACTTGTTAATGTCTGATGAATCCTTAAAGCACTCCAAAAACTCAAAAACAATCACACAGTGGGTCATGACTGTATCCCTGGTTTCATAATTAGGGACTGTGTTTATCTTTGTCGAGTAGCAATTTCCCCGAATGTTGGAAAATTACCCGCTTATGTCCTGTGCACAAGAAAGGGGATGTGGCTTCTGTTGAAAAATATCGACCTATAGCCATAATTACCAACTTCGCAAAGATATTGGAAATATGCTTGTATTCGAAAATTTTCCATCAGTTAAGATCATTCATTGCTGAAGATCAACATGGTTTCATGAACAAGAGATCAGTTGTAACAAACCTCATAGTTTTAGCACAGTTTCTATATGAGAATCTTGATAATAATATATAAGTTGATGTAGTGTACACGAATTTCACTAAGGCTTTTGACATTATCGGCCATTCAATTCTTTTACATAAACTCGGCTGGATTGGTTTCTCACTCATGTTAGTATCTTTTTTTAAAACATATATTATAGTAGAAAACAGTACGTAGCACATATGGGGCATTTATCCAACAATTTCATACCGACTTCCGGAGTTCCCCAAGATAGCAACCTGGGGGCCCTTATTGTTTCTCATCTTCATTAACGATTTATGACAACAGCTTCAATGTAACAAACTACTTTTTGCAGACGATCTCATTGAGAGCTTGCGAATTAACTCGTTATTGTTGCGACGAAACCAGACTGATGTCAAATTCTTATACAATCTAGTGAGTCAGGAAAAAATACCTGACTATCTTCCCAATACATTTTAAACCAAACTATGAGACAGTGCTGACAGTATTTAAATTGTCAATATGAATTCGACGCTTTAAAATCGAAAAAAAGGCAAAATTGGCGGAAAGGCAATGGATCAAATGAGGTGGGTCATTCAGCCCGAGAAACTAAAAAGAAGACAAACACATGAGCAACGACTACTGATCAGAGAAGTAACGTGAAGAAAACTGATGATATAAAGTATAAAAATATTTGTGTTCATAATGGTTTGCTCTGGTTTTTTTCACAAAGAAGATAAAAGTCAAGGTATATCTGTGTGTATAAAAATAAGTATAGTAGAAATCAGGAGAAATGGTGCCCATAAATTGACGAAAACGTACAGGTAATGGAAATTGTGAAAAGGCCACCACATAATCCCTACTCCATAACATTTTATCCATAAACCCTCTAGTCCATATCCACTGGTCTGTTATGACATCACCCACATAACCACTACTCCACAGCCACTTTCCATAAATCCCCATCTTAATATAGATTTATGGAAAGGTGTTGACATTATAAAAAAAAGACAGGAAAACAACTGAATAATCTGTATTATACCCTTGAATGCTGGATAACGTGAGGAGGTAAAATGAAACAGGAATATAAACAAAGTAACGTATTGAGAAAAAGTTTATTTTGCTGTGTGATCCAGTTACCCTGAAGGCAGTAAATGTTATGTTGCAACTGATAAAAGTAAAATTTATTCAATAACTAAGCACACAGGTTGAAACTTGAAAATCGCAAGAGTATTTATCGTTTATTTTGACGGTTGCCCAACACTGAAATTCATAATTTGCTCAGAGGTCAAAATGTCAATGCACTAATTTGCCTATTCCAGTTGTAGGCAAATAAGTCACCACGCAAATACATAATTTGGAACAATCCACTAAAGACTGACTTGGGATTTCGAGCCGAAAGCTGGTGTATCGTTTCAAGGTTTTGTATAAGATCGTCTAGAGTCACTTTGTCCATAAATTGGACAGCGTCCCAAATACACCCAGGCGAGCTCGAAAGAATACCCAGACGTTGCAGAGCTCTAAGGCGAAGACATTTCAACTAAAATTTTATTCGTATGTCCAAAAAAATTTCATTTCATTTTGTATGAGTATAAATGTGAAATCATCCAAGGTATGATGAAATACCACGACAGTAAGGGCGTAAAAACGATAAGGGGATAAGGCTTTTGGAATTCTGTTATTCTAAAATATCATTGTAATTAATTCTTCGTTCAAGCATAAGGAAACACACACACATACAAGAGAGATGACAAGTAGGGGAGAAAATCCAGGACCAGAAATTGGGAGCGACCACTACCTTCTTACGTTTGTATCTAAATACCTTACAAGTTACTACGTGAATTAAGTTCCTTGAAAAATTAAATGAAATTAATTTTTGACAAAATAATGTTATAAAAGCAATGCATTTATTTAATAAATGCACGCCGTCATTTAAAATGGTGGGAGCAAAGTCATTTTCTAAACCGTAATAAAACAAATATTCAAAATGTTTTATAGCATATACTTTTTTGAATTGGAAAAAATATGTAAATTTTGATGGATACCCACTACATAATACAAGACACTGCAAATTTTCATATACCCTTTTTTAATCAAATGGGAAAACTCAAAAGCGTTGAAGACAAACCTGTGGCATTTCTTTATTTGAAGGTATATTACCTCATGGGAGCCTTATATACTATGTAAAGTGAATGCATTTTAAACTATTAAACTAACGTTTGAACATATTTTTGGGCGACAAACAAACTCACAACGCTTATTTTGACATACGCAGTATACCACGTATTATAGTTGCAGGAAGGTATGCAAAAAAATATTTCTCATTTTGATATTTGTCACTTGCCGATTTCGGCCAATCAGAGTCGAACATTTTAAATTAAGCATTGAAAAAGCACGTAACCAAGGTTGCTCTTTTGTAAGCCCAGATTTAGTCAACTTTTAGCATCTGAAAAAAAACGCCCGCAATTGTGTGCGCTATTTTAATAATTCTACTCCAGGTTTTGTGGGCATAAGTGAAAGTGTTCGTTATTGAAAAACACCAAAGGCAAAAGAAATGGTAACAAATATTAAAGTACATGTAACAGAAGCTGTCAAGAGAATCAACGACATCAAGTTTCTTGATACAAAATATAGCGATAATTCCACTTTAATATCTAGGATATCTGCAAGGCTTTTCTCAACGAAATCAAGCAGCAAGTGCCATTCAAGAAGAACTATGAACATTAAAATAGAGATAAGCAATTAAAAGAAAAGAAAACTACTTTAACGTTGTGGTTCATGAGGAAAATCCAAGAAGAAAAAAGATCACCTCATTTGTGGTAAGTCCTGTGCAGGAAATAGGCTCTCCTGGAACGAATACACACTGACGATACTACCAAAGATGGCGATCGAAGAATTAGTCAAATGCATGAGCAGACATTGTGAACAGTAAATAGGAAATTTATAGAGCGTAAAAGAATTTGTGGCTATCTGACCTAGTAAATCCATAAATATGGAAATAAAAGAACCGTAAGTTAATAATCACAAATACCTGGAATAAAAGAAGAACTACAAAGGAAGCTGGTCACAATCGTAACGAAGGCGTCTACGGCAGCAGAGCCACGAGGCCAACGCAAAGATAACAATAGAAGCTAAAAGAAATAAAATCAGGTGAACAAAAAAATATCTAAGAAAGAAAATTAAATGATGAGTCAAATAAGTGCAGAATGTTGACATTGAAACTGGTGCAGAACACCGTTCAGTTAATTATGAATTAATTATAAAAAAATAATAATCGTGGCCAAAAAAGTATAAACACAACGAATAACTGCTAATAACAGGATATTCACTTCAATTACTACTTAAGCAAGAAAGTAATTTGGCAATTCTTACTTAGCATTATTATAAGCTTAGATCTTCTCCCTTCCCTAAGTCTTCTTCCGGTGGTCGCTGCCAGTGTATTATCCTCTCATCCAGCATGCCTAGTGGTTTTATGCGATCCACCCAACGGTGCCCCCCTCCTTTAATTTTGATTCGGGCTGGACGTAGCATATTTTCGTCTTTCTTTTTCTCTCTTCTACTTTTGGTGAGTTTTGAAATATATGATAGTTCTGATAGATGCATTGAACATCTAACAAGACGTGTCTAGTAATTTTGGCTTCTAAATCAAGATGACGTTTTTTATTTATAATGTCACTGAGCTTCATTTTATTTATCAATAGTATTGATAAAATTTATGGTGTCTTTCCAGTCTAATTTCTTACACCGTTACAAAGCGGTGTTGTGAACGTTCCAAATTTCATAAGAATCGTGGGTGATTCACAAATTTTCATTGTTTGGTCTTCCAGGATCGACTTTAAATATTTCTGCGCCCTGAGTTAAGACTAGATATTTTTATGTAGTTTTATTGGTGGGCCCTCAGGCCATATAAACTGAAGCGGCTACCCACATGATTACCATGTGGTTCAAAAGCACTATATTTTCATTTCACTTGTTAATAAGAGAATCGAAAAAAATGTTCATTTTACTTCTTACCTATTTACAAGATTTTACTTTAATATACAGATACAAGTTATATTTATGTAAATATTTAACAATATGCATTCCTAACACAACCCTTTAAAAAAACTTGCCTGCGGTACTGCAATTAAAAGATTTTTTTTAATGGAACTGAATAAGTAGTACAAATATGCTAAGTAAAATCGAGGAAATAACTTAGTAAAAAAAAGACAAATGAATGTTGCATCTTTGTAAGTTCGTAATTTATGCCTAACTATGTGGAGGTAGAACAAGTTTGAAAATGAATTTGAAAATCGTATAAACATTCTGAATGTTTCCTGAAAACAAAGATAAATGATGTAAGTAAGGAACTAGTAATTTTTAAACAATAAATAATTCCAGGAGTTTAATGTGCATCGGTCGCGAGTTCAGTAAATAAAACAAGTTATAGCTTGCGGCTCTTAGGCGATCTGGCGCCTACCGTTTGGAGGTTAAAGAAATCGTGATGCGTTCCTCCAAGGAGCCAGTAGTCGTTTTGTCATTGTGACAGACTATTAAAAATCCAATCATTGTTGTTTCTTATAACGACTATTATTTAAACAAGAAGTTGAGAACGCAAACCTAATTATTTCTACGTTCTTTGGAATTAATTAATAGACAAGAATTATTGCTACTTCGCCAACGTTACATTTTACACTAATCGTTAATCAGCAGCGATAAACTAACAGATTGTATCAAACGTTTAATAAATGTTTTATGAACAAGTGGAGATTTCTTCTTACCTTCTTACTTTATCTCAGCACGAGTTCAAGACGTACACTTTCATGTCCTTTTTAATATCATATTTCTCATACAACACACATTTATAAAATATGTTAATATATGTTCATACATACCTATATATTTTACGACAGCAAAATCAATTGAAAGGTAACATTATTCAATATATTAAATATTAGATATTACTTGAAATTAGTTCATTTCTATTATTTTGTGAAAATGTTATCAGGTCGACGTTTCTGAATATTATTGGAAATATTTAGAATATAGGTTAAAATAACATATTGTTACATTTAATTCTTATCCTTATGTTTGTTTGTTTCCATTACCACGATCGTTTTTTTTTCAATTTCGAATAATCGAGTGTCAAAATTTGAATTCGATACATGGTTCAACCATCCATTCTGAAATTAAAAATCAAGATTACAAAAGATGATCTGGCGCAACTATTGATTTGAAGAAACGCTAATAAAAATTTAAATTATGCCAACACTTCAATTCATTTGGGATCAAAATAGTATGAGAAGATTTGCAGAAAATACAATATCATAATACTCGATGAATTGTTGAAATGTAACAAACATTTTATATTTGATCCTCTTCGAGATGACAACTTGTGAACGATAAAAACCTACAATGGAGCAGTAATAATGTGTGGTGAAAATATTTTTTCCTTATTTATACCCAAAGGTGTTAAGGTAATTTATGGACAAATCTTGCCCATTCCTTTCTGTCCCTTGCCATTTTTATTCCTTTGTTCCAGTCAATTTTTCTTCCTTCCAAGCACTCCGCTACTACATCATTCCACTTTTTCCTTGGTCTCCCTCTCGTCCTTGTCTCCTGTGCCTTTGTTTGCCATATTTGTTTTGGTTGCCTCTGATCTTCCATTTTTATTAAATGTCCAAACACTTTTAATTGTGTTCCCACTATCTCATTTTTTATTATATCTCTCCTCGTAATAAAGGCATTACTCCCAGATATCTCATTTCTGCCGCTTATATTCAACATTTTTGCTTTTTTTCAGTACCCAGCTCTCACTGCCATATGTTAATATTGGTTTATAGATAGTCTTATACAAAGTGATCTTAGTTTTTATTGGTATTTCTTTCTTCCTGTACTTCATATATTTGTATTATTTTTGTTGTGTTAAGCATGTCTTCATATTCCTTCCATCTTGCCATTATTTCTTTGTCCTCTTCAAGTATTTGTCCTTCTTTTGATTTAATGTTATACTTCTTATTAGCCCTAAGGGTTTTCAGTATTGTATAAAACAATTTCTGGTTTCTATGGCTATCGTTTTCCATTTTTTCCCCGAATTCTTCCCACGACTGTTGTTTTGCTGCATTGATTAGTTCTTTTGCATTTACTCTTTGTTGTTTGTATTTTAAATAGATTTCTATCGTGTTTTCTTTCAGAAATTTGATCCACATATGTTTTTTTTTCATTTTAACGTTTGTCCCTCTTCGTTCTAGCAGTTCGTTTGTTTTTTATGTTTATTTATTCTTATGGTTCCGCACGTTTCTTTTGCCGCTTCCAGTATGATTTTTTTAATGCTTGCCCAAAGTACTTCTAGCATACAAATTAAATTTATTTACAATATTTTAAAAATCTTTCTAAACTAAATAAGACATCGCACTTAAGCAAAATATTGTATTGCAAGAACACAGTGGAAAAAATCTAGTGTGAACCGCCAGAGCTCATTGCTCTAAAACCTTTAGTGAACTAGATATAGGGTTAATTTATTTTTTTTAACTAGTGGTACATTCAAGTTAATTGCGTTATCTTGAGTTAGTTCTTTTATTGACAAGACTGCCTCTATTTTTCATTTTAATTATTCAAAATGCCATTCAATTCACATCACTGTTGAAAGTTGCGAGCATATATCAAGTTCAACCACTCTGAAGTTAGATGAAGACATCTTATTCAGCTTATTAAGCACGCACAAAGCAAGTGCTTTTTTATGGGAGAGCGAAATAAATATTTCAACAAAATTTCAAGAGAATAACTTTAAGAAAATATTAAATAGATAACCATACCACATATTCGTGAATCATTCCTACTGAGTATTTTAAAGCCATACTTAATAATTTACTTATGATACGTGCATAGGAATTAAATGAAATTCATTGAGCTTGCGCCATAATGTCAGCAACAGTGTCGAATCTTACACCTTAATTGTTCCAAAATATACAAGAGGAAAAAGAATTAATTCATGGGTCAGAAAAGGCAAGAAGGAAGGTTGATGATTTCTTTGCCTGGGAACAGCTTACTTTCAGAAGGGCATCGAAAACCTTCTAGAACCATTACAATTGACGCTATGCTATGGGGAAAAATATTGTGAACTTTAGTTAACTCAGAAAGGATCAGATGGCATGGCCATATATCAAAAAAGGAAGAGAGTAAACTGTGAGAACATTGACAGGAATGCGGAATCTTGCAAAAAGGACTCCAAGAGGAATGGGGGTCAGGGAGGACATACGAATCTTAGGGAAACTGAACTGGTGATGACTGATTAGCGATAGAGATAATAAGTGAAGATAATTATGAGGAGGCAAGATGTACACACACCTATATGTGTAAGAAGGAATGGAAAAAATACGTGGAATGTTTCAACACGACAAAGGGGTCCGCAGGGGTTTTGTTTTCTTCAGAAATGTACAGCTTTCTATCATCATTATTATTATTATTATTAAAATGAAAATATAATAATTTAATTAGTTTTCCATTTTATCTACATACAAATATTTATCATCAATCATGAAAAATTATATTTCTGAACTAGGTGTTTGTCTGTACTAACAGAATATCTAATGGCATTGTACGTTGGATTGCATGTTCATTTGTTTTCGAGCATTTTTTCACATCACTCTATCATCAAACCAATTAATTTAATATAGTAATCAATACCATGCCATATCTATTTGGACCTGAAAATGAATTTGTGAATGTATCCTTGGTTTATCCGATTCAATACATTTCTAGGGCTGCACTTAACTCCTGCAAACTGCCTGCAGCACAAATTCGTTTTCAAATTTTTCATCTAATTGGGTCCCAAAGTTGTTGGGGTTTAAGTCTGGGTTCCGCACAGTGTAATTGGTTTTGGCTATTTCAACCTGCTCTAGATAACAGCAAAGGTTTCTCATGCAATAACATGAAATTTCTCTCAATAAAATAGAAAGCTATCAGAAGTACCAGGAAATCAAGAATGATGAAGACCAAATCATAATTAGGCGGAAAAGAATATTTTATGATTTATTAGATGAAGATAGCAGGGAATTGAGAATAAATAGTAATATAGTTAAAATAAAATAGCGACGGAGAAAAGGACACCGGAGTATTCCTTTCAACCGGTTTGTGACTTCTTTTACGTACATCTTTTTCCTTCAGTAGGATTCTCAGATTTCCGAAAAAGATTTATGGCCCTTTACGCTGCATATAGAAATACCCAACACTCTGGCAGCGTAATACTGGGAACGACCATCTAGTATTAACGTTATGGCTTAAGCTATCTATAATTCAATTTGACCGAAATCAAAAATATCGTTGCAAACAGTACATGTCATATGGCATAACACAGTTCATGGAAACTGGCAAGCAAGAAAGGAAACAGCAAATCCTAAGCAATAAAAATTGGATTTTTGCCAATGGGTATTATTAAATGTATTTTCGTTTTTTTTTACCTCCCTTTTCTTCTATTTAGTATCAGTTGATATATAATACGAATTTATATTTATTAAATTTACATTACGTGCATGCAATGTGCCTGCAGCTACGTGTACGTAATTTAAATATTTATTAACCTTGATTTGTCTCTCGTTATGTAGGTCATTTTTTTCTACGAGCATTTCTATTATGAAATAATACTACAAACACAACTCGGTTAGTATAGTAGGTAATATTTAATATTCAATTTTATCCTTTAAAAAGGACATAAACAACATTAATTTTAAAGTAAGTGTCACATTTTTAATAAAATATCTACCGTATATTTTGAATACATTTTTGTGTTATGAAATCTGGGTAGCAATGAGGAAATAAATTATTCAATATTATTGTTCGTAAAGTACTGAAATCGTTTTTGTGTTTATTTAATTTTGTTTTTAGTCGCTATTGATATATTGCACTTTCCTCGAAAAAAAAAAATTAATAAAGCAAAAACAATGTAATTATAGCGTGTAACGGTACACGTAGAAGTGAGATCAGTGTTAAGCAGGTCTAAAGGTGTACCATGGCCAGGGTCAATGTATCTCATAGTAAACATGCAACGCATCAGGAAGTTTTACTTTAGCGGAGAATTTGCGTGTGCCTAGGTTTTTTTATGCGGCTGCCAATCATCTTATCTGGATTCTTATTACATGTACTTAAATGGTACAAAACAAAGTTTCGAATTAGGTTTGAGGCTACTTGCGGTTTTCTAAATGAGAGTATATGTGCTTTAATGGTAACGCTTAAATACCTATGCGCTTTGTAGCTCTGATTAGTTATTGCTAATTAATCTCTCTTCCTGGATCAAAACGTGTAATTTACTTTCAACGTTTTTTGATGATGCAATGCTACGATATCGCGATGCCGCATCGAAAAATCCTTATCTAGTGAGTTTAGTTTAGATTACGCGGTATTTACAAATCCGAGATTGCCAAACATATCGCCAGACTGGTTGGAGTCATAATAAAAATCAAGGACGACATTCTTGATAGAACAGTAATAAAAACAACGTCGCGAAGTTGTTTTTAAATATATTGGCTAAAGGAATTATTCAAAATTGTAACCGTATGATACAAAAACTAAATTTGTTCTAATAGAACATTGAGATACATTTCTGAACCAGCTGAGAAAATAACTAGATCAACACGGAAGAAACAAAGAATACAAGTAAAACTTATAATTTCCGCAAAGTACAAGAAAAGAAATAATTTTCACAAAATAAAATTATAAGACAACAAATATTGTTGCCCTTTTATTTGATGTATTTTTTGTTGTTTTCGTGGATAATTTTCGTACATTTAGTGATAACCTGCGCGAATGGTGAGTGCTGTTTAACTTGTTCAGCGTACGAAATGTCTCAAAACCCCATACGAATATAAGTTGATGATGTTTTAAACCCAAGGCGATAAAATATATTTAATATTGCACGTGTTAGTATGCGTGGTAATAATGTAGATATAAATTTAAGCATAAATATCCATATTAACGCTCCTTTGATTTATATTTATGCATTTCAAAAGGACGTTATTTGAGAAATTGTACAATCATCACTTGCAATAGTTAAATTCGTATAAAATTGATAATAGTCAATAAAATATATAATATAAAGTAGTTAAACGAAGAATTAAATAAGGACATAAATCTTGCAGCAATAAAATTTGATTTGTTAATTTTTTATTCGGATTATACATCATTCCATTAAGATTTACAATTCTACTGATTATACTATTTTATCTATGTTTACTGGTTTAGTGGTCGTGAAATGTGATGGATTACAGTTATACAAGTCCCGTGGGGTAATTTAGGTAGTGTAAACTTGTTATTTAAACTTATTGCATACGTACAAGTTTCAAATAAGAAAATAGATCCCGTCGTTATGGAGACAGTTAATTTGGTAGGATGGCCCATAACAATTCACAATTGTGTAGAAACCTCTTATTCTATACATTTTAGTTCGTCGTACACCTTTGTAATTATGGAATATTACAAAAAGAAGTGGAACCAAAACCAGTTAGCGAGTGTAGGAGGAAACATTTTATAGGGGTCACGCGGGTCGAAGAAGATTACAATCTGAAGACGGGCCACGCGCTGGCGCAGGTGTCCATCCGGTCCACGGAGGTCGCCAAACTCCAGGCGACATCTTGCTATGCTTAATTACTTATTGTTGTAAGTGGCCAGACTTGATTGCTGCGTCCCTAATATTTCATAAATATTCATTGCCTTCTGATTCTATTACCAGGAAATTACTTAACACAAACCTCAAAAGACGTCGAATTATTAAGACTGGACGTATGCTAAAAGGTCTTCAGAAAAAAACAAGTGGTATTTTAAACATTTATAAGAAATTAAAGAGCTAATTTATTTGCAAACTTTTACAGATAATACCCATAATTGTTAAATAACTAGTAATTGCTCGCTTCGTACATTTAAATTGTTTTACAGAAAATATTTCACTGGATTTTATTGGGTTATTTTTTCGCTTAGCAACTTTAGAATTCGTTAGCAAAGGTGTATGTAGGTACAGTAGATATGAATAACGATCCATATGATTCTCATCTACACTGGAACGACCAAAGTAAGGGTTTACCGATCAGTCGAGTAGATTCATTAGTGATGGTGCTAATGGTATAAAGGTCTAGATATGGAAATTAGCATTCAAGTTTATCAAATGTAATTTGTTTTTCAAATCAAAATTTCGTTCCTTACAAAAATTTTTACTTTTATTGTCCTAAATGTCGGATTTCTTTCTCCTTCTAGCAATTTCTTCCACCCCTTCACGTTATTCTGCTTATTTCTACAAGATTCTTCTCCATAGTTTTTCCAATTGCTGTGATTTTATCTTCTTATCTCTTCTTCGTTATCCTTCTTCCCTTTCCTAGTCTTGATGACGATTTTTGCCATCTGATTCTTTTTGTGAAGTACTAGTTGTGTATTACTTTTATTTATTGCTTAGTTTTTCCAATTTCTGTGATTTTATCTTCTCATCTCTTCTTCGTTATCCTTCTTCCCTTTCCTAGTCTTGATGATGATTTTTGCCATCTGATTCTTTTTGTGAAGTACTAGTTGTGTATTACATTTATTTATTGCTTTATGCCTAGCAACTTTTCTTCAACGTTTCATTTATATTAATGTTATTTTTTTCTGGATTGCCCATGATCCACTGACATTGGCCATTCTCGTCACTACTACTGGGTATTACTTATTAGCATGATATAATTTTCCTGTGATAAATTTTGATGGGATACTTAATTCGTACTAATTAAATTTGCAAAATTTCACAAACTAGTAACTGGATTTGAGTAAATCTTCCTTAGCAACTTTAGAATTCGTTAGCAAAGGTGTATGTAGGTACAGTAGATATGAATAATGATCCATATGATTCTCATCTACACTGGAACGACCAAAGTAAGGGTTTACCGATCAGTCGAGTAGATTCATTAGTGATGATGCTAATGATTTGGAAGGTAATTGATGTACTTCACAGTCTAAGATGAATAAACGTTGCACATTAGCTCTAAGTCTGAAATCAAATCTGGGTCGAACTAATTCTCATGCGTAACTGATGTAACAAATGTAACCAAAGTATTAGAAGCAGTTTACAAATTCCTGAAGAATTTTCTGTGGATGAAAGTTCTGTGCCAAATAACAGACAAATTACTAGTGACGATACTGATGTTTAGGAAAATAAGGAACATGATTCACAATTTAACATGAAAAATATAACATTAATTGTAAGTCCAAAACGAAATGTATCTTAAATTAAATCTCAGACAGAAATGGAAAAGAGAGTTCAAGAAGGAGTTTACAAAATCATCAATATGAATATGAAGATTCTTCATTTACATTTGGGAAAACATACCCAGCTAACAGTTCCTATAATAATACTAATATGGAAAGGGAAGATATGAAAAATATTTCTTGTAATGATTTAAAATTGCAGTGTACCGTAAAAAATCCAACAGTACAAATAGTTTCTCTTCAACATACTGCAAAAAACGAGAATGGTGCAAAGGCATCGAGGAGTCCGAAAATGAACTATCTGATTTACGTGGTGTGCGAAAGCTAATGTCACCAAAGGCATCGAGAGGTTCGAAAAATAACTTATCAGATTTACGTGCTGTTGGGAAGCTAATGTCAACACCAAAGGTATTAAGAAGTCCGAAAAATGAATTATCTGATTTACGTGGTGTTCGAAAGCTCTTGTCACCAAAGGCACCGAGAAGTCTGAAAAGTGAACTATATGATTTACGTGATGTTCGAAAATTTATATCCACTCCAAAAGTTCATAGAAGTCCATACAACGATCTGTCAGATTTTATTGGTGTTAAGAAACTTATGCCTACACCTAAAAGAATAATAAATATGAAAAGCCGTAAGAAAGTCGCAATAGAAAAAATCGACAAATTACTCTTCTAACTCTGAAAAGTGTGATACCTGTTTGTGGATCCTGAAAAACTTACTAAAGATGCTGAAGATTATCAGTCAGGCAAGATGGAAAATGTATTTGATTCCTTACTTGTCAATAAACCTTTACGTACATACAGAGGAAAAAGTACGCCCCTTTAGAAATTAAATATGAAAAAAGTGATGAGACTTATATACCTAGTGACACACAACAATGGGTACTCTAATATAAAATTTCCGTACCTAAAAAATGAGCATCCGAATAACTTTTGTGAAAATACATTGAAGGCTGAAGGTGTACATGAAACTGAAAAGTTTAGGTGAAAACATCAAAACTAGGTTGAGGAGGAAAAGAGCGAAACTACATTAAGAATCGACACATAAACTAATTTTCCGACAACAAGACGGAGAACAATTAAAATAAAATCTGTAAAGAACTTGGATTGTAACACTAGTAGCACACAAATTAACGAAGTGGTAACACCTCAAAAGAATAAAAGGTGGAAAGGGAGCGAAACTACATTAGGAATAGACACGGAAACAACAGAAGCTAATTTGCCAAAAAGAAGAGGGCGACCAATTAAAATAAAATCTATAAAGACCTTAGATAGTGATGCTAGTAGCACTCAAATTAACAAAGTGATAACACCTCAAAAACATAAAAGCAGTAGAATGATGAAAACTGCACCATCTAAAAATGTTCCTTTGGAACTAAATGTGCTCTCCACATCTGAGAGAGATGATTTTAGACCATCCCCACAGAAGTAAAAGAATCAAAAACTAAATATTGCACACGAAAGAAGCACGGCAATACGGTGTCACCGAGAGTAACAAGAAAACGAAATAAACAAGTTGAGACTACTGGTATTAGGGAAGAGGAGGATGTAGACATTGTGTCAAGATTAAACGGCACTACAAATCTACTTACTGAAACACATAGCGGAATTAACGAAGTAGAACCTTCAGAAAGTCGTAATAGCAGGAATAAACAGAATATTGGACCATCTAAAGGTCTAGTTGTAACATCAAAGGAATGTCGTACAGTAAGTTCTACTCCACCAACAAAAAGCCAATGCATTATAGAAACAAAGCCAAAACGAAAATCCAAGAAAGAATAAAAATATGAATTATCTTCTTCAAAGAAACAGGAAGTAGTTGAATGTCGTTGGTCCAAATAATGGAACTTGGGAATACAGTCAACGTTTGCGTTTGGACAATTTTCGAGAGCCCTTCCCAGCCGTAGCAATATTACCGGACAATTTTTAGTGTGCCTTACAAATTGTGTTGAAGGGTTTCGCGAAACTGGTTCTGTTACTCATAAAAATGGTGCTGGTAGACCTACATTTCGTACAGAAGAAGTTGTTAATGACGTTCGTCGACGTATGGAAGAAGAGCCTACAAAATCTGTTTCTTGTTAATAAAAACTTTATTAGTATTTCAAACTTGGAGTTCATTACTATTTTACAGCTGAAATAAGTAGGTAACACAGTTGTAAGTTATTGATGATGTCATTGTAGCTTGACAATTGCAGAATTATTTCAAAAGGATGATTTAAGCCAAGACAACCGTTTTACATTTCATGGCAACCTTTGACCAAGATAATTGTTGCTATCACGGTATTTTAAAATGGTCTTATGAAAATAATTCTTTAACGTTATTTTTTCTTATCTTGGGGATTATTTAAACTTTTGGACTTCTTATATCGATCATAATTTGGCTTAAAATTAATTCCGTTTGTCTTCTTATTTTAGTTTTTTGAGTTCTATATAATGCTTCAAACGGTTGCCAACCAACAAACTATAACTCAACGGCTTCAGAAATATCATCCTTTCTTCCAACTTTGTTGCGAAATGTCACCATGTTAATATGTTATATTACTTGCGAAAATTTGTTCCCGTTTCTTTTCGAACTAATGGTACATCTATATTGTTTATATTACTAAGCAATTCAATGTGAAAACTATACGTTAAATTATAGGTATTTATGAGTAAATAAATTACAATGATATTTAAACGTTATTTTCGATATCCAAACACGATTCGGTGCGACAATCAATTTAACCATAACATTCCAAATAAAATGAATATAAAAGTTCGAAATGAATAACAGGTAGAAAAACAGTCCTGTTGAAGTTTGAAATTGTCTTGCGGGTTGAGAAGGCAGAGGGGGGGAAACACGGCTACTGTGCGAAGCGTAGGACACCTGGCCGAGCTGACCTGTGGACCCCTTAATTACAATTATTAACTACTAGCGTGTTTCTTAGTCGCAGGCGTATTACTATAGAGATTAGCTCCATATTTTTATTGCAGAACCGTTAATATATTTACCCGAGACGTTTAGGTATCGTGATCTAGGAAATTGCAAATGATTTTTAAACTCGTGCGCTGTTAAGTATGGAACGTGATTAATTCTGCTTCGTTCTATGTGGAGTTTGATAAAATTGTACGGTGTTTAAGTAAGATTGGCATAAACGTCCGGTGCGAGGCGCCAGTTATAAAATTGAGTTAAATATCTTCGAGTCTCTAACAGACTTGAATTGGTGACCAAAAGGGAATTATATTGATTTGAAAATTATGCAAAATAATGAGTTCTTTGAAAATTATGAACCTACTTTAAAATATTATAAATGTTGCTATGGTGCACATGTCTGAAAAGGTATTGCAATAATATTGATTGGTACTAAAAATATTCGTCATCGCTCTCTTCAATGCTTACTCATCTATCTAATATGACCACTCTTCCTCAAATCATCTGACATTATCGAACTCTCTTCCTCTTTGTTGTTCATGAATATTCTTGCAGTATTTTGGTATACAAATAATATGGTTGGAATAAATCACGCAAATGGAGATGACTGGTTATACACTAATTAAAAAGGCCTTGTAACTCCAAGAAGGTAAAAGAGTCGCTATTGAAAATATTCGTCTGCTTATGATAAATCATCAAAGCCCAAAATGCGTTGTGGAGAAATAGAAAACGACAGGCTCAAACAATTTGCTGTAGATTGTTTCATTCGGGAAAGCACAATATCACTATTACATCAATCTCAAAATAGGCGGCACCACACCTTATGTGAACCACAAATTGATTAAAGCAAATCTGAAGAATAGGAGGTATGGTGTGAGATGGCTATAGAAAATGTTTCGAGTAATTATGATAATACATGCAGAAATATGGAGAGAAGGATGGCGATGCATGAAGGAAGATTTGTGGAACAAGGATAATAAAGGACGCAATGCGGAGAAATTATGTATAAAGAGAAGAATATATGTGGATGTGTAGCAATTGTGATCATTATGATATTAACACCGGGCATCCCTTATTAAAGAAGGTTATCCAGCCCCCTAAATCAGTTTATCAATTCTGGACAAGCAAAGAGCACACCGACTCCATTATGTCAAATCTTTCAACCAGTCTACAATATAAAATTTACAAATACCAATATCTAACAGTATTGTATTTAAATTGTACCGTGATATCCAAAATTGAGGTTGCCATGAAATGTAAAACGGTTGTCTTGCTTTTGAAATAATTCTGTAATTGTCAAGCTACATCATCAATAACTTACAAATGTGTTACCTACTTATTTCACCTGTAAAATAGTAATGAACTAAAAGTTATCAAATACGTTTTTATTAACAAGAAAAAGGTTTTGTAGGCTCTTCTTCCATACGTCGAGGAACGTCATTAACAACTTCCTCTGTAAGAACTTTAAGTCTACCAGCACCTTTTTTATGAGTCCCAGAACCAGTCTCGCGAAACACTTCAACACAATTTGTATGGCACGCATAAAAATTGTCCGGTAATATTGCTACGACTAGGAAGTGCTCTCGAAAATTGTCCAAACACAAACGTTGACTGTATTCCCAAGTTCCATTATTTAGACCAACGACATTCATCTACTTCCTGTTTCTTTGTAGAACATAATTCATATTTTTGTTCTTCTTGGATTTTCGTTGTGGCTTTGTTTCTATAATACATTGGCTTTTTGTTGGTGGATTAGAATTTTCGGTACTAGATTCCTTTGATGTTACAACTAGACCTTTACATGGTGCAATATTCTGTTTATTCCCCCTATTGCGACTTTCTGAAGGTTCTACTTCGTTAATTCCGCTATATGTTTCAATAAGTAGATTTGTAGTGCCCTCTAATCTTGACACAACAGTTTGTACATCCTGCTCTTCCGTAATATCAGTAGTCTCAACTTGTTTATTTCGTTTTCTTGTTACTCTCGGTGACACCGTATTGCCGTGCTTCTTTCGTGTGCAATATTTAGTTTTTGATTCTTTTACTTCTGTAGGTGATGGTCTAAAATCATCTCTTTCAGATGTGGAGAGCACATTTAGTTCTAAAAGAACATTTATAGATTATGCAGTTTTCCTCGTTCTACTACTTTTATGCTTTTGAGGTGTTATCACTTCGTTAATTTGTGTGGTACTAGCATCACTATCTAAGTTCTTTATAGATTTTATTTTAGTTGGTCGCCCTCTTCTTTTGGCAAATTAGCTTCTGTTGTTTCCGTGTCGATTCCTAATGTAGTTTCGCTCCCTTTCCACCTTTTATTCTTTTGAGGTGTCACCACTTCGTTAATTTGTGTGCTACTAGTGTCACTATCCAAGTTCTTTGCAGATTGTATTTTAATTGTTCTCCCTCTTGTTGTTGGGAAATTAGTTTGTGTGTCGATCCTTAATGTAACGTTGCTCTTTTTCCTCCTCAACCTAGTTTTGATGTTTTCACCTAAACTTTTCACAGTTTCATGTACACCTTCAGTCTTCAATGTATTTTCAGAAAAGTTATTCGGATGCTCATTTTTAGGTACGGAAATTTTATATTCCAGTACCCATTGTTCTGTGTCACTAGGTATATATGTCTCATCACTTTTTCATATTTAATTTTTAAAGGGGCGTACTTTTTCCTCTGTATGTACGTAAAAGTTTATTGACAAGTAACGAATCAGATACATTGTCCATGTTGCCCGACTGATAATCTTCAGCATCTTTAGTAAGTTTTTCAGGTTCCACTTGCAGGTATCACACTTTTCAGAGTTAGAAAAGTAATTTGTCGATTTTTTTTCTATTGCCACTTTCTTACGGCTTTTCGTATTTATTATTTTTTTAGGTGTAGACATAAGTTTCTTTACTCCAATTAAATCTGACAGATCAATGTATGGACTTCTATGGACTTTTGAAGTGGACATAAGTTTTCGAACACCACGTAAATCATATAGTTCACTTTTCAGACTTCTCGGTACCTTTGGTGACAACAGCTTTCAAACACCACGTAAATCAGATAATTCATTTTTTAGACTTCTTGATACCTTTAGTGTTGACATTAGCTTCCGAACACCACGTAAATCTGATAGTTAATTTTTCGGACCTATCGATGCCTTTGATGACATTAGCTTTTGATCACCACGTGAATCAGATAGTTCATTTTTCGGACTCCTCGATGCCTTTGTACCATTCTTGCTTTTTGTAGCATGTTGAAGAGAAATTATTCGCACTGTTGAATTTTTTAGTGTACACTGCAATTTTAGATCATTACAAGAAATATTTTTCATATCTTCTGCTTCCATATTGTTATTATTATCGGAACTGTTAGTTGAGTAAGTTTTCCCAAATGTAAATGAAGATTCTTCACATTCATATTGATGATTTTGTAAACTCTTCCTTGAACTCTCTTTTCCAGTTCTGTCTGAGATTTAATTTGAGATACATTTCGTTTTGGAATTACAATTAATGTTATATTATTCACGCTAGATTGTGAACCATGTTCCTTATTTTCCGAAGCATCAATATTTCCACGGGTGGAACCTCAACCACCTAGTGGCGCGTCCCCCGGGTGGCGGATGGGGGAAGTCCGGGAGACCGGATTGTCTCGAATATTCAGAATAAGAGACCGTGGACCAAAATAGAGGTTGGGTGATTGGTTAACTGCCTGTCACCGGAAAAAAATTGTTAAACATTCCAGTGGCACCTACCAGGCCAAGGATTAACATGAAATTGTTCAGTATAAATTGTACGTTTTAAAATAGCTAGAAAGTTTGTCCGGTGTCCGATTGGCAAATTTGTATTCAAGTGGATGAAGATAATGGCGGGAAGGCAATGGATCAAACGAGTTGGGCCATTCAACACGGACGTTTATTGGGTGGTGTAGGGGAAGACAAAGAATGACACAGATATGGAGAAGTTGAAAGAAAGACATAGCACACAAATGTCTCTCAAGGTCGGCCAATAGAAGAATTTTCGTTATTGTGTTTTAGGAAAACGGTTGGGAGGATCAAAATGAACGACATGCGGGCACAAATTTTTAGACAAATTTGGGAAGGAGGCCATATCATCCAAAGGAAGATAAGACAAGTCTTAGCCAAATTACGTACCATTAAGGACCACGCTACGGTATCAGTTTTCTGCATTAGTTTCCATGTTATTAAACATGTAAAATAATATTTAAGTTTGAATAAAATTTTGTTATTTTGCTAATTATGTTGTCTTTTTTCTCAAAACTTATGTCTCATGCGTTATGGAGTCGAGATGCAGAACGATTAAGGACGATGTAGGGAAATACTGATATCAATTCATTGCAAATTTATTTTATTTTATTTTAAAACCTGCATCACTTTTTAGATGAATTTGGTTGCATATTTAGAATGATTTCCAATAAGACTACTATTATTGTACCTGCGATAGAATTGTAATGCTATTTATACATTTTGTCATGATTCATTTTATATTTCCCAATAATAATAATAATATGAATACAATTGATATTTGATATAATATAAACATATGTGTAATGAAGTATAATATTTCGTGGTCAAGACGAGGATGAGATCAATTATTAACGTGGTCGTGGATGTATTAATATCGTATATTTTCCTTTGAATGTGTCATTTAGGCTGGGTATAAAGTAAATAAATAAACCAGCGATAATCTCGGAAATTCGGGAGGTATAGGTAACCGCAGGGATGATTGACCTAGCACCAGCTACCACTAGACTTAGACACGAAGTTGCTAGATACATTACATGGTGTTCATCAACACAACTGTCTGTATTAAAGTTAACAACTGCACACAAACCTGTTTGAACTCGAAAAGTGGGGAAAATACAAAGGCTTAAAAATAAATGAAAATAAAACTAAATTATAAATAAAGCGTAAGTACACAAGCGAGCGTGGTCCGCGATGACCTGAGGTCAACAACTCTCGCTGTCTCCGCCTACTCCGTGTCTGCCGAGCGGTACGGCAGCGGGACCAAGGAGGGCCCCAGCAGCTCCTCGGGCCGGCGCGAGCACGGTTTCAGGAAAGTGCAAGTGCTGCTTGTGCTTGTACGCGTGATCGTTCAAGGCCGTCGAGTGCAGTGCTGCCTTGGCCGCAGCGCGCGAGCTTGGCTCGCGACGCTGTCACTCTGTCGCCCCACGCCCCCCACTCCACGCTGCACTTATGATGAACAGATTGCTTTCCTGAACCGGACCTACTTTATGTCAACTCGACACTACAATAATTGCCTGCCCGCTCATCCGATACGCTACATATTATGTTCCCATTTTCGACCTAATATTCAAAACGCGTAGATTATATGCCCTATCGAAAATTACTAGTGCGTTACTAACGATATAACGAAACATAATCATAATAATACAACTCATTTTTTCTGGTAGGCAAAATACAAATAAACAGCAAGGTGGGTCATAGAAAAACCTTTTTCTACTGAAATCAACGAGGAGACTAAGTTGGCATACACTGGCTCATTAAATGGTATCAAGAAGGACCTAGTCATATCTGAAATTCTGAATATACATTTGTTTATACAACCGTACTAATAAACGTGTTTATTGAATAATAAAATCTACCACGTGATTTGTATTGAAGAAGTAGTACCTAAAGAAATAAAAACCAATGTAAACATATTCTAAATAAACTTGGAATAAAATGGCTCAAATACAAGAGTAAACCTTAATAAAAATTATAAACCTAACGTCATATAAAGAGAAACAGAAAGATAATGACGGACGAATGGGTTACTAAACGATTGCGGAAGTTGGCCTCGAGGATTGTGACAAGAAGGAAGTCCATCTTAGCGGATAGATGTTTACGCACAGCCCAAAGCTCTCACATAAATCAAGATCAATTAGAACGAAAATAACAAACCGCGAACATATTTAATTCAGTAAATAAACCAACAGTTCTACTAACTTTGAATAGAATTTACAAGGATGGCAAGAAAGATCAAATATAACTTAAAGGTGGGAACTATTTGACGCAAAGGCATTTACATTGAAGATTATTTAAAGATGAGTAAAGATTTAAATAGGGAAATGAACTTTCGTTAAAGTATCTCAAAATTATTATATAATGATTTTTTCTACGACTATCAATTAATGGATTCATTACTATAGGTTGTCCTTAATTAGCAATGTTAGTCACTACTCAAGGAGCATTGAATAATAATTATCGCATAACACATTTATAGAAGTTAAAAATCAAATATTCTTACAATGCACGCAAGTGAAAAATCTTGCATAGAGTGATAAAAATAATTACTTGCAAGTATAATATTCCAATTTAATTCGCATGATTTAGGACCTCAAGTCAATTCAAGCCAATCTAACCTAAGTTAACCAAACTCGTGGGTAATAGCCATTATTATATGCTCTTAGAATAATATACTATTTCTTCATATTTTTAACTACTCTTGTCATGTAGTCTATTTATTATCTTAAAGAGTTATATATTAAATTTTCATTTAAGGTATGGGCCGACTATTTTTCATATCCCACCTGTCGACTACTTCAAAGAGGGAAAGGTAATAAATTTGTTTGTTTACCGTATCACTCAGGTCTAATTATTGGTAATTTAAGTAATAAAAATGATATTAAATAATAATATTTCTAGTATTCGTATAATGAATAGTAAAATAATAGGTAATAGGTTAGGCAGTTGAATAGAGTAAATTTGTATAAATATAAGTTGACGTTCGAGGTCTGTTGAATCGTTAAAAAAATAAATCAAGTCGCGCGCCCAAGCCTAACCTCGACAATAGAAGTTTCCAGAGGCTCGGCCGTGGTCAGTGTTATATCAATATCTGTAACGTATTTTGACTAGAGAACTAGATTATAAATGCGGAGTGGGCAAGTTGGCGAAATGGTCGGCCTTGTTATCCCCGTACTCTGCACATGTGGTGCTCGGCGTGTTGACACACGTGTGACATTTATTGGTGCAAGCTGGTTGCACATGCAGCTCGATGAAGCGATGAAGTTCAGCGGCCGCAGCAGCCCCCGCATTTACCCTGCTCTTTATGTTCGAGCAATACGCGGTAAGCGATCACTAATTATCGATCATCGGTAATGGTAGGTGTTCGGTAGTCCGTTACTTCTGGCAAGTGCTAATCACTGCCTTGGTTACAGGAAGTCGCGCTTACCATCGTCCCGCTATAATTATCCTACGATAAACCCTCAAGGCAATTTTGCTACTACACAATTTATCTTTATCATTTTCATATTTATTTATTTCTTAACCTACAGGCTTTAAGCCCAATTACTGGTATGTTACATAATAATCGCACAAGATATATAGCATACGCTCATTACAGCAAAACACAATAAACACACGTCTAATGTCTAATGTGTAATCTACAAATGAAATTAATTATGGCAATCACGTAACTTTCACATACATTGTAATAATAGAAACAAAAACATATCAAACATAAACAAGTAAATGCTAAATTAATTAACGTTTTGGAAAGAATTTGAATATGTCAAGTCATTCTGGCAGCTCCTCTAAAAATTGTCATTTTTTACATACACCTTTACATAGAAATGTTGATTCGATAGACCAAGTTTCAATCAAAAAGAATTTTACCAGATCTCGAACATAAATGCAACATCTGTGGTAAATTTTTCAAGTCAACTAAAGGAGTGAATACTCAAAAAGCTAGAATTCATCGGAATAAAGTTGTTATAATTAAAGATTCCCCGATTAAAAAGCTTTCCAACGATGACAGTGACAGTGACAAAAATTACATCCTTCGACAATATCCCTGTGATCTAGTTACTTTGGCGTCTACAAACTGTATAGATAATTCTCAAGATGCACGTGAGGCAGGAACATCTATTGATCTAAATATATTAGAAGATATATAACAAACAACTATAGTTCAAAAAATTTCAAATCATCTTCACCAGTACTGACATCACAATGTAATCATTATGGAATCTTTTTTAAATCTGACCACGGTGTACATATCTCTAAAGCCCATCCTTCTGAAAGACGTAACACTATTGTTAATAAATATAAATTAAAAACACAAGATTATCCGGAGTATATTTGTTCACAAGATAATGATACAACCTTCAAGAGAAACTCAACAATTAAAGCTACTGACGAAATTAACAAAGAATTAGACCTTATTCGTATTAACTTCGATAAACTATTACATTCTGATTTATGTACCCAAGATGATCTTGACAGATCTACCGATAATTTAATTCCTACATTTAGGAAAACAATTAATATTCTTCCTGGACCAAAACAAACATCCTGCAACAAAATATAATCAAGCTAGAAAATCGAAGAATAATTTTGTTTCTTTAAATCACAATTTCAAAATATTAAAAAATCATCCATAAAAAAGTAAACGTGGCATTCAACGCAGAAAAGATAAATATAATTATGATCTTATGCAATGGAACTACTATAATCGACGTAAAAAAGTGGTACAAGGGATAATGAATATAGACCGTAACTTCAATATCCCAATAAATGACCTCTTCGAATCCTTTAAAATCAGTTGGGAAACAGAAAATAACTGTGTTAACGAAAAATAAAATCCTCCATTGATAATTCTTACGAGATTTTTGATCCAATAATAACTTCTGAAGAAATTATTTCGTCTCTTAAAGGGATCAATAGTGATACATCTCCTGGTTTAGATGGTGTTCTTGTTGGAGCATTAAAGATAACAAACTCTGGTGGAGTTCTTGCTGCATTAGCTACGTTAATGTTTAATTTGAACATGGTTCCTTCTTCATTTAGGAAAGCGAGAACAGTACTGATATATAAATCAGGAAATGAAGATGACCGTCTTAACTGGCGACCTATTTCAATATGCTCAATCCTTCGACGAATTATTGAAAGTGAGTACTTATCTGGAAGTCATATTATTCAGCGATTGTAAATGGTTTATTGAAACATGCGAAATCTTCACAGTCTGATTTATTGGTGATGTTCCTCGACATAGCTTTTGATATGATCGGCCATGATCATCTTTTTTTTATCTCCTCAGAACACTTCTCTACCTGCACCTTTGAGAAATCTGATGCTTTCATTAATAAAAGATAATTATACACATATTATGGCGAACGGAGCTATGACTAAGACTTTATATTACGAACCTCGAGTGAGACTGGAATTTCTAACCACTTTGGATACAGACTGTCACCAAACTTTACTCCTGTTTCAGTGCTTGGATTCGCTGATGATACAGTATTAGTCGCAAACTCAAAACTTGCAGCTATAGAATTATTATCAACAACAAAGGATCTTTTATCTCAAATTGGTTTACACACTACATAACAAATCTGCTGCAATTTGTATCAAGGAAGGCTATCTAGTAGAAGACGAAATTATTATGGACCAACACCAATCCGAACGCTCAAGTTAAACGAAACTATAAAATACCTACCTACTATACTATAAAATAACCCTACCTGTTACTTTCTCCGATGAAATACAAGTAAATGAACATAGCATCATTTTAAATTTCAGAAATAAACTGGATAAGCTTACTACATGTGGTATGTTACCATCAGATCAAAAATTAAAAATAATAAACCAATACATTTGGCCATCTTTAATATATCACCTACAAACTGCCTCATTACATAAATTATCGAAGGTATTCTTCGAAGATATTGATAGAATAAGCTCAGTTAAAGAATGTTTGGGATTACCTAATGACATACCATCCTCAATGTTATACTCCAGTAAGAAATGTAAAGACCTCTCCATTCTTAGAGCCACATGGGAAGCTTATATTCAATCCTCCAGCATCAGTGATAGATTGGCTTACGTTCATGATCCTTATATTTCTTTTTTATGCGATCTTGCTAAAGATAAAAGGATATGTTTAGAAGCAATAAACTTTCAGCCAGAAGATTTACCATCAAATTCTACTAGATACATTCCCAAATTCATAGGAAAAACACTACGAGCACGTGAATTTGATAAGTGGTGTAATTATCCATCTAGAGGTAAAGGAGTTACCTTATTCAAAGATTGTCCAGCCGTTAATAACGAAATTTTTAATAAAACCGGTCTCTCTTCTACAGAATGGACTAATTACCTAATAATGGTTGGAAATATTGCTCCAGTAAGGGCCATTCCTGGAAAGAGTTCATAGAATGTTACCCGTTGCAGACACTGCAATGAGGTCGAAACCTTTGGTCACGTTCTTGGATTCTGCGAATACGGTCACTTATATAGAAATGCTAGGCACCATCGCATAAGAGCAATCATTGCTAAAAGTTTACGGAAAAATAGCTTTGAAATTCACGAAGAAGTCCATTGCTTATCGGATATCGGCTCCAATCGACGTGTAGACATCATAGCGATCAATAAAAAATCAAGCAAAGGCTTTATTCGTTTAGAATCTAATGCATCACAACCAGATGACGTAAATTCTGAGAAAAAAACAATTTATGATTCGTGCATTAAAGACCTCATCTCTAAACACCATCTCCTAGACTTAAAAACATTGGCCTTTTTATCGGATCAAATTTTTTTGAAGATTTCAGGAAATCTATTGGTCTACCAGCATCCTTAGCAACAAATGTTGTTCTTTCCGGCATAAAAGGATCATCACAAACGTTGCAACACCATTTATATTCAACGAGCTACTAGAGGTAATTATATTTTCATATGTACATATTTATTTGTGCTAGTTGTTAATTCACTTTACTGTTATATTTATGTATTCTTACATTAATTAGTTTTTTCTTTCTGTTCTTTATTGAAAGCAGACGTTAATCCCTAAATCAAAATTGGAAAACAAAAAGAAAAGGAAAATAAACGAATCGTAAATCGTTGCTATGCATAAAAAGAATGAAAACGAAATTAATAAAATACCTGAAATAATAATGAAAAATTTTAGAAAAAGTAAAGGAAGAACAAAACCTAAACATGGAAAAAGAGTTAAATAAAAATGACATAAAACTTGAAATGCAAAAGACTGGAAAAGCTATTAGTAATGCATCAGTAAAACAATGAAAGAAACAGATAATAAGTAAATTAATAAAAATGATCCCTTAAATAGCAGTTTTTTAAAGTCACAAAAGTATAGCGAGCGATAAACAGAAACCGACTATTAAATGTGTAGAAACGAATAAGAAAAAGTATAGCAAGGTACCAAAAAGAAAAGAAAATAATTGACATTTAAGAAACCACAAAGAAAAATAATGGATATCGAAAAAGAAAATATTGTAAAACATGATAACAACACTAGAAAACAAAATAATAAACAACAAATAGGAAGCAAAATAATGAAAACGATAATTTGGTCCAAAAAGTATAACGAACAATAAACAGAAAGCGACCACTAACTACATACACACATTTAATTTAAAAAATACCAAAAAGTATAACAAAATAAATTGTAAAGAAAAATATTGGCATCGAAAACCAATAAATGCAAACTATAATAATATTAGAAAGCAAACAAAAATGTTCACACACATAAGTTAAAAAAGGCAAGTAAAAGTCATAAAAAACAAGCAATCATATCACAACAATAAGAAAAAACAAAATAATGTTAAAAATATCACAAATATATCAAATATATACAAAGAGAACAAAGATATGAAAAAATGTACCACACTAAAGGATACTAAAAAAAAATTGAAAACAAAAATAGAACAATAAAAACGAAGTGACACAGATATAAACAACTAGCAAAAAAACATTCCTGTGTGAATAGTCATACAAGTAAATTATTTTTTATCAAAAAGTATTAAAACGCAGAGAACAGTAAAAGTGAAATCCCATAGAAAAACAACAAAAAAAAACAAAGTAACCGATACATGAACAATGATAATATAAGCAGCAAAAATTGCCGAAATAGCACAGGCAAATAGAGAACCAAAAAATAAAAATATAATAATAAGGGGAATATACAACACCATAAAACGAATAAAAAAGAAATTGTTCATTACATTACAAACTGTGTTACAAATGAAAAAAAATAATTAATATAAAACGGCAGTAGTCATAGAAAACTGAAAATAGGAAAAGAAATAAAAAAATCTACAAATCCAAAAATTGAAAAAAGGAAAGAATAAGTAGAATGAAACGGAAAATACAACAGTCAAATGAAAACGAAACTAAAATCCAATGGAATAATCGAAATACTTAAAATATGAAAAAACTAGTGAAACGACGCCAGAAAATATAACGAACAATATACAGAAATAAAAATCTAAATGTGTATTAAACAAGAAATAAGAATACTGCTGGAAACTAGAAAAAAAGAAGACTCATATAAGATATAGAAAATACAAGAAAATAAACTGCAAAGAAAAATAATGAATAATGAAAAATAAGAAATTGCAAATCACAATAACAATAAGAAAAATAGAAAACAAAATAAAACAAAGTTATCCACAAAATTAAATAAAAATAATGTGACTGAATACATTCAACAAACAAAACAATATAAAAGCACGACATGATTATAAATATACACAACAGAAGAACAAACCAAAACCAAACCATGAATAGTATTATATTTTTAAAAGAAAATATTAAAATACCGCGAATAGAAAAAGTAACAGAAAAAATAACAACAAAGTAGAACGAGAACAAAATACTACAACCTAATGAAACAGTAAAATTGCAGAATGAAAGATAAGAAGTGAGTTAAATTAGACGATGAATACTAAAGAAAAAAATTAAATCTGTTTGTTTGGCGAACGCCAATGTATGGCTATGGCACAAATCAGCGTTTAAAATAAATTGGCAAAAAAAATATGGAAATTATTGAACTACAAAAAAAAATAGGAAATAAAAAACGAACACAATCCAATGGAGATCGACGTAAAAATTAAAATGCAGGAAATAAAAGTAAAACAAATAGAGCAAAAATATAAATTAAAAGATCTGCAATGGTCCGCACTGAACTTTCTTATACTTCGTTATACTACATTTTTCCAAAAAAACTTTTTAATTAAAAATTGCTTAAAATATCAATATCTGTAACTTTTGTAAGAATATTTTTGTTCGATAACATGGACCGTTTTCGAGATGGAAAAATGTGATAAGAGTAAACCATCACTTCCGGTTGAGATATTGCTTTCAAAATAGGACGTTTTCCTCCTTGCTATATACAAATGTTAAGTTAAAATTTTCATTGCTCTATCTTTAGCCGTTTGGACGGTAGAGCGCACACACACAGACGTCATTCCAGAAATACTCAGGATCGATTCAAGGGACCTCAAAACGTGCATATCCGTGGAAATCTCGAATCCGAAAATGCTCATGATTCCTATACTTATACTTATACATAAAGTATAAGAAAGTAAAAAGAAGTAAAATAAAAGAAATACATTACTAAAAATGAGTCAATAAAACATATTGAATTCAAACCAGTGAGAAAAATCGTATTCAAAAAATATTAGAAACAAAGTTTAATAGCAACTAACTAAAAAATTATATATTTTTAACTACTAAATAAAGTAATTAATGGGAAATGTAACATATTTTTTTTTTAATTTATTTGCAGTAGTTTTGTTTTTCTTTTTATGATACCCTTCCTTAATTTTATTATAGTTTTCTGTATGTTATTTAATTCTTGAGTGCATTTATTAACGGTAAACAGAAATTTTGAAGATCCAACGTATGCAGTTTAAAAAATATATATCAATTTAATTGAATTAATTGAATTAATAAATACAACAAATTAAAAAAAAAGTTATCGATGATAAAAAGTATAATTAATTAATTTTATACTAATGATAATAACTCAATAATCGATAATCAACCCTCCTGTAAATATCATCGTAAATCCGCAATTTTTGTATTGTAAAAAGTGGCTATATTGAGTCAAGCAATAAAATGTTGTCCATTCAAATACTGGTGACTTTCTCATTTATTTTTATTACCGTATGGCACGGGCCAAATTTCATACAACCAGCGACACCTAAAGTATTAGTTCATTACCATCCTTTGATTCCGCAGTCTTAAAAAAAAACGTAAAATTTAAATTTATGTGTTTGAAGATTATAGTGGAACACGTGGCAGGGCACATGTTTATGGGTTAGATGTCGCTTTTGGTAATAATAAACATTAAGAAGTGTGACATGGGTTTCAGAACAGCCGGTTTTTATTCATGATTATTTTAAAGTTTAAAGACTTGCAAACGTCTATAACGAATATAACTGGATCGGATGTTTTCGAACAATTTATAAGTCTGTGACAGTGTGTAACAGGCTAGATACCAACAGGTCTCGCCGAGAGGGAGTAAACGCTACTCTACCCTTGTTCGTTGCCCCTTTTCCTTGGTCCATTGACCTCTTAAGCCAATCTAGGGTTCCATTATTATCGTAACATTTTATCTACGTAAATGTTTTTCCCAATTAATAACGTTCGATAACATTTTTTAAACGCAATGCAGCGAAGTGTTCTAGTTGACCTATCCCGCGCACAGATCATCAAATCTACTACGTAGTAGCAGTAGTTGTAGTACTACTAGCGAACGACAAGGATAGAAACAAAACAAACCGGTTATCATTTCCAGCTGATGTGCCTTTTATTTTTAAACTTTTTTTACTCATTTTTTATGTAGGCATATCCACTTCGTGCAACAGAGTGATCGGAGATGCCCAGAACAAACTTACAAATAGCTGGTAACCTGCTTATTCGACGCGTTTAAAAATCAAACTGGTCCACTGAATTTATATTTACTGCCCTGCTGGTCAGTATCATTAAACTATATGCATTAAATATTTATATATAAACTCGGCGTTACTTATGCAATTTTATAATAAAAAATGCATCGATTAAAGAAATTTGCGTAACGTGTAACTGTTAACGGCAATAACATAACTCCGTCTATTTATAATTATATTCTCAGTCATCGGGTAACGATATTAAAACGATTTCAAGAAATTTAACTTTTTGTCAAATACCCTGAACACCTGGAAATGGATTAACAACATTGCACAAATCAATATGCTTGTGGTATTGCGGTCGCTTGGATTGATTTCGTAACACTCCGGTATGTATCCGTAAAGCAAAAAAGGCAAAATTACACCAACAAGCTAAAAATATAATCGTACAGTTTTTCCACATCACGGAATCGATAATTGTGGAGCAGAAAAAACACTTTTTCAATTTTAAAAATTGCTACCGCTCACCTAAATAATATAGGCTCGGGTAGTATTATTTAACGCCATATACAATCAATTTAGCCCAGTGTATTATTTTCTCATAAATGCAACAGACTACACTTACCGTTATGTGCAAAAAGAAAGCAAAAACTCGTTTTACAATTGCTGTACATATAAAATTATTCCACATTCATCTTGGTTTACTGGTTAATAAATTATAAATAAATGTGCATGAAAACCCTGCATAACGTAAATTAAACACTGAATTCGATACAATCAATTTCCGTGTCCTAGTAGAATCGAAAAGCTTTAATTATATTTTCAGATTCATTTTGTTAAGATAAAAATAAATTTATAAGACAATATTAAAAATTGTGATCATCAAAATGAAATTAAAGTTTAAGAAAAATTTTACTTTGAAATATCTACTTTATTTTGATGTCTGATCTAGTTAACAAATCATGAATTATTATTGATAACGTCAAATATAATCAATAACAACTCAAAATGTCATATAAATTCGCAAGAGCATTTATTGCTTAATTTAACGATTCCCCAAAACTGAAATTCTTAATTTGTTCGCTGATCAAGCTGTCAAGCAGTGATTAAAGGGCAATAATAGAATGTGCATAGTCCTTGGACTAATTTGCCGAAAACTAGAAGACCTCATATTATGGCACAAAACAGAATAAATAATACCGTCCGCAGAATTTTGTCCAGAAATTGTGTAAATTATAGAAAAAGAAAAATACAACCCAGATACACCTCGAGCTAATGCCTGCAATGTTGCAGAGTTCTGAGGTAGTTTGTGAGGAACCGTGTGAATATAATGGAATTCGCATTTCCATTCTGAACTGGAAGGTACGATGGAATCGACACCTATGATATTAAAAACTGCCCAAAAAAAGCAAAAGTGAACAAATGCACGTTTCCCGAGGCTGGGATTTCAAAATCCTATGCTGGCCAAGTTGTTTACCGAAAATGCTTAATTTTATTAATATCCATCATCAGAACGACTATATAATATTTTAGCCTGATATCGCTTCGGAACTGAATTATCAACAATTATCTACCGAGAGAATATAATCCTCCAAATGTCCTTCATGCTAAACCAATAGAAGAACGTTGGTCATTATGATTTCTAAACAGTTGGTAGGTGCAAAATTAACAACAATTTCGACCACGCATTTTAAGAAAAATTCTGGAAATCTCGCCGAACATCGGCCAAAGGAAGCTTAGCTAATTACGTGCCCCTTTACATTTCTAATAAAAATACAGAGGAAAAATCAAATTATTATAACATGGAGAAATAGACGAGGATTAAAAATATGATATATCGTAGCAGAAAGAAAATGACACAATAGATGACATAAAATATGAAACACCAATACGCGTTGCAAAATAACCTAAAAATGCAAAATATCACGCACTTGCTAAGAACATTTAAAACAATAACAATTTGATAATATTCTTCCTCAGCTTATATCATTATACCATCCATCTTTATTTCGTTAATGGTCTTACCCAACTTATATTTCTTTCATATGTCTATATTTTCTAGGTCTTTATTTTTTTCCCTGCTCCTGCTATTGTTTAAAATTGTTGTAACATTTGATCTTTTCTAATGTTATGCTAATGTTTAAATTTTGTCCACTTTAAATTACTATTTCTATCTTCTTTACTTCTTCTGACACTCATTTTCACAGCATTTATTGACCCTTCATAGTTTTGTAGTACTATATATTTTATTTAGTGCATGATACATTTTTTGTTGATGTTTATGACTATTTTTTAATTTTATATCTCATATGATTTCTAAAAACTTATAACCTATTCTAATTGTTGCCCTATTTTATATTAATTTCCTTTCTCTAATCTTCTCTTTGGTTCGTTATCATATATTTTGAATACCAACAGTCAATCTTGTCTTAAGAATTATTCTTATTGGTTTCATTTTCTTATAACCTGTAATTGATATGGTCATCTTTTGTTCTTGACAAATAAATAATAGCGGGCTTAAAAATTAACTGTGTTATCCCTATTTCCTTAAAATGCCTGATGTACCTCCTTTATATGTTTTCTGGATTTTACTCCGTCGGGTTCTATTTGGTGACTTGAACTAGTTTCTTTGAAACATTAAATTTTCGCATGAGCTCCATATCTGGGGTAAATAAAATGCTGCATTCAGGCCTAAAAAATAACATAAAGTTTTTTCCCATTTTCTATGGTATTCCTCATTATCCGTATTGTGCCGTTTCCTTGTACTAGATGCAAATTCTTCGTCCTTCATTCTCTTTTATTTCTTGTCTTAATCATTTCTCCCTTACTCTACAACCTTGAAGTGATAGACGTATATGGTCTTTAGTTATAGAAGTTGGCTCGTTCTCATTTTTTGTGGATTGGCACAATGAACCTGTTCCCTTATTGCAGATCTTCCATATTTTATTTCCTTCGCCCCCTAGCCATTAAATCATCACTGAATATATGCCATGTTCTCTCCTTTTTGAGCTTGCTTTAATTACTTTGATGTTATTCGTTGTTTTCATTTCTAGTAAATCATTTCCATTTCCCTTTTATAATATAATTATCTCAACAGGTCTTGTAAAGCTAACGATTTCTCAGCGTTCAGTGCTGTTATCCTTTGTCCTCAACTTCTTGACTCAACCATCTTATTTTCTGCATTTTTATTTGCGTTGTGATATTTGGTTTGTCGAAAAGTTCTTATTGTTATTCTCCTGAGCATCTTCCGTTCCCATATTTGCAACGTTGCTTCGCCTTGTCTTGTCAGTATGGACGTCTCGCCGCCACTTAAAACAACGTTTATTGTTCTCCTCGATTTCTTCAGTCATTTCGCCTTTTGATGTGATTTTGACATCCAAATATAAAGTACCTCACCCCCTGTAATCTATAATCATATCCTTGCCCAATGGTTATTTTTAGATCGTCATCATGATCATAAACTTCGTTTTCTCTCTGTTTACTTTCAATCATATTAATAGCTTCCTTTATAATCATTTATACGGTTTAGTTCTTTCTCAGTTGTTGCTATTATGGTGACGTCGCCACTGATGCCCCCTGGCATGGAATAACCTTTTACCAGTAAGGTTGATTCTTCTTGTTATAGCTTCTAGGGCTACATTAAACATCATCTACTGGGGTCTACTTGCTTCAAGCCAGCTTCCTCTTTGAAAAAATGTAATTTCCGATTACCCTTACTCTGCTAGTGCTTTACAACGTACATTTATCAATCGGATATGTTCTTGGTGCATTCATGGTTCGTTCATAGCATGTAATAATTTCTGGTTTATTGAATCGTATAAATTTATGAACAGCATGTTGGAGCTTCTTCAAAATGAAAATTTGGTTTATGGTCCACCTGGTCTTTTGAACCAGTTTTATATTCCCCTACGAAGCCTTCCATTAATTTTGGAATTTTTTCTCCAATATGATTTTAACAGTTCGTATATTTCGGTAGTAAGAGCTTCCACCATATTTGATGTATGTGTCTACATCCCGTTGTTTCATTTATGTTCAAAACTTCTTCGAAGGAATTTGCCCATGTTCTTGTTGTTGTTTTGTTGTTTCTTGTCAGAATACCTTATCTATCTCAGCAGTAGGAGATTTTTTGTGTATAGTCTATTATTGTGCGTTGGTAGACTTATGTATATTTATCCTCCCCTACAGTTAATTATCCTTTGGGTCCACCCATATTTGGTTATCTTTTCTTCTTATTCCAAATAGTCCTTGATTCTTCTTTTCAGATGTTTGATTTTATTCCACAAATTGAATTGAAATTAGAAATAATTTAAACGGCTGCTCAATTAGAGAGGATTCCAAGATGCTGCAGACAATTACGATTTGAACATTTCAGAAACAATGCCCCGAAAATGTTATACGACGAAAAATATTTTAGGAGGACGTTCCTAATGACGTAAGGTATAAGAAAAAAAAACGAAATTTGAGGACAAGGTACTAATGTGGTGTGCCATTTTAATTGGTTTTCCAATGTTATGTTGGGCGAGTTAGGTGCAAAGCTGTAAATGGAGACATTTATATTCGAAGATGCCGCCCCAAATTAGTGAATTTTATTCAAACGGATCATGTTAATGATAATATTATTTCTGGCCTGATCTGGCATCGTGCCATTATGCAAGAATGCCGCAAGATTGCTTAAGGCAACAAAATATCCCATGTGGATAACCTCCCGAATGTTCCACAGGCACGGCCTATAGAAGAGTTTTCATAAAAATAAAAACAATACCCATAATAAAGTTTACTTCCATTTATAACAATTGTATCAATATTCATTTATATTAATTTTCATAATTCCTTGTTGATCGGTGATCTCCAACAGAATTTTGGTTATGTTGGCCCTAATAGATCTATATCAAACCATAAAAACACATTTTTATTGTTTGCACATGTTCATAAAATAATGGGTTGGGTTGGGTTGGGTTTTTTTGACCCAATAAACTTTTTTTACTCCATTATTTATTGAAATTGAATTCAAGAAATAATTCACTTGTTCAATTTATATTAAACAGGCGTGTATTTTTTAATTACGTCTTAATTGGTCATTGGGTCAATTTGACCTCGTTTGAGTGATTGCAAAAGGATGAAACTGTTATTATTTTTCCATATTTTTAATGTCTATATTCGTTTCCCTTACTTTTACAAATCATATCGCAATACAAATAATTTTTTAAATATAAATTAATATTCCTCGTTTTACTACACACTTAATGACAACTATATAAAATTTAATTGTCCATTGAAACATTAGTTAAACTGATTACGTTTCATGCATTATTTTATTACGCTGCTGGAAATCAGCTGTACGTATTGTTAATGGCTATTCATGCAGCTACATAGTTTCATTTTTCTCCAAGGTTGATAATTGCAGATATTGTAGAAATAGCCTTCGAGTGGGTTATTAAAATTCGAACATTTACTAAGAGAACAATCCAGAAGGATGCGTATAATTAGTCCGCCAATAAGGAAAGATTACAATGATGTAATCTCGCATCTGGTAGCGTAGTATGTGAATAAGTTAAAGCAGGTATTGTCTAACCTTGTTCAAAACCACTTGTTATGGTAACAATATGCATGCATCTTATTATATTATTCTTACCCACATACTAAAATATTCGTTCGGTCGTACGACGAAAGTAAAGCTGTCTATAATAGAAAACTCGTTTCGATATATTTAACATCTATTTTTCTAATCAGATACATAAACAGAGAAGTAAACGACATAATTATACAGTATTGTATTTTTAAAACGATTGAGGAACTGATATTTTATTTTCTGCCACGTTAAAGTATGTAAACATTGTGCTGACCTCGAATTCTACTTGGTGATTTACATATTTATTTATGCAAATGCAGTTTATATACTTGATTAACCGAGATTTCATTTACATGATAATAAAATCAAACTTTACCAAAGTACGTAATTCATATTTCCTATATTTAGAACTATTTTACACCTTATAATTTATTCGCATATCCACTCTATTACAGCCGTTAACTTTTATGTCATTTATAATTTCAACCATTTATTTTTAGATTGCAAATAGAAGAAATGTGTAGATATTATTTGCAAACAAAAAAAAACAATGCAGTTTTATGACCAGCCAATCTTAAACTTAATCAAGCTGTGAAACTGGACTAAGTACCAACAATTCTTTTTCCAAATTCGTTTTTTAAATTACTGATGGAAAATAGTCAGCCAGCGTCAAGTCATGCAAATACAAAGTAGACCTACAAACAATAAGACCTAATTGATAACCAACTGAGCAATGAATAACTATATGCTGATAAAATTGTAGCACATAGACAAGGATCAACGAGTAAAGAAATGTACAAGCAAGAAATAGAACAAGCGAACGAAGAGGATTTTTCAGAAGGCGATCGAAATCTTCACCAATAGCAAACAAGGTATGAAGGATTTTTAAACAAGATAAATACAACGAAGGATGAAACATATTGAGGAACAAGGTGGATAAGAAGAAAGGGTTATGGGAAGGATAAAATAAATGAAATAATGGAGTTGGAGGAAGTCAAAGTCAGCGGTGAAAATAAAGGAGATATAAGGCCAATGAAGTGCTAGGGAGGGACAACAGGACCAGGGTGCGAACCAAGTAATAAACATGAGAAGAAATGTTTGGGGCCAATGAACAAAGGGAAGAAGATGGAATCACGGGGATAAATGCAACTAACAGAAGTATAATGAAACGTGTTATTTATACCGAGGGGATACAATTTGGATGTAATGCTGAAGGAAAGTCTTCTGTTTATTAATTACCTTTGTTCAATTGGAAATGTCGACAAAGAGAATCCCTTGTTAAAAAAATAGAAAAATATAAATATAATTTCGCGAAATCCTAGAATAATTATTTAGAAAAAGTTGTACATATTGACTTAATAATCAGTTAAAATTAATGTACGCATTTCTAGACTAGCCGTCTAACCAACCTAGGGAAGCAAATCGCAGGCGAGTATGAGAAAACGAAAAAACCCAGTGGACAAGACGTGGCCTCAATGGACTTGTGTATATGTAACAATACTTGTAAGGAAGAGAGTTGCGGAAGAAATTCCAGCCGGTGCCGCCATTAGTGCATGGAGGGACGATGGAAATGACAAACGAGGGAAAAGCGGAAATCTTTGCTTCGACCTTTAAACAAATACACGACGTCGTATTAAACAAACTGACTGACGAACAAGCGGACATAGTCGAATTTGTCAGGACAGCTCAATTGACAGAAACGACAACGACGACGGGGAGTCCATTAAAACTCAACTCAACGGGAAATCTATAAAATAATTAAAAAGCAAGGACCACTAAAAGTCCCGGGACTAGATAATATTCAAAACAAAATCATTAGGAACCTCCCCCGGAAATCCGTTGACCAACTGACGTACATCATCAACGGCATTCTTACCCTGCAACATTTTCCAAGCCACTGGAAAAATGTTGTAGTTATTCCTATTCGTTCAGGGAAGCAACCCGACAAACCGGGCAGCTACCGACCCATTAGCCTCCTCAGTACGCTATCAAAGGTGACAGAGACAGTGATCAACGATCGACTGAGGGATTACGTCGAAGGGCATGATCATTGATTTCCGATTCGGACACGACACCGTATAGCAAGTGGCAAGACTTGTAACAGACATACGTACGGCTTTTAATCGGAAACAAGTTGCGGCAATGACATTGCTAGACTTGCACAAAGCATTTGACAGGGTATGGATAGACGGACTTATCTACAAACTAATTACTTACGGACATTATCATTAACAAGACTGATCTATCCACCTGAATGACAGACAATTTCAGATAAGACTCGGCCATATCAGCAGAGCAGAAGTGCCCCAGGGATCCGTCCTTGGGCCACAGCTGTTCTCATTATACATTAACGACATGACGACGCACGATGACACATCAATCGCCTTATTCGCAAACGACACGGCCATATATTCAGTCTCATCTTCAGAAATCATAGTATTACAGAAGCGAACCGACTCGGACACACCGCCCTAAAGACCATCTACGCGTTGACCTTCAAGGGCAGCAGACTCACAACTGAAAACAAACTTTTACTTTACAAAACAATTATAAGACCGACGATGATATACGCGTCACCTGTATGTTTCGGAACATCGGTAACGAACCTGAAAAAATTACAGGTGACACAGAATAAGTGTCTTAGGTTCGACCTGCGAACGTACCGTACAGTACGAAGATAGCGGACCGCTTTTACCGGCAGCCCGCCACTCACTACAACGTACTAATACGAACAATTACACAACAAAGACATTTACCAAGCCACACGCGCAAGCTACTATACCAAACGTTGGACCTGTACAACTTGGACAGGACTGACTAACGCACGAACAACCACACAACCAGACCAAAAAACAGGACGTACAGGGTGGGTGAAAGTTTCCCGTCGACTGGACCATACCAGAACGGATGAAGGGAAAACGAAACCCTCAACGTCATCAAGGGAGGCACCATATACGTTATTAAATGTTAGTTGTAAGTGAAATTTATTTAATAAGCGTTTTTCGTAGGTGTTAATTGTGTTTATTGTGTTATATGTAGTAATGTTTGTAAATATTAGGTATGTCTGAAAGTTTTAATAAAAAGATTTCGATTTGGTTGAATAAATATAGGATGGTGTAAGAATATAGTACACGTGGCTGTTGTAAAACTGGTAACAATAAGTGGTGGTGCTAGATATTAATGAAACAGGGGACGGTTGTGGTTTACGAGGTAAAATCTGGCAATTGCTATCAATCTTTCCAAAAGTACGAAGTTCAAAGTTAAAATACGTTCATAGTTTTACTAACATGGCGAGACAATCTTGAAAGCAACATTGGTTCTAGATCACATTATACGACGATTGAAGTTTTAAATGTGGGAAAGGAGGACGAAAAAATATTGGATGCTACAAGAATATATATGGCTGTGGAACAGGGTGAGATAAATCTATTATAAAACCTAAAACCTATTATACTCCGATGTAAATTATCACTGTATGGTGATTTTGTTGTAATTGGATCAGAAGAGATTACGTCTCCACGGAGTTGTACAGTAAATATCAAAATTTGATCTGGAGAATAATTATAATCCAGAAGAAACATAGAGATCGATACAAAGGCCAAGTAGCGAGTAATGCGAGGACACTTCGTAACGGCTGAGACACAAATATATTGAAAAAAAGAAACGCCTTGATATACAATTTTATTTTTGGCGTATACACAGATTTGTTGAAGATTTTAATCTGTATGCCTAATTACTGTAACTAATTAGTGATAACGTATCTGTGACGTGACCGAAGGGACTTGTGTTGTGTACTCGACTCGTGGCGAATTGTAAGGTCGACGAGAATTTCAAATACGTCTCCCTCACGTATTTACACCGCTATTGTCTGGGCTTTATTATATCGTTTGAATGTTTGTTGCAGAATAAACTTTGTACACTATTTATTAACACTTTACTTAATTAATTTACAATTACAATTTGCACTGTTGCGATGTGTTAGTTTGTTTGCTACTTGTACTGTTGTACGTGATTAATACTTGAGTCACTGATGTCATCTTGAGTAATGGTGATGTTATACTATTCGACTGTTGTGTTTGACTAGTTTTGAATAATAACGTTAAGGGCGAAAAACTTGTTTAAAAAATGAAGTTTGCTTGTATCACTGGTGGGAATGAAATATCCCCACTTTGGTGCAAGGCGGAATTAGATGAAGAACCCGTCATGATTGGTCAGGAAACGAATTTCATACTGACCAAGGAAATGGAAGTCTTGTCCGACATTTGGTTTACCGATTCTAAAAGGATTAGAAAATCTAAATTTTCGAGAGTACATGCCATATAATAATTAAAAGTACGAAGTTTAATGGCTTAATTAGAACCGCAAGGTAAAAATTATGAAGTGATGAATTTGGCAGTCGTACAATAACGGCTTTTATGAATTACCATACAGAAACTATTCTAATTATGTAATAATAATTAATGATGTATCACATAGCAGCTAAAGGGCCATGAGGTTCAATGGTTCGCAATTTGGTGCGAATGCCCCTCATCAGTGTGTGCAAGGTATTATTTGTTAAATAACGTAATTACTTTATCCTGCCAGTACTCTTTGGCTTCAGGTAAAAAAAATATTTATCATAAATTCAATGTTTGATGCAATTAAGTAGTCACTGCACACATTTACGAGTAACGTGTAATTTTTATTGTTGTTTATGATGCGGTGTCAAAAATGTAAAGATATGTAAATAATGTAATAACAAACAATTGCTTGATAGGTCAAAACAATGAATTTGATTTTTACCACGAACTTATGTTCATTTCATGTGTTCGTTTGTTTACATTTATTTACAGTGTTTACATGAAAATCTTCTTATTTTACATCTATTGTTTACTCGTCAACAATGGGGTAATTTACGTGAAGTAAATTACATGTGTATTAGTTTTAGATTTCTGTAACACGTGTTTAGAATTTATTTATTTTTTAATTAATAAACAGTAAATATACTTCAAAGAATTATAAATTGCTGTAATTAATAATGTGCATACAATGTATTTTGTTATTAAATAACGTTATATATTAAATATAGCTATTAGATAGGGCGTTTAAAATAAATGAGATTGATGTACGTAGTCGTAAATCAAAGAAAAACTTCATGTTATAAAACAGCACTTAAGTTATTCTGTATCGGACTAGTGATGAAAGTGCATACCATTATTAGAGGCAAGTAAATGAGGTATAAAAATAATCATTTCGTACATTGTCCTTGATGTGTTTTTGCATTCGGTGGATGCAGCAGAGCTTGCGGGTCCGGCTCACCTTCAAGAGGCAGTGGGCAGGGGCACTGCTACCACCCCCCTACACCCTCCTAACACCAGTCTATCTACCATGTACTGTTCGGAGTCGTACCACCTAAACCATTTACTAACGAACTATATGTTATTTCATGTTGATGATACTTTTTAAACGCAATGCCCCAAGAATAAATAACCCCCACTTAACACAAGTCACGATAGCTGTAACAAAAAGCACAATTGCATGAACTGTGATGTAAACAAAAAAGCATACGTGCTCCGTTAGTACTGTTACCAAAATTCAATTTGTTTTACTGTATATTACTACTGGAAATGTTTTCAGAAAACATAATGTATAACTGAAAAAAAAACAAGTGTGTAAGGTCATCAACATCTTTAGTAAAAGCAACTCGAAATCAAGTTCTCGTATCGCTACACTTATAAATGATGGCTGTTCCAAGTTGGCCTCAGGCAAGCAGAGGCAGGCAACACCAGGAGCTGTGGCACGTAAACAAAAAAACCTAACAGAACAAAGATGAAGGCAGATTATCCTTACACGAGAATTTCATATACGTTACACTATATCTTTCTTTGTTCCACCCCAACAATCTTCAAGCCACGAGAAGTATTTAATCACGCCTTTCGTATTGGCTTTTGTGTTCCAATTAAAAAACTCTTTTTATTGATTAGTGAAGGATGATATAATTTACATTCGAATTTATAAATATACACACGACATCAGAATTAATTACGCTAAAAATAAACTTTACTAAAACAGATTAATTTAATCATTTACGCATTATGGTAACCGACACCTACAAATAATTGACACTTGTTATGTATTTCTCGGTTATTCATTGAAATTAATTAGGTAAACAAACATTTACGCAGAAAATTTATGATTGTGGCACAGATGCAATGCTTATTTTAATAAAGGCATAAACGATTTTATTACTCCCGTACGTGTTTATTGAATAGCTAAGTTTCTCAATATGAAATTACATTTACCTTTCAAAGTTCTTTATTCATCATTTAATACCATTTTGTAAGATAAAAAAGAAGAACAAAAATTCTGCTTTATATTCACACGTGAACGTTACACAGTATAAAATAACATTCGTATTGTTTGGGTTATTTCAAACGTAATTTATTGTGAATTATATTTCGCACGCCTCGCTTATTAACTAAACGTACAACACATTTTCGAAATCAACAATTTATAAATAAATCAAAGTTTAATGACCGATAGATGTTGGAATTTATAACACAGTTAGGTAAGGTTAAATCACTTTCACAATTGCATTTGTATCCGAAAATTAAACAAAAACTTTACAATTCTTAACAATATTCGATCCTCCCACCAGCTACCCTCACTATCACTAAGACTATTACACTATTATAAAATTCGTCGTAATAATTTACAATAAATTTATATACATCTCCAACGTTCACAGTTGTTATATATTTACTTATTTATTTTATTTAATGCTTGTAGTCTTCAAAAATGTACTTATGAATTTTAGTACTTACTGCAATGAAAACTTTTTATGATTTATTCGATCGTTTGAGGCTTCGGTTTCGTTTACCGTTGGAACTCGTACAAAGGTCATTATATAAAAAATAAAAATATAAAAATACGATCAGTATATTTACACATAAATGATTTTGTAACTATTATAGCGTACACGTTGGGATACAATGTACTTATTTATTATACAAGCTACGTGATTTTTATTTTTAACAACTGATTAATAATAATTCTAACGCACTGAATACTAACACTAACATTGCATTGAAGATTTTTCCTCCAAGATTCTTTTTCCTATAATTAATTTTAGATTTTGGATTAATGGCAAAGTATTGGTGAGGGAGAATTGGCGTTATCTGGGCGTCAATACCCCCATACTCGTGCTGCTACATAATTGTAGTGATGTTTATCGACCGACTAAAGGGTAGTTTTGTTGAAAATAAATTTCAGCGAATGTTTTAAGGTGACGACCACTGTTTCACTCTATTTTGAGCTCATTAGACCACGTACCAAACTACTATACACACATACATCCCATGAATGTGCATGGAGTAATGCAAGGATAAGGGGTGACCTGATGATCTCAAGGTAGAGCGAAACAGCTATCCATCATCTTGATACATTCGCTGAAACTTATTTTAACCAGTGCCGTCTTTAGGGCTGCGAAGTGTTTGGACAGACTGACTTAGCCGGTCGATAAAGACCACTATAATTACGTAGCAGCACGAATGTGTGGTATGTCAATGTTGACGCCATCCAGACGTCAGTCTGGATGGCGTCAACACTCACACGCAATCTCTTTGACAGACATGCTTGCATGACTTGATGTACATTCAGCTAATGTATGTGAGATGTGCTTAAGATATTTTGCAACTCTGACATTACATTAAATGTTTCGAAAAAAACATCATAGTTCTAGTTACCCTAATTTCGCTATTTTTGATCCAATTTTCTGGCCCAATTTTCATTTCCAACCCTGCTATTTTTCATCACTCACAAGCATTTTACTTTATATTAAAGGATTCTTGAAAAAAACTTTCTAGTTCCAAATTATTGGAATTATTTGACTGACGGTCAAACACCAGTTTATTTTTCACATAATAGCACACATTTCATTCAAAAGTAGGCTCGAAGACATGACATTGAAGTTATTCCAGGTTTATAGCTTTACGTTCTTTTTGACCCAAAATATTTCCAAATTTCCTTCCGTCTTATTATAAATGAATAATGAATAATTAAAATAATATAAGAACTCGTTACAAATTTCCAAACAACTCAATGAAAATCTCATCCTTCCTCCTTGCCGTCCTCTTTTGGCTCCTTCTCTCCCTCCCTCTACCTCTCCTTCCTGGCCTCTCACATCTTTCTTTCGCACTACCTCTGGGCACCTCATCTGCAACATAATTTACTTTCTGCCTCCCTCCTTCTCCTACCCTCTTCCCTTTAACTCCCCTAGCAGCTCCGCTCCCTCTCCCTTCTCTCCTAATGTCCACTTCCAATTTCTACCCCTCTTCACTTCCTCAACCCAACCCAACTATGAAATATAATATTATGAACACGTGGTTTTATTTGTTGTTGAAAATAGCAACATGAGCGCCTCAAAGTTGACAATCGTGACCAAATAACAATAAATTTGAATTGTCGAAACAAAGGAAAAATAACTTTACGCAATATCATTGTTTTCAAAGACCAACTTTTTCTAATTCGGATGTTATCGTCTAATTTTGAATTTTATTCCAAATTTATTAGATGATTTAGAGCATTTTGGTTTATATTAAATGTTTCCAAAACGAAACTATAATCGAAGACATTGTTTTGATACACTGCCAGGTCTTCATATCTTTTAACCAAAATATTCATATTTCATAGTTTTCTTTCACCCAAATCTTCTAGCCATAATTAATTATGCCCACTTAAAATACAAATATCAACCACACCGGCCACGTTATTTTTTCTGACATCTAATAATTTAAACGGATTTAATGAGTGGAAAAATTTTCTCGTGCGTGAGTTGTATATGAATTATATAGGATGCCTGCCACTGTTAATTCGGTATACTAGCTGAGCCAGGCAATACCCCTACATAGGACATTTATTACTAGAATGTTCAAGGGCTGCGATCAAAGTCACACAACTGCTATGAACTGTGTTTGTAATTTCTGAAAGTTGAATTTGTGACTCATTTAACAAGTCCATTTTCCTCCTAACTCTAATGTCATCAGATCAAATAGAAAGTTCGATGCTGTTGAACGGCCAACTGGTGGAGGTGTAAAGATAGGTCTTCTAGCTGGAATCAGTTTCAATATTTGGGATATGTCTTTGGAGTTCCAGCAGTGTAGCTATACTTCTAATTCTACCAATCGTTTCTTGGATGTATTCTTGCATATAGGATAAATGTCCATGGTGAAGATAAACAATTAGTCCCAGAGGAGATTAGTTCTTACTATCTTGCACGAGTTACAGTTTCTTCCAAATCAGCTCTGTTTGTGCACCTGTGACAAGGCTTGACGATGACGATGGATTGGGCATTTTTAAAAAGTTTTTCCGATTTAAACGACTGAATGAGTTCTATTATATAAGTATATAAATTATATATATATATATATATATATATATATATATATATATACAGAAAAATGTAAAATTTACATGAAAGATGGTCGAATCTTACACCTCAATGGTGTGGTGAACATTAATTAAAACAGGTCCATGAAGACTAACTGGCGGATCGCTAGACAATATTGTTTCTGGGTTATTACCCTTCGTCAGTAGCGATTACCAAGAACCTTAGTTGTTGAAATACCTTTACATGTAGTGGCCATCAAAACTTCTTGGCGCGAGCCAATCACTCCTAACAAACCACCGACAACAGAACATTGACGAGACGATACCTTGTCTAACACCTTGCGGAGACTAAACAAGAGACGACTGTCAAATATCCAGTGTCAACATATAAAAGGATTGCTGCAATTAAGTTCAAAAACAATTCAAATTGAAAATGCGTCTTGTCAAATATGACAGAAAAATGTAAAATTTACATGAAAGATTTTGAACTTAATTGCAGCAATCCTTTTATATGTTGACACTGGATATTTGACAGTCGTCTCTTGTTTAATCTCCGCAAGGTGTTAGACAAGGTATCGTCTCGTCAGTGTTCTGTTGTCGGTGGTTTGTTAGGAGTGATTGGCTCGCGCCAAGAAGTTTTGATGGCCACTACATGTAAAGGTATTTCAACAACTAAGGTTCTTGGTAATCGCTATTGACGAAAGGTAATAACCCAGAAACAATATTGTCTAGCGATCCACCAGTTAGTCTTCATGGACCTGTTTTAATTAATGTTCACTACACCATTGAGGTGTAAGATTCGACCATCTTTCATGTATATATATATATAGTATTTTCATTCGCTCTATGCCTACATTTTCCTCTTATAAGTCTTCTTTTCCATCCTGGTATATGACTGAAATAAAAATTTGAAAACCAACTATTACAGGTCGAAGTGGAAAGCAACCGGCTGTGCTCCGCATTACAATGACTTATTTTCCGTGTGCATTTGACTTCTTCGATCTGATTTTCTTCAGCAAACTTGATGCCGTTAGACTTGGTCAAAATCTAATTGAGTTAATTAGTTATCATGCAAATTATGTATTTCACAATGGATATAAATCTGCCGAGTTTCTTTCTACACCTGGTGTTCTGCAAGGATCTAAGCTTGGCCCACTTCTGTTTATTATATTCATAAATGATTTATTATCCTTGTTGAGGCGTTGGCTTATGCGGATGATATAGAGCAGAATCCGAGACCTACTGGACGTTAATACGCTACAGTTGAATGTTCAAGGGATTTTTGAATAGTCGAGTAAAAACAAATTAAAATTAAATATTGGCAAATGTGATAACATGATTTTTACTCGTAAGTTGGTTTTGTTTCCCTCTGCGAATACAATTGATGGAAATCATCTTAGCAAGGCAATCATTGTGAAGGAACTTAAAGTGACATTTGACTTTTGGTGACGGTTGATAGTCGTTCTGCATCGAAGAGAATATCACGGTGAACTCATGAAAATGCTTTAGTAATGAAGTTACGTGGTGTACTACATTAATCAGCAACTGTTGATAAAATTTATATCTCTCGAATATAATATAATATATAATTAGTTTGTAAAACGAACAAGACAAAGAACTGATAATGCAAAATAAATACAAACTAAAGAATATCAAAAATACAATGATTTACTTTAATAACGATTTAACGGAACAGAAAAGACAAATACAAAAACAAATGAGAAAAAAGGCAAAGGAAGAAAAAGATAAAGGAAAGCAAGTTAAAAAGGGATACAATAAAATAATAGTAGAGGGAGTAAAATGGAAATGGAACAAAATAAACGAGAAAATGGAGATTATATCAAAAAACTAAATGAGAACAATAGGACGGATATCGAGAAAACGGGCAAAGCCAAAACAAAGGAAATGATGAACGGAGAAATAAAAAGGCTTACAAAAAGCAAAAACAAGTGAAAATTAGGAACTTGGAATGTAAGGAGTATTCTCGGCAAAGAAGAAGAACTAATTAAGAAATTTAAAGAAACAGAAATAGAAATACTAGCACTGAGTGAAACAAAGAAAAAAGGACAAGGAATTTTAATACTAAAAAATGGGCATACTTTGATATATAGTGGAGTCCAAGAGAACAGGAGAGCAGCGGCTGGTGTTGGCTGTATAATTCACCAAAGCTGGGCAAATAACATACAAAAATGGGAACCTATATCAGAAAGAATACTTACTGTACACATAAAAGATAAAACCGGAAAGCAGCTACCAATTATAATAGTATACGGACCCAATGAAGACGATAAAGCACAAGAGAAAGATACATTTTGGGAAAATCTATCAGCAGTAACAGAAGAAGCAAAAGGAAACATATACATAGCAGGCGATTTTAATTGCAGAGTGGGGAAGAGAGACAATAATAATAAAATAGCAATAGGAATATACGGACAAGAGACAAGAAACAACAACGGCAAGAGAATGCTACAATACTGCCAATTACACGACTTAATAGTAACTAACACATTTTTCCAACACAAAGATATTCATAAATATACCAGAGAACAACCGAGCAGACGAGAAAAATCGATTATCGACTACATTTTAGTGGAAAGAATTAATAGAAAAAGTGTAATGGATGTTAAAATAAGAAATAGGAGCAGAAATATATAGCGATCACTATTTAGTTGTAGCACAAATAAAAAAAAGAATTAGAAGATCGTTTTGAAAACAGAATAGAGACAAGCAAAATAGAATTTAAATCTATACGACCGTATAAATTAAACAATACAAATATAGCTACTATGTAAAGATGAGCAAGAGATAACAGAAAAGCTATAAGATAAGGCCAACATTATTACAAGTGCTAATAAAGACCAAAGCTGGAATATTTTCAAGAATATAATAATAGAATCGGCTATAAAAATATGTGGCATCGCTAAAATAACAAATACGAAAAAGGAAACAGCATGGTGGACAAATGAAATAAAGGAAGAAATAAAATTCGGTTCGTCACTGTTGATGAAACGTGGGTTCACCACAAAGCAATAAAGCATGGAGTGGCATCGCCGAGGTTCTCCGTCACCCTGCAACTTTCGTGTTTTGCCATCCACTGATAAAATTATGGCTACAATTTTGTGGGACGCGGGTGGAATTTTGATGACTGATTTTTCGAACGAGGACATACAATAACAGGCTTCTGCTATGCCAACTTTTTCAAGATTGCGCGATTGTGTCGAGGAAAAGAGACGAGTAAAATGGAGCAAAGGAATTTTGTTTCATCAAGACAACGCTCCTGTCCACAAAAGCCATGTTGCCATGGAATTTTAATTGTTTGAATTTCTTTTTATTTCCAAAATTAAAAGAATATTTTCGGTGGACCAGATATTACGACGATAATGGAGCGATGGTGGCCGTAAACGACTGGTTGGAGAGCAACCGAAAGAATTTTTTTCCATGGTAATAAAAGGTTTGGAGCATCGATGTTCAGGGAGGTTATGTAGAAAAATAAACGTTTGATATTTCTTCAATTTGTGTCATTTTATGAAATAAAAGAGGAGAGTAAAAAATCAACCCAACCATGAAATAAAGGTATTAACCGAGTTGTTCAAAATGGGAACATGGGAGCCACAAAGTTCATCCTGATGCTAGTGTCAAAACAAAGGACCAAATATGGTGACAAAGGATGTAATAAGTTGATAACTAAATCCATGAGCAAAAAAACGCTGAACATAGTTTCAAACCGCTGAATACAAAATTTTAACCGAATCGATCGATACCGTTACCATAAATATTTAACGAAACTAAATCATACATTTATAATTAACGTTAATATCTACGATATTATATATTTAACATTTGTTTTGCAAAAACATGTTAGTAATGAAACTTGAAACGTTCCAATGCAATTTATAAGAAAAATCACCGTTATAAATTAAGAACGTTTGTTATGGTAATTTAATACCTGCATGTTTTACGAATTGTTTTTACCCTCTTAATTTTCATTCTTTTACTACGTACGTTAGAAATAGTGAGTCATTCGGAGCGAACACCTGTATAAACTAACCGTATAAATAAAGCATGATATAAAACAAACAAATGATTATTTAAGAAAATTTCATACATTAAAAGTAATCTATGGCGATGTTGATAGAAGTTATTTTCAATACGAAAGAGAAATATCAATATTGGCGTAAGGAAATAAAATAAAAATTGAAGGTGAATAAATAAATCCAAGTTGACATTTATAAAATTGCAAATCAATTCTTGATTATCCAGGCTCATTATCTTCTCGTTTGGAAACCGTCGTGGATTCCAACAAAACAAAATAACAGGTCGCTACAATTGGCTATTCACGTGGCGGAATATTATTCATTGTTGTTCTTTTTTTAATTATATCGTTATATAGATCTATAAATACAATGATTTATGTTGTAGAGATCAATTAAATATAAATATGCGTTATTTTGTAAAACGATAACTAATTTCAGAGGCAATTAAGTGTAGCAAAAACGTACATGCAATTATTCACAGTAGTAGTTTTTGTGATGTAATAGAAAAGTGCAAGCAATGCCGATGGCTACGCTTGCGCATTTAATAATGCATTTACACAAAGAAGTATATCACAATACCATTACACAACGCAACTCAAGGCTACACCCCCCGCGTCCTCTGTCAATTTTAGAATAATAAACGTTATTTCTCACCTAACAATCATAAATTAATTATTACTGACTGGAGCGTAATACTCTTTGTAAATGAAACAATAATTCTATTGTCAAACAATGGCTACATAACCGCAACTTGCCTAATTCATCACATAGTAGCATTTAAGTCTATCAGATAATAATATTAGTCACGGTCTTAGTCATATTTTTCATTTTAAAAAATTAAATTTTTTTAAATTTAATAAATTTATATTTTTCCGAAAATTTAGTGCCCTAGATATAGTTACCAGAAATATATCAACCGAACTTACAATTTTTATAGGTCGTTGAATTTTTTTTTTAATACAAAGGTATATCAGATGAGGAAGTAACTCTCACCGATGACTCACCCCATATTGTACATTGCACTTGCATAACAATACACGAAACTGGAACAGGACGGGTTCTTCTTTATTTGGTAAAAGTCGACAATACACGGTCAGATTTCCACCACAAATTCGATATTCGTTGCTCCGGCGTTTGAAATAAAAAATCATGAGTGAGTCATTGAATTGAAATTTCGTTTAATACCATAAGATCCTTATTTGTTTTTATCTGTTTTATAGACCGGATTTAGAATACCAACAAATTGCACATTTAATTTGTGCCATGCTTCAATGAAGTGGGCTGTACATGCTTATCATGAAGCTCTTCCATATAGCTACCCTCTCTTTGAAACTTGTTCCATTTCATAACCCCTCTTCCACTTTTCTTGCGTTTCTATATACATACTTCATAATTGTTTTCTCTCGTTCTCTCTCTGTATCTCTTTCTCAATCTCTCTATCTCTCTCATCACAAACATCAAGTAAACTACTTCGTTAAAATCCATTTAAGCCCACACGTTTCCACCCCATTGGTTGCATGCCATTAACTTCGACTTCTCTACGTTCATGTTCAGCTTCCCCTTATCCCCGTGCATTTACTATTTAGTTGCTCTCTTAACTCAGCCTCTGACAAATCCACTTTAAAAGCCAATGGCCACATCTCAAAATGAAACCTGTCATCAATACAGCTTTCATGAATTATATAACATATTTCATTGAAATCTATATTGACCTACGTTGGGCACAGCATTTGCAGGCTATTTACGCCTGATGTGTCATAAAATGTTTGAGGTTAACTTTTAGTTGTAGTAGTAGTTTAGATTCCACAGTGCTCACAAGACTATATGTTAAGTTAAGAATTTTTAAAGACCACAAGACAAGTAGCCGTTAACACTGCGTTTTCTACCAACGACCAATACATCAAAAAGATATGTCACGAGTGACGAGAAAACAATTTTCGTATTGCCGTCTGAATATTAGAACCAATTTCGTTAATTTCGTTAAGATATTGGATTTTATTTCCTTTGTGCAAAATTTTACCTATGGCAATATTTTATAAATTAAAAATATAAAAACAGGAAAATGAGGCTATATAAGGAACGTTGAACCGAAGTGGTGGCAGTTGAATTTTCGATAGCGCAGCGCAGTTAAACTAAAGTCAAGTCAAGTCAGGACAAATTAACCTACAAAGTGCTTTCAAATTCCAACATCTGTTTACTATTTTCAATGCAGAACCATATGTACCTGGCAGTTTCATAGCCTTTTATGTTCGGAATCACAAATGATGCATTTATGAATCAGAGCAGGAGTGATATATGAAACTTTTTTTATGGCCGACTCTGTATTTTCTGTATTTGAATAGCCATCGGCCACATCATTTAATTCTTAGCTAGGAAAACCTATCTGTAGTCAGAAATCAAACCAATGGAACTTGTAAAGCAGCCCAGCAAACTTAAATTTTTAATTTACCAAACACTTCACGTAAAAGCAAACCTGGTGATATTCCGCACTACCCAATTATACATATACAGTTTTTAATAATAATAATGTATTTTGTATACCGGTGTTATTGAAAGTTGTACAGATATTTTAATCGGCATTAGTGCTTGTCAAATAGATACTAAATACCCACACATACCTTATACAAAAGTTTATGGTTTATGAGAAAAAGCTGTTGGAAATATTAACAAAATAGTTTGAGGGTCATTTGTTTTTCAAAAAATTTTATTCCAAGAAACATCAAGTAATACATACATTGATGTGTCGTTTCTTATTGAATATGTCAAATATTTTTATAAAACTTCATTTGAATTATTTGTAAAATTATTTATTCATCATAATGAATTTTACAAACGCCGCAAAAACGGATATGGTGTTGGTCTACGGTGAAGATCGCAGAAACGCTGCCCTGGCACGAAGGTTGTTTCGTGAACATTGGCCTTATCGAGGACTGCCCAATGAACGAACTTTTGAAAATGTCGTTCGTTATTTGAGAAAATTTGGCTTATTTGAAATGAAAACCACTGATACCACGCTAGAAGCAGAAGAAGTGATACTTCAGGAAATTGAAAATCGCCCTGAGATTAGCAAACGACGCCTTGTCGATGAGGTCGGAGTATCCCATTTTTTTTGGTGCAACATTGAAAGAACAAGGTTTGCATCTCTTATATTCCTTTGTTAATAAACATTTTGAAAATCCTGATTTTATAACTCGCGTCTTGGCCACTAATGAAGCTACTTCTACTACAAATGGCGTTTTTAATAACCGAAACAGTGATATCTGGAGTGATGAAAACCCACATGCCATCCGCGAAAATCATTCCCAGCAAACATTTTCCATTAATGTGTGGATCGGTATTGTTGGAGGTCATCTCGTTGGTCATCACATTTTGCAAAAACCAACAACCGGGGCCATTTATCTAGATTTCCTGGAAAATGTGTTGCCTGGACTTCTCGAAAACATTCCACTAAATGTGCGACAGGAATTGTGGCACGATGGGGCTCCTATGCATTACGCATGCCAAGTTACTACCTGGATGATTTCCAGATTTTTGGATAGTTCGCAACGGACCTATCGTATGGTCTCTGCGTTCACCCGACCTAAATCCGACTGCCACCCCAGTTGACACCGTTGAAAAACTTATGAACAGTATTCAAGATAACTGGATTCGCAGAGCAAACGCGTGTATTTTAAACGGGGGTCGCCACTTTGAACATGTGCTCTAGTCTGGAAATTGTCCAAATAAAATTTTTGTTTTTTTTTTAATAAATAATACCTAGTTTACTTGATTTTTCTTGTAATTAAATTTTTTGAAAAACATCTGTGGCTCTCAAACATTTTTGTTAATATGTCCAACAGCTTTTTCTCATAAACCATAAACTTTTGTGTATGTGTGGGTATTTAGTATCTATTTGGCAAGCACTAACGCCGGTTAAAATATCTGTACAACTTTCAATAACACCCTGTATATGAACATATTCGGTTTTCCAAAATCCAAACATTAGCATCCAATCCCTCAAAAGTACTTTACTTATTTCGTTTTCCTCGTCCGTCTCGTCTATCGTCTCCTTCTCCGTTCCAGTTTCTTGCATCCACGTATCCAAAGCTCCCAAATTTCACCCTTTCCACATATCGTACATATTCTCTCCTATTCTTCTTCCCACCATTTACCGCATGCAGAGCTTTTAGAAAATAGGGAAGACCCACCCATTCTAGTCGTGAATAATTTTTTCGTAGATTCGCTTTAAGAATTATAAGGTGAGGTTTTTACTGACTGCGAAATTATTTCGATTGGTCATATTGATTAATTGGTCTTTTATGCAATTTGATAAACAGTTTTCCTCGTCTATTAATATTTTAGTTTGTGTCCATTTATGATAAATAAATTAATTCCTTCCCAATCTTTCTTCGCCCAATTTGCTAAACACCTTTCAATTCATTTTTTATAACCGGGACCTCTTACCTCTTATTTTCTACATATTTGCCATAATCTACAGTTTTCCATAAATTCAAGTTCTCAAACTTTGATGAGCTTCTTCGTCTATTGATATTTTATTTTTTAAAGACTACCCAATTGCGTCGATGTGTAATATTCCCTTTACAACTTCTTCTTAATTTCTTCGATTCATGTTATAAACGGAACCTAAATCTCATACATATTTTCTACGTTGTTCCCATAATCTATTTTTTCTATATTCAAGTTCCCAAACTTTGATGAACGTCTTCGTTTATGACTGCCCAATTGTATAGATTTGTGATATTCCCATTTAAACAAACACCACTTCTTTTCTTTCTCACAATCTTTCTTCGTATTTGCTAAACATCGGTTGGTTCATCTTATAATAGGAACCTAAAATATTTTCTTCATTTTGCCATAATTTACGGTTTCAGTATGTTAGATTGAGTTCATGTCTATAAATATTTTTTCTCCATGCTTCGTTTTCATCTTGTGTAGTGTAGAATTTCTTGTTCAATGAAGATAAGGGCACTGCATTGTTAATTAATATTTCCTCAAAAATTGTTAAGACGTTGTCTCCAATGACCCCTGGATGTATTTGAGTGCTCCTTGTGGTCATAGAAACTTCGACTTTTTATAGGGCAATTAATTGTAATGACCACTTTTAGTGAATGCAGAACCAGTTGTACCTGACAGGGTCATACAAGATCCATGTCCCGAAACGGAAATGGCGCCGTACCCGTTTTGTTGTAACATTGCATACCCATAATCTGTGCATTGGATACTTGAAATTTTTCTTTAGAATCAAAATGGTAAAAATTTGTTCATGAAGGGCAAATAAGAAAAAAATATGTTATTTTGTTTCATTATGGTCATTAGTTGTTTTCAATTTAGTTTTGTAAATGAACGTACAAAGCCAAATTTGTTAGAAATTACCCATTTTACATACAAGTCTTTACTATAAACTTATTATACATAACAATGCATTGTTAGATTCCCTGTTATTTTTATAATTTAAGATAAGATAACATTCTCTTTACAGCTACGATTTACATATTACACAAATTAGCATAACGATAAGTACTGAAATTTATAATATTTTACAATTTTTAGCGTAAATCAAATAAAACCTTAATTATATTCAGAAATAGAATATATTATACATATACCCTATAGACAGTTTGCATCATTTTAAATACATTCACCAATGCATCACGTCCACCTAATAAATTCGAATAATTCGACACACGAAATCCGAAATTTGCAATCATTTGTAACCAAATTTTGAGATTGTATTTTTCAATTCGCGACAATATTACTCTATTAGCTCTTAAAAAATGGTTCCTTAAATTCAAAAAAATTTTAATTGGTATTTGTATAAATGACTTATGTAAATATAAAAATGTATCTATATGTGTTGTATAAATGTCGATATAAATATTATGATATCTTTTTAAGCAAACAATTTTAATTGATTTTATATCCAGACGTGTTTACTATTTTTATGTTTATTTTGATTTCAATTAAAATATAATAATAACTCTGCGTGTTATTTTCACTGTCTAGTTTTGCTTGTTTATGACATTTTTTTAGATGTTTTGGTTGGTTCATATAGTTTTTTTAGTGCAGTCGTCAAGGTGAAGACCGATTACGGTAACCGGGGTGAGGAGAGGATGCTCACAGGCACAACAGGTGTAGCTTGCCCCTACCTGCTCCCGCAGACAGGATAATTCACATGTCGACACACAAAGCACCCCTTCACTTGCACCCTTCAGTCCCGAGGTCAACCCCAACCTGCCCGCAAACTTGCAAACAGACACAACACATCCAGAAAGTTTTAAATTAGGCTGATTTCTTTATGTGTAAGATTGATGACACCTCGCATAACACACGTGGTCTTCACTCGAAGAGACAACAATCACACTCAATTACAATTAATTGTTAGTTAAAATAGGTCACACTAAATTGTTAAATTGTCGATCATTTTACTTTAAATTTGTTACTTGTGATGTAATAATAAAAGGTCACGTTTATCATACTGTAGGTTATAACGGCAATAAAACGAAAATTAATATTATTATTGATATACCAATCGTTTTCATTTAGCACGATGTTCTTATTACATTGTCTTAAACGTCAAATCTCCACAATTTAAATAATTCGCATGCAAAATTACACAACAATGCGCGCGGTATGGTCACCGCGCTCACATTTAAAAGGTATTGTTGAATTTCATTTACGACCTTGAGGTTCTAAGAATGGTACCAACACACGTTTTTTGTTTTGTTTTTTGGTATGGTGATCCAGACAAAAAATGCACACCCAATTTCCGATATTTTTAATATGTAACAAAGGCACTATATCAGAAGCAACAAGAGTTACAAAAAACGTCTCCCACCACTATTGACAATATTTTTACCAACATAAAGTGCTACAATAGCTGTGTAATTGTTTCGGCATTGTCGGACCATTTTGCACAAAAAATCAGTTATACTTATATGGATAATACACAAGGAAACGAAAAACAAGTTAATCTGGAAAGTACAAATCTTTCGGAAAACAACCTGAACGGATTAAGACAAGAAGAGAGATGGATTGAAGAGAAACAGACAGAATAGACAGAATGAAAGATGAGGTAAATGTAGGTTATGGCCACTTTAATACCAAAATCCAGGCTCTCGTAAATAATACGAAAAATAAAAACCAACACGTAAACACGAAAAAGTTTTGGATAACTGACGATATTAGATTTAAATGCACAAAAAGATGCAGCTGTATGAGGAGTTATTACCGAAAAAATAAATTCTGAGGAATACCATGATAACTCAAAAAAGCTCAAAAAGGGAATGCAATTCTAAATATATTGAAAGATCATCGAATAAAGCTAGAGCCACCTGTAATATCGTGAAAGGCATTACAAATGTTGAAAATCCAAAAAATTAATGTAGAGGGCATACAAGAGAAATTAGGCCACGCCAACAAAAGGGAGAGACTGTCATATATCAATAAATTCTTGATAAAAATATAGATAACGATGCACTGATAAATACAAAGAATATTCCTTACAATAATAATACGATATATCTACATCCGACAACGCCAAATGAAATTTTTAATGTAATACAATCGTTGAAAGATAATAGGTCGACTGGACATGATACCCTACCGACTAGTTTCTTAAATACTGCGCATCAGAACTATCAGAGCCATTAAGTAGGCTTATTGATAAAACGTTAAACACTGGCATATTTCCCAAGAACTTAAAGAAATCAACTTTTTCTCTAATGCATAAAAAAGGGGATAAAAGCGGTTGAAAATTATAGGTCAATATCTTTGTTCTCAAATGTGTCCAAAATCCACTCACTTCCATACACCATGAAATACACCATCCATTAAGAATTAGACTGCAATTTTGAAACTTCGGTAAAATAATGCTTTATTATTTATTATCAACTAAGAAACGAAAACGCCGAAAAAGCTCAACTGTTATGTTTCCGGTACAATTGTTATCTCCAACTTTCAATATTTTCTTGCTAGCATGAATTTCTGCCCACAAAATGTCAGTTTAATTTATTGTCAAACTGTCAAGTAGACGCCTTGTAATCCCCCAGTGCGACGTCGTCGAAATTTTGCCAATATCAATGACTTTGATAAGGGCCTAATTATCGGGATGATCTCATTCCGAGAGATTGGGTTGGGTTGGGTTGGGTTGGGTTGGGTTGGGTTGGGTTGGGTTGGGTTGGGTTGGGTTGGGTTGGGTTGGGTTGGGTTGGGTTGGGTTGGGTTGGGTTGGGTTGGGTTGGGTTGGGTTGGGTTGGGTTGGGTTGGGTTGGGTTGGGTTGGGTTGGGTTGGGTTGGGTTGGGTTGGGTTGGGTTGGGTTGGGTTGGGTTGGGTTGGGTTGGGTTGGGTTGGGTTGGGTTGGGTTGGGTTGAGTTGGGTTTTTCTGGGTTGGGTTGGGTTGGGTTGGGTCGACAGTTGTCGATGGCAACTGTTTACAGCAGAATTTCTTCCATTGGGCTCCATTCATACCGTCCTTACCTTCAGCTTCCATTAACACCTCCCCATAAGGCAGCCAGACTTGCATGGTGCCAAGAACGGCAAGGGTGGGTTCATCAATGGAATAACATCGTCTTCAATGATGAATCAAGGTTTTGTTTATGGGTGAATAATGGTCGTAGAAGGGTGCGGCGACATCGAGGGGAAGGACGTAATTTGGAGTTCGTTCAAAGACGACACACAACCTTAACACCTGGGCTTATGGTTTGGGGGGCGATATGTGCTGGACGAAGGTCACCCCTTACGTTCATTCCAGGCACATTAAACGCACGTCGTTACATCGACAACGTTATGAAACCGGTGTTAGTACCTTTCCTGCAGCCGTTGCAGAATGACACTTTCCAACAGGATAATGCAAGACCCCATACTGCTGTGGTTACAAGAAGGTCAATGGATCAATGGAAAAATGATTTACTCAGAATGGGAATCAATAGAAAGAGGTGTACCACAGGGATCCATTTTGGGTCCCCTGCTTTTCCTTTTTTACATAAATGAACTACCCATAATTACATCGCACAGTACAGTATTGTTGAAATATGTTGTGATATTCTGGGCAAATTCCACTGAATCTGCTTGCGTAGTATTTTTTACTTGTGGAAAAGATGCACTTGTAGACAAATGTTCAAAGATAATAGCATACTTACTTTATCGGGACTGAGTGCGTGTGTTTCGTTAAAAAAAAACTATGAATTTGTGCGGGTAATTGAAGTAAATAATTGTCATCAAACTCAAGGTGTTGCAAACTCAAAAAATATATTTCCGCAAACCACGAAAGCAATCAAGGAGCATCATATGCCAGTTGGTCAGGATTTACAATCACATTCCCGTAGCATTGAAGAGGCTACCGTGCATAGAATTGAACTCCTTTCTTGATTGGTATATTTTCGGTTTTGTTAATACCACATAACATTGATGACCCATCTGATTAGTGTCACTTGTTTTAACTTAATTTTTTGTTATTTTTAACGTGTAAGTGAATGTATAAAAAATTGTTTCTAAATGTGTAATTTTGTGACGTATTCAATACATGTTTACAAGTATTTTATTGAATAAAGATGTCTATCTATCTACTTTCTTCTTTATCTTTGTAATAAAGCGTTTTTGTTCATTTGTGGTTCCTAATATTTTGGTATTAATTTTTTTTCTTATATTTATCTTCTTATGCCTAAGATACATCATTGTTCTTCCCTGAAAAAAGTTCTGGCTCATTTGCTTATAATTGTAGATATCCTTTTGCTCAATAATGGTTTCTCAATTCTTCAAATACTTTTGGAAGTTTCTATTATACTTTGTAGATGGACAAGCAATGCAAATGTTATACGATATCGTTGTATAAAATGGCACCATTTCGCTCTTAGCAAAGACGTGTTTTATCAAATAGGGCATTCCAAATTGAATCCGACAACGAATTGGTTTGTATTTTTTTTTTTTTATATTTATTTATTATTATAATTTTGCTTTTGTTGTTTGTTTGATTTTACAGATGCTAAGAAATGTTGACTATTTTTCTTGATGAATGTTGTTGGTATTATTATGTCGTTGTTATTCGATGTTACTGATGAAATATATTCAATAGTAAAATTTAAAACAATATTTTTAATTTGGAATATTGTTACTTGTAGATTTGTGTCTATATTTAAATTTGTGAATATGCGTTGGTCACCGTATATTTGCATTTTGGTTGTAAAAATAAGTTACGAAGTAGAGTTTAAAAATAATGCATGACCTAAATTAGTTTTAATGTAGTTTGTAGTGTCCAGGATGGACGAGGACAACCGTTGCCCAGAGCTACCTGCGAGCTGCGTATTATAATACAGAAGTATAGTCAATCAGGGAGTCAATCAGCGTACGACGAAGAGAACGCCACATGAGGATTTCAATAGACGAGGGACCGAGTAAGTATTGTTGTGGTCAATCACCTCAACGTTGCTGTTGCCACATGTTTCATCAAAACAAATCCCTACCAGTTGCATCTCGGTTTAACGAAGCGCTGTTACAGATAAAAGTTTTGTGCGAGACACATTAAAACGTATTAGGGTCCCGAAAAGAGAAGCACGGCTCCCTAATCTAGCGAAGATAATACAAGAGATCAAGAGAAGTGGCAAGCCAGCATCGTCTTGCTGGGGCTCAGCTGACACCTGCAGCGTGTTTCCCTGCGGGGGAAGGGAGGGGCGCTCCAAGCCGTGCACTCGCGATGTTGCCCGCGCCCCGCGCCACCGTCACAAATCCCCAGGACACGACCAAGATATACACACTGTAATCATCTCTTACACGTCGTTGCCAGATTTCAAGCTGCGTTGCAGTCGGTATCTGCGCATTTAATCGGGTCTGGGTGCATCGGAGGTGGGTGGGGGCGGTGCAGTGTGGCGTGATGTCCATGACGTCAGCGAGTGTACGAAGGGGGCAGCGGAGTGCGGCCACGTGTTCACTCGGCTCGGCCCGGCTGTACTACGCGACCCAGAGATCAAGGACAGTTTTACGAGCTCCTGCATATAGTACTTGTCTTATTGTGCTTTAGTAGGTGCTCCGTGCGCGTCGCGTTGCGGGGAGCCCCAGGCGGACTCAGCTGCAACCAAGGTCACGACAATCATGCCTCGATTGCATTAAAACTACGATTACACAAACATAACAGACGACCATTTCTAGAGCACGATGTTGTCACTGACAATAGATCCTCCACTTAAGACTTACTACAACCTATTGGTGATTAGGCACTTTTGCAGTCAATCTACCAAATTAAACCTTAACATTTTACCTTTATATCCTCATATATTATAATTAAATTCACAAATATTTACACTTATCTATAATCAATTACGTTATCACTATTATTATTATTATTATTATTATTATTATTATTATTATTATTATTATTATTATTATTATTGCATATGCGATATCACAGTAGTTGTCAAATGAAATGATACGAACTGATTAATTCAGTTGATTTTTGACAAATTGGTACGAATTTCGGCAACTTTCAGCTAACTTCAGTAGAATCTAACAATAAACTTTGCAAATTTAAAGGTATAACCTCTAAAGATATTCTCTTCGCTAGATCACCAATTGGATCTTATACACATATATATATTCATAAACCTACCAGCAAAAATAATGAAGCGTAACGTTCACGTGGTCAGTGGTGCGAATCTAATGAAAGAAATCGAACAATTGAAATAAGCTGAACTGTGGTGTAGATTCATTATTTTAACATACTTTCTTAACTGCATAAGTCTCCACAATGTTGTACATCTTTAATTAATTTAATACAATCTGCTAGTAATGCATGGCCTGTTTGTATTATTCACGCTGGTAAAATCTGTTCTGCTTTCTTCTCGTGTAATAAACATCGTTCAGTTGTACCTAGAAGCGTCGGTTCGACGTTTCGGGAAGTTCTTCTAGAAAACAATCTGAGGATGGCTAATGTGACATTGCCGTAACATTGAAACGACCCTTCCAGGGACAACTCAAGTGCCCATGGGGAAAGTAAACACAGACAGAAAAATAGAAACAGTTTTAGTTGATAGTTTCGTTTGCACAATTTTTTATTACAAACCTTACAATTTTTCATGTATTCCAGATTTCTGATCTACCTTACATTAACTTTAGCGTTATTTAAGAGGGTTTTCAATTAGTTTCTAGATTTAATTCAATTCTTGATCATTGAAAAAAATATTTCTGTTTTTGGAAATGATACAAACAAAATGTATTGCCTTGATTTACTACAGTTAGTAGACAGATGGAATCTGAAATCGTGAATTGATTTTTTTTTTGGTTGTTTTAATTATTTTGTTATTTAATCCACTAGTTATATATATAATAGTTTTTCGGAGACTGTGGTTGAAAAATAAAATATTAAATGTAGATTATTTTTTGTATTGAAAATGCAATTACGGTCCTGCAATTAAGAACGTAAGTATAGTTCCAAGCGATAGTAATCAAACAAAATTGTCTGAATAATTTAAGTTCGTTCCTTTGTTTTGAGTAACAGGAATGAACACGAGGTCGTTTTTGCGTTTTCCAAATTAAAGATACTAGTAAGCGAAATGACATTTTCATTAAAGTTCACCAGGAAGAGGCGTGCAGCTAAGAAGTTTAAGGGAGCAATTTCGTAAATGAAACCGTTACAGTTCGAATAGATTGAAAATGCAAGTAATGACATCGTCAGAAGTTGGTCGAGTGCAAGTGGCCAGGTGGCTCGCCATAGACTTTCATTAGGTCCGCTCGACTCCAAGATATCGAGAAACGCGGGTGGGTGTGGGGAAAAGAGAGCTGCGTAGCCGGTAGCTGCGATCAGAATTGTAGGCTAATGCTCCCGATTTACGAAGGCAAGAGACCGCAGGGGGACCGTCCCACTTGTGTTAACGCACCGCTGTCAGCATCCCCTACTGCACGTATTGATTACATCTGCATCTCTGTGAAGTAATGTAGGTCAAGATTTTATGCACATATGCGGCGAATTGTTTTACACAGTCTTTGTGTAAATTTCAATAGATTCGTTCCCTTTCAACAAATGCACCATTTCATTTTCACCCTTTTTCACATCTTTAATAATTATAATTAATTTTAATTTAATGAAATTAATTAAATTAATTGAATTTAACTTATAAAGCATTTAGAACCACTGGGGATTTTTAAATTGCAGCCACTCACCGAGCTGCAAATATTTATTTTTTTAAATTTATAAACAATATAACCAGGCAACTATTTCTATATTACATATTGCAGCTTTGTTGTGATGATGGCAGGAGGACGCACTAGAGGTTGTGGGGCCCTGTATGTCACATTTACCATTACGTGTGGATATCGTCATTGCAATAGTTAATTGCTAACGTTGTAAATAATTGCAAATTATATTTAGTACACGAACATAACACCATAATGTGCTAAGGTGTTAACCTAGGTTGTCTTTTACTAGCTAGATTTGCATCTAAAATGCTAAAAGTTGCTCATCTGTTGCTACAATACTTTTTGGAATCAATTTCATGAAATTATTTATAAAAATCTGTCAAGTATGTGATATCATAGCAAAGTTTTCAGTTTCTGATCTTGCCTCTCTTGACCGTTTGTCGTCAAATCTCAGGTATCTTCTTACTGCTTCAAACCTAATTCTCAGCCAAAAAGTTTGCTTACTGAAACACCCCAACTACGTTCAATCCAGCTTGCAACTTCAGTCTAAGTATGTGACACAAACATCACTTGAAATATCATGGTCTTCATTACTACTTGAACTTGAAACTTGAGGCAACAATTCCTCATTTACCGAATCAGTATTATCTCTTACAGGCTAATCGTAAGTCTATTCGCCCTATTGTAGTAATGTCTATATATAAAATTATTTGTACTTGTTTTCGTTTCGGTAACATTTTTTATACCTTGTATATCTAGTTAGGAAATTACTACTATTCACAAAAATGTCTAATACATGCAATGTAATCTCAATGTCAAAGAAAATCAGAACATAAACTGACAAGGTAATTAAGGTCTTAACATCTTAGTAAATAATTTCAATGTTTTCATTTCACTATACTAATGGGCGAGGTAAATTTTGTCATGCAGTGATCAGAATTGAACGAATAGTTGAATAAAAGTTGACTGTAGTCGATGGCGTCATGCTGATTGAATCCCTTGGCGACTAATTGTCAATACTTTTGTCAGGATTTGTTTTCAATCGAAAACCCACTTTGTGTATTGCCTTGACACATCTCGGTAAATGTGTCAGATTCCAAATTAGGTTCGATATCTTTCTATATTACTGCTGCTCGCATAAAAATTAAACTTGCTTTCTTTCTTTATTTTTCACAAAATCACTCCACAAAAGCTTAGCACAATAAATGTTATTAATAAATTATTTAACCGCCATCTGTCGATAATTTTCACAACCTATGAACTCTTTAGATCTGGAAGATTTGTTATTGACTTTATTTAGTGATTTATTAATTTTCGTTTATCGTTTCTTATCGCGTGGCTTCTTTAATGTAAATATTTAAAATTTGGATTACTTTTCAATATGTGTTGTTGTTATCATCTGTGTTGACCCTGGGAATAAATACAGATAATCGCAAAGTGCAGGAAACGCACGTTATCAAAAATTGCGAAGTATTGTGGTTTTGTTATTCTTTGATGTCTCGGAACAAAATGTATCTATGTGCAAATTAATTACCGCATTTATAAGAAATTGATAAAAGTTACTTGGTACCGCTTTTGTAATATTAATCGCGTTTATATCGCACATGTTTGACATGTAAGTTGGTGACATATACGGCGTGGAATATAAATTGCATGCTGTACTCAAACAACAGTATTGTTACTGTTTTAGTATTTATAGAACATGTATTTTGAATTATGTTATAGCGATCACCATGCTTCTTAAATTCGAAGCCGTGCACCGTAATAAAATACGAGCAATAATCGAGTTTGTAACATAAAATGCAATGTTTTCTATATATAGCCCGAGGCGGCGTGGAACTTGTACGTGCTCGTTATATCAATTATGACAAAACAACAATTATTTTATATTGTGTCACAAACGCATAAGGTGTTGATAATGTAATTGCAAATTGTAAATGACATATAATTGAGCAGCTAAAAGGCAACTGTTACTAGATGGACAACCCTGACCTATCACCTTCACTACTAGAAGCGGCCACTTTTCCTACTACGTACTATACCACATAATTCATGATTTTCCCACTCACATCTTTACATAAAACATTATGTCGTGTTTACATATTCAATTTACATACCACAGCGAACAAAAAACCCTCTATTTACATTACTATTTTAAAACCAGTTAGCCATTATTTTAGTTTATTTATCAAATTACTTTATACATCGGCGTCTTTGATAATAATTAAAAACGTTATTAATTAATAGATAAAGATGAAAGATACAAGCTTCTCGACTTAATGGACTATTCATATTGTTCTTATTTCTGTGTATAATTTTCTTTGCAAATTTCCGTATACAAACACACCATACACTATAGTTATATATTATATACACACATGGTTCACAGACACATATAAAGTATGTTACGAATGTACTAAACCTAAAAATTGCCAACAGAAACAATGTCGTTAAAAAACGTTTAACTATAATTTCGAAAACGAAACATATAACTTTGAAAAATGTGCAATTTTGCCGGAATTCTAGGACAATTTAGCGAACGTTGTTATAATAAGAATCAAAATACTGTAAAAAATGTTCGCATTTTGATTCTATGTACCGAAAGTACTAATGATGGGATTGATTCAATAAGTCTAGAAATCGTGTCCGTTATGCCGATTCTGGGAGTGAACAATCTGAAAATTGCCACTGAAGGGAAAGCACGCAATTTATGTTCCGCAAAGAAAAAAATTAGAACCTTATGTGGTTTAATGGTATGGCAGATACATGTACGCGTGACTAATAAGGAAAACCAATGATTTATCAATAGAAACAACAGTGTAAAGTGAGTTTATACAAGATCAGTGCTCCATGTGGTCATTTACTCAATCCGAGGCTCGAATGTCAGCCGATTGTTTGGAAATGTTTAAGAGGGATTTAATGAATTTGAACAAGCGATTCATAACCATGCATATAACGTGAACCCACCGCTATACAGCAGAAGCAACACATGGTGAATCCGTTTCAAAGGAACCAGAAACTAGTTAATTGGCTGGAAATGCTGATGAAAGGAATTCGCACCCAATTGCGAAACCCATTGAAACTAATGCCCCTTTAGCTGCTATGTGATACATTATAATTATCGTTAAAGCTTCACTGAAACATTTTCTGCACTACCAAATTAAATAAAAGAATTACAGTTTGAATAATAATATTTCAAAATTTTTCCCAAAATGTTTGTTATATATGTTAAGACGTTGACTGGAGTAACTTTGACAAACATCCGCAGAACCCTGACCTCGCCCCAGCGATTTCCATCTATTTTTGTACCTGAAAACGCTACTTGGTTAAAGGACATCTTAACACATGGTTGACAACGTTTTTGAAGAAGGTATGCAAACGCTAAAATACTGTACGAATTCTAGTTTGCCTTGCAATAAATAGTTTGTCTTTACCTGTACTCTTTGTTTTTATTACCAAACGGAACTTACTTTCTGGACGTGATATTAAATTAACTCTAGAGCGATTGAATCACAATGTACGGTTAAATCTTTAAAATTCATTTGAAGTTGTTTAATTGGCGCCCACGTTTTGAATTCCCTAAAATTCAGTAAAATCTTGTAAAGCACCTGATACGATCTAATAACTACATATGTATTCAAGAGCCTACCGTACCGTTAAGAGCAACATACATTAATATGCTACTACTAAGTTACTACCCAAATCAATGGAAATATGCACACGTCACAATGATTCCAAATTATCGAAAAACCATAAGGAAGTAAGCTCAGGTTGACTCTTATCTAGTTACCAGTTAACAGACTGCAGCATAGAGCTACACGTCAACTTTCAAGGTACTGCCAATGGCCAGTAGGTCATCCACCAGAAACGTCCAAGTGTCCCCAACCTGTGGTGGCCCTAAATCTGACCGTGTCACAACATAACGATGCGGTCATTGTTTGGGCTTTGACCAAAGCTCCAGTCCAGTTAGCTACAATATGCGCAACCCCTCTCGCAGCAACAGTCTTGCAGACGTCAGTGTAACATTGAATGTATCTATGTCAAACGAGGCTACCACCACAATACCTTTCCTCTCCAGGGAATCGTTTATCTTCCCCACAAGGTTGTCCAATGCCAGGTCCATACTGATTATTATAAACATTTAGGGAATTAGTCACCAATATCCCCTCTGTATATGTCCATCAAGCACCTTCTCTACAGCCTTCAGTATCAACAACATCAGGGTAATAGGTCTGAAGGATTTGGGGTGTGGGTCTGTTCCAATCGACTAGATGGTATATAATTCCATGCTAAACTAGCCCTGAATAGTCTGATAGGTGAGGCCCAGACCTTGTTGCATAATATCGAAAGGATACCATCCCTTCTTGGGGACTTGGGGACTTGTATGGCTGGAAGGTATTAACCGTCTCCTATAAGACGGCTACTTTCACCGCCAGCAGTCCTCCTTTTTTTAGTAGTATATCTCTACTTATAGAGGCCGGAATAGTGGTTACTTCATCGCTCAGAAACAGGCAATCAGGGAAGTGATTTTCGGCCAAGCTATTCGATAATAGAGCAGTCCCGAAAAAACTCCAGGGGCGGCCAAGCAAAAGGAATCGTGTCATTAGGACATTGCACTAGCTCATTCAAATGAAATCTTCTTTTTTTTATTATCCTTAGTAGCATAATTAGGATGTAGGAATCAAATATTCGAAAATGAATCAAATTATATATTAGGAAACAAAACCAATGATAAATACAAAAATTGAACCCGTGAAGTGCAGGAAACGACACGTAAAACCATTGAACAGTAAGCAATAAAAAATAACAATGCAAACGAAACATTGGCAATAAAATATATCAAAATATATATTTTTTTAAAAACGTTGTGAATTAAAATATTGCATTTTGTTTCCAAAATTATTTCACTGATGGTAAAATATACAAATTCCTTTTTCGTTCTTAGTAAGACGTATTTTAAATATGTCATTTGGCATTTATTAATGTAAATTTTACATTTACATTTTTTCGGTTTGGGTATCAAATATATATGTACAACTAGTACTAAACCTGATAAATCTGTATAAATATATTATACGTACAAATCAGTGGTGGCGCAATACATTGTCACCCCACATCCCCCCCTCTGAGAAATAATTTGTGACTGAGATTTAACTGGCATTAACCAGCCCTTGGTTTGTCTTAAGTGAAAGTCGCTGCAGGGTCTCCCAGTTTCACAGTTCGCAAGTAAATAGACGAATTTACGTCGTTTATTTCTATAGTCTTTATTTACCATTTGATCGGCTTTTGCATGTTTTAGCATAATTGGTTTCGTTATTATACAGTTTTTATTTTTCAGGTTGTTTAATCCTTATTATGTTCGTATGTTTCCATTTATCGATTTGTTATGAATTCATTTTAGTTTGGTGATTTTTTAATTTTGTTTCAGTGTCATTTTTATTTATTTAGCAATAATTTAAATTTATTCTTCGTTTGGCTTTATTTTTACTTCCTTTAACCTCAGTTGATTTCTCATCTGTTTTGGCTCTTTATTTCATAATTGTTGTGCTGTAAGGTTTTATTTGTTTAGTTCTCATTTTTATTAATTGAATTCTCTTGTGAAATTATAGACAATTACAATCATGAAGAAAAGCGCAAGTACCAGGTGATCAAACGAGAACGGGGAGGATATCAGCCAGTATCTTTAGTGATACGGTTGGAAAGCTTAGATGGGTTTTGAATATTTTAAAAGGTTACTGAATATCGGACAATATGGAGAAGGATGATAACCGAGAGGATCAAGAAGAAGATGCCAAGCCACCAAAAATGGAGGAGATAGAAAGTATTCTCCAGCAAATAGAAGATAATGGTCCAGGAGAAAACAATATTTCCAATGGATAGCGAAAACTAAAAAAAATGCTATAGGAACTGTTGACAATGATATGGAAAGAAGAAAGAATTGCAGAAGAGTGGAATAGATCCATACAAAGCCCAATATGTAAGAAACGATATGGATGTTTGTAAGGCAGTGGCGAAAATCATTAATGCAACTAAGGCTACATATGGAAGAGCAGGTGGAAGAAAACCAGGCTGGTTTTAGAAGGGGAAGATCAAATCAGAACAGATATTCGTTTTGCTGCAAATTATGGAAACAAATCAGCAACAGTGAGGCGATTGGTGTGTCCTGTTTATAGGTTTTAAACAGCGTACGACTACAAAAAGAGATCAGAACTGCAAACTTCAGAATCACATTTGTGAAAAGTTGTAATGATATTAAACGTCAAAGTTTGTTTATTATCAGCAGGATGAATAACACGTTTTGTTGTGATAAGTTAAAATTACCAGTTCAATTTAAGGCATATATTTCGCTTACATCCTGTATATATGAATATACGTATAACCAAGACAACCACATTTGCATAATTTTCAAAGATTATTTTATTCTGTCGTTTAATGAAGTGTCCTTTTAATTATTTTTGACACGTTATATGTACTAAGGTTAATTAAATTCGTTGTTCTAATTATGGTCACTGATTTATACTTAATATTCAACGACAATTTTAGTATTCACATCACGTAAAAATTGGTTGCATTTAATTTATTCCTGGCGAGTTGTAAATCGCCGTTAGTCGTACTGCTCGTGATAAACAAAACAATAATTTCAACGTAAATGATTTATACGAATCCCACAATACGTATAAGTTGAGCAACGTTTCTCATTTACTTACAAAAATAATGCCGTATAGATATGCGTATATGTATACATGTTACGACACGTAATGTATACGAAAGTCGTACCACACTGGAAAGAAAATAAAGCGAGAGAAAAAAGATATATGAAGTGTGGCGCTGACGTGAGTTGAAGTCACGTATGTAGGACATTCATGTGCTTGCACCTGACCACTTGCACATTATATGACGCAATCTCGATTCCCAGCGGCTGCCATTTATTGCGATAGGTTATGGAGCACCCTTTGTTTTAAAGACGCTCTGCGCAATGGCTAGAACTAACATATTTAGTGATCCATTAGACACCGGATATCTGGTAAGCAATAACGCGAACCCAATTCCTAATGATGTCGTCACTTCTTTTTATTTCACCGCATAAAAGCTTGCTTACGTCAAATAATTTATTTTATCTGTGGTAATAGTTATACGCGCATTTTTATTTCTGCCCAAATTAAATGACATCTTCAAACATTTTTTATTTCGAATTTCATTGCAATAATAAAATCACTAATCGTATATTTTTTCCGATGCTACCCAATGTAAACAAACTTAAGATTAAGGAATAAAAATCCGCGGTGGTCCGCACGAAACTTACTTATACTTAGTTATACCACGTTTTTCGAAAAAACTTTTCAAATGAAAGTTGTTTAAAATATCTATAATTTATGTAAGAATATTTTTTTCCGTAACGTGTACCGTTTTCGAGATATGGAAAAAGGTGATAAGAGTAAACCATCGCTTCCGGTTGAGAGATTGCGTTCAAAATTTCAAAATAGGACGTTTTCCTCCTTGCTACATACAAATGTTAAGTTTAAAGTTTCAGAGCTCTAGCTATAATCGTTTGGACGCTAGAGCGCGCACAGACACACAGACGTCATTCCGAAAATAGTCAGAAACGATTCAGGGGACCTCAAAACGTGTATATCTGTTGAAATCTCGAGTTCGAAAATTTTCATCATTCCTATACTTACTTATACATAATGTATAAGAAAGTAAAAATAATAGTTGAGTTGAAATAATGTGGCATTTTTAAAAAAATAACTTAAATTTTTTTTAGGACCTGCGTTTGTGTCGTGAAGTACACATACTACTCGTCTTGGTGTGGCCATATTATTAGATGTGACGACGTGATACTTTGTGGTGGTTAACAATAGGCCTATTGAATTCATTACATCTTTGGTTTTTGATACTGGATATTACTGTAATGGCTTATTTCGAAGCTGATTACGAAAAAAATGATGAAGCAGATAGCTGAAGCAGGAGAATGAAATGAAAGATGGCATAGGAGGAAAAACTATAACCGAAGTAGGAAAACATTGGAAGAATGGGTGGAAGAAGGCCCAGGAAATTGGCGATTACTGTGAAGCCCCAGGATTAGCTTGACGAGACGTACGCAGAAGAACAAAATCAATACAGCGTTTTCTCCCCAACACTGGTCGAATAATTAAAAAAGTTTTTAAATATTGATAATAAGGAGAAAATGAAATCTCCCAATCGCCCCACTGTTACACCAGACGTAACTCACACTGTCCAAATTCACACGTTTCCGATAATTAAAACTGATCTTTTTTATGATCACCTTTCCTAAATGAATTTACGACTTTCCATGAACTTAGAAATTTTCAATTATTCAAACAATTCATTCTGCAACCAATTCAGTTTTGTCAGAGGTACAAAAATCTTTTACTTAGTAGCAATGACATATTCCATTTTTCCTAAGTATAATATATAAAATCATAGAACTCGGTCTGTTCAAAGCCCACAAAATTATCATCGCATCTTATTTAAATTGGTGCAAGTGATTTTCTAAATCAATTCCCCATAGTTTAAGACTTTCCAACGAACTTGAGTTTCCAATCAAAAACATCTGCATTTACTTACTTACTTGCTTAGTCCTAAGTCTGTCCATCATTCTTCTCAGGTTATCTCTAAATAATTCAGTTTTTCAGAGGCACACAAATTGTTCCATCTTTGTGAATTCAACAAATCATAAAATTATAGAGTAAACCACACAAGTGCCACTGCATCTAATTAAAGTTGGTGTTCAAGATGCAATGTCACAGGAGAGGATCGATATTTTTCCACGAAACATCCAAAAGCACGTGTTCTTAGATCAGTTGGATGGCAAAAAGCTCCAAGGTACCATTGGACAATCCACATCAAATATTAGATGACATTTTACCCCTAGCATACATTTGTGGTCGACCCAAAATGTTATTTTTTTAAATTTATCCCCAAGAAGACCGACGTTTCCTGCAAGCATTTGCACGAAATCGTTATTTTAAATTTATTTACATTCATTTAAATTTACGTTCTTAAAACATATTTTGTAAAGTTTTATTTACTATGTCAATAGCTTCAAAGTTCTAAAATCCTAACCCAACAATCAGTGTAGGATGAGATATTGACAGTCAAGAGACTGGGATGCAAAATTTTCTGCATAAAGTGATCCAGGTTAAAAAAATCTATTGAGTGACAGAAGGATGTTAAAGGTACATATGTTGCAGTAAAGGTGAACAGGCGATGGATCGAGAAAAATGTGAGCGACCAGGAGAGTAGAAGATAGAGAGGGAGAAGGAACCAATGACGTTCAGGAAGTAGGAGGGGTGCTCGCATAATATAGATAGGATGTATATAGAATACTTGTAATCAAGACAGTCAAGGTGGGCTTGAACGGATGTGGTACTATTTTTGTAACATTGTAAAAAGGAAGATGCCAATTAAAGGTTGTTATTATAGTCAATAACGAAAAACTGCACAAATTTAAGCTCGACGAAGTTTCTGGTGGGGTACCACAAGGTAGTGTGCTGGTCTCCCTCTTGTTAGATATATTTATAAACGACATTGTTATTCCTCGCAAGAAGAATTAATTGTCCTTTATCTACTTTGCGTTAATAATGGACTCATTATTACATCGAAAACAGTTTAATAATGAGTCGTATTATTAAACTACTTTTGGTAACTTTTAGTTTGGTCATGTTAGTGTAATCTTTGACATATAACCTTTTGGATTTTACTGGCAACAAATGCTCAACAGCCTTTTGAGCTGCTTCGCGTATGTGTGGCGGTGTACACGTAAATTCCATTTTGCACACAAATTACAAAAAATATGACGGCTATTAGATTATTTTGAAATTTAATACAATAGTGTCAATATCAGTGAACCCAACCTACGCAAAATTTCCTAGTCTAATACGAAAACTTGAACAGGCGAAATTTCAAGAATTAATAACGCAAAGTAGATAAAATAGTGTATTACACCCGTTCAGTATTAGTATTAGGCAATATTGTCGCACTCGTTCTATTCAAACCACTCGTGCGACAATCTGTTGCCTTACTAAACTTGTATAATAATATACTATTTTGGATAATTCACCAACACTGTCAGTCAACAATATCAGGGAATCAATCTTGTTAGTTCGATCTATGGTGTTCACAAAACGATCTCATTTTCAACAATAAAAAAAATACGTTTATTTTCAACGAAAAATCTTGCTATCAACCTATCAGGTTAGGATGAATCACGAAAGTATGGAACTAAATGGTCGTAAAATATGTGGGAGATTCAGAGATTCACATTTGACCTGGGTCAACCATAATAAAGGCTATCGTCAGCCTGCTTTGTTTTATGGCAAATATTACAAAGTAAATTGTATTAATATGTTTTAGACATTCGGATCGAAATTATACTATTATATGATGGGGAAATTGTAGTCGCAGTAGCTAACTTACGACTGTAGAAAATCTGCATACTTCAATCAAATCAAATTTAAAACAAAAAAAGAACATGAACTAATAAATCTTGGAAATAAAATAATGTGTTAATAAAAGAACAGCTAAAATACACCACTGATTGAAGCCTGTTTTCAAAATATTTTGTAGCACTTTTTTCAGGTCTGCTGTATCTAAAATGCGCTATATAGCAAGTTTTACTTTACAATTTATTGCATATATTCGAGATTTCTGATAGTTTCTTTTGTATGCCTTTTTGTCCTGTTTCAGTAATTTTCCTTGATTTGATCCACGCAAGTTTCTCTAATAAAAGTTTCTTCAAAATTCTCAATTATTACCATAATCTCCTCGATAGGCGTTTTGCAGATTGGCAACAGTTTGTTAAACTTGTTGCACGCCCAACCCAACCCAACCCAACCTATACAAAGGTTGAAACGGCGGTGTAACGATTACTATCGTTTGTGTCGCAAATTCAAACTGCGTTTATAAAAAAGAAACAGCTTCACTGCAGATTCAATGCATTTTTTCAAAGCACAAATATCCTCATTAACGTAGTTCGTAATAAATATGAAAAAGCTTACTTATTTCAGCCAAAATTTTGTTTAGGCAATAAACCCATTTTGGAAGTTAACCAAAGATGGGAAATTCTTGATTTTTTTAATAGTGCTTAAATGAAAGGCAAAGGCGAGTGCAAGAGAGAGCGAGACCTTTAGAGCCTTTACCAGAGAAAGTTAGTTGGGATAGTTTGGAAAAAACTTCGTCGTTCGTTACAGGTTACAATCAATTAGCGTAAGCAAAATATCTGAAAAATGGAAATGTAGGATTCCCGCACCTATAAAAATAGTAAACAACAACAAATGTCTTATGTATCAAATAAATTATTTTTATTATTATTTTTCACAAACTTAATTAGTTTTACATAATGCATCAGGATTCTCTATTGACTACTACATTTTTAATAGTATTACAATTTTAATACTTGATAATTACGCGAATAAATCCATATTAATGCTTGCTAATCTTTGCGTTGTATAAAATTTCCGATGTAAACAATAAATCGGGGAAAAAAAGTGTATGCTTTTGACAGATTTAAGATCAAGGAAGTCCGAGCGTATTTGGATAGCCTTTGAATAGTAAAGAGCAGCTATAAAACTCAGACCCGGAGTTTTCGAAAGCTTTAGGGTAGTTGTAAGAGTTGACCACAGGGAAAGAGCTTTTGTGCGGTCATTTCGTATAATTCAAACTCGATTGTGTTCTTGACATCGAATCTATGAATAAATAAATGTATTCTTTTCGTATCGTTTAACGCATTTACAAATACGTTTAGAAAATATATGTGCAATAAAATATAAATCAATTGTTTCCTGTACACGACAAAGGAATAATACATTTCTGAGTTTGTGTTTATTTTTATATTTGAGCGGAGGATAAGTGACCAAATGGCGTACTCAAGCGAGGATAGTGTAATTATGATATTTAACGGCACGTTAATATATGACCGTACAGTAAATCAAATTGATAATTTTCTTTATTGCGATTTGCGTTTAGTTCGTTTCGTGTTTTAATTGAGATAAATAAAGGAATGATGCACTGACAAGGATGTTAAATAATAATTCTCGTTACTTTGCAGATTATGACATGAAGAGACTGCGTATTTATATAATTATCATGATTTTTTTTAGAGGCTTCAAGGACAAGGTCTGCATATAATCTGTGGATAGATAACGGGCGCGGAGGGATAATAATTAATGATTTTTAACGCAGTAGTAGCCGCACCTTAAGTGTTATAAAAAAACTGCAATTTCTTATCTAGGACTTAAACATACGATCGACACACGCAAACAATCCTGGCATTTGTGATTGTGATGCTGCAATAGTAGTTGCGTATTTGTTGTCATCATAAGAACCAAGGCTAACATCGATGTGCAATTCATTTCCCGTTGTTGAAGACAGCCCGCAGCGCTCTAAGCATCTGTATTAATGCACTAGCTATATATTGATATGGTACTTATTAATATTACATCATAAATCGTGCTGTATATAACCTCAAGGCTAGAGGGCGTTGTCATGGTACTCGATTATTTCTTGCGGAAAGAAAATAATCTCCGCATAAATAGGAGAAATTGAATTTCGACATCGTTTATACAGTTTATACGGCCTATTACTGCCACAATTCAATTTGCAAGGGTTCACTTATTACATTCGTTAACTTTCAAGAAAAACATATACACAGATCTCCTGCAACAAATCATCAACGACGTTACAGATTACTACCTTAGTTTAAATCCCAATACAAAATAAATTTATTACACTCATTAAAATTTAAAAACAGCAAGTTGATACAATCAATCATCATTTTTGATAAAAATTCGTTAACTCAATTTTTCTATTTTCGATATTCAAATGTTGTCAATGCAATATTACATTATCCCAGTAATATTTTTTAAAACATAATTATCTGCTTAACACTACAACATTATTTTTATGCATATTTCCATATTTAAATTTACAGTTTACAGTTTAACATTTATTTTAGGTTGTATTTTCTATCTATTCCATTAAAACCAATTTTTATTTAGCGTATGGTTTATTTTTTACGTTGCATTAATTTGGATTAAAAATATCTTCTGAAATTCTTTAGAAGAAAAATTAGTTTTTTCTTTGATGTTTTTGTCAGGAAACAATCAGGAAACAAACGTAACAATTTCCGTGAAATTTGATGTTATAGTTTCAAGCAGGAGATTTTCAAAACTCAATTGCAATTTTCTACTAACTGGGCAGAGCTTGTTGAAGATTGTGGTGGTGATTGTACAGATGTTTCCTAGCAATATAATGGAAATTTCTTCAGCAATTATAAACTGGTCTTCGACAGAGATAACTCAATTATTGTAGTAGGCCGTGAAATAGCTTCTTCAATCATTTGTTCATACATGCGCCTTGGTTTGTTTTGCTTCATGCCACTGTTTTAGAGAAGCAACCCAACCCAACCCAACCCAACCCAACCCAACCCAACCCAACCCAACCCAACCCAACCCAACCCAACCCAACCCAACCCAGCCCAACCCAACCCAACCCAACCCAACCCAACCCAACCCAACCCAACCCAACCCAACCCAACCCAACCCAACCCAACCCAACCCAACCCAATTTGTGCGAAGGACTTTTGGCCACTCCCCCTAAATGATTTCGTTGCCAGGACACCAGCCGATTTTAAAGATTTAAAAACGCTGATATCTAGTAGTTATAAGATGCGAGTTGTATGTGGAGGTAATTTTAGAATGGTGACTTGCGATTGCATTGCTTGCTCTATTAATCTGATGATCAAATGTGTTGAGTGACCATCATATATCAGTAAAACAAGTCGACCTGGACCAGTTGACTGCAAAAAAGTTTTTGTAAAATAATTTTCAACTATGAAAACCAGTATTCTCTGGTGCATACCATTGGTCCCAAGGAAGTTGGCGTTCAAATATGATTTGGAGAAACCGAGATCTTGGGTTGAGAATGAGATAGCCAGGGAAGAATGGTTTCGTTCTTTCATGAAAAGAAATCCTGAACTGTCTGTACACGCAGCGCAGACTACAAGCCTTTCCAGAGCAACAAGCTTGAACAAGACCAACATCGCATTTTTTACGACAATCTGCGAGTTGTTCTGGATCGTCGTCGCTTGGAGCCATATGATAACGTGTGAGCAACGGAATTGTGATTCAGGGAGGGCTTTGGAAGTTTTCGCGTATGTCTTAGATTAATTTTGAGTAATAGAACTACTCGGTACTCGCCGTTACTAACAGGTGTACCAACCCTTTTACCGGTAACTTAAATTTAGAAATCAAACTGCAGGCAAAGCTGTAAAAACTGAGGTTATGTTGGCAATACAATTTTAAATAATATATTTTAATCATGACAACCAATAGTAATTATCAAATAAGATGAGTTATATGGCCACCACCAACATCACAATGTAACTCTTCCTTTGACGTCGTGTTCATAAATGGGGTTAAAATTTCATTAAAAACTGTTTTACAATACTTCAAAAAGTGACAGTTTAAATGAACTATTTTATTGGATTAAAATTACACATTCATGGTATGTCTATCTCCCTCTTCCAGGGCCAACTCTAAAACATAATTCCGTTGCTCTCACTTTATATACAACGTTGACGAGACTGGCATTACTACGGTTCAGAAGCCAGACCGAGTAATAGCACAACGTGGCACACGACAAGTCGGGGCAATGACGTCTGCACAGCGCGGTAGCTTAGTTACCTTAGCATTTTCAGTAAATGCCTTGGGTAACGTCATTCCTCCACTTTTCGTGTTTCCTCGAGTTCGGTTTCATGTCGTCTCAGTTGGGGCAGGCAATCCATCACGCTGGATGCAAGACGAAATATTCGTTGTATTTTTGAAATATTTTCAAAAATTCACTATCGCTTCTCGTTTGCATAAAGTGTCACTTCTGCTTGATAACCATTCATCACACATAAATGCATTGGACTTTTTCAAAGAAAACGGAATAGTTTTGCTCTCGTTCCCTCCCCACTGCTCTCATAAGCTCCAGCCTCTAGATCGATATGTATACGGACCATTAAAGAAAGCGATAAATTTGTACCTGTGATGCATGGATGCGATATCATCCCGGAAAGACTATGTCGATCTATGATATACCAGGGATTGTAAAAACTGCAATGACACTCGCCTCACTCGACATAGTCTAAGATTCAAGCCGGCTTTCGTAACACTGGAGTTTGCCCATTCAATCGTAACTTATTCAAAGAAATCGATTTTGCGCCTTCATACGTAACAGAGACCAAATCCAAACGTGACAGAACAACGCGAGGCTACGCCCCATCACAATAGTCCAGCAGCTAACGATGAAACGCTCTCGATATCGACTCATGTGCTCAATGAACCTTCATTAGTAGCCAGCATGAGCACACATCCAGTTGAAAGTCCAGCTGATAATATAACTCTTCCTACCGAACGAGCAAATGTAGATATTCGGCCCCTACCATCCACAAGTCTACGACCTTATCCAAAAGCTCAACTGAGGTAAACTTCAAACAAAGGAAGAAAAACCAGGAAATGTGCCATCTATAAGGAAGCTATAAGAAAAGACTACGAAGAGAAACAGAAACGGCTGAAAGCTAAGCATGTCAAGAAACGAATAATTAAATTTGCTACTGAAAAAAAAAACCAAAATGAACAAAGGGAAGGCCGAAACACCACCAACATCATTGAATGAAGAATATTACTGCCCTGTGCGTGGAGCACCTTTCTCAGAGAGTGGGCCAGGAGAAAAATGGTAGGCGAAATTACATTAGCCTGATTATTTTTTCAGCAAAATTATTTTATTTTATTTTTTTTCGTATAAATGCTTTAAGATTTTATTGACTATCGATTTCTGTTAATTCATTGTAATAAATCTAATTAGAAGACAAAAACCGTGCTTCATTTCCATGTGTTACAACCGACCCCCAACCATTGTTACAACTGACGCCGGTATGGGGGTCAGTTGTAACAAAGGTAGGACTTTTTCCAAAATGCTCCTGCAGGCTAATTATTGCAGTATGCGCTAAAATGCAATAAACAATGTGAATACTAAAGAGCACTCTTTCGCTTCGCGTGCTTAGTGCAGCAATTGCTAGTATCATTACGATTCTATAAGCGATCAATTCAAAACTATTACAACCGTACCTAGTCTCCCCTACCTATTTTACTTGATTTGTAATAAAATGTCGTCTTAACTATGTTTATTTTGCTGAGCTACATTTGCGACAAAATTAAAAAAAAAATATTGCTTTGGCTATTTACAATGTTATATTGAAGATAAGGAAACCATATTTTCAAAAACATCATACAATTTCCATGAATTGTATGTCTCAAGTTTTCGATAAATTACGACGCAAAAATAGCTTTCTAATTTCTTTTTTCTACTAGCGTGCAACGTCAAAACAATTAAAACGCTAATAATAAAACCTTAAACTTAGTATGCGTAATATAACGCTACCAACTTGATGCTATTCATCATGGCTGGCATTAGGAATTAAATTACACCATCAAAATGTGATTTTGAACCGAATAATCTACTTATAAAACCGGACGGACGCTTGGGAATCGAACCCGGAATTCCAGCGTGGTAACACGGCCTGTTAACCACTAAGCTATTTAATAGACGGTAGCCACGCCCATCACAAACGTATATTTAAGCTGACGTTTCGTTATATAATATTTTTTATTATTTTTTAGTCTTATTCCACTTATTCGTTCTGAAAAAAGTGCCTCGTTAATATATCCGAGTAAATACTCATTTTTGTAGAATTGTATTTCATCTAATTCGAATACTTTTTCGAATTGGTATCATTGATGCCCTCTAATCACTCACTGGAACTTGGTTTTACTTGTAGCATATATACGAAGTTCGTATCTAGGTAATAAGGAGTAAATGGGACTTGCAATTGATACCAAATTACAAATCCCATTTATCGTCCTTTTGAGTCATGTCACTTATTGTGAATTTTGAGAAACTATACGACAAAAATGATTTTTGACCGAAAATAATGAAATTCCATTCTACCAAAAATGGATGGAACGCGTGAGGTTCGAACACGGTACTCTCGCGTGGTAATACCACATGATAACCGTTAAGCTAATGGATGGACACTAGGCAGACTTGATAAACTCGTATTTCAACAGTTTTAACGTTATATTTATTAATTACTATTTTTTGAAACGCTATATTTTCAACTAAAATTAATCAACGCTTGTATTACTGACCAAGGAAATTGAAAGTAAACTTTCTAGAAAGTTTTAAGCAATCAGCAAACATTGACTGCTAGGTATTTCCATAGTTCTTAGTAAATACATATATTACATAATGGGCTTCTGATGCACGGGATATGTAAATTCGTAGATTTATATAGGACTATGCATCCTATGGTTAATGAATCAATGCAACTCAATGTGAAATTGGAAATGAAGATTCGAAGTTTGAATTGTATAAAAGTTATAAGTGGATTTCATTACAAGCACAATTTTGTAAGCAATGGAAAAACAATGGATTATAAAAAATGCACAAAATATTTTTAAAAAACCTAAAACGTAAACTAATCAAACACCAAAGTAATATATCTAAACTAATAGTCAAACAAAAATCAAAATTAAATAGGAGTAAATTAGGTGACTAGAAAAATTAATAGCAAAAGCGTTGTAAGAAACATTAAAGGTTGAAAACAAATATACAATTAAATGTAACGTTCTATTTAAGAATTTTCGTTCATTGTGATTTTCAGTGTGTTGACAATAAATAGATTTTTTTTTATTACCTGTATATAAAGAAAAGTTTATTCAGAAGTAAAAGAATTTCAATATGACAATGTATTGGACATTGTGTATTTGTTTTTACAATCGATTTTTTTCAATAGAAATTCACCCCAGTCTCGAAATTGATTCGTTCCAGAACATCAAAAGTTACGTATTTATATCGTAAAGTATTCATGGCGGCGACATTATTGTCTGTAATCAATTCGGTAGAGAAGGCAATTTTAGTTGTAACAATGTTGCAATAGCTTATTGAACCTTTTGCCACCGTGTTGTCCTAAAAGTACATTATGTTGTCAGAATATACCACCCATATACAGCCATAAACTCATAAATAACGTTATTGTGCGACTGATTGGCGCTGGGGTGGTTTCCATAATTGGCGGTAACCGTAACAGTCGACACTACGTCGGGCAATCACACCAACAAGCAAAATATTTTGTTGATAACGATATAAGTCACCGTCAACCGTCCATTACTTTCAATACACTCTGATGACCTAAAAAACTCGCCGCATAATGGATATGTCACTTAAGTTATTCAATAACACCTAACGGATTTATCAAAGAACATTAATGATAATCCTTACATTATCTATCATGGGATTTCTACACAGAAACTTTTGATCAAATTTTTCACACATTCATCTTAGATGACGGTTATATAATACGCACTTTCTATAATCTATTTTAATCTACCTTCAATCAAATTAACTAGTATTTTGATACTATTCAACAAGTTGACACGTCACCAATGCATAATAAGATAATCCTATAAAACATTATATTTAATAAATAGGCAACTAATGAGCACTTTTACATCTTCAAAGTTGTTCAAATAATTACTCGACATAAAATTATACAACCAACAATTTTTTTACTCGTCATATTTTACAGATAAAATCATCTTTTTAATAATTTACAGATATTTTTGATATTAATGAAAAACTGAAAGAACAACTACAATTATATTGAACGGAATAAAATAAAACTAATGACATTTACTATTTTTTGAATTTGTTTCATTTGCATGTATGGTAGGCTGTTTTATTGCTTCATATTGTGAATCGGTGCATTAAAAATTTTCTTATTTTATGTGAATTTTAGTCTTTTGGGTTTTAGTGTATTGTAGACAATGTTTCTCAGCAGTAAATAGGCTGAGAGCAGAAGAATATGAAAGGGGTGTAGATGGTGCAAAGAGCAAGAAATATTGAAAGAAAATAAAACAACAATCGACAAAAAAACTGATAAAACAGGAAAAGGCAAACAAAAATACCATAAAATATTTCACCATGTTTTCATAGCACTCCAGTTGTGTCCTGAATTATTTAAGCTTATTTGCATTTTACGTGTATTAGAATGAATAGACGTTGGTATGAGGTTTTAGATATCAATTCATTGTGAAATCTACGGAGGAAGATGCAAGTAATAATCTCAAGACGACGTTACCGATGCAGATCAAGCAAATGTCATTAGGGATAATGTGTATTTATCAATGAGACGTGGGGCGGGTAGAGGAAGCGGCATTAGCATTTTCCGGACAGGCTCCGATATGGCGGCATGGTCTCGTTAAGAAAGCGTCCAACCGTTGATAAGCGATTCGCTACGTTTCCTGAAAAGTGAACGCAGATTGAATTCTTACCCTGTTTTGTTTTTTTCCCTAAGGGTACTGTCAACAAAACGGTCAAACCTAAACAATTGCAGTGATGGTCTGACGCTTTCGTATACGTTATTTACCGACCGTTCACGCTCAATATATCTCGCTAATAGAGTCAGGAATTTCTAGCATAATAACGAATAATTTCATAATTGAAAATTTGATAGGTCTTAAATTATTTATTTAGTCTATAAAACGATGTATTAAGTACATGAATTAGAGCATGCCATGAAAATGAACAATTATATTGATTATTTAAATAAATCAATTTACAACAAAAAAATTGTTAGTAGTGAATTTTTGTACGAAACAAAATTTGTTCAATCTTTAATTGCATTATTGACGATTATTTAAATGGTTCTTGAAAAAATGAAGATATGAAATAATCCTGTTTTACATTAAATTCGATAGTACTATTCTGGGTTCCCTACAAATTCATCGAATTGAATTTTTATTTTGCATTAAATGATTTTGATGAACATTCTGCTGATATACCTGCAATTAGGTCTTTGCCTGCAAATTAAGAAGAACAGAGTAGAGGTCAGAGAATGATCAAAAAAACTGGTATACTGAAAGGGGAGAGTAAACGGAAGGGCAATGATATATTTATTGGATTAGAGCCAATCCGAGGGTAAAATATGATTCAAGTGGGAAGGGCAAGATAAATGGACAGCTAATGAAAATAGGACTATGTAATGAAGAGGATTTAGTGATAGGAGACACATGACACATGATTACCTCACAGGGCATACACAAAATCAATAAGTGCCTTAGAAGACTATTGAAGGTAATTTGGCTCAACAAGATTTCCAATAAAGACCTACGTGAAGAAACCAAACCAAAAAGATGGAAATGGAGGTGAGGTATACTAGGAGGAAAACTATTTAGAAATACACAACTATTAAGATTGGAAAGTTTTCAAACATCATGAAATCTAGTAACTCTTTGAAAATGCTCTTAATAAAAACCAGGTAGATCAGAAATCTCGAATATAACAAATAAATTCTAAGATTTATTTTATGAAAAATGAAGTGAACTAGTTTAGAGAAATTCTAAAAATGAAAAAATCAGAGGTTCGTGCAGTTATAAAATACTTGCAAAAGAAAGGGTCGCCAAAAGAAATTCATTACGACATGGTAGGTGCATTAGTTGAGGGTGCTGTTTCTTGCCAAGTGGTGAAAAATATGTCTCGAGAGTTTAAAATGGGAAGACAAACATGTGAACATGCGAAAGGTACTGGACGACCGGTGACTGTCACTACCCAAGAAAATGTTAATGGTATACACGATATGGTAATGACAGATAGACGACTGGCCATTCGCCGGATAGGTGAAATTACGAATTTTTCTTGTGGTGCTACGGAAAATAATTTAACAAATATTTTGGGGCTAAAAAAGTTGCCTGCACGTTGGGTCCCACGAATGTTGACAGCTGATCAGAAACGTTCTAGAGTATTTCATTCTGAAGCCAGTTTGGCAAGGTTTAAAGCAGATCCGGATGAATTTCTTTCTCGATTGGTCATTGTTGATGAAACGTGGGTTCACTACTTCGATCCTGAGTCGAAGCAACAAAGCACGGAGTGGCATCGCCGAGGTTTTCCGCCACCACGCAAATTTCGTGTTTTGCCATCCGTGGTAAAGTTATGGCCCCAATTTTTTGGGACGCACGGAATTTTGATGATTTTTTTGGAACGTGGACATACACCACTATGCCAACTTAATTTCCAGATTGCGCGATTGTGTCAAGGGAAAAAGACTGGGAAATTTGAAAAAAGGAAGTCTGTTTCATCAAGACAACGCTCTTGTCCACAAAAGTCATATAAATGCGCTATTCTGAACGCAGGATTTGAATTGTTTGAACATATTCACCAGACCTGGCCCCTAGTGATAACTAGTTGGAAGAGCAACCGAAGCAATTTTTTTTCACAGGTTTGGAACGTCGTGGAACCAAATGCATCGACGTTCAGGGAGATTATGTAGAAAAATAAATGTCAATTTGTTTCCTTCTATGTTATGGACTGGAAATACTGATCTCCCCTCGTAGGAAAGGCCAGCGGAAATTTTAGACGAGACGACAAGAAAAGAGAGAAAGCATTGGAGGAATTGAAGAACGGAAAACAATAAACCAAAAATTAATCAAACAAATAACTATGCACAGAGGAACATTATTACAAAAAAATGTACGATAACGAAGAGGCCAAGGAAGGGGCAAGAGAAAAAAGGAACTCGCTGGCAAACATTATTATGAGCGAAGAAGATTTGGAAAAAAAAAACAATCTGAGGGAATTGTATAGACATACAAAACAAAGTAAATATATCAACGACCTAGTAACACAAGATGTCAAAACCCAGAAATAGGAAAACGAAAATACAAAAAAATGGGTCAATAGGTGAATAGATTAAAAATACCGTTTAATTTTTAACTTAACTACCTTAGGTAGAATTACTACGTTTAACAATTTAATTTTTAGCCTCAACTGAAGTAGAATATTTCAACAACTTATTTTTTTAATTCGATAGATTTTATATTTATAAATTAATTTTTGCGTTAATTGTCGTCTATTTATTATTGTAATATTTTTGTGGCAACTTTGTATCGTTTCATTATTAACAACTAATTAAAAAATAAATAAAATTTTCGTACAATACATTCAAAGCATCCAGATTGCGACAAAGAACATAGGGGTTAAAAACAATTTATGGCAGCCCTTTGTGTCGCGCACTAATAATAAATGTCAAGAATACACGAATAAAATCGATAGAACCGTAGAAGTGAACATAAGAACGGGAACAGGGATGTTTCTCAATTACATTTTCCTGTTTATATGTAACATAAATGCTCCCGGTTTCAGAATGTGTCGCCTTGAAGTGAGCACTTTGCTCGCAATGCGGGTAGACTATTTCGAAGGCGCCATAAACGAGAAATCACGGATAAACTACCATAAGAATGATCTTCTAGTAGACATATGCTATTTTCGTCCTAAAGATTCACTCGCCAAAGAAATGGGTACTTTACAGTGGATATTTTTACGACGTCATCCTGAATGAGAACGATGAGCAAAAATTTTTATTGAAATGTTTGTAAATAAACATAAAAATGTGGAGCATGGAAATATTTTAGTTTATCGAATGGATGTTACTAGGACATTGCTCCGTTGCTCGCAGCCACGATTTACATAAAATTAAATGTTTTATTATAAATTCCATTTACTTGCAATCTATAATTAAAAATATATATTATTAATAAATATTTTAAGTGTTATTATTAATTTAAAAATATATATTATTACTTATAACTTTAATTAATTCTACTAGCTTGCAAGGGGAGCATTTAATGCAAATTACTCTCCGGATATTATTAGATTTCGCCGTTATCTGCTCTGTATTACGTACCTAATCCAGTTACCTTGACTGTAGTAATCAGTATAAAGGAGAAGATGAAAGCTCCACTGGTCATATAAAGTTTACCGATTTAGTTTAAATCCCACTTTTTGAATATTAAGTAACACAACTTTTAATTAACATTTTTTTTTATTAATGCGTTCAAAACATCGAGATTTTTATGTGTCTATTTCAGTAGTTATTTATTATTCATTACCGACTAAAATACATAACTATAATGAAGTATAAATATTAGGGATGGGCAATCTACGGCTCGAAGATCGAATCCCGCCCGAAACCAGATAAGAAAGAGCCTATAATTTGTAACAGGAAAAGTTAATAAGGGGCCGCCACAAAACCGACAAAATTCTAAAACATAAACCTACTAAAATATAACGACATGAAAATAAAACGTGTATTAAAATAACAAGGTCACAACAATGTTAATTACAATCGAAAATTGGTAACAATTTATTTAGGTCAGAATTTAAAAATAAAATACATGTTACATGACAAAAACCAGACACAAATTTCAATGAGAGTATGAGAAATGGGATTGGACTCACTAAAATTAACTTAAAGGATAACAACGGACTAAAGAAAACCAAGAGAAAAACATTATAATAGATGGGAAGATATAAAAGAAAACCCAAGAAATATGATTGTAGAAACATAACAAAAAAATAATGATTTAATTAACGAAATTGTTGATATAGAAGCGATAAATAACAGATTATCGAGGTGAAATAAAAGAAAGACATGATAAAAAAGAAAAATAAAAAACAATCATAATATTGCAAACAAATATAAACAAAATAACGAAAAATATGTAGCAATAAAAGAAAATAAAAATCTACACATGACATATATATTGAAAAATATATATATATATTTTAAACCACACGCAACACATAAAAGCAACGAAACAGAAACAACTGATTAATATATAAAAATAATATAACAACATGAAATTAAAAAGGAAGGGCAAACTATAATAAAAACATAAAATATTTAGAGATAAAACTGGACGAAAGAATAAAGCGCGAAAATACACAAAATAAATCAAATAATGCCACAGAAAATGGAGCAACAGGGAAAAATGATAAATGCATTCAAAAAACAAAAAAACGCTCTTTTAGAGTCATTCTACGCTCGTTATTTCATCATCATTTTTTGACGTTGATGAATATATACGAATATTGTTCTCATAAATAATATAAAATTCGAAATATAATTATCACGTGACGTATTTTTAACCATTGTTCTGTATAAAATAAACGTTTCTAAAGTTCTTGTAGTTTGTTTTATTCTTTTTTACTATTTCCATTAGAATATTTTCTTTGTAATATAAATATAAAACTTATTTCTTAATTATTTTTGGAAATATTAATGTATAACGATTTTTTTAAATGTTTTTAAGGAAATCAAAAAATTATATGTATGTTTGTGTCCCCTTCATTGTATCGAAGTTTTGAAATTGAACGAAGGTAATTAATTACTGCAGTTTTTTTTTTCTGTACACGTAGAAAAACAATAAAAGAAATGAAGACGTTAAATTAGACACGATTCGAAAATAAAAATAAACCGGCATGATGTGTTTCTCGACAATAAATGAAAAGCAAGAGAAATTAAATAAAGTATTAAAACCATACAAAAAAACAAAAGAACGGAATAATTAATCAACAAGTATACAAGAACGAAAACTAACAGATGAAAAAATAAAAGAAGTTACACGTGAGAACAATAAAAACTCCAGAAGAAAGCAATATATTTTTACATTTAATTTAGACACTTTTGTAGACTAGTATGACGTGTGAGTTGAGTTGAGTTGGGTTGGGTTGGGTTGGGCTGAGTTGGGTTGGGTTGGATCGGGTCGATGCAAAATTTCTGCTTAATCGGTCTATTTCTGAGATTGAATTCCACAATTTTATGTCAAGATGGCCACCAATATATTTATGGAGCTCGTGGCCGTGCCGTGCCGTGCCGTGATGAATTTAAGCATAACCTGTGCATCCAAAGAAGTATTTGTTTCAACATGGCGGGCAAGTTTTATTGACATTGCTGCCCAGTTATGTCAATACAAAAGCTCAGGCTAATATGTGAATATAAATTTCAAGATAACAGGCATATTCTACAACTTATGTTTGCAGTACTTAATTGGGTGAATATTTCTGAGATCGTATATCGCAATGTTCCCCAAACTTATCTAAAGCTCGACCCTTTTTTGTTAAAAAAAACTGCTTGCGACCACTATTTCCACCTACTCCTAGCTCAAGCTAAAATAGCTGCAAAAATAGCATAACTAAATTACAAGTAACTAATTGTTTCTCAAATTTTATTTTACCTTTATTTTACCTTAAATAATAAAAAATCGACTGTACTTACTGTACTTTTCCATGATATCCACAATAGCTCTACTCGCTACTAGATGGCACTCAGAAACGTTCTCAAAGCCTCCGTGTGGCTACATACAGGGTGCTGCATTGGCGGACGCAACATAAGAAATTCCATGTTAATTTCGAGGCATTCAAATATTGGCTTCCCTAATTATTTTACAGCAAAAATCCATTTAAGTTTTTTAAAGAGCACTAGATCATCGTCCAATTGGCGCAAATTAGGCATTTTTGCTATGCTCAGTTCGCAAATACATTAAAAAATGTATCGGCTAAATTTTGAAATTTTAAATCAACACATCAATTCAACCTTGGTCAGACTTGTCAAAGTTGACAGATATCTCATTATCGTAACTGACAACGGCCAAATTTAATAAATAATTTGTACATCGGATACAAACATAATAGAAATTTATTCAAGTATCTAACATTGTTTTTTCATTAAAGAGGTAATTAGAAATAAGCCGAGAAAATCGTGGAATAAACTAGGTATAATATTGGATTGGATTTAGTTTTATTGTTTTATCATTTGGAGAAAGGTCAGGAGATCGTGCTGGATAATCAATAGTGCAGCATTGCCCAATAATATCGTTTGGAAAACTGTCTATTAAATATTCACGCACTACACGTGTCTTGTCCGCTGGGCAACCGTTCATCTGATTCCAGATCTCCTGATCTTCTCCAACAACATTTTCCAATGCTGGTCCAATGCGATCTTGCAGTAAATCAAGGAACCTTTCGCCATTTAAATTATGTTCAAGAAAGAAAGGTCCGATAATGTGGTGACAAAAAATTCCTGCCCAAACGTTGACTTTTTGGGGGTACTGGGTTCTTGTTTCTATAAATCGGTGTTCATTTTCCGTACTCCAGTATCTGCAATTCTGTACGTTGGGCTCGTTGTTCAATGTAAACGTGCATTCACTACTGAAACAAATATTTTTGAGAAATTGTCTCTCACTGTTAGCTCTTTCCATCATGTCAATACAAAATGCACATATTCGTTCATCATCATCTCCCCTTGGTTCTTGATGGCACTCATATTTATATTTATGTTTTTTTTTAAACCCGTAATGCTGCTACGGGAGGTACTCCTATTCTTTCGCCAAGTTGTCTCGTACTTGCTCCTTTATTTTCTTCGACAGAAAGCAAAATGTCTAGTTCTTTTCCACACTGCACAATGCCTTGGGTTGGGTTGGGTTGGGTTTCCCTATTGCATTTGCAATTATTCAAAATTGTTCCTTGATTCTCGAACTTTGTTACTAGACGTTGAATAGTGGATCTGTGCGGTATTGGTCGATCTGGATATTCAACCGAAAAATTATCGCAGACATTCTGAAAACTGTTTCCTGCATAATATAACTTTACTAGGAATATTTTTTCTGATGTTGTATAACTCATTTTTAATTCGGCCATTGTCAGTTAAGTTTATCAGAGAACTGTCTGTCAACTTTGACAGTTCGTGACCAAGGCCGAATTGATGTTTTGATTTGAAATTTTAAAATTTAGCCGATACATTTTCTAATGTATTTGCGAACTGAGCATAGAAAAGATGCCCAATTTGCGTCAATTGGACCATGCTGTAGTGCTCTTTAATAAATTTAAATGGAATTTTGCTGTAAAAGAATTAGGGAAGCCAATATTTGAATGCCTCGAAATTAACATGGGATTTCCTATGTTGCGTCCGCCAATGCAGTACCCTGTATATATAAACAGCAAAGTGCAATGAGACTTCAGTGCCAAACAGCACGTTGTGTTGATTGCGATACTGATCATTGCTAGCAATGTTTGAAATTGCCCCCATTTTATTCTAATTAATTCTGAATTCAGCTGCGAATGGTTAGTATTCGTCCCATGATTGTACACGTTTATATTTCGTTCTTCTATTTACGCCGTTGCGATGTATTCCATTTTCTTCCTTATTTTAGCGAACACAGTCCCATTAGTGTTCTATTAGTGTCGTTAAATATTTTATTAAATTGGGTTTGTCCAAGAATTTATGCTTTACAGTGATGCTTAGGTTAGTTTTAATTGATTTCGATTCGTCCGATATGATTGAATGTTGATTTGTCCGTACGAATCAAAATCCATTGATTTTATACAATAGTGAGTTTGGATAGGAACTGTAAAAACTACGCCGGTTAAATAGAACCATCTCTATATTTTAGAGCATTTAATTCGTCCACGATTATCTTGGGATAAGTGAAATTTGTCCCAGTTTAGTTCCAAATTATTTGAGGTCGCCCCATATCAGCGGGGAATCAGCTGGATTAAGTTTGATGCAAAATCTTTACTAACAAAATTTCTTATTGTCCCAAATTTTGCTAAGAAATTCCAGTTCATTTCGGATTCAGTTGCATTTATATTTGGAGTGGACTGCACCGGGTGCTCTTTCATGTGTCCCATTAGGGTTCGTTCAGCTTCATCGGTTTTTAGGTTTGTCCCATATTTTAAGTTATAAAGTTGCTTATCGCGTTGCCAAAACCAGTAACCCACGCACAATTCCTGAAAAATTTATTTTGTCAGCAGCTGTTGAAATGGTACATATAATGTTTGGTGAAAAACAGGCAAAGTTAAAAACAATACCTCTGTCAAATAATACCATCCAAAGAATTAGTGATATGGTAAAAGATATTCAAACACAAGTTGTGGAAAATCTTAATAAATGCACATACTTCTCTCTACAAATGGAAGAATCCACCAACTGTGTCCAATTTATTACGTTTGTAAGATATGATACAAATAATGGCATTAAAGAAGATATTTTATTTTGTTCCTCGTTGGAGACCAATACAGGCCATCAATCTGGTCTTATCATTAGATTACAAGGAATAATGCCTAATGCCACATGGAGGCATTGTGTTTTACATCGAGAAGTTCTTTCGACGAAAGTTTTAAAATAGTGTTATGAAAACATTAATGTTGTAAATTCCATTAAGGGAAAAGATTTGCAGACTTGTATTTGTATCTTTGGCTTCTGAAGCTAGGGTTTCTTGCTAATATTCGATATTTTGAACAGTAGCATGCAAGATCACGACATTAATATACATATAAGTTATTGTAATCAACAACGGTGAGTGCAGAAATCCAAACTTGGCATGATGTAGGTGGGAGTACCCCAGGGTAGCGTGCTGCCCCGCTGCTGTTTAATATATATAAATGGCATTCTCCTTTTCTTGGAAAGCCACCTCACGGTCTTTTTTGCTGATAACACCTCACGATCAGTATCTACCTGTAGCACCGATAACTTAAGTAGACAAGCAACTTCGCTAATATCTTCCATGCAGGAATATGGCTCAGTAAACAGTTTGGCCCTCAATAACAGCAAATGGTTTTATTTTCTCCTAAGGAGCTTGATATTAGCCTTTTGGTACAGTTGAACAATGACAATGTCAAACAAACCGATGTCGTAAAATTCCTGGCAGTTACCTTAGATTCACGTCTGACTTGGACCAATCATATAGATATTTTGTTAACAAAGTTATCTTCGGCTTGCTTCGTCTTATGTCAACTTCGCAAGCATGTAAATCAACATTTTTTGCAGATGTATTATTATGCTTATGTACAATCAGTTCTTACAGTTGGGTTGGGTTGGGTTGGGTTGGGTCACCTACAAAAAATCATTCGCACCAGACCTCAACTTGTTTACTGAGTTAGGGATTCTAACTATTTTTATTCAGTGTCGGAATATTTAAACTGCACTGGTGCAGTCGAGTAATTTTTTTTATTATTCTAACCTGGTATTTCTCGTATTGCTATAAATATAAAGTCATAGCCATTTAGTTTCCAAATGGTGGATACACGGTATAGTGTAAGTATAAGTGTCCGTTCCTATTCAATGCAAAATTTCATCCTAATCAGCTCAGACGTTGTTATATAAAAACAAAAAATAAAAGGAGACAATCAATGCAAAAGGTAAAAAAGCAGCCAGTAATTGATTCAAATAAAAACGATTATATAGTAACATAAATGAAATAAAAGTAAAAAAAATAGAAGTTTAATTATTTTTCCGATAAAATTAAGTACCCCGGCGGAGACCAGTCTAGTACATAACTTGTCAGTACAGAACATGTAGATAACTGAAAATTAAATATTTATAAAATCGTTTGTAAACACTTGTAAATTATTCAAATTTATGCAAATAGTTGGTTTAATTAAAATAATAGTCATGTAATTACCTATACGTTGTAATGAAATTTAACCAATAATGTAATTGAATAAAATGTTTAAAGCAATTAAGTTTAATCCATTAAAATGAACGAAATAACACAAGCGTAGTTGAATCGAATCGTGTACCGATAATTTTACAAAATTACTCAGGGATATGCTCAGACTGCGGCATTTGTAATCGTATAAATGTTGTTTAATCCGACAGGAGTGGAGAAAATATTAGATTTATACTATTAACATTTACCTCTGGGACTACTACCGTCGACATGGGGATCGGAATACTCGACAAATTCTCGGCAAACTACTCCTCGTCTAATGGATTTTAAGCGCTTATATTTTGCTAATGCATTTCTTAAAATCCTATAAATCGTTGCGAATTGCTATAAACTCTAAACTCTTATGTATTTCTGCATTACTATATGGGGGAAATGTTTTTGAAATAACAATGCGGATTCGCAAACATTTCCCTCGGAGGAGGGATACGTTCAAAAACTGTGATTTACAACACTTTTACGGCTGTAAATCGTATTGTCGCGTTTTCTCTTGTGAAATTCTATTCCGTTTGTCGACACAAATGTCAGGTACACCCAAAATAGATGTTCTACGTTAAAATGTATATATATACAAACTATTTCACTTCATTCTTGGTGGTCCACAAATTGCCATAGGATAATAATTTACTTCACTTACACAATTATTGACACTCCGCAGTTTTCTTTGTATTGTCAACCTTTGTCGGCAATTATTTTCAAACATTGCCACGACATAAACTAAAATAATACATTTCATTACAAGAATTCGAATACTTTTATCACTTTTTATACATTTTTAATATGTATAAAGTTTATCTAATCAAAATTTTTATATTAATTTTAATTTTATTTCATTTATATTAAAGTAAATAGTTTTTTCAATAAATATAAAATTACAGAAACCAAAAGCTATAATTTGAGTTATGAAATTGAATAAATATCGAAACACTGCAATTACATAGCAGCAGATGGTGAAATTGACGTCTAGATGACGCAAGTCACACACAAATTCTAAATAATAGCTTGTAGTTGACACAATATTAAAATTCCGCAATCGGTTCTGGTCAAAAACTTTATGAACAATTGCCGGAGGTCTGACCAATAAAGTTATTCACTGGGATCACCATGTGTGACTCATGAAGGGCGAAGTGCATGCAACTACAAGTAACATGAGTTAAATGATGGCAACCATTTGACTGACTTACCAATATTACCAATCCTTTTTTTTTGAATTCAGCGGAATTTTCTAATCTATGGAGCAAGATATGTCGAAAGCAGAGAACGTCGGTATTTAGGTTTGAATACATATCTGAGATTTGACGACAAACACATATGAGATGCAAAAGCAGTAACTGATAAGCTTGCGATGATAACGTATACCTGGCAAAATTTTATAAACTACTTTAACAAAACTTGATTTCTGAGAGCAAAGTAACAACGTTTACCCTATTGAAGGAAATATGGTTAATATGTGTATCAATAATAGTGTAAACTTATGTTGTGTTCTACTAAAGAGTAAATTTGTGATTACCTATTTTACTTGATTTGTAATAAAATGTCGTCATAATTATATTTATTTTGCTGAGCTACATTTATGACAAAATGTTGAAAATTAATTGCTTTAGCTATTTACAATGTTATATTGAAGATAAGAAAACTATATTTTCAAAAACGTTCTACAGTTTCCACGAATTTTATGTCTCAAGTTTTCAGATCTGTAATATTAAACATTTTCGACCCCTCTCCTTTACGCGTAAGAACATTACCCTTCTGGACCCATACACATTTCCAATTTACTTCTTTTACTTTGGTGTTCGCCTCCCAAAGTAGACTTCCATTGAAGTTTGACAATTGCTTCACTACTAAGATTTTTCTTATGCTCATTATTTCGTTCTTCTAGTAGTTTTAAAGTGCATTTTTACAATGATGGGTCTAATACGTCCAGTTATGCCTTCCCTTTTCTGCCCGCAAGCCACCTCAATATATTTTTCGTCAACGTTTATACCCATTTATATTGTCACCTTGCATAATAATTGTTTTACATCATCTTTATCAACTTCCATTCGTTGCTCCATTTCAGACATTCTGTTTTGTAACATAGTAGATTTCTCTGTCCTCTTCCGTACAGGACATAGTTAATTGGGCACATTTTGTTTTCAAGTTTTTCATGTGGTCTTGTTGCCCTTTCCTAATTTCGTCATAATTGTTCAGCAACAAATATATCAAGAGCTGTGGTTTGCCCTCATGTTCCAGGCTCTTTTTAATGCATCCCTACAATATACATCTCCATTTAATTTTCTCAACCCTGGTTTTACTCTCAAACATTCGTACTGATTAGATTGTTACCATTACATCCTTATATGACACGGATTTTGAAATTATTTAATGTATCTAAATAAACTGCTCCACATAAGTTAAGGATATATCTGAAAATTTACTCAATTTTTTATTTTCAAATTTTTGTCATGTTTGACACTTTATTAAAGTTGGTAGTTGGCTATGGAGAGTTCTTCTCTTTCAAACCCTTTCCAACGAATCAATTGTGTGTGGTTTGCTTGTCAATTTGTTGACTTATTGTGCAAATTTGATATCAAAATTTTGTTCGTTGCTATACTTCACAATGCCTAAACGTAGATTAACATCTGCCGAAGCAAATCAATTGGTTTGCTACAGCGCGGTAAACGACAAAGTAACGTAGCAACTATTTTCAAGTTAGCCAAACTGTCATTTCACTTTTTAACCGTTTTCAATAAACTGGATCTGTTGAAGAAAGACCTAGAATTGGGCGCCCATCAATAACTACCCTTGCTGAAGACCGATATGTCTCATATGCTGTGGCTCTTGGTTTCCTTTTTTGGACGATAACGCTAGTCCACACCGATCCATGGCAGTTATGGATGCAATTGAAACCAATGGAATTCCTCATTTAGCTTTACCTGCGCTATCGCCTGATTTTAATCCGATAGAGCATGCTTGGGATCAGTAGCAGAAAGCTTTGGATCATCATAATCCCCAACCACAAACAATGGAACAAGTGAGAAATTTGCTTCCACAACTCTGGCACCAGATTCCGCAAGAAAACTTTAATAATGTCATTACTAGCATGCAAGGACGTTACCAAGCTGTCATTGAAGTCCACGGAAGACATACTCGTTATTGCTGAAAGGGAAATTAAGAAGAAATTTGTGTTTATTTTCTTTTTCTTTTTTTTTTTGATTAATTTGAAAGTAAGTTATTAGTCATTTTTTCATTTTTTATTTAACGTTTGTAAGCTTTTTATAATAAAAAACAAGCATTTAAAAACCAAATCGTCTTTGAAAAAAAATTGTTCTTTTGAAAAATCAAATTTTCCATAATAATGATATTATGTGGAGCAGTTCATTATGTCCAAAATATTTCAGTTTATGGCGTTTAAGAAGTTTAACGTCTAGTCCCGATAAACTTCACCAACAGCAACAATCAGCGCTAATTTTGACATAGTAACCGATTACCATCCATTCAATGAAGCAAATTTAGTAATGAGAAGTAAGTATGGTATTGTTATTATTATTTATGTAACGAATTTAACGCTATAAAACCATGGTGTGAAAAATTATGTAAAATAATATGTATTTTTACAATTGTATTTATTGAGTCAGAGTGAATATCAATAACATAAATGTGTTAATTGCAAGGGGTGTTTTATTGAGTTCAAGAAACTAAATAGAGCATCGATACATATCATATTTTCGTGTTTCTTTCCTGTTATCCCCGTTAAGTGGTAGTGTAAATGAAAGGCTGCGTAAAAAAGGAGGTGCTTGAAAAAATATTTGTGGAATGATTTAGAAATTGATTGTGAGGTAATTGGTATTTAGTTAGATGACAAACGTGACAATAAAAGGCTAACAAATCTTTGAACGAGTGCCGAAAGCATTTGTCGGCAAATGAATTCCAGTTGACAAGTTTGAATAATCCGTTCTCTATCGGCAAACAAGCTTGTCACATATTGAATTGGTGTATGTCGGCTTCAGAGGTGCAGTGGATGGATATGCATTGTCACACGAGCGGCGCTATTGGCGGTGCTATTGCCCAGATTCAATTTCCAATATGCATGCAGGGGTTGCATACCGGTTTAGCTAGCATTACTGTAGTGATCGGATTCCCCGTTCCCTTAAAACGCACACCCAGACCCCACCAATATTCCACTGTCCGCCACCATCGGCATTCAACTCAAACTCCGTTATAGTTCTGCATTTGTAGTGGCTTCGGTCGTACACGTGCACAATACACACACTGGATGCGTATATTCCGATCATTCAGAATTTAATTGGTTTCGATGCTATATTTCGACATATTACGAACGGAATTAGTATAGAAACTATGCGTTATGCTCACCGCTCGTATTCAACGACTTTAATTGAATATTACTTTGACTAACGGATCATAACAGACCTCAGAGATGGAACTAGATTTTCAAATGGAATATAAAATCTCGCTCAATTCAACGAACGCTTTTGGCATCCACGTTAAATACACACACTACTACTAAACTCACAGAGCATATAAAATCACTCCGCAGAAATTCAATTAAAGATCCGTCATAATTGATAATTAGCGATGGTGCAATTATATCGTTAAACTACCTTTAAATAAATGGGCGGGAAAACATAATTTGCATTATAAATCGTTCAATTACATTAACGGACAAAATACAGCTTTAACAAGCATCGTTGCATTTATTTGTGCATATACTCGTACACAAGTGAACACCGATTTCGATTTACATAATATTTTTTAGAACCTAAATTAAACTCAATTTTTGGTTATTATGTTTTTGTTGTCAATGTTGATCAATGATTTCATATACAACAAGATTTTAAAATACTGTCTGTTCGTTATTGTTATTGTTTATATAGAAATCAGGCATTGACAACAAAAACTACCCGCAATTTCACTTCGTACTTTATTATTATTCGATTTTTATCCGTTTATTTTTTTTTATCCTCTATCTACATTTTTATAAGTTTCTTGATTCTAATCCCATTTAAATTCAAATGAAATGAACGTTAATTGCATCAACTTGAAATAGGATTTATTTCGCCATCTAAAATAATTTTTTCGTATTTAGTAATCTTGAGTTTCCTTAACAGTAAATATCGTTGAATTTATTTCAGATTAATCAACATGAAAACTGCATCGAATTGGATTTTAAAACGCACATTAATATGTTTGTTTGAGCCCCACGTTGGCAGTCAAAATAATTATTAATGTTATTTGTTTTAATTGCCCTAAGTCACTGTCGATGAATGAAGTTTATATCTTCTAACAGATTATGGGCCCAGAGCCATATTTGTGTGGATATAAAAGGTTTGTAATGGTTCATATATATCATAAGACATAAGCTAATGGTTTGAACTGGCGAAAAAATTTATTCAGTTGGTGCTCTCCAGTGAAAATACAATTAATGACGGAAGGCGTTTACCTCAACAAAACATGGTATTGTATATAGTTAATTGGGCAAAATATATCCCATGTCCCAGTCTCAATGACAAAGTTTTGATCTCGAATATGATCTATTACGTCACTTCTTGACGGATCGTATGGTGGCGAAAAGTACGAGATTGATTTAAAATGAGATATAATAAAAACCACATCATGTGATGGTTTGACTCTCTTTTGACGAATGTCCATGCCATTGTTATTATAAGGTGTATGGCTAGAGAGGGCAAGACAAGGAAATAAAGGATGTCCAAAGAAATGTTAATGAAGTAAATATACGTGGGTAGAATGACAGGTTTAGCCACCTATGGGGCGTTGAGTAGAATACATTAAAGCAATAAAATCAATATGTCAAATAGTTTGTCACTGGAAGCCATTTAAAGAAATACTGTTCGTTTAATAATCGAAAATATAAATAATTACTTTAAAAGGGCTTAAAAAGTGAAGATATTTTTAATGACAAGCAAATTGAATTGTGTCGGGGAGGCGGCCTTAAAAAATGGGCGAATGGGGAATTTAAACATGGGGATAAATTTAAACACGGTCACACCAGTCACACAGTGGTTTGGACGCTCGACAAGAACTTTTGCCAATTGCTCAGCACAGGTCCGACTCCACTGCTGCTCCTCCGAGCAACAATGGCAATTTTTTCTCAGAAAGAGGCAGGACTCCAATAAAATAACTGCTAATATTTCTCCGGTAAGTCAAGTTTTTAAAATTGTTGAAGTAAATACTCAATGTTTAAGCAACAAAATAGACAAAATGGAAGTGTTTAATCAATCAGTGAAACCTGATTTTTTGTGCATCTCTGAACACTGGTATAAGCTGGAGAATATTGATATGATGCAGGTCCAGGGATACACACTATAGAATATGCATCCTCAGTCCTGGAACTTCGATGCAATAGTCTTTTCTGCGATGAACTTAACTTTGAATGCTCCACAATCAAATTCAAATTTGGTGTTTTCAAATGTTGTATTATCAGTGTGTATAGGCCATATAATGGTTTTTATGAAATTTTTAATCGCCAACGGTGAATTTTGTCAAAATTTGTCGATTAAAATCACCTTAACACTTAATTATTTACATTGAAATCATTTAATTTCAAGTCTAAGAACCTATTCGTAATGTTTTAAAGCATTTTCACGAAATAATTCTCGTACTGTTATATATTATCTAAATGTTTTTAGTATATTTGCACCTCCATAAATTAATTCCAAATAAATCTTTGTGACGTAAATAATGATTATGGTCCTATTACTTTTTTCATTTTGGTTTTTACCTTCTTGGTTATTTTCTTCTTAGTTGTCTTAGTCTTGTTGAGCTAAGTAGATTGACTACTCGTATGCTGAACTGAACTGGTCTGACGAAGTTTGATAGGGTTGGGTTGGCTTGGGTCGGGTTGGGTAGGGTAGAGTACGGTTGTGTTGGGTAGGCTTGGGTTGGGTTAGTTTGCGTTGCGTTTGGTCGGGTTGGATTGGGTTGGGTTTGGTCGGGTTGGGTTGGGTTGGGTTGGGTTGGGTTGCTTCGGAGATTCTGGACGTGAATGCACATACAACACACCAGCTGAAATGTTGATGTCAAGAGACTCATTTCTTAAAGAACAGCTTAGTTAAAAGTAGAATTAAAATTTTCACATCCATGTCCGTACAAGTAGTTTCAGTAAACAGTAAAATTCCAACACATCTTTGCACAGAATCGAGCCTTGTTTTTAGACTATTAAAACCACTTTTCTTATCATGTATTAAAAAAACTAGTAGATACTTTAAGTTATTGTATGATGGTAACTTGCAACATTTTTGTGTGTGGCGATTTAAACATTAATTACCTCAATGGCCTACAGAAACATTTTTTATGTGATGTAATTTTGAGTTTTGGATTCAAGGGTCTTCATTAATCAAATTGGAATTACTACATCCTCTAAAATTGATACATTATTACTAGTTTGCCAAGCGGGTTGTATCAATCTTGTGTAATAGAGCCGAACTTGGGTGATCATCTTGCTCTTGTTTTCGAATTTGAGATTCTGGCCGGTATTGTAACGGAAAATTGTTGCGGAGCTAAGGTTCCGGCCTACAGATGTTTACCTGCGAGTAATCTTGACATGCTGAGGTCGTTCATGCAACATGTGAATGTTGACAACATATTTAGCAGTAGTAGTAATGATGTTGACAAAGTCTTTGAGGTAGTTATGAACACCTTTATATGGCCTATCAATGTTAACTGTCATATAAAGAATAAAAACAAAACGAAATTCAAGTACATGAATAATGCACATAAAGTGGGTGGGTAAATGGTAATGTTATGTATGCTGGTGACAAACTAAAGGAACTATTTTGGATTGCTAGAAACGCGAACGATAACGGTTTGCATGGATTGTATCTGCACAAAATGAAGGAGTACAAACAATTAATAGCTCTTACAAAACGGAATTATTTTTCTAAAGTAATCTCAGACTCTGATAATAAACAAAGAAAGACGTGGAAAAATGTCAACACTAGACTAAATCGATCTAAGGCGAGAGTTTATATTGCACGAGAGAGAGCCGAGTCTCTAAGGTTTTTGCAGACGATTTTGCAAGTGTAACAGATGCTGCTCTGCGCCACTCATTTGGTCAAAATCGGTCAAAGAATTACACAAAAGGTTTGTTAAATAAGAATTCGTTGTTTTCATACCAGTTGACAGAAACGAAATACGTCTCTAAAATAATAAAAATACATCGGGTGTCGATAGTATTTCATTAATTTTCTTGAAGACTGTATCGGATTATATAATTGATTCCTTGGTTTATATTATTAATATGTCGGTACGTCTTGGTCACTTTCGTTACTCAAAATTGCTACCCATATACAAAAAAAATGTTGCATTATCCGTTGATAAGTATAGACCGATATCAGTGCTGAACACTTTATCAAAGATATTTGAAAAATTGATCTACAACGGAATAGTAACATTTCTTAACACGTTTAATATTGTCTGCGAGTGTCAGCATGGATTTAGAGCCGGTAGGTCTACAGAGAGCGCTGCTGAGGATTTCCTGGGATTAATTAGTGAAATGATGGTTCGCGAAATCTATGTGGCGGCAATGTTCTTCGACCTATAGCGTGCGTTTGACTCGCTGAACATTCAATTTTTGGTTGACAAACTTTACAATGTCGGTATCAGGGCAGTATTCTTACTTGACTAATGCCCGGTTTCACAAACGATTGTCAAATGGTGAATTAGTTAACGACTCGCTATTGCTTGTGAAATCCAAAACAATGGTAATTTTTCTTTTAACGGTTCGTCAAGGTAATGAATCGTCAAATATTTGACGATTGATTAAAGACTCAATAACTAATCGTCAAACTTTTGACGATTCGTTAACAAGCTGTTAACGGCCGATTAGCGTTTGTGAAACCGGGCATAAGTATCTTAGTGCCAGAAAGTCACAGGTTAAGGTTCAACATGTATTGTCTTCTGAGTATGAAGTATATATGAGTGTTCCTCAGGGGTCTGTACTTGGAGCGCTATTATTTCTGTTGTATATACTTACCACACTACATTCATGCACAGAAAATATCTATTGCGATCACATCGCTGACCTTAGAGGAACTAATTTCAATTTTGTCTATGGTGGCCCGTGATTTCTCAGACTGGTGTTTTAAAAATGATCTCATTCTAAATATAGGAAAAACTGTCATTGTGAATTTTGGTAGCCGTTTGGGTGTTGACAGTCACTTTTCTGTTCCTGTAAATAACTTTAATATTCGTGCATCTAATACAGCACGGTTCCTGGGCGTTACTGCGGATGCGGCAATGGACTGGCAAGATCACGTTGAATATGGAAGTAAAAAAAACAACTAGAGCACTGTTTGCTATCTCTCAGCTGACATCCGTACTTAATTTGTTGGGCTACGCCAGTAACTGGGTTAAAGTTTTTAGAATACAGAAGCGTACTATCAGGACGATCTTTAAACTAAGCAATTGCGTACTCATGTTGTGATATAGAGTGGTGAAAGGAGAGGTGATGGAAAAATTGAATGAGGCCAGGGGCCAGGTATGGTAAAAGAAGATGGCAAGATAGGGAGAAAAGAAATGGTATAAAGAGCTATATGAACGGACAGATAGAGAACAAAAATTATGAAACCTGGACGACGTGAAGAGACATGGGTGTACCTGAAAAAGATTATGTTGTATGGCCGCTATTATTTCGTTCCTAAATATAGATCTAAATTCGAATGAATTAAGTAGTGATTAACTATGCTCAAACATTCATTTTTCCCGGGCGCTGCTTATTTGTTCGGCCATCCAGTGGTGATTATTATCAGACATTGTGACGATTTACAATTCCATTTAAGTTGATGTAGGAAGTTTCATCTGAAAACACAATTTTATAGTAAATTATTCATTATTCATTTCCTCAATCCTTTCACGAAATTCTTGTACAGCTTTGCACTTCGATTCATGCTTTAAAATTCATCTAACAGATGTCGAACTTGTTGGCAGACTGCTTGTAACACATTATTAGTTTTCTTCACTGGTACTTGATTTAGACCAAACTCTACTGGAAAAATTACATGTTTCAATCATCAAAATTTAAATTCTATTTCAAATAGGTAAACAAAATAAAAGATTCGAATTGTACTAATATTAATTAATAATAACAGATCTGAAATTGCAGCCTTGCAAAGCAGAGTTATATTTTTGTAGTAATCAATTGCATTGAAATAATAAATTCTATACAGAAGACTTGTTTTTGTCTTTTTATTAAAAATGTTGTTATGTAAGACCATACAATATTCACTTAGCTGAACAGAGGAAGAAAAAAAATATATCCAATGAGAAACCTAACTTAAAATATTAGTTAAGGTTTAGAATATTGTTTTGATATCATAAATTGTATATATATATATATATAAATATATAATAAATAATCTAACCGAGTCAAGGGTTAAGAAGTTAGGATGAATTTGTAACGGGCGGTAGGATAACGTATGTGCGATGCAAGCGTAAACAAAAACTGGCCATTTTGCATGTACGTGATTCGTCTCAGAAAATCTCTAGAAACGTAATAAAGCATGATTTATTGAATAATAAGAAAAATCTCATGCTGTGTTATGTACGAAATCGAAGAAAGAAGATTATGACGAATCTGCATATATAAATTATTAGAGGTCTGTCAAGCTGGCACCCCCACAAACTCAAAATCCAAATTTGACTATGCCGGAATTATGTGCTCTTTATGTGCTAATTATGTGCCGCAATTTCGAATTTGAAAAGTGGGGGTTCTAACTTGATGTCAAGCTAGCACCCACCTATCTAAAAAATTGGAAAGGAGAGATCTGGTTATCGCTATAATTATGTGCTATTTATGTGCTTTCCAAATACCCTGGAGAGAAGTTGCTAACTCAACACCCTTGGCGAAAAAATCACCCTAATAGTAAGAGCCGCAAGAGGTAAAATCTATACTAAACGAACACAACAATCCTAACCTATACTGAAACGTTTCAATAATTATGTGCTCTCAAGATATCGCACTACCGATTTTTGTGCTCGCATCCTTGTCCGAAAAATTCACCCCTAATAGTTGGAGCCGTAAGAGGTAGAATCTATACTGAACGAGCACAAAAATTTTGACCCATGCTAAAACGTTGCAATAATTATGTGCTCTCAAGATATCGTACTAACGATTTTTGTGCTCTCACGCTTGTCCGAAAAATTCACCCCTAATAGTTGGAGCCGTAAGAGGTAGAATCTATACCGAATGAGCACAAAATTTTTGACCCATGCTAAAACGTTGCAATAATTATGTGCTCTCAAGATATCGTACTAACGATTTTTGTGCTCGCACCCTTGTCCGAAAAATTCACCCCTAATAGTTGGAGCCGTAAGAGGTAGAATCTATACCTAACGAGCACACAAATTTTGACCCATGCTAAAACGTTGCAATAATTATGTGCTCTCAAGATATCGTACTCCTGATTTTCTTGCTCGTACCCTTGTCCGAAAAATTCACCCCTAATAGTTGGTGCCATAAGACGTAGAATCCATACTGAACGAGCACAAACATTTTGACCAATGCTAAAACGTTGCAATAATTATGTGCTCTCAAGATATCATACTCCTGATTTTCTTGCTCGTACCCTTGTCCGAAAAATTCACCCCTAATAGTTGGAGCCATAAGACGTAGAATCCATACTGAACGAGCACAAAAATGTTGACCCATGGTAAAACGTTGCAATAATTATGTGCTCTCAAGATATTATACTCCCGATTTTTGTGCTCGCACCCTTGTCCGAAAAATTTACCCCTAATAGTTGGAGTCATAAGAGGTAGAATCTATACCGAACGAGCACAAAAAATTTAAAAAATGCTAAAACGTTGCAATAATTATGTGCTCTCAAGATATCGTACTACCGATTTTTGTGCTCGCACCCTTGTCCGAAAAATTCACCCCTAATAGTTGAAGCCATAAGACGTAGAATCCATACTGAACGAGCACAAAAATTTTGACCCATGCTAAAACGTTGCAATAATTATGTGCTCTCAAGATATTGTACTCCCGATTTTTGTGCTCGCACCCTTGTCCGAAAAATTCACCCCTAATAGTTGGAGCCATAAGACGTAGAATCCATACTGAACGAGCAAAAAAATTTTGACCAATGCTAAAACGTTGCAATAATTATGTGCTCTCAAGATATCATACTCCTGATTTTCGTGCTCGTACCCTTGTCCGAAAAATTCACCCCTAATAGTTGGAGCCATAAGACGTAGAATCCATACTGAACGAGCACAAAAATTTTGACCAATGCTAAAACGTTGCAATAATTATGTGCTCTCAAGATATCGTACTCCCGATTTTGGTGCTCACACCCTTGTGCGATAAATTCACCCCTAATAGTTGGAGTCATAAGAGGTAGAATCTATACCGAACGAGCAGAAAAATTTTAACCAATGCTAAAACGTTGCAATAATTATGTGCTCTCAAGATATCATACTCCCTATTTTTGTGCTCGTACCCTTGTCCGAAAAATTCACCCCTAATAGTTGGAGCCATAAGACGTAGAATCCATACTGAACGAGCACAAAAATGTTGCCCCATGGTAAAACGTTGCAATAATTATGTGCTCTCAAGATATTATACAAGATATTATACTCCCGATTTTTGTGCTCGCACCCTTGTCCGATAAATTCACCTCTAATAGTTGGAGTCATAAGAGGTAGAATCTATACCGAACGAGCACAAAAATCGGGAGTATGATATCTTGAGAGCACATAATTATTGCATCGTTTTAGCATGGGTCAAAATTTTTGTGCTCGTTCAGTATGGATTCTACGTCTTATGGCTCCAACAATTAGGGGTGAATTTTTCGGACAAGGGTGCGATCACAAAAATCGGGAGTACGATATCTTGAGAGCACATAATTATTGCAACCTTTTAGCATTGGTCTAAATTTTTGTGCTCGTTCGGTATAGATTCTACCTCTTATGGCTCCAACTATTAGGGGTGAATTTTTCGGACAAGGGTGCGAGCACAAAAATCAGGAGGATAATATCTTGAGAGCACATAATTATTGCAACGTTTTAGCATGGGTCAAAATTTTTGTGCTCGTTCAGTATGGATTCTACGTCTTATGGCTCCAACTATTAGGTGTGAATTTTTCGGACAAGGGTACGAGCACAAAAATCGAGAGTACGGTATTTTGAGAGCATATAATTATTGCAACGAAATTAATTTATGTATATTTTAAACCAAGAGGTAAGATTTGTAAAATATAAGGGGAATAATAAGCTTTTTGTATGGGAAGGAATTATTAAAAAATCGTGTAATATGAGTAACTACAGCAATCGAACATAACCTCCTAAAAATCAGAGCGAGGTAAAATACGTTCATACTAGATATACAACAGCTCCGTGTATCAATGAAATAGAATTAGATTAAGAAAGAGAAACATTAATAAATGTGTAAAGTCATATAAAGTTCACGTGAAGGATATGTGACCGTTATAAGTTGCGATGTAACGAAGTAAACGTCACAGTGAATCACTAAAAATCGATCGTGTACCAACAGTAAAGGACTATAAAAGGTAAATGGAGTACAATTTATTGATCTGCCTAAGGGGTCAATGCCAATATGTGCGTATTTCAAGATGCTTTGTCACAATGACCTTTCCAAGTCAATTTAACCCAACATTTTTTGTAACATTTTATGATGATTTGCATAACCAAATGCTTTTAAGAAATTCGCCGTTTGATCTGAGATGGAAAGGCTAATGTTTAAAACGTAAATAATCAATCAAACAAGACTTTGGGTTCGAGAATAGAAAATGTGAAGCGTAAATCTGATAGTCGTTGCTTAAAGAATTTCGGAAAATCCTGATTTACTTAATGAACGTCAACGGGGTCAAGGCTTGCCTTCATTCCATGGTTTTAATCAAAAGGACTCCACGTCAGTTTGACATTTGAAATTTGATAGTTTTAACGTTAATTGTTTTGGCAGTTCGCAGAATCGAATGTAAGAAGATGAACTGTAATTTATATGTACAGTTCCAAAATCAAGATTATTAATGAAGTACTGCTAAATGACAGCAACAATAAAACCAGCTGTTAATATTTAAAGTGCATCGACAAGAAATTAATTAAGGCTTAATTGTCACTCATTACAATTACAATTACAATAATAGTACAAATAATTTAATTAAAAAATAATTTAAATTTAAATAATATTAAAAATTATATTGTAAATTTATAAAATTGCTGAATATTATAAATGAAATATGGATGGGAAAAAGGAAGTTGCCGGAAGGATGGAAGATAAGTGTGATCGTGACAATTAGGAAACTATAGCGGGATTTTATATGACATAAATTCTATACTGGAATGATAGGGGTCACATTTGAAGAAGAAGTTGCGGCACCGAGGATGTTACCAGAAGGGTAGGCTAGATTCAGAAACAAAGAAGGAAAAAAGGGAAATTGTACGCCACGTTGATAGACCTAAGGTGAATAGAAAATAAATAGTGGAGACGATGAAAAGAGCAGGAATTTTCAGCAGGGGTTTCAAAGACGGTATGCTATGATTACCTAAAATATATATGAATGGGTAGAACACCGACCAAAACTCAAAGACTGTCAAATTATGACTATGATGTTGGTTTGTGAAGAATTGTAACGTGAGAGCAACGGAATTATGTTTTAGAGTTGGCCCTGGAAGAGCGAGATAGACATACCATGAATGTGTAATTTTAATCCAATAAAATAGTTCATTTAATCTGTCACTTTTTGAAGTATTGTAATAGTATTTTGTGTACCAAGGCCAAAAAGCAAACGAGGACGAAAAAACACTTTTTGGCCGTGGTGCACACAAAATTTTTTAGGCGACCCTCATATAATTTTCAAATTTGTTGCAACATTTACTTATAATTTATTGACATAGTCATTTATGACAACTGAACAATTGTACATATTTGTGACACCTTCAGACATGTTTATGTTTTCTTTGTCTACTTTCGAAGTTATTTCGGCTTTATAAACAATAATTACCCAATAATCAGTTAAAAAGTCTATCACCAACACGTATTTACTAATGTAAACAAGATGTACAGTTTGACACTGACGGCAATGTGGTTATTTTTATACAATTTCGGTAACTGTCGGTAGATGGCGCCACCCTATTGCGGACGAAAAATGAAAGCGGACGAAAAACGATTACTTTTCGTCCGCGTTTGACGACTGAAATTTCAATTTTTCGTGTCGGTCGCCTAAAAAACAGTTTTTAATGAAATTTTAACACCATTTGTGAACATGTTGCACGACGTTAAAAGAAGAGTTACATTGTGATGTCGGTGGTGACCATATAACTCATCTTATTTGATAATTACTATTGGTTGTCATGATTAAAATGTATTATTAAAATTTTATTGCCAACATAACCTCAGTTTTTACAGCTTTGCCTGCAGTTTGATTTAATCTAAATTTAAGTTACCGGGAAAAGAGTTGGTACACCTGTTAGTAACGGGAAGTAGTTCTATTACTCAAAATTAATCTAAGACATACGCGAAAACGTCCAAAGCCCTCCCTGAATCACAATTCCGTTGCTCACACGTTATATATCACAATACGTGTGTCACAATTAAAACGAACTAGAAACCACAAAGATGACAAAGACATTACAGAAGATAATGACGAAGGTACAGATGTTGATGATAAGGAAATAAAATACGACAATTAATTGAATGAAAATGAATGAAGGCGATTAATCCTAGAATAAGAGGAAGTGAACAGAATTACTGAAAAGAAAGTTCGACTAAATGAAAATAGTAGTAGAGGCAATACTAAAGAAGAATGGTTATAAACAGAAGCCGATTAATCATAAAATGAGAGGAAAACAATTGTTGAAACGAAAGTGTACTTTAAATTGTTTATGTTCTGTGCTTAGTAGATAAGTTGATGTCGATTGTGATATCACAGTCAAATATCATGTTTCGCATATTTTATGTTGGCAATGGGTGGGGGATAGTACGTTTGTAAAGTTGTGTTACGAAATAACAGTAATAGACCGGTGGTATTTTATTGTGCACTGAACCCTGTGTTGTGCTTTTTTTCAGTCCTTTTTTTATAGTTAGCTGAATAACCCCATGGTTTCATAGTAACTTGTTGAACTGTAAATTGGTGGATAGTAGCGTGCGTGGTAAGTTACATCCTGCAATATCTATCAATATTTTTGAACCTCTTTGGTTATTTTTTACACGGTTGCTGAACAACTCCAAAAGGGTTGAAAATTCAGCCTATAGACTACGAGACTTTTTTATATTTAGGTGTATTTTATATTATTTTAATTGAGGAAGCAAATTTTCAAATTTTTATTCATTGTGTTTTGAGGCAGGAAGAATGGCACCTGCTCACATTTTAAAAAATTCAAAATATATTGCAAAATTTATAAAAAATATACTTATTTTGTGTCGTAACCAGTCAGTCGCCTGAAACACTTTGCAATATTAAAGTTTATTGCGATATCTTTTTTCGCAAAAAAATAAAAGTAAATACTATTGCGAAATTTAAGCAAATTAAATTTTATTTTGCACTTCGACACAAACCGCAATAAAAAAATACTGTTTACATATTTAAAACCTCGTTGAAATTTAACAACTACTTTCATTTCCGGGTGTGCAAATGCGCAAAATATTGTTCTTTTGATAATTTCTACTATCGGCTGGTATGCAAAATATTAATCAGTTGATAAAAGAATTAACAGTCAGTCTCTGTCGATAGTAACTGAAGCTGGAATTCGAGCATTACCGGTAATAGCGATCTTGATAATGACATTGTAATTTAAACTGAGAAATGCAGTTATATAATAAACTCGTCGTTATCGACTGCATATCATGTAACATGAATGACAGACGTAACGTATGAATTTAGACGTAGAAATTTTAAAATTAAAAATTTAATAAGTCAGAACATGCATTTAAATTGTCTACATCGATATTCAAAACGTAGAAACTGAACTAGAAATTGTTTAAAATAAATATCCGCCTCAATTAAAAAAGAAAGCGAACAGAATGTTTAATAGGAAAAAATTAAAAAAGAAATAAGTTTCGCGAACACGACTGGAAGGGACTGTTGTTTTGGCAACGCCGACATATCCCCACATAGATATGTCCCGATGCGTCAGACACCTGATAAAGTTAACATCATTAGAAGACGTTTGTGTAAAGATCGCAATACCGAAAAACAGTACGCGAGACTAATATGATTGAGTGCTTTGTTTTTAACGTATTAAATAGAAATTTGTTGCAGTTGTGGAAACGGGTTTACGATTGAGCAATCCTTTACGTTGCGATGACACAGGTGAAATTTTAATTTCAATTAATATTTTTGTGCTTAAATAAATCGTCTGCGTGTAGAATAGTGTATCGAGATTTCTAATGAAATTCGAAGCGTTTCCCGACCTCGACGGGTACGACTTCGTCGAACGAATCGGCGGCGGCAGCTTCTCTAACGTCTTCAAAGCCCTTCAGGTGCGTTATTTTAAAAGTAATGTTATGTGTGCATGCTTTGGTTTTATTAGGCTCCAGAAAATTCGCCAGTGGCGATTAAGTGTATTAATAGGCAGATTCATGCGGCGGCAGAAGAATCGGCGCTACAAGAAATAAGAATAATGAAAGAACTGCAACATGAAAACATCGTTCGCTTGAAAGATTACCACGTAAAATTCCGGTACGTTCTACAGCAACTCAAAACCCACTTTATCTAGTTTCGTTTTAGCTACGTATTTATAATAATGGATTTTTATCCCGACGGCGATCTGTCAAAACTACTAGCCGCAAGCCTGTACTTGACCGAGGAATTCGTTCGAAAATTAATGGGCCAGCTGGCTTCCGCAATGAAATGTTTAAGGGCAAAAAACATATGTCACATGGATTTAAAACCATCTAATCTTTTCATTACGAAATATCCGAATATTGTACTTAGATTGGGCGATTTCGGGTAAGATTAATTGCATATACGTTTCGCGTCGCGTGAATGTTTATTTTTTTAGGCTGTCGCGGGTGATCACGCTAGACAACATGGAGCGATATCGTTTTAATGGAACTTATTATTACATGGCCCCGGAGAAATTACTCAAAATTCCATATGATGCAACCGTGGACTTATGGTCCATTGGAATAATTTTGTTTGAATGTCTGTTCGGGAAACACCCATACATTCCCCTAAGCAAGGAGTCTCTCGTGCGCCATTTCAATCGGAAAACACCCGTTACGGTACTATTTGTGTTTGTTGAATTTTTGTAACGCTAATGTGTGTATTTTACAGTTTCCAAAATCCGTTGGTGTTAGCAACTGCGCTGAAAATTTAATAACGAATTTATTAAAACATGATCGGATGGAAAGGATTACGTTTGAAGAATTCTTCAACCATGAATTCTTCCTCCCCTTCAATGGATAATTGCGGAATAAGCGAAATACATTTATATAAACAGTGAGACATTAAAATCGGTGTAGAAAATCGTGATTGCCCATCCTAGGTATGTACGTACAAGTAAATCCAGTAGTTTTAGAAGAAGAATTTCGTTTAAAATAATTTTTATTTGGTTGACGTTCCTATAATTACAAATATAGTTCCTTTTGGTTTCTACCAAATGATTATTTGTAATACTTGACTTATTTTTGTTACTTTCTTTTAATTTTATCGTTTTAAATATTTGCGTTCATTGAATTGTTTCAAATATTGCATTTTGCATTTTGACCACAATGTGTTTGTAGCCATTTTGTTGTAGTTTTTAGTATTTTTCATTTGGTTACCTTTATTACATATATGGTTTATGATAGCTTTTACCAAAGAAAATGTTTGTACTTAGTTATATTGCGTTGAATTATTTTTGGTACTTACTTTTTATGATTGATATTTAGTTTTAAATATTTGTGTTGATTTGGTTTTATTTATTAAAAACCCAAAATGTGTGTAGTTATATTGTAGTTAAGTGATAAAAGTTTTCTGTATTTATTTTTTACCTTTATCCAAAATCTACTTAATAACAAATATATACATATTTTTATTTTTTATTCATTGCATAAAGCTCTAGCAAGTTTGCATATATTCGTAGAAATTAAATAAAAACTAAATGAAAAATGGTTTTCGTTAGTAATGAAAGGGATGTAAAACGATGTAAATAAAAAATTATCGAAAAGAAATAGAAAAATTGAGCAAAGCAAAGGAAAAAAGTTGAAATAAATCCCATGAATATAAAAGAAAATGGTGCGTGTGGCTGTGTGTCTGTCTGTGTGTGCCTGTGCGCGCTGTAGCGTCTATACGATTATAGCTACAGCTATGAAACTTTAAATTTAAGATTTGTATATAGCTGGAAAGAAAACGTCATATTTTGAACGCAATAGCTCAACAGGAAGTGATCGTTTACTCTTATCACCATTTTCATTATCTCGAAAACGGTACGAGCTATCAAAAAAATTAAGTTAAAGACATTGAAATTATAAACAACAAAGTTTTTTCGAAAAACGTAGTATAACTAAGTATAAGTAAGTTCAGTGCGGACCACTGCGATTTTTTGCTTTGCTTAAATGGTTTCAACTTGTGCATTTTCTTCTCGCGATATTTCTACCCTTTTTATGTTGAATTTTAACTTATGTATTTTCTTTTCTCCATTTACGTAAGGATTTGCCAATTTTGCCTTCCCACTGCCCTTTTTCCGCACATGACTTATATTTTCTTTTTAATTTCGAATACATTTTTTGTCGACGTTGAACATATTGCATATCGTCCCACATTTAGATTTACTTAATCGAAATTTATTATTATACAGGGCGTAAAAAATGTGTCACAAACTTCGAGGGTTGATAGTATGGCCCAAAATATGCCGAAAAGTCTTAATGAACCGCAAATGGACGGTTTCGGAGATACGATTTTTTTTTATTACCACAATATTTCCAGACATTAGGTACGTTTTTCATTGAACATTTGGATGGGTATTTTGGTGCGACAGGTTACTAGGCCCGGTTGTTTTACCAAACCGAATGACAGGCGCTGCTTATCTCAACTTTCTACAGAACACACTGGGTTATCTTTTAGACGAGATTTCCTTTGAATCAAAGGCAACAAATGTGGTGCTCCGTCACATTTTTCGATTGCTGTTAGAGAGTATGTTACTGTACACTACGCCTGTAAATGATCTCCGGGAGCAACGAGTATATCAAGGATACCACCGAATGCAAGTCACTGTAGGTCTTTTCAAAAGAGTTCGAAGGTACATGCCACGGAGCCATGTTCATTATGACTTTTCGGCATATTTTGGGCCATACTATCAGCCCTCAACACTTTTTTTAACACCCTGTACATAAACTCAATTATAGAAATGCAGAAAGTCAAAACGATTGTTATAAATCGTAATAAATAAAAGCACATCGAAAAAAAATTTAACAACATTGTAAAACAAATTAAGAATCATAATTAAGAAATCGCTATAAATTATGAAAAATTTGAAAAATAAAAATGTAAAAATTGTTAACATCGTAATATCGAAAACACGTTGTAAATAAAATTGTATCGAAGAAGAGTTCATTATTAAAAAATCGAAAAAAACTACAAATTGTGAAACAATCGAAAACGGTGTAATGGAAAAATAGTTGAAAATTATCATAAATCTTCGAAATCGTTAAAAATTGAGAAAATCATTGAATTCGAAACTAATCATAAAATCGTTATAAATTATAAAAAAAATCGGAAAAGTCGAATAAATCGTGGACATCGTTGACATTATACATCAAATTATATTGAAATATTGTTAAAACTCGTAAGATGTTTAAAATCATTGAACATGAAAAACTCGTAAGAACATAAATTGTGAAAAAGTTAATGAAAAAATCTGCAGTGGTCCACACTGAACTTCCTTATACTCAGTTATACAATGTTTTTAATTCGAAATATTTGAAAATCAATTTTTTTTTATTTTTCGAAAAAAACTTTTCAAATGAAAGTTTAAAATTACAATATCTCTAACTTTCAACACTTTTTTCAATAACTCATACCGAGAAAGGTGAGAAGAGTAAACCATCACTTCCGGTTGAGGTATTGCTTTCAAAATAGGTTTTCTTTCCTGCTGCATACAAATCTTAAGTTTAAAATATCATAGTGGTTGTTTCAATGGTTTGGACGCTGAAGCGCGTACAGACACACACACTGACACACACAGCCCCACACACATACAGAGATTCCAAAAACAGTCAGGATCGATGTATGCTATATAGAAAGTATCAGTAAACTTTCTGTCAAATGTGGGCAATTTTTACATTTTTTGCGTTTTAAATAAATATTTTTATCGTCATTTTGCAATTTTGAGAGAATTTCCGAAAAACGGAAAAGGCGATAACAGTAAATCATAATTTTTTGTTAAGATATTGGTTTCAAAATAGGACGTTCTCTTCTTTGCTACATACAAATCTTAAAGTTTCATAGTGTTAGCTTCAATGGTTTGATAAAAATTGACCACTGGCCATGGAACAAAGTAAAGGGAAGATTAGAAGAAGGAGAAGAGACATTAACAGTTGATTTAAAAAACTAATATGAGGTCGCAAGGTTACGAACATGGCAAAGAAAAAGGATTTTGAAAGAGATAAAGAAAAACAAAAAAATTAAAGAAAGAATCTGGACACTGGGAACATGGAATGCAAGAAGCTTCAAGGAGAAAGAGAATGAAGTAATTTTCGAGTTTAATACAATTGGAATGGATACATTGGTGATAGAGGAGACAAAGAAAAAAGGAAAAGGAGAAAAAGAAGTAGCAGATCGACATTTTGACTCATATACAGCTGAGTTCCAGAAAGTAGTAGAGCAAGAGAATGTATAGGATGTTTAATTAAAAATAAATTAGAAAAAACGATTACTAAATGGAAAGGATGGCCGCAAAGAATATTAGGAGTAGAGCTCTTGATCGAAAAAGAAAGAATTACGATAATAGCAATATATGGACCAAATGAAAATGAGAAAAAGGAAATAAAGGATAAGTTTTGGGAGGAGCTAACAATGATTACAGAAAACACTAAAGGAAAAATATTTGTAGCAAGGAAGTGGGAATTAGAAGGAGCGATGCAGAAAATGTAATAGGGAAATATGGAAAAGAAGAAAAAAATAATAATGAAGTTAGATTGATAGACTATTGCACATTAAAGGGGTCACCTACAAAGAATGGATAGTGGAAGAATAGCGAAGCAAGTATGGGAAGCAAGAGTACTAGGAAGGAGAGGAAGAAGGAGACCTCACGAGACAAGGGATAATAAAAACATTGATAAAAAGGGGTAAAAACGTGGAGAGAGGCGAAGGAAATGGTAAAGGATAGAAAAGTGTGGTGTAAATTTGTGCATAAACTAAACATTTAGTTTAGCGTGCTATGGACTGGAAATGTAGAATTAATTTAGTTTGATGGTATAATTTTGTGCAAGTAAGAGTAAGAACATTTATCTTATTGTAATATGTGAAGCTCTACAGCTAATTGGTAGATGGGAATTGATTATATATGTAAAATTAATGTTAAAAGTACAAAATAGGCTAAAAGTGAATAACAATTGGGTTTTGCCAATTTAGCAATGCCAAAAATACAAAAGTGTCAAGATACCCAATAATGGAAAAAATACTAAAATAACAAAATCTGCAGTGGTCCGCACTGAACTTTCTTATACTTAGTTTTTTTTTTCATTAGTTTTTTCTATGAGGCTATATGCAAAATTAAAGAGACAACACTAGTACATCGTCTACATTTACCTAAACAGCTACGTTCTAAGTCAGTTTCAAGTTAGTTTTAAGTAATAATATGACATATGGGCTTTCAAATTTCTTTATTGCTTTATTAATAAATGTATCTGAATAGATTAAACATTTTTACTCACCTTCTCAAAATTGGGTTGGGTTGGGTTGGGTTGGGTTGGGTTGGGTTGGGTTGGGTTGGGTTGGGTTGGGTTGGGTTGGGTTGGGTTGGGTTGGGTTGGGTTGGGTTGGGTTGGGTTGGGTTGGGTTGGGTTGGGTTGGGTTGGGTTGGGTTGGGTTGGGTTGGGTTGGGTTGGGTTGGGTTGGGTTGGGTTGGGTTGGGTTGGGTTGGGTTGGGTTGGGTTGGGTTGGGTTGGGTTGGGTTGGGTTGGGTTGGGTTGGGTTGGGTTGGGTTGGGTTGGGTTGGGTTGGGTTGGGTTGGGTTGGGTTGGGTTGGGTTGGGTTGGGTTGGGTTGGGTTGGGTTGGGTTGGGTTGGGTTGGGTTGGGTTGGGTTGGGTTGGGTTGGGTTGGGTTGGGTTGGGTTGGGTTGGGTTGGGTTGGGTTGGGTTGGGTTGGGTTGGGTTGGGTTGGGTTGGGTTGGGTTGGGTTTAGATCATTACATAATATTTAGATCATTACATAATATTAAATACGTTAGGTTATTGAAGTTTAGTGATTCTACTTTGCATCCCTACCAAAATTTATGTGAAAAACAGGGAGCAATATTTGGAACGAAGAGTCACGATGAATTTGGATGGCCAGGTATAGGTCTCTGGAATACAGAAAAATGCAGTTTTGTGGGGTTTATATTATCGATGATGTATTGTAGGGTTTGGGGAGTCAATTTAGCGCAGAGTTTAGAAATACTCCTTGTCCCAAAATTATACATAAAGCACAGTTTTTATGCAAATCGAATTGTACGTCCGAGTTGACTTTTGGTGAAATTAAAAAATTAAAGAGGATTTTTTTGTAAAATTCCCACGTTAAATTTATGTAAATGAATTAAGAAAAATATAATCTCTGTATTACCGAGTTCATTTGAGTTCGGTTAATTCAATTTCCAATTAAATTTAAAAGATTATTGAATAAGCAAATGTGACAAAATTGAAAAATTGCTACGTTCAGTATTGATTGATTTTATGCGTCGTTATTAGCTTCCATATAAGGCGAAATAAACAAATACGCTGCCCGCTACATATATTTTAATTCGATTGTTAGATGAATACCAGTGTACATGTATTTAACATTAATCATAGTTTGAATTGTGGGATGGAATAGCAGCAAAACACGATTACATGGATGGGACAGGCTACCTTATTAAGCTGGCAGTTCATCATTGCTCGATTACTGTTGTAAAACCGTGGCTGCGCTCCGATATGCAGTTTAATGTTAATCTGATTCGTTGATAAGTCCACAGTATATATGCCAAATACAAATCATCTCCCATTGATTGGAAAACACCGATTATACTACGCTATTATTTTAACTAAATCCCAATAAATTATGTTCATTTGTAAGCATTTATTCAACGTCGATAAATTTATTGTCTTTACGACTATTACGTTTAACGAAGTTGTATGAAAACTCGAACAAACGTTATTATTGCAGGAAATCATGTATAAAAAGCGATTATAGATGAAATCATCTACTGCAATTAACAGCATTGTTGAAGATCTTGTCAGAAAATCAGTGAATCGTATTAACGTACAATAGGGGTGGTGCACGGACAGTAGAGGGATGTTGCGAATCACTGCTTCTAAATAATTAATTAAAAGCAATGTAATTAGTTGTCGAGCATATTTATAGAAGACGTTGTACATTTTCTTAATTAGTTCTTTTCACTGAACATGCAAGTTAATTTGATAATTGAAGTGTATAAAAAAATTAATTAATCTTGTGGAATAATCTGTTAAACTTTGATACGGTATTTAGCATTGTTTCACAAATCGTAGGAAATTGGATCTTTTGTTAAATAAATTATATATCGGTGCTTAATTGAATTTAAAATTACTAGGCATGTTTACTTTAAAACATTATCGTCATTTACCTTTGGTTTTTAACAAAATTCAACATTTAAGTATCGAATAATAAATATTAAATTATATATTAAATCAATCAAATGAAATCAATCAATTTCATTTATTATACAAAATCAAAGGAGCTATGTTTCATACTTTCACCAACGATGTTCACATATAATTGATTCATTTGATTATAATTTGTTATGTTATCTTTAATGGCATCAACCAAAAATCGTATTTTGATTTCGTTATTATGGTCTGCAACTTTCAATGAACTAACGAAATTCAAAGTTTGCATTGATAGCTGGGACACGCCTTTCATACATTGGAATGAAATTCTCAGAAAGGAGTGCATCCATTAAGTTTCGCATAGCTGGAATACGCACCAGATGTTCTGGCTTCGTGCAATTTGCGCAAAGCTAATTAAATTTCACGGTAATTCCAATTTCTGTTTTTTGTTCTCTGGAGACGAATTGAATTATTTCTATCGCGACGTTTCAGCAAAGTTATTTTTTTTAGATCACGATCGAGAAGACCAGCAAATGTGACTTTGCCGAAACGTCAGAATAATCCTAGGGATAATTCATTACCCAAGAATGAACAGAAATAATAAAAATATATTTGTTAATCCAACGATCTACAAACAAGTCAACACATGTTAATAATCAAAAGTGCATAAAATCTCACACGTCATGAAAATGTTATACCCACAATAATTATATAAAAATTAGTGCATTAGTGTTACACGTTTATAATTAAATTGCATGAACTATAAAAAGGAGGTTGGCTTTGCAAATATAAGAAAATATCAAGAAATTTGTACCTACACAGCTCTGTTGGCATAATTGGTGTTTGGCTTCCTATTTATTGCGATATCCTTCCAGTTTGATATTGATTTGATGTTTCTCTTGCCGCATCTTTCCATCTTGATCTTGGTCGTCCTTGGTTTACCTTTTTCCTATACTACGTCCTAATAAATTTTAGGTATTCTTTTATTCTATCAATACATGATCTACTTTGTTGTATACGATGTATCTGGTGGTCTTCATGTTCCATAATTATTTTTTGTTTTCTTCAAAATATTTTCTCTTAATTTTCATTTAATTTTTAATTATATTGGTAATTGTTCATTTTATCATCTCAAACTAATAATTCATAAGACCCGTTTTATTTAAATATCCTTTACTAGGGAGATAGTGCTTACAAAGGGCGGTGTCTGCACTTAGCCTAATTTGATATATTGAAGAGTGAAATATTAGAAATATGCAGTGTTATGTTAGCTTTAACGTGTGAATATTTTTATAAGCCCGTAACTAATAGAAGTGCCCAACGAGCTTTATTATAAAAAATTTCACATCGATAGAATTTTTCGTTGAAGACGAAGTATGTAATTGGCTGCTTGTCTGAGCGGTTGTTGAGTTAGTGAAGATCAAAATGTTTTAAATCTAATGTTGTGTATAACTTGAGTTGAGTTGTACTCTAGATATGTTTGTATATACTATATATAATTGATACGCAAATTAATGCCATTTAACACTGGGATACATATTAATGCGTAAATATCATATGAATATAGTACATTACAGCAATATTAGTTTCCTATTATTCGAATTTTCAAATAAAGGGAATAATGGAATGATTGATGTTACGTGATGGCCATTTGACAAAACATCGTTGTTTCGTACGTGTTAGTAATTTTAAATCAATTTAAACTAAAATACAAAAAAAGGGCGTTGATAAATTGTGAATATGTTCAATGATGGCTTTATGTATGAAAAATTGTCAGCGTTTGGGATTTAATTTCGATTTGAAATGGAAGCCAGTGCAGTGCCGTGATGAATTGTCGTCGGTAAATGCAGTAGCGTGGCATCGCCATTAAATAGAAATGGAGGCGTAAAGCCAACATGATTTGGCACCTCACCTGCATGGCTGCACCGGCTATTAACAATGAGTCATTATTGGTCATTTATCACCATCGGCGCTTCATTACAGTGGTAATCAAGCCACAATCCGCGGTGAACGTCGCGACTGACTGTGGAGGTTCGAAATACGTCCGCACATTGTTGCATCGATATAGATTGATAGCCGCGTCATTGTGTGTACCGGTAATACTCTAAGCTATGTACTTAAGCATAACAATAACAATTACAGGAATTATATTTAAATGATTACTTCCTAACTTGCGATCCAGATGCATTAGTTTCACCAATTTTATCAAACATTAATTATATGAATATATTTTATATATCGTTCTATGATAAATTAAAGTCCCAATAAATTTATCAAATACAAAAATTATTTTGAGATATTTATATTGAAACAAAACAATATGAGAAAAGAAATGACCGATACCCACAAAAAATATTTTCAGTTTAACTCTAGGATATATAGGCTGGTACACCTTCACCTGAAGAAATATTAAATTAATTATAATTCTTACATTGTTGATTATTTTCTGTCGTGATTCGATGATAACCTACATCGAAATGTTTACTATTTATTTTAATTGCCACTAACAAATTTTACACTGGACACGATGTATCAAAACATGTTGGGCCGTTTGTGGAGGGTCCATACAGTCGTACGTGTTAATAACATTGTCAATTTAGCTCTGATGCACTTTGTGTAACATTGTGATTGCATTCGAGATATTACATATTTTGTGAAAATTATTGTCCAGTGATTTCCTGCCCGCACTGAACTTTCTTATAATTAGATAAATTTCAGCACATTTTTCAAAAGAACTTTTCAAATAAAAGTTGTTTAGAAACCAACCCAACCCAACCCAACCCAATATATTTAACATTTATAAAAACATTTTTTCCAATAAAATTTAGAATTCAAAATTTTCATGATTACGATACTTTCTTGTATATAAAGTATAAGAAAATAAAAAGCGAAGAACGCAGAAAGAAAAGCCGTAGAAATTTAATTTTTTTAATATTAGAATTATCAAAAAAAATAAACGATTAAAATTTCAAAACTATTCAAAAATGTTCAAAGGAAGAAAAAAATGTTTATGATGAATGGTATTTCCTCTTAGATTTTAAGCATTTAATCATCGTGGCATTGTGGCTTGTTGATCTCCTCGCATGCTATCTGTAGATTTCATGGAGTTGCTTGATGATGCTACATCTGTTGAAGCTTTCACACGTGTTAGATTTGCGATAGCTGAGGAGATCTTGTGGGCCATGGCAAGACATTAACATTTTGCTCTTCAAGATACTTTCGAGTCATAATGACCTGCGATCAGGCGTTCTTATTGGAATATGCTGCGAGGATAACCCTGAAGATACTGAACTGTTACATGTTCCAGAATAACATTAATGTATCGATGTATTGAGATGTCCGGTAATAAAAACGAGGTGTTTTGCTACCATGGCGTATGTAACCGCAAACCATAACTTCAAGTGTTAGCCAGAATGGTGTCTCAAAGTAAAGTTTAAATCTCTATTTGCCTTCGAAAGTGTATCCGACTCTTTGCTAGTGGTTTTTGTTAAATAGAGTTCCTGTTCTATTTAGGCCACTATCCCTTATCACCTTTTCAAAGATTACGTTGAACAGCACAGCGGACCTTGACCGCGTTTGTAGTATTCCTTAGGGTCATCTCCACTAGTCTTACAGTCTTTTCCTTTTGGTTTTCTTCTTTTGTCTATTGTCTTTCACAATTTCTTAAATGACTTTCCAATTTTTTGAACGTCAAAATCTCTGGGATCTTTTTATTAAATTTTTCTATTGGTTAAATAGTGCTTCTGTGGGGTTTAAAAAAGGACTGTAAGGAGGTAGAAATATTGCAAAATGACCATGAGCTTGAATAAGAGTCACGACATCTTCATTCCTATGAAGGCCTACGTTATCCATAACGTAATGAGCTACTTGCACACCGCCATTATTTAAATAATTAATTAATGGAGTAATAAACTATTATACGATCTATCTATCTATTGCCGCAGCAATGGAATAGTTGCGTCCTCTTAGTTGAGCTTTAACTTTCGATGCTCGAGTATTTCTTACAGATCTTCCATATGAAATTCGAGAATTTACTTGAATTCCATACTCATCAATGAAGAAACTTTTATCCCTTTCAAGCATAATTCTGTTATACTGAATTGCATTTCTGCAATTCTTTTAACTGAATAATGAAAATGCTGACTAGCTCTGTTGAGTGTAGATAATGAAAACTGATTAATATTTGGCTAAGGAGCAATCTTCATCCACCCAGTCACAAATCTGTTCTTTTTCAGAATCAGATAATTTCTGGCGTCAATGTCCAGCACATCTTTTGGCAGTATTTTCAGTTCTTCTGTATGTGGAATAAATTTTCCTTTCACTGTTTTTCCTGTTGCACCATTATTCATCGAATTGATTATTAATCCATGTATTCCATTGCTGATTTTATTATTTCTTCGTCTCTGACGATTATCCATACCAATGTATTGTAGACAATTATCACAGTGTGAAAATAAATTGACAGATAATGAAATACATTTGACACAAAAAGAATTTGTTTTATAAATCATGGCTTACTAGCAAAATAAATGTGAGAATCATTTAACAAATTGTGAAAGCCAATAGAAAAAAAGAAGAAAACCCAAAAAAAGACTGTATTAGTTTCTCATGTACATCAAATTTTCTCAACGCTTCTGACAGTTTTTTCCTATCTACTGAATCGTAAGCTGCTTTAAAATCTAAGAACAGCATATTCTCCGGGATTCAGATTCATAGCAGCCGATGAGAATTTGCTTCATCATATATATCTGGTCTGTGGTTGCCTGGTTTTTGCGGAACTCAGCTTGGTCCTCGCACAGTAGCACAGTGTATATTTCCAGTCCTTGTTTTATCATAGTGGCCAAGATTTTATAGGTTGTATTCAACAGAGCAAGTCCCCTGCAATTACTACCCTCAGTTTTATCACCTTTTCAAACATTGGTACCACCACCATTACTCTATGCCATTGCCGCGCATCGATTTCGTGTTCCAGATTTCTTTCATCAGATCGTATAACCTAGCGTTCAAGGCTTCCCCCATATTTTCGGCTGTGATGTCATTTTCGTTGGCTCTACGGTTTCCTTTGCCGCTCTTTTTCCTTCCTGGTACATTTTCATTTCCTCTTAACAGTTTTTCAAAATATTATTTCCATCTCTCCCAGATTTTCTCTTGTACTAAAAAAAATCCTCTTTATACTTATAGTACGCTGGTCTGTTCCACTTTCCTTTTATGTTGCCTGTACATATTCTGTGAACCACACCAATTGTAAATAAGCGCCTGTATCTTAACTTTAACGACCAATGGGACCGTTTAGCTATCTTTTACTAAAATCTTTACTGAAAACATAGTTCGTAAAGAATTTCAGTAAAGACTTGGGTACTGCCTACGAACATTTAATTTAATTATTTTTCTTTATTTTTTATTTTTGGTTTTTTGTATTTCATAATAATTACAATACACGCAATTCGGAAGTAAGCTATAAAATCATTGACGTACTTGACGCTTTTTGATTTTGAAATATATATAATATTTTTTTTAGCAGATTTGGTCTTAGAATTTCCAAATTCATCATAAAAAATAAGGTTTCCATAAAAAATATATAGCTTATATATATTATTTTATTTTTGGCCAATTAGTTTCGTTGATAGTTATTGCTACAATATTTTGTTTTGATTTCTTTGAATTTTCAGTTTTTTTAATTTTCGATACTTATGCTTTTATTTCATTTACAATCATTGTTAAATAAATTACTGCCGATTTTTCGTTTTGTTCCAAAGATTTTATATTATGACTCCAGATAAATTGTTACGTTGGTGATTTAGAAGTATCGCCATTAATTCGAAAATCGTAAGAGATGAACACTAAGGGGTCGCAGGATTATGTGTTTCCGTCCATTCAATGTTTTTATATCGGTGATTGGGGCGCTAGTTTTCCACGGTTACGATTACAGCTCTCCTGTGATGCGGGACATAAATCAATATTTTATTGTTGAACTGTTTGTGAGTGACATGTTTTATACTGAATTTGTTAATTTAGTGAACTACGCGTTCGCATTTCCTGCCTGCAAAGTACGTATATTCGGGTCATTGGTTTACCCATGCACAGGATAAATAAAATATCACGACCGCCATTTCGGTTTATGGCCTGTAGAGAAGTGCTTTTGCAATATGTGATGTAAAATTTAAATTCACTGCATCAAACGGCTTTATAAATGATACGCAAGCAATTTGATTGACGGGCGGTGTGGAATTATTTCGAAACGGAGGCCTCTGGCTTCATTAACCTTTTCAGAAACCAAACAAAAGCCAAAGCGACAGGAAAAAGCTAACAGCAGCGGCATTGACTAAAAGAGATGCGGAAATGAGATAGTGGGATAAATCAACAGACCTCTGGTGGCGAGAAAAACAACTCCACGAAAGGAAACTAAACGGATAATTCCATCTGTCGACAAGACTAACGGCAACAGGAAATAATCCACTATGTACCATGTGACAAATAACTGAAACAATTATTCTTTCTTTTTATTTACTTAAAATTCATTCATTTATTTAAAATCATTTATTCAAATTAAAATTCAGCACCTAGATATTGACATTCTTAAACTTAAATTAAATTAAATTTGCATCAAACCAATTGTATCTATTACTCTAGGTTAAATTCTCGCCCTAAAAGCTACACATTTTAATATTCTGTTAAAATTAATTAAAGGTTGTGCCTTAAATCCAATTATTTTCCCTTTGCGAAACAAAAGATATATCTAAATTGATGTTATACTAAAATTAGGTGCACTAAGTTTTTTTGTATGTGTAATCTGTTTGTGGTAGGTTTTATTAATGAGTATTTGTCGGATTGCGGCAGTTGTTACCAATGATTTAAAGTACACAATCCTTGTTCCAGTCAATGTCAATGCAAAATTTCTGGTTAATCAGTGCACGTGTTCCTGAGACAGAATTTGCCAAATCCGTGTTCCAGCTATGCCAAAACTTAAAACTTATTTGATGAAAAAAAAAGAATACAGTGTTTATTTTTTGATGTAGATTGAATTTATTCCAAATAAACAAAATGTTTAAAATAAGCAACTTCCCTATTGATTTTTTGACGAAGATTGTTTTATTTAACGTGTTGTTACAATTCGCTTAGGTTTATACACATTTTTGGATTTTTAGGTTCGTATTTTTGAAAAAATTAATATTTATTTACAATTTTGACTTTATTGAAATTTACGTTTCTAAATATTTTAAGGTTCCCAAAATTGACATTTTTCTTTAAAAATAATCGATAATCGATATTTTTGAAATGTTTTTGCAAATTGTTTCATTTAATTTGTGTGTATTTTTTCTGACAATTTAAAAAGTTTTTTCGTAATTTAACAATAACTATTTTTTTCACTTTTTAATTATGTCGCACTAGAAATATGAAGTCTGATCTTTTCAAAACAAAGGAAGGACTTAGACAAGGCGGTGTTATGAGCCCAGTGCTATTCACAGTTTTCATACATGAAATTCTGAAAGAAAGCCGACCAAAGCTAAGAAAACTAAATCTAGGATATAGAAGACTCCAAAACATAGAACTAACCGAATGTGCTTTTGCTGACGATATTATAATTATGGCAGGAAGTGAGGAAGGAGTACAAAACAATATAAATGTATGGAATGGAGCGCCGAAGAAGTATAGCATGAAAAAAAGACAAAAGTGATGGCAACGGGTCAAGAAATAGATAAAATTAAAATTAGAGTAGAAGAAAAAATATAGAGCAAGTGGACGAATTTACATACCTAGGGGTGGTAATTCAAAGCAATGGAAAGCAAGAGAAGAATATAAAGAAAAGAATAGAAAAAACAGCTAAATTATTCCACTTAATAAACCAAACATTTATAAGGAAAAAGGGGTATCCAAGGAAACAAAAACTACATCTACATCTACAGAACAATATATAGACCAATCCTAACCTACGGGAGCGAGACATGGGTAGCAAACAGGAAATTGATGAGTAAAATCCTGGCAAGCGAAATGAAGTACCTAAGAGGAGTTAAAGGAATAACCAAAAGAGATAGAATTAGGAATGAAGAGATCAGAAAAGAACTGAACACGGAGTACACTCTAGAATACATAGACGAAAAGCAACTGGGTTGGTGGGGTCACTTATATCGAATGGAAGACAACAGACCAGTGAAAAAAGTGTGGGAAGCCAGAGTGAGAATGAAAGGCGAAGAGGAAGACCACACGGAGTACACTCTAGAATATATAGACGAAAAGCAACTGGGTTGGTGGGGTCATTTACATCGAATGGAAGACAACAGACCAGTGAAAAAAGTGTGGGAAGCCAGAGTGAGAACGAAAAGACGAAGAGGAAGACCACCAGAAACTTGGGACAACATAATAGCAAAAGCAATAAATAGAAGAGGGAAGAATGTACAAGAAGTGGGCAGCATAGCCAAGGACAGGAAAACATGGAAGTAGTTTGTAAAACATTAGATGTAACCAGACACCCCGACACCGGAAGGTATAAGGGAAACTGACTGTATATATGTATAAGTATTTTTGGATTAATCTTAATTGTATATTTTTAATTTTCTTTTTAAGAAACTTTATGTGATTTTTTATGCTGGAAGTAGTCGGGGTGACTTATATTGGGTTTGGTTGGGTTGGGTTGGGTCGGGTCGGGTCGGGTCGGGTCGGGTCGGGTCGGGTCGGGTCGGGTCGGGTTGGATTGGGTTGTGTTTGGTTGGGTTGGGTTTGAATAAAATTTTTGTGAATTTTTAAAAGTAAAAGAGTGTAACGAAAAACAAAGCGAAAATAAAATACACTGAACGTTTGAAATTTGTAATAGTCGTTGAAAGTTACGTAATGTGAATTGAAAAAAAAACGAAGTAAGGGAGAGTTAATCACGAAAATTAGCCAAATTAAAATGTTGGTTTGATCGAAACGAAATTTTGAGAATTTGATATATATAAAAAATAATCTCAGACTAATCTCAATTGTGATAAAGAAAGGGGTAACTGTCGTACCTACGACTCGCTTGATCTAATGGTAACATGCAATAATGAAATTTAACAGGAGTTAAATAAAGACAGGCTTTATTTATGAAGTGCATGCAGTCGAATTCTTAGTAATTGATTGTACTACTTAACACTGCGAGTGTTCTCTCAAACTTCATCGAACAAGTTTGGTTCATATTTTTTTCTTTTATATTGGTATATTAAACCGATCGTCTTTTTAAAATATCTGTTGGTATTTTATTCAGATATGTCTTAATGTAAATCTAATGCGGGTGAAAAAAAAATGAATTTTAAATATTCGGTTGAGTGAGCGCTTTGTGAGATTTTAGTGGCGCGTAATAGTAAATCATAGTGATCCGAGTATTAAAAGAATTTGAGTTTTACGTTTGAAGTGGGTTGGGTTATGTTGGAGAGGGTTATTCGGTGGAGCGCGAGTGTACATAGATCAGCATCAACAATGGTGCTTTATTACGTGAAGTGTTAACTCGCGCATGAACGCGGCAGCATGAATCAGCGGTGGCGTCTCGACGTCCGCGTTTGCGACCGCACTATTGTAATGCGCTCATAATGACCGCCGCTAAAGGGTTATATATGATAAACAACATAGGGGCGGAAATAAAAAAATAAACTTCGATATGCAAATTCGTATGCAGTTATTCACCCAGTTACACACCCTCACAAACGCAAAGATATAAACGACATTTTTAATTTTATTTACTTACAAGCAAACTTTTTTATGAACCATTTAAAACTGTTATTGCAGTGACCGATGTAATGGTGACTCCGAATCGCTGCCCATAAAATTAATTGGCCCTTAACTCGTAAATCTATAAATTTATAATTTCCCGCTGTAAATGTATGCGGTGACCGCTTGTGCTTTACATTATGTCGACCAGTTTCAATTTTATGGTAAAACTTGGACGGTGCGCAATAATTGGAAAATCAGCGCACAAAATGCATGCAACTTTGTGTCGAGTTAAAATGGATTTCATAAATAATAGAATTGAAAATGAATTAGCATGTAAATTCGGGACCGGGTGTGAGCGAATGCATACATGCAAATTGCCGCGGCCGTTTTACATTTTATATACTTAATTAAAAATTGTGATAATTGAAATGACCCAGATGAAAGGTTATAAGTCACCGTGCGCATACTTCTTCCTGCTGCTGGGGGAAATTCGCACATAATTGTTCCCAACCCCACATCATCGCTTTTAAATATTTGGAAGGGTTAAAACTAAATTATTGCCACAGTGCACCGACAAATCAATTACTGAAACAATAAAATTTACATAAATATCACAATTTAATTCTACAGCGAGAAAATTTAATGTAATATTCATTCTACTATTTCATTTCACGTTTATTAAAATTTATTACATTTCGTTTTAGATTAGTTTAACAATACTTGTTAAAATAACAAAATAAAAATTCTACAATTACATTACAAATAGTCATAACACCACTGATTACAGGATGATAGAAAAAAAATTCATTGCCCCTCTTTGCACGTCAATATAAGTGTCATGAGGTTTGTGTTGTGGTTATTTGTAAATGCCCCATGTTGCAAAGCTAATTTGTTGCACTGTGCATTTGTTATTTATAATAAAGGTGGCTTTATGTATAACACTTGCATGCGAAAGTTTATCTTTCTTTTTTAAATCAATGATTAGATTTTTGTATAATTTCAGCCTTATATAAAAACACTTTTGCTATTCAAATTTAACCATTGGGTTGTTCATTTTTAAAGGAATACATACAATGAAAGCAACTTTGTGATAATGAACAAAGCCGATTGTAGAGTTTACCTAAAATATATGACTCGGGTAATTATTGAGATCTATTGTTTCATGTATTACTTGTTTTACAAATGGTTAGTAAATCGATTGAAAAAATTGCTAGAAAATTTCTCTTTGTTTCCTTCTGTCCCTATTTCAAAAACTATGACCTGTCAAACTCGTTAACTTCAGAAGAACATGATTGACTCGGCAAAGTAGATGTTTTTGAAGTTGGCAATCCTATGCATAAATCAGTGGATCCTTCTGAATATGGCTGACATTAAATGTTCACAACTCTCTTACTATAATCGATTTTGTTCCTAATTACTTGTTTACAAGGGGAGATCAGTTATTGCGGTGCCTAACAAATTTAAGAAATATCAAACTTTTATTTTTCTACATAATCTCCGTGAAAGTCGATGCGTTTGGTCCAACGATGCTCCAAACTTTTGATTCATCTGGAAAAAAATCTTTCTGTTGCTCTTCCAACCAATCGTTTATGGCCATCATCATTTAATTATCGTCGTAATATCTGGTCCCCCGCAGATATTCTTTTAATTTTCGAAATAAAAAGAACTCACTAGGGTCTAGGTCTGGCGAATATGTGGGATGTTCAAACAATTCAAATCCTGCATTCAGAATAACGCTAATGGCAAAATGGATTTTGTGGAAAGGAGCGCTGTCTTGATGGAAGAAGCGAATTCCTTTGCTCAATTTTTCCCGTTTTTTTCCTTAACACAATCGCGCAATCTTGAAATTAATATGGCATAGTAGGAGTCTGTTATTGTATGTGCACGATCCAAAAAATTAGTCATCAAAATTCCATCTGCGTCCCAAAAAATTGGGGCCATAACTTTACCAGCGGATGGCAAAACACAAAATTTGCGAAGTGGCGGAGAACCTCGGCGATGCCACTCCATACTTGTTGCTCCGACTCTGGATCAAAGTGGTGAACCCACGTTTCATCAACAGTGACGAATCGAGAAAAAAATCCATTCGGATCTGCTTTAAAATTTTTGCCAAACTGGCTTCAGAATGGAATATTCTATAACGCTTCTGCTCAGGTGTCGACATTCGTGGGACCCAACGTGCAGATATTTTTAGCCCCAAAATATCAGTCATCTATCTGTCATTACCATATCGTGTATAACATTTTCTTGTTCACATGGTTGTCTTCCCAGTTTAAATTCTCGAGACAAATTTTCACCACTTGTAAGAAACAGCACCCTCACCTAATACACCTTTTGTGTCTTCAACTTCTTTTGGCGACAACCCTTTCTTTTGCAAGTATTTTATAACTGCACCAACCTCAGGTTTTTCCATTTTTAGAATTTCTCTAAACTTGTCTACTTAAATTCCACATTATTTGAACAGGTAACAAGTTACAAAACTACAATTGAACCAACGTAACAACAAATGATTAATACTTTAATGTGTCACATTGATTCAACGCCAATCAACGCCTACTATGCCAGGGACGCTAAATACTGATCTGCCTTTGAATAAAAATAGTTGTTTTATTCTGAGGTTTTTAATAATAAATTTGTTATTGTTTGATATTTGTTTGCGCTGCTTAAGTTTCGCCTGATTTTCATTCTTGCAAGTTACGTATTGCTAATAATTTTATTATGTACACTAGGAAAGATCACATTTCTATGATGGAGCCTCTAGTTGCATAGGTTACGAAGCTGCATAATTTTATTCGTTGCAAATATTTTTAAAATACATTTTGACATTGTTCGGTTTGCAATAGTTTTTTTTTTACAATATAAGGCCAAGGATTAATATGACATTTACCACAAAAGTTGCCACAATTAAACCACTATTTTCTATAATTTCACCTTAAAAACTAAAAACATTATAAATAATTTTTAATGGGGCTATTATTACAATTATACGAACGACAAAATATTAGAATTTCGCCATTCTCTATAATTCATTCAAATATTTTCATATTTTTTCTATAGCCTTCTATATCATGAGAAATTATATTATTTTAATCTATGTTAGATGTAGTGTACATTAAAAATAATATATAAACCATACTAACACTTAAATGTTATTGCTTCGTCAGCAAAGTTCTTTTGTCGACCAGTATTTCAGTTTTTAAGGTGCGGGGTAGTTTAACTACCGCAATAATCGTTGCCTCAAGAGCAAATAACAAAAGGAAATTAACGACACGCGCACGCAAACATAAATATAAAAGAATATGCGGCAGATCCGGCGAAGTATGGAATGCATTAGGCAAATTCTCATACGGTTGAGTGACAGAGACAATCGGTGGGGTCGCGGCGACGCCAACGCCAAAGGCATAACCGGCGTAACCATTCGTTCCTCGGTTTCACCACCATGTGCCAAATCAGCGGCGGCGCACATAAAAGTACAGCAGTACATAAACGTCCAAGCCAAAGCTTTTTATAAAATCTTAGTTATGAATATAATGTCAACTGGTCTATATGGGGCTAATAAAAGTTTTGAGAGAAAATAATGTTGTTATTTACTGCGCTATTTGACGGGTTGCAACTTTGTTGCTACTTGCCATGCGATAGACTGCGTAAAATGAACATTAAACTATACAAAGAAGTAGACAGTTATAAATTTTCAGTGCTCTTTGTTTGATTTTTTTAAGCTAGCCCAGGTCGTTGCAGGACGCTCATACGTGCGAGTGTGTGTATATTTCTATAGAGGTCCCCCACGTATTTCCAACATCCGAAGCAACATCAACGTATTTGCTACACCCTTTGAATCAATAGGCAAAACATAATCTCGAATCATATTTTATTGACGTTCGGGCCGTAAGCGTACTTTATCGCATCATTTTTTATACTCGAGCGAATAAAATTGTTTATAGATTTCGGAGATAGCTTTCCTTTTGACGATCCATGCGATAATAGAAGGTGACTATGCTTTGTGCTAATATTTGCATGTTTTGTGTTCAAAGATAAAATTATCGTAGGGAACAGTTTCCATCAGTTTCCCTTTTATTGTCACAAAGGTGATTTCGTTGAGGTGTAATAAAATATTTTATCGCGACTCCTATTTAAGTTTCCAAGGCGTACAGGTTTATGTACGGCTTATAATCTCTTTTTGTGTAAACGTATTTGCCTAACGTTAGGGTGGAAACTCACAATAAAAATCGTAAATATCAACCAAAGGAATTCACGTTGTGGTATTATTTTCTTTATCCGAAAAAAATCTTAATTAAAAATATAACGACAAAATATTGCTTTTACCAAACACTTTTGAAAATAGAAACCACTTGCATTTTTTTAAAAACATAACGCAATATGATAAGGGTATGGATATCACATCTTTATTACTTATATCAGTGGTAGCCAAACTGTTATCATCTAAACAAATATTTTAGCCACCAATGTTATTTTATTTATTTAATTTATTATTAATTTATTATACGTTAGAATTTCTGCAAATAACAATAATAACAAATTAAATTAAATTAAGAAATATAAATGTAATATAAATACATAAATTAAATAGATCTGAATAAGAACACAATTTGCGCTATTGGACGATCGTTTCGTTCTTATTATGAACCCTTTAGCAAGAGACAACAATTAAGTATTGTAAATGTAGTTATCGAGAACATTTAATATAAAAAATAATAAATTTTCTTGTTGATGAATTCATAGTAAGAACGAGACGGTCGTTTAAGATTTCAAATCGTGTTCGTTTGACGCAATGTTATTTATTGTAACTGGTAAATAATAATAATAAATTTACCAACAATGTATTTACTGACTCATGTAAGCAAATAAATATCACAACCACCCTTAGAGCACAGATCAAATTTTTACGTTTAATTAACGCATAATGCAGTTCATTGCGATATTTCACATGCATGTAATATACAAAATATCATCGCAAATAAACCCATAATAATAATACGTTTTTATTGAAGCAAATGTTTAATTAATATATACTAACAACTAAAACCTGGTGTTGTGAGTTAGCACTAATATCTTGTTAACATACATAAGGTATGGTTTCCTTTCAATATCGATCGGATTGCAAACATAACATAACAAGTACTCATGTAGCCATCGAAAGTGTTAATGCCACATCTCTTGTTTCTAATAATCTATTCATCATCCCAGATCCTAGAAAGCTAAAGATATGGTTTGAAATTTAGTTGATCATATCGGTTAACGCTTCGCAACTTTAAGTTTTTTTTGAATTGGCAAAATGTATGATTCTTGGAGAGTTGTCGAGTATCTGTAGTTTTCATGTTCTGTGGATGTAAATTATGTGTAACGCCCAATTTATAAATCCGTTTTACGAGCATCAATGTTTGCTACAATCACCATCAAAGACATTTTAAAATTAATTAAATCTATTAGCAAGGACTCGAAACGCAACCTTGAGACATCGAGTTCAAATTTATTGGCCAACAAAACTTGAAGAAGTTGTGATAGAAAAAAGTGGAAAACGTTGAGAGTACTAGTTGAAAAGTGCTCGAATTTATATTGATATATTAATGAAAAAGGCACCTAAGAGACTTAAAAAAAATTCTGAGAGAGAAAAATGACGATGGCATTTTAAATAAAAATATTTGCAGACTGGGCAAAATGGGCAAAGAATACTTTGCATATGTTGCTAGAACAAATTCTAATAGCACCTATTGACATATTGGTTACTTAGATCTCAATAAAAAGAGTGAAATTACTATTCCTGGTCATTTAGTGGATGTTAATGCTATAAATAATTGCTTTGTTAATGGTGCTTCTAATTCAAGTTTCTCTTTCGACTACGATATCGATGATAATAACTTTACAAACTAATTTGTATTTTCTTTTATTGATCAAAATATAGTATCTGACATAATCGATAAAATTAAGACTACAAGTACAGGCGCCGATAAAATAAACATCGTCATGATGAAATTGTGCTGTCCATATATAATTCCTTATATTACCCATATTATTAATTATATAATTGATCATAGTACCTGTTCCTGATTTCTGGAAACATTCTCTAGTATCTCTTTTACCTATAAATAATGAGCATTCTTGTCTCAAAGTCATAAGACGCATTAGTATCCTTCCGACTATTTCCAAAGTCTTCGAGCGAGTAGTACATAATCAAATTGTTGACTTTTTGAATGCGAACAATGTTCTTCCTCCGATACAATCAGGTTTTCGTCGATATAGTTGTGAAACTTCGCTTTTAAAAGTCACTAATGATATACTAAGTGCAACTGATCAATGACTTACAAGTATTTTAGTGTTGGATTTCACTAAAGCTTTCGATACTGTAAATTATAATATTTTATCAATTCTACAAGAAATACGATTTAGTAAGTGTGCAATAAAAATAGTTCATAGTTACGTCGATAAACGTCAACAAAGTGTAAAGATAGGCGATAATATTTCAATGCCACTTTTCATATTCCACAAGGTTCAATTTTAGGTCCGGTTCCTTTTATAATTTACACACATAAACTCACAAGTTACATAAAGCATTGTAAAAGCGACATGTCCGGTTCGAGATTGTCTGCTGGGACGTTCATCCGGATCAGTTTACAGGTTCGGACGCAGTCGCGCAGAAAGGATACGCGTCCGAGTCCAAACCACGCTATTTATATTATATCTTTCACGCTCGGAATTATTTATTTATTTTCAATGGTTTAATCTTGCGAAATCTTAACAATTGATTGACGTACCACCCGTGTACGTAAGTCACGGGCAGTAAGTTTTCTGTTCGTTCACATTATACGATCGTTTACATCACAGTCAATATATATTCATATTTTTTTATGTAATGTCTTATATACCGTGATATCAAAATTTATCTTGGTAAAAATTATCGTGGTCAAAGGTTACCATGGAATGTAAAACGGTTGCCTTACCTTAAATCATCCTTTTGAAATAATTCTGTCATTGTCAAGCTCAATAACTTACAAATGTGTTAGCTACTTATTTCAGCTGTAAAATAGTAATGAACTACGAGTTATGAAATACTAATAACTTTTTACGTTTTTATTATCTTCAGCACAATGACTTGACAGATTTTGACACTCAAAAAATGATTGACCTAAATGTACGATAGGAGCTGCGACAATCATTTTAAAATCCATGACCACCCTCGACCAAGGTAATTTTTGATATCACGGTATATATTAACATTTGATTAGTGGTTGAGAAGTTAAAATTAAAAAATAAAAACTTAAATCTATGTTTGATTTTTTTCATCCATTTGTTGTTGAATACTTTGCTTTTGTTATTTTGGTAAATATCACTATGTCCTCCTAATCCAATAAGGAACTAGAAGAGTTGAAATTGTTAAAATTAAAAATACTTAAGTGGATTTTTAAAGGTCAGGTTTTGATAGATAACTAAAAATTAAAATAAATAAAATTCAATGGAACAATGCAGCTGTATAATAACATTGTTTTCTAACCAATTGCATGCAGGGCCGTAGCTTGGAGTGTTTATTAGGAGGGTCTGAAATAATTTAAACTCTTTATGGAACAAAAACTTGTTTGAGTTAGCCTCACAAATATACTCTTCAGCAAGAAATACAACGCATTGCACATCCAACCTGAGCTACACGCTTCGCTCTTTACCCAACTGAACTGGTTGCCTAAATAGCTATTTCATCACCAGGTGCGAAAAGTGTGACATTTCGTAACGCCAGTTAGTTTTTTAACCAACCCATCAGTTTTCTATTGCAAATTATAATCCTACTTTAATATCCGAATTAAAGAAATTTTTTGCCATTTTTCTTTAGGTCTATTTATGTTGCTTCCGAATGTTCTGTGTCGCTTTTTATACTTTATGACTGTTTAAGTCATTTCGTTTAGTTTTCAAAACTGTCGATTAATTTTGGTAGCCTATGTATGAAGTCTTTTTGCTATGTCAATGCAAAAGTGTTTCAGCATAATTGCTGCTTAAATAGTCCAAGTGAGATGGAAACGTTATTTTAAGATGGCGAACACGTTTTTAAAGTTAATGTACGAAATGCGTGTTCCAACCCAAGCCAACCTAATCCAATGTAAAAAAATCTCAACTTAATCAGTGCACAGACTGTCACCCAACTTTACAACAATTTTGTTTCGATGTCCCAGCTTTGTCAATACAAAAGTCTTAATGTATTTATGGCCTATGTGTTAAATGCGTGTTGTAGCAAAATTTCAGCTTTATTGGTGCAACTGTTTTGTAACGTAGAGTCTTATTCCAAGACGGCGGGTATATTTATATGTGCAAGTTGCGGCCTCAACCCAACCCAACCCAACCGAATCTAACATAATTTCAACTTCATTGTGCACTGATTGCCACAGTTTTTTTTTCTTTCAATATTTTCAATATGTAGATAATTTTTATTGGGGATATGTGACGTCGATTTGCCAGCTATTTCAGCTCGATCGCTGCATATATTTGCGAGAAAGCACGTCGCTCTTTTGTTTCAATATTCAGGTCATTCTTATAGGTGATGTGTGACGTCGATGTTCCAGCTATGTGGATGCAACATTTCAGTTCAATAGGTGCATATGTTCGCGAGAAAGCAAATCGTTATTTTGTTTCAATATTCAGGTCATTTTTATACGTGATGTGACGTTGATTTTCCAGCTATGTTAATGCAAAATGTCAGCTCCAACGGTGCACTTGTTCGCCAACTCGTCGCAATTATGTTAATTATTGCACATTTATGCTGTTTTTAGTGCAAATAAAAAAAAAATAAAACGCATTAAAATTTTCCAATTTCCCCACAGGTTTTGAACTTGCCCTACATTGATATGATTCATCAATAGTAGTTTACTTCTAATTCAGAATGTATTTTCCCGCTGTTAGTTGACAAACTAACTTAAAATAACGTTAATTGAAATTGTACTCTACAGAAAACGATATATATTCAAATTAATGGAAACATAGAACGTAACAAAATAATAAAATAGTAATTAAATTAGATGCTAAATAATGAAATAAAAATAAGCAAATACACAGGAACAGAATAAGGTGATAAATAATAAATAATTGAAATATTAACATACAAGTAAATATTGGTAGAGAAATCCCAGAAAACTAAATAAACATTTTACCTGTTAATTGTTGCCATAACAAACATGAACTTGAACTTACGTTAACCGTCTCATTGTTGGCAAAACTCTAATTTATGTAAATGGCTAGTAAGTGATCAAGATGCAAATGAAATATAATTATATATGCAAATAATAAACAAAGATAGTCACATTGAAATTGAAACGCAAAAAAAAACAGCAAATGCAAAGCTTGTCAACACAGTTAGCATTAAAATAACTTGAGAAAAAAAAAAAAATAAAAATGAGAAAAAGTCGCCAAACTAACATTTTACAATTAACAATTAAGGTAAAAAAATAATAACCGGTGCACCTAAATACATGCAACCAACCTAACTAGGAACTATATGGCCCTTCTCAATTGATAGTTGGTTATTTCGTAACTGCTGATTGTTCTTGTCAATATAATTATATTGACAAGAACAGTATAATTGAATAGTGTAAAGGAATCAATATAGTGTTAAATCATTTTAATTTGTAGTGTGAAATTATAATCCATTAAAAAAGTAATACAATTCCTGTAAATAAATTTAATCCCTTTTTTCATGGCTATTAAATTAAATCCCGAACGCAATATTTGTCGATGTGGACCTGACATCTATAGAAATATTTGTGTACAATGTTGCTTTGAAGTGCAATTCAATTTCTCGCATTGGCATTCTTGCCAAATAAATTACATCTCGCTTGTCAGTTAGGTATAAATTTAAAAATTTATGCGATCGCTTTTTGTTGATGGGCGAAGCAATAATAATTTCGAAATGGAATTATTGCAGTATTTTTACGGGGTTGTTACCGAAGGAAACAGTTTCAACTGTCACAGAAAGTATTAAATACGTGACTTATTCTCAGCTCCTGCACTCATGCCGACGCTCCTTCAACTACTGCAATTTCGTGAATTATGAACTGTAAATGTCACGGCGTTTTTGTTATTTAACGATAAGTTTATAATTAAATTTAACGCGCTGTTACGTAACGGCTATGCGTGGCAATTGTATTAACAATTAAGTTAATCAACATTGTTGATAGCGTTCATGTTATGGATGGAGAGCGACGAACCATGATATCCTTTAGCAAGGCGAATTAATCCTAACCACGCAAATCAATTACACTAATACGGGTATCGTTAAAGTACATGAGCACAACAAATTAATTACGTACTACATATTTAATTTAATAACACATTTCAAAACTTTATTCTGACTATGGACCTACACCACTAGTTATATAGATATTCATTTCTTTGTTTTTCTGTTTTAGAAATATTCATATACTTACTATAAATTTCAGTTAGTGTTAAAATTGTGATTCGTATTATTAGGTGATGTATAGTATAGCGTTTCAAATATAAATGCATAGGGGGTGGTTTGTTATTAAAAAAAGGAACTGCTTTTAAACATGCGCCTCGTAAATTTAACAGATTTAAAAAAATGTGGGGTTGGCTGCGGTGTCAAATGAATCGTCGAAGAATTGGCATTGACGCAATTCCCCCAAGGCTATATTAATAAATTGCGCAGGCATTATGAATTCTCAGTTGCCGTGATTTGTATAAAGTTCACGTTAGCGGGTGGAAATGGGTAATCTGCGCTGCTTAATTGCAGGGACGCTCTAGTTGGTGATAGTACACACAGATTGGCCGATACGGCCGTATCGTAACTTACAACTTAATTTCTATTAATCCTCTACAGCCATGAAACCTAAGTGTACCGTTATACCCTTTGAACACAAAAATTAAAAATTTTCGCCCTCTAAAGCGAACAAAAGACGAACATAACCATTTAGGTGGCAGTTTAAACTCGTAGGGGAGCTCCCTGGGGTCTCACGCAACTCACATTGTCGCCAACTTAACTCCAGGGATTCGCTCCGAGCCTCAGGTGGCTGTCAACTACTCTCCGTTAACAATAACAAACACAGCAGATTCTGCTTAAATAAACTATTTATATTTAAACTAGATCGGCATTTTAACGAAACACGCTCACACTAAATATTCAACAGTCACAACAACACGTGCACAAACTTGTTTGATAAATCCAAATTTGGCTCAATTTATAACTGATTTCCACAAATCTTGTAAATCTTTTTTAGTCTCTCAAAGCACTTTGTTGTCGTAACCGCACAACCCCCTATTGTATGCCTGTTCGAAATTCTAACACATGCAACCATATGTCCCTTTAACATCTCTTACGCCGATAAAGATGTTGCACCCATAAAATTATGTTATTAATTTTCTTTGAAGTGTTAATATGAACATTTTTCAAGTAAAGCGGTTTAGACAATCACCGGGATTCGGTGCGTTTTTTTGGTCGTAAATCGCTGCTTGGCGAGCGTGACATGTGTAGGTACAAGCACACATGCCGAGTCGCGAGGGGTGCACACCGCTATTAATTACTAATCTGCCGCGTGCTTATGTTTTAATGGAGTGTTATTATTATCCGTACTAGGGATGCACCACACGCACCTCCACCTACACCGCCTGTAATGAATTCCAGGCCTTACTTATCATGATTTACAACGGTATGTGTTTATTGCTGTCGAGAGACTACGAGTAATTAACAAGTATTAAGTCGTAATTACTGAAGCCCTCTTTCCTCTTTGCAGTCTCAGTTACTCGCAAAAATGAGATCATGGGAACATTCAGAACCGGATTTAGGTATTTAAGCACCCATACAAATATTCTTCAATTATTACATAAGAAAATATTCGTACACCACACAGTCATTGTATTTTGTTTTACTTTTAACTTATATATAATGTAAGTAGGTTGACATGTGCAGCAATATTTTGATCTACCTTCGTTTTAAAAATTTATTAAATTAAGCTAACTATAATCTTACATTCTTGATTATTTATCCTAGCACTTATTTTTTTATTATTATTATTGTTATTATTATATATTCCAGCAATACTGATACTGAATAAAATAAATATTAAACTGATCTATAATGTATCTAACTACCCATATAGTAAACTATATCAAAATAAAATAAAAATTAAATAAACATATCAATCTCTAGCGAAGTAGTCTGAAAATGTATTTTAAGTCCGGCACCACTAAGCCGGAGGCTTATCAGAGACGATATTCGTTGCTGTAGTTGCTGTCGTCAAATTTCTTCTTCTTTCCTAATACTTATTCTAGCAGCCACCTACACAGTTCTTGCTTGATCCTCCGCAAACTCTCCAGGTATCTTATACTTTCCTCCTTCCCTGGCCCTGGTTCCATAAGTATGGTATAATTCATCTTTGAAAGTGCTTTCGTAAAAGTTGTTCAGTATCACTCTGTATTTATATAAATTCCGAACATTCAGAATATTCATTAATCTATAGTTGCACCTTTCCCCTCTCTTTTTTGGCATCATAAATTTGCAGATCTTGTCTTGCAGCGATTGGAGCCTGTCCAGATGATATTTCGACGCTGTTCCCCAAATTGAAATTGCATAACTTAGCATTGATTCAGTCAAAGCATGATATATGGTCGTTAGGGTATATTCTGTAATTACTTTGTTTAAATAGTAGAAGCTTCCTGCAAAGTAGGACAATTTTTTTAGCCAGGTGTTTATCTGGACGTCCCACTGAAAGTTTCTGTCGATTATTGCACTTCTTCTATCAGCGTTGTGTACACGCACATAGGTCCCGAACCATCAAAATGATGCAGACATAACGAAGAATGGTAAACTATTTGTACAGGTCTATTGTCTCCCAATTTTGGGGGAGAAACGCGTAGGAGCTTCGTTTTTTGCAGTTACTTACCAGTTTCTTGCCGTCTGCCCAGAATTGAAAGTTTCTAAACTCTTCTTGTAAGTTTTTCTCAGCCATGCCCAACTCTTTATGGATCGATACTATTACAGTATCGTCCACATATAGCCGATGCTTGCACTTGTTAAAGCACTGGCCGGCATCATTTACGTATAGCAAGTATAACATTGGACCCAAGATGCTTCCTTGTAGAACTCTCATCGACACCTGTACGCAATCCCATATCTGTTCCCCTATTTTTAGTGAGAATCTGAGATCTTTTAAATAGTTTTCAAACCACTCCTTCACAACTCGTCTTATTCCAGCCCTTTCCATTATTTCTAATAATGCCATGATTTATAATATCCAAAGCTTTTGAAAAGTCTACAAACATACAGAGTATGTTATGGTATGTGTAAAGCAGCAAAATCGTTCATTTTCCTCTCTGGTACCCATATTGGTTTTTATCCACTATGTCAAATTTTAGGAAACAGTATCATGTTTTTTGTGTGGTGTACTTTTCCATAATCTTTTCAATGGCAAGCAACAGTGAAATCGGCCTGTAGTTAGTAAACTTTTTGTTTACCGCTTTTGTATATTGGCTTCACCAATGCCATTTTCATGTTGGTATTCGTCTTGATCGTATGGAAATGTTTATTATATTTTGTATCGGTGTGTAAAAAAAAAACTTCAAATTCTTTTATCTCTCGTAAAATTATGTTAGAATTATGTATTTTTGCCTTAAAATAAGTTTCAAGTTCAGTGAAAATAAAAAATATATGGTTGCAACCCCAGGAGAAGCCGTAGAATCTTTAATTTCAAAGGACATTTTAAATTCAAATGAAAGAGAGAATGTTCGAATAAGAGAACTTTTTGGCACAACATTTCATAAGCCATTACGCAAACCAACCATGTAGATTTGAAAAAATAACAAGGCATCTGAGATTTTATGACAAATGCACAAAATGGCAAAATTGCAAACTTATAAGCTTGCTATGATATCACATACTTACCAGGAAAAACTCGACACCAGAAATAAATGTAAACGTAGGTGAGCAACGTCTACTCAATAGAGATGCATATATATCCAGTACATGTCAAGTAAGACAGAAAATTAGCTAAAAAAAATTTGGCTGTGCAAATCTTATACAAATCCTATACATGGAATAATTTATTTTGGATGTCCACCAGGCGAAGCCATCGACTAGGATGTAGGATTTGATATTGTGAAAAAAATTGCATAACGTAATCATAACACCAATATATTTTGCTCTAGATATATATTCGTAGACTTTCAGGAAATTAACCCGGTGGCCTTTTGCTTAATTTAATGAATTACACTAAAATGGGCGCACGGGTGTGGAAATATAATGTTCTTTCTATCAACAAATATCTCATGTAGAATATTTGGATGACCAGGTTTGGGGGTTAGATTTTGAGGCCAATTAGATTCCATACAATGCTTCGCATGAGCTCTGCTGTCCCATAGGGACAAAAAACGTAAAAGCAATGAAAGAGAAAAACTAACATGACAACATATATAAAAGAAAAATAATGCCATCATAGAAAAGTAACAAAATAGAAAGCAACTGAAACTAAGCGAAAGTAAGGATAAAATGAGATGGCAATACCAGGTTGTTAAAGATATTAAAGTCAGCGGATATGCTGAACGAAGGAAGAAGATAACCAAGAGGAAAGAAAGAAAAAAAATTACTGGCGAAGCGAAAATGTACAGCGGATTGTAGACAAATGGAAGTGAGGAGGGAAAGAATGCCTATACCATCTACTAGCCCAAAAATGCCAATCATATGGTCAGAAGAGCTCAAAGTCTAACTTGTCATATTTTATTATTTTATCCAGTGTGAGGAAATGAATGCACCATAATCTCAATGAATATTTTATACTGATTTCGTTCTTGTTTGTTATTTTACTACTCCATCGACAATTTAATCAATTAACCGATCCAATCTCAAATTATATTTGTATGCTTAAATCTATTGGAAATTTATTAAGCGAAACATTTTTTTCTTCGCGACATTTACCCAGCATTACCATTACCTGTCTAATTATTTAATGTACCTTTCTTCGTTTGCTGTAACATGATTTACCAATTATGAGCGAGGTTGGAATTTGGAATAGGAGTGTATATGAAGTGGTAAAAAGGTTTGGAAAATTAATATAACTAAGATGGTTAATTGTTACGCCAACGGTCAACGAGTCTATCGATTGGGAAGTAGCCGGCAGCACTTGCGTCACGTCGTATCATTTCAAATTACCGACGATTTTTCTGGATCTGGGACTTTCTTGATACGTAATGGATACGGGGAATCCAATACCGAAGAGTCTAGGTATTCAACATTTGAAATTTCTCATAGTAAATCCTCGTAAAGCGCCCAAAAGGAAGTTGTATAACACACCTTATATTCAAGGCAGTAATCACCATAGAGTTTCCGCGCCGATGGCTTAATATTCAATTTGGAAAATCCACACATGACAGGTTCGGGTGTACAAGCAGAGAGATGCAAAAATAAAATTCTAAGGCACGTACAAAAAGAGTTTCTCAATTTTTACTTCCTTACTTCTCCTATTTTTTTCCAATGTTTTATTTAGATGTATTTTAGTAACGTTAGGTGGTTGTTAATATATATAATATATAAGTAAAATAAATACATTTGTTGGCAATTGATCAAACGATTCTATCAAAAATAGAAATAATTGGTCGATCACATTTTATTACTTTTTATTTTTAGTTTAGTTAATATTTTATAAATTATTTCAATGAAATTTATAAATTGTTTTATTTTTATTAAAAATGTAACCAAACTACTAACTAATCGACAATTAAGCAGCTGGATTGAATGAAAAATTTTAAGAAATTGGCCTGAAACCGGATCTGATTGAACTAAGGGAATAAGGGTAATGCTAATTGGTTTGAAGGCGATAATGAGCGGCGCGCCGTGGCAAGCCGCTATTCCTTAGAGCCTCGCACGGTGACCTTTCAAAATGTCGCTATTTATAACCTTTATCATGTCCAATCACCAGTTGACTTCACCTATGATGCGGATTAACCTTTCATTGTGACATTCTCTCGAACCACACGAGCCGTTCTTTGAGAACATGATTTTCAACCCTACATTATGAGAATCTTGATTTCTGAATCTAGATTTTTTACCCATACCTTAAAATCTCAGTCATCGTTAACTTAAATAATTAAATTCAATTGTCATCGATAAAAAGCCCACAAACTTTACTTATATTAATATTTTCGTAATTTATATTTTTTGACTTCCTCAGTTTAAAAACTTAATTGTGAATTTTAAACGCGCCTTCGATTCGAGATATTTTTTTTTGCATTTTATAACAACCCAACGGTGAGGGCTTTTTTCACGTGTTCTATTCGTCATACTTTTATGTTTATGTAACTTTTTATTCCACACTTCCCTTGCTCCTGAATTTTTCATTATCGTTGATTTGTTATTTGTACAATTTATTACCGTTATTATTTGTTATCGTTACCCACCAATGTCGTTCTTTCTTACATTTTTCCCACAACGAAAAGCGATTCATCGCTATAGTGTTGTCGTCCATATTTGCATTGAATAATAAATTCAATTTTGTACAAAAATATCTTCGTTTCATAACTACGTGATTTGTGCATTTATTACGGGCATGCGTTGGCTAGAAATATCCCCTTGCGCCCTAACTTGTGTACACATAGCTGAGCTTTTTTTAATCATTATTGTTATTGTAGCGGCTAAGTGATTTTTGTGTCTTGTGTCACTATCCATGTCAGTATGCAGTGACATCGCACGTTCTCACAGCCGAAATGATGCACCGAGAAGAAGATTAAAATAACAGTTTCCTATCTGTCAATTACATGCGAGGCAGAGATTGATGAGTACATCGTAAAAGGAACCTCCGTATGGAAAACACTACCAGCGCAAGTGTATCCGTAAACAGCAACATTTCGCAATATTTATTATACTCCTATAAACAATTCGTTTTCATTATAGGTGTTTACTTTCTCATGTGACACATTTCTACTTATAGTCTGTTTCAAGATAATTTTTAGTTCAGATAAATAATTTTTCAGATTTAAATTACAACAAATTATATGTAATTTATTAAATACGATTATAAATTAAGTAACTCGTGTGCATTTGAACATCGAAAAAAAATTGTGAACAAAAAGTGAGAGTCAAATAAAGTTGAAATTTCATTAAATTTTGTTTCTTTAGTTAAATGTTTATTTATATTTGTTTTCTTGTTTCATTTACCTCCCGTTTCCATTTAGTATTTTTTATTTCGTTTTGATATTTGTGTGCCTTATTTTATTCCAGTTTCTTATTTGCGATTTCGTTGTGCTTTCTATTTAATAAATCAGCATGCTCTATTTGCTTTGTCTTGACTTATTCATTGCTTTCTTTTTCATATCATAATCTTATTTTAATTTAGATTAGTGTGTTTTATTAAACTTTTTCTATTTTCTCAAAGCTTAGACTTTTATTTATTTCTATTTGAAATATTTGTTTTATTTTGGTTATGTATGGTTTTTAAAATTTGTTAGTTATGTGTGTTTATCCTTCTAATTCTTTTTGACATAGTATACTTATTTTACTTTTACAGCAACTTCTGTGATCTTGTTGTAAATTGTTTTATTGTTCTAAATACCTTTTGTTCTACTTATATTTTTTTTTATTTACTTTTTAAATTATTTGTTTCTCTCAATTTTTATTCAGTTATGTGTATGGTTTTCTAGTAACTTCATTTTTTGTAGTTTTATTTTTTACTTTAATTTTACTGCTACTCTGTGGAACTTGCTATGTTATTATCGTGGTTTTTATTTCCATTTTATGCTCTCTTAATTTTGATGATTTATTGTTCATATCTTTTGTTTTAATTGAACGTGTCTTTTGTTTTCATTGACTTTTTTGCTTTTAATTTTACTTGCTTGCTCTTTTTAATTCTTCTTCACGGTTTCCTTTGATTTTTATTGGATTTCAATTTGCAGATATACACGTGATGATGTCAAGATATATCAAGAAGGAACGAAGTTATGAATGACATATCTAAGTTCACACCAAGATCTTTCAAATATGAGTTTCCTGTCTTATTTATACAGCAACATTTATGAAACAACGTTAGTTACGTGTTTTTTTTTATTTTTCTAATTCTTTTTGACATATTTTACTTATTTTACTGTATTCATTTTCGTTTGGTTTGCAGAAACTTTTGTGATCTTTAAATGCCTTTTGTTCCAAGTATATTTTATTCTAATTATATTTTTTATTTATTTTAATTTTTAGGTGTTTATTTTTTATTTTTATTATATAATTTCTATTCGTTTATGGGTGTGTTTTTCTAGTAACTTCATTTTTTGTTTCCCTTTTCGTAGTTTGATTATTTTCTGTCCGTGTTTTTTATTTTCCATTTATTTTTTCTTATTTAATTTAATTTTACTGCTAGTTTTGGAACTTACTATGTTATTACCTTGTTTTTCATTTCCATTTTAGGTCCCCTTAATTTTGAGAATTTTTTGTCCATATCTTTTGTTTTAACGTGCTTGAACGTGTCATTTTTCATTAATTTTTAAATCTTTAATATTATTTGTTTGTCATGATTTGTTTCTATTTTTTGCTGAGTTTTGGTATTTTTTAATTCCTACGTTTATTACTTTAATTTTATATTATTCCATTCCATTGTTTTCTTTTTCATTTTATCGTATTGTTTTTATTTGATAGTTGTGTATTTTAATTAGTTTTAGTTAGTTAGTTTTGCGTTTGTTTTCATAAATCGTATGCTTCTATTGTATTTCAATTTCGAATATTTGTATTTTGGTTCTATTATTTCATGTATGTATTTTTTAACTTTTTATCAATTCGTTGGGATTTTGTTCTTCTTCTAATTCTTTTTACAATGTTTAATTTTTACTGTATTCAACTTATGTGATCTTTACAATTCTATTGTTAAAATATTTTGTTCTAATTATATTTTTTAATTTTCTTAATTATTTTTTTCTAGGTATTTTGTTCCGGTATATGCACATTTTCTAGTAATTTCCGTTTATTTCTTCTATTTTCATATTTGTCCGTGTTTGAGCTTTCCACTTATTCTTTGTAGAGCTTTACTATCGCACTATCTTGACTTTTATTTTCTTTTGGTTTTCTGAATACCGTTTTAGTTTAAGTTTTGTTTTATATTTTCTGATTTATAGTGAGTTTAATTTCGTTTAATTTCTTCGTCCTTTCTATTTTATTTTGCTTTGATTTTTATTGCAAAAAGGAGAAGCTTAGAAGAAGTTACAATAATGGATAGATGAGAAAACATTACATAACGAAGAAAGCAAACGCAATTATGTAATTATAGATAGTAATTACAAACACGAGAAGCACAATATAATGCCATATAACAAAGACGATGAATGAAATGTCCTAGGCTAAGATTAATTTACAAACGAGATGGGAATATTCCTAAGAGTAATTGTGCAGTACAGGAAATTATATCTACTTTGTCGATATGGAGGAGGCATTCGATTAGAAAATTTTTAAGAGAGCTGTAAACAAATAATTAATAGAAAATCCAGAAAGTTTCTGTTAAAACAGAGAATATAAAAAAATATCGCGCACAATGGGACTAAATCAAGGATATATTTGACACAAATACTTTTCAAAGAAAAACATTAAGAAATATAAGGATTGTGTAAAACGAATATGATAAAGACAATGGAATTATGTTATGGCGATGATAGGATGTTAACGTAAAATCTAGTAAAGACCTACACGACACTATGGAAAGAATTGATGAAAAACTGGAGTGTGGCGAGAAAATAAAAATGGTAACAAATATCAAAAAACGTGATATAAAAATAAATTGAAAAGTTGGAGCAAATGAAGACACTTTAAATAAATGAGAGGCAAGAATCTCAAAAATATTGCTGTCAACTGTCCAAAAATGAAATAGCTGAAAACATAAAGAATGCAATTTATTTATGGAAGTGAACCATTTACCACCTTTACACCTACACGTGGATATTCATCGATTGAGTAAAAACATAGATTAGAATTGTTGTTTTTTTACCCCGTGTGCTCGTTAAGTTTATATTATTAGAAAAAACACACCATTTGTTTGTTATTCTGTATATATCAGTTATTGCTGGCATTTAGATAACACACTGAATTTTTGGTATCGCAGTATGTTCATCGTAAATCTATTGGTAAATAAATTTCCTAAACATTAAACTAAAGTACGTGTACGGCCAGATATATTCACATATTTGATTAAAACGACTGACTAACGTATATTATCGCACCCAGTTGCGGCCGTAAATACCTTCGATAAAACTGCGTGCCCAAACAAATTTTTTGTAAACATCAGGATGTGTAAGTTCAAATTTCATCATAACAATAAGTAATAGAAGATGTGGTAGTGGTAGTAGTGGGGACGAATTCGCCTTATTTAAACGAGCGCCCATGAAATTGGTTTTCGTCGAATCCTGACCAGTGAACTTGCAGAGTGCTAAGTGTAATTCAACGTTAAGAACCATGAGCAAATTTTGCGATATTTGCTCGCCTTTGGCAGAAAACGCCATAAATTTGAACGCCGAAATAGAAAATCTCAGGCGATCCGTGGAAAGTGAACTTAGTAAAATTACCAAACTTGTTGGGCAGTTCGACGAGGTTTGCAAGAAAGAAGAAGCTTGCGCTGACGCACAAGGAAACTTTGCAATAGAAGGAGACGAAGAATCTGATATGAAGCGCCAACAAATTGAAGGCGACGAAGACAAGAAACAAAACACTCCAGCTTTTGAAGGAACCTCGGAAGTTTCCAACGGAAACTGCCCGATCGTAGAAAAGCCTGAACCATTTGAAGGAAGCTTTGAAATTGAAGCAGACATTTCTGGATATGAAGAGGCTGTGGCAACAGGGAGCGTGGTTATACAAATGCCTGAAGAAGTTGATGAGAACTGTGAAGCTGACGCATTCATTTATGATTTGGAAGAGGACGATGCGATGGGGGGACAATTTGGAAACGCCGAAAACGCCCAAGAGAGCGGAAGTTCTAAATTCGAAGAGGTCTTTTTACAACACAAAGAGGTTGCTGGAACGGGAGAAGATGAAAACTCCAAACTAGAGGAAATTTTTTTCGCAGAAATGCGGGCTAATGAAATGAAAAAGTATAAAATGGACGAAGCTAACGCAGCTGGTATCGAGGTAGCAACTGACCACAAACGCAAAAATCCTCACATAAAGATTGTCGACATAAGACAAAATTTAACCAGGGACGAACTCAAAACTTGCATTTTTAAACAAAATCCGTATTTGCATTGCATAAACGCTTTCATTCATGTGAAGAGAATAATGGAAGGAATAACGAGCTATATGGCTATCGTAGAATGTGATCCGAAATCTTTCAAATATTTCATGGAAAAAGGAAACATATCCATCTGTTGGTATCCATGCAAAGTGTACGAGTACGTTTATTTGTACCGTTGCTTTAATTGCGGGGGATTGAAGCACAAACTAAACAACTGCCCATACGGAAAATTATGTCTTAAATGCAGCAGGCCTGGTCACACGATGAAAACTTGCACGGTTCAGGAGGCAATGTGCATTAATTGCGTCACTGAGAAAAAGAATTTGAAAATTAGTCTCAATTTCAATCATTCGTCCGTAGATGCATTTTGCCCGATTTTGATTAAAAAAGTGAACGGGGAAAAATCAAAAATAAATTACGAGTGAAAACAATTATACAGAATCTGGGTTTTATTAAAATTATTAAGTATTAGCATGTATTAGTCCATAGATTAACTATTAACTGGGAAGTTTATATTCATATATTATTATTGATAAAAGGGCCTACTATATAATAATCTAAGTATTAAATATGTATTTTATTTCTATCATCTACATAAGCATTTATTATTATTATTATGGTATTAGGTTTAAGTGGGTTTGATTTAATGTCAATTTATGTAAGTTTAATCAATAAAATTTTGTTGGGGTATATTGTTTTTTTTTACTAGTTAGTAAGGTAAACAAATAATGGTAAGATTCATTTTTACTGTTTCAGTGAAAATTCTGATCGTTGAATGTCACAATAATGTCGGGTTGATCCATGTAAAATAAATAACTGGAAGAGAATCTTAATAAAACATATGCTCTGGCATATAATCGTTTTAGAAAAACGTGGTTAAGCGTTCTCATTGGTCGTTAAAGTTAAGATACAAGCGCACTTTTACAATTGGAGTGGTTCACAGAATATGCACAGCACGGTTTATAGAAAAAATGAGCATTAATTTAATAAATACGTTACAACAAATTTAAAAAAATTAAAATTAAATTATAAAATATTGCAATATGAAATTTCATAAAAGTTTATATTGTGAAGACTCGCATCATGTGATATGTTGACAGGTTCTCTAGCTAGGATTACCAACTGTGAATGGGGATGGATCGCCACATAATCTCGTGGGTCTGGATCGCCATGCTAACTCTTGTAATAAAACGAAATAATAAGACATGACATAATTTATGAATCTTGATCTACTTTATCTTTGGTGCTGATACGCTATGGGACCGTAGATTATAAAACCCTTACTTACTTTGTATGGTCAGTGCCTTGTCGTTGTTTATTCTATTTATACTTCTTTCGCTGTTTCGCTGCCACAGGTATTGATTAGTACAATCATAATTATATAATTAGTACAATTACAATACTGGTGATAATATGTGTATTTGATGTACATATACATTGCATATGTTTCTGTTAATGCTGCAATTCTTTTGAAATGGTTTGTGTAATGCAGGTGGTGTGTGAATGACGCATATTACAGTATGTTATTTCTAAGCGACATTTTATCAGTTTGCGACATAGGGATAAAATAACAGTGTTTGCATAAACCTGATCACTAACTCGTCACAAAAATTTGATGAAATATATCCTTACAAGTTAACCACCTAAGATACAAATGAACTTACATATTCTTTTTTCTCAATTCTTGTCCATTGCAAAAATGAATTCATTTGATATCTTTCCAAGGTTCCATATTTTATTTTGTAGCATAAATAATTGTCCTTTCCTCCCATATTGCTTATTTTATTGCTTAGTATAATCAAACCGTGTTTCTTTCCCATTCTCCAATTTTTCGTGATCTGCTTTAACGCTTAACTTTTATTATACTTTATTTTTGAATGTGTATCGCTGCTTCCTATGGCTTTAATTTCTTCTGTCTTTTGTGTATCGTTTTTCGTCTAGTAATTCGTGAAAATTTTATATCAATCTATTTATTATTTCATTCCTAATTATCCTTCTGTTTGTATGTTTGGGCTTCAATTGTTTTAGCGTTGCTCTTTTATTGCAACACAACCCAACGCAACCCAACCCAACCCGACCCGACCCGACCCGACCCGACCCGACCCGACCCGACCCAACCCAACCCAAGCTATGTCCATTGCTTTTCGCACTCTTGATATTTATCTTCCTGCTCCTGTTTTGATATCCTCCATTCTGGTCTGTTTAAATTTTTGCCCAGTCAGCTGTCACTGTCACTGTCACTCACATTTTCACTACGTAAGTTATTACGAAACCAAATGTCAAAATCTCTGGATTCGGACGGATCAACAAGAACGAACGAAGCAAAGCCTAAATGACATGAATATCGATGCATGGCATGTGTTAAGTTGGTGCGGACTTGGCATCTTGCAGGAATAGGAAATCAATAAAGCACCAAAGCAAGACAGGAAATTGGTTATTGGTGACTGCAACGTGTAAATTGGAAAGAAACCCACAGCCTGGCATTTAATTAGGGGCCACAGTTCACATGATGACCTGTTTGGCATAAAATAAGAGACGTGGCCACGTCCAATGACCTACGAGTAAAGTCGACCGTGTTGCGTGTAAACAAATTCATAAGCAGACATGGATTTTCAACGGTAAATAAATCACATTAGTTAGCGGACGCGAGATACAGAAGTAATCTGCTTGATATGCGAACATACAGGGAGCGGAGGATGAAGTTAATACATAGAAGCTAAAAGACCAACAGATGGGACCGCAGTGTGAACAAACTCTTACGATTACAGATGACATCTCTGGTGAACCCATACACATCAACATTATGGAGAAAATAAGTACAGCTAATGTTCTTCTAGGACGCAGGCAAAATTGGATTATGAAAATTAAAGCAAGCATGGATAAACTGCAAAACCCTTCCTGAGCCACTATTTCCGAGTAGAATGAATTGAGCACCTAACGAACGAGAAACGAGCACAAGGAGGAATAAAGTAAATGAAAGCGAAAAGTGTTGACTAGAAACAAGTATCTGGTAATATTAGGCAATCCTGCTAAAAGAATAGGTACTCAAAGAAGAGAATTCCATCCAAGAACAACTCTGAGACTGGGTTGGGTTGTCAAACTTCTAAATAAACGTTGCTCAAATGAATAGGAATAGAGATATATCTACATAATAGCCTTGTAAACCCACCAATTCTTGAACAACCGACGGAATGCCTGCACCAGCCATGGTATGCACATGGTGGAGGAAAAATTAAAAAACAGTATAATTCCAGTACATACAAAGGCCGATAAAACGTTATACAGCAACTATCTGCTTCTAAACAATTGAATAAGATCGTATCTAATATTGTCTTTATGTGTAGCTCACCCGATGAGGAATAGTTCATTAGCGAATACTAGTGGGGTTTTACACGTGATGAAGAGCTCAACAATTTATTTTTCGACCAACAGGCATACGACAGCTCACTAGAGGTAGACAATGTAGGAACTGGGGATTACCACCAAGTTGGTGCGTACCAATGCATAGACAGTTCTCGAAGCAGCGTTAAGGTGAAGGGATAGTTCAGCAAATCTTTTGATATAAACATTGGTCTGAAACGGGGAGGCGCTTTATCGTCGACAACAATGGTGGGGCCATAGTCGGAGGCGACACAGAAACATGGAAGGAAACTTAAGCATAGTTAACAAAGCCAAAAAGATGGTACGTGAATGAGGTAAAAGCTAAATATATCCACATATGAAGAATCCAATTCGTAGTAAAGTTCAAAGGCCTTATAAGAGCAGAGAAAGTCGCTGTCTAACGTATATAACAAAAGTTTTGGAAACATTTTTCGTATTATTTTTTTCCCATTAAAAATAAAGCAATCGACTTACTATTGGATATTGAGAATCTGTCCAGTTTCTCCTGTAGTTTGACAATAGTTTTGTGTTTACAAAGTGTCCTATAAGTTAGAATTGCGGAAAGGTACATACAACAAAAATGATTTAATAGATTCTACATTGTATTGTATCGCATGGTATTTTATTTTCATATTTATTATATATTCTTAATACGCTTTTTTTATTAGATTGGAAGCTTGACCCGACGAGTAAACCAAATGAGCCAATAAATGTAAATAAATGCAATGGTTAAATCTGGTAGATATTAGCTGCAATTTTTGTAACATATTCAAAAATGCTACTATCGCATCAATGAGTACGATTTTACAAGTTTTAATTTGTGGGTTGAACTACGTGGTTAAATATTTATTCAAAGGAAATTGTATTCTATTCGATTTCTTATTTCCCGTCCCCATTTAAGTGTATGCTCATACACAAATGCCACTTAAAAACTATTAAGTGAAATTGACGTTTGTATCCACTTTTGCAGTCACGTGGCGCCTCTTTTGTGATGTGTTTGAAAACTCCCGTGGTGGCGACATGCGTTGAATCTATGCATTGTGATTGTCGCAAATCGCAATTAGTTGTCGCCAAGGGACTTAACTTGGCACGGACTCACTTGAGTGACACTCTTCCAAGCAATTAACTTTTTCCAACATTTGATTACACATATTATAAATTTGTGAATATCGCAAAAAAAGGGGGCCGCATTCAAACAAACAAATACAATCTGAATTCGTGCATAGGGCGATGCAGGTGTGACTATTTATGCGCGTACCGTCAATCGAGTCGAGGCACACCCAATTATTACTATTGATAAAACATACATCTATTATTAGAGTAGCGTAACGCTATTACAACTTGAATACCACTTAAACCAAATAGAATAGAGAATTCGCGATGATTATATGTATAACCCACCTTTGTTGCATACATTACCAATTATACTCAACGTATAATTTTATTCACAATAGAATTGTTTATTTTCCATCAATTTTATCTCCAATATTTACTCATTTATAACGGAATTAACGTCAACGCGTAATGAGATTTCTTCATTTCGCCATAGATGTTCAAGTTTAAAAGACGGTCTAAAGAAACTTCGGCCATTATGTAATAACGAACTAACAGTTTTGGTCTTTAAAGAAACTTGATGTGTATTTTAGCTGACCTAGAATCAATATAATCTAAACGGTAAACTCTTCGTATTAAAGCTTCTTACTATTGAACATGTTTACTTTAAGCATGAAGTAAATGAATGTTTATGAATATATTTTGTAAGTACTTATTCACACTGTTACTGCGACAGTGGTTCTTGTTGTGAACAAATTGAAATTAAGTAGAATCAAGTTATAAAAGTTGTAATTTTCGCAACTATTAACATTGAAACCATTTTCGAAAATTACATTTTTCGTAATTGAAGAGTATAATTTCTATATGGTCTAAGTGCCACTTCCACATATTTCCAGATTTTTGCATTAAACTGGTCTATGTGCCGCCGCCTATGTTTTCGTAAATGGGATAAGTGCCAATAGAGTGTTGCTGCTTTCAGGTGTGCCGGAAAGATGGTGCAATCTGCATGTTCCAGGGGCTATTAATAGTAAAACGGTCTAAGTGCCGCGTTATTGTTGTCAGCCTGAAGATAACCACCGTTATGTGCGGGTTGGTGCGCGGTTTTTCGATATGCAGGAAGAAAATCGACGAAAAAGACGACCTAAGGGCAGTGAAAGTGTTATAAAAGAACGTAAAAAACTGAAAACAAGTAGTTCTGAATACAAAGACTAGAAAGCCAGGGTAGTTCCGGCAAAACAAGAACCTTTGCCCAACCTAAGTTATTTATAGTATGAACTGTTTTACTCTAACCTAAGATTATTGTTATAGGTTCGATGTAAGTGCAAGTGGGAATCCAATAACATTTCATTTGAGCAGTGGCTTAACCTATTCCATTATTTCTACTCAATTTCTCATAAAGCCAAACAGAGCACTTACTTACTTGGCTTAATGCAGGTGACAAAAATACGTCGTAGACGTCATGGATCTTACGCCGACCCAAGGGAGAGCCGCAGTCAAGTAACCATCTTTTATACGGTTCCTAATGTAAAAGGAAAGCATTTCCAAGTATGCCGCAAGTTATTCTCCGAGATTTTTAGATTTTCATATCATAAAATACAAGGGTTGGCGGAGAGAAAAAAAATCAGGCGAAAATATGTTCATAGATTTGAAAGGAGAAGCAAATCGTCCAAGGAAATTAACTGAAGATATCGTTCAACAGGTTATCACTATTATCACTATAGTGGAGAAATGTCAAAAAAGGAATGCCTGAGTGCTGACTTGAACATAAACAGGCTATTTAAGATTTAAGATTTGGCAGGCTTAGGTCGGACACATGCTCTACCTGCGATATGCTTAACAATAAGATAAAATCACATCCAGGAAATCGCGTATTATCAGAGACAGTGTTGATTCCCAACAGCCCGGTAGCAATACTATGGTCGTATCTATGGATTTAGAACAAGTAATATCTATTCTCACATTGACGCATTTAGAAATGTTTTACAGCAGACAGCTGTCATGTTACAACTTCGACATCCATATTGCTGACAATAACACAGCAACTATGATGTTATGGAATGAATCAATCACGGGCAGAGGGGCTCCGCGCTTTTAAAGTTTTTGCTATCTGATAATTTGGGTGTCAAGGAGAAGCTCTGCATCTGGAGCGACAATTGCAATGGCCACAACAAGAACAGAATCATCCTCGTTGCAAGTGGTAGGTTTTCACAAAAATATCTAATATCTGGACACACATATCTGCCATGTGATAGAGATTTTGCCCAGATAGAGAGGCGTAAAAGATTGACACATCTTTATATTCTCCATTGAAAGAGCGATCAGAGAAAGTTGCCACAAACCCCCTAATACTGTTGTACCCATGAAAAAAATGACTTCAAGAATCTACACCATTTCGCCGATGCATACATAAATATTTCAAAACTTAATATTTCCCAAGCATCCTGAGTGAAAATTGCAAATGGTAGCCCATTCGTGGTATCTATTCGAAAATCTTTTAGTGACGTAGCACCGTGAGAAACCTGTAATGTTTTGAAGAAAGGAAAACAGCTTGCCACTTTCAGATCAGACCCGATCCCTAGAATTCAAAAACCGCATCACGAAAGAAAAATTAAACAACTTCAGGTCTACGTTAGACTACATTCCTTTGGCATATCTTGGTTTTTATGACAATTTGATTGCTCAAACCACTGAAGAAAACCCAAATCATGAGGGAACATAGCCTTTAGTTGTAAGGCCGTTTAAAAATAACATATTCTTGGCACTTGGACCATTTACTACACTTTCAAACATTTAATGTTTTCAAAGATAGCTGTTTTGTTCTCAGTTTCTTTTTTTTTCGATTACAATGTTTATTTGGGTTCCTTAAAATAAAATAAAAAAAATAAACCGATATACATTTGTTCTTATAACTATGATATTCAGTTTTTTATTGAATATCTCGATTCGTCATTTTAGGCACTTAGACCATATATAAGTTATACTTCGCATTTTGTACACTTTTGCAAAAATTTTTTTACAAAAATTATGACTATGACATACATTGATGCTAACATTTTTTCACAAATCTTCTAGTATTTCGCAGTTGAGATTTTCTCATATTTTTGGCTACATTTTAATGGATTTTTGAACGGTGACGACGAATTTTTAACATTTTTTGTAATTTTTATTTTTATGCATTATAGACAATTTTGATATTATTGTCGACTTTTGACATTGTTATGGTATTTCCTGAAAATGTTTTTCGCAATTTGAATTCACGTTAATCTGCCAAAAATTATCAATTTGTCGAAATTGGCAAAAATATAAGAAATACAACATTGTTGAAATTCTTGATATTTATTTGCGCAAAAATTAAATGCAAAAAATTCCAAACTAAACAAATAAATTAATATTCATTAAATTAAAACACAATGTGGGAAGGAAAAATCAATGTCAGAAAATGTTACTGCCGATCATGTAGATTATTCTATTTCGTCTAAGTTGGGGAGAATCAATAATTGTTTTATTATTTCAAAATCAAGAACAATTTATTTTGATGTCGTGGTGAATAGATTGTACTTTTCGAGAGTAGCGAGTTAGCAGCGATTAGAGTGGTAGGTAAATATTTTTAGATGAATGCTGCAAATGCATTGGGTGCGTTCGATTTGGGGTGAAAGTGGAAATCGATAGAGCATTAAACTGCACTTAGATATTCTGTATGCGGTTAGTCACAACATCCCTATTAGTGAAAAATCATATCGGTGAGAGCAAATTGGCATTTTAACGAAATGCCCTATTTTGTGTCGGACAAAGCATCTAATGAAGGGATCAGTGGCGATCGGGAAGTGAACACACGAGTACGCATTAATACAGCGCATCAATTAGTACATCAGGTCAAGCGTGAGAAAACAAACAATTATATGTGAACTGAAGAGTAAGAGCATCCCTCAAGAGTGCGCTTGTCACGGTCATCCGGAATAGTCACCCCTTCCGCTTTTGTTAGACCACTGACCACTGACCTCATCACCGCTCCCGGCCACGGTTGTTGCCGCACACGTATTTGTGTCAATTTACTGGATATTAGCAACGCACAAAGGCCCCACTGATTCGGTCAACTTGTTTACTCCGATATATATTGGGAAATCCTTACAACGTATCATTATTTTTGATATGAGCTAGCTATTGCTTTCTACGCTCGACTTTTATATCGGATTTCGTTTTGATTGGGGAAACCAGATATCTACAGGTATCGTCGACGGGCACTTTAACAAGGACACCTGATCTCACTCTTGCTCGGTCAGCTACTTCACGTGATTTCGTTATCTAACAGAGCCGAAATTGGAACTTATATCACTACAGTAAATAAATAAAAACTTCTATTAGGATAACAAACCCATATTAACAAAAACAATAAACAGTCATGTAAATTGTTTCATTATCAGTTATTGTAGGTTATGAAGTGAAATAGAAATAATTAATTAAATAATTAATTTCGCTCCATTAACCAATGAAATAGTACATAACAAAGGCCAAATTTGCTAATTGAATTGATTAATTAATTAATTAATTAATTAATTGTATAATTTGTTCTGATTTAATTCCTTGCGAATTACCCACAATTAATTACATGACTGGTGCCGGACCTGCACACCGATGTCCATAAATGTCTTATTTCCCGTGTGCTCGCTTTGTACTTACATTTCAAATTTCGTCCTACACCCCCATCGCGATGCATGTGACGACATGCAACCGCAACCCCATACACGCAAAGAATACAATGGACGGTACATTAACACATGTATTTTAAACACGTTACAACGAGTTGTCTAACCTCGCAACCATTATCAATATTCAAATCGACGCCGATTGCCATTACTGCCGTTATTACGCTTTTTACAGTCATTACATATCACAATCAACAATCAATTGCTAGTTAATTACCGACTGGGTAAAAATAGTTATGAATCTGATAAAACGATATTTATTAGAATCAGTTTAATGTGGGGGCATAGGCGCCGACTCTAGGGACGCTCGAGTGGTCAAGCAACCCATAAATGTATTCATGGGATATTTAGCATGAAATTGACTGTCATAACCTCGTAACTAATATAGTGTTAGTTAAAAGACGAATATATATATATATATATATATATATATATATATATATATATATATATATATATATATATATATATATATATATATATAATTTGTAAATTTAATATATATTTCGGCACATATTTAATCAGACTTGACTATGATATAAATGAATTTAGGAGGTAATGATTTCAGAAAAAACGTTTTGGCCAAAATTTTATGTAAATATAAAGAAAGGAAAACCCAAAAATTTTCGTAGAAACTAATTTTCAACGAAGACTTAGTCTTAATGTTCAGTGTGTCATTACAGCAAACTTTGTTTTTGATTGAACGCCTAGAACAAATATAGAACAAATATTACACATAATTCTCGAGTTAAAGTCAAGGAATACAAGAATCACAAAAACAAACTTGTAGCAGGAAAAGTCCTTGATTTAGAAAACTGCAGGTAAGTTAGTTATTAGCTCTATTCCTGTGTACATTTGGTTATTACAAATTTTTGTTACAAAGATGCCCGATGAAGTGTGGCATAAAAATACTGCCGGATGCAAAACGGATGGTGTTCGAAAAATTTTATAATATGGAGTAAAAAGACCAACAAGATATGTACCTTCAAGGAGTCATAGAATCCCAGGATGTTAAACAGCGACGCAAACGTGATCCTGGAGGAAAGAGTCGTAACAACTCATTCTCCTACTTCGTGTGTGTTGGTGGAGTTAGTACACAACGACTAAAACGTCTGCTGCTTAGCGACACAACTCCACATGATAACACAGTATGGAAAAGGTAATGCCTTAAACGACGAAACTGTGGCTTTCATTAGAAACCACGTTTCTTCCATTCCTGTAAATCAGTCTTATTATTCTGGACTGGAATATAAGTTTTTCTACTTTGCGCTTATAACAACTTCATTGTATCACCCAAAACAGTGTTAAAATGAGTCTGGTATAATTTATTTCTTTACGTTGGTAGCGGTTTGGCAGCGTATAAGGTCAACGAAACGTCAGTTGTAATGTATTTAAAAGTAAGATTAATAAATAGAAATTACCTATGTGGTACCTACCTGCGCAAATATGTTGAAATACTTAACAAAGTTTAATTTTTCATATAAAAAGGGCGCACAGTAGAAAAAACAGTGTAAAATACTCTTACTATTCAGGGCATTCGTCCGTTCAGGGCACTTGCGTTCGGCCCGTGGCTGAATTTCGGACTCATGCCTGAAACAGTGCCTTCTGTAACTTGTTTTTTAATATACTAATCTCGATGCGTGGTTGAATGTTAAAACGATGTACAATATGTTCCGTGCAAAATATCCAGATTCCGAAGTTACTTACAGTTATTACATAAGGTACTTTAATGAGAACTTCACAGTTCACTTTACCAAGTGGACACGTGCAATAAGTGTGAAGAATTATCCCTAAAAATTAAAAGTGTGTCTCTGGGAGACTTGGCAAAAAAGCTGTCGTTGCTGAAAAAATAGTTCACGAACGTCGAGCAAAAAAAATCTATTCTGCTATGAAGAACGCCGCAGAAGAGTGTAAAACAAGACAGGACCTAGCTGCATTATTATTCGATTATATGCAAAATTAACGAAGCGTATCTGTTTTTGCATACATGACTTGAAGACCAGTAGAGCGTATTTTTACGTTTATCCTTAGTATGTTGCTGCCAAAGGACCTGATGAGGTATGTTCATTTTTAATGAGCTTACTTATCACCAACTATCAGAGAATTGCGCTTGTTTTCGGACAACTGCTCAAAATAAAAACCGTACCATAGTTCGTATGTGTATGGGTCTCACAGAAACCGTTTTGACAAGATACAACATTTTTTTCCATACGTGGCCATTTCTATTTACCCTGCGATAGGGACCTTGGTTGGTAAAGCGTAATTTAAAAAAATGGACAGAGTTTATGATATACATAGGTACACAGAAATGATTGTGACTGCAAGTTCACAAAAAAAGTTCATTGTACAAGAAATTTACAACCACGATATATTAAACTTTAAATCCTGGTGGAGTAGGTTTTATAAAAAGGACGTAATTTTACGAAAGACATGAGAGTGCCATTCTCTATATCGAAATTTCATCATTTTGTATGACTCGGTAAAACCTAGTTGTGCCACTGCTTCTGAGTTTATCAATGGCTTCACCTTTCATAGATTTCGTTTGATGCAACCCAGAAAAATGAAAGGTGTGACAGGTAGACTTTCCAAAAAAAGCGTTCATATGAAGAAAATCTCCCAAAGCTAGAAAGTAAAATACAACATCTTAGGACCATTCTTCAGTGGGTTGAAGAACCATATAAAGCCTTTTATGAAGGAATAACAAATTTTTCGAAAACCAAGCAACACAAACCTAAAGGTGTTACGAAAACAACAGTAGTTTCAGTTCATAATATTCATTATGAAAATTAGGTTTAGTGTAGAAACACTTCGAGTCAGTTTTTTGAAAATGTTTTTTTTGAGTTGTATTTTGAATAAAGTTTTTGTGTTAAATAAAGTGCAGTAATAAAACATAAACATAGCCATTTAAATAATAAAGGTTGACGTTTGACATTGAAAAAGCAATGAACTAAATCAGTATATAGTATTTTTATTATTGGTACTTATTTATTACCTTTACAAAAAATATTTCTTTTGGGACATAAACGTAATTTAAAGTTTTCGTACAATTATTGAAATATTCTGTGCAAAACAATAACAAATTCTAAAAAGTTATTTAAGCAAACAATCAAGTTTGTTGAACCGATGAATTTTATTGCGAGTATCAACTAATAAATTTTGTAGTGAATTTTAAGTCGCATCCCATTTGAAACTTTTACACGTCGACTACATATAGGGGTCGTTTCGTCCAGTTCACGTAATTTATAATTAATCAAAACGAAGTATTAATATTTATTTCGTAGTGACCGATTCAGCCCCGATACGTCACTTCATTTGCATACACATCAACAATATAGCAATGCCCGCATGGCGTATTTTAATATAATTGGCAATGACGATGACCAGCATAAGTCAACCACTGCATCTTCCGCGGGCAGTGTATCTAATGGGTTCCACGTGTAGTCCTCCACGTTTAATTTTCCTACGTTCATCAGCGTACACTTTTATTCTTCTTAATTGATCTGTAATTTAATTACAATGAAATGATATAAAGCAAATTGAATATTTTTTTATATTAATACTTTTTTCTATTTAGTACAACCTTCGTTGGTGTAAAACGCGTTCATTTGATGTAGTGCGATAGTCAGATGGGGACATAACGCGTTGATTATTCAAAAATCATGATTGTTTGATATTAATCTAAACGCAGCTCAAATAAAATAGCTAGTTTCCGAAACGATGAGGTAATTTTGACAGGACACGCACACTTAAAAGGCGTGACGATTATATTCGGTAATTTACATAGTTGGGTCACGAATAGCAGACAGTTTGTTCATTAGGATTTTTCGAAAATTGATCTACGACTGCAACGCTCATTAGATCATATTTACCATCATTATGAGATTGGTTATAAAATAAAATTTTAATTAAAGCTTTAGGTTATGAAGAAAGGTCAAGTTTGTATTAAGAAAGAAGATTTGATTATACAAACTATTTTATGTATAATATTATTATTGACATTACGGGTTAATATATGATATCGATAGACGATACACAAACATTGATTATAGACAAATTTACCTTTATCGATTATTATGAGTAGAAATATGTATATACAAGGAAATAAAGATTTTTAAGGTTGTCGACCTTATAACGCGCGATAGATATGAGGGACAGTTCAAAATTATATCGTAAATGTAAATATACATTGTGTAGAAGAATTTTACTGAAAAAAGCCTCAAAAAATTGATCCAATTAATTCCACGTTAATGAATCCTACATATACACTGGTTTATTCTTAAACATCTATTGTATATATGTATAACTATAATATGGTGAACTTAGGCGTAAACAATGTAAATATTGAAGAAATATTTGGCTGTTGCAATAAGAAATTTACGAAGTTAGTATGTATTAATTGCAAGAAAATATATCATCGAAGCTGTGCTGAACGCAATAAATATATTAACATTTTAAGCGGAAATTTCGCTAATTGCTGGGGAGTTGGAAAGTAAAGTTAAGGGTGTGAACTTAATAAATGCGCATATTGTTCTGATGAAACAACTGTTTCAGGAAATGAGCAATAGAAATAGTTTACTTATGGAATTGAATCTGGGAAAGAATCTGGGAAACATTACATGGGATCCACAGGGTCCATGTTTTAAGAGAAGGTTGGAATATGTTAAACTAATAAACTCATCTAAATAGGAATTAAATCCAACACAACCTTCTAACAATAAACCAGGCAATCCAAATATTGGTACATTTAAAACAATAAAATCTTTACTAAAAATAATGCACATAAATATTCAATGTTTGAACAAACTGCAATCTGTAGCTGTAACGACGCATTCAACTGATATTATATGTATTAGTGAACATTTGCTAAATAAACATAACCACTATCAAATGTTTCTATGTTCGCTCGAAGTTAATAAAAGCATGGACGTATATGAACTTTTGCTAAACGTGGCTTATGTAGATCAATAGGTACTATTCAACAAATGTTAATTGATAACGTTTGTGAACTTTCAGCAGCTTACAGTCACAAGTTTGACATAATTATAGTGGTAACATATCGATCACCAACTGCTGACTTCAAAGTAACGTGTAAGGAACTCCCAAAAAAGATTAGAAAATTCTCAGAGGCAAATTATGAAACTTTCACAACCGAAAGTGCAAGAGCAACTGTTTTCGCCATTGGTTATGCAAAATATAAATTTGATAATTTCATGACGACGTTTCTTTACTATGTCGAGAATGATTTTCCACTTGGTAAAAAAAATAAATAAAAATCCCCTTGGCGTTGATTTTAGATTTATATAAACAAAGAAATGACCCTGAAATCTGTAATATATAATATACAAAAGCTATAAAGCCAAATTTGCTGCCTATGTTGAAAATCTGTACAAAGAGCATCTTAGAAATTCTATTGGATATGGCGACAATAAGCAGTTGTGGAAATAATTAATAACAAGGCTGGAAAAAAGAGTAAAAGCATACCTAATCACATCTTATCACCTAATGTACTTAACAAATTCTTTAGTACTATCGTGCCTCAAACAGGCACTACAAATACAGCTAATATGATCTCTGTTAATGAGCAATCCTTGTTTTTACAACTACGATTACTACAGAAATATCGAATATTTTGAACAAAATTACTGAAGAGGATAAAGAACTGTATTGTAAAGCCACTAGCATCAATAATGAATGCCTGCCTATAATACTCTATTGAAAATTGAAAAAATATTTCCAATTTATAAAAAGGGAAATGTTTATGATGCTAATAATTACCGCCTAATATCCATCATACCTGCGTCCTCAAAAATACACGAGCATATAATTTTCATTCTCTGCTTCACTAATACTTTCAACTGTTTAAGCAGGGAACAATTTGGCTTTAGACCTAACCATATTACATTTCAAGCAATTCAGCATCTACTTGACATCATAACCGCTGCATTAGAAAATCGATGGAATCGATGAAAGTGTATGAGCTCTCCTAGCCTTTCGATTGCGTGTGCCATGAAAATGTAATTGTAATTGTAATCGAAATTATAGACTAATTGATGATTTATGGAATTGCAAGCCATTGATATGATTAGATCATATCTCAGTAAACGAACGCAATATGTTTTTGTTGGGGATAAAAGCGGCAACGCTAAAGTAATAAACAGTGGGGTACTTCAAGGATCAATCCTGGAACCCCTACTTTTTATTTTGACGTTCATATTCAAAATAAAAAGCAGGATTGATCCTTGAAGTACCTTGAAGTATATGCCCAAACATTTAAGCTGTGTTTTAATAATGTTTGCAGATGCAACAACTTTAATCAATTATATATATAATATAATTATACTAATAAGCATCATGTTATGAACATTAACTAAACAGGTTATATTTGTAAAAAGAAACACGGTTCTTGAACGATCGTTTTTCTTATAAGAGCATCAACATCAAACACAAAAAAAATTAAGTAGAAACCTCAGAAGTCAGAAAGTAGCAATCAATACACATAGCTACGTTTAAGTATTCAGCATTGAACTTAATAGTAATAGTATCATGAAATTATGAAGGTGTTTTGTTTAAGAAACATATTATTATTTTGCTTTTTTTTAATATCACCAGAATGCTAAAAATAGAATGAAATTAATAACTGTTAGATGCATAAAATTTTTTAAACCACCTTAATTACCAAAAAGTAGAGCTTTTGCTTTCAGATTGCGAATATAATGAGTTTTTGATGCATCAATTGCAATAAAAGATATTTTTTTTGTTATTTTATGAAAATGACTAATATAATATTAATGTATTATATGGTCTGGGCAGTGAGGTATGAGATGATAGCGAGGGGCGGGCCAGAACAGAGACTAATTGAGTTGGTAATAGAGGAGCTAAGGAAAAGGGAACACGACTATCGAATTGAGAACATTGTAGACGAAAATTTACGAAAAGGCAGGACTATCAACAGAAAATAAGCAGAAAGGAGAAGAAGAGATGGGAAACAAGTAAACAGTGCGATAGTGGAGAGATGGAAAGGAAAGGAAAGGGAAAGCAAAATCAGGACTGCAGGGTATAACACCAAATACAAAAGTATAAAAGTAGAGTGGAGGATACCAACATACTTAGGGGGAAGGAGGTCGGTAGAGGAAGAAAGAACATTAGCAAGATTCAGGTGCGGAAGTGAAGAGAAGGCCAACAAGTATTGGATGGAAGAGAGTCACAGGAGGTGTAATTTTTGTGAAGAAGGATGGGATGAATGCGATCATTGGGTGTGAGAGTGCAAGGAAATAAAACTGAATGAAGAAGCAAAGAAGATAGAAAAATACTGGAGAAGGAATATGGGAGAAGACGGACGGGGACTACACAAAATAATGGGGATGAAAGAGGAGATCAGGGAATGGGTATTGGAACAACATGAAAAAGAAAGAACCAAGGAAAACAGAAAGAGGCGGAGGCGGAAGGAAAAAGGAACGGAGACGAAGGAATTAAATAAATAGAAAATATACTGGAGGAAGCGCAGAGCGGATTTAAGAAGAACAAGAACAGGAAATGAAGTGGATGTTGATCGACACGGAAAAGGCAGCCGACTTTTGTCGTTAATCGCATTAAAGTATTGTAATGTACGTTAAGCTGATCAAAATGGAAAATTAAGTTTATATAGTATCTGGATTGCAATTTATGTATTTCTTGCTCGTGGGCTCATAATAAGAGCGAATCGATTGTCCAAGAATCCAAATCAAAACATATATCAATCATGATTGATATAATTTAATTTGTAGTATTAAAGTATTATGTAATTAATTAGTGACAAACCAAAAACAAGTTAAACAACTAAAATATTTCTGTTTGCAAACTCAGTTCGTTGTAATTAACTTTCATATTATTTTAATGCACAATTAAAATTAATATAATATTTTTTATATATTATATATTTATGTTGTAGTTGAGATTTTATTTTATAATAATAAATATTTGTATCTATATATTTTAAAGGTTGTGGATAGCAGATCTCGCGTCGTTCATGTGTGATTGGGTTGCGCAACATGAATAATGATGGAACAAACAAGTCGTAAATCAATACGCCGTGTGAATATAAAGGGATTGAAGTATGAGAAGTATGGTATTACATTGACGTGGTTTTAATATCTAACAAGAAGTCGGTGCGGGTGAAAACAACCCTTAATAATATAGTTGAAAACATGCGGGTCAATGAGGATTACGCGTGCAAACGCATACCGAAGCTTGTGTCAAGCTAATTTGCCAAAACTACCGTGACAATGTTTGACATAACGCATGACAAGTGTTTGCGACGCGCCTCGGAAATTAATTAATATCAACCAAATACAGCTCGCATTGTTGCGCGCGTTAATTTTAATATTAACGGGCCACAAATTTTTAATCAAGTCGGCACAATTAGAATTTCTGTTCCGAATTAAACATCAAATTGTTTAAATGTCGCCGAAATTAAATCGCTTTTGATATTGACCCCTAGTGAATGAATGCAAATAATATCGCCGCTAGTTTTTGAAGGCGGAATTTCATTATTATTTAATTGCAAAATTGAACGGAACTCGTTTTAGTGAATATTCCGCCTGCACTTCATAAGCCCGGACAAATCCGACGATATTTTATATATTTTTATGTAAACACTGGCACTGACAGTAATGTCAAAGAGAATCCCTGAAAGGGTAACCGCTGCGTTTTGGGGGAATGCGAATTGTCGCTAACTATCCCATTCCAGTCCCACCCGTCGTACTTCCATAATCCCTCGCATTACCGACAGCAGCAGCGTCACGGTTCCATATCGCACGGCTGCACTATGAAATGATATTACTAGTACACTCCACTCGATTTAAAATCATTATACCTCGAAATTACACTACCCACTGACGGATCAAGTTCCTACTACTAATAACATTCGCAATTGCAAGTCCATTTAAACGTTCCAATTAAATACATCTATTAATGCACCTCACTAATAAACACATTATAAAAACTAAAAAGTTTACATTAATTTCATTGCAAATTTTGAACAAGAATGTTATTACTAATAACATATTATATTAACTACATTCAACTTAACCCAGAGCGAACATGATCTAAAAATATTATTGCCTGACATATTGATTACAAACAATTACATTACCCTGGACTTAAATATAATTCATATATTTCAAATTTTCGTTTTTTTTTTAATTCTATAAATTCTATGTTTATATAAAACACAATTTAAAACTAGTCTCATCAATTGATTATTATTATTATCATTCAATCCCACTGTTTGATTGCACTGAAAAGTCAATTAGATTGTTTAGCTAGCACCAATGATCCGGCATAATCGAAGCGTTAGATATTTTAAAATTAGGAAATGATAAACATGCAAATTCAAGTAAAAAAGCTTTTAATAAAACTCTCCCGCGGTGCAAGCCAAACAAAGGAATTCCACAGTTGCCGCGTAGGTAGAACAAAAAATAGAGTCCTGTATTTGTTGCGACGCATTGAAGTTTTGAAACGTACTAATTAAAGGAGGGGGAGAAAAAAGGAACGTATGTGACAAGGCGTCAGATTCGACCGCAGTTCTTACGTTTGACACGTTGCAAAAACAGATTTCTATTTACATAGCGTTAAAAGGTCTGAGAGCGCAATCTTCACATTTTCATAAAAAAAAAACACTTCAAAAATGTTCTAAAACTATTACATTTGAGAGCGTCATCTTAGACATACTTAAATAGTATGAGTTTTTACATGTGTAGTAATTATATTTATAAAAACGACGCGAATAAAAATATTAGTTAAAAAAATTAACTAATATTCATGTTTTGTGGAAATTTATTTTGATTTACAGTTTTTTGTTTCCTTTTTTCTTTAATCTGTTTTTATTTTCAATTAGAATTTACTTTAACTTATTTATTAACTTTTGCAGTAATTACATTTTCGTTTGCTTTTAAATGAAGTTAATCTACTTAAAATAATTGTTTTTTTCCCATCCATGCGCTCATCATATTTTGTTTTTATTTCGTTGTATACTTGTAGTATATATTGCAATTGGTTATGTTTTGTTTCCTTCGCATTATTTTTTTCTTCATTTTATTTTCGATTTCAATGGACGATCCAAATTAGAGCCTCAACGGAAATGTTGCGTCATATTATATTTTCCTTGTTACATAAACTGACCATAAAATATAAATTAAAAACTAGTAGAACAGGTAACAAAAAGATAAAAATTATAAAGTAGAGAGAGAAAATGAAATCTATCAACAAAATAACAATAATTGAGAAAACAACGCAAACGAATAAAATATAAAACAATTATAATTAAAAGAATACATTTTAAAAATGTACGTAGAAAAATAGAAAAATAAAAATAAAGCAGACACAAATCTATGAAAAAAATATGTGTAAGTAATACGAACAATTGGAGACAAAATGAGAGATGTAAGACATACCGAATAAAAAATCTATTACATAAGAAATATACGAGAAATTAAAATGTTATTATTATGATGATGCACAAATGAAATATCATAGAAACAGAGCAAAAACTGAAAAAAAATACATAGTAAGTTAATAGTGACAAACACTGACGTTGACTGACACTGACACTGACTGACAGTATGATAAGATAATAAAATATGTAGAACACAAATAATATATAAAAATATTATTACGTGAAAGGGGCACAAGGCTTTAAGGAATAATTAATAACCAAATTTAATAATTAAATCATATACTGTTAGGATTGAAGGCTATTTAGGAACAGAAATATAAACTCCTGGACAAAATAAGCGCACCACTTAACGTGTTTTAATTTTAAAATAACGAACATGGTTAAGGTTACTTAATTTTTTTACTAATAGGGATGGATAATAGGTAATCTAGATACATGCTGTCAAAAAATCGTTTGATTTAAAATCAGTCATAATTTTAGATTTACTTAAAAGTCGAGCACCTTGTCGTTACGAAAATCGTTGATTAACAAAAGATTTCATTTGCTAAAAGGTGTTGTGTTGTTAGTAGTGTTAGTTTTAAAAGTGTTATTGTTAAAAAGAAATCGCCGAAGTAATTTATCGATCGAGGACGCAGTAAAGGCATCAACTTTACTGGAAGAATCATATTCCATGCGTTATGTTGCAAATTTATTAGGAGGAAATCACACCACTATAAGTCGCATGGTCGAACGCTTCAATCAGACAGGATCTTACAATCGCAGGCCAGAACAAGGGCGCAAACAGTCTGCTCTTAGAAACAGGACAGTTACTGTTAAAAAATGAGTTAGTAACTAATAATAATAATAGTAATATTTATTGCTCCCTACACAATACAATTGTTTAAGATTATCAAACAAAACCTATATATTATTCTCCCACGACTGCACTGCACTATCTTTGCCAGGGCGTGATGTTGTGAATATTAATTTTCGTTCATTTTTAATTTATCGGCTTTAAGCCAATCACTAGCTTGTGGTAGTGTTTATAGTTCTAGGTCATTGACTTCGTCCTCCGAATTACCTACGTCGTACCTTAGAAATGTCGTGTTGTCCGCATGCAGAGTTTTTACCGTTGCTTTAATGTTTGCAGGCAGATAGTTAATATATAATAAGAATAACAAAGGTCCTAATATCGATCCTTGGGGAACACCCTCTGTTACTTTATCTTGGTTAGATTTTGCACCGTTAACTTTAGCGAGTGTGTGTGTATATGTGTTCTATCACTTGAGGGGTAAGGCCACCATGCAACTTTTAAAAAATCGATTTTTTTTTATTATTAACCTTCCTCAAACCCTCAAAATAAGTAAAAAAAAGTTTCGTAATTAGACAAAATCTCGAACCGCTTCTTGAATTTTTATTCTAGGTTCACATTTGGGGGTACAGTCGGTTCGCCCGTTTTGGACTCGTCTTAGGAACCGCACTCTACAGCAGCAATTTTTTAGTCAAAAAATAAAAAAAAATTGTTTGTGCTCATAGACACTTGTAGTACTGCCTACAAAATATCGATGTTTTTCACCGTACTTCTGTAAAAAAAAAAATCAAAATTGCCCTTTCGTATTTGAAGCTCATGGTGGTGTTACCCCTTAAGTAGGATAGTAAAATGTCATGTGGTTTCCCTCGGATGCCATAAAACATAATTTATCCAGTAAAATTCGATGATCCACGCAGTCAAATGCTCTTGTTAGATCTACTATTGCTCCGTTACATATGCATTTACTATCAAAATATGTTATAATGTTCTCAACTACATGTAGCATTGCATGAACAGTTGCCTGTACCCAAAATTGTTCTTCGACTAGTGTTTTCTTCTTATCCAGATATGATATTAATCCGTCTTTTATGATCATTTCGAATATTTTCGATATTATTGGCAGAATAGATATCGGCCTATAATTACTCATCCTCCGGATCGCCTTTTTTGTAGACAGGAACCGTTTTTGCAATCTTTAATTTTTCTGGAAATATCCCTTGTTCTATGCAAAGATTAAATACAAATGTTAACGGTTTAAGGATATGTTCAGTTAAAGTCTTAATGATAATTAATTGCGCTCATGTCATAGTTATCGCTTGTATTTTTTAAGTTGCTAATGCAGTTTTCAATTTCATTTTCGTTAACGAAAGGAAAACATAAGAAACTGTCAACTTTCAAGTTATTTAAATATGTCCTATAATTGTGACGTGAATTACCCAGATGTTTACTTGTTAAAGTCATCAGGTAAGATATTTATCTTTCTTTTTTTATACTACCCATTTTCATCTCATTGTTTATAATTTGCCACGTGGCTTCGGTTGGATTGGGTTGATGAATCGCAGGAATGAGATTAGCACGAATGTGCCTATTATGTGACAAACAGATCGAATAGTCTTGGCTTAGCAATATCTGATTTAATGATATCTGTCAAATGTGACAATAACTACATGCAATATCCACTTTACTGTTATGCGCCTTATACACTTCATTTGTCGTTTCCATGGATGATTTGACCTGTTATTTTGAATAAATTGTGACAGTCGAAAGTGACAAGTGACAGTTTGTGCTTTTGATCGATCATTCAATCTGTGTTTATTGCGAATATAATGAGCCGTAATAAGGTAATAAAATATCCTCCAGGTCTTCACGGGTATGAATGGGATGGTATACTTGGTAGTGGAACTTTCGCTGACGTGTATAAGGCATTGAAGGTAAGACTTGTTAATTATAAACAGAGGTTATGTCATTACAAGCTTTTCGTAACATTAGGCACACCAAAAGTCGCCTGTTGCGATTAAATGTATACATAGAAGTGTGAACGACAACTTCCAGCTTGCCAAGCGAGAGATAACTATACTGAAACTCTTAAATCACGAAAACATCGTTAGATTTATAAGCGTCCACGTTAACGAGAGGTACGTTACCTACCATTAACCGACAATGTACATTAACCCATTCTGTTTTTAGTTATATCTACATTGTATTGGAATATTGCAGCGAAGGTGACTTGGCAACATTATTAAAGCGTAAGTCTAAACTTCCAGAATCCTTCGTTCAAATGTTAACGCAACAATTAGCTTCGGGCTTGAAGCATTTATCGGATAAGAGGATATGCCATATGGATTTAAAACCAGACAATATTTTTATTACTAAGGACGAAAAGCTTCAAATCAAATTGGGCGATTTTGGGTAAGTAATTTGATTATATATTTTTTTTAGTTAAATCGTCACGTCACATTTAATAGATTGTCAGGAACACTGCCATTGGATATGATGAAATATCGTGGTGCTGGCACCATAGCTTACATGGCTCCGGAGAAAATAATTTTCCAGCAATTTGACACACGCGCAGATCTATGGTCTGCTGGAGTAATTATATTTCAGTGTCTATACGGATGTTTCCCATTTTCTAAACATCGACATAAATCCATTTTTGATTTTATAAGACAGCAAACGCAAATTATGGTGAGTTTCGTATTTCTTTTAGTAATTTTGTTACGATGGTGTTTTTGAAGGTTTTGTCGTCACCTACTATTAGCATCAGCTGTGAAGATTTATTACTTAGATTATTAAAATATGATCCTGATGAAAGAATTACGATTGATGATCTTCTCAATCACGATTTCCTCAAACTCAATTATTTGCCTAGTCCTGAAAACTACGATCACGTGAACAACTTAATTAAACAATGCGCTGTATTCGAAAAGGAAAAGAACTACTCGGAAGTTTTAAAACTGCTCAAAGAAAGCATACTGTTCTTGGAATGCTTTGCCATTGCAGATGTCAACCCACTGAACGAACGGAATATTAATAAAAAGTTAAATTATTATAAAAACTGGGCTAATCGTGTCACGCGTTACATGGATTTTCAAAATCGAAAACACAGGACTTCTGCAACCCAAAATGATATAAAAACTGAAGAGACACCATACTCAAGGAAAGCCATGAAAACTGATTCAATACCGTAGGTAGTAACGAATCACACGTACTTAATCTGTTTACAAGTATTACTGTTATGGCGTTCAACTGCCGCTGATTCATAATTTATTTCAAATGTTTTTGTTTCTAGTCTACATATTAATTCATAAACTTGTTAACATAATGTAATAATATTGTTATTTGTTAATAAATATTCTTTGTTTGTTATTTTTTAATAATTAAAAAAAAACCAACCTTTATTTGGCATTTCTAGTTATTCATGTTACAATGTGTCTTTTTATTTTTATTCGTCCACCTCGTTCTCTCCACTTCACTCCATCTCTTCCACCTTCTCTTCGTTTCGTCCGCTACCTCCCTCTCCAGCCCTCGACTGCTCACCTTACCTGTAACATTTCAATTTTGTCACTCAATTACCCTCCTTTTCCTACCCTCAGCCCTCCTCCTTTTTAATTCCCATAATATCTGTATCCCTTCCCCATTCTCTCCCAATGCATTCCTCCAATCTCTGCCCTCCCGCTCCTCCTCCTTGCTCCACCCCATTTCTTCGCACTCCTCCCACCAATGCTTCCATTCATCTCTTCCCTTCCCGCATGCTTCACATCTTCTGTATTCTTCTCCCATCCAATATTTATTTGCCTTCTCTTCGTTCCCGCATCTATACCTTGCTATTAGCTTCTCTTCGTCCGCCGTTTTACATCCACCCAAATACCTTGGCCTCCTCCCAAATGTCTGTATTGCTTTGTACCTCCCATTGTACCTTGCATCCCGTATCTTCCCTTCTCTTTCCTGCGCTTCCGCCTGCTTCCACCTCTCTACCACCTCCTTTTCCACCCGTCTCCCCTCTCTTCTCCTCCTTTCCACCTCTACTGTCGACAGCCCCGCCTTCTCATAAAGCCTTATCCTCGCTACTTCCCACCCTGATAACTTTCCTCCCGTCCTCTCCCTCTTGTCTAATTCCTCCAATACCTTTCTCCCCAGTCTCTCCTCCCTCCCCTCTCTCAATTCTAACTCATACCTCAGCATTCTCCTCCCCATCTCTACCGCTAATCTCTCGCACCCCGTCTCCTGTCTTATTATATAGTGGGGCGTCGATCTTTCCAGACGTAGTGACCTTTTAATCTGCCCTAGGTGTGCCCTCTCCATGCTCTTGTGCTCCTTGCCTCCCCATACTTCTACCCCATACATCAATATGCTTTTCACACATACATCGCATATCTTCTTCGTCTCCTCAAATCCCCCATTTCTCTTACCCCATAGGACGTTTCTTAAACTCGCTTCCGCCTTCCTCGCCTTCTTGCATATATGTCTAATTTGCCCTTCCCTACTGTTATTTTCTCGCAACACATATCCCAGATATACCCACTCCCTCATCTGTTCTATCACCTCCCCTTTCCATTTCAACTGTATCTCCTCTAGCTGGGCTATATACAGGTTGAACAGTGGCGGGCTCAGAGGGCACCCCTGCCTCAGGCCCCTCGTTGTCCTGAATCTCTCTGTTAACTCCTCCCCCGCTCTTACACTACACCATGTTTCCTCGTATATTTGCCCTACTCTCCTTACCAGCCCTTCCGATATCCCCGTCTTTTCCATGATCTTCCCTAACATTCTTCTATCTACCCTATCAAAAGCTGCTTTAAGGTCCACGAACATGATATACACCCTCCCCCCTTTCCTTGACAATTCCCTCTCTACTATGAAGTTTATCACATACAGGTTGTCCCTCGTCCCTCTACCTCCCCTAAAACCCGCCTGTCCCTCTTGCAGTATCCCCTTTTCCTCCAATTCTGTTTCTAGACGTGCCCCAATCAGTCCTGTGTATATCATATACCCCACATTTAGTAGCGATATACCCCTATAGTTTTCCGCCTTCCCTTTATCTCCCTTCTTCCATATCGGCACTATTAATGCCGTCCTCCAACCTCCTGGAATTCCTCTCCTCCCCATCCATATATCATTTATCTCCCTCCATGTGCATTTCCATGCCTCTTCTGGCGCATTTATCCAGCCCTCCGTGTCCACTCCGTCTTCCCCCGCCGCCTTTCCCCTTCTTAGCCTATCCTTTATTTTCATTATTTCCCCCCACTTGAAATCCTCCATGCTCTCTCCTATCCCTCTGTCCCCTCGATCCCCTCCTCTAACCTCCTCCCCCTCTTCTCCTCCCAACATGTTCATGAAATGATCCCTCCATTCCCTCTCCCCGATATTTCCTCCCGCCCTCTCCTTCCCCTTCTTCTTAATAATTATATAAAATAATATTATCTGTTTCCATTTAAACCAGTTTAAACTTTTAACTAAATTCATTTTACAGTATCACATTTGGAAAATATTTATGCAATATTTAAATATTTGACTTCCTCCAACATCTGCAAATTTTTCTACCCAAACTCTAAAGTTGTCACATACTTTTGCTATGGTGATTTGATTGGTTTCATCTATGGCATCTTTCATTTTTTGTTTTAATAATTCGATGTTATCCTCAAATCAAATGAATAAACTTGTTATTTTAAATAGCCCCCGAAAAAAGTCAAATCAAATTAGAACCTGTAGACGATGGTCAACGACTGTTCTTTTGTTTATGGGTTGGGGAAAATATTTTGATCGACAGATTTTTTTTATAAAAAAAATAGATCAACTTTTATCACTAATGGCGTCATGTCTTCACAAAATTCTAGATATTGGCATCATGATAATTCACATATTCGTACAGATACTAACTACTTTCTCTTCACTCTCGCACCAGAATCTCGCAATCATTTTCGCTTCCTCTCCCATTCCCGCTTCCTTCAAATATTCTGGTTTCCGTCATAAACACTTATCTCGTTATTTAGAGTTCCTGACTTTACTTTTCCTTTCCTGCGCTTTTACTTCATTCCACCCCACCTTCCACTTGTTCCCATTCACTTCTCCATCTTTCTGCTTAGCCTACGGATGTCCCTATCATTTAGTACATTGTCATTATGTTTTTATATTTCTATATGTCTTTCTTCTAGTCCTTCTTTTATTTAGTTCCTCCAATAGCATTTTCACCAAGATTTCTCGCTACAGAAATAATAATTACTGGGAACTTTCTTAAAGCTTTCCCAAAATATTTTCATGATTTAGTTTCACATTATAAATTACCTACATACATTCGGATAAATCGTTGGATTTCTATTTATGAATTTCATTGGAATTATATCTCACCAAGGTGTAGAATACACTCCATTGTTCCACCCATTCCGTTCGCATGGACTGTTGATGGTTAATTTGTATTTCTCCAGTTGCTCTGTATTTTTTGCCATTTCCATTCCGTTCCTCTACCATGACTTTACTGTACTAGGGTACACAAACTAGTTCACCGTATGTTGGCCGTATTGTGTGATATTACAAACGCAACGAAAACTATGTCAATCCAACAAGGCCATGCAATAAAATAAGGTCGTTACCATCAAACTTCTGCATCAGCATTACTGTTTACTATTCATATCGAATGCAAAAGACGCAAGAATATAACATTCCTAAAAGGATCCGCAAGTCATGTAAGTATAAAACCACCACAAAAAACGTTTTGGGTATATGTATTAACATTTTCCTTACAACCTACGTAACTTATGTTTGACAATTATTTTTTGACGTTTTGTCAATTGTAACATTTTTGAATTTTTTTTTGACATGTTCCACAATTTTCACAATGTACACTTTTGATATTTTGTGCATTTTTAAAATTTTTATTTGGCGTGTTCTACAATTTTAACATTTTCTAACTTTTTTGCTATTAATCCAGTTCCATGTTTAAAAAAAAATATTATCAATTTAACTGTTTTTTTTAATTGTCTTTTCGACAATTTTGTAATTATTAATGATGTCAATTTGTATTTCTGTCCATGTTCATGTCCATTCTGTGCACTTTAACCATTTTATGTCATTTATTTTTTCATATATAATTTTTCAATTTGAAAATTGGCTTTTGGAAATAATTTTTTTGCAGTTTGACGTCTTTGTATTTTTTGCAAATTTCGTTTACAAACTTGATTTTGACTTTTTTCAAAGTTTCTATGAGAACCTTAAATGTTGTTATTTTTAAAGATTTTGTAAATTTTCTCAAATTTAACTTATTTTTGAAATTCTTTGCAATTATGATAAATGTTCTGACAAGGTCATGATAGAACGAAACGATCGTTAAAGAATCCAAGCTTTGTTCTATCTACTTGTAGAGCTAACATGATGCCATTTTACAATTTTTATTATTTTCAATATTAAAGATATCAACGCTTTTCCTATGGTAAGTATGTGAGGTGGTTATGCGACGTTTTTTGAAATTTGTTGACTTCTTGGATAATTTTAGCACTTTGATTATTTCTGGCAATTTTTACTATTTTAAAAATTTTCACAATTTTAATTTACAATTTTTGTGTTCTTGTAAAGTTTGACATTTTCCCGAATTATTTTTTTCTTTAATTTTAAAAATACGTAATTTTTGAACAATTTTGAAACTCTTTAAAATGTTTTTGCAATTTTTCTAGTCACTTAACTTTCTTGGTTTTTGTTTTTTTTTAATTTGCGATTTTTGCAAGTTTATGCCAATTTGCACTGTAATGTTTGGACTTTGGACAATTTTTATAATTTTGTTAACTGAAAATTTTTAACTAAATATTCGAAAATGTCGGCGAGTGTAACAGGCTACGAAGACCATTTCGCCATCTATGGGCTCATCAGGTCACCACACATACAAGATGCATCAAGTCACACACGCATTATTACGTCACTCGTGTTGTTAAGTAATTACGGAAGTCTGCTTCGATCGGGTGGTGCCAAGTACTTAGAAGCCTGGACAGTACCGACTTAGTTGGTCGAACCAGACCTCCGTAATTGCGTAGCAGAGGGTATGGACGTCTAGATGGCGTTAATGCTCTAAACAAACTAAAACTTAATTCGTGATCCATTTGTTGAAATTAAAACAATTTTGAAATTTGGTAATTTTTTAACTTTTTAGCCATCTTTACTATGTATTTTGATGTTTGCACTTTTACATTTTTTATAATTTTTATCAATTGTGATTTTTACATTTTGTCGAATTTAACCATTTTTGTCATTTTCACAATTTCATATATTTGGTATTTTTTGAAAATATTGTCAGTATTATGATATAGTTGTTTTTGTAATTTTTACGTGAAAGCTCCCAGACGATTCTGAACAATTTAAAAATTTTTACAACGTTTTGACATGTTTTGCATCTTTTAAGGTCATTTAACTTTTTTCCAATAATTTAATGTTTGAAATTTGTCAGTATTTGTTCAATTTTTGCATTTTTGTATTTTCCAGAATTTGGATTTGACAAAACTACAATTGAACCAACGTAATGATTAATATTTTAATGTGTCAAATTGATTTAACGTTATTCAACGCCGCCTATTATGTCAGGGACGCTAAATAATGATCTCACCTCGTACATCATATTATTGAAGAGAACGCAACGACGGTCGTCCAAACACAAAAATCGTACACAGTTTGCAGATCAAATCTGATTACATTTTGTATTATGTTACCTATTGTTGAAATTATGCAATTTTGTATTTTATTAATAAATGTTTTTAGTGCAGTTTTAAATAAAAATTAATTATTTAATGTCATCATTTTCACTATCCTTTATAGTTCAAGCAGTAATTTGAATATTGTTAATTTATTTTTGAACGAAACACGCGGTATTATTTAATATTCTCAACACGTAATAAATTAAAAATCGATAATGAATGCAAATATATAGCATACGGAAATCGAGCGAGATTCGCAGTTAAATCTATATTTAATTTCACGACTCAATTCAAAGTAATGTCTTAAGAGTTCTCGCAAATTATGTGTAGGTAGTTACAGTACCCCCATGGTTTAAACTTCTAATTAAGTTAACGTGTATATTGCCCCGTTTGAACGAAAGTAACAACTGTGCATGTCTAGGGAGAATTTACTTCGACCCTAAGCGCAAGACAGAAAAAACAAAATGGAACAGGTTGCACACCTGTTGTGTGTCCAAAAAGTGCAATAAAATCGATTTATTTTCAACGGAAAACCATGATGTGTACATTCTGCTATATATGGGGTTCAAAGTAATATTTAAATGAGCATAGAATGTAAAAATACAAGTCATCAAGCTTTAAGCTATTATCCCTCGTCCAACGAACAGGTCCGTTAATTTCATGTTGCATTTTTTAGAGCAATCGGGGCATAATAAGCATTAAACAGAGATACTAAATCATATACCTGAGAAGGACCATAGCGTATACGATGCACGTGTGCAGGTTGCAGTGTTGAACCCTCAGTCACAATACGAGTAACCTTTTCATACGGTTTCAAACTTAAACGGAACCAGCCATTGGGGACGCTTTTATTTTTAAAATACAATTTAAATCAAATTATTAAATTGCACCACGAATCGCAATAAATAATTGGGTTAGTTCCAATAAATGACGGACATAAATCGAACTTGCGCCTAAAAATAATCGCGTATCAATTGCAACGATTTACGTGAGTAACCCCGGAAATATGTTCATTTTTATTTAGTATGAATATGCGAAAACAATGATTCATAAAACACTTCATGAGCGATGACTTACCTGCCAAGTATTTCTTGTTATACACACTACAATTTTGATTACAAAAGTGTATCAAACTTAAAATTTGCATGCCAAGATTTTTAAATTCGTAAATATAAATAGGCCTTGTATTTACAAATATTAATTTTATTAGCTTCATATTGGAAATAACTGTTTTAGAAACAACTCTGAAAAATAAAGCTTGTAAAAACGTTAAATGGGACAAATAAAAATAGTGAAAGCATAAGCATGACTAACTAATAATATAGTGGCTGAAGAAATACATAGCAGTCATTGTATGAATCACCCTTCTAAAGCACACTCGCATGAATCTATTGAATTAATACATACTCTGCAAAAGAATAGCTCAACATATTTTCGGTCGCGCTATAGCAATTAAAGCAATTACATCTGAAGAATTCTTGTTAAATAAAATAAAAAATGTTTATTTATTTAATAATAATAAATGACTGAACGGTACCAAAATGAATAATTATCGATAATCAATATTTAGTATACATGCCAGGGGTTTGCATTTATAAAACTAAAATGTTTCACTTGATAATGGCACTTGAATATAACATTTAAGGTTGACAGTTAACATTGGTAGTTGTCACTGACAGTTAATAACTGACAGTTAATATTCACAATCGACGTTGACGATTAATAGTTGCCACCTAATACTTGTGACGTATGGAACAGATGTTTTCAGAAAAAAAAAAACAACAAGCTTAATCAGCAAGAAACGAAATTCAACCCTAAATATAAATGGTTAATTGTACATCTTGTAACAACGTTAATTTTTCTAAAGATTCATTCACACAATTTTTGTTCATTTTGGACTTTCCAAGCGGTTTCATAAACGTTTTCACCAATAGTGGCCAACATTCTTCTATTGGTCGAGCTTGAGGGATAATATCTTCTCTCGGTACATAATTGCAGTTATTCTCCTCCAACCATTCCCGAGGAGTCCTGACATAATGGCACGAAGCGAGATCAGGCCAGAATATTATATCCTCGTTCTGATAATGGATATTAATAAAATTAAGGATATTCTGTAAACATTCTGTAAACCCAAGCCTCAGAAATAGCACACCAGACTAAAACATTGTCAGCAAATTTCGTTTCTTCTTTGAATTTGACTTTTGGGCAGTTACCAATATCATTGGTGTAAAGTCTATCGGCACCTTTCATTTCATGTCACAAAATTAGGTATTCTTCCTGTGCCTAGATGTATTCGAACACTTGCGTCTTTTTCGATAATCTACACCATTGTACGAAACCCCAAACTTGTTTTGTGTAAATACATGAAGTCTTCCAGTTTTTGGCAAATTAATGCAAGGTATACAATGTTAAGATTGTATTATTGCCATATGAATCGTTGCCTAACATTTTGATCCCAAACAAATTAAAATTTCAGTTTAGGGGCAATCGTCCAACTAAGCAATAAATACTCTTGCGAAAAAGTTTACAAAAGCAACAGATATATCAAATACCATTATTTGATACAACAATTGGTCGCAGAATATTCGAAATGGTAGATAATGTGGAAACCGAACTTATAATCAGAATTCAAAAAAGTTAAGACACAAAAGTCATTTTGCAATATTTCATGGGAAAATTGCGTGGGGGTGTGCTGTGATGGACTGGTGCCATGGTTGGAAAACACAGCGGACTTCTATCCTGAATCAAAGAAGGCTCACCCAGTGTAACATGGGTTCGCTGTATGATTCATAGAGAAGCGCCTGTATCCAAAACATATCGCCGAACTTAAAGTCTTGTTAGATACTGGAGTTAAATAATAAATTGTATCCTCTGAACACAATTTCACATATATCCAAAGAAAAGGGCAGTAATCATCAGCAAATTCGTTTCCATGCAACTTGCGTTGGCTCTCGAGGGGTGAGGTATGTTTATATGGTCATCGATGTACTTGCGGAATATTTTCCAATTTATCGGCGTGTTTGGCATGGTAGCAATGAAGAAGCAAAGAAAAACGGAAGAGCAAAACTGTCAATTTAAATATGAATGACCCAGACTTTTGCGTTCAAAATTGAAATGATCTTCCGATCTATCTTATTTGTCGGGAATAATTGGCGCATAACAACAAGTCAAATTTGGAGAGACACTTTACACATAAATATGCTTCATTTAGCACTAAATATCATGTGGGTGATGCAAGGAAGAGTCCAGTTAAGGAAGTTCAGAAGAGTCAACAAAAATCAAGTTCTGTATTCAATTACTGGATGCAACAATGATAATGATCTCACTGATGTCACACAAAAAGACCTATTCAGGATTTTAGGAACAGCGCAGACTTGCCATTGTCTGCTAAAATAATGAAAAATGGAGCAGTCAAAATATCTTAGGATAAAACCAAGAGATGTCGAAGAGCTTAAATTGGTATAGGTCCTAAGGAAGAACAAACAAATATTGCAAATTCTGTAAACATCATATTCCAGTCGATAAAATCCTGTACATTTCTCCAGACGGGGTGAAAAGTATGACCGGAGTAAGGAAAGGGTGTGTTGCTATTTTGAAACAAAAAAAAAACCACGAGATAGTTGCTGACCATTGCATCATTTATGAGGAAGCGCATAGTGCGAACTTATTTCCTAAATACATTTACCAAGTTATGGAATTGGCCATTAAGGTTATCAACTGCACCAATTAAAAAAAAATATGAAATTGAGACGGAGTAAGCAGACCTTCTGCTGGATAACAAGGTACATTAGTCAAGAGAAAAACGTTTAAAACGTTTCGTATCCTTATTAACAGTAATGCAAGAATTTTCGATCAGTGGATCCAAAAATTGTATTTCATAGTATTTCTGATATTGACATTGGCTTTTTCAAAACAATAATTTTAAATTTGTGGGAAGCTTTTCTCAACAGGTTTCAGAAATTCAGAAACAGCGAAGTGACCTTTGTTAAAAAAAAACCTCTTAATGTCACTGTAAGTGAATTACATTTTTCTACCAATTAATATTGACATTGGCAACTTTGAAGGTTATAGCTATAATTTAATTAAGACTTAAAAATTTAATTAAAGTTTATTAAGATACTAAACAGTGTAGTTTAAGTTTAAGTGAAATTTGGCTCAATCGGTTTACTGTCGATATTTGGTTCTGTTGGCTAATGTGTTTGCCGACCACTGGTACAGCTGATTTAATAATCACGTGGGAGCTTACAGTTAATAGTACTGTCGTATGATCTGACAGTTCATATTTGGGCTCTACTTGAAAATAGTTCGTTGCTACACCTTTGTGAATAAAGAATTCTAGCTAGGTAGAATACCGGCAGAGAGAAAGTTATAGTTATGCATATTTATTGAATATAGCATGTTTTTTCGTTTTGGTATTATTATCCTTGCACCCTATTGTGTCTTAAGTATCCCCTCCAAAATATCACATACGTTGGGAGACAATATACCGTAGATATTATTAAGGACAAAGGGCTGCGATTAACTTTGATGATAGCACCTTGTATTTTGTTTGTTTGTTCATGGTGAGAAATTCTATAAAGAATTGACGTTGACAAGTAACTAGATTTAATAGCTAAAATTCTCAAATGGTTCTGTCTAGTGGTAGCTCTTTTAACATGGTGAGAAATTCTATAAAGAATTGACGTTGACAAGTAACTAGATTTAATAGCTAAAATTCTCAAATGGTTCTGTCTAGTGGTAGCTCTTTTAACACTATAAAATGATGAATTAAATTTACTGATTGAGGTGGCCATCTGCCCATCCAGTATTAAAATCGATCAAAAACATTGGTGTCGATAAAATCATTTCTAATTCTTAATCGTTCAACATGTCAATTACACCAATTTTTATTAAATAATAATAATAATATTTAATATACTTTATTTTAAGTCTAATACGTCACTAATTTCATGTGTATTGAAATTTTTGTTATGTTAAACTTAGTCACCATTTAATTTAACAAATTTTTGCAACTAACTAGAACCGGCCCTGTACATGTGGTATGAACCTAAAAATGTGTATCGCGAACACATGTAGTGGTATCAATACAGCTGCGTTTTATCACCTCTGCTACGGGTTGTGTAAATATTGCCTCCAATGCAACTAGATCGCCATGTCATATTGCTCCGTGATTTGTGACTCTTTTTCACGTTTACAGATCATTTAGTTTAATGGTTTTTCCAATCAGAATAATCCGCTCCACTGCATATAACTACCGCGCGTCATAAAACATCCGCCGCTGCATTTTTTCACTTATTTTAAAAAGGAACATAAATTGTTTCCTGCCCTTGGAAAGGAATCCAAAAATCACGATAAAATTGAGAGAAGCTCGTGAATTACGGCCGCTGAATCGAACGTGATCAGTTAACTCAATTACCGAACGAAGAACGCGATTCATTTAAAAAGAAAATATAACTTACAAATATAACGCACCTCACGCAATGCTTCCAGAAATCTTTTGTTTACGTTTACCCATAAATACACTCATGAGAACTATTAATTATGCACGAATTTTCATTTGTGCGACGTGTTTTGAAAATAAATATGAAAATGAATTCGTTTTTATCGTTCCTAGTTCTAATTATATGGACAATAGTAAATCCTATTTGGATAATAAGCCTACGCTCATTAGTTGTCAGTAGGGTTGCCGAAAGCGGTTCGATAACTGTCGACCCTCATGTAATTAAATCTTCTAATCAACACTACCATTCATTACGATACGGAAACCTGCGAGTGACCATCGTTGACCTCAGTATTCCCAGATGGGCCATTTATACGGATTTAAGATGAACAACGACTATACTACAAAGCTAAGCTTAATTGAGCAGGGGCTAACTGATTATGCATGCAAATGGAAATAGTGCGGTCACAATGACGGACACAGGTTTGTTAATGGGAAAGGATTGAACCCATTAATAATTAATTACATAAACACATCGCACTTACCAAAGCTTCGGAAGAACGAGAGAGGTCATCGGCGATGAATCCGAGATTGCGATGCATTTGAAACCAATCACTCTCCGACAATTTACGTCCGATCCGTGGGGTGACCAACTCAGCTCCTGCAACAAACGACCATCACCTACAGATCATATTTAAGTAGTGCATAAAGGGGTTACATGGGCGCGGGTGCGTTAATTAGCTTCAAGTCGTGATGTTCGAGGGATTATCATGAGAATGAATGAGAACGCTCTCCTCCCTCATAATGAGAACGCCGGCGAAAAATGCAGAACAGCTACGAGGGTTCGAATAAGCTGATTTGTAAAATAAATTAATGATTCGGTGTCGCAAAAGTCACCTCGAACTGTCACATTGTCTGTTAGCGTTGGATGCGTAGGGATCCCGAGTTAATTACTTCGTCCAGCTAATTCCCTTTAACGATATCTGTATGCAAAACTCATTTCAAAAATCTATGATAACCCCCGTGCTGTTATTTGAACCGTTTAATTAAAAGATTCGCTTAAGCTTATTACAAAATGGACGCACGGGAAAAATGTTATACAATAACACCTATTACTCATTTGAATAATCTTTTACCTTATGTCAAAACTACATTCATATGCAACGTTAGAAGTACGTTTACCCACAACAATTTTAAAAGAGAGATATGTTGACAACACATTCTATTAATTGTTATATATATATATATATATATATATATATATATATATATATATATATATATATATATATATATATATATATATATATATATATATATATATATATATATATATATATATATATATATATATATTGAAAATGTGTCTTGTCAAATATGACAGAAAAATGTAAAATTTACACGAAAGATGGTCTAATCTTACACCTCAATGGTGTAGTGAACATTAATTAAAACCGGTCCATGAAGTATAACTGGTGGATCGCTAGACAATATTGTTTCTGGGTTATTACCCTTCGTCAGTAGCAATTACCAAGAACCTTAGTTGTTGAAATACCTTTACACGTAGTGGCCATCAAAACTTCTTGGCGCGAGCCAATCACTCCTAATGAACCACTGACAACAGAACATTGACGAGACGATACCTTGTCTAACACCTTGCGGAGACTAAACAAGAGACGACTGTCAAACGTCCAGTATCAACATATAAAAGGATTGCTGCAATTAAGTTCAAAAACAATTCAAATTAAAAATGTGTCTTGTCAAATCTGACAGCAAAATGTAAAATTTATTTGAATTGTTTTTGAACTTAATTGCAGCAATCCTTTTATATGTTGACACTGGACGTTTCACAGTCGTCTCTTGTTTAGTCTCCGCAAGGTGTTAAATAAGGTATCGTCTCGTCAGTGCTCTGTTGTCAGTGGTTCGTTAGGAGTGATTGGCTCGTGCCAAGAAGTTTTGATGGCCACTACATGTAAAGGTATTTCAACAACTAAGGTTCTTGGTAATCGCTACTGACGAAGGGTAATAACCTAGAAACAATATTGTCTAGCGATCCACCAGTTAGTCTTCATGGACCTGTTTTAATTAATATTCACTGCACCATTGAGGTGTAAGATTAGACCATCTTTCGTGTAAATTTTAAATTTTGCTGTCAGATTTGACAAGACACCTTTATATATATATATATAATATATAATATATATATATATATATATATATATATATATATATATATATATATGAATTAATTGGATCTTCGGATTTTTAGAACCATGTCCTAAAATAATGGAGAACCCCACGCCAGTACTACAACAACGATCAGCACACCTATGAGCAAGAAGTCGACTCGATCCACTAACGCTACGAAGAGTTATAGTAGACGTCAATCGAAAACGTGAAACAAAGCAGCAGAATAAAATAGAACACAATGACAAATATGGCAAATATAATTATGGCTTTTAAAATTTCTGGTTACGTACTAGGCTTTCGTCTTCATTGTCTTTCCATGTGCTCAAATTTTCTCACTTCCTCAATTCTGCCATTCTTTTGAATCGCACATAGCAACTTCATATTTCTCAGTATCCTCTAGTAACGGGTGTCCACCTTTACCACTGACGAATATATTGCCACTGCATTGCATGTACCATCATGTTCCTTTTTAATTTTTTATCGGTATTTTTTTAAATTTTCTTCTAGCTTTTATCCATCTACTGGGTTTTCTATTATAAGACAATATATGATTAATTTTCCATTTCTTCCTTTTTCCGCTCCAGAAATGTCATATGTCATCAACTGATTTTTTATGCACCTACTGTTCTTATCTCTTCTCTACAAATACGCAATACAGTGATAGTTGGGTCGTTTTATCTTCCATAAATTGTTGTACTAATAATCTTTCATTACTGTATATTGTATATTTCAATGATTCTACTTAATATTTGCTTAGGAAACAACCAACTGCATGTAGTATTCCTTTCCTTAGAATTAATATATGAGAAACTTATCTGTGCTGGCTGTGTTTCTCCATGGCCTTTATTTACACTCCAGTTAGTGTATCAAATCTTTGTCTTTATTTTTTCCAGTTTTCATTTCCCACTCATGCACTTTTGCAACACTTATGACCATCCTGCTTAAACGTGTCTAATTTCCGGTTACTATTGCTTAGATGGTCTTATTCTTTGCCTTCATTGCCTTCGATTAATATTTGATTATTTACGTCCATAAATTTTTATCAAAAAATGGAGAAGGAGTAATATTAAAGTTAATTACAGAACGATGCAATTTACCCTTAGAATACAATTTGTAAATTGGTCAGGAATAAAGGGTGATATTCGATGTGTGTTAGTGAGTCATCGTTCACCAAGAAAGGGTGAAGAGTACCATGAAACAGGTTAACAAAAGTAATGCTTAAGGACTTGCAAAACACCAAAACAATAAGCTCTTCGAAGTTCAACTATTCGAATTGTGTTTCTGGTTTTAATGATTGCCTTTCGGGTAACATATATAACACACATTTTCTATTAAAAATCAACTTAACATTGGATACTGAGAATCTGTTAGTTGACAATACATTTGTGTTTACAAAGTTTTACAACATGTCCTACAAGTTAGAATTACGGAAAGGTATTTACAAGGGTATTGGTTGGCCAAATGCCCAAATGTGCCATTGTCGCTATTTATAGAAACCAAAATATTTCTAAGACAACAATTTACCGCGTCATTAAGGAATGTAAGGAAAGTTAAAGGAGTTAGTTAGCATTATAGTTTGAATTATTATATTTAAAAAATTTTCCCAAAACTTTTATAACATACGTTAGTTCAGACTGGAGCTGTCTTCAGACCCACAATCAGATGATTGTCCACGATACTTAGTCAGATGGCAATCCATTTAGAGAACCACCCAATGTGTACACCCATGTTGTGGCAACATGGCGTGTTAGAATAAAATTGATTTGATTGAGATTTTCGAAGTGTGCTGTGCTGATGAGAAAGTACATAGATTGATTTTGGTGTTCACATTCCACACATCCACGGTTGTCTTAATAAATATATTCTACCCATTGATATATTATGGGCCATTTATTCGATAAAACCCTTGGAAATTCATGACCATTATTAAATTATTCCATATGACTATTCTAAGCTAATGGTACAATCGCTCCATTTTTCTTCCCCAACCATTGCATTAAAATTTATGGTTCGATTTGGCCAGTAAAGTATAGAAGAGGAAAAATAGATATCATCATATTAGCTGATGTGGTTACGCCGTCAATAATCATTACGATTGGAATTTATTGAATTTCCTGATGGCTGCTATCGTACCAACGGATACCACATTGTGTGTCGAGTGACTTATCATGAAATGTATCTACGTTTCCTTCCATGTGATAACTCCAATTATTTTACAAGAATTGACCTCTAACAAATACTCCAACGCATTACGTTTACATTAAGTTTAATTATCATTGTCAACTTCAATTAGCAATTTAACCAAGATAGGAGTCAATGAGCATTATTTCAGCAAAAAAGTTCCAAAAAGCTTATGTTCATAAATTCATTCAACATATAAGAATTTTGTGGGTTAAATTATCCTCTTGCATTTCTAGTTTATTTATTTCTATTTCATTCTTTATTTTTTTCATTTTTATGTCTCATTTACGTTATTCAATAATTTCTTGAACAAACCTATGCAATGTAATTGCAAACAATTTAGTCAACTTCAATTATTTTCGTTTCCTTTTATTTTAGCCATTTTTTTTATTTTATGTATATTTATTAAAATTTGACATTCATTTTTATCATATTAAAATATTGCCTTAGCGCGTCAGAGGTGTTATTTTGTTGTGGGGATTTTAATATTGATATGTTAAAGTTGATATCCCTGTTACCATCTATTTTTAAAACTTCTTAGATTCAATTGATTTTAGGCAACTTATCAATCAACCTATTAAACTTACTAGAAACACGTGTTCATTATTGGATTTAATTTTAACCACCGATAGTAATTTGGTTGATGGGGCGGGGGTGCTGAATTCTGATATATTTGACCATGACATCATTTTCTGCAAACTGTCATTACTTCAAAATAAAATTTTCCCAATAATACGCACATATCGAAATTTCAAGGGAATTGATTTCAATAATTTTCATCGAGACTTCATCCTGATACCAATGCAATTTATTTTTGCGATGAATGATGTAAATGATAAGATTTCGTTTCTAAATAATAGCTTACTCGATCTCTTCGATAAACATGCGCCATTGATTACAAAACGCTTTACAAAATCCTATACCCCATGGTTGACTGATAATTTAAAATTACTCATGAGGTTGAGGGATAAGGCCAAATCAAACTATCGAGCTTCACCATCTCCAGCACGTCGGAAATATTATAAGTCCTTGAGAAATTTAACAAATTCTGCTTTCAAAAATGAGAAAAAAGCATATGTTGCTAGAACAAATTCTAATAGTATCTTATGGAGACATATTGGTAACTTAGATCTCAATAAAAAGAGTGAAATTAATATTCCTGAGCATTTAGTGCATGTTAATGCTATAAATAATTACTTCGTTAATGGTGCTTCGAATTCAAGTTTCTCTTTCGACTACGATATCGATGGTAATAACTTTAGAAATTTATTTGGATTTTCTTTTATTGATCAAAATATAATAAAATATAAAAATATAATAAATTATAATATTTTGAGTGCAATACAACTACTTCGCAGTTACGTGGATAAACGTCAACAAAGTGTAAAGATAGGCAGGCGATAGTATTTCATTGCCACTCTTCGTATTGCAAGGAGTTCCGCAAGGTTCAATTTCAGGTCCGGTGTTTTTCACAATTTATACACATAAACTCACGAGTTACATAAAGCATTGTAAAAGCCACATGTATACAGATGATAAGCAACTGTACTGCTCCTTTAGACCTCGGGATTGGGAGCAGATCCTTTATGAATTTTCGGTTCCTCTCAATTTGCAGGTTAACCCGGGTAAATCACATGTTATGTTTTTTAGTAGGCCTAAAATTTGTAATGAATTAAGTAAGTATTGTGCTTAACCATAATACTATTCCAATCGTAACGAAAGCAAAATATCTAGGTCTTGCAAAATATACTAAGCATGCGTATTTGCAGTTGAAAAAACTCTTTTCGTATCGTTTGATATTGAATGTAGACGTTAAACTGAAATGTGAGGTTTTGTATTTTCGCAATTTACTTACTGCGCCGGAGTGTACCATCCTTCAATAGACTCTATGACTATTCATCGTATTCAAAAAGTTCAAAATGTTTGTATATGGTATAAAAAATATGAACATATCTCTCACAAACTTGTGGATTGTGGGTGGCTTAACATGAAGAATCGCAGACTGCTTCAGTGCCTCTGTTTTAAAACATATTCATATTTCTGTCGCCGCCGTATCTTCATCAAATTACGAGATCTTTTACATTTATAGCAAATATAATAACTTGCTAAACAACTATAAGGATTTGAGTATTGGCGTGTTTAAAAGGCATATATTTTTCATGAACAAATTATGTAATTTTGTTGTTATGTTTCCTACTATTACAAAATTAACTCTTGTTTCCATTAAACTTTTTTTTTTTAATTTTTTCACTAAGCTATTTTATATTTACCAAATATACAAATTTAAATTGCTTAAAAACCTAATTATTCACATTGAAATCACTTAATGTAATTTAATTTTTTCTAATTAATTGCATGGAAACATATCTACGTTTAAAAGAATGTACATAGGCATATCCATAATTTTATTCCTATCAATTATTTTTAATGAAAACTTTGACATTATTCGTTTTGTACCAACTTCATGTTTTTACAATATTTAATCTACATCCACAGTTAAAATTATATTTATCCATTATTTCTATAATTTCAGCATGAAAACCATGTGCATGGGTTGGTTTGGGTTGCAGATTTAAAAAAAAATTATGTGTCAATTCTGGAACTGATATAGATAAACCTATGAAAACAAAATCAATGTAATCATGATTCCCCTTACATCCCTTTTAATGTTTATAATTTTATTTGTCATTTTGTTTTTATTATTTAATTTTTCGTTATGCACTTTATCGCTTTTTCGTTTATAATTTTTATAACGAACAAAAGGCAACGGGCACGTGTTTTAAGGAAAGAGACGTCCACGTGCAATGGAAGATGCATGGAGAAAGGTTGAAAAGGGTAAGCGATGAAAGCTGAAAGGATGAAATTAGATATGGTGCTACGATCGTTTTTCATTTTAGAACACCAAGCATAATTTTGAATCATACATCTAGCAAAGTGTTTAACGGAATACTTCGTACACATAACTCGAACGTTGATCGAATGACGACCGAGAAACACAACAATTGGTTCCCGTATTTAATAAATTGTTGCATGGCGTTAATTCCGATTTTAATTCTTCGAATTTTGAAGGGGCACGTCGCGTTTACGACTTACGACTTTATATCCTGATTATAAAAAATATGAAAAGTTCTTCGATGATAATTTTTATTATTTTTCGCCACAATCAAACGGTGTGTTTTATAGCATTTTACAGCGAAATATAAATTAATTTAATAGTTATTGTACACCAAAATCTTCACAATAAACATACTTTCGTGGGAAAGTCATTGATATGAAAACCTTGTCTCAAATTAAAGAGCAAGATTGCAAGTTAACTTAGTTAAACTTAATTAAAACACTTTACGTTCATAACATGCTATCGCGATCATTGATTAAAGTCTAGGTTGGGTTACCGATGACTTTCCAAGGAAGATACGTTTAATGCGGATAATTGTATGTGCCATTATTATTAAATTAATAATTAGTTTTTCTGTGAAACGGTAAAATATATATTGCTGTGTAAAATGTAATAGAAATGAGGATAATTTCCATGTATCTACTGATAGTATCGCCTACGTAGTTTGTGAAAACGTATTTAATAAAACGTAATGAAAATTTGTTGATGTCCTGGTTTTAGATATTGAAAAAAAAAAAATTATATTCATCGTCGATCTAAACGAATACAATGGATTGTCTCTTGATGCGATTTTGATGTGACCATATCAATCACTCCCAGACAGCGATTCATCAGGGTGTCGCGTCTTCGCCATTTTCCTCCTAATAAGCTATTCAGTTGTAAATGCGCCGATCGAGATCGATGAGCATCCGATAGAAATGCGGAAGGGTTTCCGGAATGTGAGTCATTCCTCGCGACGTTAGTACGCTGGACATCATTACCATGCGGGCTACGGAACAATCATTTTTGAAGCCTCTCGGGAATACGACTACCGCACTTGATTAAAACTGGAGCCCGAACGATGAAACAAGAGGCGTGGGGTCGCCGGTGAACTTTTGTTGCCTGCTTCAAAGGGTGCTCAAAAATAAAAGACATAAATGACGCCGGTCATTCTAGATTGTCGGACGCTCGCTTTTGTGAAATTGATTGTTGTTTTCGTTATTCATGCGTGCTCGAACATCCCTCGGGATGGGCAGCTTTCCAGATTCGCATTCATAAAATCTGTGGTTATATGTAAAATAAGTCCCAGCATTATCACTTAAACACCGCCAGTGATAGATGTCGCAAGGGTACGATTTAAGACGCAGCACCGTCTTTAATTATTTTATGAGATTAATAATATATTTATATTTATTTATATTATAATATATAATTAACCAATTAAGGATTATTAAAATAACTATATTGTTGTCATATTTCCCTGCGGATGAATCCCTTATGTTAGCAGACACTGAAAGAGCATCGTGATATAAAAATCTTTAGCAAGTACAAGATGTTAAAAAGCAAAAAATGAAACTATAAAGTATATAAAGTGTATGAGTAATAAATTGAATGAACGTTAGTAATAGAAGGAAAGAACACATATAAATCTTTAGTACGGATCTGTTGAGTAGTAAGGTGGTAAGGCGAAGACACGATGTTTGCAAATTTATCAGTAGATCTATCTCTATGGTCAATTTCAACGTCGGCAGCAATCCGCACGTAACTCTAACTAATGGATGCGCATTTGATAATTAAATTGCTACGAACGTTAGTTAAATACAGTTCACCAACTACACTTACTCTAAAATCGTGCAAGTGGAAGTTATTGTGTCCCGCGACACATTGTGTAGTAGGTGATGATTTCGTCGACCCATAAATCATGCAGACACTATCCTATTTGACTTCGTGATTACAAATGTCATCTAGTAATTCCGCGCTTTGTAGCGGCGTATTGCCCCCGTTATCTCTTCGACCCTCGCGCCCGCATACCCCTCCCAGTGAACGTTTCCAAACTCTGCCCATCGCTGCAACAGAAACCACCGCGTGATTGATTAAGTACTTTAAGCCCCTGAATTAGATTCGCATATTTAATTTTACTTCGGCGCGAAAAGACGGCGCGCTACGCCGGTCGGAATCAACTCTATATATATGCGAGCGTCGCTTCCTCACATCAACTCCCATAAATCAAAAACAGTCACCCTTAATCCACCACTCGGGAGATTTCATCGTTTTTTTACGTTAACGCTACAGAAACTAATTATGACGGAATGATAAAGACATTTTTTTTATAGTCCCCGAGTTTGATTCCAAGCATGCAATTTAAGTGCATAATTTCACGGTTTATAACTTCGACTAGGAAGGGTTAAACGAAATATTCACATTACATTATTGTTGTTAATCATGCGTAAGTTACCATGAACACAAATAAAACAGGTTATATCTATAATGCTTTTTTTTGAGAATTATCCACTAAGACCACTAGTGACCACTAAGTGAAAAATCAAAAGTTAAGTTATATAATAACGTATAATTTTCATAACGCAAAATTCCATAAATTGGATAAATTTATATTAGAAATTATTAATATTTGTTTTTATTTTCTTTCAAAGTACATTTGAATGTAACTTCATAAACGGTGATAGAAATTTTCATTTATTTTAATTCTTGGATTTGATAAGCATTTGTGTACACTGCGATTTTTGTTTGAAATTATTTCAGTTTTAAACTTGCATACGTGATAATATTTTTCTCACATGTTGCATACCAAACTGTTCAGTATTTTAGACGATTTCGGCCTTTATAATTTCGTGTTAATGAGCCATCATCATTTTTCAAAATTGTCGAATGAATTTCATACAGCCAAGTGATGTCAAAATATACAATATTGATGAAACGTTGATTTAAAAAGGACCTATCCCTACAAGGATGCTAAATGTTTCCTCCAACCAAGTTAAAGTAAAATAAGGAGATATTAGTAGCCGTCAACCTGTTATTCTAATAATTTCTAGAGAACGAACAAACCAAGGCAATACTACCCGATTTCATGAGAAATCAATTAGCTAATCCAGGCTCCCTATAAAAATAGGATTATTTAAGAAAAGTTTTTTTAAGAGCTTTGCGACTAAGAACAGTCATTGTACAAGGGTGGCGCAAAAGATGTTCTTTGACTGTATTTTATTATTATTTTAATAAATGAAAAACTTTAGTTCGGCTTTTGGATTGGATTTATTTGATGTCTAAATTTGTTTTTAGTAAGTAGAAAAAGTGATATCGCCCAAGTGGCCGCCGCCAGGATTGATGACCTGACGGGCCCGATTTATAGCATTTTCCATCACTCTTGGGGATGGGTTCCCGCATTCCTGACGGATATACAGTTTGAGGGTTTCAAGAGGCTGAGGCTTGTTGACATAGACTCGTGACTTCAAGAAACTCCACAAGAAGAAGTCTAGAACGGTTAAATCGGGCGATCTTGCGGGCCAGTGAAAATCACCAAAACGAGAGATGAGGCGATGCAGCTCTCAAAATTTCGGTTGTGGCTCGTGCAGTATGCGCCGTTGCTCCATCATGTTGGAACCACATGTTCTCCAATCCAATTCGTCCAGTTGTGGGAAAAGAAAGTCGTTGAGTCGTTTGGTCCGCGGCGTTTTCGAAAAAATAAGGCCCGATCACGCCTCCAGCGTAAACACCACACCATACAGTAACTTTGAACGGGTGTAATGGTTCTTCGTGAATTATCGCCCCAGAAGCGATAGTATTTTGTATCTGTTTACTTCACAAATGTCAAAGCAGAACTGACATTTACCGCCATTTGCAAAAATCATAGCATCTTCCGATAGGGTGATGATTTTTGTGCCACCTAGTAGAAGGACAAATCAGAGATGGATGTAAGATAAATTCCTTGTAGCAGCAAAATATAATAAAGGAGCTTACGAGGCCCTAGGAAGTAATCCGGACGTTGACTATGGCCTGAATATAATTATGAGAAAAAATAGTTACTTGCACCAACGAATAGAAAATACCTTAGACACTCTTTCTAATGCAATATGGTTTTCTACGTTGGGTTTCTGTACTAAGTGGACAGTTTCAGTAGAAAGTGAACTTATGTAATTAAAAATTATATTATTTGGATTATGTACTTCTCCAGCATCGTTTGAGAGGTTTATGGAATGCGTGTTGCGATGACTTATATTAAACGTGGTAGGAAGAACTGCACATCTGAATGAAAAATCTGAACTTAAAACTGAGTCCAAAGACATATGACCTACGCCAAAAGCGATAGGATACCAGGGACACATTGTTATGGCTGAAAACGTTAATACCAATACAGAAACCTTGATGAGGTGCTCAGTCCCGAAAGATAGCCTCCTCTGTCGCTTTGCAAAGGATTTGCGGATACTGCTTGCATCTCAATCAACTTACAGAAAAATGAAAGCCATTGTCAGTTTCTAACGACTAATATAAGAATCACCAGTGGCGTATTTCAATAAAGCACTTTCGAAAACAGAGGGTGCATTTCGAGAAAATGGCAAATTCCTGTAGTGGAATTCACCAAACATTTCTACGTATAGAAAGTCGTCATTCATACATATTCTGGACTGGGATTTCTGCAATTCCGCAAAGATCCAGGTTGCAAGGTGGGCAGAGCAACTACGTGTTTATGATTTAGAAATAGATGGTGGTGGAGAAACAAATCCAAGAAAATGCAGATGCTTTACGTCGGCCTTCATGTCGGAACGTAAACACAGACGAGGTCGGTGGACTACATCTTTGGATTATCCACGAAGTCGATGTCATATTCAAAGTTTTTCATTTTTCCTAGACACGTGTAGTTGGTTTGAGTAATTTTTATTGACTGACTGATAAATCATGAGGGCCAGTATTCATGCCAGCGCCATCTAGTGTCTTACATATAAATGTCACAATATATATTCCCATATGTAGGCATCGCTTTGATTGCTTTGTCTTCTTGTCTTCTTCCTCCCGCGTGGTCTCTTTTATCTTCTCTCGCATATCTGAATTGAAATTTTACTCAAGAATATCCGTCCTTTTCTCTTCTTCTTGTACTTACATATCTCATACTATGAATTATTTTATCTTGTACCTTCGCTGACGAACCATGTGTCGCCGTCAATCCTTTCATGATCAGTCATAATCTCTGCCTAATTCTTTATTAATTCATGAATTCCTTCTTTGGTCCATAACCTTCTTGCTTCCATCATTTTTTTATCCACATTTACTCTTGTACTTGTTTTGATAGTACTGGGACTTCCATCGAACATCGTTAATTTCACCGCCTATTAATTTATTATTACGTAGATATCTATTTCACGTGAATTTTCTTCTTCAACACATTTCAAATAATTTCCCTCGTATTTTACAATTCATCTTTTGATTTTCTTACTGCCCACGATTAATCCAATCTGTTCTGTAATATTGCTCCACTTTTGATTGTCATACCATCGGCCATTCCACCAATTTAGATTTCTCTTCCTTATATTGCGTTAATCGTGATCATATATTTTCACCAGTGGTTTTTTTACATTAGAAATTATTCCTGACTTCGAGCTCTGAATTTAGGACATTGTTAGCATTTATTGACTTTTTAAAACATACGATTTATTTTTCTATTGCGATCGTTTCTAAATCTGTAAACTTTGGTGATACCGCATACTAATAAAAAAAATATTACCATTGTACTGTAACACATCCAACCGTTACCTGCGATAATGAATTAATGCTAAATGATTATTGTAGAATAACAATCTGACCAAAAATTGCCAAATAAAAGAAAATGATGTGGAAGTGATTACTAAATTTACCTAAATCGTATTATTTTCATTAAAATATAATTTGTAGAATATAATAAATTTGAGCGGTATTAAAGCAGTTAAAATGATTGTCTGTGTAATTTGATGGCATACGTAATTTTGTTTAGAAGGGTTAAGCGAGAGCTCACAGAAACAATACGTGACGTTGACTGATTAATGGGGAGACGATATCTGTGAAGAAGATCCCCTCGTTCGATCGGCTTAAAAACAAATGCAAAAATAGGGATACGTCATACCGAACTACAATTTTCGCCGGAACGCATAATAAATCAAAAACCAAAAAAACGCGACGTCTCTTTTCGCCGATGATAAAGTGATTCTAACGGCACGAGTAAGAAGAATAAATTGTTTGAAATCTCGATTCTCTGTGGACATTTACGCACTTCCGCGTACCTAAGCCATGGTAGGTTACGTCAACCGTAGTAAATTTCTCGAGATATATTTTCGATGCGATAAGTTGTCACTTGTAGACAATGTCGACTGGGAGACTCGTCTCGTTCGATAGCGCGGACGTGACCACAACGGAAATAATTGAGTCGATGCAGGTTGGTTTGCAGCGGTGACACGTGACTAATGCCTTGCTGAATATCTGGCGTTGGGTCCGTATTTAATGGACCTCTGTCATGCTGTTATTTTGGCTTCGTTGTTTTTCGTTACAGTCAGCTTAAATTTGTTGGCTTCCTTCACGTGATACAAATCAGTGTTATAACGTGAAAGTTTAGTACCTCGTAATAGGACGTAGCCAGGTTTTTTATTTAGTTGCATTTATTTAAAAATTATTTTAGCGATTGTCGCTCATTCAGGACCAACTTCGATTTATTTCAAACATTGTTACTAAAAACTTATGAATATAAAATTGATTTTTTTATTTCTAGCTAAGGTTTAGTTTTTGATGTTCATTTATTTGCAGCGAAAAAAAAATATTTTAACACAAATTTTGCAATTTCATGAAATGTTAAGTAAATATTGTTATAGAAAATAACATCAAAATTTAATCTTATAAGTTAAACTATGAAAATTACACTTGTTAGTCGATGAAGTTTGTTATTATTATTATCATGCCTAACGTTCGGTCATATTTTTTGTTGAAAAATATTAGTGACATAAACATATATAATTGCGCGTATACCAGTGACATGTAACAAATGTATTCTTGAATATCTGACACCAGATCCATATATAATGAACTTCACTGCCTGTGCTATTTCGAAATCGTCGCTTTTCCAATAGAATTAGCCCAAATTCCAATTATTGTAGGTTTGTTTGAATGACACTTCACACGCCCTGGTGTGAGAGAGGGTGCAATGTCACGACACGCACGGGACAAGACAAATTATCTTCTTGATTGCATGCGTGCTCATTACGCAGCCTACATTTACATAACGGAAAACGCAAATTCCGTTTATTGCCAAGGATTGTGTTGTATTTTTGCCCAGTGCGAGACGCGAATATTCTAACACGCAAAGTGCGTTCATTACGCAGAATTTATGCCAATCATTACCATTCGGTTTGACATGCGGATATGATATTTTACAATATATCGCGGCGGCGCTGCAATGAACTGCTCCGATTAGGCGGGACGCGTGCTAGCGCAAACGCTTATCCTTGTTATCGCCTGCCTGGGAGTGCGGACACCTGAGCGCAACGTTATGGGTGCTCATAAACCTCGCCAAGTACCGTTTTAGCTACGCCTCGCGTTCTCAAAATATTATTTTGCTCCGTCATTTCGAAACACAGTTTGTCATTTCACACAATACGAAGTCATATAATACATATTGACAAATATAAGTTTTATACCATGCCTACGTGGCAGGAACGTTTCGGGAACTGTTCACCCCAGCGCATTTAAAATGCGAATATATTCGTTGCTTGGAATACCTTTATATTTTATATTGCACTTAATAACACTGAAACGAAATAAGATTTATTTTCATATCCTTTTATTAACGTATGTAACAAAAGTTTGGAAGTATAATTATTTAAACTATACTTGTTTTATTTAATTTGGTAGTACAGAAAACGATTCAGTGAAGCTTTAACTATAATTATAATGCATCACATAGCAGCTAAAAGGCCATGAACTTCAATGGTTCGTAATTTGGTGCGAATGCCTCTCATCAGCCTTTGGACGGCAACTGTGTTCCTTCACGTGATACAAATCAGTGTTATAACGTGAAAGTTTAGTACCTCGTGATAGGACGTAGCCAGGTTTTTTATTTAGTTGCATTTATTTAAAAATTATTTTAGCGATTGTCGCTCAATCAGGACCAACTTCGATTTATTTCAAACATTGTTACTAAAAACTTATGAATATAAAATTGATTTTTTTATTTCTAGCTAAGGTATAGTTTTTGATGTTCATTTATTTGCAACGAAAAAAAATTATCTTACCACAAATTTTGCAATTTCATGAAACGTTAAGTAAATATTGTTATAGAAAATAACATCAGAATTTAATCTTATAAGTTAAACTATGAAAATTACACTTGTTAGTCGATGAAGTTTGTTATTATTATTATCATGCCTAACGTTCGGTTCGGGAACTGTTCACCCCAGCGCATTTAAAATGCGAATATATTCGTTGCTTGGAATACCTTTATATTTTATATTGCACTTAATAACACTGAAACGAAATAAGATTTATTTTCATCTCCTTTTATTAACGTATGTAACAAAAGTTTGGAAGTATAATTATTTAAACTATACTTGTTTTATTTAATTTGGTAGTACAGAAAACGATTCAGTGAAGCTTTAACTATAATTATAATGCATCACATAGCAGCTAAAAGGCCATGAACTTCAATGGTTCGTAATTTGGTGCGAATGCCTCTCATCAGCCTTTGGACGGCAACTGTGTTAAACCCGACCCGACCCGACCCGACCCGACCCGACCCGACCCGACCCGACCCGACCCGACCCGACCTGACCCGACCCGGCCCGACCTAACCCAACCCAATCCAACCCCAACCCACCTATACTGAAAGGTAAAATGATACCATTGGCGAGAAAGCAAAATAGCTAGGGGTGACACTAGATAAAAAGCTCAACTGGAACTCCCATATGGAAAAAATGACACACAAGGCTAGACAGGCACTTTGGATGTGCCGTAGAATTTGTGGAAAAACGTGGGGATTAGTCCCCAAGCAAATGTATTGGCTGTACGTGGTGGTTATTAGACCAATCATTACGTATGGCTGTATTGTCTGGTGGACGGCCTCCTCACGAAGGACAGGCAGAGTAAAACTGGCAAGTCTGCAGAGAATGGGCAGCATATCGGTAACTGGGGCGCTAAGCACCATGCCGTCAGCGGCCATGGAAGTGCTACTGGATCTTCCTCCTTTGCATATTTTGCTGCAAAGTGAGGCCAGGAAGGCAACACATCGATTTCACAATGCGGAGATGCAAAGGCTGCAGACTGACATTGAAGTGGATGACATTCTGGGTATGAGGGCTGATACAATGTTTACAATATACAGCTGGATATACAGTGGAGTGACATTGACGTGGATGACATCTTGGGTATGAGGGCTGATACAATGTCTACAATATACAGCTTCGGACTGCCTTACAAAGTCATGGTTCCTACTAGACACGAATGGGAGCGTAATCAAGTCACCCTGTTACACGCAGATTAGAGCTGGTTTACGGATGGCTCTAGAACAACTGAAGGAGCAGGGGCTGGAATGTTCTACCGCAAACCAAGAACTGGATTAGAATTTAGACTTGGCAAGCATGCATCGATTCAACAGGCAGAAGTCTATGCCATTGAAATGTGCGCAAGAGAGCTATTAGGAAGCCCTCGACAGCACAGGACAATAAAAACTGGAGCTGGACGAACTTGACAAAATCTCAACCTCTAAAATCCTCCGTTGTTTAAAGAGAATGGGAATGGAGGGTGAACTATAAATAGTTGTGAGCCTCAATAGATCCTTGCGGTCGCAGTGGAGGGGCGATAAACGCCCCGTCCATTATAACTAACTAACTAACTAAACTCTCGAATCTTTTGGTAGATTCTTCGTCGTAGTTCTTCATCAGCACAGATTCCCACCCACCGAGTAAAGCCCAAACCTCTTCTATAGGATGTGCATGTGGAGTTATCCTCTTTAGGTCCACATGGGATATTTTGTTTGTTTGTACATAATAAAAAAGTGGTGAATTGCAAAATGTTTCTTATCTCCAAAACCGTTCATTTGTGGACCCATGAACATGACTTTTCGGATTTTTCAGCATATCTTTGGTCATATTATCAGCCCTTAAAGTTTATGACACTTTTTTTAACACTCTGTATAAGAAATATATATGGAATGGGCATAAAAGCCAAGAAACGATTTTAAGGTTTTTACCAACAACATTTATAATGAAACACTATTAACTCTAGATGCACTTATTGTTTTAAGTGCATCATGTGTATCTAAAGAAGTATATTTCGCAAATCTATAAAAATTTAAAACATGCATATAGAAAGAAAATACAAGAAAATTATTAATTGACTATAAGTCGTTTACCCAAAAGTACTCCAACTTTTTTGTGTATCGTTCTGGATGTGTTCACCAAATCCTCTTAAAAGGCATACAACAATAAAGGCCAAATTTGAGGTTGAGGCAGAGTTGGTTTGCGAGCTTTGGCCGCTAAATACTCATCAAAAGTATAATTGGATAGTTTGCAGGATATGTATACAAATGTATCATATCTGTATTCAGTTCATTAGACATATCTTCTCCAATTTAAGTGAGCAAATAAGGTGTGGCGCGCGTTCAAAACCTGTTCAGAACTTATTATACAGCAACAAGATGCTCGAACGCTTAGTACAAAACATTTTACCTTTATGAGCTCGTCAAGCATTTTTATCACTGGCTAAAAAAACCGAAACTTGCCCATTAAGGTCAGTTGTCAACCTTACCGCAAATTCTATAAAGGTGATTTGGTTTTTTAACGAGCAAACTAAGCAAATTAAGAGTTCACTTCTAATCCAATCGAAAAATATTGACATCGCAGATAAAACATCATTTTTCACAACTCGTGTCCATGTCCGCCATCTTGAAAATAAAATGACTTTGACTAAATTTTGTGCAAAATGAATTAGAAAGTCAAAAATTGCGCAAATTCTCCACCGATATTGAAATTAGAAAACGTTTCTCAAAAACTCAAATTGAATTACTATACCAACCCAACTTAATTAAGAAGGAATATAAGTTAAACGAAACCTAGGGGCTTAAGGACTTAAGGACGAAACGAAACGTCTAAGAGTCCAAATCATTCGTTTAACGTTAGTAGCATTCTGCCCATTTTTATTATTAGTAACATTTATGTTTTACTTCAAATACAAAATATTAAATCTAGATCCCAGCTACAAACTCAGTTATTGTGTCTAAAAGACATATGCAGACTGAAATAATCGAGGAATAAAAATTTCAAACTGATCCTTTGAAGAAAGGAACAACGTTGAAGCTTTTATCATAAATCGTAAAGGAGAGGAAAATATTAAAACAATAAGAATGTATTAAAAGGTTAAAAATTAAAAATGCGCTAGGGATGAAAATGGGGAAAATATTGGTCTGTTTGGGAGAAAGAGGTGAGAAGTGATCATAAACAAGTGGAAGATGTGAGGGTGGGTATATATCAGGAGAAGCAATTAAGGGAAGCATCTAATCTTACACCTATGAGATCTTGATGACCGTAAAGGATTCTTATCCATTCTAAGGAATTTTGAATTACCACGTTGGACAAATTCAACCACCAACGATGCAACTACTTGATAGACACATTTGGTGTTGTTTGGCGGGAGGTCCTGCGACAATGATCAACAGTCGCTGTTATGCAATCACTGTGAATCGGAATTTTATTTGAATCGTTTGGGCACCGTAATGTGATATTTACTTTCAAACGTATTTGCTCTTTTATTTATTTTTATTAGCCCATTTATTTTTAATTAATAATGTGTTATTGGCCTTGCTAAAGAAAAAAAATATATAAATCATAAGAATAAACTGAAATAGAAATGAGGACAAAAATATTCTTAAAAGTAGATCAAAGGAGTATAAGAATGCACATATAGTGCTACGATTAGGTAGCCCTTGTATTAAATTTAAATATTTTAAAATTTACATATTTGATATATTTCAGGAAATAATCCTTCAAGATTTGTCAAATTCGCTTCATCTAGTGACCAACTGACCGAACACGACTGGGTCTAATGATGCGCACGAAAAGAAATTCCCGCAAATGTGAATACATCTCCGAGACATTTATGCATTGTTATCGGTCCACGAAAACAACCGGGGTTCCCCGCGCCACGCAGATAGGGAGTTTATTAAGCACGAAGTCGAATGATAAGTCCGATTCGTTTTTTATTAGGGTGGAGAATGGGATAGAAGCGGAGGTCAACTCGAGCTGGTGATCAATCACCGGTCATTGCAGACCTCTTGCTCTAGGGACTCGCCTGATGGACTATGTAATATGTAATGTTTAAGATGTTAACTGGTGGTTTAAAGTAGCTCTCTCGAGGGCACTTTTATTGCTTTTCTAGATAACGGTGGACAAATAGGCTCGGCGGGATATAAGTCAAGGGGAATGACACTTCTAAAATACCTTTTGTTTATTTATTTTAAAAAAACACTAAATAAATAACACGCTATTTTAAAAAAAGCTGCAGCGCTCATTTGCGTTTCGGATGAATTATATCCATCACATTTATCGTAACACCAAAGCGATTCTAGAGAACAGCTAACGAATTTTTTTGAAGGCGTTCTTTTCCTCGAATACTACCAACTACGTTTGGATATTTCAATTTTTAATGCAACATTTCCGACGAAAAGTCAGGAAATTTGGTTTAAAAGGGAAAATTTAACATTTTATCCATTAAATACGAATCATTTAACATTTACAAAGAGATGTAAACAGAAGCTATCTAATCTAAAGCGCTTTATTAATAGAACCCAAACAAGCCGGAGGCTAAATATCCCATATGATGGACGTCCTTACCTCCGATGCAAATACATGAATAATTCATTTATCTCGATCTCAATTCACTTTGAATGTAAGCTACGATATACATGTTGTATGATCTGTGTACACAAGCTCAGATGACGAGATTGGTTCGACAAACTGACTAAGCTTCGGGCAAGTTGTTCGTGACAACATTTCAGCATCCCGGTGTCGGTCAATCGTTGGACACTAACGCGCTTTATCAACGCTAGAGGCGCCGCGCAACCTTTTTAACCAATCAATAATTAAAACGATAAACACGATCTGGTCATCCGATCATAGAATATGTGCACTCCGGTACGAAATAACGCTTTGTGTGCAAGGCTGCTCAAATATTTGGCTGTGTAATCAACCGATGATGCAATTATGAATCAATTATTAGCGTACAAGCGCACTTAGTAAATTAGACCGTTCAAATATATTCATGTTAATCACACCATTAGGTACGCCGCAAAGTAATTAAAGATATTTGAAAAATCTCTACGTATATATTATAGTTAATGATGACTTACAGAATACTCCTCAAACTTTTATTTTGTATTTATATATATATATATATATATATATATATATATATATATAACCCAGCACTGGTATAAAATAAATACCAAAAATCAAATAATATATATATATATATATATATATATATATATATATAATTTACACGAAAGATGGTCGAATCTTACACCTCAATGGTGCAGTGAACATTAATTAAAACAGGTCCATGAAGACTAACTGGTGGATCGCTAGACAATATTGTTTCTGGGTTATTACCCTTCGTCAGTAGCGATCCGGTCTGATAAGTCTAAAATGTGTACCATCTTTCGTGTAAATTTTACATTTTGCTGTCATATTTGAAAAGACACATATATACACTGATGGACACGAAATTTGGGACACTTAAATTTTTTAAATCTTGTAGGAGATTTTGTAAAACTTTGTAAACACAAATGTATTGTCAAACTACAGGAGAAACTTGACATATTTTCAATATCCAATGGTAAGTTGATTGCTTAATTTTTAATAGGAAAAAATAATTCGAAAAATGTTCCCAAAACTTTTGTTACATACGCTAGTCATGGGTCATAAATATAAGAACAAAGTCTGTAATTTAAACGCAAACTTTCAACAATTGTGTCCAACCCAAAGGATAAATTAAACAAGGATCATTCTATGAAAAAGACACTTGTCGTGAATCAGTCTTTTGAGATTTTTAATATTGACGAACTAAATCTATTAAACAAAGATTTAAAGCATTGTTTGCCAAACTTTAAAACGTCTGTGGAGGAGACATCAAAATCTTTTATCAGAGAGACATGCAAAAATCAAGTTAGGTAAAACCTACAGCAGCACAATCTCAAGCAAATATTAATTTCAACCTCTTTTCAAGAATAATAAAAGTATTGCAAATAAAAGTATATGCACTAAAAAAGCGACGCAAGTCTCACACGTCAAGTAATGTGAAGCGCTACTTGCTTATTTGACTTGCCTTCGTACTAAGTGGCTACCTATAAAATTCGGAGTGCCCTTCAGCACACATAATTTTATAGTTGCATTTGAACATATTTCTATGAATTATGTACTTTGTCAGCTGGTCATCAGATAATACTACATCAATTATTTATATATATATATATATATATATATTCATTCGTCAAGTACAGGACACATTGAGCTGTTGTAGTATTTTTTATTATATATTTTATATTATTTCTATTTTCTACACTAAATATTACATTACCGTTATGACTAATTATTATTTACGCCGTTAAAAAAGAAAATAAATGAGGCCTGAAAATAATCCAAAAAAGTTTGGAGTACCGCCCTGGCAGATTACACAGCGCTAGACCGACACCGCTCCATTCGGGGGGGGGGGGGGGGGGGATGCGCGAACTTTATTGGAATACGTATCTAAAATTTGAACTTACAGTATGTTACGTAGAAATGATTGCTGGTTGTAACAGTGTATATTTATTTTTTTCCGCCTAGCGATTTCTTTGATATACGTCTTCAAACACAGTGGACTATTACTTTGGCACCGATAGTAGTACAATTCTTGTATACGATTATGAAACGATAGAGACTACAGACCTTTGAATTTAAAAATTCCTGTACATTTACTTTCTTATGAAACTGTAACTTATTCATCTCTGTATATGGAATAAATGAGATAAATTGTTTTGTAATCAAAACTATGTCGGGCAAACGAAACGTTCAATTAAAACCCACTATGAAGAGAACATAGCACATTTTAGACTCATCAGACCGGATAAATTAAGCGTAGCTCAATTTGTTTTTGAAACAGGCCATGCATTACTGCAAAATTTTCTTAAATTAATTAAAGATGTATAAAATTGTAGAGAATTAGATAGTTACGAAAGTATTTTCATACAAAGAAACAAACATAATTTGATGAATTCTGACAATGGACCTATATCTCAGTCCAGCTTATTTGAATTACTGGATTTATGTTAGATTAGTTCTGATACACTGACCATATGAACGTACTACACGTTTCATTATGTTTTCTACTAAAACAACAGACTTGGCAAGAAATTCATGCCACATCCGCAACTCTGGGAATAGTTAGAAGTGGAAAAAAATTGGACTTAGACTTAGATAATAACGTTCATTTTAGGGAAAAAAAAGATAATGCAAGAAGAACTGGCACCGGAGGTGGAAAGGAAGCAAAAACGACAGAAGAAGACAACAAAGTTATCGAAATTTTAGGAAATAAATCAATGAGTGTCCATGGGATAGGAGTCAGCGACACTCTAGAAGGTAAAAACGGAGGTGCAAAAATGACAGAATTGGACAACAAAGTGATCGAAATTTTAGGAAATGAATCAATGAGTGAAATTTGAAAAAAAAGTATACTGGAACTGGAAATTGACTATTTACGGTATAATTTCTTGTAAACGTTGTCTACCAGCAACGTCTGTATTATCGTTCGGAATAGGTTGGTCGTTTGGAAAATTCATGAATTCTAAATCGTGATCGCCATTTCGAGCACAATTACAAAGTGCAGCGCAACACTTAATTATATTAGCTGCAAATTCAGGTTGTAATCGTAGATGTTTCAAACAAGGAAATGCCAAAGAATGCCAAACTCTTGTTCTATTACACTGCGGGTTTGTCTATGTCTTCTAATAAATTGAATTTCTGCCTGATCATTCGGATCTCTAACCAATAGCCAGTTTTTCAGCGCTGCCACCAATAATGTATCCATTTTGAATAGGTCTCCATCCTGTTTCCATTCTTCTATACAAACTAGAATTTCTCAAAACCCTTGCATCATGAACACTTCCTGGCCAATTAGAATTTATAAAATAAAACTTTGAATCTGATCCACATACACCCAAGACATTAATAGAGTGCTCACTGTACCGGTCAACAAAAGCTTCTTCACCTGCATTAGGCGCATCTGTATGTATCAGAACGCCATCTACTGCACCAATAACCATTGGTTATTGGTGCACTTCCATCATATTGATGGGCCAACGCATAAGTTCTTCTGCAAGTACGCGATTAATAGACATGGTGACACGTTTTATACACCTGTCTACTGTCGATTTTGAAACACCATAGTATTGGCATCTCCAACACTATGGTATTGGCAGCAGGTACCATACCAATGTAGAGCTGTATTTGTTACGGTACACCCACTGTATAGTTTCTGTTCCGTGTTGCAACCTGTGGCCAATGGCATTAGCTACTTCTTCCATCTTTGCGACACTTCAACGGAAACGTTCATTAAACTCAAAAAAAGTTTGGAAATGAAAGTTAATTCGTCTCCTAAATTATATAGGGCGTCTTCTTATTCTTTGAGCTTCATCGTCCTCATCACTATCACTATCAATGAAAAAAAAACCATATTTTTGAATAAGTACGGTGCTCCCTCGACTAAGTCAAATTTTACAGATTAAATTAAGAGTATTGCCAATTTATGAAACAAACTCTTACTAATTTGATGAAAATATTCTTGTCAATTATCAACTTGTCACTGGTCACTGGTCATAATTTAAATGTGTAGTGTTATGAAACACTAATTTGTCAGATTTATAATAGTTGAGCAGTAAAGTACTTGACGGACAAGTTCTATTATTTTTAAAAACAGGCCCCTGGTGAATATAATATCTTCAAAGGTAACACCTTAGCTAGACACTACTATGACTACTACTGAAGATCGCAACTTAGTTATCGAAATTCGTTTATACATTTGTTTAAATCAAGTGTGGTAGGGTTTTGTTACATACAGAAAATGACTCAATATAGATCCTGGCTATGTTTGTTATCTTTATTTATGCTGTCACATGGACTTTTATTTTTTCCCATAAAATAAAATGTCTATTTATAACTTGTATTTTATCTTATTATTATTATTATTATTATTATTATATTTTTGTGTGTATTTTTGTTTTTTCTCATTTGTGTTCATTTATTTCAGCTGTTTGGATCCACAAGTGTTACTTAATGCCGCCAAAGCGAATAAGAAATCGACGAAAGTTTGCTTTGGGGATCTAACTTTTCATAGAAGATTAATGCTAGAACTTGCAGAAAAGAGGAAACGCAAAGCACAAGCTTTATTGGAGCCGAGCATGTGAGTGATTATTAAAAGTCCGCATGTATACACTTAACGTTGTGAAAACTATAATCAAACTCAAGTTCCCATATGAGTTTGAGGAAGATTTTGATCTTGTCCAAGCGAAGAAGACGTCTAGTACGAATGTAGAATTCGAAGCAAGAACAAGAACACGCGCGATAGATCTTAATCGGGTTAAGATTATAAATCCATCTGATGTTATTGCGTGTATATTAATTATAAGTTTTAGTAGATTTCAAATTTGAATAAATTTAACAAATTGTAATAAAGACAAAGTTATTGTTATATTACTTTTTTAAATAGATATAGGAAATAATTTCAATGGACTATTTATAAAATATATTTTATTACGATGTACATAGAATGGTTCATAAACGATGAATTTACATCGCGGTGAGGAAGTTTCTGGTAGTGGTTTTAATGTGGTCGGTCGATTTGGAGCCCGTGGGAATACCCCTTAGACCGTAACCCATCTGGCTTCTCTCGTTTATTCCGTTCTTTATCAGTGACATGTCTGTCCTACGATCCATTTCCTTGAACTTCTTATCAATCTAGTGTCTCGTTTGTGTCCTAATTCAGTAAAAGGCACTCGCAACTTATCTTTGATGTCGTGTGTTGCATTTTGTAACAGCCATTTGTCCAGAATTTAACATTTCCTTCGATTACGCATCCCTAAAAGCAAAATTCGCGTTGCACGAAAGAATAAATACTTTCGATTGCTACGGATTTCACGTAAATTCGAATATTTACTCGGGCATCTGTGTGTTTGTTTTCCAGCAATCTGTGGAATCTCCTTATAGAGAAACGTAAACTTCAATTCAAAGCACACAGTATCTTTGTTATTTCGAGACGCGGCATAATCGATTGAAAAGGCTCTTTGATCTTACTCTCTTACATAAACTTGAGGTAACCCCGAGTTGTTCCGCAAATACACAGCTTGGTAATACACATACATGATCATCGAACTTTCATCGCAAATTATATATTTTAAGGCTAGAAAATATTTATTTAAATATTCACGGCAATGTCCATGATCATAAGAAAAAATCTTACTATTGTATAACATATAAATAAATTTCTGTAATTTTTTTTTAAATTAACCCCAGAATATATTCATTACATTTTTATCGTAGTTCGGTAATTTCCTCAATTAAAAATTTCACTTTTTATTCAATTGCTATTATCAACATTTTTACTACATAACACATGTGTGTTGATTATTTTCACATAGCCCGTAGCACAGCACAGTTTTTTCGGAAAATGGAGTATAAGTAAGTATAAGAAAGTTCAGTGCGAACCATTGTAAATTTATTGTTTTGGCTTTACTAATAAAATTGCTTACTTAATTAAATATATTATAATACGGGCATCTCAGGCCCAGGATGTGTAAATTCGTAGATTTATAAGACAATGCATCCTAGGGTTAATTAATATTTGATGTTAACACATTTTACAAATTAAATAGGTTATGTACGTCAATTTGGTGGAAAATTATATACCACACAATTTCATTTGAGAGCAATTCTCATGGTAATGTGTCCATTTGACGAAGTAAATGAAATGAAATATTTTAATAAACGGTCACAGCGCAGGAACGAGTTCAGTAATTAAAAGCCCAACGAATGCAGGAGCGTAGTTAACGGGTATCAAGGAGTTAATGAAGCTCTCCTAATTTGAGATTTCTCTACACTAAACGCCCTCCATGCAAATGAGACGTCCGCGTTAATAATTTTGAAAAAGTTATTTTGTGTAAAAACATACGCATGATACTTAATTTGTAATAAAAACCTTTTTGTTGTATATTTAATAGTAAAGTACAGCGGAAGACATTGGTGCGTCGGGAGAAATAAATAAAAGTCGAATAAATGGCGAGTGGAGGGCACAGGGAGAGGGTAGGAAGTGAGGGGACAAGAGTGCCGGAAATATTCACAAGGAGCAGGAAGATGCAGAGGTCGATAGAGAGGGAGAAAGGAGAAGGAGAGAGAAACGTGCAAAACATGGAGGAGGGCAAAGAACAAGGTATGGCAGATATGTTGAAAGAAATCATGAAAGAATTAAAAGAAATGAGGAGAGAGAATACGGAGATGAGGAAAGAGAATGCTGAAATGAGGAGAGAAATGAAGGAAGATATGGAAAAACGAGAGAAGATGGAGCAGGAGTGGAAAAAAGAAAAGGTGGAGATGGGAGAAAAAATGGGAAAAATAGAAGAACGACTGGAATTGCTGGAAAAAAAGGAAAGAAGGAATAATATAGTGATTAGAGGGGTGGAAATACAAAAAGGAATGGAGAGGCAGCAGGTGAGAGAATGGTTAAGAAAGGAATTACAAATAGAAGTAGCCGTAGAAGAAGTGAATAATTGGGGAGGAAAAGGAAGGGAAATAATGCTGGTAAAAATGGAAACGAAAGAAGACAAGGAGAGGGTGATGAAGAATAAAGGGAGATTGAGGGGAAGTAGGATTTACATTGATCACGATCTTACAGTGAAGGAGAGGGAAATACAGAGGGAGATTTGGCAGTTCGCGGTTAAGGAGAGAGAACAAGGAAGAAGAGTTAAAATGGGGTATAGAAAGCTGAAAGTGGATGATAAATGGTTAGAATGGGATGGAGGGGAGAAAAAATTAGTAACAAAAAACTGAGACAGTGGAGGGGAAGGGAGGGGGGAAAGGGGGAGAGGGAGAAGGAGACAGTAGAACAGCAGAAGGGGGAAGGAACGAAGATGAGTTTTAGGGCTTGCTTCTGGAATATAGCGGGATTAACAAAATGGATTAAGGGAGAAGAGGGAGAGGATGGGGAGCTGAAGAGATATTTAAGAAAATTCGACTATGTAGGGTTGATGGAAACATGGGTGGATAGAAATAAATGGGGAGAGATTAAGAATAAGATGCCATAGGAATTCAGATGGAGGTGTCAAGAGGCGACGAGGGAAAAAAAGAGGGGGAGAGCGAAGGGAGGAATAATAACGGGGGTGAAGAATAAGTGGGAGGAAGAAGCGGGTGGGTATGGATCAGAGGACTTACAAGGGAGGAAAATAAAAATGAATGGAAAGTGGTGGAATATATATGCGATGTACTCGAATCAGAAGATGAAAGAGATGGTAAAGCAGGTGGAAGAGACAACGGAAGGAGTGGAAGAAGCGGTGATGATAGGGGGAGATATGAACGCGAGGACTGGAAGCGTAAAAGCCTTGGGGGGCTGGAGAGGCATGGAGCAAAGGGAAGAGATGAGATCAAGAGATGAGGTGGTAAACGCAGAAGGGAAGGTAATGTTGGAATGGTTAAGCGAGGGAAGGTGGTCTAAGCTTAATGGAGGAAGATGGGGAGATGCGGACGGAGAGTACACATACGTGGGACCGAACGGTAGGTCGGTAATAGACTATGTGTTGGTCAATGAGGAGATGGAAAAGGAGATAGCAGGATTCAGAATAGGAGAAAGGTTAGAATCGGATCATTTGCCAATAGAGGTGGAGATGGGGAAGAAGGAGACGCGGGAAAAGGATACAGAAAAGAGGAATATAGGAAGATTAGTAAATGTGTGGAACGAGAAAACAAAAGAAATATATATCAGCGAACTGGAGAAGGTGGTGTGGAAGGAGGATATAAAGGTAGAAGACATAACGGAGGAATTAGGGAAGGCTACGGTAAAGAAATGGTGTAGGGGGCGGGGGGCAAAGTCACAATGGTTTGATGAAGAATGTAGAAGAGGAAAGAGGGAGTTGAGGAAGAAACTGAAGGAGGCAAGAGAAGGCAAAAAGAGTTGGGTGGAAGTTATGGAAGAGAAGAAGAGGCAGAAAGAACTATGGGACAAGAAGAAGAGAGAGCAGCGGGCAAGGGATATAGAAGAAGTGAGAGGGTTGAAGGGGGAGGCAGAAATATGGGAGTACCTGAAGAGAAAGAAAGGAAGAGAAGAAAAAGGGGGGGAAACAATAGAAATGGGAGAATGGAAAAGGCACTTTATGGATATGTTAGGGGGCAGGGAAGAGGATATGGAAGCGCTGGACGTGACGCAAACAATAGAAGAAAGGGAAAAGGGAGAGGAAGAGGGAGGAGAAGAATTCAGTTGGGATGAACTGCAAAGGGTGAGAGATAAATTAAAGAAGGGGAAGGCGGCAGGGGAAGACGGCATAGACAGTGACGGCTGGAAATGGGCACCGGAGGAGGTATGGAAGAAATTGTTGAGAGGGCTAAACGATATTTGGATGGGAAGGAGAGAGTTTCCAGAAGGTTGGAAAATGGGCATAATAGTGCCAATTTGGAAAAAAGGCGATAAGGAGGAGGCAATGAACTATAGGGGGATAACTCTCATGAATACGGTATATAAGATATACGCAGGAACCATAGCAGGGAGGTTAGAAGAAGAAGTAGAGAGGTTGGGGATATTGTCAGAGGGACAGGCAGGATTTAGAAGTGGAAGGGGTACGAGGGATAACCTGTACATATTAAATTATCTGGCGGAGAGAGAGAAGACAAGAAAAAGGGGGAAATTATACGCCATGTATGTGGATCTAAAAGCAGCATTTGATGGAATAAATAGGAGAAAACTAATGAAGATGATGGGCACGTTGGGAATATCGGAGAGAATTAGAAAGAAAATAGAGGAAATATACAAAGAAACTTGGAGTCGAGTAAGGACAGCATCAGGGACAACAGGGATGTTCAAAACAACAAGAGGGCTAAGGCAGGGCTGTCCGTTAAGTACAGCGCTATTTAACTTATATGTGTCGGACATGGAGGAGGTGTTAAAGAAAGGACAGGAGGGGGGAGTGAGGGTGGGAAATAAAAGAATCTGGTCGCTTGCATATGCAGATGATATCGTAATATTGGCAGAGACAGAGGTGGGACTAAAGGGAGCGGCAGAAAGGATGGGAAGGTATCTGGAGAAGAGAGAATTGCAAGTAAACACAGAAAAGACAAAAATCATGGTATTCAGGAAGGGAGGGGGGAGGAGGAGGGAAGTAAGACTAAATTGGAAGGGAGGAGAAATAAGAGAGGTGAATGTGTGGATGTATCTGGGATGCGTGATGGAGAATGGGAATAGCTACAGGGAGCACATTAAGTATGTATGCGACAAGGCGAGGAAGGCGGAAGAAGGGTTAGTAAAGATGTTGTGGAGTAAGGGAGAATGGAAATTTGGAGAAAGGATGACAGTGTGGGAGGTGTGTGTGAGGAGTATATTGATGTATGGGGTGGAAGTATGGGGGGTGAAAGAGGAGAGCAAGATGGAGAGAATGATGCAGGGGGCGTTAAAGAGGGCACTACAGCTGGAACGATCCACGCCAGAATATATAGTGCTGCAGGAAACGGGATTGGAAAAGATGGCGGTGGAGGCGGGAAGGAGAGTAGTGCGATATGAAGAAAGGATGTGGGGATGGGGAGAGCAGAGGATAGGGAAAATGATATTAAGGGAGTTACAGAAGAGAGGAGAAAAGAGAACAGGACTATCAAGATGGGAAGAAAACAGAATGAGGTTATATGAGAAGGCAGGGCTATCGACGTGGGAAGTACAAAGGAGGATAGAGGAGGGAGAAGGAGTGGAGGGAGAAATGGTGGAAAGATGGAAGCAGGTGGACGCGCAGGAAAGAGAAGGGAAAATGAGGAGAGCGCAATATAATGAAAAATACAAGGAGATATGTATATATAGAGGCAGGCCGAAATATTTGAGAGGGGAGAGAACAGGCACAGAAGAAAAAATTATTGCACGGTTTAGGTGCGGGAGTGAGGAAAAAGGAAACAAATACTGGATGGATGAGACATATAGAAGGTGTGTATTCTGCGAGAAGGGGTTGGATGTATGGAGGCATTGGATGGAGGACTGTGCGGGGGTTCAATGGAGTGAGGAAGAGAAAAAGAAAGGAAGGGAATGGAAAAAGTGTGTAGACGAGAATGGAGAAGGATTGGAACTACTGAGAAAAATAAAGGAGCGTCGAGAAGGCAGGAGAGAAATGGAAGGAACACGGAAGAACGTGGAGGGATTGGAACAAGAGGAAACATAGGATTCTTTTTTTATTTGTATATATTATTGAAATTTAGTGCATTACTTGGAATATATTATGGTTTATAAAAAGGTTGTAAAAATTAGGATGCCAATAAAGGTTGTTTTTTTTTTTTTTTAGTAAAGTATAAAGTATGGCGTCATTAAAGTTGGATTACTCAGATTAGATCAAGTTATTACGTTATTAATAGTAAATAAGTGACGAGTTAATTTTGATATATCATATGCGATTACGTTCTTGCAATATGCTTAATAAAACGACGTCCAGATAGAATCAGATTAATGCAGTCTGTCATTTTCAATTAATATTCTAGAGAACGGCGTCTAAATGAGACGATCCCTCAGTCGAGTGCAAGCCAGGAAGCTTCTATTCATGTCATCGCGATTAAAAATGATCCACTCTCCCACCAAATTATACATTGACACTTAACAAATACCTCGGCTGCATTGTCATAAATATCATCCCCGAATTGCAAACTCACTTAATCACTTTGTTGCCTATGTAATGGCGTGATTAACATGAATGTATTTGAACGCTCGGTCTAATTTACTAAGTGCAAAGCGCACGCCAATAATTGATTCATAATTGTATACGAGCTAGATTTGGTAATGTTTGACACTGAACTTTGTCCGTGTTTCAGGTGAATGACCCGATCAAACTTATTATACTTATACTTATTATTACTGGCTAATAAACTCGACAAGTTTTCATTTCTTTGATGAACTAAAATTTAACTCACACCTTACGCTTAAATATTCATCTCGACAATTCACACCTTTATTAAGATTATTATCATCACCTATATTCAATTCACAGGCTCTGTAGGTAAATATTTCGCAATATAACATTAACTAGAAATATTGTGTGTGTGTATGTCCATTGTCTATTTTTACTTTTTTATACTTTATGTATAAGTAAGTATAGGAATCATGAAAATTTTCGAACTCGAGATTTCAACGGATATACACGTTTTGAGGTCTGAATCGTTTCTGTTTTCGGAATGACGTGATGTGCGTGCATGTGTGTGTATGTGTGTGCGGGCGCGCGCGCGCGCGCTCTAGCGTCCAAACGATTATAGCTAGAGCTTTGAAACTTTAAACTTAAGATTTGCATATAGCTGAAAAGAAAACGTCCTATTTTGAGAACAATAGCTCAGCCGGAAGTGAAGGTTTACTCTTATCACCTTTTTCCGTATCTCGAAAACGGTATGATTTATCAAAAAAAAGTATTCTTATATAAGTTAATGATATTGAAATTTTAAACAACTTTTATTTGAAAAGTTTTTTCGAAAAATGTATAAGAAAGTTCAGTGTGGACCACTGCAGATTTTTTTTTAATTTAATAAAACACCTACTGGTGTTAGTAGATTAATACTACTCTTGGCAATTAGATTATTAAATTTGTTTTTATCAACAATCTCAATACTAGAAGCATGACTTAATATAAGCATAATGTAAATTGATTTTTTTCAAATCGGTGTCCATCAATTTTCTACTGATTTCAACGATACACAAAAATTACTTTTTTCACTCACAATACTTATACTAACTCGAACGGTTTAGTACGCTTCAATCTTCTTATTATTCCTCGTTGGTGAAGCAGCTGAATTGTTTCGACATTAACATGGTTGTGGAGGAGTTCTTCGTGCTTCCGTGAGATCTCACCAGCAACCATATCCACTCGTAGGTCTTTGTGTAGATCACTGTTTCTTACGAATTATTTACTATCCGCCTTTATTCGCATTGGATGATGTTGACGTTATCGTTGGAGTTTCTCCCCATCAACCAATAGATTATTCTGAGTTTGAGGTTAAACTCGTCTCATTTTTTTCCATTTCAGCTTGGCATCAATATTCATTCCAAGATATTTGGTAGACTTTGAGTAAAGAACATTTTCTCATTACATTACACACATATTTTTACAGTTGATTTGAAGGGATCTGTGGTCGTTCATTTTATTACGCCAGCTTAGTGTCCATGTACTAATGCTACCCAGTGTAGTTTATAGATTTTGGTTGGCTGATTGCTCGTCTTTCTCAATTGTGAAAATTGCAATACCATCCACAAAGGTTGCTACAAGTATTTTTAGTTTGGGAATATCACAAGTATGGAGTAAGTAGAAGATTGGTCCTAGTACACTGGTTTGCGGTACTCCCGCGTTGATTTGTTTCAGTTATGAATACTCTCGATGAGTTCAATTTAATGTTATTGTCATCCAAGGACTGCTCTATATGTAGTAATGTGATGGTCAAATGTTAGCTTGGTTGCGTTGTTGGTCGATAATTTGCTAGAAACAAGTGTATCATTATTTGTCATTAATTTTTATATATTCTCAAAGCTTCCTTTTCCATCAATTTTTATTGGAGGAATTGTTACTTTCTTGCTAGTCTTATTGTGATTTTCTACATAATGATTAGACCGACCTCGTTGTGGCCAATTCGCATTAATTAAGACAAAAATTGACAAATTCGTGCATATAAAATGGCAGGAACTGTAATGCGTTATACATCCGCTTTTATTTTGGAAATTGTCATCAATAACCAAAAAGATGTAAATTAAACTATCAGATTATACTAAGCTGCCTAAACTCTTAAATGAGGAGACTGGCTGCCAATTTAAATTTCGCCACCACTGAACAAATCCAGTTACCAGAAAAGATAGCCTTAAAAGTTATATTTATCTGATGCTTTTTAGATGTTTCCCAACGTCTGGCAACTTTAAAAGACGAATCACTACACTACACATCACAGCCCAAAAAGTCAAGCACTTAAGTACCCATGTGGCAAACATATGTGGACCATCATGTTGAGGAATATTCAATGGGAAGATGTGTTGGTTAATATGCAGAAATCCTCACATTACAATGGAAAATATACTACTGTTATCTAAGGCAACACTTCAGAACATGGTATACTCCTCTGGGATCCTGCTACCGATTCCAATATGAAGAAGATTTAAACCGATTGTTTGAAAATGAAATAGAGATGATGCTCCACTAGATGTATACTTTTGCCTTGTTGATATTTGCTTACATATTTGTAACATAACCCACAATTTTAGTTGAATGCGTAAAAGCTTCCACAAATTCATGAAGGCATAGCCATTACTGAATCTGCACATTCTTACTACATTGGTAAGAATTAGAGGACGTGAAGGCAGAGATAGGCAGTTGATGGATATCAAATTTTGTGTAGTGTGTCAATTACTAAGGTTGGCATGTCAATACAATTGGCACATAACATTTTAACATATGTGTCAAGTGGGCACTGCCATTACTTAAAATTAATTCGACGTCAAATTTACCATGTTGGCAAATTTTTGATGAATAGAAAATATTTTATTGCAATAATTCTAACAACAGATGAGACAATGCAAAAAAGAAAGCCGCTTCGACGGGAAAGTTCATGGTATCAGTTGTTTGAAATTCAAAGGGCATCGCCATGCTTAATTATATTTCAAAAGGCAAGAATATAACTGGTACTCACTCGTCCTGAATTGCAACCCCCAAACTTTACAATTTGTGCTATCGATTGTTTCCCATATATTCTTGAGATATATATTATCTATCTATTTCCAAAGTTGAAAAAACGCCAATGAGGACAATCACGAAAAATATTTCAAATAAAATGGTGGTAGAAGTTTATTTTGCAGACCTTGAACCGATCTATAAAGAAGCCATAATGAAGTTGAAACACCATTGGATTAAATGACTCGACTGGATTATGTAGAGTAAACGTAATTTTTAAGCAAATAAACAACCGTTTCTGTGTCATTCCAACTTTTTAACCGCCCCGCGTAATAGGCAATATTTACAACCTACCATAGTATGTACTTAAACACATCATTCAAGTCGCATATATCAAGGAAGAAATTATTTCTTGGAGAAGAGAAGAAAAGATACTAGGAGCGTTTAAAAGACTATTCCAAGACCCTTCCCAGAGAAATTATGATTTCTTCCAACAAAACACAAATCAAGATTAAGGCAGCTGGACCCGTTTGATCAAAATTATATTTTTAGGCATAGACGTTAGGAGATAACGTACGTAACAAAAGTTTTTGGAAAATTTTTGAAATATAATTTCGGAAACCAAATTGTAAATACCTTTCCGCAATTCTAACTTATAGATAGATATATTACAACATAAATAATAAAGCAAAATACCTCATGACCCATGGGTTATATTGACTTGCAATATGGTCAAGGCAAGCCTCCATTACATTATGTGTTCGTGGAAAACGTGGAATGTCTGAGAGGAAGAAGAACCAGAAAATGAAGATATAATGAAGCAATGAGGAGAAATGCAACTATTTCACATAGACGTTAGGAGATAACTTATGTAACAAAAGTTTTTGTAAAATGTTTTAAATATAATATCGGAAACCAAATTGTAAATACCTTTCCGCAATTCTAACTTATAGATAGATATATTACAACATAAATAATAAAGCAAAATACCTCATGACCCATGGGTTATATTGACTTGCAATATGGTCAAGGCAAGCCTCCATTACATTATGTGTTCGTGGAAAACGTGGAATGTCTGAGAGGAAGAAGAACCAGAAAATGAAGATATAATGAAGCAATGAGGAGAAATGCAACTATTTCACATAGACGTTAGGAGATAACTTATGTAACAAAAGTTTTTGGAAAATGTTTTAAATATAATTTCGGAAACCAAATTGTAAATACCTTTCCGCAATTCTAACTTATAGATAGATATATTACAACATAAATAATAAAGCAAAATACCTCATGACCCATGGGTTATATTGACCTGCAATGTGGTCAACGCAAACCTCATTACATTATGTGTTCGTGGAAAACGTGGAATGTTTGAGAGGAAGAAGAACCAGAAAATGAAGATATAATGAAGCAATGGGGAGAAATGCAACTATTTCACATAGACGTTAGGAGATAACTTATGTAACAAAAGTTTTTGGAAAATTTTTGAAATATAATTTCGGAAACCAAATTGTAAATACCTTTCCGCAATTCTAACTTATAGATAGATATATTACAACATAAATAATAAAGCAAAATACCTCATAACCCATGGGTTATATTGACTTGCAATATGGTCAAGGCAAGCCTCCATTACATTATGTGTTCGTGGAAAACGTGGAATGTCTGAGAGGAAGAAGAACCAGAAAATGAAGATATAATGAAGCAATGAGGAGAAATGCAACTATTTCACATAGACGTTAGGAGATAACTTATGTAACAAAAGTTTTTGGAAATTTTTTGAAACATAATTTCGAAAACCAAATTGTAAATACCTTTCCGCAATTCTAACTTATAGATAGATATATTACAACATAAATAATAAAGCAAAATACCGCATGACCCATGGGTTATATCGACTTGCAATGTGGGCGACGCAAACCTCATTACATTATGTGTTCGTGGAAAACGTGGAATGTCTGAGAGGAGGAAGAACCAGAAAATGAGGATATAATGAAGCAATGGGGATAAATGCAACTATTTGACGTATAGAGACATGTGTAGGTTATGTAGAAAGGACTGACATTTATTTTTTATACGAAACCATAAAATTATTATAATCGCAGAAGTAATATAAGTGACTTATTAAAATGAACGTGATAAAGCGTTTATGATGATCAGGTAAGATTAATTATATGTAATAAAATAATGACTTATATGAATCATTAATTATTTCGCGAATACATGAATCGCGTTAGATAAAACAAGTCTATTAAACAACTCCGAATGATATTATTAAAATTATTTACTGCGTAATTCGAAATAAATAACGCGCGCATAATAAAATACGAGATGCCTTTTTCTTATTTGTAGAGAGTAGTTTCTTTGTGCTGGTTGCAATTAGCTTCGTCCAGAGGGGAAACGGTCAAGAGTACGAGACACGTCCACTTGTAGGAGCATAAAAAAGATAAAAATTGACCAATCTGAGATAACCGGGAGGCAAAAATCTGTAACACCAAAAGACTCTTGTTAGAAGACATCTGACGAATTTCAAGCAAGCTATCCACCATTAAAACATCGCCTTGGGGTGCCTCCAATCATTCAATAAACGTAACAAGTGTGGACTAGCGCTGGCAATCAGTAGCCAAGTCTTTGGCGAAGTTCGCGTTGGAATTGTTGCCTTTGGCGCTCCGGAGGGTCTTGTTATGTATGACCCCAGGCGCACGGTAGCCGCGGAGAAACACACGTTGTAGCACGTGCCTAGACTTACAATTGCCATTCGAGTGCATGCTGACTTTTTGTCTCCTTTCACTTTTATAATATCAATTTTATCTCATACATTTTATATAAACCGGTATTCGCTAAACAATATTTTTATATATATTGTGACTCATTAAGTGCTTTTAGTTATACCAATTGTGCTTATACTAGTTCCCACCACACCAGTCAACAAAATTTGAGGGGTTATCCCGGCTATTCCACGAGACACCGTTTACAATGAAAATTAAATTAAAATTGTAACTCGATATAAAACATCAAGTGCTTTTAACATATGAATAGCGTCAAAAGCAAAAGAAGAGGAAAATACGATGTTACTATTTTTTTAACATAGATGCATTAATTAGTTAATTTTAAGGTGTGAATATATGCAACAGATTTGTGCAACCAACGATTTTATATTTTCATAGTCGTGACAATTAGTGAAAAAAAAGACAATTTCGGTTAAAATTAAATAATTTTGTTTTATTAATAAATCTTGCTGTCGTTTATTTGTATTTTTATGCAAACGTTGTAAATGTAAATTCGATTTTTCATTAAAATATTTTAATTGCGAGCATACACATAAACCAAGCGCACAGAAGTAATTTACCAGAAGATGTTATTTACAGTCTATTGGTGAGAGTTGATGACAAGTTTACGAGTAAGAGAGCATTATCATAAACGAATCTCGAATCTCTAACCGGGTATGCAAATGATGTACCTCTTAAACACGACTTACTCGATCTGAACAAATCCCTGCAGTAAGGCGTAAATTATGTCAGCGAACAATCATGTGGCACTAGAACTATTCCGGGGGATTATCCAGCTGCAGGACCAACTCCTAACAACGACAATACGGAACTTTAGTGCCTATCTTCGACTAAGTACGGTTGCTTCATTTTAAATTCAGGACTAACCGAAACAGTAACAAGGATTATTTACAAGATCTATTTATCAACGTGCTTGTAGCGTTTTCACAACAAAGGATTCATGTTTAGGCCATTTCATAAGATTAATTTGCGTCTTGGACATAATCCTGTACCTAATGGCTATTTGGATTAAAATTTTATTTCACTGTTACTTATAATATTAATATATTACAATTATTTCAACGCGATATTATTTTTATATATTTTTAACAAGAAATTAATATTTGAAACAAAGATATGTAGCACATACTGCTACATCTGATCTGATTGTCTGATTGGGGTCGCTTAAAAAAAAATAAGTTAAAATGGTATTGAATATAACAGATATTTAATAATCGTTGGTGCTTAAAAATTGTTAAACTCATCGTAACTTAGCAGATGCGTTCTCTAAAATATTCACTTAACTAATATTCCAGTTAGGGGAAGAATCTATTGTGCGGAAGAATAACCCTTTATTGTTAACAGTTGTCGATTTGAACCCCACTTTTTACACTTACTTAATTTTCCGTTAATTTGACTTCACTTTTGTTTTAGTGCGGCGATGAAAATCAACTTTAAAGTTAATAAAAAAATATAAATTGTTCGATAGGTTTGCACTATGAAAAATATTAATTACGATTAAAAGTAATCAATTTAATGGACCAATTACAATAAAAAATAAAATAAAATATCAAAAATATAAAATATCATAAAATAAATTATATGCGATTTCATTCAGAATAAATAAATAAATTGTGTAACAACAAACGTAATTGTGTTTACAATTTATACAAATATTAATTTGTAATGTTTCACTGATTCATATGAACTGTGAAACACAAGCAACCATAACTTAATGGCATCTAGTGAGACATAAGGGAACGACTAGCAATATAGGGAAAAGGAATGATTGAGAAAAACCATGACAATTTACGAAGCAAGTTAATTCAAAATATGAAGATGAAACGAGAAAGAGGTGAAATAAGATATGCAAGCAATGCTAGAAATAAATACTAGATAATAGACTAGAAAGGGCAATAAATGAAATACACCACCCATTAAGAATTAGACTACAATTTTGAAAAACTCAACCGTTATGCTTCCTGTACCATTGTTATCTCCAACTTTCAATATTTTCTTCCTAGCACTTAATGAATTTCTGCCCACAAAAAGGCAGTTTATTTTATTGTCGCCTTGTAATGCCGCCAGTGCGACGTTGTCGAAATTTTGCCCATATCAATGACTTTGACAGGGGCCTAAATATTAGTATGAAAGAGGCGGGTCGGTCTCTCATTCCGAGAGATTGGGAGAATGCTGAATTGGGACCACACCACAGTTGCTCGGATATGGTCTTTATGGTCCGAAGAAGGTATTCAGAGGCTGAATACCTTCTTCAAACAACAAGATGGATTGGACGAGAGCCTTAAACCGACACTTATCGATGGCAATTTCTTCCTTTGGGCTTAATTCATACCGTCCTTTCGGCTTCCATTAACACCTCCCCATAAAGCAGCAAGACTTGCATGATGTCAAGAACGGCAAGAGTGGGTTCATCAATGGAATGACATCGTCTTCAGTGATGAACCAAGGTTTTGTTTATGGGTGAATGATTGTCGTAGAAGGGTGCGGCGATATCGAGGGGAACGACGGAATTTGGAGTTCGTTCAAAGACAACACACAGCCTTAACACTTGGAGTTATGGTCTGGGTGGCGATATGTGCTGGACGAAGGTCACCCCTTACGTTCATTCGAGGTACATTAAACGCACGTCTCTTACATCCGGTGTTAGTACATTTCATGCAAACGTTGCAAAATGCCACTTTCCAACAGGATAATGCAAGACCCCATACTGCTGTGGTTACAAGAAGATTCCTGGAGCAGGTTGTATTGCAGATTTTATTCTGGCCTGCACGGTCGCCGATTGAACATGTGTGGGATATGATGGGTTGGCGACTAAGACAAGTACCCAGGCCTCTTGAGAGTCTGGATGAACTTCGACATCATCTAGGTTGCATGGAACGAGATAGGAGGACATCGACTACTTAATAGAAAGCATGGTTAGAAGAGTTAATGCATGCATACCTGTGCGTGGGGATGCAACTCACTTAAGTTTTGTCTTGAAAACTGTTAATTTCTGTTTTATTTTTTTCAACTAAACTTTCATCGTTCACCGTTGATAACAGAACATTATTTTAACGAAGTTTCAAAATTGTAGTCTAATTCTTAATGGGTGGTGTATTTCATATGAAAGGGAGCATATAACATATTTTATTTAAATTACTTATCAAATTTGTTATTAATTACGTTAATGGATCGTTATTTAAATTTTTAACGCCGACATAAATTTCCGACGACAGCATACCAATATCGAAAATGAATTTCACGTTAAATTCGTTAGTAAAAAATGCTATAAAACGCGCATCTTTTTATGTGGATCTTGATGAAGGTGGAACATATGCAACAAGTTGAATGGTGGAATGTATTTTGTCGTTATAACAGCTGTAAATGTCAAAATCTTTGATGAGCTCGTGATACCGCCAGGTCTTCTAGTGTCGCGTCTTCAATACTTGATGGGTTCTTGGAACAGTTGGATCGATATACGTGGATTGCGCTCGTGTCACTTTTTTGCAATTTACTTTTCCACTTAACTTCATTATTATTATGTCTCGAGATCGTAAAAATCTTACTCCGACCACCCGTATTACAATCCAGTTGTATACAATGGCCAAACTACAATAACTAAACGCTCAGCTCAATCATTTATTTGCAACATTCTCTCTTTGATCATCTTTCGATGTATATAATATACACAACAGTTAAATTATCGTTAATTTTCTAACTTACGACGTCAAGATAATATATCCTGAGCTTAATTTGTTCGCATTCAATTTAATTTAATTCTTTTAATTAATGTTGTTTTCGATTTTCCCTTATATTTTAATTTTAAACAAATAATAATAAAAATCATAAAAGGAGCCGGTAAATGAATCGGAAAATAGATTAAAATACGTATTTGTTTATTGCGATGAATTTACATTTATATTTTGAATGACAAATAACTTTAGCTAACTAAATTGTTAATGATCCAGAAGAATTGTTAAGTTAATATATGAAATACATTTAGCGTCCAACATATTATATCTGAGTTATATCTGAATTATGATTACCATTTGCATTCGATGGTTGGTAATAAAACCATTAGGAACCGTTTAATACAATCGATACATATATTACGTATAAAATTTTCAGATATCTAATCAATTATATTTAACAATTCTAAAGGAATTAATATTTATAAATTTCGTGAATAACATCGCATATAAAGTAGGATTAAATGTACCCTACTGATTACTCGATTCTTTGTTTGAATACGTGTAGCTAATGCAATAATTATTTTTAATGTCACGAAAATAATAAAATAGGGGAGCGCAGCTATTTGATATTCATTCAAATTGAATGGCATTCTTGCATTTACAGTGAACGCAATTACCGTATTGAATGAATTTAGAATATGTGTTTTGATTGAAGAGATGCCAGGGAGAGAGTTGACTGACTCGTGATCAATCATGATGCCCGGTCCAGGGCACATACAAATCTTGACAAATCGTTTTCGATATAAATGCTGAATACATAACAGCGTCAAAATTAATGCGATAAATGGTTTTCGCGTTACAGGATTATCATAACAAAATTATAATAGCGTGCCCCATTTTTCCATTATAGATTATTTTTAAACCTTCGTGGACAAAATGATCTATAATGTGCTGCGATGACACCAAAAATTTTTTATTCACGACTCGGTGAACGCGAGAGGAATTTTTCGAATCGTCTATATTAAAATATTTTGTGAAACGCGTTTTTGATCACGTCATGTAGTAAAGTTGTGCACATGAAAAACAAAATTAATTAAATTATTTAAAAAACGTATAATAGGAACAATAGTATACTACTGTTCTAATTATACGCTTAGTTCTATTGCTTTAGTAAGTGACAAGATTAAAAATAATTGGCACCAGTTTGCTTTCAAGCTGTGTGAACGGGTATACTGTACAATGGATTATTTCCAATCATCATTGATTACACATAATGGGTTTAGCCTACTGATGACTCCAAGGAGATAGAAACACATGTGGGTATACTTGGATATACTTGTATTTATTATAATTGTTTTCATTTAAAATTCCCTGCATTTAATTCAAAAATAGTAGTTGTACAAAGATTTTTACTTAAAGACAATAATGAATTCTCTATTTTGAATAAATTTTTAGTTCTATTATAATCGTAAGTGTAATATACACGTTTGATAACAACACAGTCTACAATAAAAATAGAATGTAAATTTAAACTGATGAGCAGGTCCATTGCTGTTGAACCAGAAAGAACGAATCAAGAGCACAGTTCAACAAAATAAGTGACAGGTTAGGTTTTGCATTTAATATACGCCTATGAATATTTTGATATCATTTTAAGTTTTATACCTGTAAAACTTTTACATTAATGATTATAAATATTTATATAGTTTATCAAAATGTATTATAAATGTAAATTAAATTTGTTAATAATTTATATCGCCGTTCTAATTTATGTTTTCTTTTCGATTTTCATTTCATACTTTGAAATTATTTGTACTGCAATTATATTAATTCATGTTCCAAACTTTGCATTCAGTACTTGACGAGATTCGTATCCACACCTCCCTATCATGGACTGTGGTGCTCCAGTTTCTGTATCCTTTTTATTCTAAATCCTTCATGACACACTTCCCCACTTTCGAGTTGTTGCAGCTCATGTTAAACGTTTATGAACATCCTGGTGATTTCGGCGATGTAAATAATCATCGGCAGTTTCTATGTTAACTGAGCGCGGATGCACATATAGAAATGTTTGTTTTCCCTTGCGTGTACGGTTAGCGTAGGACTTCTGTATAAACCGTTGTTTTTCTAACTCTTGATGGAACGTTACAGTTTCTACAACACTGGCCAACAAATATCTACTTTATAAAGCTTTCCAGAAGATTACTATCATATTCCATGTATGTATGGTGTATTTCAAAAATGACACTTGTATTGTGTAACAGCTCTAGTTTTTGAGATTTTTCAAACTACCCATAGTTAAGGTTACGGTGCATTATACGTCACTTTCAAAATTACAGAAAAATTAAATGGCTACAAAGAGAAGACACTGTTTAAGCGATCCAGATAATTTTTGTGTAATTTGTGGTGAATATACCTTTGCGAAGTATCGTAAATCGATCACGGACGTTAAATCTGCGTATTCTAACTACTTTGGTGTGAATATTAGTAATTTACGGAAGTCGTGGGTGCCTAATACTGTGTGTCAAAATTGTGTTGTCTCTTTGCGACAATGGTCAAGTGGAAAACGGTCAGCTCTTAAATTAAACACACCCATGATGATTGTTATTTTTGTGTGGTAAAGACTAGGGCATAAACTCTGTAAACCGGGATAAGTGGTTATATCCGACGTTGACTTCTGCTCAGAGGCCTCTTGCACACTCTGATCAGTCATCAATGCCAGTACTATCGACATCATTAACATGTTTTGAACCGGAGGAGATGGAAATTGAAGAAGAAAAACATTAATCTGACTCTGATTTCACACCTAGTCCAGAGAAAAATCCTCAACCATTCAATCAAAGTGAGTTAAATGACTTAGTAAGGGATCTAAATCTATCGAAGGAGCAGTTCGAAGTATTGGCATCGCGTCTGACCGAGAAATATCTATTTACACCAGAAACAAAAATTACATTTTATCGTACTCGTGAAAAAGATTTACTTATTTTTCCTCTGAAGAGAATTTAGTTTACAGTAATAATGTTCAAGGTCTTATGCAAAAGATGGATTTACAAAAATACAAAGCAAATGATTGGCGGCTTTTTATTGATAGCAATAAAAGAAGTTTAAAGTGTGTACTGTTACACAATGGAAATAAGTACGGTTCTATATCTGTAGGGCATTCAACTTTGAAAATGAAAGAACAATATGGCAATATTTCTTTAGTATTAGAAAAACTAAAGTATGATGAACACAACTGGAAAATTTGTGTAGATTTGAAAATGGTACATTTCCTCTTAGGATAACAGGGAGGTTATACTAAATACCCGTGTTTCAAATGTTTGTGGGACAGTCGCGATAAAAAGAACCATTGGACTCAAAAGGTGTGGCCACTGAGGGAGTCAGCTATTGTTGGTAAGAAAAATGTAGTAAATCCACCTTTAGTTAATCACAATCAAATTATATTGCCACCACTTCATATAAAACTCGGTATTATGAAGCAATTCCTTAAAGCACTTAAAAAAGATGGCCAATGTTTTTCTTATCTGTCGAAAAAGTTTCCTGGTCTGAGCAACGAAAAGTTAAAAGCAGGCATTTTCGATGGACCACAAACTAGACAACTGATAAAAGACCCAAATTTTGTCGAATCTATGAATGAACTAGAAAAACGAACCTGGCAAAGTCTCGTTTCTGTGATTCAAAATATTCTTGGCAATCATAAATCAGAAAACTATTTCCAATTAGTTAACGACATGTTGTCTAACTTAAAACACCTAGGGTGCAACATGAGTATTAAACCACATTATTTACATTCTCATTTGGATCATTTGGATCGTTTTTATGATGGCTGATTACTGCTGGAATCTTTGTCGGGATCTTATACAGACAACTCATTCAAGAAAATCTTATAAAAAACATTTTATTCCTCAACCACAGTGACTGTTTCAAATAAAATGATTAAAAAAACATACATTTGTAATAATGTTTAACCTACGTGTATATTTAAAACTAGAGCTGCTAGAAAAAAACTAGTCTTATTTTCGTAATCAGCACAGTTAAATTAAGCGAAAACAAGTAAAAATACCCTGGAAAATATTTATGTGTTGACCAGTGTAATAATATCATTACGACTTGGCAGTAGATCTACCCCAAATCGACTCAACATGCAAATGGCTGGTGATTTGAGATCACGTCTAGGCGTATTGCGACAATTCAACAATGCCAACACAATATCAGAACTATCTTGATTCTTGATTAGCTGTTTGGCTGTCTGCACATATCTTTCTGCTAATCCATTCGATTGAGCATATCCTGGGCTAGACGTAGTGTGAAGAAAGTTCTACTTGTTTGTAAAAGTCTTGAATGCAGCAGACGAGTATTGTGGTCCGTTGTCTGACAACACTTCTTCCGGTATGCCGAAAATTGAAAATCCTATCTTCAGCCATTTTATAACGGATTCCAATGATAGGGTGGCGATCTCACGGCAGTCGTAGAAACTAGTGTAACTGTCTACTAGTAGTACATACATACTCTGTTTTACTTCAAATAAATCGGTTGCTACAATTTGCCAAGGATAGTCGGGAATTCGATGTAACTTTATCGGTTCTCGATTATTGTCTCTTTGTTGAGACTGGCAGACACAACATTTATTCAAGAATTTTTGATTGCTTTATATACCTAGATGTCTCTGTATAACTTCAAGGTATGATAGTCGCAGTGCTTTCGGAATAAGTGGTCGATGTCCTTTCACGATAATAACATCATAGCAGGACAGGTCGTCACGGTAAGTCCAATATTGTCAAAGATTCACTCGTAAGTCTCCGATTTCAGCTTTTGGTAATATACTGAATTAGTTCGTTCAGATTAGCTTCTTTCACTTTTCAGTTTGTCAAGGGCTGTCATCGACATGGGGAGGATGAGGTGAACCTGGTATTCATCCACAGGTGCATCTGAAATCGGTCAGCAATCACGACCTAACGCATCAGGTATACGTATTCTGAAAAAAACCGGAATTTGAACGGTTTTTTTCCTCTTATTAGCATTGTTGTTCGATGACTGAGCAGTACTTGATTTTTGTTCCGTCGATGGTGATTGTTTCGCGGCTTTTTGCTTCTGATGAACATTTCAATGGCGTCTACGATCTTCTCTGTAGAAGATTTCATGCTCTGAACTTGGCGGCTGGCCACGTAATAATAATATAATAATTCACCAATGACATAAGTATTGACAGCGTATATTTTTCAGATGTAATGTAATTTCATTTTTAATTAAGGAGTGAGGCCAAATATTTAAGTAAAAAATAGCAATAAATGCTGTTAAAATATTGTTAAATCAACTAACTAATTACTAACTATATATATACTAACTAATTACGAAAAAAATTTCGCTTTGGATATTTAATAATTTTAAGTATTTTACGTACTTTTGACTTTTTTGGCAAATTAAATTCGTTTCATTTGACAAGTGCGGCAGTTTCATAAATTCATCGATTTAGATCTGTTCGAATTTTTGTATAAAGAACATTTCTTTGAAATTTTGATATTTTTGAAAATATTGACTATTTGCAATTTCGTAAAGGCGGACTTTTTTGTAAATTTAACTTTGCGGCGTCGTTTTTGTTACAATTTTTTTTTGGTACAATTTTGAAAATCAAAATGTTTCAAACTTTCTCAACCCAATACAACCCAACCCAATCCTATCCAACAGTTTTTAGTATTCCATGTACTTGCGGCGTCGTTTACAATTTTTGTTTTGGTACAATTTTGAAAATCAAAATGTATCAAACTTTCTCAACCCAACACAACACAATACAACCCAACCCAACCCTATCCAACAGTTTTTAGTATTCCATGTACTTAACGTTCACACTGTTTTGTCTGAAGTATGAAAATACAGAGAAGACTGGTGCCCCTCCTCCGTCTCCACCTTACACCCGGAAGGGTAATAATCATAAGGATTAAGTAAGTAGTCAACCCAACCCAACATTTTTATTTTGTATACTTTGTACTTGACGTTCAGACTGTTTTGTCAATGGCGTATGTAAATATGGAGAAATCTGGTACCCCATCCCCCCCCCCCCCCCCCACCTTACACCCGGAAGGGCAATATGCATAAAAATTAAGTAAGTAGACAATGGAAATACTACCGAAGACGCAAGATCATCAATTATATAAAAAAATAATTTAAGGAGTTATAACATTTAATGTAAATAAATATGAATACTGCCTGTAGATAAAATAGTCAAGGTTAACATTTTGGTGATTAATAAATCAATTAAATCAATGAGTTACAAACAATTTTTTTTTAAGAAAAGAATGTCAAATATTTGTTATAAATTGCAGGAAAATAAATAATATTTGTACATGAATATCGCAGTTGAATTTAAGTATTTTTGTTTTAAAATCCAAAGGTAACATTGATAATAGACGTTGCTAGCCCGGCAATTTCACCAATGATATTGTAGGTTATTTACACAGCCGTGGAGTTGGAAATAGTGTCGATTTTATAGTCTTTGTCAAAAACAGTCGTAGTTTTACTCGCTGAAGCTAAGCACGTCAATTTATGTAGAAACTTAGAGCTTAGAGATTTCAGCAACTATCCTGTCTCGTAACATTCGAGTTTCAAGTGCGCCGTATTCACATTGTTTCACTATCTGTGCATTTGTTAGAAAGTCGTTGACATTCTGACTCACTTTGACGTAGTTTCTAAAATAACCATGAAGTGTACGATTCGTTTTGTTTTGGTGCGAATCGGTCTCCAAACGTTTTCTTGATTACTTTCAGATCGGTTATTTTCGTCGATGAAAGCTCGAAAGTGTTGTAAATGACCATAGCTTCTTGTGCGATTCTTGATGAAAATAACTACCTACGTAAGTGGTGATTTTCTATCGAAGTTGGTTGCGGTGTCGTAGAATTCAAATGAATGTGCCCGCATTTTTAAGATTTTCTCCATAGCTTCGTTAACTACTAGCAAAGATGGCGGGGACGCAATCCAGGGATTAAAGAATCATTTTGATGGAAATTCTCATCGTCGGGCATGATCTCAGATTTGTGTTTGTTTTCTTCACTACTGTCACAAATAAACTTTTTCTAATTTCTGATTGCTAACCACTTCTGACACCATGTAACGTATTTTAGTAACATATTAAACAACAATATTATGTGGGTAATTGACACGTGTAGTTGGTTTGAGTAATTTTTATTGACTGCCTGATACGTCATGCTAGTGCCATCTAGCTATCAATTTCTTTCATATAAATGTTACAGTTGCCTTTTTTTAATTTTTATTAAAATTTTATCTTCAGTTATTCTTTGAATATCGCAAAAACACTGCGTCTGTAATTACCACACCTAGTTTCATCTCCTTCATGAATTCGTCATTCCAGATTGAACATCATCATCACTTAAGACATTCTCGCCATATTTTAAGTTTTCAATTACGATACCATTTTTGTCTCATTATTCTATTTCCTGTACCGTTGGATCTAAAGTTTCCTTCGCCTCATACCTCAAAATATTGTTTCGCTTTGGCATATTTCTTCCCATTTTCGTAACAAATTTCCATTATAGCACACTGGCCATTCTTGATGCCATTTTGTTGTAATTTTATTATTTCTCTTGTTCTCTAATTTTCTTCAGTGGTTTGCTATGCTATTTTTCTTTGCTCCTAATATTTGCCTTTGTCTGCTTCCTTACCCCACCCCATCTACATTTGATAAAGTGCATGTAAGGTTTACATGAAGATATACCCGTCGTAAAATATATGGTGCGATGAACATTTACATGTAGCGTGCTATACAACTACGATTTTTAATGAACATCAACATGTGAAGTGATTTTACACCAACTCAACACCAACATCACATGTACGTGTTCCATTAAGCAACAATGTTGATGATAATTCTTTCTTATCCATTTGCAACATCTCTTTTAGTATTGCTTGCTTATGGAGTCGGGTTTTACATTCCTCCTCAATTAATTGTTTCTAGCATTTGTTATTTTGCATCCATGCTCCTCTTTTATTAGACATTGTTTATTTGATTTGTCTCTTCCTGGTATTATTCATGTCCCTTTATAAACCTTTTTCCTTTTCAAATGTATAATCGTTGCAATCTTTCAACGATCCATTGTTGTTGTTGTTGCTTACTTTCTATCTCTCCCTATATTAAAACCTTGTATATGTTCCCTGTCTAACTTAATATATATTACATTATTGCATCCTTTATTTGATATTCCTTCCACCAGTGGCTCTATTTTCTCATAAAATGGGTCATACTTCTTCGTGTCTCTCCTAAGTTGGTACATGAATATTAATTTATAATTATTATTATGAAATTTCCTCTAATTTTAATTCACACAGAGTTTCGTTCGAAATGCCTTACATTTTCCAGTCAATATAATTAATAAATCCACACTATAAACTGGTCAATTTTAGAAACTTCGATTAAAACTTTGACGACGAATGAACTATTTAAACAAATATAACAACATAATCTTGGCAGATTACGTTAGCATCCTGTTAAATCTTAAACCTCAACATAATTCACCAACAAGCATTAAAATATTTTTTTTAATCTATGTATACTGTAACTAAGATAAAGTAATTCACATGCAAATTTCTGACAAATGACAACATAATAATGGAAACATCTTGAATAAATTTCTATAGAACATTTGGCAACGTAATCAGCACAGGTGTTTCGTAAATATTTTTTTTTCACGAACCCGGTTCTATTAAAATGTAAATATTTGTGTGTAAAAAAGGCGAGTACAGTAACTTAATTCGTATGACCCCCTTCTCTAATATACAATAACGCTCACGATGATTCACCCGGTGTAATTGGCCGCTTCCGTCCAAGCTCACCTGGATATGTTAATAAGATGAACAAAATCAGATATGTGATGAATTTACATCGCATAATTTTTCACGCTCCGTTACGTCAGAGTACTGACTAATTGGAACCGCGTTAAACGCGTGTGTTGTTCGTCGATACGCATCTTATTTAATAATGCATTTGCGACCATCCCTTGTACACTTTCGATTATTGACGTGGGAAATTGTGGTTAATTCTGTTACATGTGCTTAAATGACGCGATGATCCTCGCTACGGCTGGAATATATTAGAATACTGATTAGGTTTTGATGAAATAATCGCAGGTATAAATTAAGATAAGGGGATCACCGTGAGAATGTGTGATAAAAATGGAATTGTTTTAAATCGATAAACGTTTTAGGAATTTAGGGCATTGAATTTGACATGTTAACTGTGGGAACAAAATAAAATTTAAAAAAAATGCAATTTAATTTTTTTAGTATTTCATATAACGATCTTAAAATCCTGAAGCATAATTTGTTCGACACAGCCCTTCACCCTTTAAGGGCCTGCGTCACTTTTTTCTCCCAAATTCCGTAGGTATTTAACACTCTACCTCATCAAAACTGTACGTTGTTCCTCCTCCTAGTAATCCCAAATTCCCATTCCGACCATAACCTTTGTTGATTTCCTAATCCATTTCCTGTGCCGACACTTCCAACCTTATGGCGACTTCTACCACATAATTCCCTTATTAAATTTTCTATTATAAAATTAAATAACATATCTTTTATTATTTAAGTAACTGTAAATATATTTCAACAAGTAAGTTTCTTGGCATTCACGATTGACGATCTCAAATAAAAGTGAAACAGCATATTGCCCTGTGACCCATCGTGTTTTCTTTGAAGACTTGATTGATTAATGTTAACAGGTTTTTGGGGCTAACATGCTTATACCTTTTGGTTCCTGAAAAGAAATTGTTGAAATAGATATCGTAAATCTTGTCAATCTTGTATTCAGATATTTTGCTGAAGTATAGTAAGTGCCTCATCCATGCAATGAGCTCTGAGTTCTGATCAATTCATAATGAAAATAAAATTTTAATTCATTTTGGAGCTAGAACTTTTAAAACTTTCAAATTTCGCAATAATATGAAATGATCAAAAACATTGAAGTTAATTTTAGATTTTAGAACTTTAGAAACCACGAACGATCTTGACATTTAAAAATGTACCAAAGTCAAATTTGATTAATTGACGACTTATAGGATTTTATAAGCAACATTTTTACGAAAGTAAATAGAATAAGACTTGGGGATCACTTTATGTACTTTTGATTATTGGACAGATAGAATTTACAATGGGTTGAAGAGTGATATGGAAACAGGAATATTTTAGGGTGAGATATCGAAATGATCTGGAATCGAATCTTATAGTTTAAAACGAAATTTTTGAACAAAATCTGTCTAAATGGAAAAGGTATTTGACAATTAGTCTTCGCCTGTCTACGGAATTTCAATATTACGACTATAACATTATTTAGAATTAAGACCTTTTTAATGAAATATTGAATATAAATCCAAAATGATGCAAACTATCATGGTTGAGTTTCAAAATTAGGCCAGCAGATTAGAATTAGGGAATCCAGATAGGAAGCTAGCAGCAAGTTGGTTGAACATAAATTCTAGGTCCAGAATTAATTACGGAAAAATTAAACAAAGTAACAATTAAACTAAAATAATTCTAAAAAATATGTAACTACCCATATAGTAAATGATATCAAAATAACAAAAAACTAAATAAACATATCGAAGCGAAGTAGTCTGAAACTGTAGTTGTAAGTCCGAAACCACTAAGCCGAATGCTTATCAATGGCAAGATTCGTTGTCGTTCTGGCGAAAGAATTTCTTCTTCTATCCTTATACTAACACTAGAAGCCACCTCCTCACTTTTTCCTTGACCCCGATTCTGAAGTTCTACATCAGCAGCCAACTCCTTATTTTTCTTTCATCTTTACTTCCTAAGTTTCGAAATTTTCTGGAATCTGATTGAATTCCGTTGGTATGACTACAGACATTGACCTGGCTCCATACTTGTTTCTACAACCAGGCACTTTAAACTGACCCACATCCTCCGCCCTGGTCCGATACGAACGGTCTATTTTTTCTTTGTAAGAGTAGTCACAGTAGTTGTTCACAATCAGCCTGAACTTATACAATTCTCCTATTCTTAAAATGTTTAAGTTTGTTTTATACATATCTTCTACACTACTTCACAACGGTACTATATGTTTTACAATACTATCCTGCAACGATTGAATGCGATCTATATGATATTTTGAAGCTTACCCCATATCGTTATTGCATAACCCATTACCGATGATTCCACCAATGTAAAATAGATAACTTTCAACACATCACTCGTTAGTAGGTCTCGTAAATAACAAAAACTTCCTGCAAAGTGTCAAAGCCGCATAACCAGTTTGTTTATGTGGTTATTCCACTGAAAGTCCTGGTCAATCTCGATCCCTAAATATTTGTATGCCTTCACCTCATCGATTACTATTCTACAGTCACAATGCAATTCATCCAATGTGTCGTGCAGACACGCCGAAGAATGAATTATTATGTTTATTGGTCTTGCTTCTTCCACTTTTGGCGGCGCAATGTTTAGAAGTTTCGTTTTACCCATCTTTGGAAATTGTTAAATTCGATTTGTAGGTTTTCCTCTGCAATGCCTAGATCTTTGTGTGTCGAAAAAATCACCGTGTCATCTGCATACAGCCAGTATTTGTAATTTTTGAAACATTGACCTATATCATTGACATACAATAAGTAAAGCATTGGGCCTAGTATGCTTCCCTGAGGAACGACCCTCTCTATTTGTGCCTCCTTACCAACTATGTATCCAATCTTTACTACAAACGTCCTGTTACTGAGGTAATCCTTGTACCAATCTCTTATCATTCCTCTAAGACCTAACTTTTCCAATATTTCTATCACCTTGTCGTGGTTTATGATGTCAAAAGCCTTGCTGAAGTCTATGAATATGCAGAGTACGTGCATTCTCTCATTTAGTTTTGTGTTAATTAGATTCGCAAAATTCTCCAACAATTTTATCGTACCCTTATTTTTCTGGAAGCCATACTGGTTTTTGCCTATCTTGTACTTGATCAAGTGGCACCATGTTTTTTTTGACATGTACCTTTCCAAAACTTTACTACTCTACTATAGGTAATATCGATAGTGGTCTATAATTACTGTATAATGTCATGCTGTCCTTGTTTGTATATGGGTCTTACTATGGCTTGTTTCATATATTTGGGGATGCGTCCATTTCTCAATGATAAATTAATTGTGTTTTTTGTGAGAGGACTAAACCAATCTTGTAATTCCATTAAGTCCTTCGTTCTTATGCCTTCAATTCAGTCACTCAGTATTCCAGTCATTGCCAGTTACTGACTTTGACCAATTGTCCAATGAATTTGTCACTTGACAACTAATATCACGTTGCACATCAACATCTACGAAAGATAAATCCATTGTCAGTTTATACTTTCTTCTTTTTAGTAAATCCTTCAAGTCTACTTAATTCTGTCTACGTTTTCGAGATCTTTTAGATAAAATATTCTAGAGCCATCTTCCTTTCTTGCCAATATATTTCCATTTTGTACCCACACAAATCTCCAATTCATTTCTCTTGCCTTCTTTTTAGCTTCCCACAGCAGCGTTTTATTAGACGAGGACAATTGTTCCACTACGAAGATTTTGCCTGTCGAATTGGAGTTAACAATCTCACTGTTAAGAATTGTTTCTCGTCGCCTTTTTATTATCTCATCTCGTTTATTTTTTAAGAACATCTGTACCATTGTTTCCTCGCGTCTCTTGGTTGCACGCTGTGCAATATTAATTTCCCTTTCATTCACATCCAATCCTATTTTCTTTATTACTCTACATTCATCGTCTTGTAGGTTAAAATTAATAATAATAATAATAAAATTCCAGGTATCAAATTGAAATAGTGGTGCGGATTTTTATTCAACGTAGTGTGTATGAATTCCAACGGCAAGCGAAACCGAAGGAAGCAGAACATCTCAAATGCTAAAAGAGTAAAACTACAAACAGCTACAGCAGTGTTTCCCAAACTTATCTAAAGCACGACCCCTTTTTGTTAAAAAATATGTTTGCGACTTCTATTTCCTCCTACCCAACAATAACAATTATTTTAATTGCGATCTGACTCGCTAGTTGCTAGTAACTAGAAGTACTTCTACAGGACTATCATTTACAACAAAAATAAATAAGAAAAGATCGACTGCATATTCCACATCGTGATATCTTTGTTTGTGTCTACAATATTTACTGTACTACAATGATATTCGCGCGAGGTCTACTCGTTATTGATTTACAAAAAATGATTTATGGTCGACTTCAATTCCAGTGTAATCAGGAAATTATGGAAGATGTATCCAATTATAGTATTACAAATATTTTACTTTATTTTCACTGACTTAATAATATTTTGTTTTGCGTTTCATTTGATAACTATTTTTATACTTTTATTTACGTTATTAAAATAAAAATACATGATTTAACAACGTGCTTTTGTCTTATTTTAGAAATTCCCTTTGGGAAACACTAAGCAATTAGAAACTACAATGTTTCGCATAATCAAAACAACAGCATAAAATTTGTGATCGAAATCTTTTTGGCGAATAATAAAATCAAAATTCTTTTCACATCCTGACAAACATTTTGGACAGTGTGTCAATTGAAATACGATGAAAATATAAAAAAAATTGATGAAATTAATCATTTAAATGAATTATATTAAACTTAAATTTATAATATTAAAAAAAATTATGTAATTTTTATGTTAATTTAATTTATTTAGAAATAATTATTTTAATATATCTTTTATTATTATATATTTGATGCTATTTTAATAATTTTGAATTACTGAATGCAATTATTATTTTCATATGTTTAGCAAGCCTTACCACAATATTCTGAGAATGTAGGCTATAAAACAAAATATCTGTAAATTTTCAAAGCATAAGTATAAGTTACTGTTTTTGTGGATTTATACGATACATACATACGTTATAAATAATTCGCAGAAAACCGAGATATAAATATCATAGAATATAATGCATTGTAGTATCAAAATAGAAATATTAGTATTGTTAAGACATAGTATAATAACCAGTATAGGTTTATAGGTTAGGTTAATTGTGTAAGTTGTATCCCGTGGCGCAAAGAGGTCCTTAAAGAGGACTGCATCAGCGGGAGACCTTTATACGATGTGTATGCGCGTCTTTATAGGGCAATGCAATTAGAATTGATTGTTGTAGGTGATTTTAATGGCACATAACAACGGTACGACATAAAACCCGATTATTGTGGGGTTTACAGTACACGGCAATATTCGCGCTGAATTTATGTAGAAAGGGTTAGTGAGGTCACCGCATTGTGCTCGCCCGTGCAAGGGTCCTCTTAATTAGGAATCGAAGAAAAAGCACATTTGCAATACAAACGCATGTGATTACATTCGTCTCACTTTTTTTGTGACGGTCTTTTCAAAATAAAGTCGTTACTTTATCGTTTAGTTCAGGATGTTAAGGTAACGTGACTCCTTTTGCACTCAACGACCGCAGAATGATCGTAATTTTATAAACGGACACATGTAATGTACACGTGTTATAATACGTTCTATTGAAGCTCTAGCTCACGTATATTAACACGTAATATTTTTTATTGTTGTTCTACTAAAAATTTTAATGTTTTATTCACTACCAAAAAGACCAAATTGACTAATTAAACAATTTAGTTATATTAAAATAATACTACCATACTTTCACATAAAGCTGAAAATAAACACGATGGAATAAGATGACAAAGAGAAATAAAGAACAAAAAACAAAACCACAAAAGCAGAAGGATAATTAACCAAAATAGGTAAAATATGAATCGATGGATAGAACACTTTGAAGAAAACAGGAAAACTACCCGCAATGGATGAGGAAGAAACTTAAAGAAATTATTACCAGAAAAATAGTAATAAACAAAGGCTAATAAAATAGAAGAAGTCAAAGAAAACTATGTAACACAAACAAGGTAACAGAACTGAACCAAGGAGAAATAAAGTTATTTGACGAAAAGAAGAATAAAAGAGGAACATAATAATTAAAATAAGTAAGGAGCAGGGAAAAACATTAGGACAACGAAGAGAAAAGAAAATAAATGCCAATATACACTGCCATTCAAATAAAATAGACCACCCCGAACCACTGAACGTGAATGATGAAACTTGGTGAAAATATCTAATGCATGTAGAAAAACAAATGATAACATTTTGAACAAAAAACTGATAACATTTAAAGATTAAAAAGTTAATAATGAGTTACATCCCCACGTATTCTTATGCACTCAGCAACCCTTCTGGGAATAGTGGAAATTAGATTATTGATATCCTCTTGAGGTACCTCATCCCAGGCTATCTTTAACTGTTGACACAACTCCTCTAAGGTATTTGGAGGATGGAGTAAACGCAGCAATCTTCTTTCCATCATATCCCAGACATATTCAATGGGGGATAAGTCTGGTGATCTTGGAGGCCAGGGCAACATATTGATGTTGTTTTGTTCTAGGAAAGCTGACGTTACATGAGCAGTATGAGGCCGCGCACTATCTTGCTGGAAGGCTGCTCCTGGAAAGTTTTGCAATAATGGCACAACAACTGGTTCCAGCACTGAATCAATGTAACGTCTGGCGTTTAGTGTCCCTGGAATGAAAACCAGACGATATCTTCTTCCATAGCATATGGCGACGTTGAACGAATTGAAAATGTCGCCTCTAGGTCGCCTAATCCTCGAATGTCCGTCAGAGTGCCATAAGCAAAATTTTGATTCTAAAGAAGATCTCATTCCATCCAGGAACCCAATATTGTCTGTCCTGACACCAGAGAAGTCTGATGGCTTTATGGTGCCTTGCTAGAGGAAGACGAAAATAAGGACGTTAAGCTCGTAACAGTTACAACAAGCAAGAAGAAACTCCTAACAATTGCGACAAATCAACGAAACTGTGGTCAAACTAAAGGCACAGGCAACTGTTGCTAACGATATAAATTGTGTCATTTGTTTTTCTATGTGCACTAGATTTTTTTCACCAAGTTTCATCATTCTACGTCCAGTGCTTCGGGGTGGTCTATTTTATTTGAAAGGCAGTGTATATATAAACTAAAAATGAAAATAATTAAAAATCTGGACAAAAATAAATATTAATTTAAAAATATATGTGTGTATGTATAATATTTGATTATCAATTCCACTCCGGTAGTAACTAAGATTTATAGAAATCAAATTATTTATTATTTTATAGATATATTTAATCACGAGGTGTGCATGTATACATTTATGATAAACATTAATGTATGTCATGAAGTTAGTTCGTTAAAAAATACGTGATGAATAAAATGATACGCGCTACCCCTAAACGTAAAATAGGTCCACATTAAACACTCAATATACGAAACGTAGCGCTTGGATGGTTACCGCGTAAGTGAAATAACATTTTAATTAAATGCGATGAAAAAACGATGGCAATATCAAGTTGATGCCCTAATTTCCATTTTGATGGTCACAATATTAACGCGGGCGAGCAACAAAAAGATCACGCAATTATTTCTACCCTGGTGTTTCGATAATAACACGCACACATTTATAATGTAGGATAGGATGACATTTTTGTTTTGTATGCCTAACGACACTGATTGGTGTACCAATATCCTGTTAAATGTCCTCCCTAAAACGGAAATTCCACCAAGAATTGTGCTCATTAGGATGCCTAAAAATATACATATGCACCCCATCGTTTCAATATTTTTCCTGGACAGTATTAATACGTTATCTTCAAGTTTCTATGCAACAGGATATTATGTCATTTATTTTTCCGTTTGTTGGTCAAACTGATACCAGCGCTTGCGTTCTACCCCTCAACAATAAAAGAAATTGATAAATTACACAACGTATGTTTTTCCGATGTTGAGTTCCTTTGTTCGCTAATAATCAATGAAAATGTAAAAATGTAAGCACGTTATCGACCTAATATTTGTTATGTTTTAATAATTTTGAAACCTTTCCCTCGAGGATTAAATTTTATTATATCCTTGATAATAAATGTTTAATGTTGCATGTTCTAAATGTTGGCATATAATTGGAGGATCAAAAGTACCTAAAACGGAATATCAAACATTTAATGTTGTTGTTAACTTCCCTAACATAAAGACAATAATAGTTCGAGGCGCTTTGTAATTTATAAGATTAATTTAGATAATGCAACGAAATTACACGTTGCTGTTACTCGAAGTTATGGCTTTGTCACGCTTGCTCATAGAATTTCAATTCTTCACGAAATAAAATTTATTCGGGCATGCTTTCCTGTAAATAACAAAGGACGTTTTTATCATCTTATTATTTATCTTCGTCTATAATCAACTTGCGGTAGTATCATATTCACTGCGGGTGGTGTAAAGACTTGCTTCCAATAATATCACCCTCCCTATAAACTCCGCAAGTAACTTGATGGCTATCATTTCGTTTTGTTTTAATTGCTCGTCAAAATTTGATTACAGGAACCTGCTTTATGTGCCCAGTCATTTCTTACTTCTGTTTAACAGTTTTCCCGCTTTACTAACCTTAACTGCAGTAACAAAAAATATTTCATCTCATATTAGATATAAACCCCATTTAATATCATTTCCTAATTGAACACAAGAAAAATATTTTGCGATTTTTTTTTATATACGTAAGTTAGATATTTTTTTCTGCAAAGTATGTTACCGTGAATATTCAAAAATTACAATTTTCCAATACGTTAGACAACTCACACCCCACCACACCCCAACACTTTCAATACATCTAGATCTTGTTGCTTCTCTGTGTTCTCCACACAAATCCACCGTCTCTAATTTTGATATACTTTCCATTAGCATCAATAAATCTATCTAATTATTAGCAACATATATAATAATTGGTAATAGAATAAATTAAGATAAATAACAATGAAAAAATAAAAATAAATATAGTGCAAAACTGTAGTGTAAAAGTATTGTGCACATACACAACGAATAAAATTATGACATTAATAATAATAAACGTACTTTTTCCGTACAAATGAAACGACGAGTCAACCATAAACTTGCCCCATAAATTTTTAGTTATTTTTTCATATCCTCTTCTGCTCTTTATTGTCAAACTTTTTCTTTCATTTTTGTAGTTTCATAATTATATAGTTTGACATTTCGTAGCTTTCGTAGCCTTTATAATAGTGAATTTATAATAAATGTAAATTTCACGATTTTTCGATAAGAATGGGGAATTATATTATTAAATGAAAATTATCCCAAACTGTGGGTTACGCGACCCCCCTGGCCGATCTGGTGAGGTGACGTGTGACGTTTAATTTATTTAATTTAAACTTAAACAGCAAGGTAAAATAAAATTTGAGAAACAATCAGTTACTTGTAATTTAGTGTATTTTGTCGCTATTTTGGTTTGGGTGAGGAGTAGGAGGAAATAATGGATTATTTTGGCAAACACTGTGTTACAGTGTCATAATTCACACCGATTTATTAATTAAATAAACTTTTGAGTTTATCAATTTATTTTTTGCTGCCTCAAAATGTGTTCCCACAGCGAGCAAAATTAAGTGGTTACCAAACCTCACAATATTGATATGCCATCCATTTTATCATTTTTGAATCTGTCGTGTTTTCCTCATATTTTTCCTATTTTTGTATTCATCACTAGTGCCTTTGCTTTTTCTTGTCTGCTGATTTCAATTTTGCAACATAATACTCCCTCCATATCGCTAGCAGCTCGCTTCTATTTATGATTATGTTGTCTCCTTCATTTTAGATTCCTGTTACCTCTTTCATTTGCCTCCCTCTCATATTTCTCATCTTTCCCAACTTGGACTGTTCCTGTAGTTATCGTTTCATTTGCTAATTTTCCCAGTAGTTCTTCACCTTTTTTCTGTTGACTTGTTTTCGTTTCGTATTTTCTTTTATAATCGGCTCGATTGGTCTGGTTATATTTCTGCCACGTCTGTTTCTTTTCCACATTCTGTTCATTTTTAAAGATCCCATGGTCATTTTTTGTTAGAAATCATATTTCAAAAATACGATCCTGAGAGGAAGCTCATGTACATTCGCCTTCCAAAGCATTGTCGAACAACTTGCGTCTTTTCATTTATTTTTTAGTTATATCCTGAAAACGTTGTTGGATCAGGTTCGTCATTTCTTTTGCGTTTCCATTGTTACTGTTAGTCATAATTTGCTCAGGTTAATTTCTCGATCCGATTGCAGAAACTCTAAGTTCTCATTGAACCTTTCTATTAGATAACTTATAGTTATGTCGGAGATTAGGAATACAAGGCAAGGGTAAGATGATGAAAAGTAGAACGCAAACAGTAGACGTATGTACGTATATAACTTTAGGAGTATATAGTTTTGCAAGAGACTGGGAGTGTAATGATGGAGATGTATCCAGGAAGAACAATGGTTAGATAGGAACTGACACCAAAGGGGGTGGGAAGCTGAGGTTGGTAAAATTGTGCTGGGGGAGTTAAAGATATGGGAGGCTAGTCGAAGCAAATTTCAAGTATATATCACAACGTTACCTGCAAGCATTATAATTTATTATTAAACGTAAATAAAGATCATGATTACCTAAAAATAATATATTTTCAGTGTTCTGGTCGAACACACTGGGATCATTGTATTATAATGAATGATGAACAAAAATAGTTGCGTAAAACGATGTCATCACAATCGACTGTGACACGGGTTAGCGAAAATCGGACGGATTAGATTTTAATAAATTCCATGATATAACCAGGAAAATAGATACGAAAAAATAGCTATGAACCAAAATTCATATAAGATATAATTTTTTGACACTACATTTTTGTATTAATTACAAACATTACTAATTGATCGCAATTGCGAACTTTTTAATTAATTTCAAAACAGGTTACATTAACGTTGTTAAAAATGGCAGGAAAATCAATTTGGGCGCACACGGAAGGGTTATTTTTTTAATAACCTTTAAAATTGCCTGGCCAAATTGAAATTCAACAGTAACATATTACGGTACATAGGCGTCTGTACTAATCTGCATCGCGAATGTCCTCGATCTGTTTTGTGTGACAGTTGCTCAGTTCACCCTCATCCAATATACATATAGATTCATAGCGATGTTACGTCTTCAACCGCATTTCCATACAGGAGTAACCCCTTGTCAATCATCCGTTCATGCTGACGGCACTGCTTTTAAATATGTTTGTTCGAAATTGTTTTTATTTCGAATTTAAAGTGGATGTTTTGTATGACATGATGGATGCGTGTTTGCAAACCTCGTTTTCTTGTTATTTCGGTTTTTGATTTGAATTTCCGAACAATTCTTCGGCCCTCCGGGGATGTACAACGTATTGACTTATCCATTATCTTTATTCTTATATTCCCTTTTAAAAAAAATTACATGAATATAAATTACGTCTTTTATTATTTTTTCATGAAATTTTAATCAGGTTAACAATGCGCAGCAACGGCAGCTTTGAAGTCTACCGATTATTATATTTACGTTTACTTAATTCAATTTTGAATTGCATTTATTTTGGTCTTATATATTTTTTTCAAGTTTCATTTTCGTTTATTTTATTTGTAATTATATGTTGTTGATTCAAACGAATCATGTTAATGATAAGAGAGTTTAACTCACTTATCGCCCAGAGGCTGATGAGAGGCATTTTAGCCCTTTAGCTGCTATGTGATACTTTGTAATTGTAGTTAAAGCTTCACTTCATCATTTTCTGAACTGCCAAATATATAAATAAAACAATTATAGTTCGAATAATAATACTCCAAAAATTTTCCCAAAACTTTTGTTAAATACGAGGAGAGATCAGTATGACGGTCCCTAACATAGAAGGAAACAAATTGAATAAATATCAAACGTAAATTTTTCTACACAATCTCCCTGAACATCGATGCATTTGGTCCAACGGTGCTCCACTGGAAACTTGATTTCACTGGAAACAAATCTTTCGATTGCTCTTACAACCAGTCGGTTACGCCCGTCATCACTTCATTGTTCGTAATTTCTGAAACTTGGCTTTGTGACTCATTTAACAGCTTCGATTTTTTTCCATCTAACTATGTCATCAGATCAGACAGAAAGTTTGCTGCTGTTAATCGGCCAACAGGTGGAGGTGTGATAGTCGGTCTTACGAATGGAATAACTTACAAGATTTTGGATACGTCTAACATATCTGAATCTGTCCCGATAATTGATCTCATACTATGCGAGTGTATTTTCAAGACCGTTAACTTCTATGTCTATGCGGTGTATGTGCCCCACGATGTATCCACTGATATATTCGAATCATTTATTGACACTCTGGAAGTTTACCTCTTAACTAAACATGTCTTACTTGTTGGAAATTTTAATGTTCTGACATTCAAAGTGGCACTACCCATTTAGTGAGCACCAAAGCACATTATTTTCGCAATTTTTGTGATTCTTTGGAGTTAGAGCAGTATAACAATATTGCTAATGCTAACAATCGTTTCTTGGATTTTGCACTATCTAATATTGCGTATGGTATAATTGTTCATGGACAAGATAAACCGTTAGTTCCCGAAGATTCTTACCACTAGCAATCGAGTTCCAATCTTCCAAACCAGCTCAGTTTCCTGATGTTGGTGGTACCTAGTTACAATTTTCATAAGGCCAATTTTCAGCAGCTGTATCAAGACTTGACGATGATGGATTGGACATTTCTTAAACTTTTTTCTCATGTAAGCGTTGCAGTCAATGAATTTTATAAAGGGCTATATGGTATTTTCGATCGCTCTGTGCCTAAATATTCGTGTTCTAAATCTTCTTTTCCATCTTGGTTTACGCCAGAAAGACAAAGGAGTATTACAGACGGAAATGGAAAATAACTGGTGGCCTTGCGCATTAAGGTTCAAATCGCTTATATATATATATATATATATATATATATATATATATATATATATGAAAGTACATGAAAGCTATGGAAGACTCCATCAATACTGAACCAACGAATTTATGGACGTTTATGCGCAACAAGCAGGGAACAAGCCGAATCCCTGGGAAACTGTCATATGGTGACAGCCAATTGGATTATCCACATAAAATTGTCGATGCGTTTGGTGAAGCGTTTTCCGAGGTGTACAGTACTGTTGCAAAATCTGACTCAAGCATCCATGACACGCATACTCAACTACCATCATTCAACATTGAACGAGTGATGGAGGAAATCTTGATAAGCACCATGGCCAGTTTAGCAAATAAGCAAACGTCAGGTGATGACGAAATTTGTAATCTTCAAGAAAGATGATCGTCTTTACTCAGCTTCTTACCGAAGCTCTAGATGATTTTGGACACGTTGATGTATTGTACACCAATTTTTCTCGTGCATTTGACACTATTGATCATCTGATTTGCTAAGAAAACTTGATGCTTTTGGACTTCAAAAATTGATTAAGTTAGTGAGATGAGAGTTAATCATCTAGAACATCGGGCAAATTATGTATTTTAAAATGGATATAGGCCCCACTAAGTTCATTTCTACATCAGGAGTTCCGCAAGGATCGAACCTTGGCCCACTTCTATTCATCATAGTCATTAATGATTTGATATCCTTATTGACATGTGAGGCCTTAGCTTATGCGGATGATTTGAAAATATATAGTAGAATCCGAGATCAACTGGATGCTGATGCGTTACAATCGAATGCTGATAGTATTTTTGAATGGTCGAGCAAAAACTGATTGACATTGAATATTGGCAAATGCAACACTATGACTTTCCCGCGTAAATCGGATTTGATTCCTTCATAAAATTGATGGGTATCACTTTAGTAAGCCACACATTATGAAGTATCTTGGAGTAACATTCGAGTCTCTGCTGACCTTTGATCACGACGTTAATGGTGTCTGCGTTCATCAAAATATTTTAGCAATGGAGTTGTTCTTAAATGTTTGTATTTTGCCTTCGTTTTTCGTAATATAAATTATCAACGTTTATTTTGGAGACATCAAGTGAAACCTTTGTGTAGTCGGAGAGAGATGCATAGTGCTCGATTTCTTCATGACGATTATCAACAAAATTGACTACATTGACCTATTTAATAGTATAAAATTGCACGTACCACGTAGTTCGTCACGTCAGGCAGTTACGTTTCACGCACCAACGCCACGAACCAATCTGTTATTGAAAGCACCGTTAGTTAGTTAACACATATGTGTCGAAATGCGGAAAAAATCTACAGTGACATCTTTATGGGTGCTTTACATTAAGTGCGTCACTACCTCATTGTATTATATTTAACTATGTCTTGTTATATGTATATATCTATAGCGTTTATGCATTTATTTTGTCCTATTGTAAGGTGTAAACCTGTTGGTCAATAAAGTTACTATTATTATTATTATCGTCGTAATATCTGGTCCACCGACGATATTCTTTTAATTTTAGAAATCACTAGGGGCCAGGTCTGGTGAATATGCAGGACGTTCAAACAATTCAAATCCTGCGTTCAGAATAGCGCTCATGGCAACATGGCTTTCGTGGACAGGAGCATTGTCTTGATGAAATAGAATTCCTTTGGTCAATTTTCCCCGTCGTTTTTCCTTGACACAATCGCGCAAGGACCCTGTTATTGTATGTCCACGTTCCAAAAAATCAGTCATCAAAATTCCGTTTGCGTCCCAATGGATGGCAAAACACGAAATTTGCGGGATGGAGGAGAACCTCGGCGATACCGCTCCATACTTTGTTGCTTCGACTCAGGATCGAAGTGGTGAACCCACGTTTCATCAACAGTGACGAATCGAGAAAGAAATTCATCCGGATCTGCTTTAAACTTTGCCAAACTGTTCTCAACGTTCCGACAACTTTTTTAGCCCCAAAATATTTGTTAAAATATTATCCAAAGTACCATAAGAAAAAATCGCTATACGGCGAATGGTCCGTCTATCTGTTGTTACCATATCGTACATATGATTAACATTTTCTTGGGTAGTGACAGTCACTGGTCATCCAGCAACCTTCGCATATTCACATGTTTGTCTTCCCAGTTTAAATTCTCGAGATATATTTTTCACCACTTGGTAAGAAACAGCACCCTCACCTAATACACCTATCATGTCTTCATGAATTTCTTCTGGTGACAACCCTTTCTTTTGTAAGTATTTTATAACACGAACAAGTGACAAAACTACAATTGAACCAACGTAACAACAAATGATTAATACTTTAATGTGTCAAATTGATTCACCGTCACTTAACGCCTACTATGTCAGCGACGCTAAATAATGATCTCCCCTCGTACGTTATAAACGAAACGATGATCCAAGAGTCTAAACCGTTCTATTTTTGTAGATCAAATGTAGTTAATTGACGATCAGGCATTTTAATGCGTTATTAGTATTAATGTAGTAATTTTCTAATATATACTCTAGTAACTACGTACATTTTTACATACACCATACTACTACTAGAGAAGGCCATGCGAAAACATAGTTTCTGTATTCGATATTTATCTCAAATTAATTTAAATACATGCGAAATACATCAACGAGCATTACAATATTATAATTGATTAAATACTGTAGATCTGGAATTTTGTAATAATTTAATGTTAAGTCGATATTGCTTGGATATATTGAAATATTGAATTCAAAAACGTTTAGTAATTTCTAGCTAATGTAAATAAAAATAATTCAAGTTAAAACTTACTAAAAAAAATCACTAGTGAATCTAATAAAATGTAATTAGTTATATAAGTAAATACAATTGTATAAAAAAATATATGCAAACTGTTTGCATTAATTTGATTCATAACTTGTTTTATGACTCTACATCATCAACGATTGTAAACCTACAAAAACAATATAAAAAAAAATATTTACAAAAGAAAAATTTATTCAATAGCTAATAAATTATTTTATTTTGCAATAAATCGTTTCTAAAATAAATTTTTCAACGTATATTAAATATAAACTTAATGGAATTTTAAATAATAATTCCGAGGATTATTTATAATTACATTGGATTATTTATTATTCAAATTCGTATTAAATGAAGCAAGGATAATGTTAATATGCCTTGAGTTAATTTACGAGATGACTTCATCAAAATAATTTTTAGTCCAGTTTAAATCCTGCGTCAGCACCGATCATAATTTACCCTGTCCGAAATTAATCCTTGTAGAGAGCAGTTTTAATTACATGTATTCCCCGCGGAGGTCTAAAACTCAGCCGAACGCTCTCTATAATAAGGATCCTGTAAATTAACGAAACGCTAGTCCTATAATTCGGATACCTTCACTGTAAAACGGTTTATTGTTTATTATATTAACGGATTTTACTTCAATCTGCGTCGGATACATTTATAGCCAACCGTCATATCTTACCCTTTATCTATTATTCTTGGTATAAAGTACTTTTATGGGTTATAATTTAAATTTGTGTTTACCGTTAGATTTAGTTTTAATCCTCCAATTTAATAGATTAAATTAAACAATTCCTGCAAAAGCAATTACAATAATGAAATGGGTAGTGGTTGTCGGAAAGTATAAACATAAAATGGCATTAATACATTTGGGAATTCAACCGTCAATTTCAGTATTCGGCGATCATTAATCTTGCTAAAAGTGACAGATCATAAAGCGAGTCATGAGAATTTACAAACATAACCTAATCTGTATAATGCAACAATACAATTTCGGAAAGCATTAAACGCGAGTGTAAACTATAAAATATGAAAACGGGTGCACTCATTAAAATTACAACAGGCCTCTCTTTACCCAGCCCGCATTGGCAATATGTAAATGACTGAAAATTGTTACAATCATAAAAAAGTTATTAATTTAATACTAAAAGAGAAGGTAGCGGATAAAGTATTAAATGTTTAATGTCGGTCACAATAAATGATATTATGGAAGCCGTTTATATCACCAGGGATGGCAGATTTACTACTTTGCACCCCATACAAAATGCTGATGATAAAATAAAAGAAATAGTAAATTTTAACATCCGTTACATTATTCCAGGCTATCCTATTAACTTATATATTGCACGAGGCATAAAAACAATGAATCATTCGAATAAAAGAAACATGTTCATCCTTGCATTACTTAAACTGAATATTATTAATTAATTAATTAATTAAAATTGTGCAAGTTAGATTATGAGAGCATTTTCCTTTGAATTCTTTGAATTCGCAAGAATCCATAAAATCCAATAGTGGTTGCTTTAATTTACATTATTATAGATAACGAGGGTAATGTCATCCAGCAAAAGAATTAAATTGCGTCGCAGGCGATAAAATATAAAATATGCAGGGTTAGAGTATGGAGAGTAACGCAATCTGTAAAGTTGAACAATTGTATTGTTGGACGCGAATTTCAGTGAAACAGAGGGGGGCTTGAGAACGACGCTCATAAAAATGGAGATCTATTTTAATAAAATAGGAATCAGTCACATAAATGCCATACACTTTATTATCTTTCAAAATAAAGAAAGCCTTCCATAAATGTGACTGCGAAATAAATAAAAAAACGAGTCCTTGGAGTGTCTAGGTATTTATACGAATGAATGACGACTCCTTTTTATGTATGGATATAATTTGAGTGTCAATGAAAATGGATGGAACATAAATATTTTTATGGGAACTTTAGATATTCTTTCATATATCTAATTGCAACCATTTTCTCGATTTTATGTTTTCAAATAAACAACGGCACATAAAGAATTTTAAAATTGTTATATAGAACATTTCTCCAGGCACATAAAAGTATTCGATAGATTAATAAATTTAAGTGTACTTTCTACGATTATCGACGCCATATATATTTCAAAGATTTACTTCTTATACCAATTTAATTTATCAAGAAACTCTTTATACCTTTAGTTATTTACGGTTGGCTATTTTCCCATTTTATCAGAAAACGTATTTTATGTACTATTAAATAATTAAATATTATTGCCAATTTAGTATTCTGACAAAATGAATATAATTAAAGAACACATTAATTAAAACATTAAAAAGAAACATAACGACAAAGATTTATTAGCCACAACAGAAAAATTAATAAAAGAAAATATAACTTATGTAACAAAAGTTATGGAATTTTTTTTCTTATGTATGAATCTTCCCAAGACGGAGCGTCCTCGAGTTTGGAATCATGCAAGGCTTAAAAACTTCATTGAATCTGCGAGAAATAGAAACGGAGTTTCTACGAGAAGATTGGGCCGTAGACATCACATTTCCCATATGACAGCCAAGAAGGAAATTAGCAGAAATAATTTAAAGGACAAAGAGGATACGCCCCCGAATGTTCCACATTCAGAAATTTGGGCTTTCCTCGGTAGAAAAGTTTACGACGGTAGGTGGGAAGCCCATAATGAAGAAGAATATACCAAAAGATTAACCAATTTATCATCCAAAGGCTGATGAGCAGTTTCTAGGTTCAACGCACCCCTGCAACAGTTTCTCGAACTGTTTCTCCTTTCTCTCACTTTCACTGCATACTCGGTGTTTTTTAAATGTACGTACAAAAAAAACTGGTCATGCTAAGTAGATTTCATAGACAACAATTTTTTCTAATAAAAGTCGTTTCGTTACTACTTTACTTTCGACTACTGAGTTATATCTGATTAAAAGAATAATCTTGGTAGCTAGGCATAGGCAATAATAATGAATAGTAAACTCGATTTTTTAAAACTATCACGACACTTTGAATTAACTGACAAAACAATTTGAACTTTGCAATGGAAGCTTATACAAATGCTGAAATGATGGATATGGTCTTACCGTATGGAAGGGCACTAGGAAATGCACGTGAAGCAAAGCGACTCTATCATGAAATGTTTCCCTAACGAAGATTATCAGACCACGGCACATTTAGTACCGTTGTTCAACGTCTACGGGAAAATGGAAAATTTACCCTATAACGTTCGACTGTGATCGTGAACGAACGGGGAGACTTTTGAATGTTACCCGTCATTCTCGATCTTTTTGAGTCCAGGGATTAGTGTAAGGAAACTGGCTTATCGTGTGGGAGTTTCGCCGTTCATTGTGTCGCGCACATGGCTTAAATCGTACCTAACAAACCGCATCCAAATTATAAAAATGTCTACATTTGAATCGACACCTATACATGCTACAGGTGTGCCTCAAGTAAGTCATTTAGCCCCTATCCTTTTTATTAATAACTTATACCAATCATTTCTTCATTGCAAATACCTGGCGTAGGCAGATGATCTTAAGATTCTCCGCTCGATACTGTCCCTAACGGCTCGTACAGACTGAACTGGATGCTATTATATATTGGTGTGTAAATAATTATATGACTTTCAACTATAGCAAGTGTCGCTGTATTACTAGTTTTTCTGTAACTATACATATATATGAATAAATAAATAAATTAATTAAATGAACAAGGTCTTCATCCTTTCCATATACAAAAAGTCCAGGCATTGAAACCATGTTTGATCAACATGAACAAGAACCGCAGTTTACTGGCAGACGAGGCAATGTTTACCACAGATGTATTTCAATGCCCACAATACTCACATTTGGTCAGATGAAACCCCCATGCAATGCACGAAAGTCATTTTCAGGACCCACTTGGTGTTAATGTCTGAGCAGGAATGGTTGAAAATCATTTGATTGGGCCTTACTTCTTACCGCCTCGCTTTAGAATTCCTAAATTCCAATCTGAAAGACATATTGGAAGATGTCCCTTTAATTATTCGAAGAGACATCTGGTATCTTTATGATAGGCCCCCGTTTCATTATGCTTTAGTAGAGGTGGATAAGAAGGAATGGACCAGTTTTCTGGTCCCCCAGATCTTAATTCGTGCGATTAGTTTTTATGGGGACACATGAAATATGCAGTTTGCGTAACCCCTATAAATACGATCGACGAACTAAAAAATCGAATCGAAAATGTCGCTGAAGAAATTAGAAGAAATACTGATATGATCAGAAGAAGTCAGCAATCGTTAATACGGCGTGCTGAGGCATGTATAAGAAACGGTGGACGTCATTTTGAACAACTTTTGTAGTCTCCTTAAACACAAAATTTTTGTTTTGGTGTTACGATTTATATTTATTATAATTAGATGCGTATTTTTTATACACAAGTTTCTCTTCTTACTTATCCTCCTTCTTAAATCAATCGTTTTCATTTTACAATATGTGATTTTGTCGTGACAGAACTTGATTTGTCACTTATTTTTATGGTTGTTAGGAAACAACAGAAAATGTTTTATTGTCGTACCTATTTGTTGTCAGTGACGTGAAATGTGCACAGATAAAGGTGCACATAATTTTAGACAATTAAAAAATGTCAAATGGACTTTGAAGCACTGCCAGATAGCCCAGGATTTTTTGTAACTATATTTAAAAAACACCTGTGTATTTAGTTATAACAATATTTAGTTATGAAAATATTTATTTAAAAATAAAACACCTAAAATTGTAGGTCCACCAAATAAGGAAGGAGGTGGGAGTGTATTGTTCCTGAATAAGGGATCAATTTATATCTTAGCCAGAATTACTAAATTTATCAATTTCATACCTAGATCTACTGCAGATGAGAACTTAGTTGTCGCAATAAATATCTAGATTTGCTACTTAATTAGTTTGTAATTTCAAATAGGAGTTTCCATTAATTATGTGAAAATAAAAATCCAGATGTCAACAAAAATATCATCAGTCACGATCACCAGTGGACAAAATTAAATTGCTGGGGAGATAATGATCCAAACGACATTATGATTTTTTTTCGTTTAACGATTTTTACAACACAGCACTATTCACAAACATGTTTCTATTGGCAACAAACGATTTGACAAAATGTGAAGATAAATTCGTCGTTAATTAATTATTTTGTCGGTCTTCATCAGATGCTTTTAATTCTAAATTATTCATAATACAAGGAAGCCATTGTTTTTCCATTACTTACAAAATTGACTTGCTTGTAATGAAATCCACATATAACTCTTATACAATTCGTTAACTTTAGAAATAATCTTTATCTCCAACTTCACATCGAGTTGCATTGATTTATTAACTCTAAGATACATAGTCCTATGTAACACTTCGAATTTTCTAGAAAGTTTCCTTGCAATTTCCATGGTCAGTAATACAAGCGTTGATTGTTTCTATCACGTGATATTATTAATTTGAGTTGAAAACGTAGGGTTTAAAAAATGGTAATTAATAAATATAAAGAAAAACTGTTGAAATATTAATTGGTCAAGTCCACCTACCGGCCATCGATTAGCTCGATGGTTACCATGAGGTATTACCACGCGAGAGTTCCGTGTTCGAACCTCACTAACTCCTCGCATTTTTTGTAGAATTTCATGATTTTCTGTTAAAGATCATTTTTTATCGTGTAGCTTTTCAAAATTCACAAAACTCAAAAAGGATCACAACTAAACTTGCAATCTGTTACACATGCAAGTTTACTCGTTTCCTTAATAGACTAGATACAACTTCGTATATGTGCTAGAAGTAAAACCAAGTTCCAGTGAGTGATAAGGAGGCGTCAATGTTACCAATTCAAAAAAAGTATCCAATTAGATCAAATACCGTTCTACAAAAATGTGCATTTACTCGGATATATTAACGAGGCACTTTTTCAGATCGAATAAGTAGAATAAGACCAAAAAATAATAAAAAGTATTAAAAAAAATATTGCGATGGGCGTGGCTATAGTTTATCAAATAGCTTAGTGGTTAACAACAGATCGTGCTAGCACGCTGGAATTCCGAGTTCGATTCTCAATAATCCGTCCGGCTTTTTAAGTAGACTTTCGGCTAAAAATCACATTTTGATCTTGTAATTTAATTCCTAAAGCTATACACGATGAATAACATCAACTTGGAAGCGTTATGTTATGCATGTTAAGTTTAAGATTTGATTATTAGCGCTTTAATTGTTTTGACGTTGCACGCAATTAAAAATTGTAGTACTTTTACAAAAAATAAATTAGAGAGCTATTTTGCGTCGTAACATATCAAAAACTTGAGACATAAAATTGGTGGAAACTGTATGATGTTAAATATGGTTTTCTTATCTTGAATATAACATTGTAAATAGCCAAAGCAATTAATTATCATAAAATTGTCACAAACGTAGCTCAGCAAAATAAACATAGTTAAGACGACACTTTATTACAACTCAAGTAAAATAGGTAATCACAAATTTACTCTTTAGTAGAACACAACATATGTTTACACTGTTATTGTTACAAATATTAACCATATTAATAGGGTAAACGTTGTTACATTGTTTTCTGAAATCAATTTTTCCTACTTTATAAAATTTTGCCAGGTACATGTTATCATAGCAAGCTTATCAGTTACTGCTTTTGCATCTGATGTGTGTTTGTCGACAAATCTGATACTTGCCTATTTATTCAAACCATATTATCAATAAAATTGGTTTTAATATATATATATAATGTATTCGTTCATAATACTAAAGAAATCAATATAATATACTAATAATAATAATAATAATATTAATAAATTCAATTGATGAAGCTGTAGGCACTCGGTGAAACATGATTAAAACAATAATAAAACACTTGGTAATTTGTTCCACAAAATTTTTCTGACAAATCTTTATTATAATTTCGGCAGTTACGCCATCATCAGAAGATAAGTAAAGAGTTTACAAAAAATTCTTAATTTATATACAATGTGCTTGGTTAACATTCGTTATTGGTAGTAGGGAGAATCGGGAATTCCTTTAAAACTAGGTCTACGAACGGCGAGTGGATTACATCGAGGTATTCGTTCATTAGTAATTTGCCTGGTTTTTGGGATTTCTTAATCTCATAACCTTCTAAGAAAGTGAGTCTTAAACCTTTCTTTTCTATATACAATGCCGACAAATTACTAATGGTACATTTGTGATAAAAATCTACCAAATGTTTGGCGACATTAGAGTTTGAAATTTTAGACATATAATTATGGCAGTGTTCTTTAAATCTGGTTCTGAAGTTCCTTCCTGTCTGACCTATATACACCGAATTGCAATCGTTACATTTAATTTCATATATGCCTGAATTTAACAATATGTCTTTTTTAACTAATTTATTATTGACTAACAAATTCTTAATATTATGCTTATTGTAAAAGCCTGGAACGATGTCAAATTCTTTCCATAAATTAGATACACTAGGACTAACGCCCTTAATTTTTTATAAATTAGTTTGGTCCTTTCATTTTGTACCGGATAAAATGCACCTATTGTAGTTCTTCTAATTTTTTTATTTAACAGACTAATAATGGTTTTCTCAAGGTAACCATTATTTGTAGCAATTTTTAAAATTATGTCACGTTCTTTATTATAATTTAGTTCATCCATGGAAATTTTTAAAAGGCGGTCAATTAAACTATGGAATGCGGCTAACTTAATATTCCACGGATGATCAGAATTCGCCGGTATAATTGTATCAGTATATGTCGGTTTTCTATAAATACTAAAGGCTAATTTACTATTAGTATGCTCTATGGTGATGTCTAGGAAGTTAATGCTTTGGTTGACCTCCACTTCAACAGTAAACTGTATATTTTTATCCAAGGAATTTAGAAAGTTTAATAGTTGTTAAGATGTAGTTGGCGATCAGTACCTGTATATAGACATAAAATCTGTTCTTAAACTTTGTTCGAATGTAATACCTAAAGAAGACCATTTTAAATTCACCATCATGAACCCCTCTATACCGATTTTATACGGCTTACCTGAATTACACAAAGAAAATATCCCAATTAGGCCAGTAGTTTCTTATGTTAATGCACCGACATACAAATTATGTAAATTCCTAAACAATTTAATTCCTGAATTACTTGACTTCAATCCCAAACACTGTGTAAAAAATACGGTAGAATTAATAGAAATAATTAAAAATAAACAAATTCCACCCAATGTAAAATTTGTGTCCTTTGATGTAAAACGTTTATTTACATCTATTCCTATTGTTAAGCTGATAGAAATAATAAAAAAATCAGTTTAAGGATAAAAACATAAATCCAATCATAGCTTCCGAAGTCTTAAAACTATTGGAACTTTGCCTAGTCCAAAACTACTTCTGCTTTAATGACATTTGTTATCAACAGAATGAATGCCAGCCTATGGGTTCTCCCTTGTCATCTCTTTTATCAGAAATTTTTATGAATCATTTTGAAGATACGTTTCTTAATTCTAATAATAATATAATAAAGAATGTGCACTTTTGGTATAGGTACGTCGATGATGTTTTATGTCTATATACAGGTACTGATCGCCAACTACATCAACTATTAAACTTTCTCAATTCCTTGGATAAAAATATACAGTTTACTGTTGAAGTAGAGGTCAACCAAAGCATTAACTTCCTAGACATCACCATAGAGCATACTAATAGTAAATTAGCCTTTAGTATTTATAGAAAACCGACATATACTGATACAATTATACCGGCGAATTCTGATCATCCGTGGAATATTAAGTTAGCCGCATTCCATAGTTTAATTGACCGCCTTTTAAAAATTCCCATGGATGAACTAAATTATAATAAAGAACGTGACATAATTTTAAAAATTGCTACAAATAATGGTTACTTTGAGAAAACCATTATTAGTCTGTTAAATAAAAGAATTAGAAGAACTACAATAGGTGCATTTTATCCGGTACAAAATGAAAGGACATCCAAACTAATTTATAAAAAATTAAACTATGTTAAGGGCGTTAGTCGTAGTGTATCTAATTTATGGAAAGAATTTGACATCGCTCCAGGCTTTTACAATAAGCATAATATTAAGAATTTGTTAGTCAATAATAAATTAGTTAAAAAATACATATTGTTAAATTCAGGCATATATGAAATTAAATGTAACGATTGCAATTCGGTGTATATAGTTCAGACAGGAAGGAACTTCAGAACCAGATTTAAAGAACACTGCCATAATTATATGTCTAAAATTTCAAACTCTAATGTCGCCAAACACTTGGTAGATTTTAATCACAAATGTACCATTAGTAATTTGTCGGCATTGCATATAGAAAAGAAAGGTTTAAGACTCACTTTCTTAGAAGGTTATGAGATTAAGAAATCCCAAAAAGCAGGCAAATTACTAATGAACGAATACCTCGATGTAATCCACTCGCCGTTCGTAGACCTAGTTTTAAAGGAATTCCCGATTCTCCCTACTACCAACAACGAATGTTGCAAGCACATTGTATATAAATTAAGAATTGTTTTGTAAACTCTTTACTTATCTTCTGATGATGGCGTAACTGCCGAAATTATAATAAAGATTTGTCAGAAAAATTTTGTGGAACAAATTACCAAGTGTTTTATTATTGTAATAATAATATTGTCATGCATCTCGGATTTTTTCAATTCACAACTAAATTTCACAGAGTCAATGTGCTATTGATTTTCTTTACTTCAAAGACACACACGGTCATGACCGCTTAACACAGTTCCCGAATGAAAACATTCCGTACCAAAACTAACTCCCAAATGTAATCATAAGACAACTTTGAATTAGTATTCACCAGACAACTCAGCCCTTATTTGATATCTGGTTTATTATTATGCCTAGAGAAGTTAAACGCGGTATAAGACATAAAACATTTATTGGAAATGGGCGACGAAACGACACATAAATAAAAGCACGCTTGAATTGAAACATTTAATTTGTTTCTGGATGATGTCGGTGTTAACCACTGTGATATGTGCGGAAATGGATCCCCTGAATATGACTTATACATTTTTTACGATACGACACACTGTCTTTATGAAAGAAACAGCAGTGAATTTTAATATCTGTGGTCATTTTATTGCCGTGTTTCCATTTTTGTGCGTTGCGACGATATTGGATGTCGTTTTTCCAGGACGTCAATTAACTGGAACGATAAAACCGCTTCGTTTAGTACTTTTGCCAATCGTACTTATTTTATATCATTTTTTTAATCCTAAAAACTAAATTTAAATATAAAAATATTTTCTTCGATATAATCGAAATCAATGGAATATGAAAAATTTACCAATAATTAAAATAAATGTACGGTGTCACGTATTTCTTTAATTATATCAATTGATTTTACATCACATATGAATTTTATTATTTTAATAAACAATTTTAATTTTAACTAAAGCTTCCGAAAAAAACGGGAAATGTCAACTCGATAAAATTGACTAGTTCGTTTTAACTCCAAAATTATTTGAATTTATTTGTACATTAGACAAAAATGTTTATTTTGTGATTATTAAAAAGTTCGTGTACGTAATGGACTTGTAATTGGATTTTATTTCTTCATATTGATTAAAAGCTATCATTAATTATAGACAAGGCGATGTAATCAAATCTGAAAAGCCAGTTAAAGCAATTAGTATCGTAGGAGGTATTTAATTAATTTGTCAGAAGACGTTAGTGTTAGTAAAGTGCTTTATTGGACAACTGAGACTATTGTAATAACCTTAATTGTCACTTCTAGAGATTTGCTTTATTAGTTGGTGGTATTGTTATACAGGGTCATAAATCGTGTTGTTGCGAAATGATTGCCTACTTTGTTATGAAAATCTATCATTACAATAAAATTGCAAACAAATATATTTCATGTATATCAATGAAACCCTATTCTTAATTAAATAAAATATAAATTTTAAACTGATTTTAAAAATAAATAATTATTTCTTCATAATATATGACAATTTTAATTAATAAATGTATTACTAATAGGTAAGATTAAAGGCTCAGTATACAACGCTTTTGAATAATATTTCGTTTTCAACTAATTTCTTTATAAACCTTCATTGAGACTGTTTGCTACTAATTAATTTATTCATAAGAATTCTTGATGTTAGAGCAACGGATTGCATAATGAGCTAATCGATTCCAAGGAGACGAAACCAGACTTGCAATTGATTTCCTTTCTTCGTTCCACGACTACGGTAGGTCTCGTTCCACTCATCAGCGATCGTTCCTGGTAGTAAAAGAAAGTCCGAAACTTGACATTTAAAATGGTACAACTCTTTACTAATATTTCAAATAAATTTCATAAATATTCACATTTTCAACGACGATATATTACTAAATCAGCCGTGGCGTTTTCGAAATCACCCGTGTTATTCCCATTGATATGGTCTTAAAAATATTTTCACGATTAGAATATAGCGTTGCTTAAGATAGGGCAATATTTCTCGGCTTGTGATTGAATTTTGAGGCAAGTTTACAGCCGTATACAGTCGACACTTTCACACATTACATTTATGTTGGATAAAATGATATATCACTAAAATTCTGAAATGTCATTATTATTTACGGCGTTTTGTAGTATTGATTCGTCCTATGTGTTCTTGTTATATTTTAAATCTTTCAAATTAAATAGTGAAAAACAGTTCTTTTTAGAGCTACACATCTGTAGCATATTCGAAGTGGACAAAGACTTATGGCATATAAGGCATATGTTGAGTATATGTGAAAATTCCAAGTCAGTTCAATAAAGTTGGTTTCGAAATTGCTTGGCATTGGAGAAGCAACAATGTGGGCTATTGTAAAGGAAAAGGAAACCACCGACATTTTACAGTCTCCTATTCTGCTCAAAAGTATTAACGGTAAATGTATGTTTATTTCTGTTACTTTGAAATAAAATAACAATTTTATAGGCTATCGTAGTATATGACACTTTACTTACAATGAAACGTACATTGTGGAAAATTTTAAGGAAATTGGGATTTCAATGGGAGAAACGAAGCAAAACTAGCATTTTGATTGAAAGTCAGGATATTGTTTAGTGGAGACGTAATTATTTAAACAGCATTAGAAGATTTAAGACAACGGAAAAGAAAATTTATTATTTAGACGAGACGTGGGTAAATGCTGGCCACCAAAGTCAAAAGTATGGAAAAATATCACAATAATTAGTGCTAGATAAGCACTTGTTGGTGGATTGTCACGAGGTTTGCACAATCCTTCTGGAACAGGAAAACGTCTGATTGTGCTTCATATGGGTAGTGAAACTGGGTTTGTTGATAATGGCCTTCTACTGTTTGAATCAACAAAGTCTGGTGATTACCATCAAGATATGAACAGTGAAGTTTTTACTAAGTGGATGAAAAATATATTGCCAAACCTTGAACCTGGATGTGTCATTGTAATTGACAATGCTCCTTACCACTCGGTCAAAATGGGTAAAATACCTAATTATAAATACGAATGGCTTACATCTAATAGAATTGTGGTAGATAATAATTTATTGAAAGTAGAACTTCTCAATAAAGCAAAAAAATATGCAAGTGACAATCCAGTGAGTTATGTTATAGATGGTAGCGGAGAGTGGTCGTACAATATTACTAATGTCTCCATATCACTGCAATTTAAACCCCATTGAATTTTTTTTTGGGCTCAAGTAAAACATCATGTTGCTGCTAACAACAAGACATTAAAGCTGTCCGAGGTCAAAACACTGTTACTTGAGGGATTAGATCTTGTAAATGGTTAGAGTTGGGAAAATTGTGTCAAACATGCTTTTGCTGAAGAAAATAAAATGTATCAACTTGACAACATTGTCGATCATATGGCAGATGAATTTATAATAAGAGCAAATACTGGATCCTAATTAATTAATGATATTTTATATATATATTTCCTGTTAATATTTTGAATGCAAAAAAGGGTTTAATTTTTTAACAGGTTTTCGCCTATTTTTATATAAAGAACCCTTACAGTTTCTGTGGAAAGTGCGCAAGTGTTATGCAATTGGTGTAAATACAACATTTTTTATTTATTCAAAAAAATAAATGAAAGTAATCACTATTAATGTAAAATATCTTTAATATAAGTGTTTCTTGTTTGCCTGCCAATTATACAGATTCGCACGGAATTGCACCATTAATTTCTTTGGGCGAGATTTTTAAATTTCCAGTTGCTCGTATGTGATACGTATGCAGACCTCGCCCCCACTACTATATTCTTAAGAAGAATCTACTATAGTGTGCACGTTTTGTTTCTGTTAAAACCGAATCTTTTGAGGTGTAATCCTAATGATATTTTATAACAAGTGGTCCCTTTAGGAGCTGAGTTGTCGCAACAAATTTATGTTAGACCAAAACTTTTCTAACCTACCTAACCTAACCTAACTTTATGTTAGACCAAAACTTTTCTAACCTGCCTTGGATTTCAAACATCTGAGAAGACGAAATAATATTATTTTTCAACATAGTCCCTTGCCAGGTTAATACATTTTAAGTATGAATAAAGTGCTTGAATCACTTTGAAAAAAATCTATATTTTATTCCACTCATTTACGGATAGCTTCACTTCACAGAAAATAGTCGCTAGGGTCCAAATCTGATGAATAAGGAGGTTGCTCAAAAATTCCATTGAAACACAGCTTTTGTGTTGTCCTGATGAAATTATTATTATTATTGATTATCTTTCCCTTGATTGCTTCTCGAACTTTTGATATTAGATCTGCGTTATATTGGCCTATTAAGGTGTACCCACTTGGTAAATAACCCACAAAAATAAATCACTTAAAATCCCAAAAACGTTGTCATGCCTGCCAAAAAAGCAACACGAAATTGTCAAGGAGGTGTGGAACCATGCCGCCAATCCATACTTTGGCGTATCGACTCATCAAACTGATGAATCCAAGTTTTATCCACTGTGACGAATCTTTGTAAAAAATCATCGGGATGTCTGTTAATGATTGCCAAATGGGTGTCTACTGTAACATGTCGGCGTTTTTAACTGCCTTTTTTTTAGCATTTTTGGTACCCAACGTGTAGATACTTTTTTGAGACCCAATTGGTGCAAAATTTTTTCAACGCTCCCCACTGATATGCGACATGTCTCCGACGGCAATTTTTCTATCATCCAGTACCATTTCATTGATCAAATTAATATTTTCCTTGGTAACCACAATTGTTGGTGGCCGTGCACCTGGCGCTTGTTCACAGGACTCTCTCCCCAGTTTGAAATCTCGTGACCAATTTTTAATTACCTGGTATGAAAGTGCAGAATCACCCAATACTTCAGTCACGTCAAAAGTTTCGTGCGGTGATAAACCTTTCTTACAGAGGTATTTTATAATAGCTATTGTTTCAATTTTATATCCATTTTGATAAAATTACAAAAAACACAAGAGAACTGAACTAATATTTCGAATAAATGAAAAGATAGTGAGACAGAATTGTATATACATTAACGTTAATAAATGACACTTCAAAAGAAAACAATTTTTCATTTGTCAGTCAATGCCTGCTATGTGACAGTGCTGAAGCGCACCAAAAAACTTTTCAAATATATCATATCCAATTGATCCGAGGAGCTATGACGTAACACACACAGAGACCTTTGACAGAAACCAACTGATACAATCTACCACACCATACATTGGAAAACACCAATTCCACAATTTTCCTGAATGTCTGTGCCACCGTTTAGTATTAAGGGGGACTTACACCTTGTAGGTCAATTGTGGAGAATATTTTCAAGAATTTGTCCTAAAAAAACTAGAGAAGATTTCGATATGAAACTTTTTTATGTTATTGTACATCAATTGACCATCACACATGATTTTTGTAAATGTCAATGTTGACTCCCAAGATCTGTAGATGACTTTGACAGCACCTCTGTCGAAAGTGTAGGGTCAAACACTGTACAGGATTGGGTCCACCTTAGTTATCGGAAATTAAAAAAATCAACAATGCTCTTGATCGTTATTATGTCAGCAAGGTCCCGATCGTTCACTTTTTCAAAATTAAGCAAAATTAGCAGTACCTTGATAAGTGTTTCCTGCGAATTAAAAAAGAATTGATCGCGATACGTTCAGTTGTTCTCCCGTAATCGTGTACACCAATTTAAAAAATGTAACTTTTGGGAAAACGCGTTACGGAACGTAGAGAACCGTTTAAAACTGAGGAAAATCCTTTCGTCAGATAAGCTAAAGAACACCCACAGCAACGTGTGCAATCAAAAATAAGTCTAGGACAACCTTAAGGGCGTGCAAACCAGCCGTGCGCCGTCATGTTAGACGAGCTATAGCTGTCGAACTAGAGAGTAATCTGAAAAACCCTTTCACAGGCTCATTTCCGAGACCCGTTAGATTAGAAAAATAAAAAAATCAATTTTTTGAAATTACGTCAAGGCGTAAGTCCCCTTAACTGGTGTGCTATTTGGTGATGTGTTACATTGGCCAAGTCTGTAAGTTCTATGTCATGTGTAAGTCTCCTAATAGATTACACCACAAGTCCCGAAGACCAGTTTAGGGGTGCTTTTCAGAATTTAAAAAGGTGTAATAAGGTGTAATAATTTTGAATTTCTATCGAAGCCATATATATACAAATTGTTATCACTTAAGAACAGGCTAGTGCTTGACCACGTTAAGTAATACGTAGTGAGTAAGTAGACAAAGCAGTAGACATAATTTTATTTTTGCATGACCCTAACAGAAGGAAACAAATTGAAAATATTGATTGAACGTCGATGAATTTGGTCCAACGATGCTCCAAACCTTTGATTCCTCTAGAAAAAAAAAATCTTTCGGTTGCTCTTCCGTCGCTTTACGGCCGTCATCACTTCATGATCGTCGTAATATCTAGTCCCCGAAGATATTCTTTTAATTTTGGAAATAAAAAGAAATCACTAGGGGGGCAGGTCTGGTGAATATGCGGGATGTTCAAACAATTCAAATCCTGCTTTTGTGGACAGGAGCGTTGTCTTGATGAAACATAATTCCTTTCAAATTCCAATATGTAAATACCTTTCCGTGATTCTAACTTGTAGGATATTTTGTAAAACTTTGTAAACCACAAATGTATTGTCAAACTGCAGAAGAAACTTCACAGAAACAAGTAATATGAAATATTTTCCCAAACCTTTTGTTACATACGTTATAAAAGGTTCTAGCCCATTTTATCGTTTTCCAATTAAATTAAGCTAACTTTCCACCAACGTCCCTATTACCATGTGCAGGTCGATGGTTCAATTGCGCAGATGAAGAAATGATATATGTACAGCGAGCAAGTTTTAGCTGAATGTAAAGAATAAATGAGCATCTTAATATGACTTACGTCGTTCAATTGCTGAGGAACCGAGTGAATCAGTGACCAACAAAGAAATGCACCAGTGAATAAACTACCGTCAACGTAGAATAGTGGATGACAGGTGCCAAAGGATTCGTTCAAGACAATCAGAGTTGTATAGCACTGATTAAATCTGATCGTACAAAGCATATTGTTACGTGACTTGCGTTAGCAAACCATAGTCGACTTGAAGAGTTGCCCACCTGACAATTTTATACGTAATCAATCTATTTTAAAAAAAGCATTGAGGGGGTTAAAACTATCAGTTTTACTTTACAAGTGTGCAAAAACCAATAATTCAAATCCTATTGCGTTGATTTATTTATTGTGAGTAGAAAATAATATTCATACAGTTTACAAACGTTAAATTATTGGTGTTATTTCTGTGTTAACAACTTGTTGTTACATATTGAACATAAAGCAGAACTGTTTGCTTTTTTATGTAGGTTTCCTTGTAGTGGTTGAAGTGTAAAATAATCTTCAAAATGAACAACATGTTGACATATATTTATCACACACTAGTATGTAAACGGTTCCTATATCATCCTAACACATTACAAAGCCCGGCTTTCATACTAAAGCCTTAAATATGTGCCCAGGCCCTCTTAAATTTAGCCGGCTTGTCTACTGATCTACAGATACGACACGTATTATTTCAATTTGATTCTGTTCTCACCCCTATCGTTTTATCTTACAGCTTTAACTGACGTTTACTTAAATGATATTCTTTTCGAGTCAACGAAATGAATTATCACTTCATTTGTAAGATCGTTTTTCTTGTATATAAAAATTCATAGTAATTGATCTTGATATATGTGCGATTTGCAGCGTCATTTACGATCATTAATTTAACGGTTTTGTTTGTGAAATGAAAGGCACGAGACTTATTTAATTTATAAATAAATACGTGTTGTAAATAAAGCACGTGTACGTAGTCAAGACATGATTCACGTTCACAAATAAAAGAAACAAGTCCGAAAGCTTCGTAATTCCACGGCAGTTAAAATACAATAATGTGACGTTCACCTATCAGCCTTCGAGTCAATTAAGGCATCCGAGATATTAATAATTTTATTGCACCATATTAGAGAGATAAAGAATTACAACTTTGTTTCCTTTACGATAAGGCATTATGGGTATTGCCCCCTCCTTTGTCTACACGCCTTCTCGACGAAATCTAACTCGATTTATATGCATGTAAGAAATCGGCGTAAAATTTTATGCACTTATATTATAAAAGCTGCAACATAAAATATTACGTCTCGATGAATAAAAAACGAACAATACGCTTTCTTTTATTTCTTTCATTAATAAAATAGACTGATAAAAAGTTACGTTTTATTACCCCCGCTATACTTTCTTATTTTTTTGTTCCAAAGTGTATTGCGGTTATAATGTTGTTTTATTATTTCTGGTATAAATCCTTTTATGGTTCGATTTATTGCTTTCAAACTGAATGCAAGTTTACTCCTCCCATTTAGATTTCTATAGTAAAAATACCACCAAATATATTAAAATAGATTAAATTTTAAAAAATTATGAAAAATTAATCATCTAATTAAAATAAAGATCGATGACATGGTCGTTTCTACGAGCAGCTTTATTTAGTAGAATTCAAAGTTACGCACTCTATTATGTGCGTAAACCTTCACGGAAAATATATTAGGTGGGGTGGTATTTTTATTTTTAAATCACCAAGTTCAAGGCTTAAGTTAATTACCAGCGCCGGCTTGTAGATAAATTCCATTTTCATCACGCGTTATTTTTCACGCAGTGAAATAATAAATAAAAATGCATGGCAATGAAAATAGTACTTTACAATATTAAGACAACAGTAAGATTCAAGCAATAGTATTATTGATGGCAGAAGATTGATTGATGTCCATCTGTCGGGTTCCGGATTTATAAGATGTACACATTGATAAGTGTACATGTGTTTCCTTTTACTTAAGTGGGACATGTGATTAAAATAATGTGTCACATTGATATATAAAAAATTTCAGAATAAGGAAATCCGAGCATTTTACCAAGAAAAACAGAAAAATGTTACCATAGCTGAAGTAAGTATTTTAAAAACCAGAAAGGACTAAAGCTAAATTTTTTCATGACATGCGTGCCATTAATAACACCGTTCTTACCACATCTAGTGCGATTTACTTCCGATTTGCACCGCCATCTGTCGGTGTTGATTATTTCGGTGACGTTACGCAACGTAAATTTCCGCATACATGCACAGTCCGCGATTTAAGAAATTAAAGAGCAACAGTCGCCTCCACCGACACGACTCCGTCCATTTGGATGCAAGATCGACACCGCCATCCAAAAAGTCCGTTCACTAAACGTTTAAAGTTTCTCAGTTTATCAATGAATCGTTTATTAAATCGTGATTTAATTTAACCCGAAATTGTGCACTCACCAAACGGTCGCGTATAACGTGTATCGGGTTATTTATCGACGCGTCGGAGTTGCATTTTAATGTAACGCGAAACAAACGTCCGAAAACTTGCAACGGCGACTCAAAAATGAAACAAGAAGCGTCGCAATTGTAAGTCACCGGCGACTGCATTATCGCTTTTTTTGCGCAAAAACTGCCCATTGCTAAGCAACGTTATCTCTTTCTGAGAAGTAATTATCGAGTTTTGGATATGTGTGCCAAGGACAATTAGAAGCTAAGATTGTCTCTTCGTCGGGTGCTTAGGTACAAATTACTATTTTATAATAAATTACATATTAATTTATTATTCATAAACCGCGAGAGCCTGATAGACTTTGGCCAGTTATTTTCTTACTTGAGGCGGACCAAATTAAATTATGGCGTCTAAGCTGTATACGCGAGCATCTTATATCGATTGGTAATATGTCCAGCCTTCTTATCTTAGTCCTCGATAATGTACGACTCGACGTTGCAGTGATTTAATTTTGTTGTTAAATAAAAATCTATAATGCTCCTGAAATATAAATTGCTCGTTCGAAGTTGATAAAATATGTACTATGTAATCCGAAATAGGATTATCAGGCGTATCAGCCCCGAAATATAATACAAAAACTCTAGTCTGAATGTTTATAAAAATCTCCCACGTGAGAAAGCACCATATCTACTTAAAATATAAACCAAGGTTGAGAACCACAAGTCTTACTTCAAATAACTGAAGAGGGTAACAAAGAGAAAATTTCAAACAAAACAAAGATGTCATTTTACAAAGAAATTCGACTTCAATAAGGACCACATGTCGTGCAACTCTTCAAAATGTTATCCACCCAGAAACAACAGCTAACAAATATGAAAAATAGAAACATTTTCCTGCTCCGGAACAACAATTTAACTCCAACAGTTTTAAATTTTGAAAAAGAGGCGTATCAGCCCCGAAATATAATACAAAAAAAATCTAGTCTGAATTTGTATAAAAACTTTACACCTGAGAAAGCACCATATCTACTTAAAACATAAACCAAGGTTGAGAACTACAAGTATTATGCTCAATAAAGCGGGCTACTCACACGCCTGCCGCAGGGGCAATCTAGGGCGCACGGCGGCAGGGGCAATTCGAGTCGTGTTACAAAATTGCCCCTGCTTGCCTATACACATCACAATTAAGGAGGCATCCCCACTTTTATACCCTAGATTGCCCCTGCGGCAGGCGTGTGAGTAGCCCGCTTAACTCAAAAGGGTAACAAAGAGAAAATTTCAATTTGAAAATCTAGAAAACAAAGTTGTCATTTTACAAAGAAATTCGACGTCAATACGGACCACTCTTCAAAGTGTTATCCATCCAGAAGGAACAGCTAATAAATATGAAAAGTAGAAAAATGTCGGAACAACAATTTAACTCCAAAATTTTTAAATTTTGAAAAAAGGGCGGATCAGCCCTGAAATATAATACAGAAAATCTAGTCTGAATTTTTATAAAAACCAAACATCTGAGAAAGCACCACATTTACTTAAAACATAAACCAAGGTTGAGAACTACAAGTCTTACTTCAAATAACTCAAGAAGGGAAGAAAGAGATAATTTCAATTTGAAAATCAAGAAAACAAAGATGTCATTTTACAAAGAAAATCCACGTCAATACGGACCACATGTCGTGAAACTCTTCAAAGTGTTATCAACACAAAAGGAACAGCTAATAAATATGAAAAATAGAAAAAAAATCCTGCTCCGATGTCGGAACAACAATTTAACTCCAACATTTTTAAATTTTGAAAAAGGGTGGATCAGCCCTGAAATATAATACAAAACATCTAGTCTGGAATTTGTTTTTTTGACGGTCGAAAACTGCGTTCTTTCCAAAGGGTACCGCCTTTGTACAAAAAAGTGATTTTTTCAAAAAATTTTTATAGAAACCTCGAACTATTGTATAATTTGCGTTGCAGGGACTGAAATAGTGTATTCTGACTATTAGAAGTAAGAAAAAAATAAATATCATTGTTTTTTTTTTTGACGGTCGAAAACTGCCTTGTTTCCAAAGGGTACAAAAAAAGTTATTTTTGCAACAAAAAAAATCTAGAAACCGCGAAATATTGTATAATTAACGTTGTAGGGACTGAAATAGTGTATTCTGACTATTTGAAGTAAGAAAAAAAATAAATATAGTTTTTTGACGGTCGAAAACTGCGTTGTATCCCCTTTGTACAGAAAAAGTGATTTTTTCAAAAAAAAAATTCTAGGAACCGCGAAATATTGTACAATTAACGTTGCAGGGCCTGAAATAGTGTATTCTGACTATTAGAAGTGTTAACTAATTATCTGTCAGAGCAAAAATACTAACTTTTCGTAATAAATTTAATTTCAAACGATTTAGCTTTTTATCTCATAAATAAAATGCACGATCAAATCCAAACGGATGATTTTAATCATACAGGGGTTGGAGATGTTTTCAAGCAGATAAAGTAACCAATGATGAAAATATGGAAGCATATATCATGTAGTGGTACACATGATGGTTTTTCAAACAAAGGGATGAGACTCAACATGTAATCAATACAATGCAATTTTGCGGAAACCTTACAGGCACGGTTTTCTTTATTTGCAGACCGTCGCTTGTTATTCGGAGATATTAAATTTCACTACAAAATTGTAGTTAATTTATACGTATGGATTTATGGCGGCAGCAGATAAATTATCGCACAAGAGTTCCTTGTTCCTACTAATTAGAATAGTTCAAGTAAGTAGACAACAAAAACTTGTCTTTATTTATATTTAGGGTGCTTTGACGTTAAGATAAGTGTGTATGCATTCGGTCTAAAGAAAGCAACTTCGAAAACGGCTGGCGTACACCAAGGAATCCGCGCCACCGTACAAAAGATAACCGGTGATTTGTAAGACACCCTAATACCGCACCCGCCCGTCGATTCTTTTAGTCCACCCCTAATTTTATTTATTGCCGCCCACCCAAAATGTCCCGTTAAGTTCACATTTGTTTCGTGTGTGTGTATTTTTCGTTCACCGGACTCCAATTTTACTTTCTTGTTTTATTGCCTTATCGCTTAGCTCACGGCACATAAAAAATTGCGGTCATTTGTCAGTACGATATCTACAAGTCATGTTAAAACGACTTAATTTGACTATATCATTAATTTTTATGAATTAGTGATCAGATAGTGTCGGAATAGGAAAAATGTTATGAGTAAAATGTTATATATTACACTAATTTGTATTTTAATGCAATTGGTTTTGTTCATATCAACAAATGTATTAATTTTCTATAACACATACATTTTTAAAACATGCTAACATGCGAAATTACTAGAATTTATTATATAAGTGCTGGCAACTAAACCCGATTTATCGCTCCACCGGTGAATTGATTATATAAATAAAGCCGACGTTTAGTAAGATACAATACAAAATACTTATTACATTATTAATATTTTCCCAAAACTTTTGCTACATACGTTACACAAAGACTTACATTTTGTTTTTTATAAAAGTTATAGATCTCTTTAGAGCATGGTCAGTTCCCGTCGCATGATTTATAAATTAAATCAATACGTCATTAAAATAAAAATTTGAAACTTAATAAAATATTTAACACGTCATTATCTGCAAATTGGAAAATTTTAATTTAAAATTCACATCCGAGCATTTTTATAAATCACCGTTTAATATTCAATCACTTAATCTGTAAAATTATACACTGATGCAAATTACAATACATGAAATCGGAGTGCTAATGAATTATGTACGTGAACGAGTAATAAATTACATCAATTTGCAATGAGTACGTAATTAAGTTAATTAAGTGATGAATTATTTATTATAAAATTTCGCAAATTATAGCCGCAGCCGGAGAATAATAAAACTTAGAAAAAGAGAATTCCGGGGTTAAATAATACCGTGTCACTAACACGAGAGTAGTAAATTTTGATGACAGATTCCCTAAATTCCTGGATACAATATGGTTGGAACATTCAACCAAGCAGAACACTGTTGATCACCAATTTACCTCACAGATGGTGCTTACATGTCCTGCGATAAATTCAGACTTTCCAATAAAGAAAAAATGTTCGAACAATTAAGAGCAACCGGAAATAAATTTTCTTGCCTCTTGGTATTTATTAAACACACAATTAGAAGTTAAAATAGCGAAAGCTTTATTATGTAATTACCGTGTTTATTGACTATTATTAACAACTATACAATGCACAGTCATAAAATTTTAAATTCAATATCTAAAATTAAGGGTTGTAGTTAAGACCTATCGTTGCGGTAGGTTATTATACACTCAATAAGGCAGTTCGTCAAAAAAATCAATACACCGTTACAAAATAATATATAATCACGTTTTGTGTCAATAGAATCAAAAATGTAACATCGAATTACAAATTTCACATATGACAATGTTCCCAACAAACAAAAATTGATTATTCGGGTAGTTTTATTTTAGTTATACAACCGTTGCCTGAATTACAGTAATAATTCTTATGAATATTAAAACTACGAAGGCAATAAAGGTGTTAAAATAATCTAAAAATCTTTTTATTGACATTTTCCAACCGTACAATAAACGCCATATTGTGCCGCATGCATTTTAATATTTTACTAGTTACTTCTATAAAATAATGATCGATAACAAATCTGTGAGACAATTGCACGTGATTGCTGTAAAATGCAATTTTATCATGGAAATAAGGAAAATGTAATCGGATGCGTGACGAAAACGTATAATAAAATTGTTTGTTTTTTATTATTCTAGGAAAATTGAAGGTAAATTTCATTTCATTGTATACAAATTAGAACTATATCTTTAATCTATTTCCAGTTTTAAATTAACTTTTACCACAATCACAACACAATTATTCTAACCAAGCAATTATTTTCTAAACTATAATTTTCTTTATTTAAAATATTCTTCCAAATAACAAAGTCCATTATAACTAAGCGAAATACGTTCTTTTAATTATTTATGTACTTTGAACGGACGCAAACCTGGGGCTTTAAAAAATTAACAAGACAGTGTACGGAGTAACACTGGAAGGAAGAAGCAGAAAGGAAGGCTGGGAAAACCCAGACAGGACGAAATGAAACAAATGGAATCAGAACGAAACATTAGATGGGAAGAAACGAGGAAACTATTCGGGAGGGAAAAAATGGAAGATAATATTTTCAGAAAATGATCTAAAAACTGCCAACAAAACATTTGAAACAGACAAGACAACTGAAAAGGAAAAGTAAAAAGTTAGTAACTCCGACAATGATATGTGGAAGCGTTACTTGGGCAAGGACTAATAGAAATAGAAGCCGTATAAATGCAATTGAAATAAGGAAATAGAAGGATTGAAAAACAAACGCGACATTCCGAGAACAAAATTAAAAAACAACTACGATGGCTAGAACATATAAACAAAATGGTACAGGATAGAGTTAACAGGAAAGCGTACGGAGCCACACTGTAAGGAAGAAGCAGAAGAGGAAGACTGGGAAAAACTAGGGAGGACGAAATGAAACAAATGGCATCAGAACGAAACATTAGATGGGAAGACACGAGAAAACTATGCGGGAGGAAAAAAATTGAAGATGAAGTTGTTAATATATAGAATCTGTTCCGAAAATGATCTACAAGCTACGAACAATTTTAGTCGTAAAGGTGTTAGTTTTAGTTCTGTTCGACTAGGAAATTATCTTCACGAGTTCGTAATGCGTCGCTTTAAATTTACTTCCTCATTAAACACTGAGTTGTAAAGCAAAAGTAACAACGTTTCTCTTCCAATCACTTTTATTCGTCGCTGTTAACTTCATTTCAGTGAACATATCAAATTTCGTAACTCGCATCTCGTCTTGTGTCGTGTCGTCCGTTCTGGAATATACATTGCAGCACCGATCTCCAACAAGTTCGGTGAGATTTGAGAATTTCATTATTCAATTTAAATATTATTGTCAATCAAATTAAATTATAATTAATATTTGCGTTATTGCATTAACCTTTTTAGTCTTAGGTTTTCACTAAATGTTGTGGTTTCACCTTTACTAGACTGTTGCGGTGATAAATTTTATTTATTTCCGAATTCAATTGACGTGTTTTCTACTAATGACGATTAATTCAACAGTATCAGAGTCTACGGTACTCTATGTATGAAAGTAATTCTCATTGGTTGAAATCGTCATGTGTTAGGCTAGCGATATCAATCTTTGAATTTGAACAGGATACATAATTTTCACTAATTTCATATTTCTATGTTTCTATACAGCAATGTTACCCATTTCTTGACGATATTTTGATTATACACAAACATACACGGGTTGAAAATAACAAAGACGCTATCCGTGAATTTCAATCAATTCTATATTCAATTACTGTAACGTATTTTAGTAACGTCGAACTTTATATTTGATATCGAAATGTTATGTGGGTAATTGTAGTTGGTTTGACTAATTTTTGACTGACTAATACGTCATGAGGGCCAGTATTCATGCTAGATCCAGCAAACAGTCAGTTTCTTACATATAAATATCACATTTATAATCTAATCTTCGACATTTTATGCATAGTGGGTAGGGTTTCCAATAGGTGACTTAAATTCTTTTTAACAGTATGAAATAACACGTTGTTATATGTCCTATAATGGAATAAGGCGGAAACAGAATTGGAAAAAAAGTAAGCCCCGAAAGAAAGTTCAAAAAACTGAAAATAAAGACCAGTGAAAATAAAGAGGATGGCCCGGACATGAAAAAGGACACGATAAAGGAAAATAAACAGAATAATGAGTATGATAATGGTGGCACAAAAAAAATAAAAAAGATTAAAAAATAGGGGAAGGAATATATAACATGGAAAATTGGTACTTGGAACATAAGAAGTTTAGTAGGAAAAGAAAATGAAGTAGGAAAGGAATTGTAAGAGTAGATATATTAGCAATTACGGAAACAAAGAAGAAAACGCATTTAGTTTGCAAGACAGACAATGGTCATATTATGACATATAGTAGTATAGAAAAGATAAAAGAACAGTTGCAGATGTGGTATCCATTATACACAAAAAAAATAGAAAATCAAACTCCTAATTGGAAAACATGGTCGGAGAGAATAATACAAATAGAGATGAAGGAAAGAAACAGAACAAAAACAATAATAGTGGTGTACGGACCAAACGAAGATGATACATCAGATAATAAGAATACATTTTGGAAAGAACTAACAGTGGTGGTAGAAGAAGCGAAGGGAATAAGGTTTGCAATGGGGGATTTCAACAGTAGAGTTGGCATAAAGGGCGATGAGTATAATGAAGTATTAGGAAATAACGGGGAAATAGTTGGGAGAAGAATGCTGGACTTCTGTATGATACACAACTTAGTAATAACGAATACTCTTTTCCAACAGAGAAATATACACAGATTTACTAGAGAAGTCAAGAGTAGGGGAGAGAAATCCATAATCGATTGGTTGACAAAAAGAAGAGAAGAATTATAACTGATACGAAAGTAAGAAGAGGGCCGTAAATAGGGAGTGATCACTTTGTGGTTATATCAAGAATAAAAGAAAAAGTTCGAAACAAAGAAAAACAATATAGCGATTTAGTACGAAGAGTGTGTGGACTAGGGACGGTATTAATCACGTTAAATTGAAAGATAGCGTTCATAAATTGTCGTACATTGATGAATTTAATGAACTGAAATGAATTGGTAACTACTATTTGCGTTTTTTTATTATTATTATTATTATTACGGCATTGTTTATGTATTTTCTATTATTACGGCAGTTATGTTGGATATTAAGTACAGAATTAAGGGATTAGTATTAGTTTATTTTGTTTCCTTCTGCAGGCGACATGTATCGTTAATACCTACGACTCGGCACTGTTGATTTGATATATTCATTGGTTGAGTTAAGTAGTTCATTTGGCAGCTTCTTGTGTTTATATAATCACATTTTAGTTTAGTATAGTTTAGTTAGTTGTGAACTTTTGCAAGAATAGAATGACCTATTCGGGCTTGACAGTGTCAATATTCGCTCCTTGCCTGCCCGCTTGTCTCAATTTAGAGAATATTTAATTAATTCTGATATTGATATAATTGCACTATCAGAAACGTGGTTAAACTGTAGTATAATGTCCGAAAATCTTAATGTTGATGGATATGTTTTAGTTAGAAATGATAGACAGGGTAGAGGTGGTGGCGTGCTGTTTTATATACGGTCAGCATTAAAATTTAAAACGATTACTATTGAAACAAATATTGAGCAGTTGTGGATATCAGTGGGTCTATGTGGTAAGCAATATATTATAGGAGTTATATATAGACCACCATCTTCTAATGTTATATTGAATTTATTGAGGAGCTGGAGTCGTCGATATGTATGTGCTTGCCGCTTGGTAGTGATTTTATTTGTATGTGTGACTTTAATATTGATTTATTGTAACCTGATTCATATAAGGCTAAACATTTTAACGATTCTTTAAACGCGCTAGGTTTTGTATAATTATCAATAATCCTACTAGATTCACAAAAACATCTCAGACACTCATTGATTTTATAATTACAAATGAAGTGAATTCCATTCTTGACTCTGGCACACGCAGTGTTGGATTTGCCGATCATGAGCTGATATTTTGTAAAATATATCAAACTCTATTAAATGACAAATCCTTGTTCTTTTATAGAGATATTAAACATATTGATTTTAATAGCTTCTACAATGATTTGTGTTGTTCTTTGCATCGGATATTTTACATACAAAATATTGACGAGAAGCTGGATTTTTTCAATAGTCAACTGGAGACACTTTTAAATCGATATGCTCCAGTTAAATTAAATCAGTTCAAGAGACGATCTTCCCCGCCTTGGCTGAGCGATAACACTAAATATTTGATCAACTTACGAGACAAAGCTTACAACTCAAAAAGTTTAAAAATGAACATAAATGGGAGTATTACAAATTACATCGTAATTTCTGTAATTCAGTGGTCAAAAGCGAAAAGAAAGCCTACTTAAACTACAAATTTCAAAATTCTAGCGTAAGAGATATGTGGAAGGAGTTACGTAAATCTAATATATATAATAAAGGTTCTATATCTGTCCCTCAACATCTCAGTAATCCAAATGACATAAATAACTTTTTCATCGACAGCATACAGAGAAGTACAGGCAGTGATGTGGATACAGTGCATTTTTACTTACATAATATACATCCTAATATAAGTGAAAGTTTTCAATTTCGAAACGTAAGTGAATTCGATATTGTTAATATCATTAACAAAATATTGTCCAATGCTTCTGGTGTTGATGATATTAATATTACCTTAATAAAAATGTGTTGTCCACATAGTTCCCTTTATAACTCATATCGTCAATGTTTGCATTACTGAAGGGTTTTTTCCTGCTTGCTGGAAACTTGCTCTAATTACTCCTATCCCTAAGTGTAGTGATGCAAAGAACTTTAAAGATTTGCGACCGATCAGCATTCTGCCGACACTCTCCAAAGTTCTTGAGAGAGTAGTGGCCGCCCAGTTACGGCAATATCTAGATATAAATAATATTCTTCAAGAATTTCAGTCTGGGTTCAGACCCGGCTATAGCTGCAATGCAGCTTTGTCACAAGTTGTTGATGACATCATCACCGCAATGGATCAATGTAAAATTACTATATTAGTGTTGCTGGACTTTAGCAAAGCATTAGATACATTAGATCACTTCATGATGTTATCTATATTGCAGTATGTCGGCATTGACTCAACAACACTATTTTTTTTTTAAATTACTTCAATAATAGATTTCAGAAAGTTAAAATAGGTGATAAGTTTTCTGAATTTGTAGAGATTGGATCTGGCGTACCACAGGGGTCAATTTTGGGGCCAATTCTGTATACTATTTACACTTGTAATATAATGAATTCATTGGAATACTCTAAATACCATATGTATGCAGATGATACACATATATATACTTCGTTTTACCGCGAGCATTTAGACATAGCTGTTAGTCGGTTGAATGCCGATTTACGCAAAATATCTGATAGTTCGAAAAAGCATTCTCTGGTATTAAATTCTGCCAAATCAGTTGTGTTGGTGTTTGGTAACATATCTCATGAAGTCAAACAATCTTTGCAAATTGTTGTAAATGATGAGTTACTACCTATTGTTAATGAGGCAAAAAATCTTGGTGTTGTGTTGAACTCTACTCTACGTTTTAAAACGCACGTCACAAAATGTATACAAAAATCTTACTCAGCTTTGCGACTGCTGTATCCTCATAGATCTTATTTGAATACTAAAACCAAGACCTTACTTTGTCAGTCATTGATTCTGTCACAATTCACTTATTGCTCACCGTTAATTTCCCGATGTCTGGACTTTATAACTAAAGGCCGAATGCAGAAAGTTCAAAATTCATGTTTACGGTTTATTTTTGGAATTAGGAAATTTTCAAGAATATCGTATAAGCTATCTGAAATAGAATGGTTAAATATGGCAAATAGATTTAAATTAATGACTGCTGTATTCTACCACGGTATTATTACACACAATAAACCACCATATTTGACATATAAAATTAAATATCGCACTGATGTTCACAATATTAATGTTAGGTTTAAAAATATGATCACCGCCCCTATTCATAGAACTGCGTTACACTGTAGAGGCTTTACATATAATATTTCCAATGTCTATAACGGTATACCTCCTTATGTTAAAACATTATCTATTGACAGGTTTAAGCTAGCATATAAGAAACTTTTATATATGCAGCAGGTGTGATAACATGTGCCATTTGTTCACCCAATGTTTTGCTTCTATGTTTCACTTCTTAAACACAAATATTAATCGGTTATTATGAATGTTAATTCAATTATGTTTAAACGTATGTTTCATTGATTGGTTATGCGCTAACGAATTGCTATATATTTCATAAGGTTACAAGGTGTGTTGGCAGATCAGGTGGTTGATACACCCTGAAATTACACATTGAGATTTCCGCTATATATATATATTGTTTATTTTATCCACTTGTATGTAGTTTTCTTTTTTTATGGAAATAAATTTATTATTATTATTATATATATAGAAAGAAAACCAAAAAGAAACATTTAGAACATACAAATTAAGAAGTAGAGCTATTGCCGAAAGATACCAGAAAAGGATAACAGAAAGAGTGGAAAATATAGAACTTAATGGAAATATGTAATGTAGAATACCTTCAAAGAAATAATAATAAATACAACCAAAGAGATGTGTGGCGTAAGCAGGAATAAAAAGAAAAGACAAACAAAATGGTGGGCAAATGAAACAAGTCATCAAGTTAAGTTAAAGAAAAAAGCATGGAAAGCATATTTAGCAGAACAAACAGTGGAAAAATACGATATATATAAAAAAGAAAGGAAAAAGTAAAATAATATGTGATACAAGTAAAAAAAAAGGCACATGGAAAGAATTTGGTGAAAAGATGGAAAAAATAGTAAAGAAAACCAAAAATTGTTTTACAGAGTCCTGAAATCAATGAGGAAGGAAGGCCACAATCGATACATTATATACAAAACAAACAAGGAGATATTCTAAGCGATAGAAAGCAAATTGTACGAGATGTAAAGGTTACTTTCAAGAATTGCTAAGTGGAGGAGTGGAAAACGAGAATACTAGTGAACAACAAACAATAGTAGGAGAAGAAACAGAAGAAATAATTACCACAAACGAATTGGAAGAGGCAATACATAAACAGAAAAATTGAAAAGAACCATGCTGCGATAGAATTTCGGCAGAAATGATTCGATATACAGGACAAAAAGGCAGACAATTATTGTTGGAGATATATAACAGAGTATGGAGAGAAGAAGAAACACTAAATGATTGGAAGAAGTCATTAATAGTACCAATATACAAGAATAAACGAAATAAGAAAGGATGCAATAATTACAGAGGAATATCCCTTCTGAGTACAGCAATGAAGATTCTCGAGCAAATAATAGATAAAAGACTAAGAACAAAACTTGAAAGTACGCTACACGACACACAAAATGGGTATAACAAAGGAAGGAGCACGCAAGACCAAATATTCGCCGTGAAACAAATTATACAAAAAGCCTCCAGAGAACAGAAAAAAGTATTCTTAGCATTTGTAGACTTGGAAAAAGCCTTCGATAAAGTACCAAGAGAAAGATTATGGAATTTATTAAATAAGAGAGGTGTCAATGAGAAACTAAGACAATTAATAGAGAAAATATATAACAATAATACTAATGTTGTAATAGCTAACAAATTAGAATCATAGATATTCAAAACAAAGGAGGGACTCCACCAAGGAGGAAATCTGAGCCCAATGCTATTCATTACTTACATGGACGACATTATCAAAAAGGGGCATTCACAGACCATATAGTACTTATAGCCGACACTGAAGAAGAACTACGACGGAATTTAATAACATGGAATAGAACACTAAAAGACAGCGGAATGGTAATAAATAAGAACAAAACAAAGGTAATGGTAGTGGGAGATGAACAGGTAGATACGAAAATCGAAATAGAAGGAACTGAAATAGAACAAGTGAGAATATTCCAATATTTAGGAGTAAAAATGATGGAAAAGGAAACAAAGATGCTTAAATTAATCAAAGAATAGAAAAAACATCAAAGTTGTGCCACAGCATGCGAAATAGTTTTATTAACAAAATAGAGATATCTCGAGAAACAAAATTAAAAGTATATAAAGCATTATACCAACCGATTTTAACATATGGATGTGAATCCTGGATATTAAATAGAAGACAAAAGAATAAAATACAAGGAGTAGAAATGAAATATTTAAGAAGAGTTAGAGGAGTTACAAAGATTGAGAAAATGAGAAGCTCAGAAGTAAGAAAAGATTTAAAAATGCAGTCAGTGCTAGAAAATATTGAACAAAGACAGTTAGGATGGTGGGGACATTTATATAGAATGGAAAATTCAAGACTAACAAGAAGGATATGGGAAGGAAGAATACGGAAAAATAAAAGAAGAGCAAGTCCAAGAACGACATGGAATAAGGTCATAGCAGAAATACTGGAAAAGAAAGGCAAAACGTGGACACAAGCGAAGAACAAGACAAGGAACAGAAACATGTCCTAATATTTTTAATTTAATTTATTATAAACTTTATATGCCTGAAGTATTTATGTTGCATAAATAAACAAACTTAGTTATGAATTTGCACTAAAATTGAATGTACTTGATATTTGAGAATGTTGTCATATGGTTGCATTAAAACTATCAAATGATTCGACGTCACTCAACGCCTACTATGTCAGGGACGCTAAATAATGATCTACCCTCGTATGTGTAAACTTTTTTTGTATTATTAAAACAAATACGTTACCTATCTTTATAAATCGAATTGTGTACAAAATCTGTGATTATTACAATAACAAAAGCTTTTAAGAAAGCTATGCACAAAAATCATGGTACCTACTTTACAAATGAGATAAATCTAAAAGTGTTATATAAATGTATTTGCATTATCTGGCCTGCATAATATTAAGGTCAAGAAACCACAAAGTGCCACTATTCGTTGTCAATATATTTAAGTGGCTCGACAATCACTTTCTGCCGAATAAATTCCGAATAACGTGTCACTTAAACTTGATGATACGGGCAATTAGACCTTGGCAAGTATAAGTAGTGCTGAGTCGGTTACAGCCTTACTTCCATTTATCGGGATAATCCTTTTGTATCGCATCCTTTGTTCACCGAGGATCACCATAAGTACGAATTACGTTTTTGTTACGCTCGTACATCTTTGTTAATTTATCGTCACCCAAAATGCTTAATGTGTCTTTATCTCGGTAACGAAGGAAGCATTACCCTTGATAACACGCACCCAAATTCACAAAGTTTCATAAGTGTAATTTAAATCGCGCGTTTCTTTCTATATTATGGATGAAAGCATAAAAAACATTGACGTTTTCGGATCGGTACGTGACAAAGATGCATTTCGCTACAAGGGAAACGTTGAAAACCTTTAAAAGCTTTAAACAAAGCAAATGCGTTTGTAGAAAATATGGTCCTGCAATTTGCAACCAATTTCTTTGAATCAAAGACTGTAAACTGGATGGGTAGGTTGTAAAAGTATCATCCCTCGGGTAGCGCGAGAAATAAGAAAAGAATGCCGCGAGTGAAAACTTATGAAGTCTCAACGTTTCGAGTGTCTCTTAATGATCGAAAGGGAATGAAACACATAATTGGCGTTTCTAAACAAAGCCAGTCTAAGATCTTGTAAAGACGGCGACGGACCATTCAACTAAAGTGGTCTATAAGCTCAAGATCTTTCCTATATTACTCTGCAACGTATCCACTTTTATACAATGGCACGAAAAATGTACTTAAAATGAAACTCATGTTAATACGAAATATAAAAAAAATCTTTTACGGGTGTAATGTAAAACCGAATACAACACGTAAATACGAGACTAACACAGATAGTGGTTTTAATGCGACGATGACGCCCGGAGGCATACTAACTAAACTAATTATAATTATTAATTTGTTTATTATTATTGTCGTGGTTTTCGAATCCTAATGTTTACTTTTCATTTTAATTGCTACTATTAACTTTTTTACTAAACTATTTAAACAAATGAATTTATAGAATAATCTCGTTCTTACATAGCCCGGGCCTGCGGAGTCCGGGGTTATTTCTTGCAGAAAAATGTCCGCCATTCTTGGAAAGTATATAAAAGCTCCATAGTAAATAACACATTACGTCAGTAATATTAACAGGGAAACGGTAAGGAAATAAAAACATCTGTAGAAAGAAATATGTAAGAAGTAAATTCAATGTTAAAGCATATCCACGATGATTTAGGACTTAAGAAGTAAAAAGAGAAGTAAAAGACGAAATAAATAATAGAATAGTTATGGAGGAAATGAGGACAAATCCTGAAATTACGGAAAACTTGAAGAGGGATTTTGAGAAGACGCAAAAGCAATTAATTCAAGAGAAGAAGAAACCGGTAGAAAACCTGAAAACACATTAAAATACAGGAACAAAATTATCATCAAGACCAGTACCAACAAGGAAGTTTTTGTGATGATGTCTCTTCTAAAGAAAAAAAAACAAAATGTGGCCGAAAACGCAAGAATTTCGCGGAAACTTTTTCACGTGTACCGACACGTGGCGAGTTGTAAGTGAATATGGAGTACGTCTCTGGCTCACGTATGTTACGCCAATGATTTGCGTCGCTATCGTCTGGGCTTTATTAATCGTACGAAGGCTTATTGCAGATAAACTCCTTTAACTATGCACACTATTTATTATAACTATTTACAATTTACAATTATTTCACAATTACAATTGGCACTGTTGCTATGTTTAGCTTGTTTGCTAGTTGATCAATGCTTATGTGCATAACACTGTTGTGTTACTAATCAAGGTGTGTTGAATAATGATGATACACTGGAAGCGTTACTGTGTTACTGTTGTCTGTGTTACCGGTACTGTTACTTTGATTGTGTCACCGTGTGTGACTGATAGACTGTTATCTTCATACTGTTATCTCTGACTATTCTTGAATAGTGATGCGACACTGGATGTATTAGTGTTAGACTATTGTCTTGAATGATGCTGACGCACTGTTACTTTGATTGTGTCACTGTGTGTGACTGATAGACTGTTACTGTATTACTTCGACTGTATGTAACTGTGTGTAACTGCTACTCGTACTGTTACACTGTTGTCTGTGTTACTAGTACTGGTACTTCGAATGTGTGACTGTGTGTCACTTCGAATCTGAAACTGTTCTTTTTCGACTATTGTCTTGAATGATGGTACACTTCGACTGTTTGTGTTACTGTGTGTAACGATGTGACTGATACTGGTAATGGTAGACTGGCACTGGTTATTTAATACTGTTTGTTTAAGGGTGAAAACGTTTTTTAAATAATAACGTTCGTTTGTGTGGTGGAAATGAAATATCCCCACTTTGATGCAGACGCAAAACTCGTCGTGATTGGTAGAAGAATGAATTTAATTAAGGTGATGAAAGAAAGGGAAGTTTTGCCGGACATTTGGTTCTCGGTTTCTAAGAGGATTAATCTAAACTCCCGAGAGCCATAGAATAATTTAAATTGTCAAGAATGTTCGGTGATTGTTTATTTACAACCGCATTGTTGAATGTTGGCGAAAAGGTGGCAGGGAGAATTGACCGAAAAAAGTTTGTCTTTAGGTGGATCGGTTCGCAATTTTTTCCTCCTCTGTAAAATATGTATACATTTTAGGTCAGCGTGCCTCCCAAGCACACACCTTGGGTATTTAAGTAAATTTCAAAAATCTTGCAAATTGCAGCTTCGAATTCGAAATTGAAATAGAAAAGAGCCTTTACCGGCGACAGAACTTGCAGAAATAGCTTGAGGATTTTGAGGTTTTTCTGAATCTCAGGAGGTATTGGATTATAAAAATGATTTAGATGATGACAGCACTAGCGAAGATGAGCTAAATTTGCAAGAAAATGTATGAGCGTCATAACATTACACCCTATAGTAGCACTGTCGACTCTTTCGTGGAAGTTTTTAATTTATTTACAACAACGGAACTAGATTGTTTTCTATGTATTCTTATAAGGGCGGGATGTTTTAGCTGCAGAAGGGAATCAACAATAGAAATGTGGATCCCAAAATACGGCGCTCTTTTTTGCGACTGTATTGTCGAGAAATAAATTTATGACTTCAGTTTTCTTGAGATTTTGCGATAAGCTAACCAGACCTTAAAAGAAAGCAAACCGACAAACTAGTTACGATTAGAGGCATATGGGACATGTTGGAGAAGAACATCTGAAGCATCTAAATAGTCGAGTAGTCGGTTGCCCTCAGGGTAAGGGGAGGGTGCCTTTTCAAGCAGTATATAAAATCAAAACCAGCAAGTATACTGGTAAACAAAGTGCGACAACAAACCATAATCAACGATATCATGTAGTAAACAATTTACTTGAGCCCTAGTATAATTCAGGAGATGTGTTACAACTAATTACTTTTTCACTTCTCTGGAATTAGAAAACTTTTCCTTACTAAAAGCCTTACATTGTTCGGAAAAATAAACTGAAAGTAAGCACTCTCCTGAATATTTGTATTCACGAAGGCTTTGTCGATAGTCTATTTTATGATATACATTGAGAAACATCCAGAATCAATAAGACAGAGCTCTTGTACAACGTAACGGTTTTACAATACCTTGTGTGGGGCGTGAAGAATGAGAGAATGTTGGAGAAAAGGTGGCAGGGAGAAGTGAAAAAGACATTACAAATAGAAAGATCGACATACGTGAGTACGTGGTATTGCAGGAGATAGGACAGGAAAATATGGCAATAGAGGCTAGCAGAAGGGTAGTTAGATATGAGCTGGGGAAGTGGATGAAGGGGGACGAGAAATTGGGGAAGATGGTGTTAAGAGAAATTGAGACAAGAATCGAATTTTAAAAAAATCAAAGGTGATCCTGACGACCTCGCTGGGATCTTTACTTTGATTTGCTAGGCTTGTGCATCTAAAGGTTAATTCTTTCCAGTCATGATTTTCGCTGTTTCTTTTAGATTTACGTTTTATTGTTTTTGTTGTTTGTTATAATTTTTTGAAATTGTTCATATGAGTAAATTTAAACAAATAAAAGGAGGTGCAGATATTGAAAAATTTCACATTTTTCGACATTTTTGGTACCCACAATAGTCGCTGTAAATGTGTAGTAGCAGGTTGGTTATAACTTCTTAAAATTTGTGTCAAGTAATATTTTAGTTTAATCAAACTTTATCAATATAGCGTTAATGTATACTCCTCAAGATCAATTTTACGTATATTTAATATTATTCAGTAAAAAATGCAATATAATCTTTCCTACAAAGATTAGGTGTACATAAGAAGGCAACGAGGGAAATTTGATTGACTTTATTTGGCGCATTTTTTTGCACTCTTTCCTTTTTTGCCTTGTTATGTTGTTATGTTAGGGACCGTAAGTACTGATCTGCGTACATTTTAATTTAATTATTATTTATGTTTGGTTTTTATGAATACTAAACTAATTATCGAAGATCTAATTCTTATATCTAATATATTTCTATGAGCTTATTTATGACAAACTTGCTATATTTAAACGCTTCAAAAATTTTAATGAGCAAAGTCAATTAGGGAACGCGTTGACGTGAAAAGGGGGAAATTCAATACAATTGCGTTAACAATAAATGAAGTTATGTCAAAATGACACAAGCTCACGGCTCCGACAAGCTTTCCTAAGGAAACTCAATCTCTTTTCTCATTAATTGTATGATAACAGAAGTGTTATCAGCCAATTGTCGGGGGGGTCTAACAGAATTGTTCATTAATTATCATGTCTTCGCGAAATACTGTTAATTTGGGCTAACGAGCTTTTCGTTATCACGCAATGCATGCTCGGAACTAGTCCATTTGTCAAGTCTTAGTTTAGATAAATATTGCACCGCGTCTAATGATGAATGGATTTTTTGATGAAGCTGCTCTTATACTTTGAGAATGTTACGAATATAAAAAGTCCCCTGGGAATAAATGATAGATGTTGGAAACCACTCACGAATTATAAACATTGTTTTCGTCAAGTCAGAAACGCATAAAAAATCAAACAGATACAACATAAAAGTTTTTATATCGAGTAAGCTTGATACGCATCTTTACTGCTTGTATTAATTACAAACTCACATATTAGGTTTTTCTTAAATAAAACATTTATTTTACTACGTTACATACTATGTGTAATTTACGACAGCAATTACTCTCAGTAACATTTCGTTGGGAATATTGGGGTCAACTATTGCAAAATATATGTCATAGGCGCCGCTTTATAAAAAGTGTAGACTCACATTATGAAATTTCTAAACGGGGGGTATACACTTAGTGACGCAATACTCAATAACTCCAGAACGGTACGTTCACGTTAGAAAGTTTATTTTTCGTTTTGTTTTGTTTTATTCCGCATCTAAAACATCTTAATTTTATTTACTGTTTAACGTGTCTCATTGTTGTTGTTAATTGTTAATTAATTATCTACTGATTTTTTAATATGTTGTGTTTTCATTGTTCAAGTGTGGCTACTTCTTTTGCTGATTTTATTATAATTTTTCTCGTTGTTACATTTTTTACGTTGCTTTTAATTCATTTTTCTTATTTTATTTTTTATTTACCAATTAATCTTCTATTAATTTTATTATTTCCTCTTTTCCTATGTTTCGTTGTTGCAACTTGAAAGAAATAACGTAAATACTTTATTAATAACTTAGTTTATATAATTTATTTAATGTTTAATAAAATATATTTTTCATATAAATAACGTCTATTTATTTCCCGTTTGAAAATGTAAATTTCCATGCAACGTTCAAAAGGGAAATCGAATCATGCCAATTGAACATATGTGGAAGTACGTTGAAAAATGATTTCCAACCAGAATCAAATTTACTTTCGAATAGGGGAACTCACATCAAGTAGCCGAATGAACGGAAGGATACACATTATTGCTGCAAAGAAAAAACAAAAATTTAAATATACTCCCAACCTCGGTGTTCAGCCTTTAGGCGGATGTCTGATATTAAATTGTTTCATATTTTTATTTCCTCCGAGAAAACTCCATGTGACAAATGCTAAAATATAAAACTAATGAGACATGCAAATAATAAAAATTTTGTATCATTGAACAGATTACAAGTTTAAAATATCACGTTGTCATCGTTCAGTGGCTACATTCAAGGAGGGGTAGTGTGTAATGTATTGTACGGTGTAAATTTATCCAAGTCGCCTTTGTTGTCGCCTAATTCACTTTGAAATATGGTCCCAAAATATAACTCGTGTTTAAAGGAATCTATTTCTGATTTTTGTGAAATTTTAAAATATAGTCGGAATCATTTAAGGGTAAATTTTTTAAATGATGCCAAATATATCGCAAGTTACAAAATGTAATTAAATTGTATTGCACGATAAACACTTCAAAAATTTAGTTCGCTAAAAATATATTTTTTAAATATATATAGTACATGAATTAATAAAGCTCGCCAATTTTAGTTCTTTTTTCCGTCAACCTGCTTCCATAACTTCTCCATTTTTTCTTCAAAGGCAAACTTCATTCAGTTATATGGCCAATTCTTTCTATATCATGATTGAATTTAGCATTTGTAGAATGTATGTTTCTGATATCAATTATTATAACCATTCTAAATATTGAACGAATTAATAGTTTCAATATCAACATACGTTCAGGATTAATTCAAAAAATGGTTTTGCTGCTTATGTTATTATAATTAAAAATATTTCCTTAGGACCTTACTGTGTTTTTTTTTAATTGGAAGTACTTCAAAATTTAAAACGCGATTTCTTTACTAGTTACGACTTGGTTGCTCACACTGGATGCCAAATATTTTGTATGATGCATTTCGTTACTTTAAATGGTAAATCGAATTATATCAGGCATTTAATTTCTTAAAATTTATAAACGACATTTAAGTTCAGCATGTTTTCATAACTTCCTCTTCTAAATTCTTGCAGACATGTGTTAACAATATATTAACGCTGCAAATCTTGAGTTTGCATTTACGAATTTTTACAATTGAAAACAAAGGATTCAATTTTTGTTAACTAATATAATTAGAGCAAATTTAAACAATTTAACGCTACATATATTAACGATCAAGTACACTAATATGTATTTTTTGTACATTACATTAATTACATTAATTTTGTAAGAACAGCATACACAATTGTTCACAACAAACATATTTCCTTGGAATATCTGGGGACAATAACCAATGACGCAAAAATAGATCTGGAATTGTCAATGAAATAATTGTCGGCAAAAGAGATGTAACCAGAGACAAAATAAAGATATTTAATACCATAATGAGACCAATAATACTACAGGGGATTGAATGTTGACCAGTGGAAAAGAAACACAAAATTCTGGGAGCGACTGGAAAAGGATAAAATGACATGGAAATTAAAAGGGAAACAATTGGGGTGGTTTGGGCCCGTAATGCGTATGGCAAAAGGCTAACTATACAAGAGAGGAAAGCAAGAAGTGTGAGAAAAAGAAAAAGTTCGTTTTGTCACTATTTCATTAAATGGATTTTTCTATTTTATTTAAATTGATTTCATTTTCATTTCTTAGAATCTGTTTTCAATTCTTTCACTCCATTTTGTATTTTTTTGTACGAACATTTATTTCATTTGCGTTGGTTTTCTTTCGTTCTAGTCTAATTTTTTGTAATATTTTTTTAAGGTTCTAATATCTTATTAATTCAGTTTAAGTTTTTTGCAGTTTTGCAGTCCCTGTCATAAATATCAAGACCGATTTGAGTTTATTCGAAGTTAAACGAATAGGTTGCAAAATGCAATCTCTCGAATGTTTGCATTTAAACGTTTACTATGATAATAAAGTTACGATGTGCTATGAGTTGTGTGGCGCTCAAACAGCACTATAATTGTGTTCTTGTTCATTTCGTCACTATTTCATTAAATTAGTTTCTTTTTGGTGTAATTCTATTTCATGTAAATTAATTTGATCATTTCATGGTTCAGTCCCTGTCATAAATATCAAGACCGATTTTAGTTTATTCGAAGTTCATTTAAATTAATTTGATTGCCATTTCTTCGAATCTGTTTTCAACTCTATTTTATATTTTTATACGGACATTTATTTCATTTGCTTTGGTTTTCTTTCGTTCCAATGTGTCCAGTCTCATTTTTTGTAATATTTTTTAGGGTTCTGATGTTTTCATTAGTTCCGTTTTGGTTTTTTTTTGGAATCATTTCATGGTTTAGTCCCTGTCGTAAATATCAAGATTTTAGTTTATTCGAAGTTAAACGAATAGGTTGCAAATTGCAATCCCTCGAATGTTTGTATTTAAACGTTTACTATGATAATAAAGTTACGATGTGCTATCAGTCGCGTGACGCTCAAACAGCACTATAATTGTGTTCTTGTTCGTTTCGTCACTATTTCATTAAGTTAGTTTCTTTTTTGGTGTAATTCTATTTCATGTAAATTAATTTGATTGTCATTTCTTCGAATCTGTTTTCAACTCTATTTTATATTTTTATACGGACATTTATTTCATTTGCTTTGGTTTTCTTTCGTTCCAATGTGTCCAGTCTAATTTTTTGTAATATTTTTTTTACGGCTCTAATGTGTTCATTAATTCAGTTTTGGTTTTTTTGCAGTCATTTCTTGGACCAGTCCCTGTCGTAAATATCAAGACCGATTTTAGTTTATTCGAAGTTCATTTAAATTAATTTGATTGTTATTTCTTCGAATCTGTTTTCAACTCTATTTTATATTTTTATAGGAACATTTATTTCATTTACTTTGGTTTTCTTTCGTTCCAATGTGTCCAGTCTAATTTTTTGTAATATTTTTTTAGGGTTCTAATGTTTTCATTAGTTCAGTTTTGGTTTTTTTTGCAATCATTTCATGGTTCAGTCCCTGTCGTAGATATCAAGACCGATTTTAGTTTATTCGAAGTTAAACGAATAGGTTGCAAGTTGCAAGCCCTCGAATGTTTGTATTTAAACGTTTACTATGATAATAAAGTTACTATGTGCTATGAGTCGTATGACGCTCAAACAGCACTATAATTGTGTTCTTGTTCGTTTCGTCACTATTTCATTAAATTAGTTTCTTTTTGGTGTAATTCTATTTCATGTAAATTAATTTGATTGTCATTTCTTCGAATTTGTTTCAACTCTATTTTATATTTTTATATGGACATTTATTTCATATGCTTTGGTTTTCTTTCATTCCAATGTGTCCAGTCTAATTTTTTGTAATATTTTTGAGGGTTCCAATGTTTTCATTAGTTCAGTTTTGGTTTTTTTGCAATCATTTCCTGGTTCAGTCCCTGTCGTAAATATCAAGACCGATTTTAGTTTATTCGAAGTTAAACGAATAGGTTGCAAATTGCAATCTCTCGAATGTTTGTATTGAAACGTTTACTATGATAATAAAGTTACGATGTAGTTGTAATCAAGCAATCGAGTCGTGTGATGCACAAACAGCACTATAATTGTGTTCTTGTTCGTTTCGTCACTATGCCATTAAATGAGTTTCACCAAAGGCGATTAAAAAGTTTTTCGATTTTAAACATTGGTTTTGTTAAAAAACTATTGCTCATAATGAAAAGAACATAAAATACTATATTCTGGCTGGGGAATTGTATGATGTTATTGATGCAGCTCACACAATTGACGGACACGGCGGACGTGACAGATTATTGGCCGAGACATATTTAAAATATAATGTCACAGAACAGATGATTAACCTATATTTATCTGTGTGCAACATGTCAAGAAAGGGAGAGGTTTACTTTCTAAGTCAATTTTACATTCTGAAATAAACAGTAGATCTCGTTAATTTCCAGACTCGACCTGATGGAAAGATTAAATATTTTTATTATTATCAAGACCACTTGACCAACTTTGATTTGCTCCATGCTATGGAATCTAATTAGCTGCAGGAGTAGTCTACTATTTTTATGACATTTTTGACGATAGGTGCCCTATGTATTTTGCAGTCAGACGATGGACGAGAATTCGTCATTCGTATTATATATTATATTATTATATATGTACAATTTATTGAAAACAGGGCCTACTATTCTGGCATAAAACAATTCCCTTACAAAGCTATGTTTGGAGTTAAATCCAGAGTTGATCTTTGAACGACATCACTACTACAGAAATAATAAAGAATATTCAAGATGAAGATGAACCCTGAATTCGACCTTGGTACTCAAAAATTTCTCCAAGAAAGTGATGGCATCGAGATATTCAAATCTCATTAAGGACTGCAGCTACCTAATAAATAATTCAGTTGCGACAGAACAAGGTTTTATGAGGTACACGTGTACCAAAAACTGTGCTACTAATAGGTGTCAGTGTTAAAAAATGATTTACAATAATTCGAAATGTAAATAAAATAAATAAAATATGAAATATTTTATAGGTTACACTAAGAAGCACAAAGTAAGTTCATTTTTAATTTTAGTTTGACTGATTATTTCTAATATTTCATTTGTATTTTCGTAAATATTTTTTAAACATATTACTTTTAAAACTGGCTTAATAAAAAAATACAAACTGATAATTACTGATTAGCTTATTTTTTATAGTGTTGTACAATTGTACGAAACTATAAATATAGCAATACAGCAGCTTTTACACTGCACGAGCAATAAAGAAATCCAAATGATACGTTAGGTGTTTCGTTGCTCCGTTGTTGAAAAATCTGTCCAATTTATGACATTTCAGAGATTTCTTTGCATATTGGAAGAAGAGCTATATTCATATCGAGTGCGTTGCTGTGAACGTTACCTACTGAAGTTTTACTATTGACCGGTCGTCCGTAAGCTATAAATTTCTTGCACCCACAGTTCTTACAGAATTACTCTGGTCGTCTTAAATGGAGAAAAGTTCTAAATGTTTTTCATGCAACCGATGCAATCATTTTGGTAATAATGGCACTCCGCGTTCCGGGAAGTCAACTGAATACTGAAGACAGATTACATGCTCGAACCCATGAAGACGACAATCACCTGCACTCGATGAGAACGATACAGAAATTGCTTGGGTGCCACATCACATGAAAGCCAAAAAAATTATTTAACGTGTCACTGCCTCGGTCTCACCACTCAGATGTCATCATTAAGTTCTACTGTAAAACTAATTGTTCTTGCAGGTCATCATCACTGGAAATAATGTCCATGAGCGACGTCTAAATTAATTAAAAATATCACCCACTTTGAGCTTCGTCCGACGTCTAATTATATAAAAATATCCACCATTTTGCGCGTCTTCCCAGGAATCAAACGACCGCGTCCATTGACGTCATACGTGTCCTTAGTCAACATCTTGGTTTAAGTATGTTATTCAATTCATTCCACAGGTTACTTAACTTCGCGACGTTTGTCCAATTAAATGTGAAAAAGTTTTTCCTTAGACCTGACTTCGAATTGTTGTACCTTTTGTACATCATTTTCTGGTATCCCTAACCTCACTAGTATCATCAACTGTTACTGTTGACCTAACGATACAAATCACAAAGCATCTGTTGCAGCATTAACTTCTAGGGACTACGGTTTCGCCAACTTTCTGTTAATAGCGTCCAAAGCTGATTTATTGTAGTGAAGCAAGTTTCGAATTTGTCTTTTCCATATGGATCAATCCAATTCACCATTTAACTATTTAATCTGGTTCGCTAGATCCATTTTAATGATTTAGCGATCTTTGACAATTAAAACGTTTACGAATACACATTCCATAACATTTCCGGTAACTTATTCTGACTCGCCATAACCTTTTGCAATTCTTAACTTAATAAAATAATGTTGCCGTCTGCAATTATTATTTTCGAATATGGAATATATAAAAATTAATTTTGTTTATTTATTTTTACACCATCTCATAAAATTTTAATTTAATTTTATCAAATTAATAAAACTTAACTTCATAATATTCATAATTCCGTAATCACATATTTGAAAAGTGTACCAATAAATTCATAATGAAACCAATTGCCAGACCAATTCGTGAGTCATAATATTAAAACATAAAATATTTTTCCACGTAATTGTGTCAACAAAAAAGGGAAATGCGTGATTAAATCAAAATCGATGCGATTAGATTTAATGTCGTTACATCAATTTGAGACGATAAAACCCTGTAACAAGAAACTAAATAATTTAATTTAACACGAAATTTAATTGCGTGAAATATAATAATCCAAGCGAGTGAATGTGTGTGTTAACATAAGGGTGAAACTAAACGATCTCTGGAGCGCAACTGCTACTTTTTATTAAGAGTGTCACCCCAAGTATCGAATCCGATTGTCGTGTTGGATCAAATCGGGATCTTGGGGTCACGTTGCTTGATTTTATTTAGGGTCTGAGGTGGTAAAATTTAGGGAAGATGCATCATCAGCAACGTGCATCATTTATACAATCATTTTTTACACTTAGATTAGTTCAGGCGGTTGAGTTTTTGTAAACTCATACTAAAAAGTTTCTTTATAAAAAACATTAATTGTTATGATGCGATTTATGAGCTTTAGAGAACGTTAAACGTCACAAACGGGATATTTTTTTTATTTACTTCATGCATTAGTAAAATTTTTAAAATTAATATGAATTTAGGTTATAATTTTTCTACGTTGTTCTTCAATTTATTTCTTTAATTTTATTAATTTCTGCAAACAATTAAAAATCGATGGCGACGTGGCCATTTCATTCATTAATCTCCATAAATCGTTTTCAGAAACAAATATATTTTCGTAGACATGCCCCGTTACAACGTGTTACATTTTGCTTCTTTGTTATTAGATGTAGTGGCAATTTTTTGTGTTCAATTGTATTGAAAATTCTTCATGCTGAAAATATTAGTAGATGTTTATTACCGATTTATAGCGTTTATAGAAGGGGTTAGATGTAATAAAGGTACAATAAAAACCACAATGGAATTTTTGTAAATACTAGCAAGTGATTATAATAGAAGTTTTGTCGGTTTGATAAATGACACAGTACAGTCATTTTTAAAGATGCGATTCGGTGCAATGAAAATAAATAAAATTTGCGGTTGAGTGCGCGTGAGTAGAAGAGTGTTGTGGCAGATGAGATCATGACAAGGAGGGGCTTTAAAGTCGCCTCCATTTGACAGTTGAAGTCTCCGAATCAAGACCCTATCAAAATTAAACCATTAATTAAATTGAGTAAGGTTTATTCGAAGCGCTCTCTGTCGGATTTCCGCCAGATGTCGTGACAATCGCAACAATGGACATCAGATGACATTTCCGCGAAACCGAGTTTAAAATTGCAATCGACGCGTGTCTAACCCCTAAATTTAAAAATTGAAAGTATTTCAATGCAATTTGTTTACACCAGAATGCCTTGACAAGCGAGGGCGGAATTGAATTTGGTTGCATCTTTTAACAATGTAACCCCATCTCACGGCAGACAGACGGACATGCATCCCTAATGCTTTGTGGTGGCTGCTAGTACATCAGGGCACAATCACTTGCACTAAGGGTGTGATGCATTCGGCACTTACCATTATTTTAACCTCATTAATATTTATGTTTTAATCATTATATAAAAATTAATAGATCTTCATGTAACGCATCGCATCATTTTGCCATAACTACATTTTAACCCTAAGGTTCATAATCCAGCGGAGGCATTTTAAACTAATTACAATTGTTATGATTCGATGATATCTTCAATCCGAATACCGACAAATGTAATTGTAACTTAATTTTTTTTTACTAATTTGTGAGTTTAAACAAGAAGTACGCGTTGAGTGACGTTGAATCAATTTGACACATTCAAGTATTAATGATTTGTTGTTACGTTGGCTCAATTTGAAATTAAATGGGAAGTCCTACTCCACAATGCTCAGTTTGATTACCACTGGTTTCGATCGAAGACTCATGGTTTGTCTGTACACTTTACTTCGTATTAAGATAACAACAATGGGTTAAATGGGTCTGAAAAGATGAATCGTTTTTCCGACGTTGCATCGGTATGCTGATGAGAAAAACTTGTGGCTAGCGATGGGTAATACTTTTAATGGTCAACTCGAAACCACTTCTTAAAAATTACGCAGTAATTTTATATATTTTTATATATTATATATTTTTTAGAAAATCTGGAATTTTTTCACAATTTTTATATTTTAGAGACACATTTCGATAAATTGTAGTCTTGGAATTTTGTAGTGGTTAAAATTTTGTGATTGTTTGCAACTATTTGGCATTTTGCTTTTTTTATTTTTAAAATTTAATTCTTTTGTATTTAAGACAATTTAGTATGTTTTCAAAATTTTTGGCAATTTTAGATTTTTTGAAATATTTGTCATTTTGAAAAAGTTTAATAGCAAACAATAATAAATGTGAAAATAGAGCCTGGAACGTAGGTAGTATTTTAATCTTTTAGTAATAAGGGAACTGTGCTTTTTATACATTTATGGATACCATTTGATAATTTTTTGCATTTTTCAAAATAAATATATAAAATTTTTGCAACATTTTTAAGAAGTTTGATTTTTTACGGTTTTTAGATTTTGCTGAATATGAATTTGGCATTAGTTTCATTTCTGACTATTTCGAATTTATGGCAATTCCATTTTTTTTCAAATTAAGACAATTTAGAGAATTTGTGAATTTTGATATTTTTAACATTTTTTTATCGTTGCATTGTACACACTTTCATATTCTTAATGCTTCTGATTTTTTCATATTTATGATTATTTGTAATAATGTACAAAGTTGGCAATTTTGAATTTTGTTTGCATTTCTGTAATTTATAAACAGTGTCTAATTTTTCATAATTTTGTGATTTTTAGAATTATTTGGCATTTTGTCATTTTAATTTTTTAAATTTTAGAAAATTTAGATTTTTTCAAACTTTTAAATTATTGCAAAATTTTTGAAACAATGACACCTTGCTTACTTGTTTACATGTTTTTCTTTTTAATTTTAGGATTTTTTGTAAAGTGTTAAATAATTAACGAATTGGTTGAATTTTTGGCAATTGTTTTGCATTTTTTTAAATTTTTGAGAATATAAGATTGTAGCCTTTCGCATTTATTATATTTTTATATTGATTTGATCAATTTTACCATTTTCACAATTTCGCTTATAAGTTAGTTATGTTATTTTCCAATTTTCCCAATTCTTCCTGTTTGACTTTATGACATTTATGAGACATTTTTTAATGCCTCTGGGATTTTTTGATATTTTTTAAATTTTCACATTTTTTATAATTTTAAATATTTTCATTTTACAGTTTTTGTTACTTCAAAATTATCAAAAGACTACATTTACATTTTCCACAATTTTGAATTTTTTCTTTTTGAAGATTTTGATCAAGTGTACATTAAGATTTAAACAGCTTTTGCATAGTAAAATGTTGACATTTAAACTTTCTATATTTTTTTGACAATTTGCACACGTATGGCATTTTAGACGATTGTCAGGGGATTAACCTCCGCCACTCTGGCTGGTTACACTAGCGGAATAGATTTTCTTACTAATCAAATTATTTAAGAATTTGAAACCATCAACAATATTTAAATTGGGTTAGAAAAAACTTTTAGAAAAATAAGTTGGGTTGGGTTGGGTAAAAATCTTATTCTTTTCGCTTAATACCTGACAGAAGCTTTGTAACCACAAAATTATAATCGCATACAAGTAGTAGACCTACGTATACATTTGAGCATTAACGACTTTAACCATTCATCCCAAAGGAAATAAATAAGTAATTAACACCAAATCTAAAAAATCCCCAGGAATAAATCTCAATACAGCAAAGAAAACCAACTGCCACGGGATCTCAGAGAAAACTTAGGAAACGTCAATAGACTCAGTTCCTTATTGTACTTGTTCTTATTAATTATTAGTTTGTAGAACCCAACCCAACCCAACCCAACTCAATATATTTGCTTAGAGGTTGTATCCTCACTACTAATAAATAAAAAATAAGGTGGCTAATCTTCCATGTCTATGAACAGTGTTTGAAACTCCTTCCACATTGATGGAATTGACGGACCACATATCCGGGTCCAATTTGTAGTGATCGCTACTAACTTTTTTGAATTTCAAGTGTTGTTCAAGAATTTTGACGTTTAGAAAACTTTGGTCTTACTAAAATTCATGAAATTGAAGACAAATTAATTTAGAGTTTAAATTAACGAAACGAAAATATTAGCCAAACAGTTGTTCAACAAAAAAATCTGATGGCTAAAATCGAGAAGAAACGACTTAACTGGTATGGGCATATCATCAGATTGAAGCAAGAAAATATAGTTCAAAATGGTATCGAGTCAGGAAGAATAGGCAAGAGGTTTTCACCGTCTTGGAGACCTGAGGGAGAGATAGGAACATAGAGTCACGGAGATTGGCAAAAATAAGGACAAGGACATTGAGGGAATAAAAAAAATTAAAAAGGGCCGGAAAGAGTGGAAGAAATGGTTAGAAGATTAGAAAGATGAAGTTATTGAATTTTAAATACTCTATTTTGAACAGCGCTTTACGATAATCCCCATAAAAATTAAATTATAGACATATCCGTAATAGAATATACTTTAATTTTCTTATTGGATAATTGTTTCCAACTTAGTCTCGAGTCAATGAGTATTCCTACAAAATTTACTGCACTGTCTTCACCATAAGATGTTGTTATAAAAGTTATTTGTTTAAGTTTTATTTATTTATTCATTTTTTAAGGCTTTAACCCTCCAGTGAACCGGTGCTTAGGTGTCACACCAGTGCACGGGTGAGGCCTATTAGACCTATTTTTTAATAGACTATAAAAAAATTTTGCTTAAATATTTAAGTAAGTTGCTTAAGTAAAGAACAACTTATTTCTATTTTTGGGACCCATAAATTAAAAAAGCTTTTTTCGCAAGTTTTTTATTTATATAATATTTAAAAAGGTAACGAAATAAAAAGCACTAATTGATGTTTTCCGTATAACGGACATATTGAACTAATAAAAAAAATAAGAAAACAAAATTTTAAAAGATCTAAACACAAAATATGGGGTTGTACAGTTGACTCTAATTTCCGTCAGTACAGTCCCTACAGCATGCTACAATACGTTCCATGCACAGCCAACTTTTACCAAATATACAAAAGTGTCGTGAATTCCCAATTCTTTTATAAACAACCTGCGCCTTTTGGTAAATTCGCACATTCAATAATCCAATATATAGACCAACGTCGTGTATTTCTGGCCACATTGTTGGACGTGTCCGTTCAATCAACTACTACTCCCCCCCCCCCCTAGTAATATAAAATTTTACAATTTCTGGCTTAGACTTAGAACCAGTGTTCATCAGCAATACATTTTTAGATTTTTTAGGCACATATGAAATAACGAATTTCGTGGTTAAAATAACACCGACGCACGGCTGAAGCCTATCAGGACACATTATGCTTTTACACAAAAATAAAATTTCATATTTATTTTCTAATAACATCAGAAGATGACTTTTTACATCGCGTAGAGGTACAGTCAGGGAATATAGTAACGTAACGAAAACGCCTAAGGTATAAGCAACCTGCGTACAAAGAGCCCATTATGATGTAGCTGAATCGTACCGAGATATGTAGGCGTGGGGGGTGATAGTAAATTCGAAATGTTCGATATAACAGATGCTTCGCTCGCATATGAGACGTATTTATAAATGTGTAGTTTCTTTCAAATTTGCATACATATTTTTCTTAACGTGTATGAAGGTGCGATCGTTACGTTATAAGGTTTAAGCATTTTATTTAAATTTTCCGATAGATTTGTAATATATGATTCTCTAAATAGTATTCGACACGGGCGAACGACGAAGACAGAAACGGGAGGGAAAAGGACAACCTACATTCTGTCGTTCTTGTTATCGTCATATTTATCGAGGATGAAACAAATTAGTTTTGTAATTTCGCTTATATAACTTTAAAGGATTAATACAGTTGGGTCTGAAAATTAATTTTAACCTGTAACGTGTAACGTCTACATGAATAAGGGAATTTGTGTTTGTTTATAAATGGAGTGAAAAATCAATTAGATTTGTTTTACAATTGCTGTCTCACATTATAACCGCTATTCGGTAGTATTCCTTACGTGCAACTGTCACAGTAATAAACAATTTCAACTGCCGTAAGCTTTCTTTCACTTATGACACAACGTTACTTTTTACGAAACTAAAAATAAAAAATTGCTACTTGTAGATATGTTTATAATTGCACTTGTCTTGTATCGTGAGGAGTAAGTCGGCAAATGAAACACTTGTGATATTAACGTTTATTGCAACACCTTTTTTTGCAAGAAAGTGTTTCGTAAACCCTTTTCAAGCTATGAACATTAATATGACAAATGCCATTAAATAATAACTTTTATGTGTTTTTAAGGCTGTGCTATTATTAGAGTACAGTGAAAGCTCTCTTTGCGGACAGCTCTTATAAGCGGGCATCTCTCATTAATGAACAATTTTTCTGGAACCAAAATTTTGGGTATTAATTCCTATGTTAAACACGCTCCTATACACGAACGCTCTGTAGGATGGACGCGGACACAATAATTTACCCCATCAGGCTCGAAACGATCTCATGAGCGGACAAATCGGACAAATCGAGAGCTGCCGTATTCTTCAGCAATTGATATAGGGTATTCCTACATCTATATCTCGTTGCGGCTCTCAAATTGGGAAATTGGGAATAATTGGGAAAGCTGCTCGACCACGAACATTGAAAAATGTGCCAGTTATGGATTTGCCCGCAATGTGGACTTTCAACAAAAAAGCCTGGCTGACAAGAACTATAATGACTGAAATAATTTTTCTACCTATGCTAACTCAATTCTTATTAGTTAGTTATTTATTGCATTGTTATTTAGGTTATCGTTATGTTTCTTTTTGTTATGGAGTTTATTTATTATTCCATTGTGTGAAGATGGCAGGATGCAAGAAGCCATCGATAATCATGGTTTTTGGACGAGTCATTGAAGACGGACACCGAGGCGACGGTCAAAGGGGGGTCTACTTGACAGTAAATAAATAGTAAGTATACGGTTGGTATTAAAGTAAGTAATATCTTTTTTAACCATTCACTTGAAATACATACATATCGGCTTGATTAATCGAAATAAAAACCATTCGAAGCAATGCACTGTTGGCAACATATTTCCTGTTTCATGAAATTCCGGTGCTTTGGAGGCGGTGGAGTCACTGAAGGCTTTTTGGAATCGTCGTGGTTTTTGGAGCATGTTTCCAGCAAGGCGGTGTCGAGAGGCTTGAAAACGTGATAGTCAGTTGGCGTGAGCTCAGGCGAGTACAGCGGTCGCGGCAGAGTCTCGCAGAGTACTTCGTTTGACAACTATTTGTTTTGGAGCTCTGACCAATGTTGAATTCATTTGGAATCTTTTTAGAGATATGTCTGGGTTATTTTTTTTATAATTTACGATGAATTGAAGGTTGGTCATTCTAGTACTTTTGTGTTAATAGTCTGCTTAGCCAGATTATTCAGAAAGAGTGTTTTGTGGCGTTTACATTAATTTGTAATATTGAGGTCTTTTATTATTAAATTTAAGTTAAGACTCGCAAAATTTCAAGTGTCTAATATTTGATTCCTTACAATGCAATTTCTAACAAACGACTTTCCATTTGAGGGAAGTTTTTTATCCTTTTTTTAATTGTATTGTAGTGAACTAAATATTGGTCGAATACCCTAACTAGGTTCTTTACAAGGTTTTCCCTAGTTTTCACAGTAAATACTGGGGTATGTAGAAAGACGGACTTGTCACCGCAATAGGTTTTATTTAACGGCATTTGTCATATTAATGTTCATAGCTTGAAAAGGGTTTACGAAACACTTTCTTGCAAAAAAAGGTGTTGCAATAAACGTTAATATCACTAAAAGTGTTTCATTTGCCGACTTACTTCTCACGATACAAGACAAGTGCAATTATAAACATATCTACAAGTAGCAATTTTTTATTTTTAGTTTCGTAAAAAGTAACGTTGTGTCATAAGTGAAAGAAAGCTTACGGCAGTTGAAATTGTTTATTACTGTGACAGTTGCACGTAAGGAATACTACCGAATAGCGGCTATCGTCTGAAATTTGAGACAGCAATTGTAAAACAAATCTAATTGATTCTTTTACTTCATTTATAAACAAACACAAATTCCCTTATTCATGTAGACGTTACACGCTACAGGTTAAAATTAATTTTCAGACCCAACTGTATTAATCCTTTAAAGTTATATAAGCGAAATTACAAAACTAATTTGTTTCATCCTCGATAAATATTACGATAACAAGAACGACAGAATGTAGGTTGTCCTTTTCCCTCTCGTTTCTGTCTTCGTCGTTCGCCCGTGTTGAATACTATTTAGAGAATCATATATTACAAATCTATCGGAAAATTTAAATAAAATGCTTAAACCTTATAACGTAACGATCGCACATTCATACACGTTAAGAAAAATATGTATGCAAATTTGAAAGAAACTACACATTTATAAATACGTCTCATATGCGAGCGAAGCATTTGTTATATCGAATATTTCGAATTTACTATCACCCCCCACGCCTACATATCTCGGTACGATTCAGCTAGATCATAATGGGCTCTTTGTACGCAGATTGCTTATACCTTAGGCGTTTTCGTTACGTTACTAAATTCCCTGACTGTACATAGAGGTTGGAAGCGTTAGAACTATGTTTTTCAAAGTTACATTACGTTTTATATATTGGTTGGACTCACAGGCCTCACCTGTGCACTGAAGGGTTAAACAAGTCGTTTACTTGTGTAAGTATTTCCAGTTCGAAGTCATCAAGAACGACCACCGACTTTCCAGCTTTAATGTTTGCAGGCAGATCGTTAATATATAATAAAAACAATAAAGGCCTTAAGATCGTTCCTTGAGGAACAACCGCTTTCACTTATTCTTGAAGCAATTTGGTTCTATCAACTTTCACAATCTCACCTCTCTCACTTAAGAGCTTACTACGGATGCCATCACGCTATAGTCTTTCAATTAAAATTTTGTGATTCATGCAGGCGAAATAATAATAAAACACCCCACAAGCCTATTGGCCCAGGGCTTCTACTAGCAGTTTTAACTTTTTCAGTTCGTTAGAATTTCCTTCTAATTCAGTACACCAAATCTTTCTAGATTTTTATTAGCTGCATCCAGTTATCTTCTCCAGGGCCGACAAAAATTATATTTTTATATTTTTTTTAGATTTTTGTATTCTTTATTAACATAATTGGGTACATATTGTTTAATAGTACATTATTATACAAGTTTACTAAGAGGCCTTATTGTAGCACGCGTGGGTTTGGGGCACGACGAGCGAAGCGAGGAATGCTCCAATGGAACAAGTGCTACAATGCCTCTTAGTAAACGAGTATAATATACTATTTTATCTACTTTGCGTTACTGATTTTATATAAATTCAAAATTTCGAATACACAAAAATGTAGCATTATAACCTACATAACCTAGGGATATTTACGAGTAACGATGGCGACATCGTCAAGTCATATTGCAAATCAAATTTGAAATAATTAAATTCGTTTAAATTTTGTGAAAAACGTCAAAAATATGGCATAAGAGCCGAACATAAATTGTACACCTCCAGACATAAGAGAAGCCGCTCTGGAGGCAGTAACAAAGTTGTTGCCAACCAAGTCGAGAGCGTTGTATGAGAAAGAGTACAACGCATTCACTTTGTGGTGTGCCAAAAATGCAATCGAAAATATTTCGGAAAACGTTGTTCTTGCTTATTATGACTTAATGAGCAAGTCAAAAAAATTTTCTACACTGTGTGTTTAAATGTTTATCGCAATATTTCGAAGTTTGCACGGCTCCAAGCATTCTTGGAGCAACACTCTGCATGTTATCAGCCTAAAAAGTCTAAGATTTTAGAAGCAGCAGAGATAGATCGTTTCCTACATGAAGCCAATGATGTGTCATATCTGGCAATAAAAGTAAGTTTGTAATAAATGAGTACTCAGCTGTGACGTAAAAACTTGCAAAGCTGCAAACAATAGGAATAAATGGACACAATTAGTGTAACATATTTATTGATTGCTTTCTATACATTTATTTCTTAAATATGTTTTTGAATTGGTTTGGTTTTTAGATTGTCTTAATAATGGGCTATGCAGGCGTGATGAATTAACTCGCATGTCTATTGATGACATACAATACAAAGAGGACACTATTCTTGTCAATGTCCCTAAAACCAAAACGAACGTGCCAAGAATATTTGTTATCACTGAGGTGCAGTGGATTAGCTTAATAAAAAAGTATGTTAATCTTCGCCCCAAAGGTGCAGCAACGAAACGCTTCTTTATGACGTATAGGAATGGCCGGTGCAGACTGAGTCCCATTGGCATCAATAAAATTGGCCAAGTGCCAAAAATTATTGCGTCTTTCATCAAGCTGCCCAATCCCGATCAGTACACTGGGCATTGTTTCAGACGTTCAAGTGCATTGCACTTGGCCAATTGTGGTGGTGACTTGCTCACTATTAAGCGACACGGAGGGTGGAAGTCTTCGGCTGTAGCTGAAGGATACATTGAGACATCTTTAAAGAAAAAAATTGAGGTGGCTGAAATGTTTGAAACAGCAACCTCACAGCCAAGCACATCTACTTCTACCAAAAGTGCATCCAGCGTTAATTATAATGTCCAGCATGGATTCAACGAACATCAACACACTGCAAATATACAAAATAATTCTACATATCAACAGAATGTTGTATCTCAAGACTTACCTGGCATTAATATAAATTCCCAGGATACATCAAATGTTATTGTCAACGTGTATAATAATTGTACAATTTTTACAAGCAAGGATTGAAGTTATGTTGCTCTGGTGCAAGCTTTTCGTTTTGTTTGTTGATCAAATAGCGCATTAATAATTATAATAAATTTAACACGTTCCTGAGATTGTGGTTATGTATTCGATATTTGATGCGTGTCGTGGGAAGAGGAATGAAATGTCGCCAATCTTACAGAACAAATAGTTACCAAAAACAGTTTAATAATAGCCTCTATTATGAAACTGTTTTGAGCCCATTTTAGTATCATAATGGACCGATTGTTAACGCAAAGTAGATAAATGTATATACCGCATCCTGTTGGTTCGTCAATAATTTGAGATTGTCATTGGACGACTTTAAACCTTTATTCTTAGCTGTGCAAATTTTGATAAATTTCATTTAAAATTTTGATGCGTTACTTTGTACACCAAAGACAACAAATTTTTAATTTTTATTTATTTGTCGAAAATTTGCTTTTGCTTTTTACACCAAGAGATGGCAGTTGCAATATTGTAGTGGTCAGATATATTATAGATTATGAGGTACACCTAAATTGCATCCTAAACCTCGAGATGGCTCTAATTTTAATTTTAATTTTAAAGTTAAAAACGTTTTTGACATAAATAATAACTGATGTCTCCCGCAAATGTCTGATATATGGAATTGTTGTTCCTCCACCAATACAAGCGAAGACACATTTACACATTTTACAAGTTGATGTAACAACCATCCATAATAATTAATGTCACAGCAACTTAAGTTCACTACGGTGTCTTAAACTGGTGAAAACAATGGCATACGTACAAATTGCCATAAAACCTTACCTTTGATACTTCCACAGGTAATAAACCTTAAAATGTCCCCGTAATTAACTGGGGGTAATTAATCAATTTTACGTTCATTTCATAATTATGAAATAAATAAATTGCGTTATAATAAGAAAGAGAGTGTTTCGCAAGACATATTGAACAGCAGCTGCGCAACCAAATAATTTAAGCGTAAGAAATAACAGTAAGAGTAAAATAAATATTCCGTGAGCGTCTTAACATTCAGAGACATTACTAATAATGACTTTCGCCATCGAGGCACCGACATAAACTATAAGTATTTCGGGTTAGTAATGCTGAGAATTCATCTCTGGAATGGGGTTCTTGTTTTTTTGATAACAGCCTTCCTGTAAGCAAGTCTGCCCGTTAGTTCCGCTCGGTCGCCTGCCTAACTGGATAGAACAAATTACAGAATGGCTTCTATGAACATACACTTCGCTATTAGTAGGTGATAGGTCTTCCCTTTCTAACTTCCACACATACGCACACACACGGATACGACCATTACCTAACCGTTAATTGTGAAGGTATAGGTATTGTTGCGACTTTTTCACTAAAGAATTGTACTCACACCAACTTTTAAATCATCAGTTACAGGACATTGTGTCTTTTATTTGTGCGTTGATCGAGAAATGCATTGTATATTTAACCATACTATTTAACATATTAAATAATTTATCAATGTTTATAGTTCACTAGGTAATTACATTGAAACTTATAATGTATTTCTTGAATTAGGTTTTTAAAATGCATTGCAATTAATTACGAGGGGTAATCGAATATTGCCATGTTTTAAGTCTAGAAATAAATCTATTCGAAGAATTTGTGTTATGACAATGTTAATAATTCATTGACACTATTTACAATAAATTGAGCAAAATATGGCCAATGTAAATTCGTAGATTTATAAGAATATCCATCCGAAGATTAATATATACTCAAACATTAAATTTTGTAAATTTTGTTAATAACATACAAAGTTGCAACATGTTATAGTTCCTATAATTAAACGGCGCAGTGTAGGCATCGTAATTAACGTTAACATAAATTTAACTGTATATTATATTTATTGTTATTGCATATGTTAAATAACACGGTAATAATTTAAGACCGCATAAATAATATTTAACGTTTGAATAAATAACAGTATTGCTATTACTTCAAAGCCGTATGACCAAACAAATTTACTTCTAAAGCACTATTATCACAATATATAGTAGCAAAGTTTTTTTTACGCAATAAGAGCATATGTAACGTCATATATGACAATAAGCATTCTTTACGACACGCGTTACTTAGAATTAAATTACACGTGACTATAAATAAATTAAACACACAATAACGTCTCATTAAAAATAATAAATTTTCGCATTAGGTGCGTATTAAAAATCACGAACGTCCAGGTGTCCACGGCACGTAACGGTCAATTGACACATAGTGTCCCTTTGCGAAACAAAGACGCGTTCGCTGCGCACGAATGTGAAGAAAAAGGGGTTTTAAATACGAATGGTGAAATAAATTTAAAATATCGTATAGATTTAATCGACTGACCATATCCTATTACATTTAGAAAGGATAGCCGTAGCTGAACCTGGCTATTTACTCACGAACAATGGCCCATACGGCTCATTTAAAGTGTTATTAAGTGTATATACGACCTTCCGGATCTCTGTTTACAACCATACTGATAAAATCTTACCTCGACCCTTCACCACCTCTTTACGAGCTAGTTTTCGATTCAACGGGATAACTCGAGATTGATTAAACTAGAAAATTACTAAATCGACTTGAATAAGACTGTACATACAACTTCAATTAAAAACTATGTTTAATCTAAAGCAAAGCACATGCAACTATTTGTGAAATTTACAAACACAATATACCTTTCATTATTCGCTTTATCAGTTTGAAAACAAATTTATTTGTGCGTCTGTGCTTTTGTGCTGCTTTAAGTTTTGCCTGATTTGATACTTGCAATTTTACAGTTTGACAAATAATGTTTTGCACCTTTATTTTATTATAAGTGTCAATTAAAAAAAAACAGATAAAACGAAACCAATTAAACAACGATTGTTCTATGAAAGAGACACTTGTGAATCTTCTGATATTTTTAATATTAATTAAATTTATTAAACAAAGGTTTAAAGTATTGTTTGCAAAGCCGCAAAAGGCCTATTGAGGAGATTATGGTACATACGATACATCTGTTGTTTTGAAAACACCGCAAAATCTTCTATCAGAGAGGCTGCAAAAATCAAATCAGGAAAAACTTACAGCAGCACACACATATCAAACATCAAAGAATGGCATATTATTAAAAATGTCGGAACAAAAAATGTTTTGATTCTAAAACAGATAAAGGGAACAAGTTAACAATTATGGACAAAGCTGATTATAGGGATAGAGTCAAATATTTAATAAAAAAAATCCACTACCAAGTATCATTATAGAGAAAATCGTTTATTCTCAAATTTATTCACGGTTGGATGCATTACAATTAATTCCAGCCAAACTATCGGATTCCGTGTAGGTCCCAGTACCACTACTTCGTTATTGGATGTCACGGGTGACTTACTAAAAGCTATTGACCAATCACAAATTACGGCTATTACTTTACTCGACTATTCCAAAGCGTTTGATAGCCTAGATCATCAACTATTGTTAGCAAAACTGTCATATATCGGTTTGTCAGCTGCATCTACGAAATGGTTCGAAAATTACATCTATGGTCGATCGCAGGTGGTGTCATGTCGAAATATAAATGGAGAACTAAGAATGTCAGACTCTGTTCTATTGAAGTCAGGTGTTCTGCAGGGTTCAATTCTAGGACCATTATTATTTACTATTTATACGGTAGACTTTCCATGGGGAATCAAGCATTGCAAACTACATTCATATGCTGACGATAATCAACTGTATTTAAGTTTCAATCCTGCAAACCTTATCGATGCTATTCAAAAAATAAATTACGATTTAAATAATATTCACGGGTGGTATGACGACAATGCGTTGAGGCTGAATCCTGCGAAATCAATTGTTATGTTCATTGGGGTACCTGCACAGTTGCGTAAAATTGAAAACAGAAGTATTCAAATTATCATTGCCGCAAACACATCAGGGATAGTGAATCAGTGCAAAAATGTGGGAGTCATTATGGACAAAAATCTAAAATTTTCGCAACATGTAAACAAATTAGTGCAAAAATCCTACTCAAAATTGCGTCATTTGTATGATTACAAAGACATCTGGTCCATTTGCACTACACTTAAACTAGTAGAATCCTTAATAATATCCAGACTTGATTATTATGACGTAGTGTATGGCCCATGTTTGTCCCACACAGTTACATACAAATTGCAAAAAAATCAAAATTCATGCTTACGTTACGCTGTTGGCTTTAGCAAACGTGAGCATGTAACTGAGTACTACGAACGCTGTAACTGGAAAAAATTTAAGTATGCCGGCTATCGCAAACCATGTCTTCATACATTTTATAACGGATTCCGATGATGTGGTCGCGATCTCCCGGAAGTCGTAGAAACTAGTGTAAGTGTCTACTAGTAGTACGTAAATTCTCTGTTTTATTTCAAATAAAATCGATTACTACAATTTTTCAAGGATAGTCGGGAATTCGATGTAATTTTATCGGTTGTCGATCATTGTCTCTTTGTTGAGACTGGCAGACAGAACATTTATTCACGAATTCTATTATGTCTGCAGTCATGTTGGGCCAAAACGAAACCTGTTGAGATTTAATTGGATACCTAAATGTCCTTGGTGTATAATTTCAAGGTATGAGGTGGCACTTTTCAGTTTGTCATGGGCTGTCATCGACATGCGGAGGATGAGGTGAACCTGGTATTCATCCACAGGTACATCTGAAATCGGATGGCAGTCACGACTTAACGCATCAGGTATAGATATATCATTTCCTGATTTGTAAACAATATTTGGAACATATGTGAGTATCTCGTACAAAATCTTCTGCAGACGTATCGGTGCAGCTAGTAAATGTTTCTTGCTGATCGCTTCCAAAGGCTTATGATCTCTTTCTACGGTTAACTCTTTGCCATACACGTAGTCATGAAATTTCTCACATCCGAAACGTATCGCATAGGCTTCCTTTTCGATCTGCGGAGAAGAAAGTGATTGAGTGGCGTATGCAACCGGTTTTCCATGCTGCAACAACACAGCGCCGACTCCTTTTGAACTTTCATCGATGGACAATGCGACTGGGGCATTCACGTCATACAAAGCAAGTGTCGATGCGGTCTTCAACGTTTTCTTGAAACCATCTATGAAACCACATGCTCATGTTCGGTTGTCCAATGTCGCTCAATTTCATTAAGTATTAATTGTATTAATGGTGCCGTTAGTTCCAAGGGTTGAACTTAGCGAAATATTTCACCATGCCGAGAAACCTCTGAAGGGATCTCACATCAGTAGCTGTGCTCAGTTGATCAATAGCTTGAAGTTTCACTTGATCAATCTCTAATCCGGCAGGAGAGATTATGTGTCATAAAAATTTTACACGCTGGCAATAAAACGTGAATTTTTCACGATTGAATCGAACTTCTTTCGTGACCTTTTCAGTTCTCCCAACGTTTGGGAAAATATTAAAATACCTTCTACTGATGCTGTTTTGAAAAACTTCTGGGGCAGATGCTATTCCAAATGGTAGACGTTTGAATATGTATCGTCCCCATGGTGTATTCACAGCGAGATACTTTCCAGTTCTCTTGCTCACCGGTATTTGCCATAATCCTTTTTTGCAGTCGATAATTATAAAATATTGGGAACCGGAAATCCGGAAGTATCTCCTATAGTTTGTAGCGGGTAGTGCCGTCGCAATATTTATTTGTTTAAATCTGTTGGATCGACACAAATTCGCACTTTGCCTTTCTGCTCGACTATAACGCGGGGGTTCACTGCAGGTGTTAGCTATGATATAGGCGTAATTACACCCATTTTCACCATCGTGTTTCGTTCTTTTTTTAATTTATCGCTCAGAGCGTATGCGATACGACTAGGTGGATGGACTATAAACTTTGGCTTTTCCATAAAGTCGATGTAATATTCAAAGTGTTAAATTTTTCCTAGACCTGCGAAAACGTATTTCTTCTGACACGTGACCTTCAAGTGCAAGTATGCGGGTAACGAGTTCGACTTCAACACATGTTTTTGTCCCATGGTTTTCTCGAAATGTCAGTTGAAGAAACACAACTGTTAGCTATTCTTTTGCTGATATCACTCTGTGATCCGGTGTCCAGTTTCACGTTGACTCGTAAATTGTTAGGAAGAACCACTTGTTCGTACCAATTATCATCTTCGTTTGGGTTAGTTTTACTGCAATGGACAGTTGAACAGTTTTCGTATAAGTCAGTTTCAGCCTCGACGACATGATCCTTTTTTGTACATTCGTAATAAAATGTCGTCTTAACTATGTTTATTTTGCTGAGCTGCATTTGTGACAATTTTATGACAATTAATTGCTTTGGCTTTTTACAATGTTATATTGAAGATAAGAAAACCATATTTATCATACAGTTTCCACCAATTTCATGTCTCAATTTTTTTTATGTTACGACGCAAAATAGCTCGCTAATTTATTTTTTGTGAAAGTACTAGAATTTTTTATTGCGTGCAACGTCAAAACAATTAAATCGCTAATAATCAAATCTTAAACTTAACATGCGTAACATAACGCTTCCAAGTTGATGTTATTCATCATGTATAGCTTTAGGAATTATATTTCAAGATCAAAATATGATTTTTAACCGAAAGTCTACTTAAAAAACGAGACGGATGATTGAGAATCGAACTCGGAATTCCTGCGTGGTAGCACGGTCTGTTAACCACTAAGCTGTTTGATAAACGGTAGCCACGCCCATCACAATATTTTCTTAATACTTTTTTATTATTTTTTGGTCTTATTCTACTTATTCGATCTGAAGAAGTGCCTCGTTAATATTTCCGAGTAAATACACATTTTTGTAGAACGGTATTTGATCTAATTGGATACTTTTTTAAAATGGTAACATTGACGTCTCCTCATCACTCACTGAAACTTGGTTTGACTTCTAGCATATATACGAATTTGTATCTAGTCTATTAAGGAAACCAGTGAACTTGCATGTGATAACAGATTGCGAGTTCACTGGTCATCCTTTTTGAGTCATATCACTTATTGTGAATTTTGAAGAGCTACACGATAAAAAATGATCTTTGACCGAAAATCATGAAATTCCATTCTACAAAAAATTCAAGGAGCGAGTGAGGTTCGAACACGGAACTCTCGCTTGGTAATACCTCATGATAACCATTAAGCTAATCGATGGCCACTAGGTAGACTTAGCTAGAATTAACACTTTTATTTCTATTTTTAGGTTTTTAGTTTTTTTTATGTTTCTACTGAAGATGACAAATTAATTACCGAAATACTTACATAGTTTTGTTAAAGTCCAGTATGTTAGGGTTTGTCAAATTTGTAAATTGTTATTTTGGTTTTTTTCATATTTAAAAACCAGTCTCCGTCAATTTTTTATTACTTCCCTTCTTCACCAGCAATCAGTTATGTGGTTATTCTAAATTTTGGCCTAACTTTCTCCATGTATATTTTTGCTTTCCATACTTGCACTACTTGTCTCTTTCTCATACGTTGTATGTGTCCTCGCCAACTCACATGTTTTTGCTTAATATATATGCTTATCGTTCGTATGTTCAGTTCTTCACGTAGTTGAGTGTTTTTCATAATGTCTTCTTGCCACACCTCTGACCTCCCTACTTCATTTCGGCTGCTTACAGTTTGCTCTTCTGCCTGTCTGTCTCATATCCAAATCTACTACTATAGATTGTTTTGAACACGTTCATCTTCGTTTTCCGACACTTCCCTCGCATTCCTTTCCTGATAGCATAATATGTTTCCACGGCTTTATCTATTCTATTGCTAATTTATGTCTCTTGCGTTCCCGTGCTTCCGATCATGAGTCCTAGATATTGAAATATATCGACCTGTGCTATTTTGGTGCCTTCTGCGTTTATATTCAAATATTTAGAAGAAATCCAACCTATTTTCTTCCGTAGCTCCAAAGACAACATTTGCTGACTATAGGTGTTCATGTTTCTCAAGTTATCCAGGCAGAACAAAATTTCTCAAAATTGGCAAATTGTTCTTTTTCAGATAAAACTAGAAGTGGTCTCTGATTAGGTGACCGTCGAATGTATGTCCTAAGAGGAAGACAAACTAGACTACAAAATAGTCCAACCTACAAGGAGGAACTAATGTTATGGGGAGGTATTATGACTGGCGAAAAAATAACTGTGCACCCCATTCCAATTCATTTTCTCAAATTCTACACATTTCCAAATTATATATGCAAAGTTTCGTGAATTTTTGAAAGAGCCAACCAAAATTCGTAAATGAAAATTATCGAAATCTATTTTTCAGTATACGTTTGTTTAAAACGTCAATATTCATTTAATCCCTTACCTTCTTCAATTAATATCTAGTCAATTTTTGTGACAACATTTTCTTTATTTTACTGAATGCAAAACAAATTACTCTCGTTTTGATTTTGTTATCCGCATTAATGACGATTTTTTTATCCTCTCAAATTTTATCTTAATTTGCTTAATAGTTCCCCATGAAGTTTATATTTCGTCTCCTTTTTTATTTATTTATTTTTTCTTAAATCATTGATTTGTATTATATTATTTTTGGAGCTATGCAAATTTTTGAAAGAATGATTGTACAAGATTATACTGTTAGTCCTTCCCTTTATTTTATTCATTTTTAATTTATTTTTCAATTGTTGTCTCTCTTACTTCATTTTTACTGCTCCCCATTTGCATTAATTTAATTTATCACTGGTTTGCTTCATTTTTATTTCGCTTACCATATGTGATTATTTTGTTTTATTAACGGCTTTCATTGATTTAATTTTGTATACGTCTTTGCGAATATTGTCCTTTCATGTTATCTGTTATTTTCTACTTTATTGCACATTCTAGTATTAGTTTTTCTTGTTTGAACTTTGATTTTGTTATAGTTTTTTATTTCAATTTTAGTTTTATTGTTGTTTTATTGTTATACATATACAACATCTTTTGACTTAGAACCAGATCAAGGTGACCTGAAATGGTCACGCAATTGTTTCACTGATCAAATTGGGATTTTCAAACAGTTTTATGCGACTCTGTGATATACATCTTATAATAAAGCTTTAATCTGCGATACTTTGGACAATGTGTAATGATTAGTTTTGATGAAAGCTATAAGATAATAACTAGAAACAAACTTTTAATATGTATTTATATGAAGGCAATAAAGTTTCTGTAGATATATTAAGTTAGAGTTATCATGATGTATATGTAATGAATGATGGACGTTCATACGCATAAGAAGTGTATATAATAAAAAGTAAAACTTGACAAAAATGACATTAAACATAGTAGCTTTATCAGAATAATAACACAAACACTATAAACGTATCTACTCATAAAAAACGATGATGATTGATCGAGCAAGTTCCTAGTATAGTGATGCTTGTAGTGCACTTAGTTGTATCAGAGCATGCTGCTTGATAATCACCATCTCGATATCTACCAAGCGCACGACCGCGGTAATAACCATGTTATACTCACGACTAATAACAGGGTTGTCCATTCTATACCATTTCATTATCAATAAAAAATGTGCACGATTACATGTAACCTTTTTACACGTATTTGTAATCACATTATTTCACAATGTTACAAATTTTATTAACATATTCGCACACAAAACCAATTCGTGTTTTATCACATTGTCAAATATTGACATATTTAATTCGCCGTCGGTTTATACCTATACGGATAATATCACCCATAAATTATTACTAATTACAAAATTTATGATCCGTATAATCATATACGTGCACGAGTTTAAACGGACTTAAAATACCATTTATATACACAATGAAACCTTTATGTCATACGTGGCATATTATTATCTTAAAATAGATAATTTACATCGGCATTTCATTTTATGCTCGATTTAGTGCGTCTTATATATACGAAAATATCGATCCAATGTCGTTTTAAATCGTTTTAAATTGTACAACCCTGAAACAAATAATTTCAACAAACATACATCAAATAATAATTTTTTTTTCAATGCAGCACTTATGTGGTAGAAATTGACAAATCCCTTTGTAAGATGATGTAAAGCCGTAGATAGTGAAGGACTATAAAATTCCTTTACTAATGTCATTCGCAAGTTTTCACATTTTTATGCATTACGAGGAATTGTAACTCATAATAGCTGATTGCTGCTAAATGTAAATATCGTTATCTCTGTAATTATGGCGGCTTTGCGAATGGGTTTTAAGTATTTTTATGTTAAACATATTTCTCCCTGCCACAATTGCACGTTTAGATTAAAAATATCAAAATCTCTCACAAGATTTATTTCTACACAAAAACAAGATAAAATGTATCCATTTTGTACGTAAGTTTTATTTAATTGCGAAAAACATATTAAAATTTCCATGTTGAAATCATGCCCAAGTTATTTAAAATTAATGTAAAAATGTCACAGCAAAACCATGTTTTTCGATTTCATTTTGAAATATAAATAAATACTCTCATGCTCAAATTTCAAATCTCAGATTGTGTATTTCTTCTATTCAAACGTAGGACTGGTCTAAAAAGACAATGTATAAATTCCATGTTAATACATGTCAATGTGTTTATTTCCCAGCAGCATACAAAATGACCATCCAAAAGTAAACACCAGCATGCACCAAAAGAGAACAACACATCTAAATATTTAAGATCAGCTCTACAATGAGTTCATTATTTTTCAGATCCCTTAAATATTGGTTACTAATTTGATCAATGCTCAAACTAAAACTATGTGAAGACGTTAGTTTCAACATTGGTCAACTAACGTAAAATAAAACCAAAATTAAATTAATAAAAAAAAGAAAATGAAAAAAATCAATCAATCTAGAAAGATGTAGGATAACAATAATAAACTTTTATCAATTTTGCTTAAATTGAGAGTGCCCGTTTTAAAGTTTATACCGTTAATGTCTTTTTATATGTGTACCATCTCCAAAACCAAAAGCTTTTTATAATTGCACTCTTTGGTAACAATGTTGATGCCTTGTGTTTTTGGTATGCCTGGATAAGTGGTCCGCACTGAACTTTCTTATACTTAGTTATACTACATGTTTCGAAAAAACTTTTCAAATTACATTTGTAAGAATATTTTTTTTCGATAACATGTACCATTTTCGAGATATGGAAAAAGTGTTAAGAGTAAACTATCACTTCCGGAGATATTGCGTTCAAAATAGGACGTTTTCCTCCTTGCTGCATACAAATGTTAAGTTTAAAGTTTCAGAGCTCTAGCTTTAATCGTTTGGGCCGTAGAGCGCGCGCAGACAGACAGCCACACAGTCACAAAAACACACAGCCTCACAGACGTCATTCCAAAAATAGTCAGGATCGATTCAGGGGACCTCAAAACGTGTATATCCGTTGAAATCTCGAGTTCGAAAAATTTCTTGATTCCTATACTTACTTATACATAAAGTATAAGAAAGAAAAAAGTGTCAGTGGTTCATACCATTCTAAGTGATTTATAGTCGAGACTTTTTACAATAATTGAATTTTTTATTCGCAATACGAACATTGTAGCCCATTCATTAATGATTTATTGAACAGCTATTCAAAATTGGCAGAAAAATAGAAACATGTCTGGTAAGATGCAGGAAATCTAATACAATTCAAAAATTTATTAGACAAAGTTGTCATTATTCAAAGTTTTTAAATGTCAAAATTGATGCTAAATATAAATATATGATATCTAGATTTTACAAACAAATGTTAAATCTTTGTATTTCGGATACTACACAAAGATAACGCCGAAGTTAAAGAAACTATCTAAACCAGGGGTTCCCAAAGTGCGGCCCGCGGGCCAAATGCGACCCGCAAAGCCTGTGAATTCGGCCCGCGATATCGATACGACATATCATATTGTTTAGTTTATATTTAAAAAAAATATTGTATGTCTAGTCTAGTTATTACACATTTGTACACAAATATAATGCAATCTCAAATAGATACAGTTAATCATTTCTGGCGCATCTAATGCAACACACAATTTAAAGGAGTCAGTAACGAATTTATCGTTTTTTTTTTAATGATGTGCATTGTGCCGCACATTACAACTGTACCAGACCTTGTCCTGCCTACCCATTTTTGTTGGCCCTCCAAAAAATTCGGTAATATTAAATTGGCCCGCCTAGGAAAAACATTGAGAACCCCTGATCTAAACTGTTAGGAGAAATGATGGAAACAAATAAAAGGTTGCATAGCCAAAGGTACAGTAGCAGATACCACTACTTACGATTTTTTTATAGAAACGCAGTAAAAACAACTAAAAGAACGTATAATAGTAATAAAATCAGGAATTCAAGCAATATTAGTAAAACTTGTTGGAGCATTATTAACAAAAAAAAAATAATAGCCAGGAACTAGTTATGTGGGGTCTTTCGCGCTGATAAAATTAATAAAACTATTATGATGTATAAAGTTACTTACGATAAGAAAATGTTGGTTCATTAAAAGATAACGACACTTATAAAAAATACCCTACTTTGCAAATTCAAAACAATGTTAATGATTTAATTTTATTACTAGAAAGTTATCAAATGAATTGAAAAGGGATCTCACATCCACAACAAATATACGGGTTGCCTAAAAGACATAAGCAAAATATTTCATTGTGACCAATAATATCTAGTGTACATAACTCACAATTTATCAACATTTTTGTCTACAATTTTAAGTAACATTGTTGGTGAACAACAATATCATCTTAAGAATTCGTGGGACAAACAGTTCCTACGAATTTTCACTTGTGAGTTTAGATGTAGCATCGTTATATATACAAATATTCCTACTTAGTATTATTGGTAAAAAATGCAATGAAAGATTTTTGTAAAATTCCGAAATCGGAATTTTTAAAAAGGGTTGAGTTATGTCTAAATTCATGTTACAACAACAACTTTTATACACAATTATTTGGTACTGCTATGTGTTGCTGTTCAAATTGTCCAGCAACTTATTTTGGTCAAACAATACAATACTTAGACGCATATACACATAAATACAGTACAACATCTAACAGAAACAGTGACACTGCTTTATTCAAGCATATCAAAACACAGGGCACATTTTTGATTTCGATAACGCCAAAATTCTTACCAAAGAGTGCAATTATAGAAAGCGTTTGGTTTTGGAGATGGTACACATAAAAACGATATAAACTTTAAATCTGACACTCTCAATGTAAGCAAAATTTAAAATAATTTATCAGTGTGATCCTACATTGAATTGTTTTTTTTTCGGTTTCTTTTATTTATGAATTTAATTTTTGTTTTATTTTAAGTTATTTCACCAATGTTGTTCACATAGTTTTAGTCTGAACATTAATCAAATTAATAATTAATGTTTGAGATCTGGCCTTTAATGAACTCATTGTAGAGCTGATATTTAAGGTTGATGTGTGGTTCTCTGTTGGTGTTGGAATTTTTGATGGCGTTAATACCTTGGCATGTATTAACTTGCAATTTAATTTATACATTTTGCATCTTTTTAGAGCAGTTTTGCTTTTGAGTTAATTATTGGTCACATTAATTTAAGTTTTGGTTTGTATTTTTTAAGAGACCTGTCCAATATTGAATTCATCTTAAATCAATTTTAAAGATTTGCTTTGTTTTAATACAATTTCTTATAAACTTACAATGAATTCAACATTGGTCTTTCTAATAGATTTTTGTTAATAGTTTCTTAGCTAGACTTTTCACAATGGGAGTTTTGTGGCTATAATATTAATTCCTAATATTGATTTTTATTAATATTGAAATATTGTCACAAAATTCCAAGTGTACAATATTTGATTCATTACAATACATTTTTTTTACAATTACTATTGCATTTGCGGGTTAATTTATTTTGTTGTGATTTTAAATTGTATTGTAGTGAATTAAATGTTGATCGATGATACCCTAACTAGGTACTTTACAAGGTTTTTCCTAGTTTTTACAGTAAATACTGAGGTATACAAAAAGACGGCCTTGTTACCGCGATAGATTTTATTTAATATCATTTGTCACATTAATGTTTATTGCTTAATCAATAGCACTGGGAAATCAAATGTGGCTCAAAAATGTTAGAAACAGGCCAAGCATTACCATCAGATTGTATTAGTGTAATTTATTTTTGTTTTGTTAGATTTAAGTTAGATTATATTTTCACCGCCGACCACGTGAATGTTACGAACTGACGATGGCAACGTAGTTGCTAAAATACGTATCTAGATTAGCTAGTATTAGACTCTACTTATCACTCAATAAAAGAGTATGACTCTGAATATTCAAATGCAATTGAATTCCAGTAGCTGTTAGGTGTACGAAAATAGGGCATGTCAATTAATTGAGATTACCATTAATTTTTTATAATTTTCTTACTATTCTATGATTAGTTATTTAACATGTACTTACTTAGTTAAAATTGACCAGTTTTATGTAAACATAAAACCATGTTATGTATTCAACACAGAAATGTTATGAGTAAATGTTACTTACTTACTTGCTAAGAGTCGAGTGAGGTTATATATAAATATTTTTTATGCATTAGTTACATTTTATAATTTTGTCGTATACACGAATTGCATTTATTCTTTTATTTAATTGTATTTCCTTTGCTGTTTTAATTTTATATTTTTCTTCGTATTTTGATTTTCTATTTTTATTGTTACGCATCTTCATAAAGGTGTAATTAAATAAATATTTTTCCATCCATATCTTCTTTTATTTTGATGAAAATGTATTTACTTTAAAACATATCAACGAGTGTTTGATTATAACTGAAATTAAAACTGCTAGAAATGTCAATGTGTGCAGTCAATTATATATATAATGGAATAATTTATTTCGAACATTAAACAAGCAATTTATTTCGTGTTATGCGTGTTTACACAACAAAAAAAAATCAAGTGTGTATATGACAACAGTTTGAAAAGTGTATGCATTAAATATTGATAAGTCTAAATAGCCATTAAGGGAAACAATAGGTGATTGTCATTTCGCGTGATTGGAGAGTAGATGACGCTACTGTGAGTACCAGCTCGTACTAGTGTATAACCCCATCGGGAAAATCACCCTTAAAATCCACTCCACATGTACCAATTTTCCAAAATACCCGACACGCATATTGACACAGTCATTCCGCGTTACAATTGTGCATTTATTTAATCATAATATTTCAGTTCCTTATCTTTATTATTCCATTATTTGGGAAATTATTTGTCAATAAACGTAGAGCAACTGTTTATCTTTACTATAAACGCCAAATATCACCTATCCATTACGATAAAATACGTACGTAATATTACGGTGTGGGTATAATTTACATTTTACGTGTTTTGTAAATAAATTGATTACAAAATAAATAAGCCTACATAATGTTTATTGAAGAAAAAACATTTTCTATTTATAGAAACGTTTATGGTACATAAATGTTCAAATTGAATTAAATGAAAAGTCTATATATAATGGTTATCAAATTATTTACAGTTTATTTAAAATCGTGGCCACACAATTTGTTTTATCAATTTGGGATCATAAAATTTTTAATTTTTAAAGAGAATTATAGTTTAGGTTTCATCCAAATAATTTAGAGTTTATAAATTTTATTCTAAATAGCTATTCATATATATTTCTTATTTCATAGTTAATGGTTATGATTACAACTATTTCCACCCTCTATTGATCTTTTCGTACATACATTTTAATGAAGTTATATTAAACAACGCAATATTGCCCCAAGGTGAATAATTTATTGGCTATAATTTCTATAAAAAAAGGGGGCAAGAAAAGTAACTTAATATATAAATCAGCTGTACGAAGTATGCTAATAGTAAAAAGTAAACTACACATGTACCTATTAATTAGAGTAATTATTGTAATTTTGTTTGTAAATTGATGTAATTACCCTGTAAATGAATGTAATTTCGCTATAAATAATATACTGGGTAGTTAAGGATACGTAGAATATCAGAAATATGATAATTAAGGGGGGAAAACGCAATAAGGAATAGTGAGTAGGTAGTTCATTATCTTAATAACTTAATATAAAGATAACAAAAATTTATCTAGCGCACATGAGTTTGCCATAAAATAAGCTTTATTGCGCCACACATCTGCGTAAGTTCTTAAAACACAATCGTCACGATATATTGAAACGCAGCGAGCATAAACGTCAAAAATATTAATAATTACTCACACTTTCGTAATCTAAACTCCATAAAGTAGTACTTTTGAACTTATCACATCAACATGTTAATTATAATTCTTTCACTGACACTCAATAAGGTTTATTTTAACGTACTTTTTTGTCTTCGTGTATACACACATGAAGTATTATATGTTCCACTTCAGACAGTTGTGCACGTGTCTAAAAATAACAAAAAAAAACGCTAACCAAGGAAAATACACTTTGTCATGAAGATATTTAATGGTTTGTTACACATCCGTAATAAAAACATCCTAAATACCTATTGTTCATAATAAGTTTTGTTTAATTAATAATTAAAACTAAAAGAATTAAAAAAAAAACATGAAAAAAAAATTGAGGATGGCAACGTGGTCGAAGTTATTTAAGTTATAAAGTGGGTAGGGATGATGTAGTAGATCAGTTTTGTAGATTAGTTTTCATGTTGTTAAAATATTTTAAATTAACCATTGATATTTAAGTTTGAATGACATTTCTTTATTTTGCTGATTAAGCAATTAACACATGTGAGTTAGCGGAGTTCACTCTTAGCGAATGTATTGATGGTCTGATGAGCCCAGAAGGGCGAAATGGTCCGTTACCGCCTATTATATTGCATATTTATATGACACGAGAGGAGATCATTTTGCGTCCCTGACATAGTGACGTTGAATCAACATGGCACATTAAAGTATTAATAATTTATTGTTACGTTCGATCAATTGTAGTTTTGTCACTTGTTACCTGTTCAAATAATTTAGAATTTAAGTAGACAAGTTTAGAGAAATTCTAAAAATGGTAAAATCAGTCATAAAATACTTGCAAAAGAAAGGGTTGTCGCCAAAATAAGTTCATAACATGATAGGTGTATTAGGTGAAGGTGCTGTTTCTTACCAAGTGGTGAAAAATAAGTCTCGAGAATTTAAACTGGGAAGACAAACATGTGAACATGCGAAGGGTGCTGGACGACCAGTGACTGTCAACCCAACCCAACCCAACCCAACTCAACCCAACCCAACAAGGCAATATTAATCGTATACACGATATAGTAATGACAGATAGACGACCATTCGCCGAATAGATGAAATTACGAAGTAGTATAGAAAATATTTTAACAAATACTTTGGGACTAAACAAGTTGTCTGCACGTTGCGTCCCACGAATATTGACACCTGATCAGAAACGTTCTGAAGTATTGCATTCTGAAGCCAGTTTGGCAAAATTTAAAGCAGATCCGGATGAATTTCTTTCTCGATTCGTCACTGTTGATGAAACGTGGGTTCACCACTTCGATCCTGAGTCGAAGCAACAAAGTATGGAGTGGCATCGCCGAGGTTCTCCGCCACCTGCAAATTTCGTGTTTTGACATCCGCTGGTAATGTTATGGTTACAATAATGGCAAAATTTGATACAAATGGGTTCAATACAATCTACTACAGCCCAACCCAACCCAACTCTCACGGTATGCAAAAAAAGTCAATCTTGTCGAAAAAGTGTTGGTCGGTGTCAAAAATTGGAAAAAATGTCTAAAACGTAAAATTAAATAAATCGCAAAATTTGCCAAAAAGTATAAAAACGACCTGGACATTATGGAAAAATCTTGGGAGTTATGCTTTGAGCTAGAAAATGAAAAAAAACACAACTTCTCAGAGATACAAAGTCACTGTAAAAAGTGATAAAAAAGCAATAAAATAATAATCAAATCGAAACTCGAAATTTACAAAATTGACATCTGGGTTGCAAAAAGTGCAAGTATTAAAAAAAATACACAGGGCGGTCATCGAAATGTCATAAACTAACAATATTCTCTGAAATACAAAATAATGGCGAAATTTTATACAAAATATTTAAGTTTGAATACAATCCAACCCAACTCAATCCCCACAGCATAAAAAATCAATCTCAAAATGTTTTAAGTAGCGTCAGAAATTGAAAAATGTGTAAAACACAAATGAATGGCAAGATTTGCAAAAAGATATAAAAACAATGTAAAGAATATAAAAAAAATGCGTGAGGTAAATTTGTTGAGCTGCAAAATAATCATAAGGCGATAAAATTGTCAATATAAAATAATTGACAAAATTGCCAAAAAAATCACAAAAGACATGGGAGGGTTTCAAAAATTTGTAAATCTTCGAAAAAACAAAACAACTGTCAATGAATCCCACGGGTGGAAAGTAATCATTTTCCACCCACGGGTGGGAAGTAACTAGAACTGCCAACCATTAGACAATTACATATTCAATAATATATAGGGGCGTTTATAGAATATAATTGAATGAAACAGACAGAGGACCATGCTCAATTTGACTATGTGAATTTTCATCTATAACCTCTCACCTCTATGCTTCTCACAATTATTCAAATAATATGGTTAATTTTCAGACGCTACTACCATACTACTTATTATATTGGAAAACAGCGAATTATTCATTTTTTAATAATTATTTAATAAAAATGGTGAATGAATTGTAAATAAAATAGTACAATATCCTGGGTGGAAAGGTTCATTACGCCTCGGAATATATTATCCCTCGGCTGTAATTAAACACTTTCCACCTCGCTTGCAATATACTGTTTCCTGTAAAGGAATTAGTTAGTCAAATAATTAAATTAAAATTAAAATTAATTTTAAAATATTCTAATATGTATTTCTTATCGAAACACGTTAAACCATCGAAGCAAATTTCCCTGCGCTAAACGACATTGAACTGAACTCAGGCCCCACTCGCTATATATGCACACCTGCGCCTTCGCATAGTCACGCGTGCTCTCGTTCCCTTCAGGTTCATGTAGTACAAATATCAGTTTGAGTATTTTACGATCCAATTTTCATATTAAAAGTTTAGTAACGACTCGGATCTGGTATAAAAACAGTAGACTGGTTGTTGTGAGTGTTGTGTGATAATTTCCTGCGTTACATCGCATTACGGAAAAGTACAATGTAATAAATTACTTTCGTCAGTTTTTAAGTTTTATTTCTGCGAAAAATCGTTAAACTACTGGTGTGTTTAATTTCCCACAAATTGTTTCTTTAAAGTGAGACCAAACTTACAGGCTATGTTTACTAACGTAATAGATTTTGACTACATATACTTAACAATTACAAATTTTATTTATACATTTACAGTATAACTCAATATAAAATATAAAGAAATTAAAGTATTTCGTTACTGATGAAAAGATTGAAAAGTGTTTGGATGTATCCACACCAAAAAATTTTTTTAAACATTCTGTCAATCAGAGCAATACTGTTTTTATTGAATTATTTATTTCGTGCAGTGTTGGTCGAAATGGTGGGTCTAATTTACTATTTGGGCGTTATGAAAATTGAATTACAACCCATGATTACATTGCTGTATATTACAGAATATTATTAGTAGTTTTTATATATATATTATTATTTATACCAATTTCCAAAAACTTTACTTGATACATTCTCTAAAATTCTATTTAATTTATTTGCATATTGTGGTATTAGGTTGTTAACAACATCAATCTAAATGTCCAGAAAACTTAGTTTTCCATTTGGGGTGTCAAACATTAAATATGACCCCACCCCCTAATATTTAACGCTAATTGCGATTGAACCACAAAACAACAAGACACAACCACATGCAGCGCAAGTATCAGTTTTATTGTTTTTTTATCATTTGTATCTATCCGGCATTAAACAATAGAATAGCTGATTTATGACTAGTTTGTGACACCCCATTTTCATATTATATAGCCCATGTCTCAAATTTATAACTTTTTTTACTAATTGTATCCGGCATTAAACAATAGAATGGTTGATTTATTTTCCCACATTATGTCATATTACGGAAAAATATAACATATGAATGATTTGCGATTTTTACGAAAACTTTTCGCTCACAACTTGTTTCGATTCGTCGAAGTATTTAATTCTTATCGTCACATTTTAAAAATATTTATTATCCACATAAGGCGCCAATAAAATTTTTATGCTGGCTTATTATGCTTTCCATACTTACGTGAAATGCAAGTATGATCGTGGTTATTTTCTTACGACTTGCATCCGGTGTAATCCAATAGAAATATTGATTTCTGAGTTTTGACTGTCTAAGTTGTCTTATATCTCGAAAAAAGATAAAGTTGTTTAAGATTTCATACATCCCGTTTAAGTTTTCTACTATGAGCTATAATTATTATGATAACGGATTTTGAATATTTTTAGACTAATGACATATGCAATTAACATTTATTTACAAGTTATTGTTCATATAATTATTGACACGATGTTTCACATTTATTTGCAAATTTGTGGTTTGCATTATATTATATCAATATAAATATAACATTTTCACATACAGCGTAAACTATGGTTTCGCCCACATCCTCAATCGAGGCTGGACCACAAAATGATAAAATGCATTTCCACAGTTATATGTAGTATACGCTCCAGCTTAACTACTTTAACTAATTTATGAGTTTCATCCGTCATACAACAATAGAATATTGATTAACAGGTTCATTTTGTCAAAACAATTGCACGCAATGTATCATTTTTCAAAAAAGTTTAATTAAACCTCTTCTTCACTTCTTCACGCGTTTAAGTGTTCGCTTTTACGAAAAGTGGTTAAACCACGTTTTTAATTATATGATCTATATTTAGTACCTAACTCTGTTCTTTCTGCTGTACCCACACTTGCGCAGTAAATATAATGTAAAGTATGTTAATGATATCGATACGTCAAAATTTGACAAAGTATGACAATTGATGGCAATAGCAAAATTATAAACGTATGTGGGTGGGGGTCAGACAATGTCATAAACTGACTGAATGTAATAAAATTGGGTTATAATCCGCTACACATCAACCGAACCCAACTCCCACGGTATACAAAAAATCAAAAAGTTTTGGGCCGCGTCCACAATTGAAAAACGCAAAATTAAATTTGCCAAAAAGTATAACAACGTCACGGACATTATGAAAAAATATTGGGGATCCATGCTTTGAGCCACAAAATTGAAAAAAACAAACTTTCCTGACATACCTAAAAAGTGGTGAAAAAGCGAAAAAAAATCAAATCTAGACTCAACATTTACAAAATTGATATTCATAAAATTTATAAAATCTATGAAAAAACAAAACAGCTGTAAAAATTATAAGAAATAGCTAGCAAATCAAATGTTGACAATGTTATCTGAAATTTGTCAAATTTGATAAAGAATATTTTTAAAAAATCAAACTTATCAAATACATTATTGGGCTGCAAAATTCTACAAATTCAAAAATATTCTAAAACAGTGTGGTGAACGAAATATATCATAAACTGACAATATTGTCTCAAATACAAAATAATGGCCAAATTTTCTAGAAAATATTTGAGTTTCAATACAATCACATCCAACTCAACCCCCACTGCATAAAAAAACAAACTTAAGATGTTTTAGGTTGGGTCAGAAATAAAAATATCTCAACCACAAGTAAATCTCAAAATCTGACAAAAAGTTTTGTTTATACTGTGAAAATTATCAACAAAAATGTGTTGAGCTGTCATAAGTCGATAAAATTATCTGAAATAGAAAATAATTATTAAATTTGCCAAAATCTTAAAAATCTAAAACTGGCAAAAGACATGGGAGGGTTGGATTAGGTTGGGTTAACTTCGGTTTGGTTGGGTTGGGTACAAATATTTTTTAAATCTACGAAAGAAAAAACAGAGTAACTGTTAAAATTGTCAATAATATCGAATACGTCAAAATTTGCCAAAATTTTATAATTTATTTTCACCAATTCTAAAATTTATAATTAAATTCGTAGTGAGACTTAAATGTAATTTATAGAATTCTACTTCTAATGTAACTTTAATGAAAATCTTATTTTTATTTCAAAATCGAAGTAAAAATGTCATTCCATTAAAAAAAAATTCAAAGACCACGTTCCTTAATAAAACGTATCTGAAATGACTTCTCCTTCAGTTCATTACATCAAGCATTATTTAGTATTCTTGTTTACCTTAAAGGCCGCATCTCGTTTGTTCTAATCTAAAAGAACATTGATGATTGAAAGGCATCTGCGACAGGGGGATGCGCTTCGCTCTTGGGATTAAATTTTACATGTGGATTGACAGTAATAACAATATATTTTTTAGAGGAATGAGCTTTTAAAGCCGTGGATTCTTTGATGTCGATATTAACAATCCGGAAGTAAAGCGCATATACCGTTGTTAATTTCTCTGTGCCTTCCTCCCCAAAGAATTTTATTCATTTTGATACGAGTCTTTTATTATGACTCCTTCTTTCACGATATAGATATTATATGAAATTTTATCTCTAACAATCCGGCAACGGTACGATTGCTTTAACATCAAATATTAACATAAAACAGTTCAAATATCAAGCGGTCACTCGACCTGTTTTCTAAAAGGATGCAATTAATTTCAAGTGGACGGCATTGTGATATTTTCAAGATTTCAAATAAAAATGTATTTTGTTTGGATGTACGCTTAAAGTATTTTCTTAAATTCGTTGTTTACTTTTATAAGTTGTGTACTTCAATTTTTTATTTAGCAACTTAGCAACTAGATCCATATTATATATTATTTGCACAATAAGATGTTAATGTAAAAATTACAACAGAATAAATTAATGGACTGTGCATAATTAGTCTTGATAAATCACTTAAATAAAAATATTTCTGAATTAATTTTGAATTTAGTCAAAAATAAATATAATTAGATTGAAAATATAAATCAAGAAGTAATTTTACATAAATAACAACTGAGACAGTTCGTAATAAAGATTATATTGGAGCACAAAGGATTTTGTACAAAATATACGTGAGTTGTGAATATTAGAAGTTTATGTAAGTCGTAAAAATGTCATATTGATTTTGTGCATTTTTCTCAAGAATAAAGAGATATATATCAAAGTGCCGGAAGCACCGGAATCAGAAAACTTCGTTCAAGTACAAATACTTTTATTTATTTTATTTCCGAGAAAAATCCTATTCCGTGCTGCAATAAAGACGTCTTGGTAAATTGAGTTTTACCTTGAAAATATTTATAACGCTAGACTTACAGATGACCCACATTATGCCAAACAAAAGCACTAGCTCAATTTACATAAAGCTTTTCACGTAAAGCTTTTACTTAATTCTTTGTTCTCCGGCAGATTTTTATCTCGGAAAGTTTCTAGATGATACCGTTACATTACTTATTGCGTTTTAGTTTTGTTTTTTAATTTTTATCTCGCACGAACGTTAGGAAGCTTTTATGTTGAAAGGCTAACACTTCGCTTGTTTTCTTTATTAAAAGTTTATACATATTTTACTTAACAAGTAACCTTAATAAATGCGTCATCATGCTTTTATTGCTTTATCTCACAACACCAAGTTCTGTATACAATCAATATTTTTATTTAAAAATTACCACTGCATACAAACAATACATAATTGTTTAATAATTTTATTATAATATACTTAAAACAATGTACATGATAATTTCGATCATATTAATATTTTAATTTTACTGCCTTATTTCAAATGTTGTTTTTATTTGACTCTAATTATTATATAATTATTTATTTATACGAGCAAATGATTAAAATCCAGCCTTAAATATGACCTAGTCTTAATGTAATTCATAATGCAATTAGATCCTTAAACTAATTTTATGCCAAAATAATAATGAAATTAATTTGATTGATCTCATCTATCTGTGTAACAATAATTGTTGTTAATTAATCAAATTTGTCTTGAAAACGTACGGCACTCGTGATAAATTATGTTGAAATAATCACCATAATAATCGACACAAATTACAGAAAAATTTTAATTGAATGAGAATTTTAAAACGCTTATCAAGGCATAAACAAATTAGATATTGAAATGTAATGTGGCGTAACAAACACATGTTGCCTGTTACTGAACGGTTATTTTCAAAAAACGTCCTTATCTTATGTTATTGTTCATTGTGACAACCGTACTTGATTTACCGGACCATTTTAGGGTCACCATCTTAGTTGACCTTAAGGTCAAATATAAGTTCAACTTTCCTATCATGAATAATGCGTTGTGCCCATTATGCACACATTTCTTATTATTTCTACATAGATTTGATTTTATGGGTTCAATTTAAGTGTCTCCAAGTGGAAGAAAAGGATTTAGATGTGGAGAGATTTGTAGCCACGTACGTACAAATAATAACCGGTAATAGATCCAATTAAACTCGAAGCTATCTAGATTTAGAGGTACATTGATATTGTCAATTTGTTTAGTCATGTAATATATTTCCAGTAAACGCTATAGGATTTATTTATCTAGTAGGTTGGTTTCTTTATTTGTAGAACGAGTTTAAAAAGCAGACTTGTATATTTCGTTCCTAGACAGATTCCGTACACTAGGATAGACCTGTTGATGGTCAATGGAGCGATATTAAAACTGTAACAAACAAGATCGCCCGTAGTGTATCTGTAAACGACGTCTTATAGAGTTTGAGGGACGCCAGGCATCCGATTTGCCCGAGGTTACATGTGTTACCTCCGGTGAACCATGTAACTTCTAGATAATTAAACCAAACCAGTACACGCACCCTGAACATGTACATCTACTTCAGGAGGACATGCAAATCGGGACACACACACACATATATTTGATTTAACACATGAATTTACTAAATTATTAAGGTGCAACTGACCGCGTTCAATCCCAATTAATCCAGAAATCAATCAATATCACATGCAGACAGACTTGCAAACAGCCCACTATCTAGAGGGGGACTTGTTAATGAATAGCGGTCATATTGCTAGTCGTATGTGTGCCTTAAAGTAATCGAGGCAAACAAAAGTTTAAATACAAACATTTCAACTCATATTTTCGACGAAATTAAACTATTAAATCTAAATCACACAATATGAATCATGACTGTTGTAATAGGTAAATCAAACGGAAATTTTGTTCATTTGTCATTTTAATTTCTAGCTATCTGCTAGACGAGATTATTGTGTGTGGGGACTTAGTTAAATATTATTCTCCAAAAAGGAGAAATACTAAAGAGATGTTACTAATTTGTTCACCGAATACAACATGACGAACAAAATAAGTTCAACAGTAAACAAACAATTTTGTATTTCCTTCTTTTGTGAGAAATGTTATAACAACACGGTGTTCATTTTTTTACGTTATTAGAAAAAGCACAACACATTACTAGAAAAAATTCTAGAAAAGGCCAAAATGCGATGTGCTATTTTATGTGACAATATCCTGCCCTCGTATGTTCCCGCTACATACGAGGGCAGCATCTAACTAATAAATTGGACATGAACTGGACTTCTTAATGAGATAATCCAACCTGGAGATGGTAAAATATTGCACATTGCGATACTTATAAATGTGGATCCTGTCCTGGCTAATGTTTTGAAAAGTGTGTGAAATAAGGTTCCGATAGTAAACCCAAATTTTGGGCAGTGGGCAGCAAACAGTGCTGCACAGGCGCGTATTAGAGATATTAGAGAAAGTTACGGCAACCAAATGTATTCAGGCAGCGAAAGCGACGAAAGCAAGCGTAAAAGAGATGAAGAACTGGAAGAAAGTTTTGGTAAAAGTAAAGTAACAAAGAGATCGCTCATAAAAAATTACAAAGACAAAAATGAAGATACTGAAGGTATGATGGTTGGGATGATGAGAGAATTAATGAGTAAGAATGAGGAGATTATGAATGAAATCAGCAAATACGAAGAGAGCCACAAGATAATCACGAACAAATGAAGACAATACAACAGGAAAATGATAGTATGAAAAAGGAAATAAAATACCTTCAAGGAAAAATAGAACGTCTAGAAAAAGTAGTAGTAATTTGATAATATCTGGATCAAAGATACTCGATAGGGACGATAAAAAATTGAAAAGCGACATGGAGAGATTGAGCAAGAATTTGAATTACATATTACTCTAAAGAGTGCAGAAAAATAGGAGAAAAACTATGCATGATTAAAACAGGTACCATGACATACTAAAAAATAAAAATAAACTGAAGAACCACAAAATAAAATTAGAAAAATCGCTAAAGAAAAAAAGAGAAAGGAAAGGAAACAAAAATTGGATATAAAAAGTTAATCATAAATGGAAAAGTGTGGAGATGGGAAGAATTACAAAAAAAATTAACATATAAACTCAACAAGAAGGAAACAAAAAACTACTAACGAAAGTTAGACCGGACGGATCACAGAAGACGGAAAATTTTGTGCACAGGCTTGGTTATTGATTTTTTCAGTTCTTTAGGAAAAACTATGTACTATGCGTAAATTTAACATGTGACTTATAGGATTACTTGGGTTTTCTTTATTGACAGCAACAAGTATCTCATTGTATCCTAAAATCGTTGATTAATTTTAATGTGTTATGAAGCGAATTACTTCGTATTATGTAATAACTAAAGAAATATTAAAGAATGCGGAAAAACAAGCATTGGGAGAGCATAAGACGAAGAAAAATTACCTAAGATAGAAATGAAGTTGTTCAACGTTACATAGAAGCAACTACGACAACAGAAATTGAATTGGAATATATTAAATACAAAGACTGAAATGTATTAACAGAACTGATGGTAATATACTAGCAATATTTCTAGAAGCTATCAACATTAAATAAAAACTCTGCAATGAACTTATACTAAATTTTTCGAAAAACTTTTTCAAATGAAAGTAGTTTAAAATTTCAGTATTTTTAACTTTTACAACAATATTTTTTTCGATATCTCGTACTATTTTCGAAAATATAAAACCTTTTTCCCCGTTCTACATAAAAAAAATATTTTAAAGTTTCATGCTTTAGTTTGAATCGTTTGGGCGGTAGACACAATGACGATCTTCCCGCGTGCGATTACTGACCTCTTCACGTGAGTACAATCCATCGCATCATTTTTGCTACAACGTAATCCTCATACCTTGTATTACGATTAGCCCAATATAATGTGTGGGTGTTGCCCACTTCGATTTATGTGTCTTAACAGAGGCGTATATAATTGAAAATATAATATAGTTTATTTCGTTAAATACATAATCGAGGGAACGTGGCAAAAGTTTACGATAGCATGAGGTAGGTCACGAGACTCGATGCAATGCTAGTTCATTTGTAACTTCCTTGCTGCAAACCACGCATTCGTTTTAAATATCCACCGCTGTAACTGACATGACAATATATGTTTGTGTATTTAATAAGTAATGTATATAGGCGTGTGCCACTTAGTTCATAGTTTACGATTTAGTTTTAAAATAATTATTTGCGCGCCAAATAGCGATACCATCGGTCAAGATAGAAAAGAAAGTAGCGGTGGCGTAGCGTGTTATTTGTGTCTGTAATAACTCAATGTTTTATTTTTATAAAAGCATTAAAAAAAAATAAGGTTGCATGATATTGTTGTGAGTTCATTTTTCTATGTCAGTTGCAATTCAGAAGAATTTTTTTAAAATTGATAATTCTGCCTTGTTAAGCATAAAAGTCGTATCTGACAAAAACAAGATTTTGAGTAAGTGACCAATTAGTAAAATTGTAAATACCGCAAGTTTGTAATTTCTTTCGGATTTTGTTTTTTCGAAAACCCATTTTAGTTTATTGTTTAAAACATCGGAAATTTGTTACTGAAACTTGCAGTTAATTACAAATGTGACTTTCGAAAGATACATTGTTGTATAATATTCACATTAAGAAAATAAATACACAAAATCGTTTAAATTCATTATTTTAAACATATGTTGGCACACAGATATACGAAACACTTGTTTCTCCAGGCATTTCGGTTTTGCTAGGTTTCATTACTGGAGTCTTCATTTGACGTTGCAGCAGTTCCGCAGCATGTAGGTAAATTTTCTCAAAACAGAGGCACGATCAGTTTTTCCAAAATTAGGGTTTTTCTCTCTCTAGTTATCCCCCCATGGCCCTGCTTTACACCGGGTTTTGAAATTCCCTGTTTTGTTGGTGTGGCATTTAAAAAGTTCAATTCTCTGCCTGTAAATTATGGTTTTCTGTTCTCTATAAAAACTTACTTCAACCATATTTTTTAAATATTGTCGCGGGGAAATTTTATTTAATTTGTATTGGGAGGTACCAGCTTTTCACATCTGCGTTTCCATAAACATAAACCCCTCCCACTTCAAAACTATAATTCGGTTATTTTCATGGATAACATTTACTTCAAATTAATTGTAGTTTCAAATTGTTCACTTATTGTGACACATTTGCAGATAAAACTTAGTTTAAAATTTAATCATTAAAAAAATGCTACACAAATAGACTACATAGATTACAACTACGCCCTGAAAATTTAATGAACCAGCAATAATAATTTTCTTAGCAAATACCATGCATGGGTAATCACATTAATGACAGCCATGTTATCTCTCTTTGTGGAAAATTCCAGTGGTTCTCCTTATCTACCCATAATGATTTTTAAGTAGTAAGGTGGAAAAATCTACATTCGCATGCTACTTGACATGCATAGAAAATGTATGAAGATATCCATAAGCCGTTGTTAGTGTTGTATAGGAAGTTTTGAAAAGATATTTAACTAAAACTTAGTAGAATCTTCCTATAAAATTTTTACAATTATTGCACGTTTTGTAAAATGGTATTGTCGCAATTGTCATTGTCATTTTCGTCATCAAACTTTGACCAATCCAGTTATTTGCCAATGGAATTTTTCTTTCAGCCTATTTATTTTCGTGATCTCTTTATGAGTCCAAGTCTTATGCCATAAAAGCCATTGGGCTTATTGATCATTTATTAAAAGTAACTTTTTCCCATTAATTCGGAAACGTTGTTCTATACTAGTATTCAGCACTTCCCATATCAAACGCGGATTTTGATAGTCAGATTTTTTATCTAACTTTTTTCTTCGTTCGCAAAATTCATTTGCAATCAATAGGAGAAGAGACGACAAACGAAATTAATATTGGCAAACAGAAAAAAAGAGGCACCACGTTGTAAGAAAATTGCGACAAGTCATCTTGCAAACGAATCGATGAATTTTGGGAATCGAAAACAAAATATCACACAAATTAAATAATAAATATTGTTACTTATTTTACTAATTATTTTTTTTTATTTTAAATTTATATCAATTATAAAATAATCGCCGATTATATTTCACGTATTTTAAAATCGAAAAAGCCCCTCGCACATTCAATTTGCGCAATATTGAATCCGACCACTTTAATTACGTTACCTTCTACCCAAAAATTAACAACTTAAACATGTTTGGACACGGAGTACCCTTGGGCTTTTTAATCAGATAAGAGCGTTAGACCGTTGAAAATTTAATAACAGCCGTTAAATCATTTTTCATATTTTTATCGCATTCGGAAAGCTGCGAACGTAGACTTTCGCATCATTACTATCGATTAGGCAAAACGAACAAAAATTTTAAACGTCAATTACTTGATTGTATTTTTATATCGAGTCTCCTGGGCATAATTTTAGCCCAAGGACACTTTTTTCATTGTTTGTCGAACGTAATGGAGAAATGTGTATTATACTAATGCCCTTTATTGTCTGTCCATTGCTGTATTTAAACAAGCCCGTAGCATGTTCCTGTTTATATTTGATACATTGCAGTTAGTGTACGTCAAATATTGATTCAGGTCTTCATTCGCTAAATTGAACTTAATGTTAGAATTGCTAATGACATGGGAACACAAATTTATTAATTCGCCCTGTTGCTGTTACGCAATAAAATATAACATAAATCATTGCACCTCAGTATAAAAAACAATTAACAGTTATTAAAATTAATGTGTGAAAAATTATTTTATATTATAATATCTTTATTAATCGTCTATATTTCGTTGTACGTACATACATCACCAGGACTACGATGATAAATAGATAATTTAAAGAAATTAATATTATAAACTTGAACTTTATTTATATTTAATAATAAATATAATGCAAAATACATTTAAGAGTTGCACAAATATTCATAACATCTTAATTGAACATTGAACTCTACTTACTAACGCGAAATAATCAATCCATAGTAATATTAACACTTAAGTACCGTCTCGAGCTAAATTAGTATACAAATTTAATTTCGAATTCGTATGCATATGTATGGTTGCCTATCTGTCCCTTACTGGGATTCACACAAGGTTTTATATAAAAAGCAATTTTGTATTAACAACATCTCTGACAATGTTAATATAACAGTAAAGAAATAATAAATTAATGATTATCTCATACAAAACTAGATTTTTATTTTAATTTTGAATTTGTTTAGGATGAAATTCAGAATGTAATGAAACAACTCACATGTTATATGGCGCAGAAATAAGTTAAATCATTATATTTTCTTTATTAGTTGAGCAAAAAATATTGTTGCTGCATTCAACAATGTTACTAAAATAATAATAATAATAATAATAAGCATTTATATTGCAAGCCATACTTGTATAGAAATACGTAACTCTAAAACTAAAAAAATGACAATAAAATACAAAAAAACCTATTAACATAATTATAATTTATAATGTGAGAGCAACGGAATTATGTTCTAGAGCTGGTCCTGGAAGAGGGAGACATACAAACCATGAAAGTGTAATTTTAATCCAATAAAATAATTCATTTAAACTGTCACTTTTTGAAGTAAAAGAGTTTTTAATGGTGGCATTCGTATTTAGCACAAAAGTACCAAAGCGAAATATGGTAGAAATTTACCTGAGAAATGGTAGAAAAATTAATGGAGTTTGGACTTATTCGCCAAGCGATGCGTTTGAAGATCACCAAGTCTTCCCAAATGAAGCCATTCCGTATAATCACTTTTGCCGATCCGTTTCACGTTTTGTTAACTTGTTTAGAGGGAGATCGGCAGTGTAAATCTCAAAAAAGGATGCGGTGGAAGAGTAGTCAGGACCGAAGAGACTATCGAAGCAGTGAGGTAAGTAATCGAAGAACGTCCACAGACATCCTTACGGCATTTGCAACAGCAAGTGGACTTTTCTTACGGCACCTGTAGGAATATTCTGAAAAAAGATCTTCGCTGCCTTCCCTACCATTTGCAAGTAGTCCATGAATTACTTCCTGTAGACATATCTCAGAGACTAGAATTTATCGCCGTTTCCAAAATAATAATGTGGCGTTCGAAAAAATTATGTTAACTGATGAAAGTTGGTTCCACCTATCTGGTTATGTCAACTCACAACATATGAGAATGTGGAGTTCGGATAATCCACAATTTTTTACCGAAACTCCATTGCATCTACAAAAAATCGGAGTTTGGGCTGCTCTCAGTCGACGCAGAATTATTGAACCCATATTTTTTGAAGGCAAGCAAACATATTTTAATCTTACAATTAATTGACACTCATTTAAGTTTTATTATCTATCTACAATTCAAAAGTGAAGTATCACAAAAATTTTATAATTTCAGGAACGTTAAATGCAGAGAGATATCGACACCTTTTGTGAACATGTTGCACGATGACGAACTACAGCAATGTTATTTCCAGCAAGACGGCGCCCTGCACACACGACTTTCGAAAACATTAGTTTTCTGAGGCAATTCTTTGGATCATTAGTTTAAATACAGAGACAATTTGGTCTCCGAGGTTATGTAATATCACACCCTGGGATATTTTCTTATGGCCACATTTGAAAAACACTATTTTCAAAACTCCTGTAGCTGATCTAGGCGATCTACAAGAACGAATTACTAACGCAATTGAAGAAATTAATAACACTCCTTGTAACTTCATAATGTTGTCGATTCTGTTAAAAGAGGTACATTGTGTAGAGATGTCGGTGGTGGCCATATAACTCCTCTTCTTTGATAATTATTATTGGTTTTCATGATTAAATTGTATTATTTAAAAGTTTATTTCCAACATAACCTCAGTTTCTACAGCTTTGCCTGCAGTTTGATTTAATCTAAATTGAAGTTACCGGGAAAAGGGTCGGTTCGCCGGTTAGTAACGGCGAGTAGTTCTATTACTCAAAATTAACGCAAAAACTTCCAAAACCCTCCCTGAATCACAATTCCGTTGCTCACACGTTATATTTCAGTCCAATGTGGAGCCAAAATACTCCTCCACAGAATAAAAAGAGTATCTAAGTAATAAAGTTTTAACATTAAATAAATGAACATCGTTTAGCTGTTTTATGTAGAGTGGCAAATGATTATAGCTTTTTATAGGCATTATAAGGGGTCCATTTGCAGTTAACGATAAATGATTCTTCGGCAGTAATAAATCTTTTGTGTTCCTTAGATTGTATTTGTTGTTTCTATCTTCAAAGCTGATCATTTTATCGTTGTTTGATTTGACATATACAGCCGAGAACAACATATACAACGCCGTTACAGTAAGTATATTTAGAGGTCGAAATAACTCTCTACATGATCTTGGTTTAAATGTCATTGTCGTGAGAATTCTCTTCTGCAATATAACCAGATAAGAAGTGCGGGCGTTTCCCCAGCATACAATCCCGTATGACGATACAACCCACAAAGGCATGATAACAATTCATCAAAATATTTAATTTAACGTATTTCCTAAGTTGCCATATCACGTAGCAACTTTTTGCAATTTTAGCTCGTAAATCACATATATGGACGTCCCAATGTAAGGGGCCATCCATATTTACTCCCAGAAACTTAACCGAGTCTTGGGCCAGAGTTGAAAAATACACCATCTTAGTTTTTTTTTCTATTTAAAACTAGCCCATTGATTTCAAAAAATAATAACACCTGTTTGGCTGAAATATTGGCTTTATTGTATAACTATGTCATATTATCAGCATGGACACCTACATTTGTATAGTCCGCAAATAGCGTCACGAAGCCATCCTTGATATAGAGTCCAATATCATTGATAAATAGAATAAATAATATTGTCCCCAGGGTACTACCTTGAGGGATGGCCGTGTTCACGGTATTAAAATTCGACCAGTACGAATTGCCGTCACATTTCAAGTTTATAGCCTGCCATTGCCATGAAAGAAAAGACGAGATCCAACCAAGTGGCAAACCTGTAATTCCCATCATCTCCAGTTTATGGAGTAATAAGTCATGGTTGATTGTATCGAACGCACGCGTTAGATCAACAAATAAACATGTTTTGTTCCTTTTTCCAAATTTTTTATTAGATAGTTGTACAATGACATAATTGCATCTTGAGACCCAATACCAGATCGAAAACCAAACTGGGATTCGGATATACTTTTATTGTTTAAAACATACGAATTCAATTGCTTAGCATAAGCTCCTTCAAAAAATGTTGAAAACACAGACAATAATGAAATTGGTCTGTAGTTTGACATATTTTCACTTGCTTCCTTTTTATGTGGTTCGTTTTAAGATTTTTGGAAATTATCCTTCTTGAAATGAACGGTTGTGGCAAAGGGACACTAATGTCTTTTTGAATATGCGTTAGTAGTGAGCATGGTATACCGTCAAAGCCCTTTTTTAGATACCTTCTTTATAATATTAATTAACAGATTCATCAACAAAACTCCTGGGTAATTTTCTCTTTGGATTCAAATTAACCTCACGCTTTATTATCTTCCATGCAATTGCCGATTTGTTGACTGACGCTTCCATAATGTTGCCGAAATATTTGTTTTTGGCTTCAATTATATCCGCCTTGTGCCTCCTCTTTCATCGCTTATTATTACTTATTACCATACCACCTTTACATAATTGTCCTTGCAGTGGAAACGCAATATCAATTAATTGAAGAAATCGACCATGAAATGTATTAAACAATTCATCAGTGCTAACATGATCGTCGTTCAAATATCAATTCCAAATTTGAACAAGCGATATTAAAATGAGATATGTTACTTGAGCTTTTTGAAATCTTGCTATAACGGTTTCACTTAAATTTCCTTAGTGAAAGACGATGTCTGTCGATACTAGTTGCATGTAATGATCAAATAAATCTGCGTATACTATTTGAGGAGAGTGTAACCTGGCCTCGACATTGGAGAAAATGTTGCCAATTATACTACTCGAGTTGTCATAAACTCTTGGGTATTTATTTATACATTTGTTAAGACTTAACAGATTAACAATGTCAGTTGCAATATTTTTACACTTTTCGTACTCAAAATTAATATTAAAATCACCACAAACGTATATGGGCTTGTGAATGTTTTTAAAATCATTGAGAATAATATCTAAATTAACATTAAAATATAACACTTGCAGGCGTCCTATAAATACATGTGACGTTAGTTACAGTATCAGCAGTCATGACATCAAACGACCCGTACTCAAAAATTGAATCGAATTATCAGCAGTCATGACATCAAACGACCTCAAAAATTGAATCGAATTTGCTAACATTAAAGTTTCTAATATTAAAATCAAAAAACTCGCGTATGTAGATCGCAACCCCACCTCCAGACGATGAATCTCTACAGTAGCAGTCAGTCAAATTATACCCATTCAGCTTCATGGCAGAAACTTCGTTATTTTTTACCCAAATTTCAGTCAGGAAGGTTGAGCCTCTCCTTAATTTTGTTCTTCATACTCCTTATGTTTAAATCAGTGATTCTAAACTTTTTTGAGTCAGGGGGGTTGTTATTGGTTAAATGATGTAGATTTATTCATGAGTATGGCTCGAAAAAATTTAAATTGTATCTAGTCAAAAATCTGAGTGATATAGATTCTCGTGTTGGTGTAACGAAAACCTGCATTTGTACCTTTACTATTTAATTTGACGACCTCGAAACTGCAACCTGGTGATTTTGACGACAGGTAAGATGAAATTTGTCATTCTTTAGTATTATACCTACACCGGCCAATACATCACATTTATTTTTTTGTGTTAATAAGTTAACAAGATCTAAATTACTGTCGTTTAGATCTTTCACTGTTTGTTGTAACACATCAATTTTGTCCACGAACCGTTTAGTTAATTCATTGATTTCCTTATTAATATCCAGTATTAAATTTTCTTTCTCACACACATCAGTCTTTGCGTCACTAGACTCTTTATTACGAAAATTATATAAATGAGACATAGTTTACTTAAACTATTGGCAAAGTCTGCTGATTATATAGTCGAGCCGTATAACAGGTATATATCCGAGTAGTTTAAAGTATGCTTTGATAAAGCCAATATATAAAAAAGGAGATCCAGAACTCTACAGTAACTATCGCCCTATTAGCCTGCTTAGTTCATTTTCGAAGGTAATCGAAATGGTTATGTACACTAGGTTGGTAAATTTTTTTAACAAACATAGTTTATTCAGAAAATCGCAACATGGTTTTCTGGGTGGGAAAGGCATAGAAACAGCTATCTTAGAATATACTGAACATATTTTAAAGTCACTAGAAAATAAACAAACAGTGTGTGGAGTGCTGGTGGACTTGTCGAAGGCTTTCGATTGCATCGACTTCGCCATTCTTTTGGATAAGCTACACCAATACGAAATTAGAGGAGTTGCATTGGAGTGGTTTCGATCATACCTCTATGATAGGAAACACTCTGTGCGAATTGATGATGGAAGCGGCGGGGTCTTGTGCTCGGATGCGGTGAATGTGACCAGTGGCATTCCACAGGGGAGTATTCTCGGCCCGCTTCTGTTTATTATTTTTATAAATGATTTGTCAGCTATGGAAATGGGGAATAATCTAATTATTAACTACGTTGATGACACGAATGTTCTGCTGACAGGACATACCTTCGAGGACATTACCAGAGAAGGAGAATCTATAATGCGTGCCATGAACGAATGGTTTGAGAAAAATAAACTTGTTATAAACAACGAAAAAACCGAATGCGTAATGTTTAAACTAAACCAATCGTTTCCTACGCCAAATGAACTGATTTTGAACAGTCTAAAATTGCCGTTCACAAAAAGCTGCAAATTCCTTGGGGTGTTTCTTGATGAAACTCTAAGGTTTGTCAAACACATAGATTACACATGTGTAAAACTTAATAGAACAATTTATGGACTTAGAGTTTTATCAAGAAACACTAATGAAAATCTTTCAAAAATATTTTACTATGCTAACTTCTATTCTCACCTAAGATATGGAATATTTTTTTGGGGAAATAGTATCGAAGTTCGGAGGATATTCTCGATCCAAAAGAAGGCCATCAGAGTTATACATAATATGAAACTAAGAGACTCGTGTAGAGGAATTTTCAGATTGCATAATATGTTAACAGTACCTGCTATTTACATATATGAATGCATTAAATTTCTTTGGAACTATAACGAAAAGTTTACTTCAAACAAGTTTGGTAATTTGTATAACACAAGACAAGGAGTGGACTATGCTCTACCAGTTCACAGGTTGGATATGTACGCAAAGGGTACTTTCTACTCCTGCATGAAATTGTTTAATAGTTTGCCAAACACAATCAAATATGCGAAAAGCCATCCAACTAGGAAGAAGGATTTGTATGCTCTTCTTTGTGACCTTGAGCCATACTGCATTAACGACTATTTTAACCGCAACTTGCCAGCGTAATTTTGGTACCTGTTTTTTTGACTTGTTTCTGATTTTTTTCTATGTATCATGTATCATGTTTACTTGTGAAACCTTTTCGAAATAAATGTCTTTATTATTATTATTATTAATAATTATGTTTTATTTTATTACACTCTTCAGCGGTCAGTTTACAACTCTTTGTTTGAGGATAACTGGTGTAGTTAAATTTCTTAAAACTTTAATTTTGTACCGTTTTAAATATTTGTTTTTGTTTATTATTAAAGAATCAAAATTGCATTGTTTTCTATTTCAATTTATGTCAACTTTGCAATTGTTAAGTGTTTCTCTAATTAATTGCCAGACGTAAATAACAATTAAAAATAATCAACGAATTAAACAAAGAATGAATTTACTTTGCAATTGCATGTGAAATTTATATTCACGTTTAATACAGAAATTATGTAGATTCGTGTATTTTGCTCGACGAATTTTAATCAATTTAATGGTGTATGGAGGAATTAATACTCATTCAGATATGACAAATTTTCAAGAAAGTGCAGAATTTACGAGCGAATAATTTCAGTTTTCCAGGAAATTGCATCAATGTTTCTTAGATTCTAAAGCTTTTTATTCTCGCGTTCTTTGCCGACGCGAGCTTTATGGGTTCAGCAATCATTGCTATAATACAGGATATTAACAAAGCATAAAAAGAGACGACGCTGCCTTTACTCGAAAGCATATTTCAAATCGGAACAAAGAATTGAAAGGGCCATATTTTTTAACAGATTTCGGGAAATAAATAGTCAGGGACGACGTTAAATATACATCTTGAATTACCTCTTTTGTTTCATTCGCGAAAAACATCTTGAATATATTAAACGTTTTATTATTATTTATTAATTTTTTTTTTCACTATGTAAATTTTTGCATTACATATTAATTCACGAAAATTAATTCCATCAATTATCATAAAATAAAATTATTGCAAAAAATTGTTTGTATGAATTAAATAATTGAATGAGTAGGAACTTTATTTTTCAAGATATATATCACATCTTCGTCGACAGAAAACAAAACAAGCGGCGCAAAATAATCCGAGATGAAAGACAGAAAAAAAATCGAATGAAACAATACGTGGACAAACAAGCGAGTCTAATATTTACACTGGAATCGCATTACTTCGATGGACGTGACAGTTTCGCCCGATCACTCGCTAATCTTTGGAGTCTTCCCGCAATGTTGCAACACAAACACGAACAGATTCCTTAACGGCCTCCCATATTGCGAATTCCGGTAATCCGATATCGGTCAAGATTGAGTTACCCTCAACGACGTAACGGATACCAAATAAACGAAAAATGTCATTAGGCGAGGACCGTTCAATTAAATTACGTTCGTTCATCTTATCTGGCAATTTATTATTTCACCTAAAGTTATTTAATGGGCGGCAGATTACAATCAACGACGAGATATTATTTCAGCTTTATATCCAGGAGGATGCACAACAAAACGAACAAAATCCTAATGTTATATTTCTCATTCTGATATAAAAAATTAAATGGCTCAAAATATAGTTTTAACTAATAAAAAAAATATAATTTTTTTAATTGTTTTTACTTGAAAATAAATGCAATCTAATACATAAACGATACTGCCCCTAAACTGTTTAACCTAAAGCCATTAATTCAAAGTGGACCAGCGCAGAACACCACCCGTGATTCATCTAGCCTATGTGTATTCAGTTGTGTCAGACCGGTTGCATGTCTTCAAATCAGTTGTGCCGATTTTTACGTCATATCAGGGACTACTTGAAATTATAACTGCAGTCGATAGGCTTTGGATATTGCTGTATAAAGATCTAAAAATGATAATCCCGGGCAATGAAGTAAGGAATACAATATACTCTATGTTACATTGTGCAGAAAAAAATATTCAACATCCACAGAATCCCAGATTGGGAAAACAATCAACCCGTTAACAACAAGTTAATTTGAAAACGTACAGGAGTTGGATCGGGAACGTAATTAATCAATATGAAGGAGAATTTGAAAAAGGAATATGAAAAAAGAGATGATGATGATGAAAGTAAGATAAATGTGTAACCAAGTGGACTTATAGAGATGCATTACCATGCTCGTTGAAAAGAGAGGAAGGAAGAAGATTATTTATTGAAGAGTACAGGGCAGAAAAGAAATGTCGATACAAGCTTAGTAAAACGAGACTAGCAAAAGCAGCGACAACTGTCGTTTGCCACCAATTTCCATGGCAGGTGTGTGGAACTGAAAACAAAAATTTTGTAGAAAAATAAAATGGAAATATTCATTCAACTTGAACCCACCAGCGTTGAGAAAAAGACAAAAATAGAACATAAATCGACTAAGAACCAATAACTCCATAACGATGTACTAACGTGCGATTCCAAACAGTCTAAAAAGATTTAATACTACTTATTTGTTGCAATTATTTCCATTATTTGTACCTGTTTGGTTCTAACCAATAATTGGATTTGGGTTGGGTTGGGTTGTGTTGATTAAATAATTTAAAAGAAAAATGCGAATGTGGAGAATGGATAAGAGGAATTAATTTTCTTCATCCGTATCTTTCATTCATCTCTATTTCATACAATTTTCTTTGCTTACTTTATTCATTTGCCTCCATTTTGTCTCATCTTCGTGGTCCTATACTTTTCTTCTCGCTCTTCTCACTTTCATTTACCTTGATGTCATACTGTTCTCTTCCATACAAATTACATGTCCATACTATCGTAACTTTATCCTTTATTTTTTTTTGTTATTTTATCACTTTATCATCAAGTCAATTTTCTTATCGCTCATGACTTTTATATCCATTTCAGTAATTTCCCCTCTGACTTCTTTTCAGATTTGTATCTCTCCTGCAGTATCATTGATACCATTGTTTCTTTTGATATCTTCTTTTTGTATGGATATTTATGCCCCCATTTCCAAAAATTATGCTATTTAAATAAGCTTGTCGTTGTTACTCTCTTGATTTTGGTTACTACTTCCAGATTAATTTTGTTAATGTCTGCGTTGGCAGACATTAGCCTTGATCAAAACAATATGTACAGCTTCAGAGTGGGGCTTGGAGACCTGGAGAAAGTTGGATGGAGAAATTTCTAAATCGGCAACAAGAAGCGTCAAAAGAATTCTCAATCGATTAAACAAAGCAGAGCAAAGGTGGACCATAAGACGATTAAAAAGAGCCATCTCTCCTATACAATTTTACAGACTAATGTGGATCTCGAACATCTTTGGGTTACTATAAATCTAAAAAGGTTTAAATTGGCTATAGCTGTGATATATCGGCCACCACATTTTGGCTTCGGTCAATTTTTAGAATTATTGGAGACTACGTTTTCAATAATATTACCATTATGTGATGAATTATTATGTGTGGGTGATTTCAACATTGATTATTTAAATATTGAAAATATCAGTACTGTAAACTTCTGTGAATTAATAGATACCGTAGGTCTAAAGCAAGTTATAAATGAGCCAACACGAGTAACTTCAACGTCTTTTACCTTGATAGATTTAATACTTACAAGCAATGAATATATGACTAATCACTCTGGAGTTGTCCCCGTTCCAGACATCTCTGATCATCACTTGATATACTGCTCTTATAATATACAATATTTTAAAACTAAACCCTTGATACGTACAGAGATTTAAAAAATTTAAATTATGATAATTTTAAAACGCACTTGATGTCCATACAGTGGAGAAATATTTACGATATTCAGAATATTGATGATAAAATTTTATTTTTCAATGAAAATATACACGCATTGCTTGATATCCATGCTCCTCTTAAAACTTCAAAATTTACAAAAAAACCTGCACCATGGTTAACAGACAACATTAGAGCGATGATGGATACACGGACCGAAACATTAAGACAGTACAAATTAACGAAAACACAAGTCGACTGGGAGAAATATAAAATAATGCGTAATATGACAAATACGGCTATACGGAAAGAAAAGAAAACATTCTACGAGCGCCGTTTCAGGGAAAACACTTCGAACATGTGGCGGGATTTACAAGCGTTAAATATATCTAGTAAAAGTAGAATAGATATACCTTTGCATCTTAAAGACATAAACAAAATTAATAATTATCTGTTAGATAGTATACCTCAAACTGCAAAGCATAATAAGGAGTTAATTTCTTACTACAATAACAATATTAAAAATTCAGTTAATTCGATCTTGAATTTTAGTACAGTTAACAAAGACGAGATATTTAATATTATTAAATCTATTAAAGTTAAATCTGTTGGTGAGGACGGAATAAGTTTGTGGGTGATTAATTTATGTATTCCCTATTTGTTGACCACCTTGACACATATTATTAATTACTGTCTAACTGGATCAGTTTTCCCCACGTCTTGGAAAAAATCCCTTATTACGCCTTTGCCGAAAGTACCATCGCCATCGCAATTCAAGGACTTAAGACCTATTAACATTCTTCCTGTTATTTCTAAAATATTTGAAAAAGTAATAGGGAAACAACTGTATGTACATGTCAGTAAAAATAACGTAATTCCTGATTTACAGTCAGGTTTCCGGTCGGGTCACAGTTGTAATACGGCTCTGTTGAAACTTACAGACGATATATTTCGTGCAACGGATGATGGACTACTGACAATAGTTATTCTGCTGGATTTCTCTAGGGCTTTTGATACTTTGAGCCACGATATTTTGCTTTCACTAATGCATTATGTGGGCATAGGTCCCGAAGCTATTCTGCTTTTACGTAATTACCTAATCAATAGATTCCAGGCAGTGAAACTTGATAACAAAATATCTTCTTTTAAACAAGTCATGTCCGGCGTGCCACAGGGTTCCATTCTGGGACCACTGCTATTTTCAATATATATTTCAACTTTTAATACTGTTCTTCAATCAGTTATGGCACTATTTTATGCTGACGATACTCAGCTTTATTTCTCATTTAAGCCAAGTGAACTTGATGCAGCGTTGAAACTTATCAACGATGACCTCCAAAGGTTCTCCAATATTTCGGAAGCACACTGCTTACAGCTCAATCCTGAAAAGTCAACCGTTATATCTTTGGTAGAAAACGTGATAGAGATCGAGCTGTGGAACATGTACATATCAATATAGGCAACAATAAGTTGCCTATATTGATATGTACATGTACATGTGCAAAAGATAGCGTTAGAAACTTGGGTGTCATCGTTGATAACCAGTTGAGATTCAAACAACACATTTCAAATAGCCTTCAGCGTGCATATTACACCTTACAACAGATTTATTCAAATAGACATACGCTGGATCAAAAAACAAAAGCGATACTTTGTGAATCGCTGGTGCTATCAAGATTTAACTGTTGTGATTCAGTCTACGGCCCGTGTTTAGACTCAATAGACAAAAGGCGTATACAGAAAGTACAAAACTCGTGTTTGAGATTCATTTTTGGGATAAGGAAGTATCGGCGGATAACCCATAAACTGAAAGAGGTTAACTGGTTTAATATGGAAAATCGTCCAGTTCTGCACTCCTCTTGTTTTTTCCACAAGATAATTATTAATAAGTCCCCCAACTATTTATATAGGAAAATAACATTTAGGACCGATGTTCACAATTTAAATTTAAGGTTTAAGGGTTTGCTCACTCCTCCCCTACATCATACGGAAGCCTTTAAAAGGTCTTTTTCATATTCAATTGTTAAATGCTATAATCGGTTGCCTATCTCTCTAAAGTGCTTGGCGGTGACGCACTTCAGACGTCGCTTGTGTAGTGCTCTTTCTCAGCAGTAGAATAGCAGTTAATTGCATTTGAATTTTGTGTGTATTTCATTTTATTTTTTTTCTCTATTTGGATATAGATTAGTTTTTTAGTTTAGTTTTAGGAAAAAGCAAGGTTAAGTGGAAGAGCAATTGGCGCATGGTGCCTATTTGAACTTTGCCTTGCAATACATTTATATTTAGTTGTGTAAAAAGGGAAAGGATGAATAAAGGCATATATTATTATTATTATTATTATTATTATTATTATTATTATTATTATTATTATTATATGTACGAGGGGAGATCAGTATTTACGGTCCCTAACATAGAAGGAAACAAATTGAAGAAATATCAAACGTTTATTTTTCTACGTAATCGCCCTGAACGTCGATGCATTTGGTCCAACGATGCTCCAAACATTTGATTCCTCTGTAAAAAAAATCTTTCGGTTGCTCTTCCAACCAGTCGTTTAAAGCCGACATCATTGGCCAAAACAGAGATTTATCTTCAAACAGCAAATACATGCGAATAGCAGTTGCCCATTGTCGTACAGTTGGTTGTAAATTTGGGAGCGTTCTGCTAAAACAAGTATATTGACCTCTAGCGGTAAGTATTGGGGAACGGTAAACCGATGGTAAACCCGATGGTTACGACAAAATTATGGTTTAAAAAAAAATCGAAAACGTTATTAGGGGTTTGTACCTTGTACCTAGATAAAGCGTACCCGAGGTTATAAAAACGCTATAAGCAATAATTTATACGGCATTCGTGATTAAAACAGCACCTCTAAACAATTCAATTATTTTATAAAAATGTCTCAATTAAAAAAATAGAAAAATCAGCGAAATGTGGCAGTTCTTTGAGCAAGTAGATCAAATTTATGGTAAGTGTAATATTTGCTCTAAACGACATCCATTTCTAACTTAAAAAAGGTAAGTTTTTTATTTATGTTACTTTTAAGTAAGTATTTTTGACTTTTTTGCGATTATTTTGTAAGCTATTTTACCTATGTTGTTTTTTTTATTTTTTTGATCACAGGGCACAACTGATCAAGCAGTTTCAGTAAGTGATGCTTCCGCCGAAGCTACCTCTTCATCTCAGGCAGAAATAACTTCACCAATTTGAGCACAACCCACACCAGAAGGATCAGATGCAATTCCATTCTCTTCACGAGGGCCCTCAATGTCTCAAAAACCATCCACATCGACCACATCACAGTTTCGATCGAGGTAATAATCAAAGTCAACAAAAAATTACGGGTTTCCTTAAAAAAATTACATATAAATCAAAACAAGATATTGACAATAAACTGCTTTTATTATTCATTTTGGATTTTCAACCATTTCGTGTAGTTTAAGATGAAGGCTTTAAAAAATTTGTTTCTGGGTTAAATCCCGGTTACCAGTTACCCACTAGGCATATCGAAAACTTATTCGAGGAATGTAAAATATTGTAAAAACAGGGCGACAATTTTGTATAACAACCGATTGCTGGACATCTGTTAATACCGTAAGTTACATTGCAGTGACGGCACATTTTTTAAATGGTAGTTTTGAATGTTCCGTCATCCACGTAGCACATACGTCAGAAAATTTAGCCAAGGAACTGCAGCAAATTGTAGAAACTTGGCGAATTGAAAACAAAATATTGCTGGCCATGTCTGATAATGCGGCTAATATTGAAAATGCGATTGCTAAATTAAATTTAAAATTATTGTATCCCATTTTCGAAGAAGTTATACTACAAATGAGAAACTGTTGACATATTAGCAAGCATTATCCCAATTGGCCTCCAAAAAAACTTTTGGTAACTTTTGAAAGCTCCAAATTTACAGCAACTACAGAAACATATAATCGGCGACATTTTAAAAGAAATATTTCAAGAATCTAGAGTGGAGGACGAAAAATAAATTATCGGTAGAACCGATAATAGTATTTTGTGTACCAAGGCCAAAAAGTACTGTTTTTTCGTCCGAGTTTTCTTTACGACCGAGGCGTAGCCGAGGTCGGAAAGCAAACGAGGACGAAAAAACACTTTTTGGCCGTGGTGCACACAACATTTTTTAGGTGACCCTCATAAAATTTTCAAATTTATTGCAACATTTACTTACAATTTATTGACATAGTCATTTATGACAACTGAACAATTGTACATATTTGTGACACCTTCAGACATGTTTATGTTTTCTTTGTCTACATTCGAAGTTATTTCGGCTTTATAAACAATAATTACCCAATAATGAGTTAAAAAGTCTATCACCAACACGTATTTACTAACGTAAACAAGATGCACAGTTTGACACTGACGGCAATGTGGTTATTTTTATACAATTTCGGTAACTGTCGGTAGATGGCGCCACCCTATTGCGGACGAAAAATGAAAGCGGACGAAAAACGATTACTTTTCGTCCGCGTTTGACAACTGAAATTTCAATTTTTCGTGTCGGTCGCCTAAAAAAAGTATTTATCAAAGAGATATTGAAAATCCGTCTGAACTAAAACAAATAAAAAGTCAAAAAGAAAAACCAAAAGAGAAACAAAGAAAACCAAATGAAAAATCAATCAAAAACCAAATAGAAAGATCCAGCTCCAAGCTCTGAGAGTGTCGAAGATACACTAACTTGTGGCGCACTCCAGTTTCTCCCCATTGTGTTGTTTTTCTTTGCTTCTAAAGCCAAATACTGATACATATGGCTATGACTTGTGTTCTGTCACTTACAATTTGTGTCAATGATTTTTCTAACAAGTCTTATTTTCGTTTAAGATGTTATTTTTCTTTTCCCGTTAAACCATTATTTCCATCGAGAAAATATTTCCATCCAATTTTTTTAAGCACCGTTCTTTATGGTGGTTGTTTATCGTTGTTAAACATTTTTCTTTTTAAAAATGCAAATAACTCCCGAAGAAGTTGCGGTGGCGATGGCTTTCGTGGCAGCTGATCGAAGTGTTCGATATACTGCTCTTGCTATTGGAAAACCGCAGACAACTGTACGTCGAGCACTGGAGAGGTACGGCGAGACACAGAAGTACACCCGACGTCCTGGTTCAGGTCGTCCACGGTCCACATCTGCAAGCGATGATAGGTTTTTGACGTGTCTGGTATCGTCACAAAACCGCAGTTGAACTGGCTCAGAAGCTCAGAAATGTGCGTGGGACAGCTGCATTGGTAGCGACTGGTTTGAATGCATATAGGCCGAATCGAGTACCTAGACTTATGCGACAGCACAATCAACGCAGATTGGAGTTTAGTAGAAGACATCAAAATTGGGAAGAAAGAGATTGGACAAGAGTTCTCTTCTCGGATGAATCACGATTTTCTTTGAGATCACCGGATGGACGCCATAGAGTCTGGAGAAGACAATGGGAGAGATATTCTTCGGCCACCGTCGTTCAACATGAAATTTTTATAATCTTATGGTGCCACCATAGTGTAAGAGGAAAGTTTCATTTGCAGTTTATAATCACGCGGTCTTATCATGAATTTTGAAAACAGGATCATAAGTTTAACTAGCAACTTATTATGTAAAGTAAAACTATTTTGAATAAATTGGTTAATTTTTTTAGATTTATTTTATTTATTGCAATAATATTACATAATGATAATAAGAATAAATAATTTATAAAAACAAATTAATTAAATAATTGTACGACTTGTAGTAATTAATTAGATTAATTAGACTATTGTGCTCTATACAATACTCTATAACAGATGTGCTCAATAGAGGATAAGTCAGGCAATTTGGATGGCCATGGTAAAACATTGTTCCCTAAGATGCTCCTTGCTGACGTGTTTTATCCTGCTGGAAAGTAGTTAGGCAGTCCTCGACCACAAGGAAGTAATTGGGGAGAAACATTTCTTTCACGTAGCGGGTGGTAGTCAACTATTCGATGCACTGACCGTTCAACAGAATGACGAGGATGGTTCCTACCTAAATGACTTATACGGACACATGTAACGGCAGATATAATGTCGACTCGTCACGGAATATCAATGCACCAGAGAACAACCGTGACAGTCAAAGAAAGGGCTAAGTGTGGCGAGAATGAGATTAGCACAAACATAGAACATGGATGAGCCTACCTTCTCCATCAAACCCTTAGCTTAGCAATATCTGATTGAAGAACATCTATCAAATATAACAATAACTACATGTAATACCCAATTTACTGGAATGACAATTTCTTGACAATTGCTATGATATAAATATTGTCATTTAAACGAAATTGCCTAGCTTGTAAGTCCATGGATGATTCGACCTGTTATTTTTGAATAAATTGTGACAGTCGAACGTGACAGTGACAGTTTGTGCTTTTGATATATGTCAATCTGTGTTTATTGCGAATATAATGAGCCGAAATACGGTAATAAAATATCCCCCAGGTCTTGACGGGTATGAATGGAATGGCATACTTGGTAGTGGAAATTTCGCTAACGTTTATAAGGCATTGAAGGTAAGACTTGTTAATTATAAAAGAGGTTATGTCATCACAAGCTTTTTTTACCATTAGGCACCGCAAAAGTCGCCTGTTGCGATTAAATGTATGCGTAGAAATGTACACAACAACAATTTCAAGCGAGAGGTAACTATAATGAAACTCTTAAATCACGAAAACATCGTTAGATTTATAAGGGTCCACATAAAAGAGACGTACGTTACCTAACATTAACCGAAAATGTGCGTTAACCCATTCTGTTTTTAGTTATATCTACATTATACTTGAATATTGTAGCGAAGGTGACTTGGCAACATTACTAAAGCGTAAGTCTCAACTTCCGGAATCCTTCGTTCAAATGTTAACGCAACAATTAGCGTCGGGCTTGAAGCATTTATCGGATAAAAGCATATGCCATATGGATTTAAAACCAGACAATATTTTCATTACAAAGAACGAAAAGCTTCAATTCAAATTGGGCGATTTTGGGTAAGTAATTTGATTATAATTTTTTTAGCTAAATCGTCACATTTCACATTTAATAGGTTGTCACAAATACTGCCAGTAGATATGATGAAATATCGTGGTGTTGGCACCATAGCTTACATGGCTCCGGAGAAAATTGCTTTGCAGCCATTTGACACACGCGTAGACCTTTGGTCTGCTGGAATAATTATATTTCAGTGTCTATACGGATGTTCCCCATATTCTAAACATCTACACCAATCGATTTTTGAGTTTATAAGACAGCAAACGCCAATTGTGGTAAGTTTCGTATTTCTTTTAGTAATTTTGTTACGATGATGGTTGTGCAGGTTTTCTCGTCACCTACTATTAGCAGTAGCTGTGAAGATTTAATACTTAGATTATTAAAATATGATCCTGATGAAAGAATTACGATTGATCATGTTCTCAACCACGATTTCTTGCAACTTAATTATTTACCTAGTCCCGAAAACTATGACCACGTGAACAACTTAATTGAACAATGCGCTGTGTTCGAAAAGGAAAAGAATTATTCAGAAGTTTTAAAACTGCTTAAAGAAAGCATTCTGTTCTTGGAATGCTTTGCCATTGCAGATGTCAATCCACGGAACGAACGGAATATTAATAAAAAATTGATTTATTGTAAAAACTGGGCTAATCGGGTCACGCGTTGCATGGATTTTCAAAATCGAAAACGCAGGACTTCTGCTACCCAAAATGATATAGAAACTTCCGACGATACACCAGGCTCAAGCAAAGCCTTGAAAATTAATTCAATACCGTAGGTAACAGATCACATGTACTTAATCTGTTTACGAGTATTACTGTTATGGAGTTTAACTGCCGCTCATTCATAATTTATTTCAAATGTTTCTAGTCTACATATTAATTAATTAATAAAATTGTTAATATAATTCTTGTAATAATTATTTGTTAATAAATATTCTTTGTTTGTAATGTTTTGTAAGTATATAAAATAATATTAATCTGTTTCCATTTAAATGCAACATGCGTTTTCTCATAGATTAATATTTGTTTTAAACCAGATTAAACATTAAATTTATTTTACTGTATCACGGAAAATAAAGATAATATTCAATGTTTATTTCAAGTCCTGGTTTAAAAGTACGAGATTATTTTATTTTAGATTATAGATAAAATTTTAATTTAGCTTTTGTTTTCAAAAATGAATAAATTATCGACATTTAAATTTTATTAATTATGGCCCAAGGTCTCAAACAAAGTACAACTTGATCCAGCATCTGTATTTGCCCTAATATACCAGGAGGTGCATTTAAAATTTTTACGTTTTTCACTTGTAACAAGTCTAGACTCTAGAGTCTTAATTTCATCCAAAATATTCATACATATTCAAACTTCATCATCTCAATGACAACGGTCTCACTGTCTAAATGAATTTTGTTACTGCACAGTGATTTGTCAAAGATTATTTGTTTTGGTGTTAAACCACTTTTGTCTTGAGATAGAGTTCGCTATATATTTTCATGTTTTGGGATTCCACTCTGTTTGTCCTGAAAAGAATTCTAAGCAGATTTTTAGTTTTGTTTTTTTTTTAATAAATAGTGATTTTTTCTATTCTAGTGAAGTGCAATTTCGGTCAATAATACGGCGAAATTGTATTTAGAAAAATTGTTTAGAATTTGAAATTATGGCCATATAAAATATTTAAATAGATCGTCTCCAAAAAACGATCGTTTCTAACATAACTTTAGTGACTTCCTTCCAGATCTGCACATTTTCTACCCAAACTCTAAACTTGTGACATACTTTTGTTATAGTGGTTTGATTAATTTCTTATATAGCATCTTTAATTCGATGTTATCCTGAAGATCGAATGTCCAAAAAAATAAAAAAGTTTCTTGGTGTAAAATATTACTATATTTTAAGAATTCTTTCTTCATTGGCATTATCAATTATGCAATCCCATTTTAGGAAATACAATAATATCATTGGAATATATCACTTTACGACTACCATGATCATATTTCCTATTTGGTAGAAATCAATTCAAAATATTTACGATCAAAAAATTATTTTATTCTAATATATAACCTACGCATTCCATATTGAATTTTGAATCAAGTAGAGGTTTAAGTAATTTCCAGTGAACTGAAAGTCGAATATCGTCTCGAATATACCGAGTGGAAAGTATCAAACCCGAACATAGCAGAATTGCATTGGAATATACGTTTATGCATATTCCTGCTCCCCATTTCCACAGATAAAAATTATAAAGGCATCAAATGAAAGAGAATAATAAACGGCGTCAATTGATACTAAAATCTTCTCATAATACCTTATCATTAGTTTTTTACAACGCAATTAATATTAAAAACACAGGTGCTATAAACTATGGGCGGCCGTGCTTCTGTCGGCACAACTCACTATTTGTCAGATTTGACAACTGCATAATTGATTTAAATTGCGTTCGTAGTGAATTCCATCTATTCGGTACATTAGAACTTATAATAAATCGAAAATACATAATAATTTGTACATGTGAAATACACTTTTGTTGCGCACCTGTTTTATTATAAAAAAATGAGCTAGCTACAATTTACGAAGACTGTAGGAGGATGTATTCTACATAAAATTTGAAGATAGGTCTGTTCTAAAAATTACACTCTACCAGCTCCCATTTGAACGTACAAAAATGGTAATGGCGTTAAAAGAATGTCCTGTAATATAACACTAAAAATTATTTCTCGGAGTGTCATTTTCCATAATAAATATGTAATTTTTAAATTTGTCCATTAAAAAGTTTATAGTAGCATTTGTGTTGAACGGAAGAGGAAAGTAGAGTTCAGTATGGTATTATTTACCCTTTTTCTTTACTTTTCATAATAAAATGTATCTCGAAACCAATATTATTTCTTGAAAATTTTAAGTTTGTTTGAAAAATATAGGACTTTTACAGTTATGTTGTCCATAGCACATCTACGAAGATGTGTACCATCTTATTTGTGTACGGAAAATATTTCTAATATTAAAAAGAAATCATTCCCCGTGTAGTAGCTCTTGATACTGTACAGGTATGTAGGTATTTGTGGGTATGTAGGTATTTATATTGTTTTACAATATCTTTAAGAAAGTATAATTTAAATGATAAATGCATCAGTAAACGATAAAGAATTATTATTTATAATTTACAATAAATTTATAGCAGATATTCAAAAAGACCACCGTTCTCTACTTGGCAATAACCCAATCTTCGAATGTAGGCTTTCACGGCCATCGTTCCAAAGAGATGTGTCTTCCGGGTGTTGCCGTGTTTGTTGAAATAAACTTGACGTTTCGCTGGTCATACTGTCAGCTTCTTCAGAAGGTTTCTAAAGATTGGTGTTGATATCTTTTGCTCCGCGTTATATACAGTCCGCGACAATAGAATAGCACACCCCACAAAATTTGTTAATTGTTATTTATTAAAGTACAAAAATATAATTTTCAATATGTAGACAGGCACACATAAGTGTTGAACACCAAATAGCGCTAAGTTTCTATATACAAGGATGGTCCTTTTTGTTTCATCTGCAAAAATTCAGAAACCGGTGCGACAAAATAATAGCACATTATTGGTATTAATTAACATTTATGCATACATACGAAGGGAACTGAATATTTAATATTTTGTAGATCCTCCAGAGTTTTTTATAACCGAAATTATTCGCTTTGGAATCGACTTGAATAATTTTTTAATCCTTTTCTGCTTCATTCGTTCCCATTCGAGTGCAATGCACTCTTTTAATTCGTTTACGTTATTAAACTGTCTCCCTTTAGCATAAACTGCTCTAGCAAGGTCTCCCCAACAGTTTTCTATAATATTCAAGTCAGGGGAACGAGCTGGCCATTGCAAGACTTGAATATTTTCCGTCTCGAAGAATGCTTTCACAACCTTTGCTGTGTGAACCGCTGCATTATCCTGCTGGAATATGGGTGTTTCCCCGGAAATTCTGGTTGCGTGTGTGGTTATTTGTTCACGGATTAACTTTAGATATTTCACGCTGTTCATTGTGCCACTGATAAAATTAATATTCGTCTTTCCATGGTAGCCGATACCGGCCCATACCATGACTCCTCCGCCACCCATCTGGCGCCGGATCAAAAACATTTTTTCTTTACGTAAGTCATGGTAATAATAACTCCACCCGTCAGGTCCATCGAGATTAAACTTCTTTTCGTCGGTGAACATGACTTTTCTCCACTTCTTCTTCCAGTGAGTATGCTGCTCTGCGAACTGCAACCGTGCCTTCTTATGCGCTTCGGTTAGAGGCGGTTTTTTTTAAGCTTCCTTCGCTGCAGGTGCTTAGATCTTTGCAGGACACGTTGCACATTTCTGACGTTTGTTTGCACGCCTGCTGCTTCAGCAATCTGCCTGGCAGTCATTGGTGCATTCGATGCTGCCCTTAAAATAGCACGTTTCTCTCGTGCTGATAGTACCGCAGGTCGTCCAGGACGTTTTGTATTACCGTATTTCTCAGGGTTTTTCAAATAATTCATGACAACCTTCCGGCTTCTATGAATTACTTTCCCAATCTTCGAAATAGAAAGATTTTCTTTAGATAGTGTCATAATTATTTTCATTTCACTATCTGTTAGCTTCTTTCCACGACCCATTTTTTAAGAAGTTTTCCGCAGTAATTCACCACGCTATGTAGATATCAAATACTTACTAAATAGCCACCTTCCTTTGCTCGTGTTCAACTGAGAAGTGAAAGTTTAGCAAGTGTGCTATTATTTTGTCGGATTACGTTTCCACGAAATCTACCAACACAACGATTCTAAGAATTTAGGGGCAGTGTCAAAGTCACTAAGAGGGATATATAAGAAGTAACTCAAGAAGCATATGGATTGAACTCTCTCATTTCTGTTCAATTTTTAAAATACTACGAAAATTAGACGGTGTGCTATTCTATTGTCGCGGACTGAAGCCGGTCGTTGCTGCGCTTCGTTGATGCGTATCCGTTACGTTCCGTTGATCCGGATCCGATATCGTCCGCTGATCCGTGCCCGATGCGTCTCCTGGATTCGCCCTTGGTGGTCCTGGCTGCGTGGTCGATGGTTCTTTCTGCGTCTTCCGTGGTTCTTTCCGCGTCTTCGATGGTCCTTTCAGTGCCAATTTCCAAACTTTGCTCAGTCTGTACCCATCTTCTCGGGTTCTTCATTATTTCCAATGATTCTCTCACTATCCGTGGGTAGTATTGACTGTTTCTAGCGAGGATCTTGACGTCGTTGTAATCGATGATATGATTGCTTCCCGTGTGGTAGTGCTCTGCTACTGCGGATTTTTCTGTGCTACCATGCTCCATGTCTCTGCGATGCTCGTTTACTCTGCACTGTATGCTGCGTCCAGTTTGTCCAATATAGAACGTCAAACCAGGAAAGCAATCAGGAAGTCAGCCATACCGAAGGAAGAACATCGACGTCTACTGCCATCAGAAACTCAGCCTCCAAGATTATATGGACTGCCGAAAATCCACCAAACTGGAAACCCTCTACGACCAATTGTAAGCACATGCGGATCTCCAACTTATGAACTAGCCAGATATGTTGCCAAACAACTGCAACAGTACGTGGGATTAACTAGCAGCTTTGTGAAGAACTCCGAACATGTTGTGGAGATTTTAAATGGATATCAAATAACCAGCGAAGACATACTAGTGAGTTTTGACGTGGAATCTCTCTTCACCAATGTGCCAGTAGAAGAAACCCTAGAACTAATCAGACAACGATTTATACCGCAGGGACTCCAAGAAAATATAATCGACCTAGCAAGATTGTGTTTAACTACCACTTACTTTCTGTGGAATGGAGATTTCTACGAGCAGAAGGACGGTGCAGCTATGGGATCACCACTCTCACCAGTCATCGCCAATATTTTTATGGAGACTTTTGAAGAAGAAGCCATCAGCTCTAGTGACATGAAGCCGAAATGCTGGTACCGCTACGTGGACGACACATTTGTGATATGGCCCCACGGTATAGACAGTCTGCACACGTTCAAGGAACACATCAACAGACAACATGCCAACATCAACTTCACGATGGAGATGGAAGAGAATGGCTGTTTACCTTTCTTGGATGTACTGGTAAAACGCAACAACAGTGGAAAATTGGGACATGGAGTATACCGCAAGAAGACCCACACGGACCGATATCTACACGCAGACTCTCATCACCATCCACAGCAGAAACGATCGTTAGTCACAACACTGCTACGCAGAGCAGACAGGATACAAATCACAGGAGATTGAGAGACTTGCCAGGGCTAAGAAGAAAACGAAGGATGACCCAAAACAAGAACCAGTAGGATACGCGTACCTACCTTACATTGCCGGAGTGACGGATAGGCTGAAGAAAACTCTACAGGAGAAGAATATCGACGTCAGATTCGGCACCGCTAAGAAAATAAAAGAACTGCTTCCGTCAAATAAAGACTCGATACCAAGATTACGAGTTAAAGGAATATACGAGCTTCAATGTCAGTGCGGGAAATCGTATATTGGACAAACTGGACGCAGCATACAGTGCAGAGTAAACGAGCATCGCAGAGACATGGAGCATGGTAGCACAGAAAAATCCGCAGTAGCAGAGCACTACCACACGGGAAGCAATCATATCATCGATTACAACGACGTCAAGATCCTCGCTAGAAACAGTCAATACTACCCACGGATAGTGAGAGAAACTTTGGAAATAATGAAGAACCCGAACAACTTCAACCGAGATGGGTACAGACTGAGCAAAGTTTGGAAATTGGCACTGAAAGGACCATCGAAGACGCGGAAAGAACCACGGAAGACGCAGAAAGAACCATCGACCACGCAGCCAGGACCACCAAGGGCGAATCCAGGAGACGCATCGGGCACGGATCAGCGGACGATATCGGATCCGGATCAACGGAACGTAACGGATACGCATCAACGAAGCGCAGCAACGACCGGCTATATAACGCGGAGCAAAAGATATCAACACCAATCTTTAGAAACCTTCTGAAGAAGCTGACAGTATGATCAGCGAAACGTCAAGCTTATTTCAACAAACACGGCAACACCCGGAAGACACATCTCTTTAATAACCCAATCTGTTATAAAAAGAATTGCGAACGTTAGCTAATTGTCTGTCTGTGATCGACGCACATTCCCTAACAATTTCCTCCCATAATAAATCTATAATTTCTGCGCCCAATAACGCGTATTTTGCACGTTTGGCTCATTATTTAATGTAAACGTACATTCGTCAGTAAAACAGATCGATGGTAAAAAGTTTCTATCTTGATTTATTCTTGCTTGCATATCTTCACAAAAAGCTCTTCTGCATTTTTCGTCTGCGCCAAAGATTTCCTGATGGCACTTGTATTTATAGGGATGGTATTTATATTTTTTCAATATATTTTTTACAGTGGTATGCGTTACATTGCATTCTTGAGCAATGTGTCTAGTACTGGAAGTTGGGCCAATATTAATTATGCCAAGTACGATTTCTTCCAATTGTGGATTTTCACCTGCATTTACTCTTCGGTTACCTAGCAGATCAGTTTAATGATTAGCGGCCGGTTTATAAATGCTTGTTAACTTTAACACTGTAGTTAACTGGATGATCGCATTGCCAACTGTTTTATAAATGAAAGTTAACAACATGATCATAATACGCTGTTGTCAATTCATGATCACATTGTTAAGTATATTGTTAAAGTGAATACTGCGTTTTATAAAGCCTTTCATAGTGTTAAGTTCATAGTTAAGCATACGATTAATTAATCACGCCTGCATCTGTAGTTAACTAAGGGTAAATACGAAATACAACAGATTGATTGAAATATAAGTGACATTTATAAAGAAACCTGCTTCCTAATACAAAAATAATTGTAGATGTCGATGGATGTCAATGAAAGTTCACTTTCATCTGATGAAAAAATTACGATTCAAAACACATTTTATAACTAAAATTTTGCCGTCCACTGCCACCTCTGTCTAACATATAATTTGGAGAGGTGCAGACAATCGTTACGGCAACTGAAATTAGGCGTTCTAAAGCGATTCTTTCGCGAACAAGACGTATTGCGGGGTAACTCGCTTTTCTCATCGTGATACATAATACTCGCTTCTACGCGAGAATCGTTTTTGGCCTTGGTACACAATAGTATTTTGTGTATCTAGGCCAAAAAGTACTGTTTTTTCGTCCGAGTTTTCTTTACGACCGAGGCGTAGCCGAGGTCGGAAAGCAAACGAGGACGAAAAAACACTTTTGTACATATTTGTGACACCTTCAGACATGTTTATGTTTTCTTTGTCTACATTCGAAGTTATTTCGGCTTTATAAACAATAATTACCCAATAATCAGTTAAAAAGTCCATCACCAACACGTATTTACTAATGTAAACAAGATGTACAGTTTGGCACTGACGGCAATGTGGTTATTTTTATACAATTTCGGTAACTGTCGGTAGATGGCGCCACCCTATTGCGGCCGAAAAATGAAAGCGGACGAAAAACGATTACTTTTCGTCCGCGTTTGACGACTGAAATTTCAATTTTTCGTGTCGGTCGCCTAAAAAATACTATTACTATAAAAACCCTTTCTTCGATTGAATAAGCATTCATAATGATGTATCTTATCAGACTTGTATGAACGCAATTTAAATCAACTATGCAGTTGTCAAATCTGACAAATAGTGAGTTGTGCCGACAGAAGCACGGCCGCCCATAGTTTATAGCACCTGGGTTTTTAATATTAATTGCTTGTAAAAATCTAATGATAAAGTATTAAGAGAAGATTTTAGTATACGCCGTTTATTATTCTCTTTCATTTGATGTCATTATAATTTTTATCGGTGGAAATGGGGAGCAGGAATATGCATAAACGTATATTTCAATGCAATTTTGCTATGTTCGGGTTTGATACTTTCCACCCGGTATAAATCGATCCCAATAGATTTACTGTTATTCGAATTGCAGATAATCAATCCAGATCACTTGGATTTATATTGCCCAATTGCATTGAAGATTTAGGATCGAAAAGAGCATAACTTAATTAAAAAATACAATGTGTACCAACCTCATAAGTTCCGGCGGAATATGTCCAATACCAAAAACGAAACATAATTCCAATCAAAAAGTTCAGCTCTATACAGCATAACGAAAAACGAAAATTATTATTCGGTTCATTGATTCGTGACCGTCACACATCATTTAACAATTTTCAGGTACAAATACCTCCAAAATAAACCAATTAAATCATTCAGTCTTAGATCAGTACGAAGACAACAAGCTATCAAAATGTTGTTCAATTTGTTTCCATCGATCGTCTACCAAACGTCAGGACCAAATGTGACTTACCAGTGGAGGTATCCGCCATGATTTTTAGGTAAGTGCTATTTTATAAATTATATAATCATATTGGTAAAATGTTCTCTTCTATTACAGATTTTTAGACCCACAATCGTTGATGAACGCGGCGAAAGTTAACAAGAAATGGATGGCAGTTTGCGTTGGTGGTCCAACTTTGCGCATAAAATTGAAGACCGAGATTAAAGAACGGAAGAAGCGATGTATTCAGACTTTGTTGAACCCAGGGATGTGGACGGTGGTAACAAGACAACAGGAAGTCCAATCATACGGAGTCAACGTAGTCAAAACGATCACCAAACGAAAAAATAATTTCAACCAGAAGAAGACTTTAAATATCTTCCAACGAAGCGGGTCAAATCATACAATTGTGTGGTGCAAGTAAAGAAGAAACGGTCCAGTCAAAAGGTCCTACGACGATTGAGGCTTTAATAATAATAACTATAAATTAAATATATTTGTGTAAATGTAAATTATATAATGATTTAATTGTATCCGAGAATAAAAAATAAAAAAATTTAAAAAAAAATGTTTTTCAATTCGTATGTCGTTTCTTCTCATCATAAATGGCTGTGCTTTTATATTATTATACCGTACGAAAATTATTAAAAAAAAATATGAACAAAAAATAAATTTATTTAAATAATTAAACTATTACATTATGTTAAGAAATTTATGAAATAACAAAACTAGAAAAACAGTATTTGAACAAGTAATGAATGAGCGGTAGTTAAACTCCGCAATAAGTGCTATATTTTCAAAAATGTAACTTTTAGATAAGCAATCATTAATTCGTTACTACCTAAGGTATTCAATCAATTTTCAATGCCTTGCTTACGCCTGGTGCCTCTTCAGATGTTTTAGTATCATTTTGTGTAGGAGAGGAGGTCTTGCGTTTTCGATTTTCAAGATCCATGACACAAGTGATCTCATTAACCCACTTTTTATAATAATTCAATTTTTCATTAATTTCCCGCTCGCGTGGATTGACTTCTGCAATGGCGAAGCATTCCAAGTACAGAATGCTTTCTTTGAGCAGCTTCAAAACTTCTGAGTAGTTATTTTCCTCCTCGTATGCAACGCATTGTTCAATCATGTTGCTGACGTGCTCGTAGTTTTCAGGACTAGGTAAATAGTTGAGTTGCAAGAAATCGTGATTAAGAACGTCATCAATCGTAATTCTTTCATTAGGATCATATTTTAATAATCTGAGCAATAAATCTTCACAGCTGGTGCTAATACTAGGTGACGATAAAGGCTGTAAAACATTATCGTAACAAAATTACTAAAAGAAATACGAACATTACCACTATCGGCGTTTCCCGTTTTATACATTCAGCAATGGGGAGCTCGCGGTGTTTAGAAAATGGGGAACATCCGTATAGACACTGATACATAATTATTCCAGCAGACCATAAGTCTGCGCGTGTGTTAAATGACTTTAAACCTATTTTTTCCGGAGCCATGTAAGCTATGGTCCCAGCAACACGATAATGTTTCATATCTCCTGGCACTAGTTGCGACAACCTAATTAATTTGATTTGTGACAATTTAACTACGTAGGAATTATAATCAAATTACCCGAAATCGCCCAATTTGAATTGAAGCTTTTCGTTCTTGGTAATAAAAATATTGTCTGGTTTTATATCCATATGGCATATGATTTTATCCGACAGGTGCTTCAAGGCCGAAGATAATTGTTGAATTAATATTTGAACGAAGGATTCCGGAAGTGGAGACTTATAGTTTAATAATTTTCCCAAATCACCTTCGTTGCAGAATTCCAATACAATGTAAATATAACTAAAAGCAGAATGGATAAATGTACATTTTTCGTTAATATTATGTCACGTACTTCTCTTTAGCGTGGACGTCAATAAATGAAACGATATTTTCGTGATTCACACGTTTCAGTATAGTTATTTCTTGATTGGCATAACGGAGGGTGTTTTCGGCCCTACGCATACATTTAATCGCGACAGGTGAGTTTTGAGGAGCCTAATGTTAAAAGAAGCTTGCACTGACATAACCTCGTCTATAATTATAAGTCTTACCTTCAATGCCTTATAAACAGTAGAGAATTTTCCATGGCCAAGTTTGCCGTTCCATTTATACTCGTTAAGTTCTGGGGGATACTGTATTATCTTATCACAGCTCATTTTACGATACAATAAATACAGATTGACTGATCGCCTCGAGCAAAAACACTGTCACTATGACTTTTGACTGTCACAATTTATGCCAAAAAAATGATCAAATTATCCATGGAGTTACAAGTTAGGCAATTTCGATTAAGGTCAATATTTATATCATGGCAGCTGTCAATAAACTGTCAAATAAAGCGGTGCATAAAATAATATATTGAGCACATAGGAGTAAATTGGTTATTGTGTGTAGTTATTGTTACGTTTGAGAAATGTTGTTCAATCAACTATAGTCTAGAGTCTAGAGTCTTAATTTCATCCAAAATATTCATACATATTCAAACTTCATCATCTCAATGACAACGGTCTCATTGTCTAAATGAATTTTGTTACTGCACAGTGATTTGTCAAAGATTACTTGTTTTGGTGTTAAACCACTTTTGTCTTGAGATAGAGTTCGCTATATATTTTCATGTTTTGGGATTCCACTCTGTTTGTCCTGAAAAGAATTCTAAGCAGATTTTTAGTTTTTTTTTTAATAAAATGTGATTTTTTTTCTATTCTAGTGAAGTGCAATTTCGGTCAATAATACGGCGAAATGGTATTTAGAAAATTTTTTTTGAATTTGAAATTATGGCCATATAAAATATTTAAATAGATCGTCTCCAAAAAACGATCGTTTCTAACATAACATTTTAGTTTAGAAATTAAAATATAGAAAAGCAAACAAAACAAATCATTAAAATAACTCTATTTGACTTCCTTCCAGATCTGCACATTTTCTACCCAAACTCTAAACTTGTGACATACTTTTGTTATAGTGGTTTGATTAATTTCATATATAGCATCTTTAATTTTTTTATTTTAATAATTCTACGTTATCCTGAAGATTGAATGTCCAAAAAAATAAAAAAGTTTCCTTGATGTAAAATATTACTATAGTATAGGAATTCTTTCTTCATTGGCATTATCAATTATGCAATCCCATTTTAGGAAATACAATAATATCATTGGAATGTATAAATTTACGACTACCATTTGGTACAAATCAATTCAAAATATTTACGATCAAAAAATTATTTTATTCTAATATATAACCTACACATTCCATATTGAATTTTGAATCAAGTAGAGGTTTAAGTAACTTCCAGTGAACTGAAAGTCGAATATCGTCTCGAATATATAAATCGATCCCAATAGATTTACTGTTATTCGCATTGCAGATAATCAATCCAGATCTCTTGGATTTATATTGCCCAATTGCATTGAAGATTTAGGATCGAAAAGAGGATAACTTTATTAAAAAAAACACAATGTGTACCACCCTCATAAGTTCCGGCGGAATATGTCCAATACCAAAAACGAAACATAATTCCAATCAAAAAGTTCAGCTCTAAACAGCATAACGAAAAAACGAAAATTATTATTCGGTTCAGTGATTCGTAACCGTCACACATCATTTAACAATTTTCAGGTATAAATACCTCAAAAATAAACCAATGAAATCATTCAGTCTTAGATCAGTACGAAGACAAGAAGCTTTCAAAATGTTGTTCAACTTGTTTCCATCGATCGTCTACCAAACGTCAGGACCAAATGTGACCGACTTACCAGTGGAGGTATCCGCCATGATTTTGAGGTATGTGCTATTTGATAAAATATATAATCATATTGGTAAAATGTTCTCTTCTATTACAGATTTTTAGACCCACAATCGTTGATGAACGCGGCGAAAGTCAACAAGAAATGGATGGCAGTTTGCGTTGGTGATCCAACTTTGCGCATAAAATTGAAGACCGAGATTAAAGAACGGAAGAAGCGTTGTATTCAGACTTTGTTGAACCCAGGGATGTGGACGGTGGTGACAAGACAACAGGAAGCCCAACCATACGGAGTCAACGTAGTCAAATTAAAGGTAATAATCTTTGTCAAAGATCTTTGAATGTGGGCAACGCCAAAGATGCCTTGAACTCGGCTGTTTCCTGGATTCTTTTAATAAACATGGTATAACACACAGGTGAAACTTCAATCACTTTTACTGGGAAAGTTTCAAATCAAACAAAAATAGCATATATCGCAACTCATCCAGCCCAATAACTTTGAATCAATGAAAAATATTTTCGGTTCATTAGTTCGTAACCGCCATACACCATTTACCAACTGTCAGGTATAAGTACATCCAAAATAAACCAATGGAATCATTCACTCTTAGATCAGTACGAAGACAAGAAGCTGTCAAGATGTTGTTCACCAAATGTGACCGACTTACCAGTGGAGGTATCCTCCATGATTTTGAGGTAAGTGCTATTTGATAAAATATATAATCACATTGGTAAAATGTTCTCTTCTATTAGAGATTTTTAGACCCACAATCCTTGATGAACGCGGCGAAAGTCAACAAGAAATGGATGGCAGTTTGCGTTGGTGATCCAACTTTGCGTATAAAATTGAAGACCGAGATTAGAGAACCGAAGAAGCGATGCATTCAAACTTTGTTGAACCCAGGGATGTGGACGGTGGTGACAAGACAACAGGAAGTCAAATCATACGGAGTCAACGTAGTCAAAACGATCATCAAACGAAAATGTGAATTTCAACCAGAAGAAAACTTTAAATATCTTCCAACGAAGCGGGTCAAATCAAACAATTGTGTGGTGCAAGTAAAGAAGAAACAGCCCAGTCAAAAGGTCCTACGACGATTGAGGCTTTAATAATAATAACTATAAATTAAATATATTTGTGTAAATGTAAATTATATAATGATTTAATTGTATCCGAGAATAAATAAAATAAAAAATTAAAAAAAAAATGTTTTTCAATTCGTATGTCGTTTCTTCTCACCATAAATGGCTGTGCTTTTATATTATTATACCGTACGAAAATTATTAAAAAAAATATGAACAAAAAATAAATTTATTTAAATAATTAAACTATTACATCATGTTAAGAAATTTATGAAATAATAAAACTAGAAAAACAATATTTAAACAAGTAATAAATGAGCGGTAGTTAAACTCCGCAACAACCACAAAAAGATAAAGTGCTATATTTTCAAAAATATCATTTAATGATAAGCAATAATTAATCCGTTACTACCTAAGGTATTCAATCAATTTTCAATGCCTTGCTTACGCCTGGTGCCTCTTCAGATGTTTTAGTATCATTTTGTGTAGGAGAGGCGGTCTTGCGTTTTCGATTTTCAAAATCCATGACACAAGTGACCTCATTAAGCCACTTTTTATAATAATTCAATTTTTCATTAATTTCCCGCTCGCGAGGATTGACTTCTGCAATGGCGAAACATTCCAAGTACAGAATGCTTTCTTTGAGCAGCTTCAAAACTTCTGAGTAGTTATTTTCCTCCTCGTATACAACGCATTGTTCAATCATGTTGCTGACGTGCTCGTAGTTTTCAGGACTAGGTAGATAGTTGAGTTGCAAGAAATCGTGATTAAGAACGTCATCAATCGTAATTCTTTCATTAGGATCATATTTTAATAATCTGAGCAATAAATCTTCACAGCTGGTGCTAATACTAGGTGACGATAAAGGCTGTAAAACATTATCGTAACAAAATTACTAAAAGAAATACGAACATTACCACTATCGGCGTTTCCCGTTTTATACATTCAGCAATGGGGAGCTCGCGGTGTTTAGAAAATGGGGAACATCCGTATAGACACTGATACATAATTATTCCAGCAGACCATAAATCTGCGCGTGTGTTAAATGACTTTAAACCTATTTTTTCCGGAGCCATGTAAGCTATGGTCCCAGCAACACGATAATGTTTCATATCTCCTGGCACTAGTTGCGACAACCTAATTAATTTGATTTGTGACAATTTAACTACGTAGGAATTATAATCAAATTACCCGAAATCGCCCAATTTGAATTGAAGCTTTTCGTTCTTGGTAATAAAAATATTGTCTGGTTTTATATCCATATGGCATATGATTTTATCCGACAGGTGCTTCAAGGCCGAAGATAATTGTTGAATTAATATTTGAACGAAGGATTCCGGAAGTGGAGACTTATAGTTTAATAATTTTCCCAAATCACCTTCGTTGCAGAATTCCAATACAATGTAAATATAACTAAAAGCAGAATGGATAAATGTACATTTTTCGTTAATATTATGTCACGTACTTCTCTTTGGCGTGGACGTCAATAAATGAAACGATATTTTCGTGATTCACACGTTTCAGTATAGTTATTTCTTGATTGGCATAACGGTGGGTGTTTCCGGCCCTACGCATACATTTAATCGCGACAGGTGAGTTTTGAGGAGCCTAATGTTAAAAGAAGCTTGCACTGACATAACCTCGTCTATAATTATAAGTCTTACCTTCAATGCCTTATAAACAGTAGAGAATTTTCCATGGCCAAGTTTGCCGTTCCATTTATACTCGTTAAGTTCTGGGGGATACTGTATTATCTTATCACAGCTCATTTTACGATACAATAAATACAGATTGACTGATCGCCTCGAGCAAAAACACTGTCACTATGACTTTTGACTGTCACAATTTATGCCAAAAAAATGGTCAAATCATCCATGGAGTTACAAGTTAGGCAATTTCAATTAAGGACAATTATATCATGGCAGCTGTCAATAAACTGTCAAATGAAGCGGTGCATAAAATATTATATTGAGCACATAGGAGTAAATTGGTTATTGGGTGTAGTTATTGTTACGTTTGAGAAATGTTGTTCAATCAACTATAGCTTATCGAAAGCTTTGATGAAGAAGGTGGACCCACAACAGTTCGATCTATTTATCATAGAATAAAAACGTTCGTGGTCATTTCATTATCTCCAGACTTTGCCCTTGCTTGACTGCCAACTTTTGGGCTCTGGTGATATTCAGCGAAGAGTCGAGAATCCGTTTGTCCTTGCATGAAGATCGTATGAAGTAAAACCATGGTTAAAGGGACAATCATCGAACTGTAAGAGTTATGCTATGTGGGGCGGTAGCTTACATAAGGGACAAGTTGACGCCGCCTGCTACGTGGAATAAATGTTTCTCCCCAATTTTCTTCCTTATATTACCTACCGGCAAAATATCAACTAATACAGATTCCAATTTGCTGAGAGATGCTACAACGTATGAATGTGGTGATCGATAAAGAACACCAACGCGTTTTTATTTTGCACCTTAAATTTAATCCAAAGTTGCTCAAGACAATTAATATTTTCTTTAAAACAAAACAGAATATTCAATATTTTCATCCAAATATATTGCGACACCGCCACCCCTGCCCTCCCGATCACTTCTTACAATAGAGTAGCTTGGAATGTTAACCGCTACAGAACTTATTGTACTTGATAACCTTGTTTCAGTTATACTTTAAATTCCCTTTCGCGTAATTTATTTCTATTGTTAAAGTTTTCTACAATAATTTAACTTATAATGAAAAAAGTTTAAGATTAGTTGCCAATAGAACGACTAAAACATTACTGGTTGCCTGACTTGCCAGGAAGATTTTTAACAAATCCGAAATGAACAATGATTCAACAAATTGACTTCAATCACCTAATTGTTTTATCCCGAATTCTGTTTATTCAGCAATTAATTTTATTTCTATATAATCTTTAACTATAAGGATTATTATACAAAAGACTTATTTGGCTTACGAAATAAAAAACATTATGGTTGGAAATTAATGATACATTGTGAATTGTGTAGGAGGAAGCTTAAGAAAGTTCGTGCGAGCATAAAGTGTCGGTCAGATCGTGTCTAAAGCGAGGGTTAGGTGTAGTATGATGGATGACTTCCGTAAGAATCGCGTCCCGGCGCCTGCCGTCGCCAGCCACGCTCTGGTGTAATCTGCGCTATTTGTCATCTCGATACACCTCCTTTATAAAGTACAGTATTCTTTTAGACCCAATCAGCTTTCCTCGCCTGACTTTTGTTCGAGTAGACAATAACTTTGGAAGATTGGGATGCTCTATCTTTGTGTTATGAGGATTGATTAAGACCGCCGTAGAGGGGACAAATGAATTTCACACCAATTGCTCTATCGCTGTTTCGTTGTTGACGGAGAATTTATCGACCGCATTAGGACCTCGACTGGTGATTTGAAATTATCGCGTTTTTTATACCGAAATATATAAGTGGATTTCCCGAATCGGTTGATCTTTGTTCCTACGAAAAACTATCCAACAAATTGCCGCATTTATCTAATAGCCTTAATCTACTACTTCTTGTTTGTCGTGTTTGTTTCGCGTAATGGGCACCTATATGTTATATCATTTGATCATTTTATTATACGGAAGGTTTACTACTAATAGACACTAATAGATTGTTTCACATTTACGAAATGATTTTCTATTATTTTACCAGAAAATATGTTTGCCATTGTATCACTTTTATTACAATATGAATACTTGGTTATATATATATATATATCTATAATTATGGTTCATAAGTTATGGACATTGAGAGGTAGACGTTTCGAAGTTGATCAATATATTTTTAACACTGTGTATCTGATCTCACTTCGTACCATTATGTCAGTATGTCTCGGAAATGATTAGAGCAGAATAACATCAATTATGTACGAGTGTAGATAATCCCCCAAATGTTCCTCAAGCTCGACCAATAGAACAATGTTGATCTTTATTGTGTCGAAAAAATTATGAAACCGGTTAAGACGCACAAAATGAACTACAAGTATGGGTACGAAGTTTTAGAAAAAATCGAGAAGTATTATACAATGCAATTAGATAAATATGAATTTATATAAAATATTGTACATTTGCATTTATAAGGTGCAAAATGTAGTGTATATGAATGTATTGCATTTATATAAGCGGATATTTTTTGTGTAAAATTCTAGTTTATACTCAATAAAATCCAATGAAATTCGAAACACATTTAAATGCAACTACTTCAACACAATAAAGAATAAAATTACGATATATTGAATTAGAGGGTATATTGCGCGGCGGATCGCGAAATAAAATTTTATCTCCGTTACATTTGAGTCTATATAAAATTTAAACCCGAAGTTTTTTCTCTCGTTGTAAAGCCAGAGAACATATGAAGCGTGTAAAATTGGTTTGAAATATAAGTGCCATTGACGACGCGACCAGACCGATATCTTTGTCACCCTTCAAATGCTATTATAATGGGGGTCCTGTCGATGGTCAGCAGACCTAAGGAATAATAAAAGGGGGACACTTCAGTCGACAATTCAATTTCTTTCGGTGATAGATCTACACGTAATGTGAAATTGATATGACGCATACCAAAAAATTTGTTTTTTATAGTTTGATTTAAGGAGTTTATTGTCCGAACAAAACTCATTTTTTATCATCTTTTTTTCGTGAATGTAAGCCCTGTCTGTAAAGAATTTTTTATTTTTTATTATTTAAAATCATATATTCAGTCATGGTTCGGTTCATTCGAACAAACAAAGGAATAAATTTAAACTTGGTTTAGTTTTCGTTTTTTTTTTTAATTTTATCCCTTAGTTTAGTGTTTCATTTGAGGGCCGAATTCTCATATTGCATTGGTACTCAAAAATTACTACAATGGGCAGATGAAAAGTATGGAATAAGCAATTATATTATAAACTATATTTGTTCCATATTGCGTGAAACAGACCACATTCCTGCAATCCTTGTTATGGCAAGAAAACATATTCCATCGCCTTTCATTAACACAATCAGAAGTTTTCGAATGCAAATAATAAATTTTTATTTTATTATTAACACTTGTTAAAAATACCTAAACATACTTAAACAATTTAAATCCTATATTGCATTTTAATTTAAAAAAAAAGTTTCCTTGATCTAAAATATTACTATAGTATAGGAATTCTTTCTTCTTTAGCATTATCAATTATGTAATCCCGTTTTAGGAAATACAATATTATCATTGGATATTGGATATATAACTTTACGACTACAATTTCTTATTTGGTACAAATCAATTCAAAATATCCATTGACGATCAAAACATTGTTACAATTATTTTATTCTAATATATAATCTACGCAGTCCATATTGGATTTTGAATCAAATAGAGGTTTAAGTAGTTTCAAGTGAACTGAAAGTGTAAATGTAAATCGAGCCCAATAGATTTACTGTTATTCGCGTTGCAGTTTTTCAAAGATCACTTGGATGCAGTTTTATATTACCCAATTGTATTGAAGATTTAAGATCGAAAACAGGATAAATTTATTAAAAATACAATCTGTACCAATCCCACAAGTTCCGGGGTAATATGGGAAATACCAAAAACGAAACATAATTCCAATCAAAAAGTACAGCTCTAAACAGCATAACGAAAAACGAAAATTATTATTCGGTTCACTGATTTGTAACCGTCACACATCAATTAACAATTTTCAGGTATAAATACCCCCAAAATAAACCAATGGAATCATTCAGTCTTAGACCACTAGGAAGATAAGAAGCTGTCAAGATGTTATTCAACTTGTTTCCATCGACCGTCTACCAAACGTCAGGACCAAACGTGACCGACTTACCAGTAGAGGTATCAGCCACGATTTTGAGGTAAGTGCTATTTTATAAAATATATTATCATATTGGTAAAATATTTTCTTCTATTACAGATGTTTAGACCCACAATCATTGATGAACGCTGCGAAAGTCAACAAGAAATGGATGGCAGTTTGCGTCGGTGATCCAACTTTGCGCATAAAATTAAAGACCGAGATCAAAGAACGGAAGAAGCGAAGTATTCAGACTTTGTTGAACCCAGGAATGTGGACGGTGGTGACAAGGCAACAGCAAGCCCAATCATACGGAGTCAACGTTGTCAAAACGATCACCAAACGAAAACGTGAATTTCAACCAGAAGAGGACTTTAAATATCTTCCAACAAAGCGGGTCAAATCAAACAATTGTGCCATACAAGTAAAGAAGAAACAGCCGACTCAAAAGGCCCTACGACGAATGAGGCTCTAATTATATTGACTAGAAATTAAATATATTTGTGTAAATATAAATTATATGGCGATTTAATAAATCAATTGAATAACAAATAAAAAAATAAAAAATATATATTTTGTTTCTTCTCATCGTAAATGGTTGTGCTTTTATATTATTATACCGTACTGAAAAGACAGGAAACAGACATAAAAAGAACTCCAGAGAAGAAAAAACAGACGGTTCAACAAAGATCATAATTGAATTATTAAAAGGTAAAAGGCAAAGAAGAGGAGTTAAAAAATATATATCTAAAAGAAGGTCAAATACATAGAAAAACTAGAGAAAAATAAAATAAAAATAATATTGTACTGACGGGGATACAAAGCAAATGAAAACAATTTAAGAAATGGAATGGAGAACATCATTGAAAATAGTACAGGGGAGAACAATGAAATCTGCTTTGTGGAGCTAGAGAAGCCTACTATATGCCAGAAATTAAGTTGGCAAAGTTAAGAGATGAATGAAATCGAACAGCCGACATAATGGGTATTAACGGACAGTCACAAATATGCATTTTGAGCAAAACTAGAATCTTTAGGGCAATCTAGGTTAGGACTATCAGATATTCTTTTCCATGTAGCCCATTTTATACCATACATTAATAGGTGTTGTTCATAACGTCAAGTGGATTTATTTTGAAGGGTTCGATACAGTAGCATTGTTCAGAAGTGAGTCGATCTGGGACTGTATCTCCGATCATGATGACAGTGACATTGCCTTTCTCGGCTTAAGGACCAGTAATTTTGGGTTTGGTTTGAGGAATCGGTCACAGGAGGTGTAAATACCTCCAAAATAAAACAATGGAATCATTCAGTCTTAGATCACTAGGAAGATAAGAAGCTGTCAAGATGTTGTTCAACTTATTTCCGCCTATAGTTTACCAAACGTCAGGACCAAACGTGACCGACTTGCCAGTCGAGGTATCCGCCATGATATTGAGGTAAGTGCTACTTTATAAAATATATTATCATATTAGTAAAAAGCATCTTATTTATCACAGATGCTTAGACCCACAATCATTGATGAACGCTGCGAAAATCAACAAGAAATGGATGGCAGTTTGCGTCGGTGATCCAACTTTGCGCATAAAATTAAAGACCGAGATCAAAGAACGGAAGAAGCGAAGTATTCAGACTTTGTTGAACCCAGGAATGTGGACGGTGGTGACAAGGCAACAGGAAGCCCAATCATACGGAGTCAACGTTGTCAAAACGATCACCAAACGAAAACGTGAATTTCAACCAGAAGAGGACTTTAAATATCTTCCAACAAAGCGGGTCAAATCAAACAATTGTGCCATACAAGTAAAGAAGAAACAGCCGACTCAAAAGGCCCTACGACGAATGAGGCTCTAATTATATTGACTAGAAATTAAATATATTTGTGTAAATATAAATTATATGGCGATTTAATAAATCAATTGAATAACAAATAAAAAATATATATTTTGTTTCTTCTCATCGTAAATGGTTGTGCTTTTATATTATTATACCGTACTGAAAAGACAGGAAACAGACATAAAAAGAACTCCAGAGAAGAAAAAACAGACGGTTCAACAAAGATCATAATTGAATTATTAAAAGGTAAAAGGCAAAAAAAAAGAGTTAAAAAATATATATCTAAAAGAAGGTCAAATACATAGAAAAACTAGAGAAAAATAAAATAAAAATAATATTGTACTGACGGGGATACAAAGCAAATGAAAACAATTTAAGAAATGGAATGGAGAACATCATTGAAAATAGTACAGGGGAGAACAATGAAATCTGCTTTGTGGAGCTAGAGAAGCCTACTATATGCCAGAAATTAATTTGGCAAAGTTAAGAGATGAATGAAATCGAACAGCCGACATAATGGGTATTAACGGACAGTCACAAATATGCATTTTGAGCAAAACTAGAATCTTTAGGGCAATCTAGGTTAGGACTATCAGATATTCTTTTCCATGTAGCCCATTTTATACCATACATTAATAGGTGTTGTTCATAACGTCAAGTGGATTTATTTTGAAGGGTTCTATACAGTAGCATTGTTGAGAAGTGAGTCGATCTGGGACTGAATCTCCGATCATGATGACAGTGACATTGCCTTTCTAGGCTTAAGGACCAGTAATTCTGGGTTTAGTTTGAGGAATCGGTCACAGGATTTTCGTCCCCAACCCAGCCTTTTCTGCGTATTTGATGTTGTTATGTGACTGGTGACAAGGTAAGTGGCATCAACCCTAAAAAAAATTCTCAGAAGAATGAACATTTTCTAAAAGTATTTCGATATCAACCAGAATATCGTATAATGGCAAAGTAGAAAGCGGGTAAGAAAGATATTTGGGTACGTAGAATGACCTTTACCTTCTCCTGCTATCAAAGCCATTTTGAATTGCAAATAGCTGTTGCAACACCCTTAACAAATCTTTCCGTTATCTTTCATTAATGAAAACCCATGTGGTGTACCAACTATCTTGTTCTCAATGTGAGTTGTTATACTATATATTTAAGCCATACCAGTTCTGATTGGTGCCGTTTTAAATAATTCCAACAATTGAATATTGTTTGTCAAAGATCTTAGAGTGTAGTTAGCGGCAAAGATGATATATTTTGAACTGTTTCCTGGATTCTTATGTTAAACTCGGTATGACATTTGAGTAAAGTTAGAATTAAACTTACTGGGAAAGTTTAATAAAGATGCACATTAGAAAAGAAACAGGAAAAATTAAGGTAAGGTATACAGTCCGCAGTCAATCCAGTCAATTAGACATAACATAACTCATCATGCCTAACCGTTATGAACTAACGAACAATATGTTCGGTTCAGTGGTTCGTAACCGTCACATATCATTTAACAATCTTCAGGTATAAATATCTCCAAAATAAAACAATGGAATCATTCAGTCTTAGATCACTAGGAAGATAAGAAGCTGTCAAGATGTTGTTCAACTTATTTCCTTCTATAGTTTACCAAACGTCAGGACCAAACGTGACCGACTTGCCAGTCGAGCTATCCGCCATGCTATTGAGGTAAGTGCTATTTTATAAAATATATTATCATATTAGTAAAATGTTCTTATTTATCACAGATGCTTAGACCCACAATCATTGATGAACGCTGCGAAAGTCAACAAGAAATGGATGGCAGTTTGCGTCGGTGATCCAAATTTGCGCATAAAATTAAAGACCGAGATCAAAGAACGGAAGAAGCGAAGTATTCAGACTTTGTTGAACCCAGGAATGTGGACGGTGGTGACAAGGCAACAGGAAGCCCAATCATACGGAGTCAACGTTGTCAAAACGATCACCAAACGAAAACGTGAATTTCAACCAGAAGAGGACTTTAAATATCTTCCAACAAAGCGGGTCAAATCAAACAATTGTGCCATACAAGTAAAGAAGAAACAGCCGACTCAAAAGGCCCTACGACGAATGAGGCTCTAATTATATTGACTATAAATTAAATATATTTGTGTAAATATAAATTATATGGCGATTTAATAAATCAATTGAATAACAAATAAAAAAATAAAAAATATATATTTTGTTTCTTCTCATCGTAAATGGTTGTGCTCCAGAACTCCAGAGAAGAAAAAACAGACGGTTCAACAAAGATCATCATTGAATTATTAAAAGGTAAAAAGCAAATACGAGGAGTTAAAAAATATATATCTAAAAGAAGGTCAAATACATAGAAAAACTAGAGAAAAAGAAAATGAAAATAATATTGTACTGACGGGGATACAAAGCAAATGAAAACAATTTAAGAAATGGAATGGAGAACTTCATTGAAAATAGTACAGGGGAGAACAATGAAATCTGCTTTGTGGAGCTAGAGAAGCCTACTATATGCCAGAAATTAAGTTGGCAAAGTTAAGAGATGAATGAAATCGAACAGCCGACATAATGGGTCTTAACGGACAGTCACAAATATGCATTTTGAGCAAAACTAGAATCTTTAGGGCAATCTAGGTTAGGACTATCAGATATTCTTTTCCATGTAGCCCATTTTATACCATACATTAATAGGTGTTGCTCATAACGTCAAGTGGATTTATTTTGAAGGGTTCGATACAGTAGCATTGTTCAGAAGTGAGTCGATCTGGGACTGTATCTCCGATCATGATGACAGTGACATTGCCTTTCTCGGCTTAAGGACCAGTAATTTTGGGTTTGGTTTGAGGAATCGGTCACAGGATTTTCGTCCCCAACCCAGCCTTTTCTGCGTATTTGAAGTTGTTATGTGACTGGTGACAAGGTAAGTGGCATCAACCCTAAAAAAATTCTCAGAAGAATGAACATTTTCTAAAAGTATTTCGATATCAACCAGAATATCGTATAATGGCAAAGTAGAAAGCAGGTAAGAAAGATATTTGGGTACGTAGAATGACCTTTACCTTCTCCTGGTATCAAAGCCATTTTGAATTGCAAATAGCTGTTGCAACACCCTTAACAAATCTTTCCGTTATCTTTCATTAATGAAAACCCATGTGGTGTACCAACTATCTTGTTCTCAATGTGAGTTGTTATACTATATATTTATGCCATACCAGGTCTGATTGGTGCCGTTTTAAATAATTCCAACAATTGAATATGGTTTGTCAAAGATCTTAGAGTGTAGTTAGCGGCAAAGATGATATATTTTGAACTGTTTCCTGAATTCTTATGTTAAACGCGGTATGACATTTGAGGAAAGTTAGAATTAAACTTACTGGGAAAGTTTAATAAAGATGCACATTAGAAAAGAAACAGGAAAAATTAAGGTAAGGTATACAGTCCGCAGTCAATCCAGTCAATCAGACATAACATAACTCATCATGCCTAACCGTTATGAACTAATGAACAATATGTTCGGTTCAGTGGTTCGTAACCGTCACATATCATTTAACAATCTTCAGGTATAAATACCTCCAAAATAAAACAATGGAATCATTCAGTCTTAGATCACTAGGAAGATAAGAAGCTGTCAAGATGTTGTTCAACTTATTTCCGCCTATAGTTTACCAAACGTCAGGACCAAACGTGACCGACTTGCCAGTCGAGGTATCCGCCATGATATTGAGGTAAGTGCTATTTTATAAAATATATTATCATATTAGTAAAAAACATCTTATTTATCACAGATGCTTAGACCCACAATCATTGATGAACGCTGCGAAAGTCAACAAGAAATGGATGGCAGTTTGCGTCGGTGATCCAACTTTGCGCATAAAATTAAAGACCGAGATCAAAGAACGGAAGAAGCGACGTATTCAGACTTTGTTGAACCCATGAATGTGGACGGTGGTGACAAGGCAACAGGAAGCCCAATCATACGGAGTCAACGTTGTCAAAACGATCACCAAACGAAAACGTGAATTTCAACCAGAAGAGGACTTTAAATATCTTCCAACAAAGCGGGTCAAATCAAACAATTGTGCAATACGAGTAAAAAAGAAACAGCCTACTCAAAAGGCCCTACGACGAATGAGGCTCTAATTATATTGACTAGAAATTAAATATATTTGTGTAAATATAAATTATATGGCGATTTAATAAATCAATTGAATAACAAATAAAAAAATAAAAAATATATATTTTGTTTCTTCTCATCGTAAATGGTTGTGCTTTTATATTATTATACCGTACTGAAAAGACAGGAAACAGACATAAAAAGAAATCCAGAGAAGAAAAAACAGACGGTTCAACAAAGATCATAATTGAATTATTAAAAGGTAAAAGGCAAAGAAGAGGAGTTAAAAAATATATATCTACAAGAAGGTCAAATACATAGAAAAACTAGAGAAAAATAAAATAAAAATAATATTGTACTGACGGGGATACAAAGCAAATGAAAACAATTTAAGAAATGGAATGGAGAACATCATTGAAAATAGTACAGGGGAGAACAATGAAATCTGCTTTGTGGAGCTAGAGAAGCCTACTATATGCCAGAAATTAATTTGGCAAAGTTAAGAGATGAATGAAATCGAACAGCCGACATAATGGGTATTAACGGACAGTCACAAATATGCATTTTGAGCAAAACTAGAATCTTTAGGGCAATCTAGGTTAGGACTATCAGATATTCTTTTCCATGTAGCCCATTTTATACCATACATTAATAGTGCCCGGTTTCACAAACGATTGTCAAATGGTGAATTAGTTAACAAGCCTTTAAAGGCTCGTTATTGTTTGTGGAATCCAAAACAATGGTAATTTTGCTTTTAACGGTTCGTCAAGGTAATCAATCGTGAAATATTTGACGATTGATTAAAGACTCGGTAACGAATCGTCAAACTTTTGACGATTCGTTAACAAGCTGTTAACGACCGATTAGCGTTTGTGAAACCGGACATAGGTGTTGTTCATAACGTCAAGTGGATTTATTTTGAAGGGTTCGATACAGTAGCATTGTTGAGAAGTGAGTCGATCTGGGACTGAATCTCCGATCATGATGACAGTGACATTGCCTTTCTAGGCTTAAGGACCAGTAATTCTGGGTTTAGTTTGAGGAATCGGTCACAGGATTTTCGTCCCCAACCCAGCCTTTTCTGCGTATTTGATGTTGTTATGTGACTGGTGACAAGGTAAGTGGCATCAACCCAAAAAAAATTCTCAGAAGAATGAACATTTTCTAAAAGTATTTCGATATCAACCAGAATATCGTATAATGGCAAAGTAGAAAGCGGGTAAGAAAGATATTTGGGTACGTAGAATGACACAACAAATCTTTCCGTTATCTTTCATTAATGAAAACCCATGTGGTGTACCAACTATCTTGTTCTCAATGTGAGTTGTTATACTATATATTTATGCCATACCAGTTCTGATTGGTGCCGTTTTAAATAATTCCAACAATTGAATATGGTTTGTCAAAGATCTTAGAGTGTAGTTAGCGGCAAAGATGATATATTTTGAACTGTTTCCTGGATTCTTATGTTAAACGCGGTATGACATTTGAGGAAAGTTAGAATTAAACTTACTGGGAAAGTTTATAAAGATGCACATTAGAAAAGAAACAGGAAAAATTAAGGTAAGGTATACAGTCCGCAGTCAATCCAGTCAATCAGACATAACATAACTCATCATGCCTAACCGTTATGAACTAATGAACAATATGTTCGGTTCAGTGGTTCGTAACCGTCACATATCATTTAACAATCTTCAGGTATAAATACCTCCAAAATAAAACAATGGAATCATTCAGTCTTAGATCACTAGGAAGATAAGAAGCTGTCAAGATGTTGTTCAACTTATTTCCGCCTATAGTTTACCAAACGTCAGGACCAAACGTGACCGACTTGCCAGTCGAGGTATCCGCCATGATATTGAGGTAAGTGCTATTTTATAAAATATATTATCATATTAGTAAAATGTTCTTATTTATCACAGATGCTTAGACCCACAATCATTGATGAACGCTGCGAAAGTCAACAAGAAATGGATGGCAGTTTGCGTCGGTGATCCAAATTTGCGCATAAAATTAAAGACCGAGATCAAAGAACGGAAGAAGCGAAGTATTCAGACATTGTTGAACCCAGGAATGTGGACGGTGGTGACAAGGCAACAGGAAGCCCAATCATACGGAGTCAACGTTGTCAAAACGATCACCAAACGAAAACGTGAATTTCAACCAGAAGAGGACTTTAAATATCTTCCAACAAAGCGGGTCAAATCAAACAATTGTGCCATACAAGTAAAGAAGAAACAGCCGACTCAAAAGGCCCTACGACGAATGAGGCTCTAATTATATTGACTATAAATTAAATATATTTGTGTAAATATAAATTATATGGCGATTTAATAAATCAATTGAATAACAAATAAAAAAATAAAAAATATATATTTTGTTTCTTCTCATCGTAAATGGTTGTGCTCCAGAACTCCAGAGAAGAAAAAACAGACGGTTCAACAAAGATCATCATTGAATTATTAAAAGGTAAAAAACAAATACGAGGAGTTAAAAAATATATATCTAAAAGAAGGTCAAATACATAGAAAAACTAGAGAAACAGAAAATAAAAATAATATTGTACTGACGGGGATACAAAGCAAATGAAAACAATTTAAGAAATGGAATGGAGAACTTCATTGAAAATAGTACAGGGGAGAACAATGAAATCTGCTTTGTGGAGCTAGAGAAGCCTACTATATGCCAGAAATTAAGTTGGCAAAGTTAAGAGATGAATGAAATCGAACAGCCGACATAATGGATCTTAACGGACAGTCACAAATATGCATTTTGAGCAAAACTAGAATCTTTAGGGCAATCTAGGTTAGGACTATCAGATATTCTTTTCCATGTAGCCCATTTTATACCATACATTAATAGGTGTTGTTCATAACGTCAAGTGGATTTATTTTGAAGGGTTCGATACAGTAGCATTGTTCAGAAGTGAGTTGATCTGGGACTGTATCTCCGATCATGATGACAGTGACATTGCCTTTCTCGGCTTAAGGACCAGTAATTTTGGGTTTGGTTTGAGGAATCGGTCAAAGGATTTTCGTCCCCAACCCAGCCTTTTCTGCGTATGTGAAGTTGTTATGTGACTGGTGACAAGGTAAGTGGCATCAACCCTAAAAAAAATTCTCAGAAGAATGAACATTTTCTAAAAGTATTTCGATATCAACCAGAATATCGTATAATGGCAAAGTAGAAAGCAGGTAAGAAAGATATTTGGGTACGTAGAATGACCTTTACCTTCTCGTGGTATCAAAGCCATTTTGAATTGCAAATAGCTGTTGCAACACCCTTAACAAATCTTTCCGTTATCTTTCATTAATGAAAACCCATGTGGTGTACCAACTATCTTGTTCTCAATGTGAGTTGTTATACTATATATTTATGCCATACCAGGTCTGATTGGTGCCGTTTTAAATAATTCCAACAATTGAATATGGTTTGTCAAAGATCTTAGAGTGTAGTTAGCGGCAAAGATGATATATTTTGAACTGTTTCCTGAATTCTTATGTTAAACGCGGTATGACATTTGAGGAAAGTTAGAATTAAACTTACTGGGAAAGTTTAATAAAGATGCACATTAGAAAAGAAACAGGAAAAATTAAGGTAAGGTATACAGTCCGCAGTCAATCCAGTCAATCAGACATAACATAACTCATCATGCCTAACCGTTATGAACTAATGAACAATATGTTCGGTTCAGTGGTTCGTAACCGTCACATATCATTTAACAATCTTCAGGTATAAATACCTCCAAAATAAAACAATGGAATCATTCAGTCTTAGATCACTAGGAAGATAAGAAGCTGTCAAGATGTTGTTCAACTTATTTCCGCCTATAGTTTACCAAACGTCAGGACCAAACGTGACCGACTTGCCAGTCGAGGTATCCGCCATGATATTGAGGTAAGTGCTATTTTATAAAATATATTATCATATTAGTAAAAAACATCTTATTTATCACAGATGCTTAGACCCACAATCATTGATGAACGCTGCGAAAGTCAACAAGAAATGGATGGCAGTTTGCGTCGGTGATCCAACTTTGCGCATAAAATTAAAGACCGAGATCAAAGAACGGAAGAAGCGACGTATTCAGACTTTGTTGAACCCATGAATGTGGACGGTGGTGACAAGGCAACAGGAAGCCCAATCATACGGAGTCAACGTTGTCAAAACGATCACCAAACGAAAACGTGAATTTCAACCAGAAGAGGACTTTAAATATCTTCCAACAAAGCGGGTCAAATCAAACAATTGTGCAATACGAGTAAAAAAGAAACAGCCTACTCAAAAGGCCCTACGACGAATGAGGCTCTAATTATATTGACTAGAAATTAAATATATTTGTGTAAATATAAATTATATGGCGATTTAATAAATCAATTGAATAACAAATAAAAAAATAAAAAATATATATTTTGTTTCTTCTCATCGTAAATGGTTGTGCTCCAGAACTCCAGAGAAGAAAAAACAGACGGTTCAACAAAGATCATCATTGAATTATTAAAAGGTAAAAAGCAAATACGAGGAGTTAAAAAATATATATCTAAAAGAAGGTCAAATACATAGAAAAACTAGAGAAAAAGAAAATAAAAATAATATTGTACTGACGGGGATACAAAGCAAATGAAAACAATTTAAGAAATGGAATGGAGAACTTCATTGAAAATAGTACAGGGGAGAACAATGAAATCTGCTTTGTGGAGCTAGAGAAGCCTACTATATGCCAGAAATTAAGTTGGCAAAGTTAAGAGATGAATGAAATCGAACAGCCGACATAATGGATCTTAACGGACAGTCACAAATATGCATTTTGAGCAAAACTAGAATCTTTAGGGCAATCTAGGTTAGGACTATCAGATATTCTTTTCCATGTAGCCCATTTTATACCATACATTAATAGGTGTTGTTCATAACGTCAAGTGGATTTATTTTGAAGGGTTCGATACAGTAGCATTGTTCAGAAGTGAGTTGATCTGGGACTGTATCTCCGATCATGATGACAGTGACATTGCCTTTCTCGGCTTAAGGACCAGTAATTTTGGGTTTGGTTTGAGGAATCGGTCAAAGGATTTTCGTCCCCAACCCAGCCTTTTCTGGGTATTTGAAGTTGTTATGTGACTGGTGACAAGGTAAGTGGCATCAACCCTAAAAAAAATTCTCAGAAGAATGAACATTTTCTAAAAGTATTTCGATATCAACCAGAATATCGTATAATGGCAAAGTAGAAAGCAGGTAAGAAAGATATTTGGGTACGTAGAATGACCTTTACCTTCTCGTGGTATCAAAGCCATTTTGAATTGCAAATAGCTGTTGCAACACCCTTAACAAATCTTTCCGTTATCTTTCATTAATGAAAACCCATGTGGTGTACCAACTATCTTGTTCTCAATGTGAGTTGTTATACTATATATTTATGCCATACCAGTTCTGATTGGTGCCGTTTTAAATAATTCCAACAATTGAATATGGTTTGTCAAAGATCTTAGAGTGTAGTTAGCGGCAAAGATGATATATTTTGAACTGTTTCCTGAATTCTTATGTTAAACTCGGTATGACATTTGAGGAAAGTTAGAATTAAACTTACTGGGAAAGTTTAATAAAGATGCACATTACAAAAGAAACAGGAAAAATTAAGGTAAGGTATACAGTCCGCAGTCAATCCAGTCAATCAGACATAACATAACTCATCATGCCTAACCGTTATGAACTAATGAACAATATGTTCGGTTCAGTGGTTCATAACCGTAACATATCATTTCACAATCTTCAGGTGTAAATACCTCCAAAATAAAACAATGGAATCATTCAGTCTTACATCACTAGGAAGATAAGAAGCTGTCAAGATGTTGTTCAACTTATTTCCTTCTATAGTTTACCAAACGTCAGGACCAAACGTGACCGACTTGCCAGTCGAGGTATCCGCCATGATATTGAGGTAGTGCTATTTTATAAAATATATTATCATATTAGTAAAATGTTCTTATTTATCACAGATGCTTAGACCCACAATCATTGATGAACGCTGCGAAAGTCAACAAGAAATGGATGGCCGTTTGCGTCGGTGATCCAACTTTGCGCATAAAATTAAAGACCGAGATCAAAGAACGGAAGAAGCGAAGTATTCAGACTTTGTTGAACCCAGGAATGTGGACGGTGGTGACAAGGCAAAAGGAAGCCCAATCATACGGAGTCAATGTAGTCAAAATGATAACCAAACGAAAACGTGAATTTCAACCAGAGGAAGACTTTAAATATCTTCCAACAAAGCGGGTCAAATCAAACAATTGTGCCATACGAGTAAAAAAGAAACAGCCTACTCAAAAGGCCCTACGACGAATGAGGCTCTAATTATATTGACTAGAAATTAAATATATTTGTGTAAATATAAATTATATGGCGATTTAATAAATCAATTGAATAACAAATAAAAAAATAAAAAATATATATTTTGTTTCTTCTCATCGTAAATGGTTGTGCTATTATATTATTATACCGTACTGAAAAGACAGGAAACAGACATAAAAAGAACTCCAGAGAAGAAAAAACAGACGGTTCAACAAAGATCATAATTGAATTATTAAAAGGTAAAAGGCAAAGAAGAGGAGTTAAAAAATATATATCTAAAAGAAGGTCAAATACATAGAAAAACTAGAGAAAAATAAAATAAAAATAATATTGTACTGACGGGGATACAAAGCAAATGAAAACAATTTAAGAAATGGAATGGAGAACATCATTGAAAATAGTACAGGGGAGAACAATGAAATCTGCTTTGTGGAGCTAGAGAAGCCTACTATATGCCAGAAATTAATTTGGCAAAGTTAAGAGATGAATGAAATCGAACAGCCGACATAATGGGTATTAACGGACAGTCACAAATATGCATTTTGAGCAAAACTAGAATCTTTAGGGCAATCTAGGTTAGGACTATCAGATATTCTTTTCCATGTAGCCCATTTTATACCATACATTAATAGGTGTTGTTCATAACGTCAAGTGGATTTATTTTGAAGGGTTCGATACAGTAGCATTGTTGAGAAGTGAGTCGATCTGGGACTGAATCTCCGATCATGATGACAGTGACATTGCCTTTCTAGGCTTAAGGACCAGTAATTATGGGTTTAGTTTGAGGAATCGGTCACAGGATTTTCGTCCCCAACCCAGCCTTTTCTGCGTATTTGATGTTGTTATGTGACTGGTGACAAGGTAAGTGGCATCAACCCTAAAAAAAATTCTCAGAAGAATGAACATTTTCTAAAAGTATTTCGATATCAACCAGAATATCGTATAATGGCAAAGTAGAAAGCGGGTAAGAAAGATATTTGGGTACGTAGAATGACACAACAAATCTTTCCGTTATCTTTCATTAATGAAAACCCATGTGGTGTACCAACTATCTTGTTCTCAATGTGAGTTGTTATACTATATATTTATGCCATACCAGTTCTGATTGGTGCCGTTTTAAATAATTCCAACAATTGAATATGGTTTGTCAAAAATCTTAGAGTGTAGTTAGCGGCAAAGATGATATATTTTGAACTGTTTCCTGGATTCTTATGTTAAACGCGGTATGACATTTGAGGAAAGTTAGAATTAAACTTACTGGGAAAGTTTATAAAGATGCACATTAGAAAAGAAACAGGAAAAATTAAGGTAAGGTATACAGTCCGCAGTCAATCCAGTCAATCAGACATAACATAACTCATCATGCCTAACCGTTATGAACTAATGAACAATATGTTCGGTTCAGTGGTTCGTAACCGTCACATATCATTTAACAATCTTCAGGTATAAATACCTCCAAAATAAAACAATGGAATCATTCAGTCTTAGATCACTAGGAAGATAAGAAGCTGTCAAGATGTTGTTCAACTTATTTCCGCCTATAGTTTACCAAACGTCAGGACCAAACGTGACCGACTTGCCAGTCGAGGTATCCGCCATGATATTGAGGTAAGTGCTATTTTATAAAATATATTATCATATTAGTAAAAAACATCTTATTTATCACAGATGCTTAGACCCACAATCATTGATGAACGCTGCGAAAGTCAACAAGAAATGGATGGCAGTTTGCGTCGGTGATCCAACTTTGCGCATAAAATTAAAGACCGAGATCAAAGAACGGAAGAAGCGACGTATTCAGACTTTGTTGAACCCATGAATGTGGACGGTGGTGACAAGGCAACAGGAAGCCCAATCATACGGAGTCAACGTTGTCAAAACGATCACCAAACGAAAACGTGAATTTCAACCAGAAGAGGACTTTAAATATCTTCCAACAAAGCGGGTCAAATCAAACAATTGTGCAATACGAGTAAAAAAGAAACAGCCTACTCAAAAGGCCCTACGACGAATGAGGCTCTAATTATATTGACTAGAAATTAAATATATTTGTGTAAATATCAATTATATGGCGATTTAATAAATCAATTGAATAACAAATAAAAAAATAAAAAATATATATTTTGTTTCTTCTCATCGTAAATGGTTGTGCTCCAGAACTCCAGAGAAGAAAAAACAGACGGTTCAACAAAGATCATCATTGAATTATTAAAAGGTAAAAAGCAAATACGAGGAGTTAAAAAATATATATCTAAAAGAAGGTCAAATACATAGAAAAACTAGAGAAAAAGAAAATAAAAATAATATTGTACTGACGGGGATACAAAGCAAATGAAAACAATTTAAGAAATGGAATGGAGAACTTCATTGAAAATAGTACAGGGGAGAACAATGAAATCTGCTTTGTGGAGCTAGAGAAGCCTACTATATGCCAGAAATTAAGTTGGCAAAGTTAAGAGATGAATGAAATCGAACAGCCGACATAATGGATCTTAACGGACAGTCACAAATATGCATTTTGAGCAAAACTAGAATCTTTAGGGCAATCTAGGTTAGGACTATCAGATATTCTTTTCCATGTAGCCCATTTTATACCATACAGTAATAGGTGTTGTTCATAACGTCAAGTGGATTTATTTTGAAGGGTTCGATACAGTAGCATTGTTCAGAAGTGAGTTGATCTGGGACTGTATCTCCGATCATGATGACAGTGACATTGCCTTTCTCGGCTTAAGGACCAGTAATTTTGGGTTTGGTTTGAGGAATCGGTCAAAGGATTTTCGTCCCCAACCCAGCCTTTTCTGCGTATTTGAAGTTGTTATGTGACTGGTGACAAGGTAAGTGGCATCAACCCTAAAAAAAATTCTCAGAAGAATGAACATTTTCTAAAAGTATTTCGATATCAACCAGAATATCGTATAATGGCAAAGTAGAAAGCAGGTAAGAAAGATATTTGGGTACGTAGAATGACCTTTACCTTCTCGTGGTATCAAAGCCATTTTGAATTGCAAATAGCTGTTGCAACACCCTTAACAAATCTTTCCGTTATCTTTCATTAATGAAAACCCATGTGGTGTACCAACTATCTTGTCCTCAATGTGAGTTGTTATACTATATATTTATGCCATACCAGTTCTGATTGGTGCCGTTTTAAATAATTCCAACAATTGAATATGTTCGGTTCAGTGGTACGTAACCGTCACACATCATTTAACAATCTTCAGGTATAAATACCTCCAAAATAAAACAATGGAATCATTCAGTCTTAGATCACTAGGAAGATAAGAAGCTGTCAAGATGTTGTTCAACTTATTTCCGCCTATAGTTTACCAAACGTGACCGACTTGCCAGTCGAGGTATCCGCCATGATATTGAGGTAAGTGCTACTTTATAAAATATATTATCATATTAGTAAAAAGCATCTTATTTATCACAGATGCTTAGACCCACAATCATTGATGAACGTTGCGAAAATCAACAAGAAATGGATGGCAGTTTGCGTCGGTGATCCAACTTTGCGCATAAAATTAAAGACCGAGATCAAAGAACGGAAGAAGCGAAGTATTCAGACTTTGTTGAACCCAGGAATGTGGACGGTGGTGACAAGGCAACAGGAAGCCCAATCATACGGAGTCAACGTTGTCAAAACGATCACCAAACGAAAACGTGAATTTCAACCAGAAGAGGACTTTAAATATCTTCCAACAAAGCGGGTCAAATCAAACAATTGTGCCATACAAGTAAAGAAGAAACAGCCGACTCAAAAGGCCCTACGACGAATGAGGCTCTAATTATATTGACTAGAAATTAAATATATTTGTGTAAATATAAATTATATGGCGATTTAATAAATCAATTGAATAACAAATAAAAAAATAAAAAATATATATTTTGTTTCTTCTCATCGTAAATGGTTGTGCTTTTATATTATTATACCGTACTGAAAAGACAGGAAACAGACATAAAAAGAACTCCAGAGAAGAAAAAACAGACGGTTCAACAAAGATCATAATTGAATTATTAAAAGGTAAAAGGCAAAGAAGAGGAGTTAAAAAATATATATCTAAAAGAAGGTCAAATACATAGAAAAACTAGAGAAAAATAAAATAAAAATAATATTGTACTGACGGGGATACAAAGCAAATGAAAACAATTTAAGAAATGGAATGGAGAACATCATTGAAAATAGTACAGAGGAGAACAATGAAATCTGCTTTGTGGAGCTAGAGAAGCCTACTATATGCCAGAAATTAATTTGGCAAAGTTAAGAGATGAATGAAATCGAACAGCCGACATAATGGGTATTAACGGACAGTCACAAATATGCATTTTGAGCAAAACTAGAATCTTTAGGGCAATCTAGGTTAGGACTATCAGATATTCTTTTCCATGTAGCCCATTTTATACCATACATTAATAGGTGTTGTTCATAACGTCAAGTGGATTTATTTTGAAGGGTTCGATACAGTAGCATTGTTGAGAAGTGAGTCGATCTGGGACTGAATCTCCGATCATGATGACAGTGACATTGCCTTTCTAGGCTTAAGGACCAGTAATTCTGGGTTTAGTTTGAAGAATCGGTCACAGGATTTTCGTCCCCAACCCAGCCTTTTCTGCGTATTTGATGTTGTTATGTGACTGGTGACAAGGTAAGTGGCATCAACCCTAAAAAAAATTCTCAGAAGAATGAACATTTTCTAAAAGTATTTCGATATCAACCAGAATATCGTATAATGGCAAAGTAGAAAGCGGGTAAGAAAGATATTTGGGTACGTAGAATGACACAACAAATCTTTCCGTTATCTTTCATTAATGAAAACCCATGTGGTGTACCAACTATCTTGTTCTCAATGTGAGTTGTTATACTATATATTTATGCCATACCAGTTCTGATTGGTGCCGTTTTAAATAATTCCAACAATTGAATATGGTTTGTCAAAGATCTTAGAGTGTAGTTAGCGGCAAAGATGATATATTTTGAACTGTTTCCTGGATTCTTATGTTAAACGCGGTATGACATTTGAGGAAAGTTAGAATTAAACTTACTGGGAAAGTTTATAAAGATGCACATTAGAAAAGAAACAGGAAAAATTAAGGTAAGGTATACAGTCCGCAGTCAATCCAGTCAATCAGACATAACATAACTCATCATGCCTAACCGTTATGAACTAATGAACAATATGTTCGGTTCAGTGGTTCGTAACCGTCACATATCATTTAACAATCTTCAGGTATAAATACCTCCAAAATAAAACAATGGAATCATTCAGTCTTAGATCACTAGGAAGATAAGAAGCTGTCAAGATGTTGTTCAACTTATTTCCGCCTATAGTTTACCAAACGTCAGGACCAAACGTGACCGACTTGCCAGTCGAGCTATCCGCCATGATATTGAGGTAAGTGCTATTTTATAAAATATATTATCATATTAGTAAAATGTTCTTATTTATCACAGATGCTTAGACCCACAATCATTGATGAACGCTGCGAAAGTCAACAAGAAATGGATGGCAGTTTGCGTCGGTGATCCAAATTTGCGCATAAAATTAAAGACCGAGATCAAAGAACGGAAGAAGCGAAGTATTCAGACATTGTTGAACCCAGGAATGTGGACGGTGGTGACAAGGCAACAGGAAGCCCAATCATACGGAGTCAACGTTGTCAAAACGATCACCAAACGAAAACGTGAATTTCAACCAGAAGAGGACTTTAAATATCTTCCAACAAAGCGGGTCAAATCAAACAATTGTGCCATACAAGTAAAGAAGAAACAGCCGACTCAAAAGGCCCTACGACGAATGAGGCTCTAATTATATTGACTATAAATTAAATATATTTGTGTAAATATAAATTATATGGCGATTTAATAAATCAATTGAATAACAAATAAAAAAATAAAAAATATATATTTTGTTTCTTCTCATCGTAAATGGTTGTGCTCCAGAACTCCAGAGAAGAAAAAACAGACGGTTCAACAAAGATCATCATTGAATTATTAAAAGGTAAAAAGCAAATACGAGGAGTTAAAAAATATATATCTAAAAGAAGGTCAAATACATAGAAAAACTAGAGAAAAAGAAAATAAAAATAATATTGTACTGACGGGGATACAAAGCAAATGAAAACAATTTAAGAAATGGAATGGAGAACTTCATTGAAAATAGTACAGGGGAGAACAATGAAATCTGCTTTGTGGAGCTAGAGAAGCCTACTATATGCCAGAAATTAAGTTGGCAAAGTTAAGAGATGAATGAAATCGAACAGCCGACATAATGGATCTTAACGGACAGTCACAAATATGCATTTTGAGCAAAACTAGAATCTTTAGGGCAATCTAGGTTAGGACTATCAGATATTCTTTTCCATGTAGCCCATTTTATACCATACATTAATAGGTGTTGTTCATAACGTCAAGTGGATTTATTTTGAAGGGTTCGATACAGTAGCATTGTTCAGAAGTGAGTTGATCTGGGACTGTATCTCCGATCATGATGACAGTGACATTGCCTTTCTCGGCTTAAGGACCAGTAATTTTGGGTTTGGTTTGAGGAATCGGTCAAAGGATTTTCGTCCCCAACCCAGCCTTTTCTGGGTATTTGAAGTTGTTATGTGACTGGTGACAAGGTAAGTGGCATCAACCCTAAAAAAAATTCTCAGAAGAATGAACATTTTCTAAAAGTATTTCGATATCAACCAGAATATCGTATAATGGCAAAGTAGAAAGCAGGTAAGAAAGATATTTGGGTACGTAGAATGACCTTTACCTTCTCGTGGTATCAAAGCCATTTTGAATTGCAAATAGCTGTTGCAACACCCTTAACAAATCTTTCCGTTATCTTTCATTAATGAAAACCCATGTGGTGTACCAACTATCTTGTTCTCAATGTGAGTTGTTATACTATATATTTATGCCATACCAGTTCTGATTGGTGCCGTTTTAAATAATTCCAACAATTGAATATGGTTTGTCAAAGATCTTAGAGTGTAGTTAGCGGCAAAGATGATATATTTTGAACTGTTTCCTGGATTCTTATGTTAAACGCGGTATGACATTTGAGGAAAGTTAGAATTAAACTTACTGGGAAAGTTTATAAAGATGCACATTAGAAAAGAAACAGGAAAAATTAAGGTAAGGTATACAGTCCGCAGTCAATCCAGTCAATCAGACATAACATAACTCATCATGCCTAACCGTTATGAACTAATGAACAATATGTTCGGTTCAGTGGTTCGTAACCGTCACATATCATTTAACAATCTTCAGGTATAAATACCTCCAAAATAAAACAATGGAATCATTCAGTCTTAGATCACTAGGAAGATAAGAAGCTGTCAAGATGTTGTTCAACTTATTTCCGCCTATAGTTTACCAAACGTCAGGACCAAACGTGACCGACTTGCCAGTCGAGGTATCCGCCATGATATTGAGGTAAGTGCTATTTTATAAAATATATTATCATATTAGTAAAAAACATCTTATTTATCACAGATGCTTAGACCCACAATCATTGATGAACGCTGCGAAAGTCAACAAGAAATGGATGGCAGTTTGCGTCGGTGATCCAACTTTGCGCATAAAATTAAAGACCGAGATCAAAGAACGGAAGAAGCGACGTATTCAGACTTTGTTGAACCCATGAATGTGGACGGTGGTGACAAGGCAACAGGAAGCCCAATCATACGGAGTCAACGTTGTCAAAACGATCACCAAACGAAAACGTGAATTTCAACCAGAAGAGGACTTTAAATATCTTCCAACAAAGCGGGTCAAATCAAACAATTGTGCAATACGAGTAAAAAAGAAACAGCCTACTCAAAAGGCCCTACGACGAATGAGGCTCTAATTATATTGACTAGAAATTAAATATATTTGTGTAAATATAAATTATATGGCGATTTAATAAATCAATTGAATAACAAATAAAAAAATAAAAAATATATATTTTGTTTCTTCTCATCGTAAATGGTTGTGCTCCAGAACTCCAGAGAAGAAAAAACAGACGGTTCAACAAAGATCATCATTGAATTATTAAAAGGTAAAAAGCAAATACGAGGAGTTAAAAAATATATATCTAAAAGAAGGTCAAATACATAGAAAAACTAGAGAAAAAGAAAATAAAAATAATATTGTACTGACGGGGATACAAAGCAAATGAAAACAATTTAAGAAATGGAATGGAGAACTTCATTGAAAATAGTACAGGGGAGAACAATGAAATCTGCTTTGTGGAGCTAGAGAAGCCTACTATATGCCAGAAATTAAGTTGGCAAAGTTAAGAGATGAATGAAATCGAACAGCCGACATAATGGATCTTAACGGACAGTCACAAATATGCATTTTGAGCAAAACTAGAATCTTTAGGGCAATCTAGGTTAGGACTATCAGATATTCTTTTCCATGTAGCCCATTTTATACCATACAGTAATAGGTGTTGTTCATAACGTCAAGTGGATTTATTTTGAAGGGTTCGATACAGTAGCATTGTTCAGAAGTGAGTTGATCTGGGACTGTATCTCCGATCATGATGACAGTGACATTGCCTTTCTCGGCTTAAGGACCAGTAATTTTGGGTTTGGTTTGAGGAATCGGTCAAAGGATTTTCGTCCCCAACCCAGCCTTTTCTGCGTATTTGAAGTTGTTATGTGACTGGTGACAAGGTAAGTGGCATCAACCCTAAAAAAAATTCTCAGAAGAATGAACATTTTCTAAAAGTATTTCGATATCAACCAGAATATCGTATAATGGCAAAGTAGAAAGCAGGTAAGAAAGATATTTGGGTACGTAGAATGACCTTTACCTTCTCGTGGTATCAAAGCCATTTTGAATTGCAAATAGCTGTTGCAACACCCTTAACAAATCTTTCCGTTATCTTTCATTAATGAAAACCCATGTGGTGTACCAACTATCTTGTTCTCAATGTGAGTTGTTATACTATATATTTATGCCATACCAGGTCTGATTGGTGCCGTTTTAAATAATTCCAACAATTGAATATGGTTTGTCAAAGATCTTAGAGTGTAGTTAGCGGCAAAGATGATATATTTTGAACTGTTTCCTGAATTCTTATGTTAAACGCGGTATGACATTTGAGGAAAGTTAGAATTAAACTTACTGGGAAAGTTTAATAAAGATGCACATTAGAAAAGAAACAGGAAAAATTAAGGTAAGGTATACAGTCCGCAGTCAATCCAGTCAATCAGACATAACATAACTCATCATGCCTAACCGTTATGAACTAATGAACAATATGTTCGGTTCAGTGGTTCGTAACCGTCACATATCATTTAACAATCTTCAGGTATAAATACCTCCAAAATAAAACAATGGAATCATTCAGTCTTAGATCACTAGGAAGATAAGAAGCTGTCAAGATGTTGTTCAACTTATTTCCGCCTATAGTTTACCAAACGTCAGGACCAAACGTGACCGACTTGCCAGTCGAGGTATCCGCCATGATATTGAGGTAAGTGCTATTTTATAAAATATATTATCATATTAGTAAAATGTTCTTATTTATCACAGATGCTTAGACCCACAATCATTGATGAACGCTGCGAAAGTCAACAAGAAATGGATGGCAGTTTGCGTCGGTGATCCAAATTTGCGCATAAAATTAAAGACTGAGATCAAAGAACGGAAGAAGCGAAGTATTCAGACATTGTTGAACCCAGGAATGTGGACGGTGGTGACAAGGCAACAGGAAGCCCAATCATACGGAGTCAACGTTGTCAAAACGATCACCAAACGAAAACGTGAATTTCAACCAGAAGAGGACTTTAAATATCTTCCAACAAAGCGGGTCAAATCAAACAATTGTGCCATACAAGTAAAGAAGAAACAGCCGACTCAAAAGGCCCTACGACGAATGAGGCTCTAATTATATTGACTATAAATTAAATATATTTGTGTAAATATAAATTATATGGCGATTTAATAAATCAATTGAATAACAAATAAAAAAATAAAAAATATATATTTTGTTTCTTCTCATCGTAAATGGTTGTGCTCCAGAACTCCAGAGAAGAAAAAACAGACGGTTCAACAAAGATCATCATTGAATTATTAAAAGGTAAAAAGCAAATACGAGGAGTTAAAAAATATATATCTAAAAGAAGGTCAAATACATAGAAAAACTAGAGAAAAAGAAAATAAAAATAATATTGTACTGACGGGGATACAAAGCAAATGAAAACAATTTAAGAAATGGAATGGAGAACTTCATTGAAAATAGTACAGGGGAGAACAATGAAATCTGCTTTGTGGAGCTAGAGAAGCCTACTATATGCCAGAAATTAAGTTGGCAAAGTTAAGAGATGAATGAAATCGAACAGCCGACATAATGGATCTTAACGGACAGTCACAAATATGCATTTTGAGCAAAACTAGAATCTTTAGGGCAATCTAGGTTAGGACTATCAGATATTCTTTTCCATGTAGCCCATTTTATACCATACATTAATAGGTGTTGTTCATAACGTCAAGTGGATTTATTTTGAAGGGTTCGATACAGTAGCATTGTTCAGAAGTGAGTTGATCTGGGACTGTATCTCCGATCATGATGACAGTGACATTGCCTTTCTCGGCTTAAGGACCAGTAATTTTGGGTTTGGTTTGAGGAATCGGTCATAGGATTTTCGTCCCCAACCCAGCCATTTCTGCGTATTTGAAGTTGTTATGTGACTGGTGACAAGGTAAGTGGCATCAACCCTAAAAAAAATTCTCAGAAGAATGAACATTTTCTAAAAGTATTTCGATATCAACCAGAATATCGTATAATGGCAAAGTAGAAAGCAGGTAAGAAAGATATTTGGGTACGTAGAATGACCTTTACCTTCTCGTGGTATCAAAGCCATTTTGAATTGCAAATAGCTGTTGCAACACCCTTAACAAATCTTTCCGTTATCTTTCATTAATGAAAACCCATGTGGTGTACCAACTATCTTGTTCTCAATGTGAGTTGTTATACTATATATTTATGCCATACCAGGTCTGATTGGTGCCGTTTTAAATAATTCCAACAATTGAATATGGTTTGTCAAAGATCTTAGAGTGTAGTTAGCGGCAAAGATGATATATTTTGAACTGTTTCCTGAATTCTTATGTTAAACGCGGTATGACATTTGAGGAAAGTTAGAATTAAACTTACTGGGAAAGTTTAATAAAGATGCACATTAGAAAAGAAACAGGAAAAATTAAGGTAAGGTATACAGTCCGCAGTCAATCCAGTCAATCAGACATAACATAACTCATCATGCCTAACCGTTATGAACTAATGAACAATATGTTCGGTTCAGTGGTTCGTAACCGTCACATATCATTTAACAATCTTCAGGTATAAATACCTCCAAAATAAAACAATGGAATCATTCAGTCTTAGATCACTAGGAAGATAAGAAGCTGTCAAGATGTTGTTCAACTTATTTCCGCCTATAGTTTACCAAACGTCAGGACCAAACGTGACCGACTTGCCAGTCGAGGTATCCGCCATGATATTGAGGTAAGTGCTATTTTATAAAATATATTATCATATTAGTAAAAAACATCTTATTTATCACAGATGCTTAGACCCACAATCATTGATGAACGCTGCGAAAGTCAACAAGAAATGGATGGCAGTTTGCGTCGGTGATCCAACTTTGCGCATAAAATTAAAGACCGAGATCAAAGAACGGAAGAAGCGACGTATTCAGACTTTGTTGAACCCATGAATGTGGACGGTGGTGACAAGGCAACAGGAAGCCCAATCATACGGAGTCAACGTTGGCAAAACGAAAACGTGAATTTCAACCAGAAGAGGACTTTAAATATCTTCCAACAAAGCGGGTCAAATCAAACAATTGTGCCATACAAGTAAAGAAGAAACAGCCGACTCAAAAGGCCCTAAGACGAATGAGGCTCTAATTATATTGACTAGAAATTAAATACATTTGTGTAAATATAAATTATATGGCGATTTAATAAATCAATTGAATAACAAGTAAAAAATATATATTTTGTTTCTTCTCATCGTAAATGGTTGTGCTTTTATATTATTATACCGTACTGAAAAGACAGGAAACAGATATAAAAAGAACTCCAGAGAAGAAAAAACAGACGGTTCAACAAAGATCATAATTGAATTATTAAAAGGTAAAAGGCAAAGAAGAGGAGTTAAAAAATATATATGTCTAAAAGAAGGTCAAATACATAGGAAAACTAGAGAAAAAGAAAATAAAAATAATATTGTACTGACGGGGATAGAAAGCAAATGAAAACAATTTAAGAAAGGGAATGGAGAACTTCATTGAAAATAGTACAGGGGGGAACAATGAAATCTGCTTTGTGGAGCTAGAGAAGCCTACTATATGCCAGAAATTAATTTGGCAAAGTTAAGAGATGATTGAAGTCTAACAGCCGACATAATGGGTCTTAACGGACAGTCACAAATATGCATTTTGAGCAAAACTAGAATCTGTTTTCAAAATGAATAACAGAGACTCATGCAGACAAGTTTTTAAATCAAACAAAATACATACTTTAACGGGACTCTACGTAGTGGAATGTGTAAAGTTCGCGAAAAAGTATTACAAGACTTCCCTAAAAAATACGAACTCAATCATCGTCACAAGACACGGGGAACGGAAAATACTTACCTAAGTGCTCCGCTTACCTCATCAAAAAAAATACAAAAAAATGTGGTGCACCAGTTAATAAAAATTTATAATTACATTCCGCCTGAGATAAGAAACTTACCGGATAAATGTTTCAAACTTTACCTGGAGCGCCATTTATTGAATAATGCATTTTATACACTGGACGATTTTTTTAATAGTACCTTTTAAAATAAGTTTTAACATGTTGTATTGTACCATTATTGATTTACTTGTTTTGTTAGTTTTAATACTGTAATCTTGACTTGTTCCATACTGTATTAGTACCAGGGAATAAATAAATATTATTAATATTATTTAGGGCAATCTAGGTTAAGACTATTAGATATTCTTTTCCATGTAGCCCATTTTATGCCATACATTAATATGTGTTGTTCATAACGTCAAGTGGATTTATTTTGAAGGGTTCGATACGGTAGCATTGTTCAGAAGTGAGTCGATCTGGGACGGTATCTCCGATCATGATGACAGTGACATTGCCTTTCTCGGCTTAAGGACCACTAATTCTGGGTTTGGTTTGAGGAATCGGTCACAGGATTTTCGTCCCCAACCCAGCCTTTTCTGCGTATTTGAAGTTGTTATGTGACTGGTGACAAGGTAAGTGGCATCAACCCTAAAAAAATTCTCAGAAGAATGAACATTTACTAAAAGTATTTCGATATCAACCAGAATATCGTATAATGGCAAAGTAGAAAGCGGGTAAGAAAGATATTTGGGTACGTAGAATAACCTTTACCTTCTCCTGCTATCAAAGCCATTTTGAATTGCAAATTGCTGTTGCAACACCCTTAACAAATCTTTCCGTTATCTTTCATTAATGAAAACCCATGTGGTGTACCAACTATCTTGTTCTCAATGTGAGTTGTTATACTATATATTTATGCCATACCAGTTCTGATTGGTGCCGTTTTAAATAATTCCAACAATTGAATATGGTGGTCAAAGATCTTAGAGTGTAGTTAGCGGCAAAGATATTTGAACTGTTGCCTGGATTCTTATGTTAAACTCGGTATGACATTTGAGGAAAGTTAGAACTAAACTTACTGGGAAACTTTAATAAAGATGCACATTAGAAAAGAAACAGGAAAAATTAAGGTAAGGTATACAGTCCGCAGTCAATCCAGTCAATCAGACATAACATAACTCATCATGCCTAACCGTTATGAACCAATGAACAATATGTTCGGTTCAGTGGTTCATAACCGTCACATATCATTTAACAATCTTCAGCTATAAATACCTCCAAAATAAAACAATGGAATCATTCAGTCTTAGATCACTAGGAAGATAAGAACCTGTCAAGATGTTGTTCAACTTATTTCCGCTTATAGTTTACCAAACGTCAGGACCAAACGTGAGGTAAGTGCTATTTTATAAAATATATTATCATATTAGTAAAATGTTGTTATTTATCACAGATGCTTAGACCCACAATCATTGATGAACGCTGCAAAAGTCAACAAGAAATGGATGGCCGTTTGCGTCGGTGATCCAACTTTGCACATAAAATTAAAGACCGAGATCAAAGAAGGGAAGAAGCGAAGTATTCAGACTTTGTTGAACCCAGGAATGTGGACGGTGGTGACAAGGTAAAAGGAAGCCCAATCATACGGAGTCAACGTAGTCAAAATGATAACCAAACGAAAACGTGAATTTCAACCAGAGGAAGACTTTAAATATCTTCCAACAAAGCGGGTCAAGTCAAACAATAGTGTTGTACAAGTAAACAAGAAACAGGCGAGCAAAGCGGTCCTACGTCGATTGAGGCTTTAATAACAATTTCCAATCATTGTATATTATCAATTATAACGTGATTTAATTGTCTGGGAATATGCAGTTTCAGCAATCGATTTATAAATAAAAAATTAAAACAAAATTGTGTTTTACTTATTCTAATTTACACACAAGTAAAACAATTATAAACATACCATTATGATATGATATATATTTGAATTATATTAATGCATTCACGAATAATGCAAATGATACATTACTGAATGTTTCACACCGAAAACGTCCCATTTCCGCTGCACGTTTTAGCTTTTATATTCGTATTGGTATATTGTATAAAAAAGTCAAAAATGTAATCGAAACAGTATGATTTTGCAAAACCCAACGATACCTCCCGCAACATATTTACCCGATTTCGTTCGGTTATCTCAAGTTCGTACGAAAAATCAAGTCAACATTGCACTAAAATTCATATAACAGGGCACCCCCACCAACACGGTGGATGCACATAGCCACGTATACACTCGACATATTTACCGATCTTATCTTTGCACTGAATCGAATTTTTACACAATTATCACAGTTGTTATATTTGTATTATATTAATGCCAATAAGGCAAATCTAGTACGAAGCAAAATTTTGCTACTTCCAGAAATTAAGAATAAAAGCATTAAAAAACTTTTTATTGTAACATTATTTAAAATGTGGTAAAACTTGTACACACTACTGAATGTTTCACACCGAAACATCCCATTGTCAGTCCACAATTTGTTTGTATCTCGGTCAATTTCGTTCTATAAAAGTCAAGTCAAAACTTTAATAAAGGCCGTTTTTCAAAACCCAAAACCCTGCCGCAACATTTCGTACGAAAATGACGTCAAAATTGCACTAAAATTCCTATGTTATTTTTGTCAAAACCCAACAGTGCACCCCCACCAACGAAGTGGATCATACATAGTCATGCACACACCCGATATATTTACCAATGTTAGCTTTGCAGTGGAATGCATTTTCCACCACGCGTACATTTTTATAGATAAACATGAATCCAAACATTGACTTACCTTTGTACTCTTCTTGTGAAGCCACGAAGGATAGACATTCCGATGTTTGCGTTGATACGTCGTTTTTATCTATAGTTTGGGTGGACGCATCCCTTTTCCGCAATGACTGGATGATGGTATATTTTTTTGGCAAACCAACGATTCGCTTGCACAACGAATCGGCCACATCTTCCATCGCTTCATATTCACATTGATCGTGAACCCATTTTTCTAACCAAGGAGACGTAATCGGCACGTTTGGAACAGGCAGTTTCCTCGACATGGCCTAAATAAAACATTGTTAAGAAATGTTATTTCTTCGTTTATGTACCAGTGGCTCGTGAGCTCGGGGATAGGTGAAGCAGAATCGGTGGCAGGACCCCCCCCCCTCCTATAGCGAGTCATGTAAATATATTTTTTCCCAGTTTGAAAAAATATATACTTATATGAAAACGAAAATAAAAATAACGTTATGTTATGGTTATAGTTTTTTTTCTTGAATACAAGGTCAATTTTTCTTTCCTTTAAACTTGCAAACTTATCGATTATGTCGTCGAAGAATGGTTCCGCATTAATTAACTCATTTAATAGTTCTTTTTCAATTGAAAGTTTCGATAATTCGATAAGTCTGCCTTCTGTAATTGCATTACGCAAGTACGTTTTGACTCGTTTCAAAGAAAAACTTTGTTCTACAACATGTTTCTAAACATATCAATTTATAAGCTTGTTTAAGGGGGGATCCTGCTTTAGAAGGCTCAAAAAATCGATTTGTTTTTTATTGCTCAAATCTATGCCTAATATATCTAAGAATATGTATAAAAAGTTATAGCGGCTAATTCGCAATATTTTGAAAGATACAGCACTAAACACAGTGAGGTGTCGAGCAAAAAATATACGAACGCATGAACGCTCGGACAAACGAAACGCTCGCCCATCCCCGCAGTAACATAACACCGAACTATGTACTGAAAAAATCCGCCGTGGTCAGCACGAAACTTTCTTATACTCAGTTATACTACGTTTTTCGAAAAAACTTTTCTAATGAAAGTTGTTTAAAATATCAATATCTATAATTTATGTAAGAATATTTTTTTCCGTAACGTGTACCGTTTTCGAGATATGGAAAAAGGTGAGCTCTAGCTATAATCGTTTGGACGCTAAAGCGCACAGACGCACAGACACACAGACACACACAAAGCCACACACACAGACACACACACATACACACACACAGCCACACAGACGTCATTCCGAAAATAGTCAGAAACGATTCAGTGGACCTCAAAACGTGTAGATCAGCTGAAATCTCGAGTTCGAAAATTTTCATAATCGAAAATTAACATTTTTGCTGATCGTAAACTTTAGAGCGCGTTTTCTCGAGTTTTCGTTTTTACGATTTTTCTAAACTGGTGGGCGTGATTGCGAGAAAACTAGACAAGCAATCAAAACGAAACAAAACTTTTCTTGGCTTCAGTAGCATTTTATTCTATTTGAACTAAAAAGATTAATGAAAAAAAAATTCTAAACAACTTTTTTAGCAAGTTGAAATGATTTTCTCTTCCTGCAAAGAGCACATTTATTTTCAAACCGGAGAAAAATCTTGAATTTCAAAATTTTGGGTTTTTTTTTAGTTCACATAGAAGAAAATATATGAGAATTACCATTTTCTTTGGTTTTTTTTTGTTTCAGACAAAAATTACGGGCTACATCTTTCCCACCGATTGTAAATTGCAATTGAAAAGTGTTGCACAAATGTGCATAAAAATCGGTTCCGTTTAAATATTTTTCTCTCGACATATTTTTTTTTAATGCTCAAATATGCAATAAAATGCTCTAAAAAGTTCACTAGACTTGCTCATTTTTTTCTGCCCTAAAAAAAATCCCCCAAAAACGTTATTTTAAGGCCTCCTAAAGCAGGATCCCCCCTTAAAGATGTTGCTGTTCTCTTTTAAAATTTCCATAAACTGTTGTGGTTGCATTTCTTTGCACTGCTCATCATTATAAATTAGTTGTAATTCATTTCTCAATCTGGGGACGTCAGTAAATATTTTGGGGTAGCACATCTTTAAATTACTTATTGCTTCTGTAGGAAAGTTTTTAGAATACGCTACGAATTTCGAAGTATCCATTAATGTAACAAAATGAAGCTTGCCCATGTCTTGAAAACGTGTGGAAACTTGTAGGGAAAGGGTATCTAATATTTCATAATACAGAATCTTATATTTTTGAAAGACTTGATCTCGTGAACCCGTTTCCCTCCTTCACGGTGTTAAGTTGGAAGTGTTGTTTTTAAAGCAACTAAATCAAAGATGTTTTTGAACGTATCCTCATTTCTTTTGCTGTTTAACAGGGTTTTTGTATTTCTAATTTGCGAGATGCAAAAATTAATGTCTAGTGACTTTTGTAGTACGTTGAAGAGTACATCCGTAAGCCCGAAAATAATGTTAAAAACGCAAAAGCGCAAATTCAAAATCATCAAATTTATTTAAGAAACCCTCACTCTGGCTAATTGATGCTGGATCGGCAGTTGGATCGTTCATTATTTCAATAGGTATTCGTCTTACTTGATTTAACACAAAAATATTAAACAAGGGATACTGAAAAGTTTATTTAAATAATAACTGTCACACAACCATTCAAATTCAGAGTACCACGATTTTAAAACGTCGATTATACATTTTGTCTTTAACTTTTACAATTTTATATTTTTTTACAACCGAACCTTTCAATGAGACAGCGTAAAATTTTGCTTCACTGGCCAAGTCGAAACTGCGCGTAGTCATGGCAACCGAGCTATTAACGCGTATGCATCGTTGAAGCAGCATGAAGGTGTTGAGATTCTGCGTCATTAGAACTATCATATGAGTACATCCAGCGGCATTTTTAACAAAGGAAGATTTTTTAATTTTTAGAGCGCGATGGTCCCGTATGTTACCTTTCGAGTACAATTTATTTCTAATTATACAAGAATATGTAGGTATTAGATTTAAGAAAAAAAACTCCAAAATAATTTTGCAGTTGGCAATTATTTTTAGGTGAAGCGGCGCTTCATCTGCGTCATCGGAAGAGCCGCCACTGTTATGTACGCATATTTTAAAAAACAATTCATTGGTATAAATGCGTGAGCTACGCAGATCGTCCGCAGATTCCCCTTCCACGAATCGAGTAAAAAGTGTGAATAATTTAGCAGATAACCGGTAACTTAACTTTTTTATAAGTGGCCGAAATATCAATTTCGTAAACGATACATTAAAACTTCAATTTTCGGTACATGATTAGTGTAACCGGACGTAAAGTCTTATTATTTAATGTAATATTTTTGATTTTAAACTGAAATATTTCTGCGAGCGTCCATGATATAAATTATAATTGTTAGTTTCATAAGTAAACGATTCAAATGAACAAATGTTATGAAACTTGGCATTAATTGTTGAAATTTTACAATGAAAATGTTCTAAATACTCACACAAATAAACACTTATATAAATTCAGAAAGTCTAAACACAATATATTAACGAGAAAACACAACACGCACTCACGAAAGTATCCGGCAAACTAATCAAATTTTAGCGACGATTCTTTCAATGTTTTTTGTGCACATTTATCGCAACGACGGTCACATTTGAGTGTTTTGTTCACAATTTTGAATATCTTCGAATTTATATCTTGCAATTTATTCTGTCTTGTTCTATTTATCATGACAACACCTAGCTATAGTTATGTAAAATAAAATGATCCTCTGCGAGAAGGGGTGATTTATCAAGACCATGATAATGAAATTATCATATGTGATCGCCACATTTAAATTAGCATAAGACGTACAGAAATGTGAAGTTACTTGCAACCAAAGTTTTAAGTTAGTAGACCACTTTAAAATTATTAATATGTTTATATTAAATTGGTGGGAGTTTAGTGTTAAGTGGGGGTTAATTATTACTTTATTGCAGTAATGATCTTTAATGCAGAGTAACAAAAATAAGATAAGATAAAATGAACGAGAAAGTCAACTAGGCAAAATTAATAAATAAAATTAATATGAGTTTAAAATTTTTTTTAAATAATTGTGCACACAATTACTGACTGAAAACTAAAGAAAGGAACACAGCTGAAATAGATTGGACCCAATGGTTGACAGTACCAATAACACGACGATGTAAATGATATACAGTAAAATCAAACAAACCAAAATGTAGCAAATAAAATGAAGCGCACAAAAAGTTTGTGTGAGTATATTAATACCCTCACACTCGTGGTGCTGGGTGCTATGTAATTACAGAGGTCTGCTTTGACCGATTAATCCGGTACTATCCACACTTGCAGCTACTTTGCATACGTCAGCATGAAAGGTCGCTTTGTTAAAAATAAAAATTAATTTCAGCGAATGATAAGAGTGGCGGATCGTTTCACCCTTCCGGAATCATCAGCCCACCAACGATAGATCTGCACTTGCATCACTACATACACCTTCGGCGGATGTATCGGTGGTGGTCTAATGAGACCAAAAGGATGGAACGGTCCAGCTCCACCTAGCATGTCGCTGAAATTTAATCAAACGTACAAATTAAAAATATTTGTGAATATAACCAAAGCAAGAATGATATAACTTGCTTACTGCTCTAGTAATCTCAGTTGCAGATTAGTAATCAATCCTAAGTTGAAGTTCAGTTATTTGAATTTTATGTTAAATGATGTATAAATGATGATCACGATTGGCCGGATACTCGCATTAAGTTACCCGCATTTTTCCCGTATACTTCACAGTGAATGCTGGAGAAGTTTTAAACATCCTACAGTCGGTCTTGAACGTTAACCAAGGAGCAACTTCATCCTTGGGTGCTCCCTGTTGAGTTAACACACTGAGGTTAACATAAAACGAAACAAAATTAAATTAAATTAACCAAAATGAAGCAAACTCTCTAAATACAATAAAAGGCAGAAAATATACGAAAACATTTGAAATAGAAATAATAAAAATCTAGACAACATTGGAGCAAATTATTGTTTGATAATTATAATAAAAAAAAAACGAAATTAAATTGAAATATGGTCTCTAATAAAATCATCCGTCTTAAATCGAATTCTATGTAATCAAAACTTTTGTTACATAGTGTACAAAACTTTGTGTTGAATTGGGGCACTTTATCAAGCAACTTCATATGCTAAACAATAAGGAGAAAATGTATCTATCCCCTTCCTTAAAGTTTGCGGAGCCAAATGTATATGGTAATCAGAATCTAACACTCAATGAACACGCATTTTGAATAATCGAAGAGATCCACTATCTGTCAATTTAATCACTTGTATAAAAATGTCGTGAAATATTCATACGATCCGCTCGTTTATATTGTTTCAGTTTTTGACAGCGAACCATTTATTTCGCTGCGAAATACGTTTCAAAAAAGTCAACTTTTTCATCATACATTACGTTATTAGATATTTGCGGATAAGATTTATTACCGAAGCATTCAAATTTGCTTTCCTATCAAATGTATTAAATTTGTTTTTCTGTTCCAGCGCAAAAAACGTCCAACGCGTAAAATATAAATTTGGGTATAACCTTGCACGTTGTTATAACAAAAGGACAATTAAATGATTAAAAGTTTAAAAAAAAAATCAAATCAACCTATAATTTTTAAATTAAAGGGATACATTATGAAATATACTTTATATTCAAAAAAATTTAAATGATTCTGCATTGCCTTGAAAGGTTCATAGACTAGCAAATGAACGACTCCGAAGACAGCAAAAAACCAAGTTGTGATCAGAATCTGAATTTGTTTTGTTTTCAAACTAACATGAATTTGTAATTTTATTTTGAATAACTTTTTATACCTTTTGATTTTATTTGTTTACTACGGATACGATTGAAATAAACAATATTGTATTTGATTATTTTATTAAATATTTCTAATAGTTTAATAATGGTTTAAAATTATAATTATAATACCAACAATACCAACTACTAATAGACTAAATATTAATTCATGAAAATTAATGATTAATGAACTTTTTGATGAATTTAACGCAATGCAACATTATATACATAAAATCTATTTATAATACAACTTTTTAAAAATGTAGGCAAAATAGTGTATTGTTAAAACGCGGTGGATAAATCTAATAATGTTTTATTCATTGAACAGAAATTGATAGAACAAAGATATTTCTAATTAAAACAAACAGATGACATATATTAAAAACAAAATGAAGCGTTCATTTCTTTGAGGGATTAGGGAAGATCTTCCATTAGGGCAGACCACTGGCGGTGACCATTCGAGAGTTCCAGGGTGCATCTGCTTGTGCAGAGCAGGGTTAGTGGTCGACTAGAGGCAACCATACATAAGTTTAAGCCAGGTAAGCGAACTAAGGAAGCCTTTTTATCGAGGGCAAGTGGTCAGGGGTTGGGCCAGGCGCAAGGGCGGGAGAAATAACCATGGCGCTTTCGAGGGTACTTGGACGTCAAATGAAATTAATGTAAAAACCAATAATACAATATAAAAATAAATGGGAGCTTTTAGGAAACTGGTTTATAGAATATATTTACCCATACCAAAAATTATATGGTGTTCTTCTAAAAAAAAAATGGGAAAGTTATCGGCGAGGTTCGACATGTCCACAAATAGTGGACGAACAGTGGTTCTGGAATGTTTCTTCTAGGAATTCAGTGGAGTTTGTAGTATAGTTTCTAAGCAATCGAAAACAAATTATGCAGTTGGGAAATAAACGATAATTTAACAATTCCGAATGGTGTTCCACAGGGATCAATTATAGAACCATTACTATTTTCCTTGTATACTAATTTTATAGTCAAACATATTAGATGTGTGAATAGAGATTTAGAAGCTGTTGTGATTTTTTTAGTCAGCGTAACCTTGTTATCGGTTCCACCAAATCTCAAGGTCTGTAAAGAAATGAAACACATGATCAAAATTAAGATTAGTGACAAAGTGAGAAATTTGGGATTTATTTTAGGTAATTCATTAAGATACTCAGATCAGATTAACAAATACGTAAAATATATCCATATAGGACCATTTTGAGTGTGAAAATTAATTAACTAAACTCTGTGAAGCATTTATGTTTTGTTTGTAAAAATATTAACTAAAATTTAGTTCAATTGCATATGAACGAATGTAACTGCAATATATTGTACATTAGTTCTGATGTCCTATGTATGGACTACATGTGACAAGAAATAAATGTTTTGATCTATTTTTAACATTTTTTTATCAATTAATAGATATAACAGTAATAAATTTTTTTGGTTATTCTTATTCTGATTTCCTTGTTTTTTACTGCTTTTTTGTAATATAATTTTGGTTCGTTATCACATATTATTTATATTTTTATTTCGCTATTATCTTGAATTATTTTTTAGTCAATTTCTTTTATCATCCTGCTGTTGACATTGATGCTAATTTTATTATATCAGGTGTGTCGGAATTTTTTAAAGTTTTTATACAAATTACTATATAGTATGTAAACAATAAACATTACCGTTATTATTATTATTATTATTATTATTATTATTATTATTATTATTATTATTATTATTATTATATTATAAAATCTAATTTCGTCCTTTCGGTCGGTAAATTCGGTTTCTACGTTACCCTGCCAGGCTGCGCTTGTACGGAACATATGTAATAGTTATAATAGAATAATAGTGGCCGAGCACCTGTACTGCTGACAGAATGACGAAAATATACGAAATGACTTTTAATACCCATTGTTTGCTGTTTGTGCAGACAGCAAAACTATTTGATGCAACCATCCCCATAAAAGGGCAGTTTAATTTAGTTATTCAGATAAGTCAACGAAAAGAAGTCTATGCTTGTAAGTGCTACATGGATCTAAGTGTCAAATATTAAAATACTATTTGTTACAGCTCATTACGATTTTTACGCAAGTGTTGTAATGGAGGGTAATAGCGAATCTCACGAAATTAAATCGCAGTTATTAATAACTACGGTAGGCGCTTACAGGTGCCATAGATTGATAATCTGTGTGATAAAACGTGGTGAATACAAGTATAAGTTCACGATCAACATTCTCAAGTTTATACTACTGGGAGATACCTCTGGTTTATACATCGAAGGTGAGTTAAACAAATTGCGTTACAGACTTTGTAATTAATATTTGTATTTCTAGCACCCTAACGTACTGATGGCTCAAAAGACACTTTAAAAATGTCATTATTTATAATTAGCTTAAGTAGTATAAGAACAAAATATCCTTTTCACATTAAATGTTAATAATGAAAAATGTGTTTTCTTTACTAAACCGAACAGCAAAGAAAAATATGTTGAAATAATGCTTTTTACGATTTTATATTCGTCTTTACACGCTAGACAACTAACGCTGCGATGAAGACATATTGTATACATTGTCTACTTTTATTTGTCAGAAAGAGAGAGAGGGTGTGACGTATTTCGGCATTGCCCACACTCGTGAATAATCGCACTCGCCAATGCACATGAACATTGGCGCACAAGTGTGAAAGCTCCTTAATAATACATTAATTAAAAAATCCAAAAATTATTATTATAAATATAAATATATATAAATATAATACATATTATAAAACTTTGATTTTCAGAAAATTTACGAGGCCGGTTCCATGAGTGGTAGGCGCTCGGCCCAATGAAACACGAAAGATTAAACGGACTACCTGGAAAAAATGTGGACCTGCCAATAGAAATTGTTTTAAGCGCCTAAAAGATTAAATCGCCTGGTGCCATTAAACAAAGAAATCCTTAGTTACAACTGAGCTATCGCATACAAATTCTAATTATCTAAATAAATTATTGTATGATGTTATTTATATTGAACGTGATGCGAGTTTTTTTAATTTCCAGCGTAGATTGACAAAAATTATCATAACATTAGCGATAAAAATTTTGTTGATGTTGATGGTAATTTTTAATTATTGATTATACATAATGCACAAATACTACAGTAACTCATTTGAGTTACCTAGTGATATTTTATTATAAAAGTTGGTACATGCGCTCAAATAAGTTGCAGCTTTAAAATTTTGTTGCTCGATCTGAACCAGGTAGTAATGGACCAGAGTGGCGTGGAAAATACGGAGGTGATTTATGTATACGACAGTGATGAATCTAGGGGTAAGAGAGCTTTAGTGGAATAACATAATTTGTTGACAACCAATTTCGAAGGTGATAATGAGGACCTCCTGACTATTGTTCACGATGACTTCTACGAACAAGATGCCTGCCATATAATAGGATGTTTCAATGAGTGTTATAGCGAATGCGGAGATGAAGACCCTAATATCATTATCGTTAATGAAGACCTGCTTAATGATATCAGGCCGCCAAGTCCGGTGTTCATAAACGTACCTACACATCTTTATGCTGAAAGGGTTTTCTATAAAGAAGACCAAGACATTCCCCAAATGGCAATTATACCACAAATTACGCTGCATCTGATACGGTAAACAAACTAATAATCTAATCATCTAATGGGTGCACACCACATAAACATGATGTTATCTTAATAAACAACATTGAAAACTATTTATCTCGATATAGTCTCGATAATGTAGTCAGTTCATTCAGACGGGGTACAGACATTAAACTAATCCAAGGCTCTTTTCTATAGTAGATGATTGATGCATAAATAACTGATCAACGTCAGAAATGTGTGAAATGGGTACGAGCAATTTTCAACCACCATATAACGAAATATCAAATGATTATTATACCACTAAAAGGACCTGCACCGGTAAATATTTTGTTTTCATTGCATGAAGAATATTAAAGAATTTTGTATTTGTTACCACAATTTGTATCAATTTTAATTGTTAGAAATATACTAAAGTATTTTAGAATCGTATGAAACAAAAACCTAAATTATGTATTTCTTCTAAAACTCACAATTATTTACAATTATTTTTAGTTATATGTAGTATAGTTCACCATTTGTTTTGCCAAGTTTGTTTTTCGGCGACTTTCATTCGGCGTGTTCCAAGAATTAATGTTTGTAATGTTATTTAATTAGAAAATGTAGTTGTATTACAGTCAATAAATGTGCATATTAATTCCTTTAATTTGATTTAACCGCATAAAAAATTAGATGAGACGTTTGCTTTAAAGAGCTGCTATCTCGTCGCTATTCGTATCCACATCGAAAGTTTTTTGTGCGTTGACTCATTTGGGACGTGCCGAAATTTGCCCATATATTTCGGTTATTTACTCGCAGTGTAGATAAGATGTAGGACGCGTTAATTCATTCGGCATCGTTTTGTAAGTATATATGTTTATTATTAATAACACATGTAATAATACAATAGTACATTATTTACATAAGTAACACGATTTTGCATTTATTTATTGTAGTCACATCCCATGATTAATTATCTTATAATATATTATTATAATATAACATTTCTTTTGGGAATAGATATTTTGCAAAATTCAAAAAATGTTACATATAATGTTTAATTTATTAATAAATAAGTGTCTCATAAAATTACTATATTTTTATTAATCATGCTTTCAAGTTCGAACAGAAGTCTTTCGATTTGCATTGGAACACAAAGGTTCGACGAAAGGAATTACAACTCCCAGCTCACTCACGACTCCCAAAAAAACAACAAAGAATCGCAGAACTATTTCAGTTTTCAAAGAGTCTGCGAGAATCATGAATGACCCATGAAGCAGGATTTCCAGAACAGTTCTAATTGGTGGTGCCCGAAAAACATCATTTCAACATCGAAAATATGATAATCCAGAACAACTAGTCTGGAGAAAGTTGTCTATCATATGATGTTAAGATTTCATGGAAATAATTCTTAAATCTGAACTCGCAGAACTGGATTATTACAAAATAATGACAATTTCTAACGGTGGTGAAAAGCTCCCTTTTACAGCTTTCGAAGAATTAATTATCATATTAATAATATTGGAAAGCAGGAACGGCTGGCACTAGAACCTGAGTAAGTTGTCTATTGCAGTATTAGAAATTTCATGCGAAGAATTTTGCAGGGCGATGTAGAACACCAAAGTAGCGAAACAAAAATCGCAACCGGTGCCCGAAAAGCTCTTTTTCAGCTATACATTCAAATAATGGCGAAGACCCCGAACGACTGGAACTAGTTCCTGAGAAAGTTGTGTATCATAGGTGACGGAAAAACGGAGAGGATTCAGAACAATTTGAACTAACCAGTAAGTTGTCGATCGATAGTATTATAAAATGTCAATTCTTAAAACTCTTGCAGGACATCCAACGATCGCAAAATGATGACAATTTCTAACCAGAGCATGTAAAACTCTCTTGTTCGTTTATCAAAGGATCAAATATCCTTAGAAAATTATGAGTGTAAAAGCCCAGAACAACCGAAATTAGGACCTGAGAAAGTTGTTTATCATAAACAACCGGAATTAGAACCAGAGAAAGTTGTTTATCATAGGTTTCGTGAGAATAATTCGTAGAAGTTTTACATGGTGACAATTATAACAAAGTGACGACAATTTCTAACCACTGCAAGACAAGCATTTTCAACCCTCGACGAATCAACTTATCATAAGAATAATGATGACGATTCGGAATGACTACAACTAAGACTTCAGTAAGTTGTTGTTACAACGTTTCATGCGAATAATTGTTGAAAATCTTGCAGGACATCCAACGATTGCAAAATTGCATTTCTAACCAGTACACGACAAACTTTCTTGTTCAACTTTCCAAGAATCAAATATCCTTAAAAAATTGTGAGTTTGAACGCCCAGAATGATTGGCACTAGGACTTGTTTATCATAAGTTTCTTGAGAAAATTCGTGGTCTCGGAGGGCGACAGAGCCAATAATTATAACAAAATGACTGACGCACGACAAGGATCTCGAAGAATCGACTATCTTATGAGTAATGGTGGGTATCTGATGAGACTGGAACTAGGGCACAGGTAAGTTGTTGTATTGCAGAATTATAAAGGTTCGTGGGAATAATTTTAGAAACTTCCAGGACCGTCAACTATTGCAAAATAATGACAATTTCAAATTAGTGCACCTGTCGAAGAATGAATTTTCATAAAAATAATCCTGGAAATTCAGCACTGCTGCTAGGACAAGAGAAAGTGATCTGTTTGTAGGATAACAACCTGTCATTGCAAAATGAAAATCTCGAACCGGCCCAAGAAATACTCGTCGTCTGAGTTTCGAAGAATCTTTCGTAATAAAAATGTTTGTCGAGATCTTGAATGACTGGAACTAGGACTGAGAAATTTGATAGATAAAATTGATGAATTGATAAAGTTCCTTAAGTTAATTATCTAATGAATTATACATACTTAATTATTTACTTCTTTAAACATGTAAGTGTAATTGTTGAATTTCTTTAGATGCCTATTGTTGTAAACATTTTTCTGCTCATTCTTTCAGCCATTTGATTAAAAAAAAAATTATTTATTTCAATTTTAACAATCATGGTTTAAAAATTGCTCATTGAACACGTTACTGTTTGAATAATCATCAATGCATCAACAAGTGAGCTGTTTGAGGGCAGTATTTACCATGACCCAACCAACATTGTATGGCAAAAGAATTAACCTTAACAATTATTTCACATACAACAACCACTAGAGCTAATGTCAATCGAGAACTTTCACAACAAAGAAATAACAATTTATTATCTGCGTATATTTCACTCATCGTCACTAGTATAAGTTACTTGTACGTCGTTGTCTGTGAATACATTGTAAATAATTAATATATGAGCTTGTAAAATTTTAAATAATGTCGACGACTAAGACTTTCACAGGAAGGAAATAACATTTATTTTTTAAATGTACAAATGCATTAATTATCAACAGTGTAAGTTAAATGTACTTAGTTGTCTATGAAGACATTGTAAATAATTAATGTGATAGAATAAATTTTCAATAACTGTAATGGTCAACTCTTTTTCAAATGCCATGCAATGTTGGTTAGCTAATGCTAAATTCAATAATACATAAATGATAAAGAACAAATAGAGCAACTCCAATTGCCCATATTATTGAAAATTTATTTGTAATGAAGAAATGAATTCTCTCGCATAATATATGAAAGGCTGAATTACATGGTTTACTACTGTTTATGCCAGAACATTTGAAAGCAATAATTCTTACATCTAGGACACTTCAAATAACTTGTATTTAAATAATATTAATATCTTAATTGCATGGTAGCTACAAAAAAACTAGGCAGAGACCAGTCGATTTATTAATATTGCAAGGAGCAGTATGAATGTCAAACTTATTTAAAGATAAATGCAAAGATATAAATTTACAATATTTCGATAGATTTACTAAATGAACATCTCATGTATCATGTACTGGGACCTGTAGAATCTCATTCGCTCAAGTCAAACTTACGCATAACTTTACAGACAGATGTTATTGAATAGGACACAATATTTTTTTACAACTTCTATTAGCTTGCTTATGTGCCTGTTTTTGTTTTGAGGTGTATTTAAATTCTGATGATAACCATTAACATCTGACTCTGACAGGGTGAGAGCATAGCTATTGTAAACTCGACTAGATTGGATTTAACATTTTCATTTTAAAGGTGAATGTTTTTTTTTATTAATATTTTCTTAATGCTATTGAGAAATTATAAACATCTACAAATATTTCAACTGTTTCTTTAACGATCGTATAAATATTTATATTATATCTTGTTTTAATTTTTCAGGTAATTGGTATTTGAAATTTAAGGCATTTTTGTTAATCATCCAGCAAATGCCCTTAAACAGTTTTCGATTAGCATTGGAGTACAAAATTTCATGGCAAGAACCATTACAACTCGCCCAGCTAACCAGGACTACACAAAAAACAACAGCAAATTTCAGAGGTTTTTCTGTTTGATAATGACACAACTCTGAAATTTCCAACTAGAGCCCATCAAATGATGATAACAAAGTGTCTTGACAATAATTGATAGAACTCATGCGATGCAGGAAATGATGACCACATGAAAAACTTCATTCAGCTTTCAAAATCAAACATCCTTGGACTGATGGTGAGGATCTAGAACAACTGAAACTAGAACTCGAGAAAGTTGTCTTAATTGATGTAAGTGTATTTCATAAAAATAATTCTTAGAACTTGAACTCATAACATAATTTTGTGTTCATAGTATTCAACTCAGAATAATAATATCCACACTCGCTCGTATCGTAAACTTCATCACCTCGAGTAATGGCCATCATTACTGTTCAGCGAATAATATACTATTTTTATTTATTAACATATTACATACAAGTTTTGGAAAAAAGGCTAACGTTGGAAGAAGACAGTTCACTAAATGATGAGCTGAGTGGATTTCGCAATGGTAGAAGTATTCAACACTGTGAACAAATAATAGAAAAAAACCATTACAACATAATTGCAAAGCATGCTTTGGGTATATAGACCTAGAAATTGTTTTTGATGAATTGCCATGAGAAAAATATGAACCCGATGAGAAGGATGGTGAATGAGAAAATACGATGGGGCATTAAAAATTTGTACAAAACGAATAAAAACCGATTGAGGTAACGCTGAGGATTACATCGAGTAAAGGCAATCTTAGATACCTGGTGTTTCTTAGCAATACTTATATACCTAGATAGTTACATCCAGTTATGTTTTTTATTTTTTTTTCTCTTTTATAATGTGTTGAAACTTCGTACATATGTATTGTGTTAATTTACTGTATAAAGACGTGTAAGTAGGATTCCTTTTCCTGTTTCTGACCCAAACAAATAAATAAATTATTACTTACATCATTTTGACATTTTTATTTATTTTATTTTGCCAAATTTTCCCAATATCTATAATTGTAGATGGCAAAATAAAATTATTTCTTTATAAATAATATTAAGGATATTTTAAAATTGGACATCCACATAAAATTGCTCCTGAAATTATCAATTTTAGCTTATTATATTTTCAAAAAAGTTGGCATGTTTCATTCAGATTATTTTAATTCTACATTTTTGCACTTATTGTATTTTTTATATGAGTTCTAGGCAACTTGGCTTTTTTTAATTTTGGTTTTGCTGACTTTGGAATTTTTCACATATTTGAAGTATGTTTTACACCATTTGTTGAAATTTTTATCAATTTTGTCATCTTATACATATTTTTTTGTATTAACAAATTTTTAATTTTCAAAAATTAAATTCTATTAGATTTGTACCAAAATGAATATCATCTAATTTTCAGTCTTGAAATATTTTACCCAAATAAAGACAAATAGTACCAATAACGTTATTAAGAGTATACATGCATCTAGATTAGGACAGGATCATCAATATATCAATGTAATAAAATAAAATCCTTGCAGTTTTTAAGTTGTTTATTTTAACTTTTTGCAAAATCCTTAATTTCATCAAAAATATGTTCAAATGTATAAACGAAACTTTAATGTTGTAATCTAATTTATTTTGCATAAATTCTTAAAAAGCAACCTTGATTTTCAGCCAATTTACAAGGCTGGTTTCATGAGTGGCAGGCTCTCGACCCAATGAAACACGACATATTAACCAGACTACCTGGAAAAAAATTGTACCTGCCAATAGAAATTATCTTACGCGCCCAAAAGATTAAATTACTTGGTGCCATTAAACCAAGAAATTCTTAGTTATAGCTGAGCTATCGCATACAAATTCTAATATGTATAGTAAATATTGTAGTAAGGATGACGTTATTTATATTGAATGTGATGAGAGTTTTTGAATTTCCCACGTAGATTTATTTGTATTGATAAAAATTATTACATTTATTTTATAAACATTGGCGATAAAAATATTAATTTTATTTTTATTTCTTTTTGTTGATGTTACCTGTTGAGTAACTTGTAAATTTTTAATTAATACTACAGTAACTCATTTGAATTACCTAGTAATATTGCCCAACAAGTTAGAACATGCTCTAAAACAGTGTTGTTCGATCTGAAATAGGTAATAATGGATCCGAGTGACCTGGAAAATGACGATGTGATTTATGTACCTGACAGTGACGAATCTGACGATGACGGTAAGTGCCATAGTGGAATAACAGAATTTGTTGACAAAGGCAATTTCGAAGGTGGTTATTTGGTCGTGATTGGCACTGAGTATAACTGCGATGAAGATGCTCGCGATATAATAGGATGTTTCGATGAGTGTTATAGCGAATGTGAAGAAGTAGATGTGTTGGAAAACGAACCTCTTGGTGCTATAATGACGTTCGTTGAAGAAGACCAAAACATTGAGCAGCAGCCAACTCGACCACAAATACCAGTTGATACATCGAACGCAGCATGTGATGAGGTAAGGAAACTAATAATCTAATGGGTTCACAGTACATATACATGTTTAAAATGTATTAAATAATAGGTAGGGATATGCCATCTTAATATAGTCTAGATCAATTCATGCGGGCAGGTCATGCACATCAAACTAATCAAGGTTCTTTTCTAGATCAATATTAATCCTGAAATAGTTGATGAACAGCAGAAATGTATGGTATGCGCAGAAGCAGTTCCACTAGAAGTACATATACCGGTAGATATTTTGTTTTAATTGCCTGAAAAATATTAAATAATTTTGTATTTGATCGCAAAATTTCTTGTTTTTTTTTTTATTTCTTTGTGTTAATTTTAATTGTTAGGATTATGCTCATAAAGTATTGTGAATCTACAAACTACTTTGCAACCGAATGAAACAAAAACCGAAATAATGTATTTTTTTCTGGAACGCGGGGCCGCAACAGACTATATATAGTATAGTTCGAATAACGAATATGTTTGTAATTTTATTTCATTCTAAAATGTAGTTGTATTTCACTCAATAAAAGTGCATTTAAATTTCTTTTTAATTTAATTTAACCGCATAAAGAACTAGATAAGACTTTTGCTTTAACCAGCTGTTAGATTTCGTCCCGTTTTTTTTTGTATCTACATCGAAAGTTTTTTGTGCGTTGCTTCATTTGCGACGTGACCGAAATTTGCCCATATATTTCGGTTATTTCCTCGTAGTATAGATAAGATGTGGGGCGCACTAATTCATTAGGTATAGTTTTGTAAGTATATATGTTTATTATTTATAATATGTGTAATAATACATAATAATATTATTTATATAAGTAACACAACTTTGTATTTATTTATTCTGGATTTGGATGCCATTAAAGAGCTCATAAACATTTGTTTTGGGAATAAATATTTTGAAAAACAATAAAATTTACATTTTGTAATTTTAAATCAATGAAATAATGTTGTTCCTCAATAAGTAAAACTGTATCATTTTCTATTTATGTCACTTGCTAAATATTTACTCAAAATAAAAATTAACCAAGCACCAAGATTTTCAGTTTATTTATAAATTAAAAATGGTATCGTGTCAATGAAGATAGAAAGAAGATATAAAATTGCTACATTTTTATTAATCGTGCATCAAATGCTTTCAACTTCAAACGACAAGACAAAGTTTCAAGGAAAGGAACTACAACTCGCCCAGCTCATTCAGGACTCGACAAAACAACAACACATTGCAGAACTATTTAAGTTTTCAAAGAATCTACGAGAATCGGGTAATAATGAACATTTCTAACTGGTGCACGAAGAAAGTTCTGTATCATATGATGTTAAGATTTCATGAAAATAATTCTTAAAACTTGAACTCGCAGAACTCTGGATTATTACAAAATGATAATTTCTAACCGGTCTGTGAAAAACTACCTTTTACAGCTTTCGAACAATCGATTATGATATAAATAATGGTAGGGAGTTGGAACGGCTAACATAACACTTCATGCGAAGGACTCTTGCAGGATGCAGGACACCAGTAATTTCCAACCGGTGCCCGAAAAACTCTTTTTCAGCTTTCGAAGAATTCCATATCGTTAGAATAATGGTGAACATCCAGAACGACTTGAACTAGGACCTGAGAAAGTTGTCTATCATAGGTTTCTGTGATAATAATTCGTAGTCTTGCAGGGTATTAGGCCATTATGACTAATGCAAGAAAAACTTGCTTTTTTAACTTTTGAAGAATCAGCAATTGTAAGAAAAATGATGGGTATTGAAAACGACTGGAACTAAAACTTCAGTAAGTTGTCGATCATAGGACTATAAAAATTTCATGCGAATAATTGTTAAAACACTTGCAGGACGCCCAACGATTGGAAAATGATCACACTTTATAATCAGTGCATGTAAAACTTTTTTGTTCAGTTTTTGAAGAATCAAATATCTAGAAAGATGTCCAGAATCAGATACGACTAGAACTATGACCCGAGAAAGTTGTTTATCAAGGTTTTTAGTGAATAATTTGTTAGCAGGGTAACATAGAGCCAACAATTATAACTAAATGACAACGATTTCTAACAGATGTACAAAAAGCTATTTTCAGAATAACTGAAACTAAGAGTCCAGTAAGTTGTCGATTACAATGTTAAAACGCTTGGAGGACACCCAGCGATTGCTTAATAATGACAATTTATTACCTGCACAAGGAAAGCTCTTGTTCAATTTTTGAAGCAACAAATATCCTTAGAAAATTAAGACTGTGAAAGGCCAGAGTGAATGGAACTAGGACCCAAAATAGTCTATTTATCATAGGTTTCTTGAGAATAATTCGTAGAAGTCCTGCAGAGTGACATAGCACCAACAATGACAAGTTCTAACTGAGCACGAAAAACTGGCTCAGTTTTCGAAGAATCAACTATTATAAGAATAATAGCACCTGGAGCGACTGGAACTAGGACACGAGTAAGTTGACACATAGAATTATAAAGTTCCATGGGAATAATAGTTATAACTCTTGCAGGGCAACACAGGACCCTGAACTATTGCATAATGGTGACCGTTTCAAACCAACACATGAATGCTTCTCTTTTCAACTTTTGAAGAATAAACTAATAAGAATAATCGGGGGAACTGCACTACTGCAAGTAGGACCAAAGAAAGTGGTCTGTTGTAGGATAACTACCTGTCTTAACAATAGAACCTGGCCTACTACAAAATGATGAAAATCTCGAACCAGCGCAAGAAAAACTCTTTTTCTGAGTTTTGAATAATATATCGTAACAAAAATATAGATATTGAACGACTGGAACTAGGACTAGAGAAAATCATGAATCATAGGATGTTGAAATGCTGAGTAAAATTTTATAGATTGTATAAAATTCATAAGGTTACCTTACTTAATTATTTATTCCTTTAAACAAGCAAACGTAATTATTGAATTTCTTTAGATGGCTACTCACGTAATCTTTTTTTAAATGTTCATTCTTTCAGCCATTTGATAAAACAAAATTATTTATTTCAATCGTAACATGTGTGGTTTCAAAGTTGTACATTGCATGGCTTTCAAAAAGTTGGCCATTACAATTGTTAAAACTTTCACACAGAACAACCACTGTCTGCCAATTAACATATACGCTAGGTAATGTCAATCATCAACACTTTCACAATAAAGAAGTAACGTGTGTTATCAATGTACATTTCAAATCATCATTGTTACTAGTAGTTACTAATTTCTTGTGCTTAGCTGTCTGTGGAGAGATTGTAAATAATTAATATAATATGAGCTCCAATTTCCAATAATGTCAACAACCAAGATTTTTCACAGCATAAAAATAATAATACTTCCTAAATATACATTTTAAATGGAATGCATTAATCATAGTAGTATAAGTTACTTGCGCTTCCTTGGTTGTTGAGATAATGTAAATAATTAATGTGAATTAATGTGAACGAGCTTATTAAATATTCAATAATTGTAATGGTCAACTTTTTTCAAATGCCATGCAATGTTGATTAAGCCATGCTAAATTAAATGGTGCATAAATGATACGGAACGGAGAGATCAGCAGCTCCAATTGCCCATATTATTGAAAATTTATTTGTAATGAAGAAAGTTTGTTGATTGTACTCTCATAAATTAAATTAATTAAAGGTTGGATTACATAGTTTACACCGGATTTTATTCTATTACCATTTATGTCAGAAATCTTCGAGAGCAATAATCCTGACGTCTTCTAGGACACTTCAAAAAACATATATTTAAATAATAGGGTAATACCTCAATTGTATGGAACCTAATCATAAATTTGCGACTATCACCTACGAGAGTCATGTAGAAAGAGGTGTTGTTAACCAGCAATTAATATATTCTACAACTCTTCTTCCTTGCCTGTCGATTTTTTTGTTTCTTTTAGGTGTGTCTAAGTTATGGTGACAGGGTCACGGTTTAGTCATTGTCAACTTTTCAGACAATTGGATCACTTATGACTAGATTTATTTTAAAATACGCTATATTTAGTAAGCATCAAGTTATTATTGACATTTGTAAGAAGTCGATAACATGAAAAATCAAATATAATAAATTAGTGTTGTTCGGCGGCTGTGTGAATCATATCACAAAGAACTGGGAAATGTAATTGGGCAGAAGTGCAAAGAAAACACGGTCGGATTGATGTCGTTTCACCTTTTTTGCCCTTATCTACAGTGAATACCAATTTGCACAAACGTTCACTACCTGTGCACTTGGTGATAAATACACAATTGCCCCATGAACTGCAAATAGTTGAAAAATCACCAAATATAAAAAATGATAGTTTATGTTAAGTGTTTTATTCAAGACAATTACATCACAATTGCATAAAGAACAATCTTCAGATTGACATTGTTTTTGGTAACAAATGCAATATTTACAATCTTAATTTATTTGTCAAGCGAAGTTCGATCCTCTTCTTCACTTGCACAAAATTAACATTTTCTTTAAAGTCACATTGGAACTTCTGCTTTGTTGCAATGACACCCATACCAGGATTCACTAAAGCATGCGCCATGCGTTTCCTCTTTTTTGTTATTTCGGTCATCAATCTTAGTAAAGTTAGAAAATCCGAAAATTCCAAATGTCTCATGGTTTTGCAATGTGAAATACCCAATAATTGTTTAGTTATTGGTCACTAAAATCGCCTCATGAACTGCGAAAAATTGAAAAATTGCCAAATATATAAATCATTAAAAATGCTAATAGTGCCTATTCTGTAAGCGATACGTTAAATTTTAGCGTGCGTTAAAATTTCTGTTTTTAACCAGTATCTTTATTCTGTATATCGGAATTAACGCTACCTTTAAATGAAAATATTTTAACGCTGGTGTTAAAATGATCGCAAATCTTCGGTTCAAGTCGGTCGAATGCGACAATTTTAGGCGTAATGTACCATTTGTCCGACATGGCCCGGCTAGAAAACCTCGAATATTGAATTTATTTTGCCGCTCTTGCAAAAAAAATCGATCGTTTAATTATTTTTTTTGTTATTTTCTATGTTATATTATGAATTGTTATCGTTTGATTGGTGCATCAACGGGGAAAGAGTGATAATTAATCGCTGAGCACACAGTCTAATCGGAATAATTAAAAAAGTATAGCATCGGGAAGTGTGAAACGATTGCTTGCATCCCTTAATTCTCTTTGAAGTATTCTAACCTGTCTTCTAAAATATGTATGTATATACTTACTGTTGTCGTCCACTTTCAGCTTGGTCAGCTATTATTAGGTGTATTAATCCATCGAAAGCCATACTGTCAATTTTAACATGTACTAGGAGAGTAGCCGCTAAAAATTACGAATTAGCGGTTCGATTTAAAGGTAGCGTTAAAAATTTAACGTGGCAGCCATGTTACAGAATGCCAGTATTATATTAACCTACCGCTAAAATTTAACACACGTTAAAATTTAACGATTCGCTTACAGAATAGACACTAATAGTGCCTATTCTGTAAGCGATACGTTAAATTTTAGCGGCCGTTAAAATTTCTGTTTTTAACCAGTATCTTTATTCTGTATATCGGAATTAACGCTACCTTTAAATTAAAATATTTTAACGCTGGTGTTAAAATGATCGCAAATCTTCGGTTCAAGTCGGTCGAATGCGACAATTTTAGGCGTAATGTACCATTTGTCCGACATGGCCCGGCTAGAAAACCTCGAATATTGAATTTATTTTGCCGCTCTTGCAAAAAAATCGATCGTTTAATTATTTTTTTTTTTGTTATTTTCTATGTTATATTGTGAATTGTTATCGTTTGATTGTTGCATCAACGGGGAAAGAGTGATAATTAATCGCTGAGCACACAGTCTAATCGGAATTTGTATTTGTATAATTTGAAAAAAGTATAGCATCGGGAAGTGTGAAACGATTGCTTGCATCCCTTAATTCTCTTTGAAGTATTCTAACCTGTCTTCTAAAATATCTATGTATATACTTAAGTATGTATATACTTACTGTTGTCGTCAACTTTCACCTTGGTCAGCTATTATTAGGTGTATTAATCCATCGAAAGCCATACTGTCAATTTTAACATGTACTAGGAGAGTAGCCGCTAAAAATTACGAATTAGCGGTTCGATTTAAAGGTAGCGTTAAAAATTTAACGTGGCAGCCATGTTACAGAATGCCAGTATTATATTAACCTACCGCTAAAATTTAACACCCGTTAAAATTTAACGATTCGCTTACAGAATAGACACTAATGTATGTTAAATATTTTATTCAAAATTCTTTGTCATAATTACATACAGAACAATTTGCAGATTGTCATTGAAGTTTTTATTTACAATCTTAATTTATTTGCAATTTTTCGATTTCCTCGCTTGATCTTCATCTGTGCTCCACAATTGGAAATCCTCGCCTTCTTCACTTGTACAAAGTTAACATCTTCTTCAAAGTCACATTGGAACTTCCGCTTGGTTATAGTTTTGACTATATTTACACCGTATACGCGTCCTTCTTGCGATCTTTGAACGATGACACCCATACCTGGATTCACCACAGCCCGCATTATACGTTTCCTTTTTTCTGTTATTTCGGTCCTCAATCTTCTTCGTAAAGTTGGATCTCCTACACAAACTGTGGCCCATTTCTTGTTCACTTTGGAAGCGTTAATCAAAGATTGTGGGTCCAAGTATCTGCAATAATATTCAATGAGAAGGAATACAAACAACAATATATAAAACCAAATATACAAAAATGTAAGACTTACCTTAGTATCATGGCCGACATTTCCACTGGTAGATCCGTAATATTAGGTCCTGAAGTTTCGTAGACTATCGATGGAAACAACTTGAACAACATCTTCGCTTGGTGATGATCAATAACTGATTGCCAATTGATCGATTTTACAGGCATTTATACCCGGAATGTTAATTGACCGCAACGGTTCCGAACCGATGGACCGAAACAAAAGGCACATGTTATCCAGTCCTTGTTACGGAAGACGATTTTGGTCTATGACGTTAGCCAAAGATTTTCGGTAGAAATATCAAATGAAGAAGATCAGTTTTCTGAGGTCTACAGTTGTATTTTCCATACTATTTTATTTTATATCCATCAAGTGATATGATTTCAAACCACGTAGAATTTGCGATTTGCTATGGTCACAGGTAACGAGAGATTTTTCGTTGCCTTTCGTTAAAAGTAAAAATATTGCATTTAGATTACACTTATATTTACCCATCTTTCTAAAGTTGGATTGTCATCTCTAAACTTTCAATCATAAATCTGCGAAAAACGTAAACAAATAAAAGAGGCTATATAAAACAACATTTAAAAAAGAATATGTTAGAACTTCATTTTTGTAGCTTTAGTTAATATTCAGGATCTTGACAAATTTATAACATACTTTTTAGTTCTCCTGTTTTAAATTCTAATTTAATAGTCGTAATAAATGTAGTATTCGACATGCAGTAATGGCCACCACTGATGATACATTTTATTAACATATTTGAGAAAGTTTTAGACGAATGGCTAAGGTTGGAAGAAGAAAGTTTGCTAAATGATGAGTGGATTTCGCAGTGGTATTCAAGTATTCAATGCTGTGAACAAATAATAGAAAAAACTCATTGCAACCTAATAGCAAAGCATGCTTTAGGTATATAGACCTAGACCCTAGACTTAGAAAATGTTTTTGGTGAATTGCCACGAGAGGGCCATTAAAAAAAATTACAAAACGAATAAAAACCGATTAAGGTAACGTTGAGGATTACGTCGACTAAAGGCAATACTTAGATACCTAGTGTTTCTTAGCAATACTTATACCGGGTGGAAAGTATCAAACCCGAACATAGCAGAATGCATTGGAATATACGTTTATGCATATTCCTGCTCCCCATTTCCACCGATAAAAATTATAATGACATCAAATGAAAGAGAATAATAAACGGCGTCAATTGATACTAAATCTTCTCTTAATACCTTATCATTAGTTTTTTACAAAGCAATTTAAATCAATTATGCAGTTGTCAAATCTGACAAATAGTGACTTGTGCCGACAGAAGCACGGCCGCCCATAGTTTATAGCACCTGGGTTTTTAATATTAATTGCTTTGTAAAAAACTAATGATAAGGTATTAAGAGAAGATTTTAGTATCAATTGACGCCGTTTATTATTCTCTTTCATTTGATGTCATTATAATTTTTATCGGTGGAAATGGGGAACAGGAATATGCATAAACGTATATTCCAATGCATTCTGCTATGTTCGGGTTTGATACTTTCCACCCGGTATACCTAGATAGGTATATCCAGTTATGTTTTTTTCTTCTCTTTTATAATGTGTTGAAACCTCATATATATGTATTTACTGTATAAAGACGTGTAAGTAGGATTGCTTTTTTTTGTATGTTTCTGACCCAAACATCATTTGTTGAATTTTTATCAATTTTGTCATACATATTTTTTTGTATTAACAAATTTTTAATTTTCAAAAATTAAATTTTATTAGATTTGTACCAAAATGAATGTCATCTAATTTTCAGACTTCAAATATTTTACCCAAATAAAGACAAATAGTACCAATAACGTTATTAAGAGAATGCATGCATCTAGATTAGGACATGATCCTATATCAACTGAATTTAATAAAATAAAATCCTTAAAGTTTTTTAAGTTGTTTATTTTAACTTTTTGCAAAATGTCATCAAAAATATGTTTAAATACAAAAACGGAACTTTAATGTTGCCATGATCTAATTTGTTTTGCATAAATTCCTAAAACAGCAACCTTGATTTTCAGACAATTTACGAGGCCGGTTTCATTAGTAGGCGCTCGACCCAATGAAACACGACAGATTAAGCAAACTACCCGGAAAATGTGTACCTGCCAATAGAAAATATCTTACGCGCCCAAAAGATTAAATTACTTGGTGCCATTAAACCAAGAAATTCTTAGTTATAGCTGTAAGGATGATATTTATATTGAATGTGATGCGAGTTTTTGAATTTCCCGCGTAGAATTATTTGTAGTAATAAAAATTATTACAACATTTATTTTATAAACATTGGCGATAAAAATATTTAATTTTTATTTAATTTTGTTGATGTTACCTGTTGGGTAACTTGTTAATTTTGAATTAATACTACAGTAAATCATTTGGGTTACCTAGTAATATTTCTAAAAAAGTTGGAGCATGCGCTATAAGCAGTTGCAGCTTTACACTTCTGTTACTTGTGTTCGATCAGAAATAGGTAATAATGGATCAGAGTGACCTGGAAAATAACGATGTGATTTATGTACCTGACAGTGACGAATCTGGCGATGACGGTAGTGCTATAGTGGAATAACAGAATTTGTTGACAAAGGCAATTTCGAAGGTGATTATAAGGTCGTGAATGACGTTTATAATAACTACGACGATAAGGATGCCCGCGATATAATACGATGTTTTGATGAGAGTTATAGCGAATGTGAAGAAATAGATTTGTTAAACGAACCACTTGATGATTTAATGACATTCGACAAAGAAGACCAAAACATTGAGCAGCGGCCCACTCGACCACCAATACCAGTCGATACAAAGAATGTAGTATGTGATGAGGTAAGGAAATTAATAATATAATGGGTGCACACTACATAAACATATTTAGTATTTATTAAATAATAGGTAGGGGTATGCCATCATAATAAAAAACATTGAAAACTATTTATCTCGATATAGTCTATAGTCTATAGCCTCAACTATCCAGTTCATGCGGACATACACATCAAACTAATCCAAGGCTCTTTTCTAGAAGATTCATATTAAGCAGGAAAAAGTTGAAAAGCAGACATGTCTGGAATGGGCAAGAAAATTTCTCAACGATGATACCATAACGGAATGTAAAATAATTATTGCTCCACTAGAGGTACCAGAACCGGTAAATATTTGGTTTTCATTGCATGAAAAATATGAAATAATTTTGTATTTGATGGCACAATTTCTTGTTTTCTTTTTAATGTCTTTGTATCAATTTTAATTGTAAGGATTATACTTGTAAAGTATTGTCAATCTACAAACAATTTTATAATCGAATGAAACAAAAACCGAAATATAGTATTTTTTCTAGAAAATGGAATCGGAAGCAGATTGAAAAATAAGTCACCAGTACTTTTAGTTATATATAATGTAGTTCATTTATTTCGCCAAGTTTGTTTTCGGCGACTTTTCTTCGGTGTGTTCGAAGAATGAATATGTTTGCAATTTTTAATTAATTGAAAAATGTAGTATCAATGAAAGTGCATTTTCATCCTTTTTAATTTAAGTTAACTGCATAAAAAAGTAGTAGATAAGATTTTTGCTTTAAATAGCTGTTAGATAGTTCTCGGGCCGTTTTTTATTCGTATCCGCATCTACAGTTTTTTGTGCGTTGACTCATTTGCGACGTGACCGAAATTTACGCATATATTTCGGTTATTTCCTATTAGTGTAGATAAGATGTATGACGCGCTGATACGTTCGGCATCGTTTTGTAAGTATATCTATTTATTATTAATAATACATGTAATAATTCAATAGTTTAGTATTTATATAACTAACACGATTTTTCATTTATTTATTTTGGATTTGGATGTAATTAATTAGCGCAAACACATTTGTTTTGGGATATTTTGAAAAACAAAAAAATGTTACATGTTGTAATTTGAAACCAATAAAATAATGTTGTTCCTCAATAAGTAAGACTGTCTTATTTTCTATTTATGTCACTTATTAAATATTTGCTCCAAATAAAAGTCTACAATTTAATCAAGCATCAATATTTTCAGTTTATTTATAAATTAAAAATGGTATGATATAAAATTACTACATTTTTATTATTCATGCATTAAATGCCTTCAACTTCAAACGATAGTCTTTCGATTTGCATTGGAACACAAAGTTTCAAGGAAAGAAATTACAACTCGCCCATCTCGTTCAAGACTAAACAAAACAACAACACATTGCAGAAGAAGAACTTCATTTCAGCTTCCAAAATCAAATATATGGTAATAATGGTGGGAATTAAAGAACAACTGGAACTGGGACTCAAGAAAGTTCTCTATCATATGATGTTAAGATTTCACGAAAATAATTCTTAAAATTTGAACTCGCAGAAAATTAGATAATTTCTAACTAGTCTATGAAAAAGTCCCTTTTTCACTTTTCAAACAATCAATCATCATATGAATAATGGTGGAAAATAGGAACGGCTGGAACTAGGACCTGAGTAAGTTATCTATCACAATAATATAAAGTTTCATGTACAGAACTCTTGCAGGACCCCAATAATTTCCAACCGGAAAAACCCTTTTTCAGCTTTTGAAGAATTCCATATCGTTAGAATAATGGTGAACACCCAGATCGACTGGAACTAGGACCTGAGAAAGTTGTCTATCATATGTTTCTGTGAGAATAATTCGTAGAGGCCTTGCAGGGCGATAGGGCCATTATGACTAATACAAGAAAAACTCGCTTATTCAGCTTTTGAAGAATCAACAATTGTAAGAAAAATGATGGGTATTCAGAACGACTAGAACTAAAACTTCAGTAAGTTGTCGATCATAGGACTATAAAATTTCATACGAATAATTATTAAAACTTTTGCAGGGCGCCCAATGATTCCAAAGTGATTACACTTTATAATCAGTGCATGTAAAACTTTTTTGTTCTGTTTTTGAAGAATCAAATATCCTTAGAAAAATATCCAGAATCAGATCGACTAGAACTAGGTTTTTAGGAAGGTTTTTACAGTAGTAACATAGAGCCCACAATTATAACTAAATGACGACGATTTCTAACCGATGTATAAAACGCTATATTCAGAATGACTGAAACAAAGAGTCCAGTAAGTTGTCAATTACAATGTTAAAACGCGTAGAGGACACCCAGCGATTGCATAATGATGACAATTTATTACCACCACACAAAAAACACTCTTGTTCAAAAAAAACAACAGATATCCTTAGAAAATTATGACTGTGAAAGGCCAGAGTGAATGGAACTAGGACCCAAAATAGTCTATTTATCATAGGTTTATTGACAATAAGTCCTGCAGAGTGACATAGCACCAACAATGACAAGTTCTAACTGATGCACGAAAAACTGGCTCAGTTTTCGAAGAATCAACTATCATAAGAATAATAGAGGACATCTGGAGCGATTGGAACTAGGACACGAGTAAGTTGACACATAGAATTATAAAGTTCCGTGGGAATAATTGTTATAACTCTTGCAGGGCAACACAGGACCCTCAACTATTGCATAATGGTGACAGTTTCAAACCAATACATGAAAGCTTCTCATTTCACCTTTTGAAGAATAAACTACTGATCTGTTGCAGGATAACAACCTGCCTTAACAATAGAACCTCACCTACTACAAAATGATGAAAATCTCGAACTAGCTCAAGAAAAACTCTTTTTCTCAGTTTTGAATAATATATCGTAACAAAAAAGTAGATCTTGAACGACTGGAACTAGGACTTGAGAAAATCATGAATCCTAGGATGTTGAAACGCTGAGTAAGTTTTTATAGATTATATAAAATTCATAAGGTTAACTTACTTAATTATTTATCCTTTAAACATGCAAACGTAATTGTTGAATTTCTTTAGATGGCTACTCATGTAATCTTTTTTTTAAATGTTCATTCTTTCAGCTATTTGATAGCAAAATTATTTATTTCAATCATAACATGTGTGGTTTCAATGTTGTCCATTGCATGGCATTCAAAAAAAAGTGGGCCATTACAATTGTTAAAACTTTCACACAGAACAAGCACTGTCTACCACTTAACATATAACATATACGCTAGCTAATGTCAATCGTCAACACTTTCACAATATAGAACTAACGTGTGTTATCAATGTACATTTCAAAAACCATGCAATCATTGTTACTAGTAGTTACTAGTTTCTTGTGCTTAGCTGTATATGGAGAGATTGTAAATAATTAATATAATATGAGCACAGCACTGCAAGTCCCTGACAATCAATGTACGTTGATGTCGACCAGGGACTGCCACGCAGTGCTCTCTCAATTAGGGACAGTCAACAAGGTTAGCCTGGTCTAGATAGCCAGACACGCTGGAATAGAAGGAAACGAAGCAGCTGATTCCCTGGCTCGAATAAGAGCTGGACGGAGCACAAGGTGCTTGAATACTGGCAGGAGTTCCACGATAGTACTGAAGGGCCCATCTGCTGAACATATCAGAATACTGTTGGATTTGGGTAGTAAAAACCTGTGCACACCCCTAGCTACTGGGCATACTACTGAAGGGCCCATATGCTGAACGTATCAGGATACTGTTGGGTTTGGGCAGGAAAGACCTGTGCACAGCCCTAGCTACTGGGCATAGACGATAAGGCATCACATGCATAGGCTGGAAGTGACTGAGGCCACTGAGTGCCGACTATGCCTTGAAACTGAGGAGACAGCAGAGCACGTCATGTGAGAAAATCAGGTTCAGTCTTTGGTGAGACAAAACTGGAGCTGGGTGAACTTGACAAATTCTCACACTCTAAAATCCTCCTTCATCTAAACAGGATGGGAATTGAGGGTGAAGTATAAATAGTTGTGAGCCACAATAGACCCTTGCGGTCGCAGTGGAGGGCGCCACACTCAATATAACTAACTACTACTGACATTTGTAAGTAGTCGATAACATGAAAAAGCAAATATAATTAGTGTTATTAAAGAATTAATTTGTAATTAATTTTGCAAAGATAGTTGATCCTAATAATGAAACATTGCTCTAAGGGTGTGGTTTATATTTTATGTGCTATTCACAATTTATGTTATTTTTAATTTAAAATACGTCAAGTAAATAATGGCGGAGATTTGCAAAAATTACTCGGCTACTGTGAAAATCACATCACAAATAATTGACCAGAACTGTAAAGAATACACGATCGGGTCAACGTCGTTTCGCTTTTCTTTGCCCTTACCCATAATGAATACCAATTTGAACAAGTGTTTACTACAACTACTGGGCAACTTCATTACTATACAATCACGCAATTGACTGTAAGCAATTGAAAAATCACCAAATATAAAAATCGTCAAAAATGTAAGTTTATGTTAAGTATTTTATTCAGGATTCCTCACCACAATTACATAAAGAACAATTTCAGATTGCGGTTGAAGTGGTTTCACACCACACAGAAATGGCTGTCTCCTATGGCCATAGGTAACGAGAAATTTTTCCTTGCCTTGGCAACCAAGCGTATTTTGTTCGTATAAGTTCTTGCAAAAAAAATTTCGTTTCAAATAAAAATAATAATGTAATCATGGGATTTAGATTACACATATCGTTTACCCATCTCTCCAAAATTGGATTGAGAGTTCTACACGCTAATTCTTTCCTTTTTGGCGATAAAATATTTCTTAGCGAATCGAATATGTGTCAAGAAGAATTTAAAAATCACCAAATATCATTAAAAATGCTAATATATGTTAAATATTTTATTCAAGATTCTCTATCATAATTACATACAGAACAATTTCCAGATTGTCATTGGAGTTTTTATTAACAATATTTACAATCTTAAGTTATTTGCAATTTTTCGATTTCCTCGATTGGTCTTCTTCTGTGCTCCACAATTGGAGATCCTCGCCTTCTTCACTTGTACAAAGTTAACATCTTCAAAGTCACATTGGAACTTCCGCTTGGTTGTAGTTTTGACTGTATTTACACCATATACGCGTCCCTCTTGTGCTCTTTGCACGATGACGCCCATACCAGGATTCATCAAAGCCTGCATTGTGCGTTTCTTCTTCTCTTTTATTTTGGTCCTCTTCTTCGTAAAGTTGGATCTCCTACACAAGCTGTGCGTTAACCAAAGATTTCGGGTCCAAGTATCTGCAATAATATTCATTGAGAAAAAATACAAACAATATATAAGACCAAAAGTACAAAAATCTATGACTTACCTTAGTATCATGGCCGACATTTCCACTGGCAGATCCGTAATATTGGGTCCTGAAGTTTCGTAGACTATCGATGGAAACAACTTGAACAACATCTTTGCTCGGTGGTTATTAATAACTGATTGGCAATTGATGCGATTTTAGAGGTATTTATACCCGGAATGTTAATCGACCGTAACGGTTCCGAACCGATGGACCGAAATAAAAGACACATTTTGCCCAGTTCTTGTTATGGAAGATGATTTTGGTCCATGACGTTAATCAAAACTTTTCGATACAAATAACGAGGAAAACAATAAAAATATGGGACTTATTTTCTGAAGTGAACAGTTGGATTTTCCATAGGATTTTATTTTATATCTATTAATTGATATAAGTTTTCCTTTCTTGGTGACCAAGCGTATTTCATTCCTGGAAGTCTTTTTTGTTAAAAGTAAAAATATATCATGAGATTTAAATCTTTCTAAAATTGGTTTGCCCGCTCTTAACTCTAATTCTTTCAATCAGAAATCCGCGAAAAACATAAACAAATACAGAGGTTATGTAATTGATGCAAAATAAAAACGTTTTGCCCCATGCTTTTAAATAATCGGATTTTCTTCTTACTTCAGTCCTGTTTTTTGAATTAATTCTACGTAATAATTGAATAATAATATAAAAAAACTATTTAGAAGTAAAAAATAAAAGAATAATATAAATAATTAAAGTAATGTACGTGTTTTAGTTTCTCGGAATAACAATGAGTACTTACTGAAGTAATAGTTTATTTGTTGACATAATGGCAAATGTTCAATTTTTATTACTTGTACTTGTATGCTCAATTGCTTAGAAATTATTTCATGATCTACTATGGGCACTTTGAAACAGCAGTTACATCCTGCGTATTTTACGAGGCTAAATGTTGCAAATAACAGATCCGATACATTGTAACAAATGTATGATTTTATATTTTGCGAATACAAACCGTAACATTAACAATTTAAATTGCAATTCAACAAATAGGATAACAAAAAAATCTGAACCATCCCTTGAGCTTAAATTCGTTATAAGCAATAAAGAATTTTATACGATCGGAGTTTGAATAAACCAATCGTAAATCACTCCTAAAGCATACTACATTTTTACTATCCGAATTTTAGTGTCCTAAGGGCAGTTGCCCTATAATCCTAATCTATTCACACTCATGAGAAGAGTGCGAAGCCTAAACAATCCAATTTAAAAGTTGATTGTGGCTATATCTGTATAACCGAAAGCTCCCCGTATCCCCGTTTTGGTTATTGTATTTTTTACGATGCGTCTTCTTAGATTAGGAATTTTATTTGACTCCCTCGGGAATCGGATACAAAATATTCACGCAATCTATATTATACCTCATATTTGCATATCTCCGAAGCAAAATGGATCTAAATAAATACTTATCTTTAAGTTTTCGCCGCTTGCCATTTGCATGAATTGCACCGATTTTTTTTGTTCCTTTATAATATTTCCTGATATACGACCGCCCTTATATTATCTTTCGTATTTTTAGCGACGGTACACCGTCAACGCCGAATAAACCCCATTAGATATTTATATCTGCGTTTCGTTTATTATATATAATTTTTATACTTTTCCCCAAGAAGATTTATTTAATACCACAAGCGTATTAGGAACCTTATTATTTTGATTCGATAACGCATTGCTCTAGTAAGCATACGAGGTAAGACATCAAAGGTCGAATTGTATATAAGCATTGTGTAATCTAAAGTTGCGTGTAAACAAAATATTTTCTTATCGTTGGTAAAATGAGAAAACGTTGGGCGATTTATTTATCATTGTTTTCAAAGTGATAATATGCAAAATATATTATATGGCATTGCATTTTCTTTAACCACATACAAATCCTAGCCATTTATTAAAACTTAACACAAAAATTATTAAAATAGAAGCTATTTATCGTGGTTCGTTGCTGGATTATATTTAATAATTTTACCATCTATGACACACAAGGAGTGGCAACATAATAAAAAAAACGAGTAAAAATTTAAAAAATAATTAAAACTTTGGAATGAAATACAACTAATCCAGAATTGAAAGAAATAAATACAAAAACAAAAAAACAAATCAGAAGTAAAAAATGAATCGAAATAATAATAAATTGAATACTAAATTGAAATTAAAACGAGAACGAAAATGTTGCAAGGGAAAAAGAAAAAATATAATAATAATAAACGATTCAAATAAAAATTTGGAAGAACAAATTTAAATGTTGGGCATAAAGTAAACAAAAGTAATGATCAAAAATAATAAATTGAACATATTTTTTTAAGAAATATTCGTACGTCACTGTTTAAAATTTTAAAGTTATTTGCGAAGAAGGCAATTGCGAAGATAAAGCGTTCGTTTCAATTATTTAATTTTAAAAGTAATGATGTTCGTCATTGTATCAAACTTATGGGGTTCTGTTTTCCATCAAGACGAAAGTACAATTGACAATGACGCATTCTAGGCACACGCTTTTTAGTCGAAAACCAAATTAACTTAATGAGAAGTATTTAGGTGACAGAGTGAAGTGACTACTTTGCGACGGTGATACATACATCAGCCTCCCTAATTGAGCTCTGTTCCAGATCCCTCTCTCTGACACCTGACACCACTTTCCACTTGACATTTGTCTTATTCGACATTTATAAACAACTTTATCGTTAATTATAGAATCATTATATAAATAAACATATTTTTATTGTATGAAAATATAAGATTGTAATATAACAATAATAATAATTGTCAGTTAATTTAATCTATTTATATAAAAATAAATAAAAAGATAAATATATTTTGGGAACCAACGGTTACAAAATAATAACAACCTTATTATTTAATTGCATACGCGAGGGAGATAAATCCCCGAACTCACTCGCAGTAAAATGCCTCCTTAAAAAAATAAATTTTCATAATGGGTGTTAATCCTGTTTAAGAAACGTAGTAATTATAATTAGAATTCTTTTTGTAGAACAAAGAACGTACGTCTTTGAAAGAATTATTTCGGAAGTTATTCTCGTAATTTTAGGATTTGACGCTTACGCGGAACTTTACCCTTCCGAGTTTGAAACAAAATAATTAGTCTTAATCTTCTCATACGCATAAAGAGGAGACGCAACGAAGTTAAGAGTATTCCAGGGGGCGTACACTCATTGACAAAATAAACTCGAGGAGAATGAAAATTTATGATCTCAACAAAATTGATCGAGGAAGATAACTATGTTAAAATAATTGACTGATACGTAGATTGGGTTCGTGCACTAATAGCAACAAAATAATATTTACTAATAATTTTTTTTATATAATCTAATTACACAACGTAAAGATGGATTATATTAACGGTTCGTACAATTCCTTTTCAAATCAGGAATATATAAAAAATATGATTTTAATAAAGTTTAAATTAAATAAAAATGACAAAAATAAAAATCCAATTTTCTCTAGCTTATTAAATTATTCTTTTCATCCAGTACGGCGTTATTTTTTTCATCCGACTGTACAATATAATAGCAACTAATCCTATCCAAGAAAACGGTAAACGGATTATTATTTCAGCCTGGAGTCACAAAAAAAGTTATTATATTGATAAAGGAACGCATATAAAAGACCCTTTAAGTAATTAAACAAACAGAGTCGTTACATTTTACTGCATATTTTTTATTACGCGTCTCATATATCTTCCTTGCGAATAATGTTCTTTATTAAAACATTTAACAGTTTAATTCACCATTTTATAAAATTATTGAACCAAAAAAAATTCATCTGCACAAATTTAAGGAATATGGTAGGAAATAATCATCCGACTGATATAAAAAATAATCATCATTGAACGCAGCTTCATGGGAAAGTCATCGGCAACCAGGCGTATGTGTAGGCTTCGACGAGGGCGCAATAATTTGCTTTGACCGTCAAATATTTTAGAGGGTCTAATATGCAATCTTTCAATTCAGACTAGTTTTGGATAATAATGACTTTCGTACAAAGATATGTTTATTACGGACATTAATTTTTGAAAACGTGGGCTGGAATTAGCAATTTTTAAATAGTACACATAAACCTATCAATATTATTATTTACACGAAAGATGGTCGAATCTTACACCTCAATGGTGCAGTGAACATTAATTAAAACAGCTCCATGAAGACTGGTGGATCGCTAGACAATATTGTTTCTGGGTTATTACCCTTCGTCAGTAGCGATTACCAAGAACCTTAGTTGTTGAAATACCTTTACATGTAGTGGCCACCAAAACTTCTTGGTGCGAGCCAATCACTCCTAACGAACCACTGACAACAGAACACTGACGAGACGATACCTTGTCTAACACCTTGCGGAGACTAAACAAGAGACGACTGTCAAACGTCCAGTGTCAACATAGAAAAGGACCTGTTTTAATTAATGTTCACTGCACCATTGAGGTGTAAGATTCGACTATCTTTCGTGTAAATTTTACATTTTTCTGTCAGGTTTGACAAGACACATTTTTAATTTGAATTGTTTTTGAACTTAATTGCAGCAATCATTTTATATGTTGACACTGGACGTTTGACAGTCGTCTCTTGCTTAGTCTCCGCAAGGTGTTAGACAAGGTATCGTCTCGTCAGTGTTCTGTTGTCAGTGGTTCGTTAGGAGTGATTGGCTCGCGCCAAGAAGTTTTGATGGCCACTACATGTAAAGGTATTTCAACAACTAAGGTTCTTGGTAATCGCTACTGACGAAGGGTAATAACCCAGAAACAATATTGTCTAGCGATCCACCAGTTAGTCTTCATGGACCTGTTTTAATTAATGTTCACTGCACCATTGAGGTGTAAGATTCGACCATCTTTCGTGTAAATTTTACATTTTGCTGTCAGATTTGACAAGACACATTTTTAATATTATTATTATTATTTAAAGTTATAAGACAAGAAGACAAAATGTATCTATCATTGATTATATATTTGTATTAATAAATCATTATATATTAAATTAATTGAATATACTAGTGAGGTCCGGACATGGAAATTGGCCAACCGCAACCCTTATTAATTGGTCATCCTGCGAACAGCAGGAACTAATAATTAATGTCAATTAATTCCAGTAATTAGGTTTAACATTGCAAGCCTGTTAGGTTGGCATTGGTACATGCTATTATCTGAGACCGCATGTGGCCTACTGCCCGATTATCGAAACTTTCTATGTATATGACAACTGTTTAATGTTTCAATATTGGAAGCGACAAATGCCCAAATTCAAATCACATCTCATCATCTATTCCGCAAACGTTACTAATAAATAAACGTAAATTTGTCAACTACTTATAAGGTTTATTACCTTGTCTTGAAGATGCACAATAACACTTAAATTTAAGCACAAATTAAATTAAAACGACATTAAAAAAATTGTTGTAAGCACCACGTACATTAATCGAAATAACAAACCAGTCATTAAGGTAAAATTTGCCACAGCAATTACATATCTAATCGGGATGTTATAGTTTATGAAAAGCTGCCCAATGGGAAACAATAAACAAAAGCTGTTTTCGTTTTTCGTATCGAGACTACGATATACGATGATAAGTCGCTGCACATTCTTATTGTAGTCTCATAGGCGTCGATAAAAAGGGTTACACGTTAATATCAAGCAACATATTTCACGAAACAATCTGTACTTGTACGTTATAATTAATTTAATTCGAAATTTATTTGAACAATTACTAATTAATTTAATTTTCATCCTATTACTAATTAGACCAATCATTTTTAAGTATAATGACGATAATGTGGCAATGAATAAAATTTGTAAGGATTAAATTCAAGATGGTGAAAAATAACAAACATGTAATAATCAGGACCTTCAATCAAGAATGTAAAACTAAAATTGCATCTACTTCTAGTTGTCTGATTTCAACTAAAATTTAATGGTGATTTTATAATCGCAGTAAACACTTAAATACAAACTATTAAGTAATACAAATAACCGCTATAAATTTTGGGTGAAACGAAACAAGTAAAAATCTATGCCTGGTTGGGTTTATATTTCAAGCCATGGTACTTTACACTTACACTTTAAGCCAAATGGTGTCCTTAAAATTTGTAACATTGAATCAGAAAGTAAAAATTGAAGGACGCGTTCCTAATACCACCCAACTTAATAGTGGTGATGAAGATTGATTTGACAAAAATACACAAATGTAAAACTATCCACTAATTAGAAAATAATTTTAAATCCTTAAGAAATTTCTTTGGGACACCCATGACGCCTGTTCATGACCATGTACGCAAAAATTATCATGTGTTGAATTCACTTCGTACGTTCTCATGCAAGAAAGGTGCTTTTTGGCTGCTTCAAATTGTCAACAATAATCTACTATCTAGCCTCGCTTCGCCAAACGCGTCACTTTCAATCCATACACCTTACAGATCAAACGTGTAGACTTGCTAGCTGACTGCCTATGATTATAGGTAAATTCAGTTAACTTATAACCGTTTAACGATTCCAAATTTATTTCATCGTGTTTCAATAAGTTAGTGAATATTTTAATATTGGTGGCCAAAGGCCCATCTTCCATCATTGCATCAGTTTACAACACAATTCGTTTTCAATAAAACATTGCACATCAATCGCGATGGATACAACGTGGATTTCCAAGAGTCATTCGACTTCAAAAAGTTTGGTAGTGTACACATCCGTCGACAACAAGGGTGTGGCATCGCGGTGGAGCCTGAAGAGTCGCTCATCTTCAAAAATTGGTAAGTTTTTTTCATTTTTAACATTTTTTTATTTTATTAATTGTATTTACCGTTGTTTCAGTCTCTATATCAATAGACAACAAGGGCACGGCATATATCAACTACTTGAAGACTGACTCCTCGTTTACAATTGGTAATTTTTTTGTCTTCCTTAAATTTTTTGAACTAATTATTTTTTTATTTCAGTACACTCATCTATCAGTGATGCGGGCGTGGTGTGGAGTCTGAGGAGTCGCTCATCTTCGAAAAAAGGTAATTATTTGACTTTACATTTTAAATTTGCATATTTTTATCCAAATTTCTTTTTCAATTTATTAATTATTATTTTTGAATTCCAGTCTCAGCATCAATCGAAAACATGGGGGCGGCCTGGATTTCCAGTCACAGGATTCCCCGGTTTCCAGTTCCGACATATTTCGACATCGCGGGCTGGCCAATGGGATGCTGTTCAAATCGGGCAGCTGCGACGAGGGGTAAGATATTTGATTTTTTATTTGTAGCTTTTTCTTTGATGTAACGTTTAAATCGGGCGATTTTTTATTTTTTTATTTCAATGTTTTAGCGGAAATTTTATTTTTTTAAAATTTTTCGGTTTTGAGTTTTTCCTGTAATTTTAAAGCGCAAATTATCCAACTTAAATATTGCTATAAATTATTTAAATGTAAAACAGTAATTAAATAAAACACATGAACATTGGAAAAATTATAGTTCACTTATTTTTTGATTTAATTAGCTTTTGTTCTTTTTATTTTTCCTACAAATTTTAAAATCAATGTTTTGTAAATGTAATTATATTAATTTGAAATTAATGTACAATACAATAAATAAAATAATAATGTTAATAATAATAACGTAATGCAAAGTGTCCTTTTTTAAAATTATATATTTAATTCATTTATTTTAATTTCGTTTCCATGATTTTTAATTAATTATTATTCTGCGGTGTAACTTATTGTCTTTATTTTGCATATTTTTATTTTATGTTTTTTTATATTTTTTGTCTTGTTTTAATTTTTTCCCATCATTTTTCGTTGTTATTGTTTCCGCTAATTTTCCGTCAGTTTTCGTGTAATTTTGTATATTTGAAATATTCGTTAATTAATGTCAATTTTCTACATCTCATCCTTTTTTTATTTTTAGCTTCCATTTTTTTCCATTTTTTTGTCTTTCGATTGTCTTAAATGTCCTGATGTTTAACATTAATGTTTTTTTTTCTCTTCTGAAGTTCAATTATTGTTTTTTTATTCAACTTATTCATTTTATTTTTATTTTTTGAGTGAATTTACAAATTTTGTATTATGTTTTTCTTCGTATTTTTCGTCATATTTTCGGATTATGTTTTTTCTTCGTTCTATTCTTCGTGTTTATACTATGGCTGCCATTTACATTTTCTAATTTTGTTCATATTTTTTTGTTTAGCTTTGCATATTTTAAAGGTCCTTTGAAACATTCTTAACTTTATCAAGCGTCGCCATTTATTTCTCATTCCGTTTATTTTTTATTTTTATTGTTTCTTATATGTGTTGTTAATTTGTTTCGATTTTATCTTTCGATTTTCTCAGGTGGGTTTCTTTTTTATTTTACGTTAGTATTGTTAATATTGATGGCGTCTAAAGTTTTTTTCTCTCTAAATATTTGTAATCCATTTTTCGTAATTTGTGTTCATGCAGATTTTCATAAAACGTTTATTATTTAAAAATAATGAACTTTTGATGAAATTTCTGGTTGTAGTTCATCGTTCATTTTTGACTATGGTTTCTATTATGTATTTCTGTATTTATTATTTCTACTTGTATTAATTGTATTTTACTTTCTTTTTTATTTCGATTTTTTAATGTTTCATTTTTGTTTTATTATTATCGGCTTTATGGGAGATTTGTTTTTATTAATTTTTATATTTATTTTTTTTGTGTAAATTTTTTTTTCGACTACTTTTAAATTTTTTTATTTTTGTTCTATCCTTCTCGTGTTCATCTATGACTACCATTTAAATTTTATGTTGTTTCATATTTTTGTTTTGTTTTTTTGTTTAATTTTGTATATTTTTTATTTCCTTTTCGTTTTCCATTTATTTTTCGATTTTCTCAAATTATATTTCATTTTATTTTGACGTCTCATTGTTAATAGTGCTGGTTTTTTTATGTTTTGTTTGATTTGCATTCTTGCAAACATTAATATTTCCTTTGTTGGTAATTAGAATTGGAAGATTTCTAGTTGCAGTTATAACGGCTTTGGTTTTCTTCTTCGTTCTCGTTTGACTTTTTTTGTTTAATGTGTAGTAATTTAATGCACCTGTTTTTGATCTTATTATTTCCATTGGTATTTATATATCATTTTTTGAGTTTTAGTTGTGTTTTTTTTTTTAATTTCTCGTTTTTGTTTCGGTGTTATATCTTTTTATCAATTTTTTATTTCTTTATTTTGAACAAATTAAAAAAATCCTTGCGTATTTTGTTGTCATATTTAAATGATTGTTTTCTTTACATTTTCGCGTTATGTTTCTTCGCTATTTGTCTTTTTGTTCATTTATGATTACCATTTACATGTCATGTTGTTTTTTTTTGTTATTTCGTTTAATTTTACGTGCTGTAAATATCCTTTAAAATACTATTTGTTGTGTATATATATTTTTGGAATTTATTTTTCATTCCCTGTGAGTGAGATATAAATACCAAAGATTGATACAACAAAGAAGATGTTAAAGAATATTTATTATATGTAAACTGCAAAATTAAACGAAAAACAAAAAACGCAATGAAATATAAAAGTAAAAATAATGGTAACCATAAGTACAAATAGAACAAAGAAGAAACATAATGTGAAAATGTAAAGGAAAGAAAAGAAAAGAAGGCAAAAATACGACGACACAAATGATTTTTTTAATTTACTCAAAATAAAAAAATAAAAAGATATAATACGAAAACAAAAATTGGAAATTAAAAAACAAAATTCAAACTCAAAAAAAGTAGAATACGAATACGAATGGAAATAGTAAAAACAAAAACAGGTGCATTCAGTTACAACACATTACAAAAGTGAAAGTCAAAAATGAACGAATTAGAAAACCAAAGCAGTTATAACTACAATAAGAAATCTTTCAAGCCAAATTTCCAACAAAGAAAATATATATGTTAAAAAAATTAGGAGCAACTCAAACAAAACATAAGAAACCAGCAACATTAACAATCAAATATGTTAACAAAAAAGAAACGTAACTTGAGAAAATTGAAAAATAAACCAGAAAATGAAAATAAAAAATATGCAAAATTAAACGAAAAACAAACAAAAATATGAAACAATATTTATTATTTAACAATATTAATTTAAATGGTAGCCATAATGGACACTGAAATGGATTGAATAAAAAACGAAAATAAATCAAAAATCGAAAGCAAGCAAATTTCAAAGTAATTTTACACCAACAAAAATAAATACAAAAATGAATAAATAATCTTCATCATATCCATAAAAGTGATAATAATTAAACAAAAGTGGGAAAATTTAAAAGGATCGAAATAAAAAAAGGAAAGTAAAATAGAAGAAATAAATGCGGAAATATAACAGAACCGAAAGTCAAAAAAGAACAATGAACAGTAATTGCAACCAGTAATTTCTTTAAAACTTGATTATCTTGAAATAATAAACGTTTTGTGAAAACTATATGAACACATGTAACGAGCAAAGCAAATGCAATAATATTTAAAAATATTTACATAATTAAAGAAAAACGCCAGAAATCATCAATATTAACAATAAGAACATAAAATAAAAAAGAAACCTGACATGAAGAAATCGAAAGAGAAGCAAATTAAAACCATATATAAGAAACAACAAAAATAAAAAATAATGGAAATTAATGACTAGGCCTGGTAAAATTAAAAATGTTTGAAACCATATTTAAAAAACGCAAGATGAGACAAAAATATGAAACAATATTTGTATATGGTAGCCATAGATAAACATGAATAGGAATAGAACGAAAAAGAAACAATCCGAAGAAAAATACGAAGAAAAACAAATTTTGTAAATTGAAAAAAAATTAAAATAAAATAAATAAGTTGGATGAAAAGATATAACAGATGTAAGTGGACCTCAAAAGAGAAAAAAACAATATTAAAAATCAGATCATTTAACATGAGCGATAGATAAACAAATAAAACAAATAAAAAATATATATAAATGCCAAAAATAAAAAAGTATAATATATAAATGCAAAAAATTGGCATAACAAACAGTTTGTTGAAAAATATTTGCAATATGCAAAGTTACATGAAAAAGGAAAGAAGCTATACGAAACACAAAAGAAAAAGAAAACATAAATAGTAAAATATGGTTAAAAATTGAGCGGAAAACAATAACATAAAACCAACATAATAATATATATATAAAATAATAATCATATAACACATTTTTAAACATTTATATTTCCTTTATAATTTGAATAAAAGATTTCTCAATGAAGTTATGACGGTTTTGGTTATATTCTTCGCTTTTTTTATTTTTTTTTCTTTCATATGTTGTAAATTAATTCACCTGTTTTTAATCTGATTATATCATTCGTATTTATAGCTTACTTTTTATGGAGTTTGTGTTGTGGTTTTTAATTTTCCGTTTTTATTTTCGTGTTATATATTTTTATCAATTTTTAATTTTTTATTTCTTTATTCTATTATCAAGTAAATTAAAAAAATCACTTCTGTCGTCATAATTTTGCCTACTTTTACTGTTATTTCGTTTAATTTTGCATATAGTAAATATTCTTTAACATACTATATGTCAATGTTTGACATTCATATCTCGCTCCAAAAAAAAAATAGAATGAGAAATAAATACCAAAGATTGACACAACAGAGAGTAAAGGATATTTACAAAAGTAAATGAAAGAACAAGAGAAGCAATATGCAACATGGAATTAAAAGAAGATTTAAATGGTAATCATAAATGAACAAAAAGACAAATAGAATAAAGAAGAATCAATGCGATAATGTAAGGAAAATAAACGCAATCGACCAAGAAAAAAAGAAAAATTGATAAAAAGATATAACATTAGAAAATGAATAATTAAATAAAAAACTGAAACCAAACAAAAAAAGTAAAAAAAAACGAAGAAGAAAACATATTTTCTCAAAACAAATTGATTTATTTTAATTGTGTCCCATCAGTTTTCCTTGTGTTATTGTTTTCCGCTCCATTTTCCAATAATATATGTTCTTATGTTTATTATTAACGTTCTTTCCCATTTGAGCTGAGCTGAGTTTATTCTTGTTTTTCACCTTATGTTTTCTTCTTATTTTTCTTTATATTTTCGAATGTTTCTTTTTGTTCTATTCTTCCTCGTGCTTATCTATGGGTACCATTTAAATTTTCTAATTTTGTTTCATATTTCTTTTGATTTTTGTCCCTTTTTGCGTATTTTAAATATCCTGTAAAACATTCTTAATTTTATCAGGTTTTGTCATTTATTTCTCATTCCGTTTTTTTATTTTCGTTATTTCTTATATATCTTTTTAATTTCTGACTTTTGTTTATCTATCGATTTCCTAAGATCAACTTTCTTTTTTGTTTTACGTTCTTATTGTTAATATTGATCGTGTCGGACGTTTTTCTGTACTTCTCTCCCAAATATTTTTATTCAATATTGTGTTTCCGTTGTTCGTAATTTGTGTTCATAAAGGTTTCCACAACACGTTTATTATTTCAAAATAATCAACTTTTAAGGAAATTTCTGGTTGCAGTTACTGTTCATCATTCATTTTTGATTTTGTATTTATTATTTCTCTTGGTTTTCATTTTTTATTGCGATTTTTTGAAACCATTTTCATCGAAAATATGGGATTAATTTTTGTATTTATTTTGTTAGTGCATTTTACCTGATATTTTTGGTCGTCTTGTTTTAATGTTTCTTGATTTAATTTTCCCCATATTTTCATTTTTCCTGTATCCTTCTTCATGTTCACCTGTGGATACCATTTAACATTTAAATGTTTTTGGTTTTAACCTTGCATATTGTTTTATTTCCTTTTCATTTTGCATTTTTTGTCCTATTTTCCCAAATTATGTTTCTTCTTTGTTTTCTTCTTCTGATTGTTAATATTGCTGGTTTCTTAGGTTTTTGCTCCTACATTTTTGATGACACCTTTGGTTTTCTTTTTCGTTCTTTTACCGTATTTCATTCAATGTGTTGTAACTTTTGATCTTACTATTCCCTTCGTATTTTGTACTACTTTTTTGAGTTTGAGATGTGTTTATTAATTTCCCACTATTGTTATCGTGTTATATCATTTCGTCTTTGTTTTATTTTTAAATGTACTGATTTTTAATATTAATGTTAACATTTTGAGGTTCAGATATCGTTCATTGTTGTTGTTTACTTTATGTTATCTTCGTATCATGTTTGTTTTTATTCTATTCTTCATCGTGTCTATGTGTTGCTTCATTTTTTTAAATTTTGTTTCATATTTTTGTCCTACTTAGCATATTTTAAATATCCTGTCAAACATTCTTAATTTTATCAGATTTCGTTATTTATTTCTCATTCGTTTTTTTATTTTTGTTATTTCTTATGTATCTGTTTAATTTCATTATTTTCTTTTGTTTTATTGTATTTTACTTTCCTTTTTTCTATTTCGATTTTTTAATCATCTTTATCGAAAATATTTGATTCTTTTTTATATTTATTTTGTTAGTGCATTTTACCTTGTGTTTTTCTTCGTCTTCCTTTAATATTTTTTTTATTTAATTTTCCGTATATTTTATTTTTGCTCTATCCTTCTTCGTGTTCACCTGTGGATACCATTTAGGTTTTATGTATTTCGTTTTAACCCTTCATATTATTTTATTTCCTTTTCATTTTCCGTTTGTTTTTCTATTTTCACAAATTATATTTCTTCATTTTTTCTTCTTCTGATTGTTAATATTGCTGATTTGGTTTTTGTTTTTGTTCCTATATTTTTCACATTTATATCTCCTCGTAGTTATGACACCTTTGGTTTTCTTCTTCGTTTTTTACCATCTTTTGTACCATGTGTTGCAATTTAATGGACCTGTTCTTGATCTTATTATTCCATTTGTATTTTATACTACTTTTTTCAGTTTGGGTTGTGTTTATTATTTTCGTGTAATTTAAAATCACCCCTGTCGTATTTCTAGCCTTCTTTTATTATTTATTTTCTTTGCATTTTCACATTATGTTCTATATATATATATATATATATATATATATATATATATATATATATATACATGTGGTCACCATTATATTTTATTTGTGTTTCATTTGTTAATATTTTTCACTGGTATTTAATTGAGTTTCTTAATATAATTTATTTTCAATCTGTTCTGATGTTTACTTTGGCGTCAAGTTGCTGCACTTTCGTGTGCTTAAAATTATTCTATTTGTCTTTCATTTTGCCTTCGTATTTTCACAGTTTTACATTTTTGTTTTCTATTTTACTTTGATTTGATTTTCTTGATATAAACGTGCACTGTGTTTAGATTTTCATTAATAAGGACTTCGTTTCCCTGCGTTTCTTTCTTTTAATTTTGTTCAGATTTTTCACTTCTATTTTTCATTCACTTCTACTACTTTATTTCTTTTTTGTTAATTACTTAACCCATTTTTATTTAAAGTTTTTAAATTGAATTATGTTCCCAATTTTCACTTTCATTTATAATTTTCTTTTGTTTTGCTTTTGCTTCTCATTTGCTATTTAATATTTTTTATTACGTTTTGCCCGTTTTTGATTCCTCTATTTTCTTGTTTGGGTTATCTTTTTACTCCTTCGTTTATTTTCAACCCCTTTATTTCTTATGTTCACCGAAATTTCGGTACTCTAAATTAAAACATTTAACATTCTATTTCAGTTCAGTGGGAAGATGACCGCAATGAATTATGGTGCTGCCCTTTCCATGCCCGTCTTCAATTGGCTGGTGAGTGCTTTTAACTTCTTCCTATTCTGTTGTTTAACGCACAGTTTTATTTTAGTCACAGGCTTTGCCAAAACTCACCAGATATTCAAACATAGGTGCGATCGTGCCTTTGGCAGTTTTTTGAATTGTATTGAAAACAGTGACTTAATTTAAGAAAAATCAAATGTAACATTGGTTAAGTTCATATTTGGTGACAAAATTAGGAAAAAAATCATTTTAATTGATCATTTTTGCATAAGTATAATTTTACAACAATATTGGCAAAAAATGTTTTATATATAAATACAAACGCATAATTCATAATTTAATCTCGTGAGCAACGGATTTATTCCAAAAGTTTATGGTGATGAATTGGCAATGTTTTTTTTTTTTAATGTACAACGATATTTATGTATTTTAAATTGGCTTTAAGACGTTGTTTGGAAATTTCTTTTATTTTATTTTATTTTGATTAAATTATAATTACCATTCGCTCTATAAAAAAATCAAATGCTCAAGCAACTTATATTTGGTTAAGTTGGTAAACATTTCCCATGATAACGTGATTTGTTAAATTCCATGGTACAATTATTTCGATGGAATTGCCTTAGATTTTCTTTAAAATATATTGTGTGGTTGTATAACAAAATACTTAAAAAATTTTAATTTCTAACTTCTCTAGATTGAACAATTGCCCCATTTTGTAATATACAGTATGTTTCACTTAAGAGTGTAACACCCTCATATCTTTTTTTTATTGTTAGTCCAATTTTAGTAATTTTTTCCCCAAACGTAGAATACTCATTGCTCTATTTACTCCCAAAAAACCAATTGTCTTCTTTAATTGCAAAGCAACCTACTATGGCAAAATAAACGGCAAAAATCAAGAAATCACTTTAGGGATTTTTTTATCAAAAATGTAACTAGTAATAATTGATCAGAATTGCCCAAAAACCCTAAATCCAAAATTTCATGAAAATTAAAAATGTTAAAATTTTCCGTAAATACTTATTATTAGCTGCGCCGAAAAAGGTATGCTCTGAAAATTTTGTTTGAAATAAAACCAGAACTGTCTATGTTGTTTAAAGTTGTTGTTGTTTAGGCGAGGGCACCTGTACAGATAATATTTACCGAATTGGAATTGTTTTTGAAGAAAATTTTAACATTTTTAATTTTCATGAAATTTTAGATTTAGTGTTTTTGGGCAATTCTGAACAATTATTACTAGTAAAATTTTTCGATAAAAAAATCCCTAAAGTGATTTCTTGATGTTTTCCATTTATTTTGTCATCGCAGGTTGTTTTGCATTTAAAGAAGACACTTGATCTTTTTGGATTAAATAGAGCAATAAGTATTCTACATTTGGGAAAAAACAATACTAAAATCGGACTAAAAATAAAAAAGATATGAGGGTGTTACACTCTTAAGTGAAACACACTGTATAAGTTTGTAATTGTTTTATTCTAAAAAAGTATGAATGGTACTCATGGTCGTCGACATCCCTTGGACTTTCTGCATTTTTTCAAAAATGTTGTTATACTACCGTACGAAATAATTATATAAATGAAAAAGAAATTTCTACAATGTAACATGATAAATCTTTAATATCCCCCCCCCCATTTAATTAAATTTCTGTATCTTAAATAAAATGTTGCTACATTCTTGGACATTTTTATAGATTGCAAATGTTTATACATTAAAAAAAATGCAGCAGTATATTGTCGGTTATCATCATAGACTTACAATTTGTACAGTCAAGGGTTGTTTGTACACTCGTGGACATTTGAAACGTGTAACATATTTTTTTTGGTTCCAGTTATCCCTACTTATTGGTACGATGTTTAATCATCCCAACCAATTTTAATTAAAATTAAAAAAAATCAGTATAAAATGACATGCAGATATATGTTAGAAATATGTTGTCTGTCCAATAAATTAACTTTCAATTTAAATAATTCAGTTGTATTGCCTGCCAACCTTTTATTTTCTTTTTATTTATTTAATTTTGAATGTTATCAATTAGTTCATACAAGGCCAGCCCTATATTAAAAAAAAATTATGTAAGTATTTATAAAAGTCACTTTAAGAGGAGTGAAATTTTGCAAAATCGATAAATGTAAGACACGTAAATCGATTGGGCTTTGGTAGAAAAATCGTTGAAAGTTTTTGGTTTTTCCTTTAAAAATTGCAAAACACATTTTCCCAAAAGTAATTTCCCGAGAATATTACACCGTTTTAGAACTCCATTAGATAAACTTGACGTTTAAATGTACAAAACTCTATATTACACTCAAACAATTTATTCGGTGGATTTCTGCGATCCTGGGTACTTGAAGAAGTATTTATGCAACATATTACTAAAATCTATATGTTTTCTGGGACGCATTATATCCACTGTCAGTTTGAGTACCTTGTACAGGGTAAGAATACCCACTTAAATACTTTACAGTACCAAAATTTGGTATAAGTATTTTTTTATCTAGGAGTTTTTGAACTATGTGTTATTTAAATAGTTTTAAAAAATGCGTATTTCACACTTATATCTGCGTACATTTTATACTGTATTTACAATTATAAAAAGTAATTATGCAATTACTTATTATTATTATTATAATAAAAAAATCTTAACCATTTTCTATTAGTTATATCTGTATCTATGTATCTGCGTTTATTGATAAGTTTAACTGCACCAAGGTAATATATATAATTATTTTACGAAACTATATTAATATCTCAAAATCTGCAAAGTACAACTAGGGAGGGACTCAAAATAAAACGATTCTGCAGTTTGATCAACTTTCTATTCGACGATTAATTTTTCTCATCATTATCATCATCATCATCATTCCTCCTTTTAACAAAGGATTCCCTTAATGGTGTAAATATTTATTTTATTCCCTTTCCATGTCATCTCCAAGTTCCTTCATTTCATCACATTATTTTCCATTGATATTTTCCCTATCTTATATTTTGTTAGATTTAATGGAAGCAAATGAAAACTTTATAAAATCATATTTGTTCAATGGTAGTATTTCTTCCTCCTGTCGTTGTCTCATATTTACAATTTCGTACTTCTCATTGGTCGTATAGTCTCCACATTTATTCAGTCAGTAGTAAAAATAATTTTCGATTAATGGGAAACTTAATTAATATTTATTTTATTATTTAAATTAAGTTTGTAGCTAGTTTTTTCTTAATTGTTGAACTAAGTTTTATCATCCTAATGTTTGACAATAAGATTTATTCATTAAAGTGGAGTAATTAATTCTTAATTATCATGTATTGTGACGTACTGTAAAAATTCGTGCCTAGAATTACTTACCTATCTGGCGCCATATTATTAGGAACGCTGCCCAAACCGCTCGATATATGAAAAAAAATGTAAATATGGTTTTGAAGCGGATGCCTACCGCTGTTGATATTTCGTGAAACCAAACGTGCGATCTTGAACGACCCCACCGATGAACTATCACTGGTAGATACATACTGACGTAGGGTTTCTGTTGCAATTTTACAACTTTATTTATATACATCGAGGAAATTTGAAGGCGCCCTTATTTTCGTGTAATTCGAACGTCGATGTGTTTGGTCTTCTCCCCATTTTCATACTCACTTCGTACGAACCTCAATCATTTTTTGTTTCATTACATATTGACTATCATCCACCTTTTCAGTATCTTTGATCGAAAAAAAATTCTAATTCATACAATTCCAATATTTCTATCTCTAAAGGTTTCGTGCAAATTTCATTTTTTTCTCCATTATCATAATTCATTGTCATCTTCCCATTTCCCATTTTCATCCAATAATTGTGGTAGGAAAAACAAAGGGGGGAAGTTGGGATCACAAGATCGCAAAATCAAAATGGGATTTGTTTTGATCCCAACTTCCCTCCTTTATTTTTTCTATCAGTTTCGATATAATCGTCAAAGAAAGCTTCGACTGTAGTGTAGAGTTATGTAGATTTAAACTTCAATATTATCTAGTGGATGTTTGGAGCGGTGTAATGTTTTCGGGCATTTACTTTTTGGAAAAATTTGTTTGTTCATTTTTAGAAAGAAAGTGCGTTAAAGACTTTTCGTCGCTTTTACGCAAAAACCAAATGGTTATGTTTGTTGAACAATTATTTGTTTTGGAAATTTCATTTCTTTTATCGGTACTTTCAAAAATACGTACATGGTATTTCTTTAATAAAGGGTTAGCAATGTATGAACTACATTGGTTGCATTCAAGACCCCTATGCCCCTAATATATTTTTCTAATTAATTTAATTCATTTAATTATAACCAAATTTGTAACCTAATTTGAAATACAGATACATGTACAGATACAGCTACAACTAATCTTGCAAATACAGATATACAAATAATAATAACTATTAAATATAAATTTTAACATTTTTTTATCGCCGGAATTTTATGTTTTCACAAAGCACGTTTAAATATCCAGAGGAATACAAACTTGAAGTTGATCATCACAAATTTTTAAAATGATCATAATGAAAATACAAACAAAAAAATGATATATTTTTTTTTAATTTAATTTAATTTAACAGTACTACAACAATTCATTTACGTATAGAAATATATAAATATTATCAAGTGAGCTTATTTTTAGGTGCTTTATTGTTAATTTGCTATAACGAAATTAATTTTGATTTAACACATTGCACATCAACTTAAAAATGGTGCGTTCAACATATTCATGTCATCCAAAGTGTTAAACAACAGAATTATTTTGTGTGTAGTATACAGGGTGTATATGTACGTAAAAGGAACCATATGTACAGTGTTATAAGATATAATGCGGATTGTCGGAGGAAAATATATTACATTTTAATTTTATATTATTATATACAGTGTGTCTACGATTTCACGCAAAAATAGCAAACAATTGAGATTTTTACGGAAAAAAATTACGATAGTATCGATAACTTCGTATAATTCATATTTCCAAATTTCGTAATATAAAAAAAATTATATAGTGCGGAGAAAATATATCAAAAAAAAAATATTTTCTCGAGTTGAGCGGCGCCATTTTAAATGCAGTTATGATACAGATTTCCTTGTATTTAAAAATAGGACAAAACAATGTAAGATTGATTACAACATAAATCAAACATTAATTAAAAACATTAAAAAAATAATTATTGTATTGAATGATCACTTGATGAAATCATTCTTGGCCTGTCATTTTTTTAATGATTTTTGAAAAACTATATATTTTGTATACATCGTTGAAGTTATTGGAAAAGGCATAAAAATAGGAAACAAAACAAGTAGTTAATAATTGTTTAATGTAAATTGCGTTTATTTAAATTAATTCAATAAATTCTGTTTTAATTACTATTTTATTTATTCGTTCCATATTTCCATTTTCAGTTTAATAAAAATGGAAGATATGAAAATAGAATAACCGAAAATCACAGAAAATAAGATTAACTAAACAGACAAAATATAAAATAATTAAAAACATTACCTACGACCTATAATAAAATCAATGTGTGGATTAAAATATTATTTAAAAAATAAAATTTTAAACGGCCCACTAAGAATTGAACTTGAAATATTAACACATTCAATAGCGTAAAATCCAGCGTAATAACAATCGTAAATATCAATTTATTAGCTCGTAAATTCTTCGTTAATTAACCCATTTTTTTTATCATACGTCGCTATAAATGACCTGGCTAAGAGTTGAACCTTAGAATTTAGTACTCAAATTGAAATTCTCAACTTGTTACTGTAGGAGTTTTTAAAATAAAATAAAAATTGGTAACGTTCAATTCACAGCAACAAATTTATTTAATATCGCATATTAATTATTTATAAATGAATCTTGGTGGGAAACACATCGTGCACCTAACCTGGACTTACCTGAAAATGTCAAATTATGATGACTGTATAAAATTGTTAATATTTGTATTTACTTCTTTTTATTAATTATTTTAATTGAATGAGTATGCATTCAATCGATTTTTAAAATTCGGGCTCATAATTTTGTTTTAGTTTGTCGTGCTTAATACCAAACGGCGCCATGTTTAATAAATAAAACCAATAAAACGAAAATGTGTCACCTATAAAGTAATAATTTTAACAGGACTATAAATTTGCGCCGTACCCTCCAATATTTCTGCTTTTTCGTTCGTGAAACAAAAAAGTGGATTTCCGAATATCGTCCATAAATCCCTAAAGGCTTTTGTATCGCGTGCAATGCCATTAGTTCATTCATATGTAACTTATGAGATAAAAAACGTCCACTCGGAATAGTTTTACGCGATTTAACTTTTTAACTTCGTTATAATGGGCGAGCTGAGACGGTTCAGCAAAATAATTTTATTTCAGTTGCGAGGAACGCGTTGGTTAGGTTTTGAATAGAGGTTGGTTTAGTTCGCGAATTGATATGAAAGTTATTGGACCATAGTATAATATCTCTGGTCAGCGGAAAACAGATGACGTCGCGACGACGGGCGCCGACTACACTAGCTCTATCTTTTGTCCCTTATTCCAAGTTTCAATCCAATATAATTTCACAAGGGTCGAACTATTAAATATTGTACGCTCTTTTCATTCGCAATTATATTAATCGTAGAAGCTCGCGATATCATATTTCTCGTAAACATGCCCAGCAATCTGCATACCTTAGATAAGTTGCGAAAATTATCCAGTGACATATAAACAAATTTGAATACGAGAAGGGTGTAATTAAAATGCTTTCGATTGTATAGCAAAAATTATTTTATTATTCATCGCTACAATTAGCCACAATAATCATATTCGTTTTAACCACCTTGGCAATCGGAAGTGCAAAGTTAATGTGCCTTCTTGAGAGTTGGTAAGAAATTTAATTTTAATAAATTAGTTGACAAAATAGTTATTTACCTTTAAATTGCCCAAATTAATTGACTTTCAACTAATTATTTTCAGTAAAATCACCTTTTTAAAAATATCTTGGACAAAAAGAAAAATACCACGCATGATGCACATATGCACCCATACTAGTAATCAGCTTCTATAGAAATGCCTAACAGAATTACCTGTCTACTAAAAATAATTTAATTTTCCAAATTACACAATGAATTGTTACGAGATTTAATTCAGTTGCCTTCTATCGTATTATCTACGTTACTGGCTAATGTAAAACAGATACGTCAGTTAGTGAAATCAGATTTTTCATGAAAAATTCATTTTTGTCGGAAAGAAAGACGTCACTTCAAACCTGTCAATAATAAAACGTACATTTAATCTAACAATAGAATAATAAACTTGAAGATGACAAATGCGCGTGACAAGGGAAAAAATTGAATGTTTAGTACAGAAACGCAACAATAGGTCACGCCATTTCACGCTGCTTTGGCATCGCTTTGTATGCATTACATTTACTTAAAAGTAGTATTGTTCCGATTGAAAAATAACACCATTTTATCTGAAATATTTAACTTCGTTTTATGTACCACAATTGTAGATTTTTAAATTAACAGAAAAATAGTACCAACACATTTTATTTAGCAGAATTTATTTCTTCAGTTATATTCGAATTAAGTATTAGCGCCACGTTATTACTTGTTTATTTAATGAAGGGCAAAATATCATATTTATAAAACTAGAATTCTTTAATTTATTCAAATTATAAAATTCCCATTCATGTTTCATTGTGTTTTTCATTTGTTTTACATCAAATTTGCACAAAACTGTAATGATCTCAAAAAGTTGGGCGAAATTGGCCACATTTTAAAAAACACCCGTTACATATCTTCTACACTAGTTCCCAATCGTACTATGTGTTTTACAATATGTCAGTCACTTATATCATCCTCTTCTGGGTTATTCTGTTATTGAAGACCATTTTTATTTTTTCCATTTGACCATCTTGGACCAGAAAAATATATTACAAGATTGCTATTTCCAAATAGTTTTGGAATTGATTCGCAAAAAAAGAAAGAAGAAGAACGTAGTCAATGTTTTCATATACTCCACTGATTCGAACGCATTAGGTGTTGGGATGAAACAGAACCAATTATTTTAACGCCCTACTCGTGCTTACTCCTTTTCCCAATTGATACCAAAAACAAAATGTAGATGTCTTCAAAGTTTTCATATATATCATCGATTTGAATCGATTAGGTGTCTCAAGTTTTCTTTGCCCATTACAACGTAAATTAAATTCTCCACGCCTCATATATCCAAAATCACACTTAGTTCCAATGGTATTAGAACAGAGCAGAATCTAAACGAACCAATTATTTTAACGTCCTAATCGAGCTTACAGATTTTCCCAATTGATGGCAAAAACAAAATGTCGATATCTTCAAAGTTTCCGTATATATCATCGACTTGACTCAAATAGGTGTCCAAGTTTTTTTTGAATATTACATAGTAAATTAAATTATCAACTCTTCACATATCCAAAATCACGACACTTACTTGTATTGGAACAGAGCAAAACCTAAACCAACCAATTATTTTAACGCCCTAATCGAGCTTACTCCTTCTCCCAATTGATATCAAAAACAAAATGTAGATGTCTTCAAAGTTTTCATATATATCATCGATTTGAATCGATTAGGTGTCTCAAGTTTTCTTTGCCCACTACAACGTAAATTAAATTCTCCACGCCTCATATATCCAAAATCACACTTAGTTCCAATGGTATTAGAACAGAGCAGAATCTAAACGAACCAATTATTTTAACGTCCTAATCGAGCTTACAGATTTTCCCAATTGATGGCAAAAACAAAATGTTGATATCTTCAAAGTTTTCGTATATATCATCGACTTTAATCAAATAGGTATCCAAGTTTTTTTTGAATATTACATAGTAAATTAAATTATCAACTCTTCACATATCCAAAATCACGACACTTACTTGTATTAGAACAGAGCAAAAGCCAAACCAACCAATTATTTTAACGCCCTAATCGAGCTTACTCCTTTTCCCAATTGATATCAAAAACAAAATGTAGATGTCTTCAAAGTTTTCATATATATCATCGATTTGAATTGGTTAGGTGTCTCAAGTTTTCTTTGCCCATTGCAACGTAAATTAAATTCTCCACGCCTCATATATCCAAAATCACACTTAGTTCCAATGGTATTAGAACAGAGCAGAATCTAAACCAACCAATTATGTTAACGCCCTAATCGAGCTTACTCCTTTTCCCAATTGATTTCAAATCAGCTTATCGCAAGAGAAAATGATCTCAAAAGTTTTGGGCGATAAGAAGTAAATCACTCATAACGTGTTATTAATTTCGAATTAATTTTAATTTAAACTTAAATTCAATTAACTAAACACTGCTTAATTATGAACGTTTGTCCGAAGATGTGTTGTTGCAAATTCGAATATGCAAATGTAAAATAATATCAGAATTTTCATAAATTATTTAAAAAATTGGTCTGATGTTTTTCAATTTTTTTTTATATCTTAGTGAAATAAAGAATTATACACTTAATTTGAACTATTACTTTTAAAGATTTAATTCAAAAATATTTAATTAACTAATTTAAAGAAGCAGTTAATGTATACACATTATTATTTCAAGGACTCATTGATCCTTTTTACATGTAATTTTGGTTCTTGCTAGCGTTTAACCAAATTCGCCCAATACTCGACTTCCTTTGCTTCGCCAACTTAATAATATTACAATAGCCATATTAACTGGTGATAGTAATTTCAAAAAGCTACTGCAGTATTGTACTACAAGAAAACTCGTATCTTGTCCTTCCACTCTTCTTCATTGGATTTTTAATGCAACTTAGCCACGTCTCGGAATCTGTTGTCCTCTTGAGATGAATACTAAAAGTATTTTAGTATTGGCCTGAAGACGACTGCTGATGCAGAGAAAAACGTTGAGAGTATTAAAATTTCAATAACGACGAATGGAAGTATAAGATCCGATTTTAATTAAATGGTCCAAGATTATGGATCACGTCCGTGTATACACATTTATTTTTTTATTTTTATCAACTCGACTTTAATCTCTTATATAATTGTTACAGAATTCAAAATGCAAAATTATTTTACTTCCATGAAAATTATTTGAAGTATTTTGTATTTGAACAAAAAAAAGAAAAAAGTTTAATATTTATATTACATCGTTCTTGCATACGTAAATCTGTTGCGGAGTTTATAGGTACAGTTTTATTTAAATGCGTTAAAAAAACCTGCGAAAATTGTTCGGCAGAAGCAACAGATTGCAATCAAATTGATCGAGTTTAATTTGGGGTGATTCGATAGTGTAAAATTCGACTTCATCAAGTAAATGAACGCTGGAAAATATTGGACAAATCTATTTTTTTAATTATCCGCACGGTAGAGTGGACTTTTAATTAATTACTTTAGGTGCTCTCGACCAAATTAACACCGACAATATATTTTTAATTACTGTGCTCGTGGATCTGTGCACATATCACGCCCTTATGGCTTATCGTCACGTTTTATCGAACTCTATTGCACTACAATCACCATTTTAATTATGCATGTATTTCTGAAATGATAAATTATATCACATATGAATTTCTAGCGTAAGATTTGCACGCGAAATTTAATCATTTTTCATAGTTTCTACAAGAACGATTTATGTTTCCGTAATGATGTAATATATCTTACGCGTCTAAAAAATAAAATTAAAATTTTAATAATATTTATTAGTTCACTAGACACGTATAATATACTGAACCAGAATTTAATTTATGTTCTCTTTATATAAAATCAACATCGCCATAAATCTTAAAAAAAAATTATTTTGATTCCATGAAATAAAATAATTAATATAAAAAAACTATTATGAGAGTTGGAAACAACTAGACTTGTTGATGTTATATACACTAATATAATATTTAAATCATTCAAATCAAAATTAATTTTAAAAAATCGGAACAAAGTTATAACAAATCTAGAAAAAAAAACAATTAAATGACTGCATATAATTTGAATTATAAGAAAAATAAAAATAAAATAATTATAAGTTGTAGACCTTCACACAAAGAATCTCATACATACAAACATTTGCAACGCATTCTCATTTCTCAGAAGTAATTAAACCTGTCCATTTGCAAATGAGAATATCTTGCTAGTTAAATAAGATTAGAACAAAGGGAAATCAAATCAGTTACTGCATGTCAAGTTGAATTTTCCGGGTTACAAACACGATCATTAATTTATTTAATGCGAGAGTCCAGTTGAAATTGCAGAATTTAATGCTCTCTATCATCATAAAATCAGGTGCCGCCGTAAAACGACTTGATATCAGTCCGTTCATGCTTTAGAATAATTACTAACCCGTGAAATCGTTGAATTTGTATTTGGCATATGCTGAACACTAAATTTGCATTTACTATTGTTTGTTGATTACCAGTTGCGTGTACTGATAAATTCGTAATTAGTATTTAGTACTTTTATTAAAGCCCCTAAATCTAATCTGATTACCGAGCTTGTTTTTACCCCATTTCGGATAAGTTATGAACAATAATTTTACCAAATTGATAGAAAATATAATCTCATTGAATTGTTTTTTTTTACTAAAATTATGTCTATAATATTTAATTTTTTTTTTAAATCTGCAAAACAGTTTTTATTGTCTTGTCTTTCCTAATCCTTGTCCATGTCAATTGTATTTCTACGTTTCTATTTTTGTATTTTTATTTCCTCATCAGACGCAAGTAAATCATATTTGTCAAAAAATGTAAAAAAATTAATTTTCGTCTTTGATGAACTAGAACTTAATTACTTTCCTCGACGATCTTCTTCGTCTTGGTGATTAATTATCTATCCAAAACCATCATCAATTTCCCATAATTTCCTCCCTTTTAGTTAACGTTGTCGTTTTCCTTCTTCTTTTCTGTAGTGTAGAATTTCTGATTCCAAAAACTGAAATACGTTGGATTGCCAAATTGAGTTTCTTCAAAAGTTGCTAAGCTGTAATCTTTTATAGCGATTAGGAGTCTTTGGAGTGCGTTATGATTTCTGTGACCTTTTTGAGTTAATGGTTATAAATAGTTGTTAATCAGAATTAAATGTAATGGGTGGCACATATCCAATGTTCGCAAATATGGAACCGGCTGCACCTAGCAGGATCCTACATAATTCTTGCCCTAAAACACGAATGCTGGCGTGTCTATTTGTTGTAACAGTGCATTTACATCGTTCATGGCCATTAGAACTCGGTGTTTATCTTCCGCATAAAACAAAATTAATTTGTGTGTTCATTCCTATATCGTTCCCTAGTTTATTTTGAAATACGTTTTGTTCCTACAAATGATCAACTTCACAAAGAGTCAAATCAATTTGGATTTATTAAAAAAAAAACGCATTTATTAAAATAATACCACAGAGATCACTCCAACGCAACCTACTCGCACGTAGTTTCCTCATTTAACGTTTATGACTATTGCAAATGACAGGTTTAGCTAAATCGACGTCTTGATTAATACACTGACAATAATATCCGTTCTCCAAAATCATAACAGTTAATAAACATACTCGTTCAAATTACTGCCACGTCCGTGTTATGCTGAATAGGAACACCGAGTGCTCGTGGCCATGAAGCATGTACATGCACTCTTGGAACAAACAGACACGCTCCCGTATTCTTGAGTCAGAACATGAATGATGTATGAAACTGTTAGGTGGAACCGGATCTGAATTTACTGACCTTGGCTAGATACTGACCATCAAATCTAATTCTGTAAATCTCTACCAACACAAAAACATTCTATAACCAAAAGAGACGTCGTGCAATCAAAACGCATCCCATCTCAAACGTGTGATGTGTGTGAAAATGACATCTTCATTATTTTCGAAAAAGTTCAGTTTGACAACTCAAAGAATTTCACTGCCTGGAGTCAGGCATTCTACACTACGCAAAAGCAAAGTTGGTGATTTACCAATAAACGAAAAACCAAGTCATTGCAATAGGCCAAACGTTATGAACTAAGACGCAGTGTAAAGAACATAACATGCAACTTGAATTAAAAAAAAAACAGTCCAGGTGTTAGATAAATATTAAAGATGCTAACGATGCACTTTTAATAAAATTTGCATATATTTCTAATTAAATCGCCTAAAACCTTAATAAATGATTAAGTGATTCAAGTGATAAGCATAAATTAGGTTTACCGTATAATCTGAATGTCAGATTGTTCTTCGTTATCCTTATATTAAATTATATGTCGGTAGGATAAAATATTGTTTTAAATAATGTGTTTATATTAAAAATAAATTAAGGTCATTCTCGTATGCCAACAGGTGCATTTTCTTGTACATGTGGACGAACCAGAACGGCAGTTGGCGGTGGTGGAGGTTTTAAAAAAGCTCACATCATGAGCTTTTTCCATTTTCATATTTGTTTTATTTTTTATTTTATGTCAAAACAATTACATAGGGCAAAGGGAGATGTAATTGACCTGACAAAGAGTTGCTTAATCATCAAAAGTCCTTTTTGGGCACATTTAGGATGCCGTTGGGCGCCAAAATTAATAAACCTCAATATGTTCCATGTAAAATGGTAATAAGCTAATTTACAGTAAGGAAATAACAAAACCGCATTAATTACACTATGCAACACAAAAAAATTCACTGGTATCACTGATGATGTTAGGTATTCCCAGGAGACAAAAAAATCCATATTTAATTTCACCATCACGTCTCAAAACATAGATAAGTAATTTTTTTATTTCCATTATGCTGCGGAACACTATTTGGCCATTTAAGTTTCTTCCCTGAAATCATGGGCTCTGTTAACGACGAACATGGGGAGCGCTTCCACCAGGCAATCGCAGAGTTTGAGAAGCGTTACCAGGGCAGATGGGAGCCACCCATGCTTGCTGACTACTGTTAGTCCCTTCTGAGCAAATGTTTGACGGGTGGTTACAAGAGGAAATCCAATCTTTCAAAAAAAATTAATATTTTCTTAAAGAATAATGTTTTATGTAGCCAATTTTCACAAAATAATTAAATTTTCACTATGAAACTAGACGTCATATGAAAGTTTTATTTATCAAACTTAATTGAGTTTGGGTTAAAGAATAATAATTACATATTGTAAACCCAGTGAAAAAAAAGTTTTTAATTTGTTGCATAGTGTTATCGAATAAAATCCTTCGCTAGATTTTAAATCAGCGTCAACAAATATGATTTATACCCTTGCAATAGATATATGAAAATATTCCCCGTTCTTTCTGCAATATTCTAATTATACTTAATATACGTGAAACGTTTTTAATTTTACATAAATATTAATAAGGTGCTAACGATGCACTTTTAATAAAATTTGCATATATTAAATCATCTAAAACCTTAAGAAATTGTTAAGTGATTCAAGTGATACACATAAATTAGGTTTACCATGTACTTTTAATATCAGATTTTTCTTCGTTATGTTTATATTAAATTATATGTCGATAGGATAAAATATTTGTAAATAATGTATGTTTATATTAAAAATAAATTAAGGTCATTCTCGTATGCCCACAGGTGCATTTTCTTGTAAATGTGGACGAACCAGAATGGGAGTTGGCGGTGGTGGAGGTTTAAAAAAAAGCTCACTTCATGAGCTTTGTTTCATTTTTATATTTAATTTTTATCTTTTTATATCAAAATAGTGACACAAGGCAGGACAAAAGAGATTTGATTGTCAAAAAGACCCCCTCCCTTGTAGTGTAGTCGAAATTTGTTTATTCGGCCAATGTTAATTATTTCATACACATAGTTCTATATATTAATAATTGTTATGAAAAGTACATAGATAAATAATTTATTAAACCACCTTAACTAACGGTTTTATTTATAAAATAATCTATAGCCACACAACAGATCTTCGAGATAATATTGCAAACAATATTAAAATTAATTTATTATATTAATAACAATATTATTACTAAATCTTCTTTTTCTATTCTTCTCCCGGCAACGCAGTCGGAGTAATCGGTTTTTTACTACGTCCTATTTATATTATTTTCCTTCTACATCTTCGCATTAAAATGAATGTCTAATTTGAAGGTGCAACCTTCCGTCCTTGTGTTTATTTAATAATCCTTTAATACAAATTCTTGATCCTTTCTGGGCATTTTCAATAAATTTTCGAATATGCAATTATAATGTCATCCATATATTTTCACCAAACTGCATTTACGAAATTCCGAACATGTTTCACCGTGTTTCTCGGGTCATTTAATAATTGTATTTGTCTCAGTCCTTCATTTGATGGATACAAAATACAATACATCTCCTTCCCTTGTACAAAAATATATGTTTTTATTTTATCCAGTACGTCAAAGTTTTTTGTGTTCCTTGTGCAGTGTGGGTTTTTTGGTTCAGTGAAGCAAAATACTTTGGATTGTTGAATTACATTTGTTCAAAAGCAGTCGTATTGTTATATTGTACGATGAAGATTGTTGGGTTTGCTTTAAGATTTCTGTAACCTTTGATTTTATGGCTAGAGGAAGAAAGATATCCTCGCAGATTATTTTGAAAAAATAATAATACTGACTGGCATTTATTCAATGTTTGTTGAATGCAGAACCGGCTGCACCTTGAAGAGTCATACATCAGCCATGTTTTGCACCAGGAATTCTGCCATAATCCCCACTTATAATTTTTTTTCATATTTTCGTAAGAAATTCTGTTTGGTTTGATATATTTCATGTATGATCCGTTATGATCCGTTTCTCGGAGATTTTTATATATTATGGGGAATTGGGTTAGATATGGTTTACAATGTCAAAATTAAAAAAAATAACTTAACATAACTTCTGAGCACGTATAATCTATCATTAAGACGTGTGATTAGTAAACCAGTAAATTTTATTAAAGATCTACTTTAAATTTAAAAATAATCAGCCCAGTCTAAAACTACAGAATTGTAGCCAACCTAAGTTTCCTACTTAAGGGGGGATCCTGCTTTAGAAGGCTCAAAAAAATCGATTTTTTTATTGCTCAATTTGAGCAATAAAAAAAATTTTTGAGCCTTCTAAAGCAGGATCCCCCCTTAACGTTAGTATACTATTGTAATGAAAATTTAAAATTTAACAAAACTCCAAAAGTTATCCTTTAATACCATAACTCATCGAATCTCAAGTAGAAATTAAATTTAATTCCATAAATATAACAATAACCAAAAAACTTTCTGTCCATAACACATGATCAAATTCCTTTAAAATAACCAAAATGATTTTCACCCTGTGTTAGTTAACCATATCTCATTTATACTGGTGGTGAAAATCGGACGCAGGCTTGAAATAATGATTTCTGACTATATTCTTGCAGTAAAACACGACTGATGTATTAAACTTCTGCGTTCAGCCGGATCGGCATTTTCAGAACTTGATTGGACATCAGCCATTACCTTCACTTCTTTCAAAAATAGTTTCTACTAGGACCACCATTTTTCATCACCATAAATTAAAGAATTTACGATAATAGCAAACTACCCCAGCAACTTTAGTCGTTGTACAATGCAACCTGTTGAATACTTTTGGAGAAGTCCAATTACAACCCAAACTATCTCACTTTATTGAACCAGAAACTACACTACACGAAAGCAAGTTGGTGATCTATTCTCATCAACAATTATCCAAAACCGTGAATCATTGCAATAGTAGCCTAAACGTTAGGAACTAAAACACAAAGTGTCGAATTAAATACCCAACAACTCTATTTAATTTAACATAAAACAATCCAAGTATGCGAACATATCCACTATAAAAATATGTGCAAGGTGTTTTTTTATGCTCATCTTCGTTTTGCCCACAGTCACCCTCAACTGTCTTCTTCCAAATAAACTCTCCATTCTCTTTCATCCACCCCATCCATCCTTTAAGCTGAGCGTTCTAGGTTTTTTCATTTCCTCCTCTCTTTCTGAATTTCATAACTTTATTTATTATTATTTCATAACAGCAAAGTGTCCGAAACAAACATCTCCAGTCCTTGGACCTTCTACGATCTCTTTTCCTATACAGCAGTTTGACCATTCTTTATAGTTTCTTATAAGTCCGCTGTAAAGAACGTGGGACAATGGTCATCCCTATCTCCTCTTAATAATCCAGGCACATTTCTCATTACCTTTACTAAGCTCAGTACCTTCCTATGTTTCTTGGATTCCTTTTGCAAGGTTGTCATCGTGCAACGGCCAAAGAAGGATAATAGCCGATTCACATATAAAATCGTAACAATTGCATTTTATTCAAAAATATATTTATTGCACTATTTAGTAAATTCTTTTAGTTTGGCTTCCGCCTGGTTTCCAAAAAATAAGATTCGTTGAGGCTTATCTCCAAGGCGCTGGGGACAACTGCCCTGCAACTGATTAACGTTACAATTTCTAGAAGGCAGTGCCACTTTATGAACCGTAAATTTCTCAAATTTCCAATTAAATGTTTCCTAAAATTCTTCCTTCTTCATAGTCAAATATGTTCAATTAATTTTAAAATCAATTCTGTTATAAACAAATTTAGATCATTTCCAAATATTCACCCAATATTTCAGCTTATTCAATAATTCATATCTATGGGTTATTTTATAAAAGAACCAGCTAAATGAATATTTTACCTAAATATTTGGGCATTATCACTTCAAAATCAGAATGGGCAATTATTTGACTATTTTAGTTCAATTCATTATTTTAGATTCAATTTGATTATGTGGTAACTCATTGCTAGTCTAAATCAAATTATTCAAATTGAGACTTTTAAGAATGAACATTGGAGTTTCTCAAATGATTACACCATGAAATAGGCGTTTTATCGTCATAATATTTCAATCAATATGATGAGCAGGTCGTTTATTCTAAAAAGATCCAATTACTACACCATGATCAATCTCGTTTGTTTAAAAGAAAGATTATTTCCAATGGAAATGATGCTAACCATCAATATTCATATTTTGCCCGAATTGAGTTACTGAATAATAATTTACGACCTACTTGTATGAGTACTAAGAAAGTCAACCTATATACACATAATATTTTAGCCTTTATTATGCTAATCATACTAAAATGTCCCTAAAACTCATATTTAATAGAAATTTAAAAATTTGAAACAAAGTCTAGACTATTTTTCTACGAAACTTTTCATCTACCTTTGGACTTTCCTCATTACCTTTGGACCTTCCTCAATCTTCTATGTTTTATTGGTAAAGAATGGATTACAATTTCTTCCAATATCTTCAATGACTGCAGAGGAACTGTTTTCCAGTTCTTGGTTTAATTTTTTCAATCAACTAAAATCACTGATTTTATTGCTACCTTATGTTTCCTCGATCCATTTTTATTCTCAGACATTAAACTTTAACTCCCCAATGTTATGGTCTATACATGAACATTTCTTCCTCTTTATTAGAACCACCAGTATAGATATATTCAGGTTTGCTTTTGTGTAGTGTAGAACTTCTAATAAGTGAAGTACCATGGATTAGTAAAATCAATTACTCCAATTAAATTAAAACATCTTCTATGATGAGTAGGAGAGTTGGATTGTTTTTCGATTACTCCAACATATGTGATTGATGGCCTTGGGGAGGTAAACATTCGAAGATGAACAGAGGATTTGGTATAATAACTGGCATCTGTTTATTATTTTCAATGCAGAACCGGATGTACCTGACGGTTTCATATATCGTTCATATTCCGAATCACGAATGATCATGCATTTGTGAATCAGAGCAGGAGCGATATATGAAACTATTTTTATGGCCGACTCTGTATTTTTTGTATTTGAATAGGCATCGGCCATCACATTTAATTCTCTTACCCAGCAAAACCTGTCTGTAGTCAAAAATCAAATCTATGGAACTTTTAAATCAGCCCAGCAAACTTAGACGTTGTAAAAGATAATTTTGGATAATTTTGGAAATTTTTGATTTACCAAATCAAACTGTTTCATTTTTTGACTCGATATTCTACACTTCACGTAAAAGCAAACCTGGTGGTATTCCGCACTGAGCAATTATGCACCTACAGTTTTTAATAATAATAATATATTTTATATATCTGAACATTTTTCAAAATCCAAACATTAGCATCCAATTCCTCAAAAGTACTTTAATTATTTGGTTTTCCTCGCCCGTCTCGTCTATCGTCTCTTTCTCATTTTCCGTTCCAGTATCTTATATCCACTAGTTCAATGCTCCCAAATTTCTTCACCCTTTCCACATATCGTGCTCATACTCTCATATTCCCACCATTTACCTCATGCTGATCTTTTAGATAATGGGGACCCACAACTTCCCATTACACCTATTAACATCCATCTTATTCCCCCATATTGCAACTCTACCTCTTTCATTCTCCTTCCCATTATTTCCGCTAAATATAATTCTTAAATTTATTTCAAATTGGTTTATCAAGAGCCCATATTTTTACACGTTCTTTTATAGGCCATCTGAACCCATTTTCTCCATAAGCACATATTTAGTTTCACTCTTTTACTTTCGAAATTCGTATTTTCCAAAAATTCTGGTCGTGAATAATTTTTCCGTAAATTCGCGTTTAACGATAATTTGATTTTTACTGACTTTTACTGATTCTAATTAAAAAAAAACATTCTTATTTTTCTTACAATCTTTCTTCGTCTTTGCTAAACATCTTTTGGATCTTTTGAATCGGAACCTAAAACATTTTCTTCATTTTCCCGTAATCTACGGTTTTGTTATGTTAGATTGAGTTGTCATTTCCAACATGCTTCATTTTTCATCTTGTGTAGTGTAGAATTTCTTGTTCAATGAAGATTGGATTGTTAATTAATATTAATATTTCCTTAAAAATTGTTAAGACGTTGTCTTCTATGACCCCTGGAAGAATTTGAGTGCTCTAAACTTTCAGTAATATTTTGCCATATGGTCATAGGAACTTCGACGTCGAAGGGGACATTTTTTATCGGGCAATTGATTGTAATGACTGGCATCTATTTAACGTTTGGTGAATGCAGAACCGGCTGTACCTAACAGGGTCATACAACATACGTGTCCCGAAACGGAAATGTCGTCGTGCCCTTTTTGTGCTAATAATGCATACCCATACTCCCTGTGCATTGGATACTTGATGTTTTTCTTTAGAACAAAAGGGCAGTAGTAAATAAGAAAAAAGTCATTAGTTATTTTAAATTAGTATTCCTTTTACTCAAGGAGCAGTCCCACGAGATTGTGCAGTGCTTTCAATTAAATTCCTCATTAAGGTGGGTTATGATGTCATTGGTTTCACTCCTAAGATTTGTATCACTGATAGCTGTTCAATTATGTATTGAAAAATGTGTTGTTCAGTAATATAACTGACAGTTACTTACAACTCATTTCTCTTCAATTGCGTGTGGCCAACTTTATAAAATAAACACAGCTTACTTTAATCAGGAATTTAATTGAAGGCACGGTTGAAGCAGACTCTGTCATGAAAATTAAAAAATCATTTTTCTGTTACTCCAAATTGAAAAATAAAGTATAGTAAAATTCATTGCCATTGAAAGTTTTTTGTTGTTGTTGGGTTGGGTTTGGCCGAACTATTTTCAGGTTTAATTTAATTTCGTTCGTAACAATGTATATTGTATTATTGAATTTTCAAAAATAATGCGTTATATTCATCAATGTTAAACAAATGTTATATAGATGCCAGTTGAAACTATATTATCGTCCAGGCTTAGTTTCGTCCATCAAGATTTGTTTATTATTGCAAATGATTTATTAGCTATTAATGCCTACGTTAATTTACCTTTTAAATAGTAAAATTCAGCAATGTCTTCACAAATCAAAATTACCTCTATGCAACTACCATTTTTTCCACCACCTTTTATACTGAAGGAGAACATCAAGTTCCACTGCGCATGGAGTCCTGTGTATGCATTGTTAAAACAAAAAGGTATGACGGCATTTCTGTGTCGGTTCACGCATGTTGTATTAAACTGTTACGTGCAGCCGGGTCTGCATTTTCCAAAGCTAAATAAATGGCAGCCATTATAATTAATCCTCCCATAAATAATTCCCCACAGGCAAAAAATTTCTATATCAAAAATCAAGATATGCAATACTTAAAGCACCCCAATAAACTTAGGCATTAAAAAAAACATCTTGACCACTTCTGGAAAAAAATCAACAAGCCACTCTTCATTGAACCAGAGGTTCTACACTACACAAAAGCAAAAAGTGATCACATCACTAAAATTCCCCATAATCATTGCAATATGAACGAATGAACGAAACTAAAGCGAGGAATATATGGCGACGATAATAAACAATCTAATGTGTCAGAAATTCTACATTACGTTTGACGTTTTCCATTTTGATTGAAAACACATAAAGGATAATTAGCATTGTATTAATATAATAATACAACGTAATTGTTTTCGAAGATCTGTTAATAAATACGGAAACTACAAACATTATTTTAAGTGTTAAAAAAATTAACCTTATATCATTTATTAAATGTATACATTATCGTTCTTAATTTACTTATCTAATATTTATAAGATTTTCAAGACTTACGACACCACTTCGACAATAAAAGTTGACGTCCTACGGGAAAACGAAAAACAAACCACAACCTTAATTAATTAATTGTAAGGTGGGTTGTCAGGCACTATGAGTCCCTGCCAAGTTAAAACGTTGGTTTCGTCGACCTGGATGTCGCGAAACGACTTCAGTCCGGAATTTCTGATGTCCCCTAACTCCTTTTGTAGCCTTCTAGTAACTGCCATTTTGTGTATTTCACCAGTCACTCGGGCATAAAGAACTAGTTTTTAAACGACTTGCTCGGGTATCGGTGTAAAAACTGAGTAAAATCAATTAATGGTTGATTTAATACAGCGTTTTACTATGAATTTATTTTAAATAATTTATACATCCAACAAAAACGAAATCACCCCCCACTGGTAATGGATGACCGCAACTAATCGAGCAACTTTTTAATGTAAAAAAATTATTAATTAAAACTAATTTTTAATTTATTTGTTAAATCTCACTGTAATGTGTCACTATTTTGTTGATAACGTATTGATTATTTTATGAGAAATACTGTAGTTATTATCTTTGGTATATTTTATTTTATTATCGTTGGTTTCTAGCTTAGGACATCGTTAAATAAATTGGATCATAAAACCATCACTATCTTAAATTGGAAAATTACCTTTGTTCATATAAAGACATCAAACATAAGAAAGACAAACTAACAAAGAGCATTATATATAAGCTTATAACGTAATACGTCTGTGGCATTTATATTAAACAAAGAAAGTCCTTAAGGATCAAGCGCAATTAAGGACAAATCCGAGGATATCGACGCAATCCCTTGTAGTGACGTAGATAATGTGTTCCTAATTTCTATACATTATCCTTGGACGTGTTTCATTTATCCGAGATATTTGCGCAAACAAAGCAATTTTATTGCTACATACATTCGACTGCTAGATTTTTCATTGCACGCGTAAACTGGTTATTTTCGTAGATTTGCAAATAAAAACCGTGTGCAGTAATTGGTCGTGATAATGATGAAATATTTTCAAATATATCATACGTGACATTTCCGAAATGAATTATTAAATATTACTCGTATTGACGTTTCAAAATGGCGGTAACTAAAAATTAATTAAAACCAAAAATAGTCTATTTTAATTGCTATGCAATTTGCAGATGGGACAATGAATTTACTGGTGAAACGTGACATTCTCTGGGGAATTCAGTATATTGTGTCGTACCCTAGGCACAGCCCTGAGGGTCTTATTGGCAAACCACTAAACACGCACCTGATAAATTGATTGATTCGCTTCGATTTTATTTCGGTGTTACTATTTAGCTTACAATCACTGTTATACATTTGTCGCTCTAAATTCAATCTATAATAATTTAGTTGTAGTCGATGCGTGCAGATTATATCATCTCTATATTACATTACTAATTGTCCACAAAGCTAATTATCTAAGTGTAATTAATTTCATTAATTATATATAGCTATGCTTATTATTGGTAATTGGCAATTATGTGCCACAGTGATATGTACGTGTACGTAACGTATAAAAATAACTACAATTCTTTAAGGGTGTTAGGTAGAAACATTTATAATGAAGTAATTTTATTTTTATTCATTTTAATTACTAAACCTTCTTATTTCAAGTTTTGCTAGTCTAGAAAATGATGATGCGTAATTAATTTTTAATTGTCTATTGATCTGAGAATCTAACCGATCAATTTAAATGTAACCCTGACGAATCGATTGTTATTTTAATGCAATAAAAAAATTATCGATACTATAAGTTATGTTAAACTTGGTGGCCTACGTTTGCGGATCATTTGACAATTGGGTATGCATTAAAATAATTAATTATAATGATGAAAGTAGTTAAATAACCAAGTTTGCTAATTTTAAATTATTTAAAAATTTAATTTTCGCCACCTAATGTAGAATGAATTATACGCCTCAATTACTCTATAGGGAGGATATGGTAATGTAATGAATTAAATTAAAGGTTCATAATATCAATAAATAGATGTTAAATATTAATCATATATAAAAATATGTACATTATGAAAGTTATAACAGGTGCACAACTGCGGATTAATACCTGTGATTCATAACTAATGTGCATCGCATCAGTTAACATATTACCATATCGGGGTACCAGGGGAGGGTGTAATAGTAACACCCTAACCCCATCTGTTGTTCCTTGAATATGACAGTTGCATAACCCCCACAATATAACGCTACGGTATAATCTTTATTTACTTTTTTACAAGTGCTACCGAATGCTTTAATTTTAATAACCACATATCGGTGGTGTTAAATTATCGAATTTTGAAAATCTAAAATATTATGCTTGTGTATTGACGTGTAACATACATAGTTTTTCATCGGGCTCGGATTATAGATTTAATGGATTACAGTCAACGATAGGGGACGGTAAAAGCTTTTACTAAATGCGAAGATTAAATCGAACTGCTTCAAAAATTGCAACGTTGAGATTTAAAATATTACGTCAAATAACACGCCAGATGTCAATGCATCGGTGAACGCATTGTTTCGAACTATTTAATTTAAATTTTGTTTGGTTTGGTTGACATCGACACAAATAAATGAAAGCAATGGGCGATTATTTGCGCTGCTAGCGCCAATGATGCGGTGGATATTAAACTTTTTTTAATTAGCTTCCTCTTTTTGTTACACTTTTATTAAACGTCCGCTATATCCGAGACAAAATCGATAGTTGAAATGTGAAATGAAACGAATTATGAGGGTAGTTGGGGGTAATAGTTGGAATTTACTTTAACGAGAATGAGATATGAGAGCAATCTTCTTGCGAATAAATAAGAAACTGTCCGAATTCGTAACATCCGCTCTCAGAATGAACGTGCCTTTACACCGGAAACGACAAGTGAAGACAGTAGGAAACAGGAAGTTGCCATGCACTAGGAAAATAGCAATTCTCACTTTTACGTTGTCCATTTCTCATTGACAAAATTACCCATGACGATTTATTATTTAATTATAAGCTACATATAATATTTAAATGAAAATAATAAAATAACAATATAAATGTCAAATAAGACCTAATTAATTTTGCAAATCCAACTCATATAATCAAAGTTCGTATCGCAAGATTAATAACTGATTTAGTGTTTAAAAACATCGCTGCTGAATTGCTCAACGAACAAGTATAGCAATTTTTCGAAAAAGCTCGCTGAAAAAATTATACCTACATGCAGACGCATCGATACAGTTGCAGCATATTCAGCATATTTGCTATTTATATATTACATTCTGCTGATGCTATGACAATTATGTTAACGATTTCAACGTATTTATGGCCTAGTTTCAATGTAATGGTATGTGCGATTAGGTCGTTCTCTAGTTTCATATATCAGCATTTCCTTAACTGGAAGTAAATGTGTCGCCTTCCTTGGTTTTAATTATTTAAAAATTTGTTATAAATGAAACCTCAAATACTTCACTGTCCAGATTAGTAAGTTTTTTTTTTCATAATTCCAAAAAATTGATTTTAAGAAACCAATTCACACCAACGTAATAATCACAGTTAAATATTTTTATAAACATTACAATTACTTATAACAAGATAAATAAAGCCAACCCATGTACGCATGCCGTACATGTTTTACTTTCCAAGTGATTATGAGACACGCTTGGTCGTTGTGACCACCCTTTGGGTGCTATGATGGGAACGAGTGTATTTATTGGTATGTGGGAGAGGCTAAGGCTAATTATTTAAAAATCCAAACTTAAAATATTAATTCAAACTTACATTTAAACAATTCTACAAGATCTGTAATTTTTAATATTTACTAGAAAATAATTTATTTCTAATTCACACCCTTGCCTTTGACTTTAACTTTTCCATCCAAATTGATGTTTGGAAAAAAATGAGTAAAACAATTAGCTTCCACAATGTTTTCCCAAATTACTGTTCGCCATTTGTTTGCAAAACTTTTTGTACCTAATCCTGGCTTCCAAGGTCTGTATTATTTTATAGAATTTGAAATAGCTAGTTCCTCCTTTCAACATTTTCTTGTTCTGCAAAATTTATGGTTCAGAAATTGAAACATTGAGATATTTAGCTCTTAAATATATAGGATTATATTATAGAATTTGAAATAGCTAGTTCCTCCTTTCAACATTTTCTTCTTCTGCAAAATTTATGGTTCAGAAATTGAAACATTGATATATTTAGCTCTTAAATATATAGTATTATTAGTTTATAGTTAAGATCCATGTCATCAAGACCTTTTTCACTAATTTTTCGTATTTCCGCTGGAATAGTTTATACTTTTTGATTGATGTAAATATTCTTCTCATTATACATGATTATTATTATATCTAATCGCCACATCATTATTTTTTATTGTAAAATTTTGCTTCCATTTATACATCAGTCTGTTGCCTTTCACATTTCTTCACTCATTTTGATTTCCGATCGTTGCAGCTATATTTTTTATCCGATATCTCGTCTTTTACTGCTTCATTAATTGTAATGTTAATGTAAGTACAGCGTACTTGTATTTTAATGCTCACTCATAAAATGTTGTGTTTTTTTATCATTGTCCTTGTTGTAAATATTCTTTACCTCGGGTAGTCTTAAGTTATTAAGGAGTAATGTTGTATTATTAATAATAAGTGTCCTTAATCCCTTATCTTACCGTCCATTCTTGTGTGTGTATAGCTATTAAGCTGCTCACTGCAAGTGTCGTTTGTATCCTCTTATTATAAAACAATAATGGTCATTCTTGACCTATTATGAGTTATAATATTTTATTGTTTATTGCTTTCTATTTTACTTCTTCGAGACTGCATAATTTCTTCTTTATAGTTGTCTTCTTTATTTATATTTTAATTAGTATTAAATAATATAATTTAAGACTCGTCGAAAAGGCTGTGAATACCATAATCTTCTGCTTCATCTGAAAATTTTAATAGAAATAATTATGTGTTCCCCATTCAGGTTTGCCCTAATTTTCTTCCCAATTACTCACTCTTTATGGATTATTCCGTATGATTGTTATAAATATCATATTCTTATTTTTAAACTATTACTAGATATTCTTCCAGTGGTGTATATTCCAAAGGTTTATGTCAGTTTATGAATTTTGTTTTGTGCAAATTCAGGGAGCTTCGCAATTAATATATTTTATTAATTTAATTGGTTTTTTTTTCCACAAACCATTAACATTTTTTTAAAACTATTGATAATTAATGTCCTGGTTAACTAACCATGCAACAGCAGCAATGTCAATTTATAATTTATATGCAACACCAAAATAAACAAAGCAAATTGAAAAATTGATACGAAAAATTTTGGGTGGACAAATTTAGCATCTTTTGACAAGCACCTTACACATTTGGATCAAATTCTCGATGCGGTGGTCCTAATAATCTTCCAGATATAATATTTAAAGTGGTATTGGTTAGACAACTAGTCCAATAAGTAATTTGTATTTTGGACAAAATCCGGGGCTATCAAATGAATCACATGTCTAGTAAACCAACTCACTATTTCGTAACATACAGATCCATATTAGCCACAAGATCTTACTTATTTGTACTTAGGTATAAGTAAACGTTCATGGTATCCATTTCATAAGAACAAATAAGTAATTAAGATAAAACATATACGTTTCTGCTCACTAGCTCAATAGCATCTGATTCAAATAATTAATTAAAAAAATACAGAGAAATTATTGTAGATAACTATTGATTACTTCATGATATATATATATGTTCTGCTTTTTTTCTCGGGTAATGAACCGCGTTGTAGAATTATCCCTGTAAGGGTTGTTCCCCTTACAGGGATAATTCTACAACGCGGTTCATACCCGAGAAAAAAGCAGAACAGATTTTACCCGCGAGAATCTACGTATCAACATATATATATATATATATATATATATTGGTACTTATCTTGTATCATGAGCAGTCAGTCGTTGAATAAAACACTTTTAGCAATATTAAAGTTTATTGCTAAATAAACTTTAATATTGCTAAAAGTGTTTTATTCAACGACTGACTGCTCATGATACAAGATAAGTACCATTTTAAGTGATTTACAGTCGAGAATTTGTACAATAATTATATATATATATATATATATATATATATATATATATATATATATATATATATATATATTGAAAATGTGTCTTGTCAAATATGACAGAAAAATGTAAAATTTACACGAAAGATGGTCTAAATATATATATATATATATACTGTAATGATACTTCTTACTTCTTTGAAGTGTTACCCCACGTTGGATTGCCAATAATGTAATGATTCTTCTACCTTTTGAAGTATTTTTATTTTATAAATGTGGACAATTGATGCCTATTAATTGTCTTTTTACTTGAACGTAATTGAAACACGTGTGTCCGTTATAAACGTCCAAAAATTACTATCTTTATTTATAAATCACCACGGACACCAATATCCAATATCCATGTGTATCTGATTTTTATATAAAAACTGTCGAATATTTGACATTGATGTACGTGTTTTTCATGGCTACATCGTTTTCATATTGTACATACACAAATTTTTAATAATTATAATTATAACTACATATATTTTAAATTTATAATTTATATCATGACAATACATTAACAATTATATTTCATTATAATATAAGACCTGATAATTATAATATAATCAATGTATGTAGTGGTTCTCGTAAGTGTTTTATTTATTTTTTTTAATAAAATTAGCGAAGTATAGGAATGTGGATAAATTGTGTGAAAGAAATCGGAGCGATCTAATAAAATCTATAAGATAAAAAGGATATTAAAGGATCGTGTTTTTTATGATTATTTGATAGTTGATAGTAAAAGAAAAACATCTTCGATTCAATATTAAAGTGCGTTGTCGTCTGGAGATCCCAGTGTTAATCGAGTGAATTGCTGCTTGTGCGCCATATACATGCAAACGGTTACATCTCCGCTACGTTATATTTCATCGCCATGCCTCATAGAATTTCATTAGGTCATCATCGGGAAAGCATGTGCAGCGAAGGGAAAAGCGGAAAACTATGCCTGCTTTATTAGGGTTCCACCGAACTAACTTCGATATAACTTTTGTTCTACATATCATGTTTATTCAATTTCGGCATTTCCTTTTCAAGGCAATCGCTCATAAATACTAAATTATGATTATTGGAAATAATAGCCCAATAAATTGTTATTAAAATATACAGATATCCTATTTGGAATAGATTTTTTTTAATAACCATTGCAATGATTCATGTAATTTATATTAAATTTTCCCAAAGTTTTCTTGTTTTGCTAAAGCTGCGAATCTGTTCATTACAATTTGTTTGTCCCAGCATATTTCAACGAAAATTTTCTTCAATAATTATTTATTTTACAACCTTAATGATAATTAATCGTTGTCGTAAACCACGCCCAATTTTCTTACGACTGGTCCCTTTTTCTTCCTTTTTATACCTTGAATACTCGTTGCACCAAACGAAACACAAATGTCTTAAATTTCCCCTTTCATGCACAGTTATTGATCATAAGAATGAATGATCAGAAGTTGAGAAGAGCCAAAAGGAAAACGAAACGAAAACAAAGTTAATCGTTAGCGGTAATATTTTTATTTTCTTATTTTCTTCCTCTCCAAAATGAAGAGTACAAGACGGAGATTAAAATGTTTTGAAACCCTGAGCAAAATTATTGAAGGTGGAAGAATTATATATTATATATTATATTATATAAGTTTCTTGTTTTTGCAAAACTACGAATCTGTTCATTACAACATTAATTTTTATGATAAATTGCAAACGTTATTTTCTTTCTTGCGTTGTTTGTCCCAGCATTTCCAACCAAAATTTTCTACCATAATTATTTATTTTACAACCTTAATGATAATAAATCGTCGTCAATCACGTCCAATTTTCTTACGACTTGTCCCTTTTTTCTTCCTTTTTATACTTTGAATACGCGTTAGACCGAAGTATTAGATTTTCATTTTTTAACTTTCTTCATCACCAAAATGAATAATACAAGACGGAGATTAAAATGCAACCTGAGTTTCAACCAAGAAGCACAGATTTCAGCCGCGAGAACTTACACCACCAATATATATATATTAAAAATGTATCTTGTCAAATCTGACAGCAAAATGTAAAATTTACACGAAAGATGGTCTAATCTTACACCTCAATGGTGTAGTGAACATTAATTAAAACAGGTCCATGAAGACTGGTGGATCGCTAGACAATATTGTTTCTGGGTTATTACCCTTCGTCAGTAGCGATTAACAAGAACCTTAGTTGTTGAAATACCTTTACATGTAGTGGCCATCAAAACTTCTTGGCGCGAGCCAATCACTCCTAACGAACCACTGACAACAGAACACTGACGAGACGATACCTTTCGTGTATATATATATATATATATATATATATATATATATATATATATATATATATATGTAAGTGGGCAATAAAACAAATGAAAAACAGAAAAAGTTGAAAAGATTGATCTTTAGTGTTTTTTTTTATTTTCATTTGTTTTCTTTCCCACTCAAACCGTTAAAATGGCAAAAGAATTAAAAATTACAAAATTCAGAAACTAAAAATTTTAAATACACGATTGAAAATAAAAAAATGCCAACCTTTCTTTTTATTGGAAGAAACAACAAATGGAGAACGAGATATTAAAGTAATAGGACATTTGTAGAATATCAAAGTACGAATGAATGATGATGAAGTATGAAGAATGAATGAAGTATCCGAAAAGAAACACAAAATTTTGTTTTTTTCTGCAATCGTTTTGATTTTCATCTTACTTTCTTTCCAGAATAAATAATACAAGGCTGGGATTAAAATTGATGAAAATCGTGTGCAAAGTGGAAAATAAATTAAAAAACTATAATAGAAAACAGAAAGAATGAAATCAAATAAAGATTAGGAAGAGATGAAAAGATCAAATAAAAATTAGATGAGAAATTAATTTTAACCAACGAAAGCAAAAAAATTAAAACAAAAACGATATATTATTTGCGAAAAAATATCAAAATAATAAGGGTCATCAAATACTATAAAACAATAATAAAAATAATATTATTAATTTTAATATTGTTTTATGGTATTTTCATTTTTCTCGTTAAAGAAAAAAAAATACGAATCACAGGTAATAAAATAACATAAATCAGAATGTGTGGAAACGCAAGGAAAAATTTAAAGTATACATTAAAAAAAAGAAAACGTCAACAGTATCAAATGTCTTTACCAATTTTCATTTATGTACACTAAATATTAATACGCACTAATCATCAAAATTAATAAATATTCTTGGAGTAGATACAATTGAACGTCTATTTTCAAAAAGTTGTAAAGTTTCGTTCTGACTTTTATGTTTATAACTTTCATCTAGAGTAAGGAATTCGCGCGATAATACACCGATAGAACGATAAGAAGCGAATTACCCCATTCATTTGATTTTCCGCTTCCGTCAGACCGGCAACTGTCAGATGAGGTCCTGATGATGTAGACTCGAGTAGGCTTTTAGTGCTAGTCATAAGAATCAGTTCCCAAATGTTACTGGATCCTTTTTCCCAACGCCTCGTAAATTTTACTGTATTGATTTTATTGCAAATAAGCTTTACTCTTAAAGTGATCTGTATCTGCCAATCACCCTACTTTATTATGCCATTTAGTCGGAGCAATTCTATAAAACAAAACACATCTGCGACTATCAAACGTTATTAGCTTCGATTTATATCGTTTCCTATAAATTTCAAATTTCGAAAATGACATGCAAGAATTTAATTTAAGATTAACGGCGTAATAATAAATAAATCGAGAACGAAAAATTATTGAACACGTAATTGCGTCCACGACGATAAACGAGTAAAATTAACCTGATACAATCTATCGTTAAAAAAAGAAGTAAATACAAATGCTACGCGATTATAAACAAATTTATCATTAATATGTGATTATATTTGGTTTATGGGCCATGAATATTAATGCTTTAATGAAAAATTAATAGCATATTCAGATTCAATGGGGACATGAGAGCCAATTATATATGGTATAATGGGCAAGTATAGATTCCTCTATGGCTGTCTATTTGATCAATTATGAGGTAATACTCTATTTCACACAATAACTAGATTATAAGAGATTACTATACACGGAGCCAACGCTGCATTCAACCATAGAATTTGAGGCATTTAATTTTTTTAATAGCTCTGCATCCATACTAATTGCTGTTAAATAGATTTTCGTGAAATATTAACCGCGTCATCAACCAATAAATTTTAATATTCATATACGTATTCAAATTAAAAAAATAATTATCCAACAACAAATTGTCGATTGGTGAGAATTGATTTTTTTTTATTTGATTATTATTATTTATAAATCATGGGTGAAAAATAAAATACCCAATGTATCGAAATTTTGATAAATACACTTCCCCTGAATGCAATTCCTCCAAGGCATTACACATTTCTATAATCCAGAAAGTTAATCAAAATTTTGTAGGTACTCTGAGGTTCAATTCTCATTAAGGTCATTGAATTTAAAATCCTGCATTTAACTATATGTTGCATAAAACATCAAAAAAGATCAATGTACGTTCCGGAGCATTTGTTGTGATGAAGTAAATATTTACGTGGCGTTAAATAGATAAAATAAATAAATATTAAATAATCTTCTAGTTTGCATCGTTTTGAATTGAATTAATTCATCACAATTTGCGATGATCTGATAGCAAGTAGTAATATTAATAATTCATTCATTGTTATTATTAATTTTACGAGGGATGTAAAAATTTCGTTGGTTGTATAAAACACCCAAAACGGCCAATTTCATTTGAAGATCATTTGTTGTCATAAAATAATATTTTAATGGGATTAAATAGATAAACTAAATATAATAAATAGAGAACCATTGGCGTTTTTAGTTTACATAGTTTTAAAGCTAAATTAAATCAATAAACATTTCAAAAATGTAAATTTAAAAATAAATAAATTTATAACAACACACAAATTATCAAATTGAAACCAGAATGCTGTTATATTAATGCGAAGAATACAAAACCATATTTTGCTTTCCTTTAACGAAATATAATAAAAATTGAAATTAAATAAATAAACGAACACAAAATTAAAAAAACACTTGAACTCGTTGTCCTTGATTGAAGTTGAAATTTATAGTTTAAAAGAATGATTAGCGCGCTTTTATTTATAAATCAGTGATCTTTCATTATGATTAATCCATATTAAAAGTTGCAATAATAGTAATAATAAACGGCCAAGGAAAAAACTAGTATATACTTAATCACTCTCGATTACATGGGCACACGACATGCTAAATTATAGTGTTTAAATGAAAAAATTAAATACTGCAATATGCATCATTGCTCAATATTATTATTGCGCTGCGGAGATAAACTCGTTCAAGTAAGTGAAAGGCAAAAATTCGTACTTATGGATACGGCGGACCTTGCGGTTGACACATTAAAAAATTATAAAGATTGACATGTGATATACTTGATTCGATGATTTGTAACTATCTATTGTAATTACTCTTACATTGTACCTAGTGTGCAAAACTAATGTAATCATTGCGAAACGTGCATTAACAACGCACACAACGGAGCCAGTAAATTGAATCTGCGAGTACACGTGTTTGTAATCATATCAAAAACACAAAGTACGTTTATTTATTCAACGCTATTTCCCAACAAATGTTTATACTGCAGCTTGAGGAAATAAGTTTAAAATTACTTATTTGCGTAATTGAATAAATTACATTTTACACCACTTAAAATACCAACGAAGCAAATTCAATAAAAAATTTATATTTCAATTACAAATATAAATACAATAAAAATTACACTCATGGGGAATTTTACGCCTGTGTTGAACGGAACCCTCCGAGCGCTGTACATGTGGTTGCCTATACTCCGTTTTAAAAGAAATATATATACCAACTTATTATTTATCTTATATACACCTTTATGATACATAATTCATCGATTATAATAATTAATACCTGAAATAATAACATTTTTTGGATTCAAGACATATTTCAAAATTTAATCAAAAAGCATGATCACAAGGAAATCGCCATGTTTTTAAAGAAATCTTGTGTGTGAATTTATACTTTCGGTGCTCTTTCAGAGGTGGCGCCTTTGTCGTATTATATTGAAATGGATTTAAATTATCCAAAAAACTTTGTTAGATTCTGAAGTTAAGCTACTAGTTCCATTAATGTGTACAGCAAGTCACAAAACGCATTAATATTCCTATAAACGATGTATTTTATTGGACGTAAAAATCTTTAAAATATATTAATTAAAATAATTTTAACTATAATGAAGTTCATATACAATTTGATTTATTTTTAACTAATTCCGCCACCTTAGACTCTATATTAAATAAATGGTCATCGTCAATCTCCGGTGCTATTTCTCGCATTGCATTGGCGAGGTTAAAAACGTATTCAACGTTTGTTCCACTGGGTCCTACGGACGATACAATTTGCCTCGCAATGGTGTCCAAGTCGGCTTCTCCGGCATATTGGAAATTATCCGCAGTGCCTACATATATAGTAATTTCAAACGGCTTATTGGCCGAGTCTTTCGGATAAAATATCACTTGCATCCGTTTATAGCCACCCTTTTCTCGATAGTCTAAGTGGTCAACCACCTTTTCAATGTCTTCGTCTTTTATTTTATAGGCGATACCCCACACTGTAGCCTAATACAATTTATATTATTATCCAGTTAAGGATTATCTTGCGACTCACCTGGTCATTGCTTGGAAGTAGAGTAACGACACGTCCAGGCTAAAATAATAAGCGTGATTATTTAATTTCTTAAATTAATTAGTTCACCTTGTCTGGGATTCCTCTATGATCCGTGCTGTGTTGGTAAAATCTCCTGTTGAAGCCCCTAATGTAACCTACAAGTTTGTAATCGTATGGAAAGTCGACTTTCCAGACTAAGGAACCATAACCAAAAACCCACATACTTAAAATCAAAAATCACAACATGCTTTAGTACATAAGGCACTAATTGTTTAAAATGAAGCGGGGTTACGTTTCAACTTATGACCAATCGACATGAACCGGAATGAAAATTAGTGTTGCCAACATTTTAAAGAAACACCACAAATTAATTAATTTCATGAAATAATAATTCAACTCAGAATGTTCAAATCAAACATTTAATTTAAAGCATTGACAACTTTTTTTACTGATGTGTAAATATGGTTGCCTAAACTCACTTAAAATAGTATATCGATGAACATGAATTTGTTTCGAACGGTTGGCAACACTAATCAAATTATAATTTTTAATTAATCGTACTTCATTTATTAAAGTCTGTACGAAATGGAAATGTCGAATTTCCAAATTACAGAAAACTAGTTTGTGGAGTTATGGGCAAATTCAGGTATATAAATATTGCAGTGACATTAAGGATTCAAAAATTTTAACCAATCAGATGTATTTTGTGACGACACAAAGCTTCTAATCAATTGGAATTTTCTTAGTGTTTGTTGGTCATGACTGCATTTGCCCCATAAAAATTTAGTGCAAGTGCATGCAATTACATTTCCAACTCAAATGCTTCAAAAGAAGGAGTCATGGACGAATTCAGATGTACGCCCGGTGGTAGCAGCATATGGTAAAAGTCTCGCTTTGCAGCAAATTTCAACCAATCAGAAGTAATTTGCATGATTCAAAACACTTCTACTTGATTGGAATTTACTGCGGAGTGATGCATTTACCATGCGCTACGATCGCTCGTGCATCTGCGTTTGTCCCATTAAAGTATGTTGACTTCTTTTTATATCGTCCACTATATCCAGGAGAAATTAAATGAACAGAGAACTTTTGTCACAACAGTTGTCATTGTTGGAATTTACTGAGCGAGACTTCGATCACTGATACTTTTGAATTTGCCGCTCAAAAGTATTTTGGTGTCTCAATCACAGGTGGCTTTTACATATGTGACTAATTAGGTAACATTATTTCTCTAAGATTATAGTTTGTCATTGCATCTCCTCGGTTAGTTTTTGAAAAAGCCTGGTTTCTATTTCGTACAGATTATAATAGTAGTCATACTATAGCCAATATATCAAAAATAATGTCTGCCACGATATACAATGTGTGCTTTAGACTTTGATTTGTAGCGATTCGATGTATTCACGTCGAAAGCAGCGACTTTGGTGAGAATCCTTATAAAAAATAGTTTTTTGGAAATGTAATTAAAATCGTATATTCACGATTTCGTATTTTTTATATATTTTAGAGAAGTATATCCATTCTCCATTTGATTTGTACCATTGAATGTTTCGACCCTATAGATGGGCATTCGCCGGATTTTCTTAAATTAGCCATATCAATCCATCCATTCGGATTACTTTGATTCCGGTCTTCTTTTCCCCGCAAATTGAATACCTATTTGTACCTCGTGGACAAAACCTCCCCCAATACAGGAGGACGGAAGTAAATAATAATATAAAAGGAAGCAAATGAAGACTATATGAAGTGGACGAATAAATGGATATTTGGGGACGCGGAGCACAAAGGCAACGAAAATAAATTTTTCGTTACCTTCGTACATCGCGCCCCCAAAATGTTCATTTTCCCATCCATTTCATATAGTCTTCATTTGCTTCTGTTCCTATTGGTTTTTTACCTTGGATTTAAATTAGCCATATCAATCCATCCATTCGGATTACTATGATTCCGGTATTGTTTTCCCCGCAAATTGGATGCCTACTTGTGCCTCGTAGGCAAACCCACCCCCAACACAGGAGGACGGAAGTAGAAAATAATATAAACGGAAGCAAATGAAGACTGTATGAAGTGGACGAATAGATGAACATTTTGGGGACGCGGAGCACAAAGGCAACGAAAATAAATTTTCCGTTGCCTTCGTTCTTCGCGTCCACAAAATGTCCATTTTCCCATCCATTTCATATAGTCTTCATGTGTTTCTGTTCCTCCTTCTACTATCTACTTTCGTCCTCCTGTGCTGAGGGTGGCGAAACGGGATACGCCAACCAACCAAACAAGAATCCTATTTTAAATCCATCCTTGAATTTTCATTTATATGTAAGTCTTTCCTAGTTCTTCACATTCTTATAAATTCTAATAATCTAAATCTAAATTTCCATCATGCTAAATATATCAAAATACCTAATCCTTGAGAATATCTTGACACGGAGCAGCGATGGTGATGGTGACGAGGTATAAATAAGTAACGGTGAAAATGTGCGAGGAAGTAATGATTACTTCGTCGTTCATTTTCGCTATTACTCATTTCTATACCTCTCTGTCTCCACCACCACCACCACTCCGCGTCAAAATCTTCTTCCTTAACATCTTCCTTTTATTCAGAAATTAAATTAAACATCTTCCTTACGTCGTTGGACTTAAGTGTCAAACATCTGCGAATTGATTTTTTAAATATCAAAAGGACGACTGAAACTAGTAATTTTCAACTTTACTAGTTTATCACGGTGCCACATGTATCACTGTCGTCGCCATTAGAAGTTTTTGTCCGCTGGTCATTTGCTTTTTTTCCCCATTTTTGAGCTTCGTCAGTGGGTCATTTCAATTGTCCATTGTGTAATTCATTTATTTCGTGTTTTAAGTACCGGTTCGTGGAACGAAGATTAAAATTCGATTCTTCTAAACTGAAACAAAAACGCCGTTTCCCTTCGTAACATGATTAGGTTTTAACCCCGTGTGTGTGTTTTAAGGCGATCTTATCGTTGTGATTATTTGGTGGAGTTTTTCCGACTTTTATTACACTATTGTTGGTTTCTTCTGGGAAGTTTTAGTTCGGCGGTCTTCATTTGGCATCCGCGTTACAAAAATTTCGTCTAATTCTAACACGTTCAGGTGGCGTATTATGTATTTTTTGTCGCCGAGCAGACGTGAGGAATTTTTTCTCAAACTTTTTTTATAAATTAATTTACGTTGGAAATATAATTGGGATATTTTGCGTACTTTTTTGACTCTCAAGCTAATCCATGATTTTTAATTTCTTCCTGGGAAATTTTAATTCTGCTGCACCATTTTTTTTTATCTCTGCAATTCTCGTTTAACGTTTTAATTTCTTGGTTTTCTTCCGTCGAGTTCTTCTCATTCTGGAATATATTGATTTATTTCTTCAATTCCTCCTTCATCTTCCTCCTCAAGTGGGTTCCCAGAAGTCTTACCAGATAAAATTTTTACTTGATTTATAAAAAAATGACTACAACTTCAAACTAAAGACACACAGTGGCAGGCATTTAAAAATATTAATTTAATTTCAGTTTAACAAAATAATCTAACAATAAAACATTTACAACAACATTTAAATATTTAAACGATTAAAAATTGTAACCCAGAGAAGATGGGTAATTTTCTCGAAATCTTAATTTAGTACTGCTGATATATTTCATAAAAAATCGCGCTAGAAGGACACGACGATTGAAAACCAAGAAATTAAAGCGTTAAAAGAGAAATGCGGAAAGCTATGGAGAAAGGCAGCAGAATAAAATTACACAGGGAGAAAAAAATGTTCTAGTTGCAATTTGAAACGTCGTAAAATAAAATTAATTTTTTAAATAGTTTTTCTTACGCCTGTTCAATAGCGACGGTTACGCAATGTTACGCGGGCATGTCAAGGTTTTAAAATTAAATAAAAATTGGCGTGACGTAGATGCCAAATGTAGGTCACCGGATTAAAATTTCACGGAAAGGAACCCCAACGATCAAGCCTTAAACTGACGGTAAAACCTCCACGACCCAAATTGCAACCGTAATGACAGACTGCTTCAAAGCTTTCATACACAAGGATTAAAGCATGAAAATAATATGAACGGAAACGGCGTTTTTGTTTCCTTTTGGGATAGTCGAATGTTTGTCTACGTTCCACCGACCTGTACCTAAAATACAAAATAAGTGAATTACATAATGCGCATTTGATAAAACCAATTAATTTAGCTCGAAAATGGAGATAAAAAAGCAACTGGTGAGCTACGAACCAAAGTTTTTTTGAAGACGACGTTGACAAATATGCCATGAGAAATATAATAAAATTGGCAAATTAATTTTATTCGTTCTTTTGTTATTCATGAAGATGAACTTAAAGAGTTCGACATATAATTGAAGCAATGTAACGAGAAGAGGTGTTTCAATTTCCTTTCTGAAGAACTGAATTTTTTTTTGTATCATGGAACACCGAAGAAGAAAGGGGGTGGTCTAATACAAAAAAAAACTGGGGGATAAAGATGCAGAGGAGTACCAACCCACGCTTGGATTCACAGCTACGCCACTGGTAAATTGCAAACAGAACCATCACGAAAAAAAAGGACAAGCAAATATGAGTGACTCTGAAACGACAAGCCTAACATTTGATGAAATCGAAAATAAAATGGTAAATAGGAACATATAGCCTGGATACAATTTTGATGCTATATAGTGTCCAAAATTAACTTTAATTTTAAAATTAGCTGTTAATTTGAGACGTTCAATCTATACCCCATACATTGCACCAAGGGTTTGCACGTTAAACTTGATCCAAAAGTATTCAGTTATTTATGGTTCATCCAATTTACATTAGTTGCCAGGATTGTGCTTTGTGCACATCCAGTCTGGCCAGACTACGGTTTGCTATCGTAAATAATCACTAGAGGGTAGACGATACTGCCAGCGACCTTCAGGACCTCAAATAAGATCAATGAGGTCCCATGGTAAGGCGCTACATTTTCCCTCATAACGAACATCTTTTACAAAATTCTTGTATACCCAAACAGTACATTATTCCAATTTTGTCCACTTCCCTTTATTTCCTAATTCCACAGCGACTTACCATGGAGTCGAAACATCATTCCGTGGTCATTTGGTTATAAAAAAATTAAAATAAATGTCAACATTTTCATAAAATAACTTGCAGTTAATGTAAACGTTTCTGTGAAATTATATGGGTAAAGAAAAAAAACCTCAGCAAGACAATGAAAACTCTGTTTCTTTCTACATAACTTTGCTTACGTTTTAAATCTATGCAGGTTCATTGTTGTAATAACATCATAAGTACGAATTATGTTTTGAAATATGGGTGCTGTTAACAACCGTTCATCTTGCTTGTACCTTTGTTTTTTTTTCAATGTGGTTTAATTTGATGTAATTTACTTGCCACGTCCGTATCTAAATCCTAATTCACTCTCCCAATATTGATTTGCTCGCCTTATTATTATAAAGTAAATTATTTTCTTTCCGAAATCGGGTACTGTCGGTGATGGTACAATTCAGTTCTTCAGAAAGGAAATTGGCACACCGGTCCCTTCATATAACGTTCCTCAACTTATCGCATATCAAAGTTATCTTCATCTCATTGGAACCATTCAGATATTTTCCAAGTTTCAATGTGCTAGTTGTTATTCAATTTTTACGGCGTTAATTACTTCATTTACTTTTCATTTCAGTAAAATTTAGTATTGCCATTTTATTTCCTTGGAATTTGTTTGTGACGCTTAAATTTAAATTAATTTTTATTTTCTCTTCGTTTTGGATCACGTTTAATTTCCCATTCGTTTTTTTTAGAAGTGGGGTTCAAACTGCGCATTTCGAATATTTTTAATGGTTTCCCGCAATTTATCCCTGAAAATAAACAAATAAAAAAAACACCTTGTAATTTCACAGGAACGAATGCAACTGCATGTTTACGTTGACAATATCAATTAAATCAATTAAATCTTCGATGGTTTCTTTCAAGCTATAAATCCGTATAAAATTAAAAATGATTGAAACCTATAAAAATATTTGAAATGAATCATTTCGATCTTACTTACGAAATGAATTTGAAAATTGGGCACCGGTCCCAAACAATGGGAATATTAAATTAAAATTTTAATTAAATTTGATTTCTTGAAAAATTTAACGGCGAAAGAAAAAATAAATTTTGCTGCAAGTATCTTATCTAAGGTACCAACGAAGCTGTAACGAGCGAATTATTAAACTCACATAACCAAACCAGCTGAAATATCTGAGTCGAAAGTTTAAAATGATTTTGACTTTGCGTAAGTTAAGCAAAGTTAAATAAACTATTATCGGAGTCCCAATTTCCTTTCTGTGGCACTGAATTTTACATCAGCAACATTGCCCAATTTTTGAAATAAAATAATAGCTTTTATAATGCACTGATGAGTAACGTCAAAACATTGAGATCAAATAGTGCTACAGAAACGATCGTAGCAAGTAATTTTAATTTATTATATCGTGATGAATATAAATAGTAGAAACAATATGGAATATCTTCGACAAAATCCACAATTTAAAATAATCGTACTTGATTTTAAAAACGAACCTGCATAGATTTGAAACGTGTGTAAAACTATGCACAAAGAAACACTGTTCTATTGTTCTTTCTGAAGAACTGAATTTATTATTAGTATTACAAAGCAGCACAAATTGAAGTGTTTACGAGAAAATACAAACTGTGTAAAGAACGGACGAAAATTACGATGGTAATTATAGATCGCCGAATTGCTCAAAAATTAGGCAAGAATTAAATTCATATTAAAAATTCCCCAATTTCTATAAATAAATTGTTCAGCTCAATTCCTTCGTAATAATGCCCATTTTACATCAATACTCTTTAAGGCTTATAGAATAAATTCAATCATTTCTCCATTATACTCTTATTTCTTTGAATAGGAATTTAAATAAAATAAAAACTTGCTACCAAGATATGTAGCGTATTCCCGTCTGGCCAGGTTGATGCTCTTGTCACATTTGACGTAAAGCTCAACACCCTATGGTGTGATGCTCTGCGTTCAATTAGTGACTTAGCTAATACTTGCTATCGAAAATAGTCACTATAAGGTAGACGATACGGCCAGCGACCTTCAGGACCTCAAACAACAACTATGAGGTCCAGGGAAAAGCCACCATATCCCGAAAAATTGCCCTAGAGACATGTCTGATAAACATTACTTCAAAAATCTAGGCTTCACTTTCATTAATACATGTTTGAGATTTTTCCAAACCGACGAAATCATAGCTTGCCGATGTATGCTGCAACATGCATGACTTTTCGTACCGTGCATCCTCAGCAAGTCTCACCAGTCCAAATGCCTCACAGAAAAGCCCCATAAATTTCTTATTTCCTACATTACTTATTTAAATTATTTTGTTTTAAATCTTACGCCGTTTTATTTCATAACATTCACACACAATCACATAAATTGCCAAATTATATTACACATATTCACATTTCCTTCCTGGTTCGCCTAGGGCATTATTTCAAAATCATGGTGGCTTTTTCAATAGTTTTAGTTAGTTGTAGTTTAGCATAGTGTGCATAGTTTAAATAGTTTATAGGTTTGTGACATCACATAAAAAATTTAATTGCAAAAATTTAAAAAAAAAATCTGTCACATTGAAGTGTACTTATCTTTATTATTTTTCTGTTTTCCCTCTCTGTGTTTCAATGTCTCTTTTTTACATTTTCATATTCTTTCATAATTTTCAATTAGTGTCAAAACATCGCCGTTACTTCATCTTCAGTTACCTTATTATTAGTCAGTTTTTGTTCCACTTATCTTTTTTTATATTCTGAAATTGTCACGTCAAAAATGATTAGATTCAAGTCTCGGTTTAATTTTATCTTCGTGAAATTTAAATAATTTAGTCCCACTTATGATTTAATTTAAAGCAGAATAAACCAGTAAGATTTTCCCAACACTTTCCCTTTTTCTTGTTCTTTCCATTGGTCTCAAATATTCGCGCTGATCTTATTTAGTTACGTTTTAGCAATATTTAACTTTAAGTCGAATACTTATATATTATAATGTTAAGACGTTAATTTTCATGGGGTACATACCATTTTGCTTTACATACGCTTATTATATTCCCATTTAATTTTAAGTGTTTCAATTTCTATAACTACCCACCCACATCACATTACAAAACTTCTGGCCAGGTCGAGGCCCATATCACAAGGTTGAGAAAACCTCCTCGATCTGGCCAGAACTTTTGTAACGTGATCTGTGGTGGTGGTAGTTATGCAAATTTCAATGAGAATACTCAATAAGTAGTTCTGCCTTCAAGTGCTGTATTGTTGTTGCATTACGATACTACCTAAGTGTGGGCTTCATAAAACGTCGTAATTAATTTTAATGGCCACACTTTTTTATAAATTTGTTACAACTTAAATATTTTTTCCAAACAAAATCCATACGAATTCTCATAGCTTGCTCCTGCATGCTGCGTATGCTTGGCTTGAAAGTAGGAATGCTAACCTTAGGTTACCATTGGTACTTTTATGCCGTGCATGATCAGCATGCAGGGACATGCCTTGAGAATCAATCAGTCTAGATGCTTCATTAAAGTTCTCAGGAAAGCTCCATTAGCAACACATATACGAAATCTTTCTTATACATTTTCATATTCTATTGTTTCGTATGTTATTTACAATTAGTGTCAACGACATCGCGGTTACTGTCATCTTCTGTCAGTTACCTTACCATTCAGTATTTAAATGTTAAGTGAAATACGTGTTAATCTTATTAGATTCCACTTAAGACGTTAATCTGCATGGGCTACGTACAATTTTGCTTTACGCTTTTACATCCCCCTTTAGATTTCAAATCTTTCGAAATGATGTTCTGTCTGGTCAGGTCGAGGCCTATGTCATATTTGACGAAACCCATAGTAGAGAAGGCCAGCAAGCTTTTCGCAACATTCAAATTTCAATGATCCGAAATGCAATTCTGCCTTCAAGTGCTCTATGGTGCGCTTTTTGATTTCAATCAGTGAATTTGCTAATTCTTGCCATCGTAAATAATCATTGGAAGGTAGAATATAGTGACAGCGACCTTTAGGACTTCAAACAGCAACGTATCCCAAAAAATTACACTAGACGCCGCTTAAAAAAATAAATTGATTAATTTTAATCACCACGTGCTTTCGTGCTACAAATTGAATATTTTGCCAAAATCAAAATCCATGCGAATTCCCATAGCTTGGTCCTGCACATGCGCGGCTTGAAAGTAGGAATGCTAACCGTAGGCTACCATTCGTAGTTTTATGCCGCGCACAATCAGCATGTCTTGAGAATCAACCAGTCTAACCTACCTGCCTAATAGATCTTCTTGGAAAAGCTCGAATGTACATGTTATATTTAAATAAATTTATTTGAAATCTTGCTTCATAACATTCACACACCATCACAAAATTTGCGAAATTATATTATACGTACTTCACATTTCCTTCTAGGAATTATTTCAAAATTATCGTGGCTTTTCCAATGGTCTTACTTAGTTGTAATTTAGCATAGTTAGCATAGTGTTTTCTTAGAAGATAGTCTATTCCCTAGATTAGCAGTGGAAGTGGCACTGGGCAGATGTCAGTTTTTGTTCCACTTTTAATTTAATTTAATTGTTCCATTTTTAATTTAATTTAATTTAATTTTAATCAATAATATAAATGTTGGCAATACTTTATATCCGGGAAAATCCATGGGGATTCTCATAGCTTGCCCCTGCATGTTGGGCAGGCTTGACATGCTAGTAGAAATGTTAACCGTAGGTTACCATTCGTACTTCCATGTCGTGCATGCTCAGCGTGCAGGGACATGCCTTGATTATCTGCCAGTCTAACCTCTCTATCCCAATTCTTTACTAATCTCCATTTTCCTTTCACTGTAAAATATCGGTCACATTTCCCTATTAGCTTTATTGGCATCCAAAGAATTTATTTGAAAATTCTTTTGGTCAGAGATGTCCCCCAAAAAACATTGATTTCTCCTGGGCTTTGAAACTTGGAGACCAAAATCGGTTACTTCGACACTACGCCTATTTTTCAATTTGTTGTTTTTATTTTTACCGAAAAAATCTTCTGCATACACAGTCCAATTTTTTTCTAAACACTTCGATTTGTTGTACCGAAGCCATTACAGAACTTTTCTTTAATTGCTTTTAACGTCACAGCGCGTTTCGACTAAATTACTTGAAAATATCGAAACGCGTCCTGAACACAACAACTAATATTTCATTAACAAAGAAAATCAAGATGAATCATGAACAACGAGAACTTTTGGATTTATTTTTTGAATTTCTATATGAGTGCCATCAGGGATGGGAATTGTTAAATAATTTGTCTGATTTTTTATAATAATTTATTTCAATAGAAATTTCATTTTAAATAAATTTTTGAAATAACTAAAATAAATATATAGGTCAAATTGTATGGGTTTAATAATTGTAAAATAATGTCATTGGTACAAAAGTTCAAGTAATGGTGAAATGTAGGGTTAATAAATAGGTTATGTGTAACGTTCTTGAATAAAGTAAAAATAGTCACGTAAATGATAGAAAATCTTATTAAAAGAGTCCTGTAAATTCCAATAAGGATGCGTGTGGTTTCTGTAATCAATTTAATATCTAGTAGTGGGTCGAATATCGAACGATTTCCGGGGTTGCACATGCGCGCGTGTAAGAATGTAAGGCAGTCCTTCGTCGTCCTCGATCGCTTTTGTGTTTCCTATGTCGCGACTCGATACATATCATCAAACAATACGCCGATATCATTATGACTGATTCGTTGAATGTCCAGAAGGGCAAGAAGCAACCGTGCGTGCTTGTGTATCACCCGAAAGAAGAATTCTCCCTAACTGCTTCAGTGAAACAGGCACCATCCTGGCTCCGGAGGTCCCCAATCTGCAACCCTCCACCTGCGGTGCTGTTTCAAGATCTAACAGCCGGGACCAGGATGGAGTTGAAACTCAAACAAAACCCGAAAACAACTTGTACGAAAACATTCACGCCCAGCAACAAACACGTTCGAAAAATCCGCTTATTACAGAAACAACGAATCAGCCGGCATCCGATAACCATTATAAACAAATCAGCGTTGAAAAAGACGATGACGACGAGATTTCCTCCAGGCGTTATCGGAGCCGATTTAACGAATTACAACTCCCGTACAGAGACTACCAACTGGCAGAAGAATATCTCGTTCGTTCCAAAGACTCAGGTGATTCGAATGTGCTGTTTCCGTATGAAGAAAAAATGTCGACAAGGTGCATTGACTCAATTTCCTCAGACTATTTATCATTATCCTTATCACCAATTGAAAGGGACAAATTGCAACACTATCGTCAAACTAAAATATCCCGGTGAGTAAATCAAATCCACATTACCAAAATTAAACAATTAGAAGAAACAAATCGAAATTCAACGGTTACTTACGAAGCCATTAAACTAAATAACGTCATTATAACACACATCCAACCAATTTTCTTAACTTCTTCGTACAATTCCATTAGCGTAAAACAATCAATCTGGACCCAACTTAGTAACCAACTCCAATATCGTACAATAATTGTGCCGGTCCCAATGCAGTTAAGTTGGTACCGAGGCTATGGAAAACACCCTATTGCTAACTTCATTCCAAAGATTAAATGTTTCTTAACATCAGTCTCCAAATATTGTAATAGTCGAGTCGCCTAATAAGAGGGGACTCTTCTACAATTACAACCACCCACGGATAAAGGTGAAAGTAAAATTTCATGGAAACAGCGCAAACGAAAATATAATTAATAAAACATAAAAAATAATGCGACCGATGGAAATAAACGCACACATAATTGATAACAAAATTTGAAATTATAATTTTTTCAAAATTTATTAAGATAAATTTTAATATAATTGATAAGTAGTGAATAGGTCCCCTTTGTAAATGGGGTGAGCACGGTTAGAAAGCCTATATAGCAATAATTAATTTTAATGGTAAATTAGAAATTAGAAATTTTAAGATGGTACCCAAATATACTCTTAATTTGTTAGGAATAATATATATTATAATAAAATAGGTTAACGCCATAATAAATCATGGTATTAAATAAATTTAATGTTATGACATTTAACTTATTTAATTTTGTAAAATTGCACCTGAAAGCTACAACTTTATATTATAATTAATTAATTTTCACTATTATTATTATTAGTATTAATTTTTTTAAGCTATAAAGAATTATTATTATTTTTTTACATATAATATTATCGAAATAGACTTCAAAACTTTCTAAATTTCAAGTCAACGAAGTTTGAGATCTCAATCCATCTATGATCTCTACTTCTCACACCTTAACCCGGTGCTACTTTTTGTTTTATTTTCTTAACTAACATAAACATTCTTAATAAAATAAATATCAAAATAAAATTCGCGGTCAAGTTCCAATGAATTAAATTTCAGACCTAATTTTCCCCACGAAATGAAATATTAAACTTCCGCATATGCGGATTATTAAATTTTTGCTCTAGAATTACTCGTAAGGGTTATTACGACTACTAGAATGAAGCTGTGGGTTGATTTAAATTTAAACCATCAATATTAACGCAAAATCATTTTTTTCGTCACAAAAAATACAAAAATTAATTACGCAAAATGTGTTGAATAATTTTATTTTTACGTCCAGGTAAAATAAAATAAATATTACAGAGCACTTCGTTCAATATGAATGTACATTTCATTTCACTATGTTTTCAGATTGAATATAGTGCTGTGTGATAAGAGGAATATTTATTTTATTTTATTTTTTCAACCACGGTCGATTTACTATTACGTCCAGGTAAAAAATCAAAACAACGATGGTCCGTGGCCACTACCTTGCGGAAACGAATTGCATTTATTTACTTTAGTAGAACTTAAAGAGTGGCGCCCCAACGCTCATATATTATCAAAGTAAGTCATTTAATCGTAAATTTTAATCAATTAATTTAAGCACGGATACATTGCTTAATAAATCTTGCCTGAAGAAAAATCTGCAAATGATTGTATAACAGTCAAAACAGTAATAATAATATTTTAAAATGTTTGTAATTGTCGCAACAGTAATAATAATACATCAAATGTGACGTGTACTAAAGCCTAGTTGTGTGTTGGCCTCAAAAATATCCAACGAATATTTTCTAAAAATCATTTCCAATTTTCATTCCAAAATTAGTCTCGATATTCTTGTGAGAAGATCACGAGGGGCGAAGCAACATTTTCTAAACCAATCATTAATTGCATTCCTTTAATTGTAAAACAATCGGATCCCAAAAATTCTTATTATTTCATCACAACATTTCTACAAACACAAAATGTAGTTGTCAAGTTTAAGAATCTTTTGGTCTAGAGTGGCAGAATTTTGGGTTGAAAATTCAAAATAAAATGGTTTGAATAATGGTTTGAATAAATCAATGGTATTTTCCACATAAAATCATAGTAATTGTAGATAAATATCATCCATAATTTTATTATTATTTTAAGGTATATTACTAATTACATTTGTTATAACGAACAAGGTGTACGAACGATATTATGGAAATAGGATAAATAATAAATTAATTGTTCTTATTGTTATTGTCGTAAGGAAATGAAGGAGAGACTATGAAGGAAGGATTTAATAATAACAATAATAGCAATATATTAATTTTATATCGATTTCAATTAGCCGGATTATCAAAATTCAAAGTAAAAACAACTATAACAGTTTGAAGAATTATTTTATAATGGTATAGCAATTTTTAGTAATTTTGTAGTTAGTGTTAGTTAATATTATTGGAAATTAATAAATAGAGAAGAAGGTGGCGAACGAACAATAAAAATAGGCTCTCGTGTTGTACTTTCACCTCACCATATAAATTTCCAAATTATTTCTAGGCATCTTCTCATTTTTGATTTTTTTTTCAAATTCAATAAATAATGCATTAAAATGCAAAAAATTGCAATGTACCATTTTGCAAGTTTGAAAAATTAAAAATAAGCTCAAAAATCCCATTAAAAATTTTAACGATAGATATGGGCCTTGTTGCCATACATATATCTCTTTAATTCAGATTTTCTCATTCTCCAGCAGTTAAAAAGAGATATGAAATTTAAGTTTAGTTGAATAGAGGTGTGGCTTCGTTATTGCTTTTATCTCATTATTGTTTGTAATAAGGGACAAAATAAGGATATTGTATTTTTATAAATTATTATTAATTAAAATAATAGCGTTGTATTTATAGAAAAATATATTCTTATCATCAATATATATCAAAGATCTATTTTTAATTAAAATGATTCGAATTAAATATAATATAAAACCAAAAATGAACATACATATTTAATATAAAATCAAACATGAACTTACATATACATATATAGATATTATTAACTTGTATAATAGAATTATCGCGGGAGTTTTATTTAAATATACTTACTACAGCTAAACATTGCTCGAAAATTATTTTTGTGTTCCAATAAACCCACAACATCTCATTGAACCGTTGCCAAAAAATTCAGTCGTTTGAATTTCGCGGCAGGGAAGTGCATAGTAAAAGCAACACCCGCGTCGATTACCCATAAACCCTGCGGCATGCGCTTTCGCGGGTAAAGTTTTGCGCTAAAAGTTAGTTGAATTGTTTCGGTTTTTGAGAAGCACCACCAAAGTGTCCCCAAAAAACTTGGCATTGAACGTATAAGTGATTCTATAATTGGATTTTATATATATAAAATCTGCTTCTGACCTACTGAAGTTTTTGCAGTAAACTTATTTTCAATAATATGGGTGATTTAAAGGTATGCCCCGCAAATGCAGGTAATACGACTGTATTTACAAATTGTAATCGTAATCAACTTGGCATAATTCAATCGTACATGTTTCTGACATTGATTTATTTAAACATTTGGTTTGGGTGCTTGTTATTATTTCGTTGCTTGAAATCTGTGAAGAAAACTATCGAGGAAGGTATGGAACCACCAGAAATAACAGTGTACCATTGCACGTACAAAAAACGAGCAAAGTCCTGCGGGCCTGTGGTGCATAGGTAAGACGTCGTTTTCAAAATTTTTTTCATTATATGTTCAGACATTAAGATCGCATGCATTACAGGACTGAACCCAAGAAACCAACTGAACATCTTAGCGCCGACGACTTGCAAAAAATCGCAGGAGTTGACGATACGATTGAGCAAGAGACGGTTACCGAGTACTGCTATGGGGGATACAAACCCATCGAGATAGGGGAAGAGCTAGTTCATCGTTACAGTGTCGTCAGGAAACTAGGATTTGGGCACTTCTCGACAGTGTGGCTCTGCAAGGACAAAAAGAAAACGTAAATGTTTAAACGAGTCGTGATCAACAATACAATCATCCGTTTCAGCAACAACATCAACTATGTAGCTGTGAAAGTTGTCAAGGCTGCAGATATGTTCACCTGCGTGGCTCAGGATGAGATTAAACTCCTACGTTGCGTTATGACCAAGGATCCTGAACACGAAGGACGCAATCATGTCATCCAAATGCTTGACTTCTTCGAGGTGCGTAGCATTAACGGCTTTCATACCTGCATTAGTTTCGAATTAATGGGACCATCACTCTTGCAATTGCTTGTTCAAAGTGATTACCGAGGGATTCACCTACCTGGTGTTCGCAATATCTTAACACAAGTAAGTTTATGCAACGCCTTCTTTAATACTTAACTAATATAATTATTTTAGATCCTTAAAGGGATCATTTACTTACACGATGTCTGCCACATTATACACACAGATCTCAAGCCTGAGAACATCTTGATTAAAGTCAATGATGCTTATGTTCGTCACCTCGTTGAAACCAGTACAAGATATAACGAATTAGGCGTGCAGATGCCAAGGACTTATGGTAAGTAAAAAGTCACTTTGTTACATATCACAAATTCTTTCCTCCTATCTCTTTCCTGTCTGTGTTGAGTCCTATCAATCATGTTCGCTGCTCAATTAATTATTATTCCTTTTTTTGATTCACATATCTCCTCCTATTTCAAGAGCTGTTCAAATCAATCACTACTTCGTTATTCTCGTCTATTCCATGCTAGAGATTGCCTAAATATCTAATCTCATCACTAGGCATATTTCTTGAATTTTCTGGATGTCTTCTATCTGTGTAAACACAAAAAAATGTTAAAAAAATAGTCATAACACATTTGTTCTTAGATATTTGTACAATGAATGTATTTCTATGTTTTGTTTCTTATTGTAGTTAGTTCTGAGACATGGGAAAATTATTTATATTACCGTGACCCAGTTAACTACGATACAGCAGGGCCTTCAACTAAGGAAAAACCACCGGTTAAACCCAAGCGCCCAAACTCGTTCCCCAAAGACGAAATCAAAGTGCGTACTCCCCCTGAGCATCACGACAGTCCGAACAAGTTGAAGCTACCAATGTACATTAGTCCACACATCGAAGTGAAAATCGCTGATCTTGGAAACGCTTGCTGGGAGGTAAATTTAAAATTAAGCGACGTATGAAAATATACATATAAAAATGTTACAGAACCGTCATTTTTCCACCAACATCCAGACGAGGCAATATCGAGCTTTGGAGGTGATTTTGGGCGCTGGCTACAGCTACCCTGCGGACATGTGGTCCATAGGATGCATTGCCTACGAGTTAGCTACCGCAGAATACCTCTTCAATCCTAAACGTAACCAATATCTTACTTCTTCTGAGGATCATATTTTACTTATTATGGAATTGTTGGGTGGCATTCCCAAATACATTGCTCAACAAGGATCCAATGCACACAACTTTTTTGATGGCACCGGTGTGTAGTTTTATTTTTCGAAATCTGCTTCGATGAATTTGAAATTCTTTGATTTCAAATTCATCAGTTTGATATTTTTTATCATTGAAGAATTTGAAATCCTTTCATTTAAGTGTCCAGTATAAAATAAAATATATTATCATTCACACTTTTAAAATTTCAATCTTCACTGATTCAAAAATACCAAGACAAATAATTTTAAACACGCATAACATTTTCTTTCTAAACACTAAACATATTGTGTAGGAAATTAATTAATATATTCAATTTCAGGGAATCTTAAGATTTATTCGGATCAAATTCGCCTACGATTTTGGAAAACAGAGGACGTGCTTGTTGAGAAGTACAAGTGGAAGCGTGTGGATGCTATTCCATTTGCGGCTATGCTGGAATCGATGATTGAGCCTGATCCGGAATTGCGCATAAACGCAGCATCGGCATTAAAATGTGATTGGTTAAACGAAGCATAATAACCGAAACAATTGCCTACTATAGTTCAAATACCCTTAAAACTAAAGTCACAATTTACTGCGTAAGTTTGCTCTTTTTTACCTCGAATAACTGAATATTATTAGAATAGATAAATTTACATATAATTTAATTATATTCGTTAATTAAATTATATAATAGTAGGTACCGCTAGTGATATTAGCATACATTGCATATTCAACTTTTTTACATATAAATTTTTCATTTACATTTTTACACAATCTTTATGTTATTTTAGAAAAGGAAATAACTTTAAAATTCTTTGTTAAAGCTTCATAAAGTTTATAAATTTGACTGTTAAGACTGTATCAGTATTGTTACATCGTTATTTTATTCTTAAGCAATAGGTTAACACCTTAAATATATAACCATGATCGAAAATCTTGTGACAATTTTGTTAAAACTTTCATAATCAAGGTACGTTATATATTCAAATAAATATCTAGCCACTTGTCTGTACGAAAATCACAAATCTGTGATAATACAGCTTTAACAGTTTTCTTCAACGTTTAATAATGAAATCATGTAAAATTTTTTGTTAGCGTAAGAAAATTGAATTTAAACTATCTTTGGTGGAAATAGTTTTAAATTCAAACTTCTCATGTCCTGTTATATAAGTAATGTAATTATGAATCTTTTTACATACAACCACTAACCAATTAAATTTAATTGTTGTTATCATGCCAATTTGTAAATGAATTGTTTTAGCATTTTTTACAGCAGTTTAAAATAATTCATTGGATTTATTTCTTTATATCGTTCTTTATATTGTTTATATACACTTTTTGTGGTATTTCTTTATTTACTCAACCAATTTCTAAAAAAGCATTTATTTATGCAGTTAAAAATGATTCATTGGCTTTAGTTTTCTATATAGTTCTTTATATTGTTTATATATATATATATATATATATATATACTTTTTAAAGTATCTTATTAATTTCTTTATTTAATTTACTTTTGATATTGTCCTTTGAATTAGAAATGAACGAATTAGGTGTGACTTCGTTTTACAGGGGTTTGAATTGTAAACGCCTATTAAACATTAAGCTAGGAATGTTTTGCACAAATCAAAACCTTTCTGGCTTCTTTAAAACATACCAATTTTAGAAGACTGATACGGTTTACTTTCTAGTTCAGTTCAATATTTCATTATATGTATTCAATTCGTTTTTTTCTAAATAAATGTTTTAAAATAATTATCTGTTTTAATTATCTACCCACAAAAATTCTTCGCACATTCTTACGCATCTTCAAAGTGCTGTGTTAATAAAACAAAAGCGACGCACTATTTCAACAACTTAACAAATGTGCCTGTTTGAAATGTGCATAAAAAAGGTTTAGTAAGTCATGCAAATAATTGTCATAAATATCAGGCAGCTTTTCAAAGAATTAATATAATAATATTATAATATTCAATATAAATCAATTACTGTACTTTCACTAAAACAAAGCAATGAAAACGGACATGAAAAGAAAGAAAACAGAGAAAGATAAGAGAGAGAGAGAGAGAGAGAGATTATGGATAACAACATGGAATGTGAGAGGCACGTGTGGCGAGGGGGCACTAAAACAGGTGACGTTAGAAATGAAAAGGTATAGAATTGAAGTAGCAGCAGAAGTAGCTACAAGGTTTTCTGACGTCAGAAAATCTATTTATTGGTTAAAAGTTTATGTTAATTCATACAAGCACTGCTGTTGCGCCTGCGAATATTGTGTTGCATCAAATTTACTTCAATTTACACGTTTAGTTTAAATGGTGCGACCAAATCGTTCGTCTAAAAGTCGCCCAATGTAAACACCCCTTTACTCAGTGCAGAAATACGAGTAGTCTGGACGTACCTTAATATATTATTAATATAGGTTAACATACTTATTAGCGTAATTATGCAATTATTATACATAACTCGCAACAACTTACCAACGAGTTATAATTTCCCAAAATCAATATGGTGAATATGCATTTCATCAAATTGACATATTTCACATTGTCGAAAATTTTCAGATTTACGCATGAAATTATTAAAGGGGCACAAATATTTACACAGCAAATATACGTACGTCACATGTCAAACGATTAAAACGTGATTACGGTTGCGAATTTTACGCATTCGTGAAGAAAAACTAAGGTCACGAGATAATTCACGCAAATCGTGTCTCGCCAGATACGATCCAATCCAAGAACTGACATCAGTACTATCAGTAGGCGAAGATGACTGAGAATAGAAAAACGCCGTTTAATCCGGCCTACTATGGTTTAAACGAATCGTTTCGTTTAACAAAATTTTCCGATTTGCGAGGGTGAGGTTGTAAAATTCCCGAAAAAGTCTTAGCGGGCTTTTTGGCGGGGATGGAACCAAGTTCCACAAACACAACTGCAGATACAGATAAAATAGGTATTTAACTTAGTAGTGAAGATAGATACATGCAATTGAAATTACTTTTGCAGGTATAGGTTTAGATTCGTGTTTAATTCCATTACGGCATAATTTATTTTTAATACAATCGGTCGATTTCTTCTATCCCCTCATCGATGATCCATATGTCATGGGTAAAATTATTCGATTGGAAATATAAGCTAAAAATGTAGAATTATTTTTAGGTAAAATAACTTGCGCGAATGTATTGAGCGATGTTTACGCCTCGGGTGTAACTGTAATTGACAGCTTGGTAATGATTATGTCGGTTTGTGATCAAATGACTGAGGAAGAAAGAGATGCCATATTGCCTTTAGTCATAAAAGGGTTTCAAGTAAGTTTTCGTTTTTTCGTTGAAGTGAATCTGCTAGTTTGATTGGAATTTTTAGGATAACGCTCAGTCTGTGGGATTAATAATAAAAATACAAAACATTATTATCAATCCATGGTTAATGATTGGAGGGATTGCGACGTCAATATGCAGTGAAACGGAATATATCAAGTACGTGATGCATTAGACATTTATTCAAATTTCCTTGTTCAATGTTTTCAGTCCTTTAAATGCACAAGTCGGCGATGTTCTAATACTGACGAAACCTTTAGGCGCACAAATCGCATGCAATGCACATCGATGGTCAGAAAATGTGGAGCGTTGGGATAAAATCAGCAAAGTCGTAACCTTAAATCAAGTTAAATCGGCCTATGAACATGCTGTTGCATCAATGGCACGTTTAAACAAAAACGGTACATTGATTATTTAAATTTTCGATACACGAATTTATCACTTTTATTATAGCTGCGGTGTTAATGCACAAATACGACGCTCACTGTTCCACTGACGTAACAGGTTTCGGTATATTAGGCCACGCAGACAACCTGGCACGTCACCAAAGGAACGCTGTATCATTCGAGATAAACACTTTGCCTATAATTAAAAACGTTTTACCCATCGCCGAAGTAACCGGCTCAAAAGAAAAATTCCTCAAAGGTTTCACACCCGAAACGTCAGGTAAAATTATAAGACTCGTGCTTCTTGAAACTAAAATAAATTTAAAATAGGGGGCCTGTTAATCTCGATTAAAGAAGACGTCGCACAAAGTTACTGCAGCGATATAAAAGAAATTGACGGATGGGACGCATGGATTGTTGGGAAGGTTGAAAAAGGAGAAAGGAATGCAACAATTGTTGAAAATCCGACTATCATCGAAGTTGAATGTAGCTTATAGGTGTTGCTTTATCTGTAACGCTACTTTAACGCAAAACTTGTGTATGACTAAAATCAAGTAAAGTTTCACAGACGGTTGATTTTACGAAGTCGAGTTCTGCGCTAAAGTAGCACATCTGAAGCATTTATTTTGTTATTGTTGATTTATGTTTAAAACTTTAAAATATATTTTTGAACTGACAATAATGAGATATTTTTCTTCTTCTCTACTGAATGATATCCCTAGGATGTTCACCTTATAAAATTATAATAGGAGACATAAAAATTGAAAATATCGTTGCAAATTTAAAATCTAACGTTTTTGTCGAAAATGAGTCTTGCAGATATTTGAAAAGCGATTTTGAATAGCTACAGTTCATCAGCGTCAGTCCACATTTACTTGTATATCAAATCTCCTGTGTGCCTATGTCCACACATAGGAGTTTCTTTAACAATATTGTTTTAAAAAAATGTAAATTAAAATTTATGTGATCACTCGATGCTGAGTTTGAACAATTTCACATCCTTTTTAAAAGGAGGGCACAATATTATGTAACGTACACGTAGAAATAAGCAATTAAAGTCAAACCTGCCAACTAGGTCAAGGCTACGGATCAGTGGAGTTACAATTTGTCGCATGTAAACAATGACCGGTATGTTTTCTATTGTTTTGGTGTTGGTACGATTTATGAATTTTTAATTAGACACTTAAGGAATTACCTCCACATCTCGGCGATTTATTAATTACGCCTGAAGATCTAAGTTTCGAGCCTGCGAGACGACAGTTGCCCTTATTTTGCAGCCACCATCATCTACTATAGCTACTGAACCAGTCTGAAAGGTTTTTTGGAAAAATAAATCATCGTTGCTATTGTGGTTCAGATATGTATTTCTGGTATATGTGGTCACGATATTTTTATGAAGAAATGTGATGAAAATGCACTAAGGGCAGAGTATGCAGGTTATTCTTTTTAAAATACTTTGTTAGAGACGAAGATAGTTTTAAGCGCTGAACCAAAGAACAGAAGGTTTTGATGATTCACCGGTTCGTGACACTGAGTTTATATATGAGGTGTGTTCTTTTATATTTATCTTATCCATAATTAACTTCACTGCATTCTTATTATTTTTTGGGAAAACAGTATTTTGTTTGTTACTATATTTTAAAAATATTAATTTTTTTTTAAATAAAATGTGAAGGTTTAGGAATGAAAATCAAAATAGTAATTTTATGTTTATATATGTAATATCATAGATACAAATATTTGTCATAATTATTAAGAAACATACATTTTATCATTTAGAAGTAAGTAAATCTATCACAAATAGAGCTTACACATACATATTTAGGTGTAAGCGAAAATTGTGAGCACATCTACTCGAAATGTTATAAAAATTAATTATCATTTAAGCAGTGAGTTAGAATCATTAGGTTTGTGTATAATATTCAACAATTAAACAACGTTTAAACGTAAATATAAATTGTCACACATGTTTGGCGTTTTTATATGATAAACAAAATTTTCACTATTTATTTATTAATCACGAGTATGTAGTTCTAACAATTTGTACATTTATTCAATTTTAATGTCATGGGATATGTGAAATATGGTGTTTCAGTAAACATATCTCGATGCTGTAGCATTCCAAATGAAAAATGCAAGTATCTAGGAACTCAACAATGTACAAGTTTAAACAAAAATAAAACATATAAAAAATACAATATCTATAAAAAAGAACACAAATTCTTACACAACTATGTCAATACTGAAATGGATTATTTTAACCCCTTCGATACTAAATAGCATTTCCTAGTAACTATTAGATTATATTTTGTACATATAGAATGTGCGATTTTTAATGTTATCTTAGCGGCGAAAGGGTTAATTGTAAATTCTTAATAATAACACCTTTGGATTAACAAAATACGTTGCGATATAAGTACAGTATCATACAAGACATTTTTCATTTTATACAAATTTTGTTTCACTTAAACCAAAGAATGAAAAACATATCACATGTTACTATACATATAGCTACACATACACATGACTAATTAAAAATAACAGAGGTATATTGCAAATCATACATATTTTGCAGTATCTTTCAATTTTTACAATTTTCACACTTGTGTTTCATTTATTAAGACCTCTAAATAAGCACAAGTGTGCACAAATCGATTAATAAAGAATCAATGTGAATTAATTTTAACTCACAATCAATTATATCTAAGGCAAGTTTACAGATCGAGTCTTACTAAATGTTAGAAGTATATTTGAATATCCAAAATGTTTAAGCTATACATTTTGGGTACATAATATAATTTCGTTAAAAATTCAAACTAGCGTAACAGTTAAAGCTTAAAGCCATACATTTGTTCTGCACATCAAACTAACTAGACCATTTAACATGTTAAAAATATCTACAACATTAAACAGCTAAATTAAATAAATTAAATGATTATTTTTATAACAGACATTTATTTAAGGCTAATAGTTTCTGCTCCAGTTTCTACACTGTGTGGCAGTTTTTAAATACTTAGTTATAATTGAATACTATAAGATGATCACATTAACAAGAAATATAATAGCAAAGTACACATAAACAGACAACCATATGCTATGCATCTATTTTCGTTGTGACATATAATTTTCTTTTTCTACTTCTCCATTGCTTATTTTTCAACCTCTCGTTGCTACTATTTTACTAATGACAAAATATCAACATGAATCCAAATAATGTATCACAAATGAATATGCAGCATTTTGACTTGAGTGTTGCAATGACATAATTATTTATCTTGCATTATAGAGAAAAATTTAAAAATATTTATATATGCAGATTATGGTCCCCTATGGTCAACTAAAACAGTGCCAGAAAGTAAATAGAAACAATTAATTGTAGGTTTTTTGCAGGCGACACTTAATACCAAGGTATAGTTGCAAACTGTAGAATTTTATATGGATAACATTATGTAGTGGAAAACAAGTAAAATTGTAGAAAGAAAAATATAATAATATTGTTCATTAACATACCAACAACTTTACAAACTTTTGTACTTTGATTGCTACTGGTGAAATAAATGAAAATATTGTACAGGCAAACACCGACATAAGGATAGTACGTAAACGCATCAAAATTTTGATTCTGATTCAAAATTTGAAGCCCATCATAAAGGGGGGTAACGAATAGAAAACGAATTGTTTTGGTGTTAATAATAACAATAATGACATAATGGAAAGAATCCTCCAAAAATCTAACATGAAAGAAAGATATGCATGATGCATAATCAAGAAAACTAACACCTGCTAGAAATTCTTGCACCTTTATTTAAGACAACGTTGATCATGACAGAACAAATCGCTGAAATAGATGTAGAGAAGACATAAGAATCAAAAGATGTCAAACTTCTTTTCTAAAACTTTGTTCCATTTAGATTTGTCTAGAAAAGATTGTCTGTTGCTATGATAAGTTCCTACCACTAGTCACACTACAGCTGAGAAAAAACGTTTATTATATTATAGATACTTGTACATTGAATAGATTTAATTTTGATTTGCATATACGTATAATTAAATTAATTTAGAACTTTGTATGTATGTGTGCATCAGACATTTGGTGGCATGTTTTAAGCAATGATTATATGGTATTGCAATCTTGCAATCAAACATGAAATTGTTTGGTGTATAATTAGTGCAGAAAACGAGGAATTGTGCGATATGTCTTCTGCCCAATACATTTTTATTATTGTTATATTAACATTAGTACCATTGAGGAACGATTTGTAAAGAGAATATTGTTTAAAACAGTTCATGAACTAATAGATCAACATATCTACATTTTTGAAAAATTGACTGATTCATGTTTAATGGTGTTTTAAAATAGTGGTGTTTTTCTAAATGTGCATTGTAAAGTTATTGTGAGTTGCAGTAGGCACTTGATTGAATCAGCATTCTTTTCAAGTGAACACGTTTTTCATTCGTCTTGTGTGGTAGAATTGTAATTATTGAAAATATTGCGTATATTTAAAGTTACTGCCGAGTAGAAAAAAATATTTCATGAATTGTTTTTTGAAATATGTCAAGCATCTTTGAGATACATATTGCCAAGCTCTGATTGTACGTAAACAATTAATGCACAAATATGTACTACAGAATAATTTTTACCTTTAATATAAAGGTGCACACTAAGAATGTATATTTTGCATAAACCTCTGTTCATATGAGATTTCTAAAATTAAAAATTGTCTTCATAAACTCCACATATCCATCATGTTCGACGATTTTTTGTAATTTGTTTTAATGAACTATTAACATGTCTAAAACTTTTTAGAAGTGCTCGTGTCACTATTAGAATCTCCCTGATATTGATTACACGTATATGAAACATTGCTTTGATTTGTATTTTCATCAGAGCCACACATTTATTAATATATATTATATACACATATTTTTAAAAAAACAGTGCTCCTTCGCACATCGGAATAATTACAGACATGAACACTTCCAGATATTAAACTTTTAACAATTAAAAACAACCATATTTTCTCTTAGTAATTTCATAAAAAAAATTATGGTTTATGATTAGGTGAACCTTCCGCATGTAAATGAGATTTTGCCTTCAAACTCCGCTGCTTGCTAAACGACGATCTGCCTAAAGATGTGCAACTACCGCCTTCCAAATCCCTCGTTATTTCTTTCTCAGTTGGTGAGCCTAACGTCAAACTCGATAAACTCGACGATAAATTCATATTTGAACTGACGCTGAGCATCGAAGGATATTGTTGCATTTCCCCATTGTCGTCGCCTTCTGACTCTTCTATAGGAAGACATGTTTCTACCATCGCTTCTAAGCAATTCACAAATAATTCGCTACTTTCTGCCGTGTTGTTATACTAAAAATAAAAGAAATTAGTTTCAACGAAAACTTTGATAAAAACTCTTACTTTATTGAAAGGACCGGCAAATCTCCATAATCCACCAAATCCGCAACTTTGCAAATAGTGCAGCTGTTGTTGACTAGTATCTTCGCAAGCAATCATGTTTTGGATTATACTCCGAACCGCACTTAAAATAACTTGGTCATGACAAGAGGTTAAAACGTTATTAATTTTCATATCCAACAAATTATAGCTGCAATTATAAAACAATCAATGAATTAAATCTAATTGTAATAGTTCTTACGTACATCACAGGGAAAACTCTAGGAAACACCACGGCACCTTCTGCCAAGTATTGATACAGGATTCTTGTCTCCGTTTCATCCGTACTATATTTAACTAGAGTCGCTAAAACTGTCAGAACTAACGCTTGGGTTGAAAAATCAGTAAGGACTTCGGGATCCAACAGGATATTGTTTTCATTACTCACGGACACCCTTGTGCTACGATTCTACAAATTGAAACCCTTTTAGAATATATATTGATTAAAATTACATTAAAGTACATTTATTCTAAAAGGAATTTCTTTACGGCATTACATACGAAACGCACAATGCTTATAACTGTAATTCAACATAGTTCAAAATTCATGCCCATGCACAACAAAGGGACGCTTATTCTATCAAACATAGTGTTTATTACACAAGTCATTAGTATAGTTTTTGTAGTACTTAATAAACTTGCATAACAAAAACTATGCTATTAATAATATCTTATGATTGACCCATACACACTTGAATAAACTTTGTAATTGTAATGAAAATGTATAAATTTAAAAAATAGAATATTACTTTAGAAACTAGAAAATGAATTTAACACACGTAGCTTACTCTAAGAGTAAAAACAAAACACTATCGCAATGTTTAGTGGAAAAGTCAAGTTTATTAACTGGTAGGGTTTGGTTCTGTTATAATAATCTACAATTTCCCCCAATTCAAAATCTGTTTTCCTGGTGAATTGAATTTAAAAAGAGTCATAAGGTCTGCGTGAGAAGCACACAACTCTACTTATTTACATATCCTGCATGAATCTGGTTCCAAACTTGACAAGATTTACTATTTCATTTCATTTCATTTGGGATTTTCAAAGTTGCTAGGTGTAAAATTGTATCTGCATATGAACATTTCATTGGATTTACAAGAAATTTGATTTCGGGCAAATTAAAAGTCACATTTATTTTCCAACAGAACAATTCAATGGCAAAAGTTAAAACTGTATGGAGAAAGTAGGGTTAGTGCATTGTTTAATTTCGATCTAGTTAGTGTATACGCATCATAAGATATAGTAAATGTAAAATTTCTAAAATAGGAAATCGATTAGATTGTAAAGTAAAATATTAGCAATAGACTCCAAAAATTACCTTAGCATCATCAGTTTCGTCAGGGGATTTTTGCTCTTTGGTGGTTGGCACAGAGAATGAGCGTTGCGTTTTGAAGAGGGCGCGTGCGCTCTGAATGGCGGCCACCCCCATAGAAGGCAGACAGCCAAGACAAGCAGCAAGAGTTAGTATGCTTAATGCCACACAAGTTTATTTTAAGAAATCGCTCACGTGCAATGCACATTCACAAAAGCTTGCAATACTTTATCTCCACATTTATATTAGGACTCAAAATTGAATTGATTTATATATAGTTATCCTATTAATAAATATAAGATAAGCATCGCAATGAAAGATGGAGCAGAATAGATACGATGTTTGCGTAAGGCAGGCAAGTCTTACTTTGGCGGACGCCACAGGTTGGCTTTGTGCCTCACTGTTTAATGGATTAGGGGGCGGGTTCTGCTGAACTGGCACTGAGCTAGAACGCTGGGTGCGGTACAGAGGCCGGGTCAGGACTCCGTTTGCCTGAGGTCCCGGACTCTGGGTCAAGTCTAAACTTCGCCAGCCCTTACTGGCTGTCGAATTCTCAACCTGGTTAGCACGCTAATTACTATGAGTTAATATTGATCACTTTCTAATATAAGAAGTACCAAACACCTTACGTGCATACCATTAAACCACGTTAAAAATATATTTCGCTTGCATAAAATCTCTATAAATATTTCAATATGTTTTTAACGTGACCGTAACAACATAAAACACCATTTCTAAATTGTTGGTGACAATTTAGAATAAACAAATTGCAAATTAACACATCTATAGCTGATGACATGATAAGTACACACCTGGTGTGGAGGTGGATGCTTGTGCTGCCTGGCCTGAGCTATTGCTGATTGGTCCAACAAGTCCCATGACTTTTGTCTGCGATTTACACCACTACAATTCGTTGAAACCGGTATTACACCTCCACTAACAGCAACAGTAGTTTGTTGACTTGAATTTGACAAGTTATCAGTCATGAAATTTTCTTGTGATATTGAATCCGACACATTACGAGATATTGAATGTTTCACGTGACATCTATTTCTTACTTCTTCGGACACGCCCACTAATGCTATGAACATACATAGAATTTATATATAAAAATTAATAAATAGAAATTCTTCTCCCATTTCTTAATCAGATATTATTTATAATATGATAATTTATTTATTTTTATTAAAACATTAAAAAAGTAATATGTAAGTAAAAATAAAGATTTATTAATATTATTAAAATTATAATTAAAATTCTTATGAAATAAAAATTATTTTAAATTAAACTTACCAGTTAAGTATGCAATACTGTCGGGTGTGACTTCAAATTTATCACGCCGATGTGGTTTTGCAATAATACCAAGTAACATGGTTAAAACTCTCGATGTTCTTGAAACAGTTGTTGGTGTCGGATGTCGATAACCCTTGAGCAAATGACCGACTAAAGCGAAATGAAAATTTGCTTTAAAACTTAAGCCTACTGCATGATCTAGCTGTTTAAAGTGCCATTCTAAAGGTTCCCTGGTGTTCATCATAACTTGTTGCAGCGACTAAAACTCACATAATAATACTTCACAATTAAGCAAAATAACCTCACCGTCTCATCGAAAACACCCTGTGAATCCAAAGTGTGCAAATTTTGTTCTAAAAGCGCTAATCCGGAAGCGTACAGCGAAGCTTCGTCGAGTTGTAACACTGACGTAGCAACCCAAAAGAGAGCTTTATGTATTGAAGATTCGGGCCTCAGTAACGGTTGCAGCCTTGTCAAACACATCACAAGTGCTTCGATTAAAACCATGTCGTTGAAACTTTCCAACGCTTTGACAAGGATCCGTAACAGTTGCTTCATGTCGTGATCGGAGACACTTTTACTTATGCATCCGAAAACAATCAATGCTCTTGGTTGCAAAGCCGGATTGAAACAAAACGCAAAACCTTTAGCCAAGGATATCCAACTATTTAACCAATCACAATCGGGAATATCACGTAAACAAGCCTCCATTATCTCTAGTAAAGCGTCTGTAATAACTTCTAATGACGTCAATGATAAACGCTCACGATCAGGCGACGCTCCAGAAAAACTACGTTCATTTCCGTACCTACAAATACGTATGTTAAATAGTTTGCAATTTAAATATGTCACACCGTACCATCGTTCATTTGCATGTCTGTAACTTGATCGGAATGCTGTAACAGCAGCGGATTTAACTTTGCTGATTCCAAATAACAGGTAAAATTTTGGTAAAGAAAATTCATCAAGTGATAAGCGTAATACTCTCTGAGTGTCCTCAGAAAATGACGGTTTTGTACATGTGCATAATGAATGTATTATGTTTATAACAAGGCCATGAGTGGAAGCTCTCATACTTAAAGAACCAGAACACACGAGGAATGTCACCGTATGAAAAAGATACGGCAGATGCCTGGCTACATCTAGACAATTATTAAATGATAACATGAGTAAATAGCGAGCCAGAATAGCGATATCACCCCACATCATATGCTGTTCTAACAATAATGTCGGCGACTGGCAAGTTTTATCGACAACCTAAAATTATTCATTTAAATAAAAGAAGCGGCGATAAATGATCAAAATTACCCTGCACAATCGTCCTATAACCTTTTTGGCAACTAGCTGCACATTAGCAGACGCCAAAGCTACCGCAGTGTCTGCCATTATTTCAACCATCGACGTTCCTAATCCAGAAGTAACAGATCTATGAATGAAATTATCTAATACCATATCGATAAGCTCTGGCACTTGTCCAATTGATCCCCATATTTTCGCTTGAATTGATGGATACATTTCCACTTCTTCAATCGTTAACATTATTAATTTTTCTAAAATTTGTGCGACTTGTTTTTGGCGTTTATTTTCTTCGGATGGTTTACAAAATCTAAAACAGAAATAAATATTATCATGTGCGAGTGTGAATAACACGTGCCAGCTGCACTCTGCTCTCGTAAATTTAGATTAGATTCTGTGTATTTATGTGTGTGTTATCTGAATCTGAAGTCTCCTTCTATATTATAAAATCATAACGTCTTGTCGTTTTAATTGTCCACACACCCTCGGGAAAAAGCAAGCCTAGCCATTAGCCGTTGAAAGTAGCACAAACGGACTAGTCGATGATTTAGGTTACTTAATCATTTGTCTATTTAACGCACACAGTCATTCAATATAAAAATGTCTCTAGAAGGTCACAATGTGCCGATATCGAAAAAGCCATTATTGACACATTTAAAAGGCATTTATTAATAAAAACATTATAAGACATTTATTAATACAAGTTGGTGATATTAGTCCTCAGGAAATGGAAATGTGAATGCGTTTGCAAGTTGGATGAAAAAGGAAGAATTTAAATTATCAAGCGTATGCACAAAGCAAAGTATTAGAACAGTACAAACCACGAAAAAATTAAATTTTTTTGGGATAAAAGAAGTGGCAAATGAAGACACCGAGGATACCATCATTAATATTGTTAAGATAAAGTTGTAAATGAATTTATCAGTTGATTCTATTGATAGGTGTCTTAGAATTGGTAAAATATCCGAAAAAGCAAAGAGACCTATGATTCTAAAATTCGTCTGTTATAAACGCATAAATATGTTATTTCATAGCAAAAGCCGACTGACAGAACAAATGTAACTAAACGAGAAGATATGACTAGACATTGCCATTGAAAAATGAAAAATCAATCAACAAATAACAAATTAAGAAGATTGACCTAGAATTCACAAATTGCATAAATAAGATTATTATATATTTTTTTTTCGTTATGTCATATGAATTTGATATACATATTTGTTTGTGACTATGGTTTATCAAATGTTCGCTGATGGACACACTTAAGAAAAGAACAAACTACACACAAATGCATTAAAACTGTTGCAGATAAAATTACTATAAATCATTATAAATTCACTTTTGCTTAATTTTGCCTATTTGTCATAATTATTCATAACAAAATTACATATTGAAACTATGTATGAATATTCGCCAAAGCGTAATTATTATACCCCATGAAAGACCATTTACATCTAATATAGCAGTGTTTTGGAATAACCTTTACACACTTTAAAACAATGTCATTTTCACTTTTCAAGCAACACTATAAAGGCGAGTTTCTGAATAAGCAATTTACATAAAGATACCATCGCAAATGTAATATATTTATTGCCTCCGCACAGATATTCTTCCCATTTCCATTGTCTGCTGTTCTTGTCTGTATGTTATACACAATTTAATCAATAAATGCGATTATTATTATTATAAGGAGTACATATTAAATGGATTAGACAATTTCTTTTTTGAAATAGCTGCGATGTATCAAAAATATTATAATTTACATGCTATCCAAGTTTTAATGTAACTTACCGTACTAAGTTTGCGAGCCAAGGTGTCATGTATTCCAAACACAGATGTTTTAACTCGATACTGGAAACACGAAAACCTTGTATACATTCTTCTAAGAATTCTAAAGTCAAATGAGGTTCATTAGTGGCTAATTTTTCAGACACAGATTTAATAAAGATGGTGTTATTTGACGGTATGCACAGCCCTGATGTTTCGAGCAACTGTCCTTCAATTTTAAGATCAAAAGTAGCCGTTAAAGCACATAATTGATTGTACGCAGCGGTACGTAAGTTTGGATCGGATGAACCTAAATTTAACAAGGCCATATTTAGAAGCGTCCCTGGAACATCTTTTGGTCTAATTTTTTGGTGTACGGTTACAGAATCCTAGAAAAAAAAAAACGTAGCATCGTATTTTATCAAACGAAGCCTTGTCAACTTACAGGTTGACTTAATTCCCAACGATTTCTAATATGAATAACAGCTTGGACAATACTATCACAATCGTTATGGATGAAACTAAGAGGTCCGCTTTCGTTAGCTATCGTAAGAGTAAATTGATTATCGTCCACGAGGCAAACCTCTTCGATTTCTGAAGCGTAATAGACATCATTCAATAAAACTGAATGCGATAATACTTTGGTCTTTTCAGAAGAGGTTATTTGTATTGCAGTGGGTCCTACTTTTATTGCAACTTTAGTGTCTTTGTGAGACAGTTTTAAAGTGTTACTGAATACTTTCAAATCTTCATCTAAACTCAAAGTTGCCCCCGGCAACTTTTGCTGCTCGGGTTCTATGTAGTCGTTCAATTTATTCGGTGCATCTATAAATATTAATTTCCTATTTCCCTACAACGAACATTCAAATAACTTGAAAACGGTAGAATAATATATGATACCTTCAAAGGAGCTAAGATTCGATCGTGGAATTTCGTGTACTCTCGCACCCAACTATTGCAATTATAAATATAAGCGGCATGAATGTTTTCATAAGCGACTTCGGGTAAAACATAAAACCATTTTTGTAAAAATTCAGTCCTAAAACGATATAATTACATTATGCGATGCGACTTTGTGTAGTTTACAAACCTAAATCTATTTTCGGAACACGTATGCGTAAAATCCACGACTAATTCAAATGACGAATGGCAAAACGGTTTCAAAGTTAAGATAACGTGATAAATTAGCAAATCTCCGTTAGTTTCTCCAATTCTAAAAGAAGGACTAGATCACTTTTAAGCAAATTGTTGCAGTTTTTACTTACTTGTAACGTCTTGCGATGTAATAGAAAACCGGATTGCCCATTTTACTAGTTCCAGCTTGATAAAAGATATTCAACGATTTTATCGATTTAAATTCTTCTTTCTCGTGCATGTTATGCTTAACCATGATTTCTTCAAAATTTGTAGAAGACATATCGATTGAACTCCATCTGGCGTACGACGAAAATAACAAACTAAAATGCGGACGATTCATTAATTCGAACTTGGGGTACATCAAATACTAACTGTGAATCAACGGGTTTATGTTCCGGTGGGCCTAAATACGCTAAAAGCGTGGCCATTTTATCAAAAGGTCTCCGCCCGACGGCTTTGTGATCGCGACTACTTGATAAATAATCCCCAATTTTTTCTTGATGATTCCACAAAAGTCTATGCAAAGCCAACACGTTTGCATCGCTGATAAATGACATTGAATGTGACGTTTGATCTACCGTTTCACAATCCGACGCTATTTGTATAAAAAACCTACCAATTGTTAATTATTAATTATTTCTCGTTGATGTATATATGAAACAATACCTCCTTCCTATTTCGAAATGTGCCCGGAGGAAATCATTAAAAGGAAGCATGTGCTGTTCTTTGCTAAATTCCACGTGATTCGCTATGTTTTGTAATATTTTCGACATAAGCATCAACCCCCGTTTCACAGACGTGGGAACCTGTTTTATAACAATTCCCATTTCTTGAGGAGAAACAATCGCTGGATTAATGAAACGTAAAAATATTACTGTACCGACTGCACCGATGTTATTTTGAGGAAATTGGGGAAATCTTTTACTCAGGACTTGATATAAACAATGACACATTGATCTTAATTGTGGTGGGAATTTATCAGCGGAACTTACAATTGCATCAAACACTTTTTGAGTTAACGCTATTAAATTCTGACGATTTTCTTCTATATCTTCGGCAGCTTCAAGCCTATAATTAAATAAATTTATTACAAATTCTGAATTAACCTTTTTTATACAGTATTCATGTCTCATTATTTATTTAAAAATATATAAAATAGGTCATGTATAAAGTGAAGTGTTTTCAACTTTTAACTTAACTTTAAGTCTAAATCAATACTACATTGAAATTGTAATCTTGCCACAGTACATTTTTTGAAGCATTTAAAATATCGAGCCTATACTTTCAATATTTTTATTTGCCATTTTGCACTAGTTTCACAAAAGTGACACAACAATGATTCGATCAAGAAATCTGTGTTTTTCAAGAGAGAAATCATGTAACAAATGCGACAACTATGAAGGGAAAAGTCGTTTTTTTTTTTTTTAAGAAAATGGTGGTTTATATCTATCTTGATGTTCTTACAAAATTGCTATTTGAATAATAAAAAAAAATAATCAATGTATGATGATGCAATATTTGTATATGGCTTGGAAACAAATTTTCTGAAAGAACCAACCGTTTTAAGCATTGATTTTGGAGAATTCTTCAACCCTTGAATTAACCTGCCACGATTTAATAAAAAAAATTAATGCTTCGATATTATTTTGATTTACCTTGCTGGGTCAACTTCAAAACTGCAACTCGGATCATCCAACAACGGTCTTATCAACGGTTCCAACAAAGTTTGCAAATAACTCGCACCATAAATTTTAAAACAGAATGCCATAATCTTGCTCCCTAATGAATTACCACGAAACAATGTTTGCATGCAGTCTGAAACTTCAACTTCTCTGTAAAACATGTTCCACAATAGCGGAGACAAGAGATGTTTGGCGTCGAATAAAGTTACAAACACTCTAGCCAGTTCGTCCATTTGGGAAGTGGTCACAACGTTTGCCAACGCCATTGCAATTGGTAATTCTCCTTTATCGCTGATCATCGTGACTAACTGCACCAGTTGTTCAAAACGGTCCGCAAGAACAGTTTCTGCCAATGTGTCGAATTCCGTTCCTTGTTGTAAGATTTTTGTTAAAACCTCCATAAATGCAGCTCTCGTTTGTAGATCTCTGTTATAACCCAAATCTAAACAAATAACATACAATTTATGTTTATGAAATAATAAACAAAGATGGGAAAAATTGCAAGGACAGAATTATGGAAAACTTTGTCTTAACAAAATACATAAATCAACACTGTTTCGAGGATTACTTGTAAAACTTATTGGGAAAATTACACATCGTTTTTTAATTGAATTCGTCCTTCTAGTATTATACCACGATAATTTTATGAAATCTTAACTTAAGGAATCAAAGCACGGTAGTAAAACTAATCCTTTAGGTGTCGGTAGTCTCCATGATCAAGCAATACAGACTTCAACATGAAAATGGATTTGCAAGAGTGTATTAAGTAATTAAATGATACACAGGGAATTATTTAGTGTAATTTGTATTATGAAGTGCAAATTCCAACATCTATATCATGAACACAGTTTTCATTTATCAAAATAGTTGCTGTCTCTACTAATTATTTCTTTACAAAAACTAGAGACACATAAAGAAGGACTTAACATATATAGATATGTCATTTAAATAAATCTTTTCGGTTATTCGACCAATTATTTTTAAATTTCAATAATATCAAAACATAATAGTTACCTATAGAATGCATAAGTCCGCTGTCAATGTTGGCAGATAATAAATTTGACATAGCTTGTATTGTAGCGTTTCTTAACGTGTTTAACTTTCCAGCGGTGACTCGTTGCCGAGAAACATCTTTTTCAACGTCAGCCGCATCCGAACAATCATTTAATAAATTCATAAACAGTGTAAAATATTTCAAAAACAATTGACTTTTAGCCTCCATAAGATCACCCCTGTCAGATTCCTCTGGCTGCAACGGCAAGCCTCGCAACAAGGCCGCCACTGCTTCCATACAAGCCTGATCCAAATCCCTCGTGATTACAGTAACATCACCGGAACTGGGCGGAGCAATTTGATGAGACGTCCCCATCACCCAATCGGTTAAATACTCGACGAGTTTATTACGAAATTTCATTTCTTGTCGAAACGCCAGGTCATCTCGCCGTTTCATCATCGCTTCCACCAACTGGCAGAGTTTAGTTTTGATGTGAATAGCATGCACTGTCATGTCCAGATGTCTTACGTATCTAAAAATAGGAAAATTGATTTGAGAGAAATTAGATTTTTGCAACATTACCTAACGATCGCTAACATCATTCCTTCGATGCTCGTAACCCCCAAATGTTCGGATGGTTGATCATTTTTACTTCCATCAAGAATATTCTTCATTATAAATATAATGTGCTCGATGAATTGGGTGTTAACGTCTGATACAACGACTTGTCCTTGCTGATCAAAGAACTTATCAACGATCGTTTTAATTTGTTCAAATAAAATTGGATACAACGCCGATGACATCTCGTGCCCGACTAATTCCTTAACGTGTTTTTGAATTTGTGCACCGAATTTTTCGTTATTGTACACTAATAAGCGCAATAATAAATCCACGAACCTATAAAACAGTTTCAATTTGAATTCTTGGGTACATCGTTTGAACTTACTGGGTAACAGGGCAATATTGTCGTTGCTCTTGGTTACTGCTTGTTAAAACGCTTGATTTTCTCGAATCAGCCAGTGAACTCACTGTGCCCATCGAACTAATCGTAATTGTCGACAAACTTGAGTAACTAGAATGTGACGATGAGGACAACGTAGGTCTTGAAGGTGATTTCCTTTGCAAACAAACACCACCCAATGCACACAGAAAACCAGTCATGTTCGCCCATTCGTTGATTTGATCCTGAAATTAAATAGTAATATGATTGTGATTGTGATGAAGGTTATTATTACTTCTAATTCGTGTTCTGAATTTTGATGTGACGCTCTTCTTTTGCCCATAGACCGGTGAAAGGGCTCCATTTGTCCGTCCTCGACTTTAGCTTTGGGGTAAGAAGCCAAATTTTTGCACATTGAATTCCAATTCATGAACGTCTCTTCCCATGCAGGTTGTACACCATTTACACAATGTTCTATTTTGCGTAATAAAACCATTATTCGTTTTTGTAAAGCAGCACGACCTAAAATATAAAACTCAAATAGTCAATTTTGTATCAACAATATCGATAATTTAATGAATTGAAAAAATGGCACTCAATTTTTTTTTTATAAATCCATTAAAATCAGACAGTAAAATGCAGCAAAAAACACATAATAAATTCACTCCTTTTTGAAATCATGAGCAATAGCTTATCAGCTCAACAAATCCATGTAGTGCTACAAGAACGTTGTCCTCCACTGACGGAACCATCAAGTGTCAATAACCGAAATTAATAATTCTGTGATTTGATTTCATTTGCTGAAGAAGTTACTGGCTGTCAACCTGCTTTTTAGAATTCTCTGCAAGTTTTATGAACTACGATGGTAAAAGTTTTAAACAATTTTCTTATTTACATATGAGTTTTGAAATGGTGCAGTTTGCATTTAAATTAATGATGAAAAGTACTAAGTTTTAATAGTATGCGTTGTTCATTTTATATATGATGACTTTTATATATTATATTATATAGAAAATATTTAAATTGAAAACATTTTCTTGTACATATTTCTTGCATTAAAATCAATATTTTTAAAATAAAAGAAGAAAAAATAATGGAATGTCTATGACCGTACATACAAGAACATCTGAATTATATAAAATAGACTGAGCTTTGTTCATGAATTTAATGTAATCCTAAATTTGTAGTCAAAATGCAATGGTGTCATATAAACTATATTTACAAAAATTTGAAGATAAAAAACATTTATGCCACATACAACTTACCATTTGTGTGTTCAGGAAAACACATTCGTGATTCACCGGTTGCTAAGATAACATTATGATGTAATATAAATAATAATGTTCGTGGAAAATTTCATTTTCAATAATTAAGAATTTACCTGTTGTAAGAACAGTGGAAGCTTGCGCAAGTTCTTGGTAGATGTGATAATTAGGCACCAAATACGTGACAGTAACTTCATCTGATCCACATCGTATTTCAGCTTCTTGGCACAATAATGCAAAGCAGCTCATTGCTACTAAAACGGCATCCATATCAATGCTCCATAAATACATAAAAAACACAACTTCCAATTTTATGTGTGCCTGTTTGCAAATCGCTATTTGACTCCCGAGATTTGCGTATTCCTTGTGCCTCGACAAAAAAGCATTTCGACAAATTAATATTTCGCGTAACCATTTCAAAATGTCAGTGTAGTTCATTATTTGGTGTTGAATTAATTTTTGCGATATCGAAAACAATACTTGGGAACTAAAATATCATATCGTAAGTGACCCTTGTTAAAAAATATGAAACGATTACCTGACGTCCCAAAATGTGTTAATCGGTGCTTCGGGGTTCCAAACTTCGATTTTTTCAGGGTGATGAAGGACTAATAACGCTTCCATGGCTTCTTGAGCCACGTCCGTCATTGTCGGTTGATGTACTAAAGAAACTAAGCCATTTATTAATTCTAACGTTGAACTTTGTATTTCATGACCTGCTTTTCCTTGATTCTAAATTTTAAGATATTATATAGAGATATTATTAAATGTGTTGCACTTACATTTAACATTAACATAGGATCAGCATGGATTAATCTAACCATGTACAATAATAAATTGCGATATCCAGGTACTTCTTCGGCGCGATCTTTGAACTTGGCTTGCGAATCTTTTCCTTTGAGTGTCAACGATTGGATCATTCGTAAAGGTGTGTGGGCTATGTATCCTTGTGCAACTTTATTCAACGTATCAGTGAACATTGCCCGTAATTCAGAGGATCTGCTGTATACTAAATCGATTTTCGGCCACCAGTGTAATCTAGACTGTGTCACTATTCTAAAATAAGGATGTCAAATAATTGCATTCGGACACCAGGATATTTTACCTATATAAAGACCTGACTAGTACGAAGTGGTACGTAGATGGTGAATTTAAACTTAAGCAAACCTTTAGGGCTTCGTTGTTGTGTGGTTTAATTCGAAAACAAGACACGAAACAGTCGATCATTAAATCCATATCTTGATACATATAATTTTGACCCCGAGAAAACGGCTTTGTTGGGTTAAATAATAAAGTCTAGAAAACAATAGTTTTGAACCCGTAAATATTGATGTTAATCTCACCTTTAAATCGTTTATTATACTTTGAACTAATGTAAATGCCACATTATTTGAGTCCAAGATGTTGATGTACGTCGACGCTTTGCAAAGTTTTACACATGTTACTGCAGCTGCTTCAGTTAGTTGTTTACTGGAATTTCCATGGGGACCAATGCCTCTTTTAACAGAATCGATGAATTGTTTCTTTTTGTTATGTTTCGGTGAACATGGTGCACCAGTATCAGCATTAACAATTTCTTCTAAGACTTTCTAACAAAATATTGATCGATTCATTTTTGATCTTTTCAAAACCGATTAACAAATAAACTTACCGGTGACAATATTAAAAGCATAATTTGTAACGGCCAAACAGCAGCTCGTCCTTTCTTATTATCAGCGAATGTGTCCAAAATATCAAACAACTGCTCACAACATTTCGAAAATTCTTCATTGGGATTCTTTTGTAATTCAGCAAACTCATACGGATATGTGTCCATCCAGTTCCAAATAGCCTTTTCTAATGAATTCATTAAAACTAAATGAGCCGATTTCTTGAGTAATCTAAATTTTTGTATAGCTTCTAGAAACATTCGAATTAAGAACGTTGCAAAAAAAACTACTCGTAAATACCTGTTAAAAGACGTGTAAGTCGGTTAACGTCAACATTGATATGCTGTATTAATTCTATGTCACTGTAATCAGGATTTTCATCGGGGCACGAAGCTAATTCTTGGAGCTTAGAGCTGATTCTACTAAAAACAGCGTTAAAAAAGTTAACACTAAGAGCAAATAATACTTTGCTTGCTAATAATTTTATTGCGTGGCTATTTGGATTATCGTTGGACATGTCTAGAAATAAATAGTTTTAGATGTAAAACAGTAAACAAGCGACCACTAACCTAAAAAAGTGCAAATTTCCTTCAAGAGCGATTTCAAATTTTGGTTTTCTTCCATCGTTAGCGTTATTGAATCTTTGGGTTGTATACTAAAGCATTTTTCCAATGTTTCTAAAACTATAAGTAAACTGTCGTAATAGTTCCTCTCTAATTCCGGTCCGTGCTGTCTTTGAGCGCCGCATGTTCCAGTTTGATACTAAAATCCATGATTACAATTTTATTACAATGTAGTTATTCAACTTACCAGTTCATGTATGCGTTTCAGGACTTTAACAAACCCATCAAGAACGAGAGCGAAGCGATACCTGGATATTTGAATGATACAATTTTTATTTTCTTCTTCATTCAGTCGTGAATGGCTTGTTTGGGGACCTATTCGACAGGGCAGCTGAAAATATTGAACAATCAGTACAAATACCGATGGAAATGTTGCTAATGTTTGTTATCCTCGTTTATAAAATAAATTCGAGTTCAATCATTGGTAGTCGTGTATATATTGATTATAAGGTGGGAAGATTAGTCTACATCAAAATTGTAATGCAAATGAAATCGAAACTTATGAAACAAACCTGATCTTCAAATCGGACTATTAACGTATTTGCCCACTCTCCGGGCTTTTGTGTTGCCATTTTACACAAAACACTTAATTTTACATTATTATTAAGTCTTTAAATGGGTTGACATTTTTAGAATGGGTGCGATTGTGACAGTAGTGAGTTTCGTAGCCAACATAAAGGAAAATAATTTACCGCCTATAAGTTAGGCAACCCAACAAACAATTATTTACAACAATCGTTTTACAATTATTTAAATCTTTTGATTTGCTGCAATTTACCGCAATTTGTAATTGAAATGAAAAAAATCATAATTAAGTCCGGTAGACACTCGAATGGTTCTAAGGTACGTGCACATTGTAAAAATTTGCCCAGTGCCAAAGCATCGAGCGAGAGCCCTTTAGACTTTCTTATACTTGGACTATGGATAAGGAAGTATATTAATCATGAAAATTTTCTAACTCAATATTTTAACGGAAATACACGTCTATTTTGACTATTTTCAAAATGACGTTTGTACGTTTGTGTGCATGCGTGAGTCTGTGCGTGCCCTAGCGCCTAACCTATTAAACCTAAAGTTATGAAACTTGCTGTTTTTAATATAATAAAACTTAATTGAGAATACAGGATAAAATATTTATGAAAAGAAATAAGAAACAAATATATAACACCCCATTCGTTAATTTATCCATTAGCCAGTCCTGTTTCGAAAAATGCATTACATGAAACATGTCATGTCTGAGATTTTTTTACTAATTAGTTGAGATTTGCTTACATAATTTGAAAATTTGAATAGGACAAAAACACTTATATTTCAAACTATATATTTAAATTGTAAAATGGGAAACTATATTCTTCCGTTTTGAACCCAGCTAATCCTAGATACCTTTTGATACATGGTTAACTCCAATTTTTATGCATATGTATTTTGATGCCCAAAGCTACGTTTTTTATTTTAAACCTTAAGGCTTAATAAATTCGAGCTTAAATTTCAATTTTCCAGTGATAAAGAATTTGAAGAGATTCATTAAAACATTTTATTTACGAACGATGCAACAAACAAACAAAATGGTAGATAATATAAATTAATGGAAAAACGAAATGAAGAAATTTGTGATGCATTAATGGTCTTGTATTTTCTCATTATCATCAGTAGCTGTCCCAGTTGTCACTACTTCCTTTTCAGCTGTTCTTAAAGTGAACACAATAGGAATATCTGCTAAAATAGGATTTCCTTCTTTTTCTAGATGCCGTATCCAAGACAGCAACGAATCTTTGCTCGAAGTGCCTGTTGCACAAACGGCCAATATTATTCCATCTTCCTGTTCGTGAACGCTCAGAATATTCGCAAGCGCTTTCTTTTGTGTTGGCATAAAATTAAATAAAGAAAACTTAATTTTACTAACGTCTAAAAAATTTATATTTTAATGCATGTATGGGTGTATATTATTTTTATACCATCAGGATCCTCATCTGCTTCAACAGGTGGAGGTTTGGCGTTTGCTCTTAAAATAAAATAATTCACGGCGTTGCTTCGTAACCAAACTTTAAATGAACCTTCCACGTAAATCGGTTCTTCACGATTGTGTTCCCTTAGAAGCCGTTGTTGAGTTGGACTTTGCGAACTTATAATCCAAGTATCTTCAATAGCATCAGGTATATCAGAACTCTATAGAAAATTGCAAATGCAATAATAACAATATGATAACATGACCACAAACCTGATATATTGTGACGTTCGCTTGAACATCAATGCTAGTAATACGAGCTATTGCTAATTTGGCTAATTCAAAAGCATCATTTGGAGGCGGGTTAGGTACGGGCCACGGAGATAGATTTTTGAATTTTGGCATCCAATACATCATTCTCCAAAATTTCCTTAAAGGGTGCCCACGTTTACCGAATATGTTCAATAAAATAGCTTCCATTTCAGAATCGGGCATGACGCCTACAAGAAATAACTTTAAACAAACGTTAACATTCATTAAACACCTACCATTATCTTCCATTTGTTCCAATAAATCTACAATACATTGTTGTTGTTTTGGGTAATGCATAAATTCAGCTTGAAATATATTTTGTGGTATAAATTTTCCTTTAGGTAACACATCGACCAATGCTTTATAAACTTCTAAATCCTTGTGAACGCCGAACGTTTCCATATTCTTCAAAGCCGAGTAAATAAATTCGACGTGCCCTCTTCTATGTACGTCTCTATTTAAATAAATTTTAACCATATCGAGATACGAATTCTTGTTTTTATTTGAAACAGTTTCGAAGTTGTGCGCTACAGTTACTTCTTTATCCAGATTCGAATTGGACGATTTATTACAACGTTGAATTAAATTCAAATGAACACATCTGGTATTTACCTTTTTTAAATCTTTTCGCTTGCAATAATTTATAACTAAACGTAAGTGCCTCGAACAAAACATCTTGAATTTATACTAAATAAATTCGAACGTTACGAGATATTCATTATAGGTTAACCTATAAAACATAACCTCAAATGTCAACAAGTTGAAGTGAGACAATAGATTGGCGAGGAAACGTCATATTGACAGTTAAAAGTACTGTAGTCTATTTTGTTTGGTTCCATTCTAAACTGTGTTGTTGTTGTTGTGACCTGTGGTTGTGAACTACTTATTAAATCATTTTATTTAAATTAAGCGAACTCTCGCGAAATAACGGTATTGTTTAACGTGTGAATATTGAGATTGGCTTCTTGAAAAAATGTTACAATCAGGTGCAGCAATCTGTTTTTAAAATCACGTAGATAAACTTATCGCTAAACTGATTCATAAGTTTCTCCGTGGACATTCCTTCACGATTATCACATCCTTTTGGTATAATTGTTTGTAATTAAGAAAAATGTGGATGCCCACGCATGTTCAAGTGACAGGTGAGTTTAATTAATAGGTTTATTAATATGACTATCTCTTTATTTTTAAATTTCGTGACCTTTTTGTGTATTTTTAGTTCAAAAGGCATATGACCTTTTAACTAAAGGCAAAAACAACACTAATGATTGTTTCGTCACTATTGCACTTGGCAAAACGAAATTTCAAACCTCCGTAAAAGAAAAAGCTGAGTCTACGGTGGAATGGCTCGAGGAATGTGAATTGTAAGTGTTTACTTAAATTAAAATAACATTGAATTTTTCATTTTTGTTTAGGCCTATTCCTGATCAAGGAAATACAGCCGAAATAATTTTAACAGCGTACCATAGGAATTTCCTCGGGGTAGACGAATTTCTCGGACGGGTCGCTATACCATTAAATGGACTAGATATTTATGAAAGGCCGAAGCAGCGCTGGTACCACCTACAAAGCAAACCAGGTATTTTTCACTTCCTTTTACTTAGAATCTTTAAAGTGAAATTATTGAAATTCCAATTGCCAAAGAGATTGGAATGCATAACAATTTATCAAGGTCTTTCATTATATTCTATATTTAATTGTGTGTGTGTTTTTTATTTTCTTTGCAAATGCAATTACTGCAGCAATTAATTACACGAAATTATTTTTGAATAATCTTTTAGTTACTAAGACCTGATAAAAAATATTTCTCCATCATGTAAGTTTGATGTTGTATTTTTAAATAAATAAAACTATTTGTTTGGTATTTTGTAATTGGTTTAATGTTGCTTAATTTAACCATTTAATGGCTGTATTTGCCATTCTTCTTAATACCTTAAATTATCGAACACGAAATTAAATTTTAATTGCATTTAATTACCATTTGATTACAAAAACTAACTTTTGAATTATAACTTAATCTGAACAATTACTGATCATGTGTAACTGTAAAATTTTACGGCACTTACATTTATTTATTTTTAATGCACTGATATTGTCAATATTTTGTTTTAATAAGCAATTTTGATAACATGAATTGCAATAAACTATCATATAGTAGTTTATTGCAATTGCACTTAGATAGTAAATGTGAAATATGTGAATATTTTAGAATATTTTTGTATGCATTTCTTTTTGTTTTGCATTCAATTTCCATGAATTATTTCTGTAAATAACAATGGACAATAATGGACATTACCATTACTATAATTACTATAAGTCTAGAAGAGTTGCTCCATTTTAAAATTTCCAGCTGCTCTAGGAAGTATAGTGCTTGATATATTTTACCTGTACAATAATTTCCATTGATTTAAGGCTAAAAATTTAGACAAATAACTAGCCAGTTGTGCAGACTTGAACCCAACAGTTTGGTTTTAAACCCCAGGAAAAAATTAAGAACATAGTGAAGATATATAAGGTCTAGCAGGCTTTCATAAAATCTTCAACTTCAACAAAATCTTAACGAATAACGACCTGAATTAGCCTGCTTTTTTATTCTCCTAATTTGATGGTTACAAAGAGACTTTTAATTTATGAACTTATTAAATCACACCCTATTTTGAAAGCAAAATCTCTTACTCCTATCACATTTTTCCATATCTCGAAAACGTTACTTTTGATTATTCACGACGCGTTTCGACTTTCGTAATTTTCAAGTGAAACTCGTCGTGGATAATCAAAATTAATAAAAATAACAGAAAACAAAGCAACCAAGATAACAAAGTGATATTAAATGAGAAAGTAATGCAAACGACAAAGGTCATTAATGCAATCAAAATCAAGCAATATACACGATAATTGAACATGATAGTAACAGAAATAGAAATAAAGCAAATAAAAATAAATTAGATGGCAAAGTAAAACAAACGAATATTTTCGATTAAATAGAATAAAAAATAAAATAAAAAAACTGAACGACCGAAAGTTAATCCAGCTAAAAGCGAAAATAATTGAGAATAAATGAAAATAAAGACCAACCAAGTAAACGTACGAATCTGTGCCTAGCTACTAAGCTTACGAAATCCACATAAAACAAAATGTTTTACGCACAAAAGTGTTAACAAATTACGTGAACACTTAGACAAACAAATATACATACAGCAAAATTCAAAAACTCGTCAATAAATATTACGTAAACAAACAATAACAACTGTCTGGCTTAACGGCACAGTAACGAGTTGCGATTTTTTCAACTCCATGGCCAAATGGAACACGTGCTGTGATGCGTTCGTGGTTTTCACGAAATGAAATGAGTTGAATGAAAAACGAAAGAAGTAATTGAAAAATTATGTTTATAACGATTTTGAAATGGTCTGATTTTCCAAATTTCTCTCATTGTTACAGTGAATGCTGGAGCAATTTTTCACTCTGCACGATCATCATTTAGATAAATCAAAATAAATTAAAAATTTTAAAAACTGCTAAATGAGAAATAACTTAATATATATATATATATATATATATATATATATATATATATATATATATATATATATATATATATATATATACACACGAAAGATGGTCTAATCTTACACCTCAATGGTGTAGTGAACATTAATTAAAACAGGTCCATGAAGACTAACTGGTGGATCGCTAGACAATATTGTTTCTGGGTTATTACCCTTCGTCAGTAGCGATTACCAAGAACCTTATATTGTCTAGCGATCCACCAGTTAGTCTTCATGGACCTGTTTTAATTAATGTTCACTACACCATTGAGGTGTAAGATTAGACCATCTTTCGTGTAAATTTTACATTTTGCTGTCAGATTTGACAAGATATATATTAAAAATGTATATATATATAAAACAAATTACACCAAACGGATCGCCTGAGGGTTTATTAGTAAATATTAAAAAAGTAAAAGTAAATACTAAAAAAAATCAACTGTAACATAGGCGGTAAAATTTTACTGGCACTACGAAACAACTGACTGAATAATGGATCAATTAAAAAAAATTGAATATTGTTATTATGTAAGTGTATTGTATTTGCTGATAATAGAATTTGATAGCAATTAAAAATACGAACAACAAGGTAAGAGTCAGGATGCTGCGGTTTTGTAAATTTATCTGCTGCTTCATTCCTTAAATAGTAATTCGCGTCATTAAATAGAATTTACGTAGAGTTAAGTAATTAAAAATGTTCGTTAAAAATAAATTTATTAATATATTGATCATTTGAAATGTTTAATACTGCATTACTAGCTTGCTAAAACTAAACAGCTGTGCTTTCGATTCTGTGTTGCTTGATTATACAATGTTGTTACGTTTTTTTACACATGTCAAAGTACTAGTTGCAAAATTTCTAATAAAATATATTGAATTTCATTATCGCTTCTCACCTAAACTTTAGTTGCACCTTTGACGTTTTTCCTTGCGCTTTTTCGCAATATTCCTCAATAGACGAGATAACTGAGGGGGTAAAATTATTATGGGTATGAACGCCAGAACGGAGAGGGATAAGCAGAGGACTGGATGGAAGATAGAAATTGGGTTACAATCATGAGGGGATTACGATGTCGGGGCAAATGGAAGGTCGGTTATCGACTACGTAAATAGTAAATGAAGAGGCGAGAAAGGAGGTAAACAGATTTGGGATGGAGGAAAGATTGGAATCAGACCATTTACCAGTGGAGGTGGAATTAAAGGAGATCGCGCAAGAGAGAGAGGGACAAGATAAGGAGGCGGGAAGAGAGAACGGTAAATGTATGGAACGAGGAGACGAGAAAACTGTACCAGAAGTCATTACGAGAGGTGAAATGGGAAGGTATAAAGATTATAGAGGAATTAACAAGATCATAACAAGGAAGGTCATGGTTCGACGAATAACGTAGGCGAGGGAAACAGGACTGTGGAAACTAATGAAGGAGGCAAGAGAGGGACGCAGAACTAGGGAGGGATTTTTAAAAGGTGAAATAAAAAAGAGATATTGAAGAGGGACGACAAATAGACTTAGAGGAACTGGTGCATGGGCTAAAAGGATAGCGAAAGGGTAGGCGAAGAGGCGGGGAACATAGGGGTAAGGTACGAAACGTCAGCGAGGGAAAATGAAATGAAAATGTATTGGATGAGTTAGAGAAAATGGAGAACAAGACAAATAGTATATCCAAACGGCAAGAAAGTAGAATAAAAATCTATGAAAAGGCAGGTTTCCATGGAAGAAGCAGAAATGAGGAGAGGTAAGGGAAACAGGTGGAGAGGAAGATAGTAGAGAGATGGCAGCCGGTAAAAGTGCAGGAAAGGGGAAGTAACATAAAAAATGCGATGTTCAATGTAAAGCACAAAAGAATTAAAGCAGACGGGAGGGAGCCAAGATACTTAAGGGAGGGGGAGATCGGCAGAAGAAGAAAAATGTTAGCAAGGTTCACATGTGGAAGTGAGGAGAAAACTAACCAATATTGAATGAAAGAGAATGATAAGAGGTGCGAGTTCTGTGGAAACGGTTGGGATAATTATGAAGGGATACGCTTGACGAAAAGAAAAAACTGGGGAAGAAGTTTTGGAGAGAACGGAGATGAGCTAAAAAATCTTAAGGAAATTAAAGGGGATAAAGGAGGAATCTAGGAAAAAGAGAGAAGTGGGACAGCAGGATGAAGAAAAAAATAATAATATAACTGAATAGAGAAGGAGAGATAGGAGGAGGTGAGATGGTGAAATGGACTAACCACATCACTGGTTAGGGACAATCCCAATACGCGGTTCATTACCCGAGAACCAGGAAAAATAGATTATTTACGTCTATTTAATGAATTACTGGAATTCTAGAATAGTTTCAGACTTGATGAGACGACTACAAAGTTCATCGTCAATGAACACAACAAAAACACTGAATAGTGGAAGTGATGAAAAGTAATTGATAAGCAAAACATCAAGAAGAAATTTCAAACAATTTTTGTTTGAAAAGATTTTCGTAATAATTTGCTGGAAAATTGCTTTTGAAATTGGTTTAGAAATTTCCGTGGTTATTCATTTATTTATTTATTTTTTTCAATAAAAAATGTATTACTTGTCCAGTTCTTCCATACGTTTATGACTGCTATGTATTTTACTTCGTAGTACAGAAATATCTTAACAGACTGGTGACTGTTTGCTCACCTTTTTTTCATACGTCGAAAATGGTACAAATTATATACAAAATGATTCTTATAAAACATAAAGATATTGAAATTTCAAACAACTTTTGTTTGAAAAGATTTTCCGAAAATATACTATTTACTGTGTGACATTTTGTTTTTCAATGAAAAGCTATATATTAGTGTTACTTATTCAATGAATTTATGGTTTATTATTATGTATTCAAGTTAATATTCGCAAAATAAAATACAAATAAAATATTGAAAATAATGGCAAAATATTAAATAAATGCAAAGAAAAGTAATGTCTGTTGTATTTTTTGTGCAGTTAAATTCCATTATTCAATTTTGAAAGACTAACATGCATGGCAAACAGGATTCAAAAATGAACTCAAAACTTGTGTTTAATGAGTGAGACCTAAGCTGGATTTCGTTTGTTTCATGTAGCCTTGTGAATATTGAGGAGGATTAGCACTACATATTTTTGTACTTTAGTAGCAGCACACATTTCAGATTCATTATTTATTTAACATATTAACTAGTTATTTACTATAAAACTAGTTATTTACTATAAAATATGCAAATTTTCATAGGAATGTTAATTGTATTTGCTGTACAAACTCTTTGACTGTCGACATGGCCACATTGCTGTGTTGCGTTTTTCTACTTCTTAATTTGGTTTAGTTTTTGTTTTAGTCAGAGCCATTCATTTGAATGGTTCGAATAAAAAAAAGCAGTCAAATAGTGTTAAACGTAGGTTATTTAATATTATGTAATGAATAAGAAAATAAAATGTGTAGGTCAAGAATCGAAGACGAAGAAAAGAGGCCAATTGGAAGTAAAAATAGCATTTACTGTAAAATCAGGAAGTTTAAATGATTTGACTAAGAAAGAAAAACACAAATCTTCAATAGGCCAACTGTCCCTGGTTGCACAATCCGTTGGTGGTAGTTTATTAAGCATTGGTAGTATTGAAAAAAGAAAAGGCATAAAAAAGTTCGCGAAATCTCTCGGATCTAAGATGCATTTGAAAAGCAAGAAGAAAGACCTCGACGATGATAATTCATCACTCGGAAGCGTTGGCAGTTTGCGAAGTCGCAATGCCATATCCGAAGTAAAAAGTAGGAGCAAGCAGACGTTAGAAGACGCAGATCCCGGCGTAGTCAGTGACGAAGATGATTTCACAGTAAGTCGTGTTTACTTGTAATTGTCATTATTGATTTTATTGTGTTGTAGCTAGATGATTTATCACACAAGAGTTCAGGTAGTTCTTTGAACCAACCACCTGCACAAACCGTAACTACCAGCCGTAACGTCGAACCTCTAGATGTTTCAACCAATAACTCCGAAAGTTTACGAAGACATACTGTCGCACATATCCCTGCGAAGCCTCCAAGAGTCGACCAGAAACCCCAAGACGAATGGGACCTTAAACTGTACGGAAATAAATCAAAAAGTAAGAAATCGTCATTTCATAACACCGTTTGAAATTTCGTGTGCTTTTAAGATTTATTGAAACCAAATAATAATGACTCTTTAAACCGCCGCTCGTGGGAATCTCCAAAGTTATCGTCACGCATCGAAGAAGAAGAAGATATTGAATCTCCGCAAAAGGAAAAAGACGAGGTTACAAGCATTAATTCTAAATCTCCAGAACCGGTGCAGAAAGTCGAAAAAGAAAGCATGTTTTCAAAATTCAAAAACTTCCGAAAAGGTAAACTCTTAACATCCTTGCAAACACCTACTAATTCTCATCAAATTTCTTATAGAAAAAAGTGATTCTGATTTAAAAAGTGACAAAACTATTACTAATGAACGTATTATTATAGGGGGTGAAAGTGACACTCACAATAATATATCTATGAATAATCGCGTGACAAATGAAATTCAACACAAGTTTGAAGGAAAATCGCGTGAAGTAAGTGTAAATTAATTAATTAACTGAAATCGCATGAATGTTTTTTAGGATATTATATTAATGGCCTGCGAACTACAATGCGAGTTAGAGCATAATAAAAAGAAGTTAAAAGACTTGGAAGATTATCTCGATGATCTTTTATTAAGAGTCATGGAGACTACGCCGAGGATTCTGCAAAATCCCTACATAAACCGCAAAATGACGCATCCAAAATTAGCGTAAGACTGAGATTTTACTTGCTTGGGTCAATGGTTATGGGAATCTGTTGCAATTTGAATTAAAGTTTATATAATCTATTTAATTTAGATTATACGAATTTATTACGATGTAAATTATTTTTATGTTATTTTTTTAGTGGATATTTGACAAAAAAAGTCTAGGCAACACCAAACGGTGCTATAAATCTTATATTCAATTTTAACGTATCTATTCTGTGATTTCATTTCAAGAGTGGATATTAAGAAAAATCTATTGTTAATATTAAGTGTAAACCTGGTTTGTCAGTATTTTTAACTAACATAATTTAATTGAATTGAATTTTTTTTATTAACAGAATGTTTTTCAAACTTGTATTAAAGTGAATCATGGCATTGTGGTTGTGGTTCTGTACCGTCTGTACCGTCTTTCGATGGTTATTTTTATTGTTGTATTTGTTCGTATTGATTTGATGTACTCATAGACTTGTAATTTATTTTAGACATTAACATTGTTGAGACTCTTTGAAATTACCTTGACTTTGACATTAATGTTGGTGTATAGGAGTTTTATTAAATAATACGTAACATATAGATTTATATTTTGTATATTGATGGGTTATTAATAAAATATATTAAAAATGATGTTTTTCTTTCATAAATTATCATCTTTGAAACAAAAAATAAAAGAATTATATAATTTATTATGAATGAAACTTATATTTGTCGATGTATTTTATTAGTTTATTTGATCAATGCAACTATTTACGGAAAAATTTGCGAATTTTTACCAGAGTAGCAAATTAACTCCAAACAAAACCAAATAAAATAGAGTAGTGATAAACAAAACAAAATTTACCGTCTTTATATATTCATTTGTTAATTTTGTATGACGGGGTAAATAAAAGCAAAAACGGATCGTGACAGACTTGGAATTGACATGGACAAACATGACACGGTAGTGCTTTATTAAATGTATTATATTTGTTACTAGAGATCTGAGATCTGAAAAGGTTTCTAAGAATGCACAACTCTTACTGCTGTACCAGCCATATATTTGTGTTCTTTGTTTGTTTTGTATCTTTTATTAATTAATATTGATCGTTCCAGAACCTGTGATTACTAAACGTTAGCTCTGCATATTCCAAAGAAATTGATAAATAAATTATTCTTAGTAAATAATATTTTATTTGTTTATCAATTCATATTTCGAGTTGCTTGAATAATTTTTGAATTTCAAATATTGAAATTTATTTGAAATTGTCATGCCACATAACTTTTGAAGTCAGAGCAAGTTTTGAAGCGATGAAATTTCGTTGTATTTATTATCAATTACAAAAACAAATTGAAACTAATAATAACTCAGCGAACGTTTCCTTACTAATGTAAAATTTTCATCAAATTCACAAGTTTCCACTCAACGTTTCAACATAATTGTGGATGTTTTTAACATGCACTAAAAGTATGACAGCTGCTGGGTTAATAATTGTTTCATTACACTATTTCATGGTACATCTGGAGCAACACAATGCAGGTAACTGTATATGATGATGATTTTTAAAGATTCATAGGAACATAGCCTTGTAGTGCAGTAGAACTTTTTCCAAATGTTCCAATTGGCGAAGAGGCAAAAATCGAACCATACATATTAAGATGTCCAACATCATCATTGGGTGATAGTGATGGAACAAAATGGGTCGTAATGAAACAATTTAACAAATATAATAATTAAAATTCTATGACACAGGCAGGAAGTTAACTAAACTAATTAGTTATTTTATCGTTAAAACTTGTGCAAGTTAATTTTAAAAAGTGTATTGGCATACATTTACAAACTTCAAAAGTACCGTTCAAAACATCATTTAGATTAATAACATTGTTTTTATTTTGGTTTAAAATTACTATTTCATCTTTTCCTGCACATTTTCATTTCTAAAGATTATGTCGTTATTTCATTTTAATTTTATTATGGTGTTCTATTATCACTTTCCTATTTTGTCGTAATTTTGTTTCGTTTAATAATTGTTATATACTATTATTTTTATTTTTTGTTACTTTCGTCATCGTCTATTCGAATTACATTAGTTTTTTTTTTCTTGTGCGTATTGTCTTCTGTTTGCATCATGTTCTGCTTTTATTTGCATTCAATGGTTCATATTTTCTTAATTTAATTATCATTATATGTTTTTCCGCTAATATTTTATAATTATTTATTCGTGCTTCGATTGACTTTTTCTCAAAATTGTTTTTTTATGTGATTTCTTTACTCTTTGTAGATTTCGTTTTATATGGAATTCTAAAAATTAATCATTTTCGTTCCCGACTGCTTTGCTTTCTTGGGTGGCCGCACCTATCGATGGGAACTATGCAACACGACATGGAATTTTAATTTTAAACAATGATAATTATAATAATAATAAACGCTGATACGTGCGGGTCATGTATTAGTGAAATATATGTATTCGTAGTGAAACAAATATAAGTTAAAGTATGTAAATTTTTATTTTGTGTGTAAATCCCCAAATTTCGTAATTTAATTTTATGTGTATTTATTTGTTTTCTCTATGCTCATGTTTCGTTTTTGGAATTAACAGCTTCTTTTGTTTTAACAAATTTGTAATAACGTCGTTGGAAATCAGTCGTATTTTCATTAGATAATACACATTGGAAGAAGCTTAGGAAGAGCAATCCGGCAAATCGAAAATTTCATAATCTTATCATAGGCCATATGGTATATTAAAAGCTGTAATTCCTACAATTAAGATAACACTAAATGTTTTAAAACCTACTCCACGAAGGCTTTGATTCCTAACCCCAAGTCAAATATATAGATAATTCGATAATTTTTTATTCGTGTTTATTTTTATAAATGCGTCTTGCTTCCATCAATATTTTGGATATATGAGCATCTTTACTCGTATTTATTGTTATTATAACTTCCAAAATTATGTTTGTAAGTACCGTCAACTTGACGTCCTGAAGAAACAATTTAACTAATTTTTATATAGTAATTTTTCATTGAAATTGTGTTATATAATCACCAAGTTGTAGTAATTATAAACTTTAAAATCTAATGAAAATATAATGAATAACTTTTTACAGTTTTAGATTGAAAAAAAGTCCCTTCAGGCCAGAGTTTAACCAGCAATGCTTGTAATATATCAGCTCTTATGGGAACTTTTCAGTCCACAATTTTACCATGTGAGCTACCGAAGGGCATGATTATAGTTATTATAGCATGATTATAGTTATTATATTTATATAGTCATTAAGATAATAATTTCTTCCGTAATAGGAAAAATTTTATGCAATGCTCAATTAAAGCATCATTTTTATTGTAATTGTACGTCTTTTAACTAAAATTACAGCATTTTAGCTTCTGTTAACATATTTTAACCAGTTTTAGTACGTTTATATTTATGTGAATATATTTTAAGATTATTTGGAATCACATGAAAGATTAACAGAAATATTGTATTTGCCAATACATAAACCATTACGTAACTTACAACAAACAAACATTTCCCAACGTATCGCTGATTACAGAAATCAAGGACATCTTATCAAAATAATGCTTTATTTTTATCTTTATTGCAAATCCAACAACACACCAGTCTCTAATGGCACAGTTTCAAACAATTATAGATTAAGGAACAATAAGTTAGGATCTTCAATTTGTTTTTTGAAGTGATTTATGAAATTAGCCATACTAGCTCCATCAACGATTCGATGATCAGCGGAACCACTTACACATAAAATATCCTCAGGAACTACGTTATTGAATTTATCGAATCTCGGCACAGTCTGAAAATGATTAATCATCAATTAAACGTTATTTACAATAACGAACTAACCTTGTATGCCCCAATTGCGATGATTGCAACTTGGGGTGGCAAGATAACCGGGCTAGCATACGTTCCTCCGATCTTAAAACAGCAACTCGTTTATAACTTTATAAATTAAATTATAATCGTCACTTACAACTCCAATGTTTGAGATTGTAAAGCTCCCTCCTTTTAAATCATCCGGCGAAAAATTACCCTCCTTACCAGATTTCATCAACCTATTCAATTCCTTCGCAATATCGACGACACCCATTTGATCGACATTTTTAATAATCGGCACTGCTAATCCAATTTTCGTGTCCATGGCTATTCCAATGTTATGTGCCCCACAATACGTGACATTTTCGCAGCTGTGATCGAGCTTCGCGTTTAAAATTGGATACCGGGTTAAAGCGTTCGAGGCAGCTTTGATGAAAAACGGCATCAGGGATATTTTCACATCGTACTTTTGGGCTTCGTCCTTGACTGCCTTTCGTAGCTTTATTAATTTTGTAACAGCTATCTCGTCACAATACAAAAAATGCGGGATTTTCTGTAATGGCGAAGCAATGAAACCGGTGAAAAACGAAAATGTGTTCTTACCAAGGCTTCCGTCATTGTTTTCACCATCGCTCTTTGGAAACCACGAAGCGGTTCTGTTTTATCGACGCGAGATTTTATTTCAGATTTATCACTTTTGACCTCGGATTTGGAATCTAGGTATCTTATTACATCTTCTTTGAGTATTCTTCCTTTTTTCCCTGTACCAGTTATTTCATTTAAATTGATCTGAAATAAATATCTTTATTAAAATATGAAATTATTATAGGAAGAAAGTTGAAGAAAGTAACAAAACAATTAGAAATTTTGATTAATGCATTAAACATTAATACATTTAAAGAAAGCGGCGAATAAATGCTAACACAAAATTTGAACATTTATCTGGTGGAAGATCTACTCGGTAGACTAATTACAAGAATACCAGATACTCTCTACCCAATTCCCTTAAGGAAATAAGTCTTTTAACTAAAATTTAAATAAATGTGGAATACTAAAAGTCAATAAATCCATAATAAACCCCTACCAACAAAGATGCTCTATTATCGTATTTTAGTATTACAATAATTCATTAATATCATTATTATTATTATAAAACGTGCATCAACAACCCAGAAATTACCCAGAATAAAATTGAGAAAATTGAATTTTTTATACTTTGTATAATAAATATTTTTGTATCACATAAAAAAAAATAATGGAAACGAAAAAATATTAAACTTACACTGTTTTGTTTGGCAAGTCTTCGAACCGAAGGTATACATAAAGCATATGATATTGAAGGTTCATCATCTATAAAAAAATTTATAAAAACAAATTCGTTATTTTTAATAATTTAATACCACTCGACTCAGATGATTGTTTTTCTTCAATCATTGGTGCTTTTTCTTCATGTTTATTAATTTGTTCTTCATTTTTGTTTACTTCAGTTTCCTCTAAAATTTGATTTTACATAAGTGATTTGCTTATTACGCAACATATTTGAATTTGAGTAAAGTCGCGCTAATTTCGCTTCATATGATTGGTGATATAAATAGATCAGTTGGGGTTAATATATGTGGGTTATGTCGCTAAGTAAACGCTACAAAGCCGCCCGAAGAACCGACTAGCAGAAATACTTGTGCTCTTTCTATTTAATTAAATAGAAAGAGATATTTACAGTCGACGACTCCAAGACTCGTCAAGAGCATTGAACGGTAAAATGTTAGTTATGTTCTTTTGTGTTGACCTACCTCCCTCTATTTCAATGTCGAGTAATGGTTTACCGACCAATGCAATTTGGTCAACTTGGTGATGTAGCTTATTAATAATTCCATCGTATCTGCTTGTTATTGTAACGGATGCTTTGTCACTCTGAACTTCGCATATGTTATCAAATTGCGAGACTTTGTCGCCAACTTTAACAAACCATTCTTTTACAACCACGTCTCTGATTCCTTCGCCAATATCGGATAAATTAAACGAAACGACCGCGTTTAGATTCCTTGTAGTGTGTACGCTTCTTCCGTTGAATACATGATTTTTAACCACCGCGTTGAGAACAACTTGGTTTAATATTGACCGGCACTATACAAATATAAAAAGAATTCCTAAGTCCAAGGTTTCAAGTTATCTAAACGGTTATATTTATGTTAATTTTTCAGTACTCACCACTGATTTATATTTATCGTTTAATAACGAAGTTATCAACTTGCAAGATTTATTAGCGACTGCCATGATATCACGCTCGGCTTAAAACTGATACGAAATTTAACAAAGCTATCTCTGCAGCATTTTGAATAATTACGTTACCGTCACTCACTTGCACGCACACTAAAGAAGTCGTTTCAGTTTTAAGCTATTTGTCCACGTCTATTTTAATAAGCTAGAAAGGGATAAGGTTTTTATTTCGTTGAGTGTTTTGAATATTGCGCCTTTAAAACACGTGGAACAAATAGTCGTAAATCACTTTAAAAAGTCGGTTTTATGACGCCAATCAAATTGTACGAATAAATAGACCAACGGCAATTCATTCCAAAGTTCAAATCGCGATTCGCACATATTTCCATTAAAGTCAATTGGCGTCCACAAATGGCAACGAAATTGTTTAAATCTGTGATACTGGGCGCTCCAGCGTCTGGGAAAGGCACCATTTCGTCGAGAATAGTGAAAAGATTTAATTTGGATCACATCTCCAGCGGCGATTTACTCCGATTAAATATTAAAAGCAACTCAGGTAAGCTATGGTATTTGTCAAGAATGTATTGTAGTAATTCTAATTTAGCTATTGGAATCGAGGCTAATAAATATATTAAACAAGGAAAGTTAGTGCCGGATGAATTAATGATTAAATTTATTACAAACGAGATTTCTAAAACAAACGACAGGCCTTGGCTTCTCGATGGTAAATATTTTGCGTCTTAGCTTTCATGTATGTATTCAACGAGATTATAGGTTTCCCTCGTACGCTTAAACAAGCGAAAGAGTTATGGAATTCGTACGAACTTGATATCGTATTGAATTTAAATGTTCCGTTCGATGTAATTATTGAAAGGGTTAAAGGACGGTCAGTTCATTTGCCAAGTGGAAGGGTTTATAATACCGATTTTAATGCGCCCAAAGTAGCGGTAAATATTCTTTTCGATATGGCTGTGGCTTTGGTGTTAATTTTGAGCGTTTGTTTTACCCTGCTTTTTATTAATTTGGGAATTATATCATTTGTATGAACCATGCATCCCATTTCGTGAACTGATGAATTTGTATATTTTAATTTTCTTTGTTCGTAACATGGATTGTCATTTGCGACCTCTTCGTTCGTTAAAATGAAGTTTCCTACTATGTTTAAAGCCATATGAACAATAACATTTTCGTTTCCATAGGGCAAAGACGATATAACAGGTGAAGATTTAGTGCAAAGAGAAGATGACAAGCCGGAAGTCGTTTTGGAGCGACTAAAGCAATATGAGAAATTAACAAGACCTGTTATCGAGTTTTACAGGGAAAGAGGAGTGCTGGAGGAATTCGAAGGGAAAACTTCTGATGAGATATGGCCGAAAGTTTTGGATTGCTTAGCAACGTACATACCCCTGCATATTACAACACGTAAAAGCGTTCTCTAATTGGATTCACGATTTACAACATATACAGATGGCTTATTTTTTATACATTTCCACTATTAATTGTAATAAATGTATCATGTAGTAAATTAAGTTCATCAATAATAACAGGAATTTGATTAATGGTTTTTATTTTAATTTATAAAATAAGTACAAATAAATTAACTTAAATAAAGAGAGGCGTTTAATATGATAAGAGAGGAAACGTTACATGACGTGATATTAAACGGAATATATCGCAAAAATGAAATTACACGACAATAATGTTTAACATCGCAGGCTTACACGGCTAAGGTCAACAAATATACATTTTTTTGAATTTACAACAAACTTGCTCCCTTATAATACAAATGGTTAATAAATTATTATTACATCTAAACAGTTAGAGAACTTCAAATTCCTCAGTTTCGATGAAATCTGAGTCGGCATCTTCCGAACTATAATCTACTTCTGGTGGTTGATAACGTTTGGGAGTAGCTTGAGCATCTCGACTATGTCCATCGGTGAATACGAACATTGGATATTCTATAGTAGAACTCGAGCTCTTGGGGGGTACAACTAACTAGAGAGAATAATTTTCAATGTGTTATATATTAAAAATCTTCTTAACTTACAGTTTTAAGAGTTTCTTTTAGATTGAAAAAGTCGCTTTTCGTCGAGCAGTAAAAGCCTATGCAACACGAAGGATCCATTTTACTGAGGTGCATTTTTCTAGGAGATCGACAGTGGAAACTAGTTAGTGGAAAATCTGATGCCCATACATCAACCATTTCTTGACAGTAATGTGGATCCAAATGGATTAATTTATCATCTTAAAACAAATCAATACAAAAGTCTAACTGAATATCAATGCAGAAATATTTTATGTAATATTAATAACACCAATTCATTGTGATCAAATGAACTATGTAAATTACCTAAATATGTAACCCTAGGATACATAGTCCTAAATCTACAAATTTACATATCGCAGATCTGAGAAGCACATGTTATAATATATGCAATTAAATTACTTATTTTATGATCAATTAGTTAATTTATGATTCATATTTTTAGTATTGAAATGATGATATATATTTTTAATAGTTAAGACGAAATTTTATGACAAAATCAATGTATTCTTTAGTACATCAAGTATGTATTTTATACTTTCATCGTACTTCCGTAGTCTATATCTCGTTTAACGAACAGATGCAGAGAAGGCGTGGTCTCGGCGTCAACAGCCAGTTTCACACGCTACATACAAATTAAAAAACACCGGAACGCAATTACAATTGCCGAGTTTTGTAGTTGTGTGTTTTGGGATTGAGTAACTTCACCAATAGAAAACTTCTATTCAAACTTCGCGCACTTGTGTGGAGATGCATCTAATGGGTAAACGGGGTATATATTACATGGACAAAAACACCTTTTTATTTCTTCTCCTTGCTCGATGAGCCAGGTATAGAGATAACCTTTGATATTTTCGAAACCACAAGGTTCAAAAGATTAAAATGTATTTAGTGCCACCTATATTAATTATGTCATAACAAAGTGCTGTAGACCAGGTATAAGTTGCTACCTTTTGATGAATTAGATCGACGTCACCTTTTGTATTGTTGTTGTATGTTATTTGTAGTTTAATTTTCCCATCGCCTTGGTTGTTTTATCATGATGCATAGTGCTGTATCATGTTCTTGTTTTTTCGCACACAAAACTAACCATAATATCAAGTGATTTCATTGCAAGGTAATCAGTTTATAACTTCACTGTGTTGTGTGTTTGTCGTTGAATCTCTGGTATCTTCTTATTTCTTCAAACTTGACTACTGACATTGTTGCTCTGTTAAGATTTGGAAATTCTCCGCCAAAAAGTTCCTTTACTTGAACATCCCAAGTATATTCAACCCCAGCTTGTAACACCAGTCCAAAAAAGGAAATTGAAGTTCTTCCATTCTCTTTCTTTTGAAGCACAACCTCATTTGCATTTCATATTGATGCAATGCACAATATCTTCTAAAATTTCTTTTGAAATGGATTTAATGCTTCTCAGCTAGTTGCAGCCACATGTTTTCTTTTTTGCAAACCAGGTAATTTCAGGCTAATATTATGAGTAGGTGATTTTGAAGTCGGCGGAGTTCCACGTTCCACTTCAACCCATTTGCACCAATAAATTCTGGCAGATCAAATAGCATTGTTCGGGGATGAAATATCATCGTCTTCATCTCTATTTAAACTTGAAACTTGACTTGGAAGCAAAAATTCCACATTTTCCTAATCACTATGCCCTGAAGGCAATCGTAGTCTCTTCAGCCCATCCCGTCTCACAATTTGCTTCACCATATCAAACTATTTATGCTTCTTTTCGTTTCAGTAATATTTATATATATGTTTCGTACTTTTCACAAAATGTCTATTATCTCTATGCAATCACAATTTTACAAGTGCATCAGACACACGTGACACTTGCTTATTGACTTGACACAGTTTTATGTGCTCTCCACAAGTCCCAAAGAACCCTGGGTTTCTCAGGCCCAGGCTATGTAAAACGAGGTTGTTTAATATCACGTTATTTCAACATTTTAGTAACAATTTTGCAGCAATTAAATCATCGAGCCACGACAAAAAATTAATCGACAATTATAAATAGTTAAACATGCGTATGCATCCTAGGGTTAAATACATTTTGTGCTAACCTTGTATTTATTTTTAAACCTTTCAGATATGTTCTACAACTGTAACTAGTTAATGATAATACCCAATGACGGATAGCTATTTACAAAACATACGTAACATGCATTTTCTAAAAATAAACATGGACCCTGTATTCATTTCAAAAGCCTTCTATTTCGGTGATTTTACAAGATTTTTACAAAATTAATTTGCTAATTACCTTGGTAACCAATAAAATATAACGAATGTTTAGGCCTCCCGCCTATAATACCAATACATTGTTCGAGACTTAGCAACGCAGTTAAACAAGGAGCGTAAATTTGATTAAATTTCTCTGCCCCTAACCGCACTGGAATTAGTATAACGACTGACTTAAATATACCTTCTTTTTCATCGTAACATTCTTCTAACACGTCACCGACGTAAACTAAAAATCACTACCTTAACATAACGTATTTAGAATAAATTCGAATACCTGCACAATCCTGAGCAACGTAAACTGTGAGACCGCCAAATTCGTAATTATCTTCCGCTGCTAATTTCACCGCTTGTCTATAAACATCTCTCATTTAAATAAGTCTTATGGGAAAAACTTTAAAAACCTACCTTAATAAATGTGATACAAATCCAGGACCGTACCAATCACCAGCCTTTTTCCCAGAATTCTCTCCTAAAGTAACTAAACTATGAATAGATAACGGGCTATTTCGACTAGGTTTATCACCAAACCACTTAATGATTCGTCTATGATATACGTAATCTTCTTTTGAACTTACAGATTCAGGATTCCATTTCCAACCTGAAACCAATTAAAATTACACATTGCATGGTAACAAAATATGCGTAATTTAACTTACTTCTGCCCAATAGATGACACACTAAAGCTTGCGCTAGTAACATTTGCCCACTTCGTAACATGCAGCCCCATCCACAATCGCTACTATACGTAGAGCCATTTAAAATAGGAAATTCTCTTCGGTACGTCATCCAAATTCGACTGATGAAATCCGATTTAAAACCATCAAATCCCTCGTCTTCATTCGAAGAAATCTATGAATTTTAGGTTAGTGTCACTTCATTAAAACTGTTTAACTTACATTTCCTTGGCTTGTGAAAGCGGCGACGTCAGTCGCCAACTCTGTAAGATTTTGCGGGTTTTCGAGCTTTTTGTGATAACACCTGCCGAGCAGCCACACAGGAGATTCTTTAGAAAAATTCGTTTTTAGTTTCATCCCTACGATAAGAAAATAAATACACGTAATATTTTCTAAAGTTAACGAAAACCTACTTGTCCACTTACCGTATTTCACGTTATTCCACATTGACAATAACCGTGTTTTAACTTTTCCTTCAACGTCCAATGCATTTTCGTCATCTAACCTATTATTTGAAGTACTTGGTGATCCAAAAACATTTAAAGAAAAAAAATTTGCTCTAGTATCACCAGAAACAACTTGAGCATTCATGGTTAAAACTTACAGTTTTATACAAAAGTATTCACTTACATAGTTAGGATCAGAAAATAAGTTTTATTTACAATGTATAGTTTGCATTTTTTGACGTTTACGGATTAATACTTAACAAATAAACATAGGGGTATATGGGATAGTAAATTCGAACATTTTAAATGTTATAACGTAACTGTCATAATGACGTAAGGTAGTTGTCATAAGTTTAACTTTTGCAAGAATTTATGTCATGTTTTCTAAAGTTGCTATTTACTTACGTACTTGGCTTGGCCTTGTGCAGAAAATAGAGGAGAAGTTATTTTTAAGCGTTTCGACAGTTTTCTTTGCATTATGAACATGTATAATTCATAAATCAATAACATTTACGTACAAGCACTAGAAATCATTCTTTCAAATGCGATTTTTTTATCGTAAGATAACATATCTTGTCTTAATTTAATTAATAAATATATTTAATCCGTATGATCAAATGAAATAAGGTCATGGATTAATTTATACCACATAGCTTATTGCAATAAATTGTTAAATGGTTAAATGGTTTGTTTTATTATAATTCTTCTATTGGCTAGCAAGTGAGTTACTTTGACGCGTTGAGGAAATACGAAATAAATTGCGCAGACACATTTATAGTTAATATGGTCAAAAAGTCACCCCTTCAAACAATAATTGCTCTATGATTAAAATATTCATTTTTAATCAAAAATTTCAAATATTCAAAATTGGTTTAAGTGTAATTGGTCAAACCGGGAGTTTGTAATAAATGCGCCAAATATGTAAAGTATGCCAATCAAAAATTGAACCCTGAAAATCAAGGAAACGTCATAATCCCAAAAAACTTCTTGTAGAGATATTTTTCTTTTCGCTGCTATTTTTTTACCACTCATGATTTGCATATAAAATATTTTATGGTAGTGTAGAGTTTTTTGAATGACACTGGAGTATTTAGCTATATTTAACTCATTGGAATGTTTTAGTGATGTCAAAATTTAGTTATTCGTCTAGATTTTCTCTCTGCTTTTTTATGCAATTTTTGAAAACTTTGTGAGAATAATGGTGATTGATCTGAAGATAAATCTCGCGATAAAAAAATATCTCAAACATATCTTAAATATTTAGATAATTCTCAATTCCTCGAGTGCTAAAAGATTAATTGGATTAAGTAGGTACTTGAGGTGCAAATTCAGTAATATTTTTAAGTTTATCAGTATTTGTAGCAAAAACCGTAAAATAACATTATTACAGAAAATTATAAATATTTGAAAACAAACATCCAATAATCAATAGACAATGAGACAATCCAAATTCTTCCCCACCCATTTTTTCTTGGTAATCGAATGGTCACTATACTTTCTTGCAGTGTTCGAATATGGTACACTTTTTAACCTGAATAATAAAAAGATTTGTTTGGACTGAACTGAACTGAACAGAACATTAAACATTACATTAAAACAAAGTATTATATTTATTTTATTTATTTACAATTACCAAGAGAGCCCGATTGGAATTTGTGGACTCGTGATAACTTAAGACTGACCAATATGAATATCAAAATTTTATCATTCATATTATATCCTAACGTATGTTAATTGTAGCAATAAATATTACCACGAGCCCACAATGTGTGGTTGCGTGTATATATATATATATGTATATATATATATATAATGCGGTATACAATATAATGGTTATTAGGTCATCACAATTCTTATAATGTCATGATGTATTTAATCACAAAAAATAAATTGTTGTAAATTTGGTAATCAAACTACCACAGACAAAAATGAGTAACATAAAGATAACACAGATCACAATAAATAAATAATGCTAAAGCCATTTGATTCAGATTAATACAAGATACTACACCTATATTTAACAGACTAACAACTTTAAAGTGTTCCAAATACTAGTTCCTAATATTAAGACTAGAAAAGCTCGTGAATAATTTAAGGAAACAGTGGAAACATTCGAAATAACAATAATGTGGAAAAAATACTGCATATATCTAAAATCACGATATATATATATATTGCCCCAAATTAAAAACTAAAATTGCTTTTAACACAGAATTGTAAATTAATGGCGTGCAGAAGCTGCTGATTTCGGTGGAATCAATCGTCCACTTGGTCTAGGAACGCTCGATGTGCGCCTTTGTTTCTCAGTCTTTTTACTAGAGTTATAACCGTGGTAGGCGGCTTTCATGCCACGTTTCACAGGCGTAGAATGTTCCAGGTGACTCGACATGTGTTTTCGCATGTTATTCCCGGTATACGCAACACCTTTCATTTGGAACTCGGTCGTTTCTGTATTCCACAGCATATTTGATTCAATTTTTTTCTAGGAAATAACGATCATTTGATGAAAGAAATAAAAAAATTAAATTGCTTACAAGATATTCTTTAGGTATGTAATTTTCGATCATCATATTCGCCAGTTGTAGTTCCCTGACTAGAAGTCGGTAATTATCGAGCAGCGCTTCCATTTCACGTTGGTATTCGTGTTCTTTGTCGGCGTGCTCTTCCTTAACTTCGTTTAATAGGGCTTGCACTTTCTTTATTTTTTTTGTGATTCCGATTTCCTCTTCTTGGAGACTCGAATATTTTTCAGTGACGTCAATTCTTTCAGCCTTAAAATTAAAACCATTTAATTAAAAAAAAGACACCATTGTGTCAATACCCCTTTTTGTAGTATTTGAACTTCTAGTTGTTGATGTGATTTATCTAAACTTTCTAGCTCTGCACCGGACGTTTCCAACAAAAATATTTGGTGCTGTGCCTTCTCAAACAAGTTTTCACCTCCCACCAATATTTTCTTTTGTATTAGCGATATCTTCTGGAGGAGTTCTTCTTTTTCTTTCCTAATAAAAACAAGGTTTAACAGAATTTGATTCATTTTGTCACTTACTCTGTTTTTTGTAGTTCTTCATCGTGTTTCCTACATTCTTCAGATAACGCTTCTAATTGCGATTTATCCTTCTTTCTCTATATGAAACAAGAAAAATACAATTGGGCATGGAAATTTTATTGTTGATACATTACTACAAAGATTTAAACGATTTGTTTTATTGAAATATAACAAAAGTTAACAAGATGATGTTTCGTCTTGGGGTATATTAAAACAATATAAAACAATTAAGAATAATTGCAGGTTACTTACAGACGACTTTATCGCAGCCTTTTCTTCATGTAATGTTATAATCGAGATGCGTTGCTGTAATTTGGCAATTTCTTGTTCGAAACATTCGATCATTCCCTTCTTTGTTTCTACGTTAATGCGTACTTGATTCTTTATATATTTAACTCTGCTAGCGTATCGTAAGGTACAAATACTTTCTTCATAATCAATTTCAGATGGGCTTACCATAGCAATCTAAAAAATATATTCTTTTAATAGTGGTCTTTATTGTATGAAACTAACAATCAATACCCAACACAGAAAAATCTGCGACCAGGATTATTCCAAAAGCAATTTATAGTGTATTTGTATTTAAATTTATTTTAATTTGTTTCTTAAGTAAGATGATTTGTATTATTTTAAGTTTAGACGTCTCAGAATCGACCATTTTAAAAAAAATTTTGGTCCTTAATTGTGCTTGTTGTTACGTTGGTTCAAGTTTTACATACATACATATGACAATAAATACGTACCATTGCAGTTTTTGAATTACCACCTAACGAATCTTGTAATAATCGTGTTAACTTTGAATTTCTATACGGAATGTGAGTACTTTTCCCATCGACTAACGCCGAGATAACGTTTCCAAGTACCGAAAGCGACTGATTAATATTACTAGCTTCTTTTAAACGATCCCCAGTTGCGTGAGTTCTACTTAAGCGTTCGGAACCCTGCCAAATTTACCACAAATGAATTATATACAACAACGTGATATATTACCGCTAAATCAACGAGGTTTAACTTTCCAATGATAGTTTTATTGTCAATTCTATCCTTCGATTCGATAGCGATAGTAAAAATTGCATGTGACCGTGAACTAACATCGTTCATCAATGTAGACCTCGTCATTCGATTATTATTACCTCTGTTCATTAATTCAGTAATAGATTCAATTGAATCTACCGTAAATCCCATTAGATCTTTAACGTAAACACCAACGTCGAGGCGTTCACGTACTTCAAGCTTAGCATTATGATTCGTCGACAACAAATCTCTTACGTCTTCATTATAAATTTCTAAATACGTCACGGTAACTACGAATGATTTTTCACCGCTTGATCTAGATATTTGGCTGAATATGTGTGAAAACGTATTAGGAATTATTCCCCTAAGTTCAGCGTGATTTTGTTTACCGGCCATCGTATACGTTTTCCCTGTACCCGTTTGGCCGTATGCAAATACCGTGCCGTTATAACCTTGCAAAACTTTTTCAACTATAGGAAACGCTATGTGTCGATATAAATCCATCTAGAAACAAATCCTTAGACTCGAAAAGAGAAAGTTTGAAATGTACCTGTGTGCAATCTTCAGGGAAAACATGATCAAATTTAAACGTCTTAGGTTTTTCATTTGCCAAGTTAGTTTTTGATAAAGCGATTACGTTCTCGTCTCGGTCGACAGACGCGATATTTTGGTGTCCTTCGGATTGTTCTTTCTTATTTAGTGGACGAACTCTTATGACAACACGGACGTTTTCCAATTCACATTTCCCGTTGTTCTTATTACCTGCCATTATATGAACACCTGAAATAATGTTGTTTTAAAATTGCATTTGTTAACTGATTTAAGTTATACCTTATTTGTACGTTATAAAAATAATTAATAAAAGCGAAATTTAAACCAATTGCTTGCTTCAAACGTCAAAAATTGTTTGTATACCTAACCTGCCCACACCTACCGATCTAACGTGTTACCATACTCGTGACAAAGAAATTCCCTCTTCTACAGTTTATAAAAGTAATTCTGCAAAAATCCCTCACCTATTCACCATGATATTATTTAATATTGTTTTATTGATTATATCTATAACAAATATATAGATATACTAGAAATGTGTCTTTAGTTCTTATTATAAGCATTTCCTAATTACGTGCATTAATTGTATTAGAAATATTGTCTTTGAAAGTCGCGGTATTATCACAAACACAAGTGGCAACACTGCGTCTATTATAGCCACTGCGTTCTGCGCTATTTTCAAAATTATACTACTTCATTGAACAAAAGTATATTAAAAAGGATTTATAAAAGTTTAAATTAGTAAGAAATTACTTTGTTAATTTGAATTTAATTTCAAATAATTCCTTATGATCTGTTTACGAACATAGTCAATTCAATGGCTTGTTAATAACAAGATTTTGTGGTCCTCTTGTTGACAATTTGTACTTAATTAGCGTGATGCAGCTTTAATTGTCCTCATGTAAAATGGTTGGCATTTACTCCCTGAGGTTTTTTCTAGGATCATTTTAGTCACTGCAACTCTAGAAAAGAGACGTATTCTGCTTCAGTTGAAGACAAAGCTACTGTGGTTTGTTTTCTCCTCCTCCAGGTGGTTGTTGAAGTTCGAAATAAACGTATATTGATTGTCTCTTCTCGCCTGTTGAATAGAGTTAGCAAACTCTTTGTAAGTTGTCTGCAGTAAGCACTGCAGACGCATCATAATTGTCATAAATGGGAAAGTGGTCAAGCGACCACTTTCCCATTCGTCAACCCCATCTGTCTGTAATGTGTATACATATAGCATATAGCACACTGGGCCTATAACCTGATGAAATATACGTTTTGTCTAACACAACTTTTTATTCTATAAATATTATATATTTGACATTAATTTACATTTTTACAGCCATAAATGTTCTAAATCATTTCTCTTTTGAGAATGTTAATCCTATTGAGCTTTCAGTTGTTGTATTTCAAGCAGCCTTAAGCGCGCAATTGCTTTAACTTTGTTGTATTTATCTTTCAGAGTTGAATTTTCATTTTCGAGATCAGTCTAAAAATACGATAAATTAGTACCACGCACACTTTTAAAATAAAAAAATATTTACCACTGCTTGAGCTTTAGATGATTCTAACGTCTGTGCCTATAAAAATAATAATACTAATCGATTCAATGAGTGAAACCTAATTGGTTACCTGCAATGTTTGTTTCTCTGCTTCTAACACCTTTATCCTCTTTGTTTGATAATCACATTGATTTCGATAAAATTCTAATGTGTCATTAGGACGGGTTATTGTCGTCATGCTATTCATATTTGCCTCCAATTCATAAATTTTTGTGGTTAGCCTTATGCATTTTTGGCAATCTGTAACAAAAGTTTCATTAAATTAAATTAAATTAAATTAAATTAAATTATTTACTTACCTATATTTCTTCTGCTGTCTTGTGGTGACAGTTTCTTACGTTTGTTTGATGTAGATGATTCGCATTCATATTTTAATTTCATCATTTGCAATTCTTTATTCACATCGTTGTATTTTGTAGTAAGTTCGCTAATTTTTAGTTTGAACTGCGCAAGTTCATTTTCATGTCGAAGATCTGCTAGTGGTTGGGGTGCTAATACATATAATGAAAGTTATTATAAGTTAAGTGTCATATATTTAAAAACTTACCATCTGTGGCAGTTTGTGCTGCTCTTTGTTCCCCAACATCATTAACAAGTCTTGCTAAATTGCCCCTTACTTTTGATAACATATCAGCCACATTTGATTCTTTTTTTATAAGACTTGAGAAAGGTTTTTGAATATTATGGTGTACGTATTCTAATACATTCATACTTTGATTGATAGTTGTTTTAAAGTTTTCAATTCTGCTATTGCTTTGTTGTAGACATTTTCGCATTCTATTTTCATTACTTAAACTCTCGCAGAATTTCTCTTCTGCGACTTTCAATTTTGATATTATGTCTGCTTGTTCCCTCCGATACTGTATACCTCTTTCTTCTAATGTATTGGTAAGAATTGTTATCTTTTCGAGGCCACGTAGAATTTCAGAATCTTTGAATTCTAGTTCAGTCTTTAAGTTCTTTATTTCAGCACATTCCGCTTTAAGTCCGTTCATGATTTCTTCCTGTTTATTAACCAGCTCACGGTGAGACGACAGCTCCTTTTTGAATTTAGCCACTGTTGCCTTTTCTCTAATAATATCATCCAGTTGGGATTTAATTTTAGTACATTGAATTTTATTTTTCGTTTTTAATTCTTCATTCAATTGCGTCAATTCATTTGACAATTTTCGCTTATCTGCTTCAATCGATTCTAGAGACTTCAAGTGTGAACTCTTTTCAATTGTTAATTCTTCTAAAGCAGTATGTAATTTTGTTTCTAATAAGCGTTTCTCATCTTTAAGACCATTCATTTTTAACACGTAAATGTCATTTGCAGACTGAACTTTGACTTTGAGGTTTCGTAAAGTTAATTCCAAAGCATCTGTTTTCACCTGAAGATCATGGTTTTGTTCACGAAGTGTTTGGGTTGTTTTCGAATACTCATCGTTTGCAATTTTCAAATCATCAGTCTCGACAGTCAATTTTCTTATTAATTCACTTTGCTTGTTCGCAAGTTGTTTGCTAGTTAAAATTTCAGCGCTCATCTGCAGTGATTCTTCTCTAGCGTGATCTATTTTTGTTTTAAGATGTGAATTTTCTAAACACAGTGATTTGTTCTGGTTGGCAATTCTATCCCTTTCTTGTTCAAGTACCTTTTTATCAACGTTGAGCGACTCGTTTGCTTCTCCCGATATTTGCAACTTTGTGCTATAATCTGCGACAGTTTTAAGAAGCATATCTCGTTCGGACCGACAGGCATGGAGTTTATTTTCAAATAACGCTTTCTCTTTCTTTAACTCTGATTTGAGTAGATTCACTTCTGCTACGTCTGGGTGAGTCGCCTCAAATTTCTTCTTCGACGTTTGCAGTTGTTTCATTACATTATCTTTTTCCGCAATGAGAATGTCAACACGGTTCTCTAATGACCAGTTAAGCTTTTCTAAGTTCACCTTATTATTTGATAAGTCATCAATGACTTCCTTATAATGTTGACAATTTGTATTTAATTCGTTGATTTTTGCATTCGCTTTAGCTAACTCTATTTTAATATCACACTCTTCTTTATTATTGTAATTTAACTTGTTCATTATATTCTCAAAATTAGCGTTTTCTTCAGTTTGAGCTAATTCTGGAGAAAAAGATTTTTCTAACAGAAATTTTAAATCATTGAGGCCATTGTTTAGATCAGTGAAATATATGTATTCTAAATCAGTCGTTGATTTACACAAATTATCCAATGAATTAGTTATTGTTTTATCTTTGGTCGTGGTGAAACATTCTTTTAAGTCACCCTCGCTTTTTGATTTATTACGTGAACTTAAAATTTTGTGTAGACTATGTGGATCTGCCCTACCAATGGCTGATAGCATTATTTTAATTTTATCTTCGTAGTAATTTTTAAAAAATTCACCCGCTTTCTTAAGTATCGAAATCTGAGTGACCAGCTTATTGTTTTCTACTTGAAGGTCACTGCATACTCCTTTAGTTTTCTCAATATTTAATGCGTTGTTTCTTTCAAGTCGTGTTAACTCTTCATTAACATCCAGTAGGTTATCTTCCGTACTTTCGAGTTTTTCTTCAGTCGCCAATAAACGTTCCTTCGTTGCTTTTATTTCTAACTGTAAGACAGTTTTCTCGTCCAATATTGTCTTGTTATCACTGACCATGCGCATATTTTCCTCCGAAAGTTCTTCAAATTTGTTACTCAGATCTTTTAATTTCTTATCGTTTTGAATTAGAGTTGCATTCAATTGAATGATTTGATTTTCTAATATTTTGACGTCTTTGTCGTATCGAGCTTTTAAAGTTGTGAATCTCTCTTCGAAAATTTGCGGATCGATGCTTTGTTTCGCCAGTTCGGCGTCATCTTTCAAGTCTTGAATGATTACTTCGAGTGTTCGATTTTTAATTTCGTTTGAATAATCAATTTTTGCATCGTCTGAACTTTGCTCGTTTTCCCAGATTTGATGCAACTGGTGGTTTAAGTAGTCAATTTCTTCCTTTTTTGCTGCATTACTCATATGACCTTCATGTATATCGCTATATAACTCTTGAATAAGTAATGCTTGTGAATGTATTTCAGCAACGTTGTATTGATTAATCGATTCTAGCTGAGATGTCCTTTTTTTTAATTTTTCAAGTTCACCTTTTAACTCTTCGTTTTCCATTAATAATTTTTCATGCTTTTTGGACACTTCTTCATGGACAATTCTTAAAATATTTACATCATTAAACTTAATTTCTAATGAATTTTGAATGGCAATATATGAATTATATGATACACCAAGTTCATAAGTTATTAAAGTTAAGATATTAGGAGTATATAAATGTACAAGAGGTCTATGAATTAATTCGTAAATCTTCAGCTGTGTAAAAATACATGCAAAACAACAAAGAAAAACAAGCGGTTTTAAAAGTTGTTAAAACCCTCACCTGTCCAATATAATTGTATGGATATACTGCAAAATTGATTATAGTATTTACCATAAAAATAGCGGCAATACAAAATATTTGCTCCTGATCAATCTTAAATAGTAATTGTAAGTATGGGTACTTACGAATGTTCATCCGTCTGGCAGGTAAATGAGCTCATAAATATCGATTGGATTCCCCTAAATTTAATGAAGCAGTATTTATTTATTTCTTGACTTGATGACATTAAATTTAATAAATTTTATTTCTATAAATAATTTATGTTGCGAATTTCTTTAAATAAAGACTAAACCCAATTTAATATTTAACATTCAATAATAATGATTGATGAAGTAAATAAAAAGTAGTAATTATACACCTGTCGGTTGATGGTAATGATTTGGGTTCGACGGATTCTTCAATTGTCAATCGAGTTGTAAATTTTGACGGTGATGGTATTAAACTAGAATGTTTCGAAGAAAGTTCGAAAATTTGTCTTGATAAATTTTCTTCTCTCGCAGCGTGCTGCAGTAACAAACTTGCAATACGTTCATCTTGAGCTACTGTACATGCCTTCAAAGTGTTCTAAAAATTAAACTAATTAGTTTGATAACAAATTTATTCGTTCATAAAGTGGGTATTTGAGAAAATCTTTCAATGGTGAGAAACATCGCTAATACTCACAATTTGCGAAGCATTTTCTTGCGTTTGCCGAATACTGGCCTGATTAGCATTTCTCAATTGTTCAAGTAGGTGCGTACATTGATTTTCTAGATAAGCATTTCTGGATTCTACACTTGAACTATAGTCATCATAACTTCTTAACAAAGTCAATTTTGTACTTGGTTCCTGGAAATCAGAAGTACTACATTTAATAGAGAGACAAATTGAGAAAAAAATTAGGAATAACATAAATAAAGCAATTAATTAAATGCATTTTTAACTGACATTTAACTGACAAATAAATATAAACTCAACATAAGGATGATGAAATAAAACAAATGACTACGTTTATACCACAAATAATTTATTGTTAAAAATATATATTACTAAGAATATATATTCAAACAAACACTACACGACTTAAGTTTCGACTTTTTACGGTCATTGTCAAGTGACCGTGACAATGACCGTAAAAAGTCGAAACTTAAGTCGTGTAGTGCTTGTTTGAATATATATTCTTAGTAATATATATTTTTAACAATAAATTATTTGTGGTATAAACGTAGTCATTTGTTTTATTTCATCATTAATATGGACTACCACATAGTAAAGGTCTCAACCATCCTTTATATCAATATAAGGAGTATAAAATCTAGTAGTAACACACAAACTAGACCGAAATACACAAATATTAGTGCTATGTAATGTAATTACAAGTTAATTTATAAATTCAAATAATAGCACCAGTCATTGATCAACGTGACAAGAAATAAAGGTTGTAACCAAAGACTTACTGCGGAGCAAAAGCAAGTACAACTATTCACAAAATTTGCTCTCTAAATTGATATGAAATTTACCTTACCTTGTTAAAACAATAGAGAATTGCTCATATACACCACGTAATAAAGCATAGATGAACTCGCGAATATTTGTGTCTAATTATGGCTGATAAATAATCTAAAAATTAAAATTGCGCAACTTGTGTCAGATATTTTAAAATTCTTCATCAGTGTAAACAAAAAGCAAATCAACTTAGATAAAGATAATGTACAAATTTATTCACAGTGGATTTATAACTTTTCAATAAATATAAACAATTATGAGCACTCTTGAACCAGTCGATGAGATAAATTTTTAGGTCACAACAATCTAAATTGGACAGATAAGTCGAAAATTAAGCAATGTATGCAATAAATGCCACAAAAAATAAATGTAGGTGATTCAATTGCATTAATATCAATGCAGAAAGTACATATTTACAGTACAGTAATTAAGAACAGTTATTAGGTTAGTGTAATTGGGAACAGCCTTGCCCGGATTAAAGTGCTAAATGATGATTAGTCACCGCTAATAAATATTTCCAAAAAATATTTCACTACAATTTCTAGAATTATAGATTTTTAATTTGTGTATTTTTGATATGAAGAAATAATATTTAATTCTACCATATCTTAGCAATCTAATTTGTGTTAATTATGGATCTATGACAATTTGATAATCATGTACAATATTTATGACTGGATTACAATTACCTCTAAAATTTAACTGGTCAATAAACAATAAATCTTTTAATGCACTTTTTATGATTGGACCCAGAAAAATCGATTATTCCGAATAATCGACAGTTTACTTCACTTACTGATGATTTTAGTGGAGTCTTATCTTCATTTAAAGTCATAAAATGGATCCATCGTTGCAATTTGGCAACTTCTTGTTGGGCACATTCAATTATTCCTTGCTTCGTTTCTGCGTTAACACGCACGTGATTTTTTATAAACTTAGCCCGGCTTGCATATCGTAATGTACAAAGGCTTTCCTCATAATCAATTTCGGAGGGACCAACCATTGCAATCTAAAATACATATTTTAATTAGTAGTATCTAACAAGGGTTTCTTCATAATCAATTTCGGTGACACCATCAATTGCAATGTAAGAAATATCTTTTTAATTAGTAGTATTAAGAAAGTTAATTGATTGGACAGTTAATATGACCATTCAGACAACATAATGAAGCATGAACATTCACATGGTCAGTGTTGCAGAACTAATCTAACATAAATCTGATTCATTAACTACTAACTGATTAATTATCTATGTTCACTTAAATGGTTAATATAACAACAATTATTCGTACCATTGCAGTTGTTGAATTCCCACCTAAGGAATCTTGCAATAGACGAGTTAATTTGGAATTCCTAAATGGTATATGAGTACTTTTTTCATTGATTAGAGCAGATATCACATTTCCCAGGACGGAAAGTGATTGATTAATATTACTAGATTCTTTAAGACGTTCTCCAGTTGCTTGAGTTTTGCCTAAGCGTTCCGAGCCCTGAAAAAATCAATCTAATAAATTATAAAATGACAATATGATACATTACCGCTAAATCAACGAGATTCAACTTTCCAATTGTAGTTTTGCGATTAACTTTATCTTTTGACTCGATGGATATTGTAAAAATAGCATGTGAACGAGAGCTAACGTCATTCATCAATGTTGACTTAGTCATTCTGTTATTGTTGCCTCTGTTCATTAATTCGGTTATAGAATCAATTGAGTCTACCGTAAATTCCATTAAGTCTTTAACGTAAATGCCATCGAGACGTTCACGTACTTCTAGTTTAGCATTTTGATTCGTCGATAACAAATCTCTTACATCTTCATTATAAATTTCTAAATAAGTTACAGTAACCGCAAATGTTTTTTCCTTACTTAGGACAGATATTTGATGGAATATGTGCGAAAACGTATTTGGAATTATTCCTCTGTGTTCATTATTATTTTGTTTCCCAACCATCGTGTATGTTTTACCAGTGCCGGTTTGACCGTAGGCAAATACCGTTCCATTATAACCTTGCAAAACTTTTTCAACTATAGGAGATGCAACGTGTCGATATAAATCCATCTACAAACGTACTTTTACGTAAGGAAATAAACACCGCTGAGAACGTACCTGTGTGCAATCTTCAGGGAAAATGTAATCAAATTTAAAAGTCTTTGGTTCTTCATTGGGTAAGTTGGGTTTTGACAAAGCGATTACGTTCTCTTCCCGATTTACAGTTACAATATTTTGATAGCCTTCCGATTGTTCTCTTTTATTAAGTGGTCGAACTCGAATGACGACACGAACGTTTTTTAATTCAATTTTGCCATTATTTCTATTACCTGCCATCATAAGTACATTTCAATTTTCTTTAACCTGAAAACGATATTATTAAATCTACATTTTGTAATTGTTAAAATTACACCTTATTTATAGTATCACGTTGTAATGAGATTTATATAAATTATTACATAGAACGTTTTAATTAAAATTTCTGCAAATTTCGTATTTTAACGTCCCTTTTCTGTATTCAACTTCACACCAAATCACAAACAAGGATGCATAGAGCAATTTAGAATTTAGACAAGGATAACAAATAAGTTCAATTGTGTGCAGTGGCGTACTGTGCCCAAGGTATCATATATTAAATAAAAATGAAACTAAAATTGCCATTTAATTTTACAATTTTCATTTACGTTTACAATATTTTCGAAGCATAACTTATGGAGTAAAAACTTCATAACAAACATTTAGATTGAGATATTTTACAATGTTGTTCGGCACAATGAAAAATCATTACCGGGATCAAATATCCAATATTAATAATATAAATAAGGTTTCCCACATTTTTGTCGTGTTATTCTTATTATAATCAATCATATATTCGTAGTTTTCTTTTTTTCCCCTTACCTATTTAACTACCGCATTTCTTACTACTTTAAACTGCTGCCAGTGATTCTCGGTTCCATAGGAACAGTGAAGCTTTTCAAGTTCACTTTATTATTCACTAGATTTTTGCATTCGCTTTATTTAGATCAGTTTGAATAAAATCCTGTTTTGTCATAATTTTTGTAATTTATTGTTTTAATTATTTTCTTAAAATGTTTGTTTTTAAGCTGGCAAAGAAGTTAAATGAAGTCATATTGACATAAATACATCTACAAACACAGTTTTAAGTATGGGAACGGACACATTGAGAATATAGCTGTTTTAAATCCTGGGAAGGTTTACCCTTTGAGACCTTGTGGACTGCGGGCTATTGCAACCCACCGATTGAACAACACCTTTAAAAATACTACGATCTTGCTGAAAAGCAGCCATAATCTATCTATCTAACAATATTTATCTCTGTTCTCTACCAAATATAGAAACTAAATGTTTGTTTCATTTATTGTACTTTGTCTGGCTGAATAAGATCAATGATGTACTGTAATATTTAAGGCTGTATGCAATCAAATATTAATAGTACAATGCAGTTAGTTAGTGTTCATTTTATACCCATATTTCAAAGTAAAACATTCAATTCAATTTTTGAAACAAAATTTATTAGAAATAACTTATTATTAATATTTACATTAACAACAATGTAAAACAAGTAACTGAGTAATAAATACTAATTTAACGTTTTTTTGACCGGCCCTTGGCCTTGGAATCTGAAGGTAGTTGTGATTTCAATTCATCAAGGGCTTTCTCCATTTTGTTGCATTTATTCAGTAAGGTCGCGTTTTCATTTTTTAGTACAGCCTAAGAAAAATTAAATTAGTTATGTATTTTCAATAACAATTAAAATTATTTACCATGTATCGAGTTGAATATGCAGCTTGCTATAAAAATAAAATTATTAATCAGTTCAACTAAAGGGCTGCAAAGATATGTACTTACTTTCTGATCTTGATTTTGCCTTTCTAGTTCGTTTATTCTCTTGGTTTGGTTTTCACAGCGAGTTTTAAGAGTTTCTGTTTCATCAGCGGTGCCTGCTATCTGTTGCTCTAAAATACGAATTCTTTCAACTAGGCCCATGCAACTTGAACAATCTGAAATAAAATGTCATTAATACTTTTTCCATAAAAATTGTATTACATCTTACCTTTATTGCTTTGTATTGTTTTTGTTAATTCAATTGTTGATTCAAATGCTCCGCATACACATTTCACTTTTATTGCATGCAATTCTGACGATGCTTCATTGTATTTTGTTTCCAGTACAGCAATTTTCAGCTTGAGCTGCATAAGGTCATTTTCTTTAACCTGAGTCACTTGAGATCCTAACATAAAGAAACTTACAATGAGGAAAAGAATTTACAAGTGTATTACTTACTCTCAGTTGTTGTTGGTGTAGGTATTTGTTCCACTAAGGCATTAACAATGTTGACCAGAGTCGTTTTTATTTTTGATAAAATGTTAGATAATTCTGGTTCTGTTGCATGTTGCTGTTGCCCAAAAATATTTTCTACTTGTTCTACATTTTTCAATATATGACCAATAGTCATACGGAGCCTCTGTTTGAATTTAAGGGAAGTTGCATTTTCATTACAACGCTCTACTTCTTGTACTCGAATGTATTCAACTAAAATTTTATTTTCTGTCTCTGACTCTGCTAATTTGTTAATTACTTTTTGTTTATCTTCTTCAAGACTTTGTACAGACTTCAAGTGCGCATTCTTTTCAATTTCTATATTGTTTTCGGCAGTTTTCAGTTTAGTTTCTAAAATCTTCATCTTTTCCGCAAGTGGATTTTTTCTTTCACGACATTTCTTGTGCGCCTTCTTTTCAGTGCCTAACTCTTCTTCAGCAGCTTTCAATTTGGTTTCCATTATTTGCATCTTTATTATAAGAGATTTCTTTTTTTCAAGAGACTTCGAGTGTGCATTCTTTTCACGTTGTAGTTTCTCTTCGGCAGCTTTTAAATTAGTTTCCAATAACTGAATCTTTATCGTACATTCATTCTTTCTTTCAAGAGGGTTCATGTGCGTACACTTTACAGTTTCTATATCGTCTTCAGTATTTAGTAATCGTCTTTCTAACAAGTAAATCTGTGCCTCAAGTGAATTGTTTGCTTCAAGAGATTTCAAGTGCTCAGTCTTTTCAATTTCTAAGTTATCTTCGGCAGTTTTTACTTTAGCTTCTAACAACTGCATCTTTAGTGTAAGTGCATTATTTTCCTGTTTAAGGGTGTCGATTTGTAATGTGTAAGTTTCATCAAACGGCTGTTGTCCCCTACTTTGTTGTAGTTTTAGTTTATCCATCAGAAGAGTGTTGTTAACTTCCTCAAGTTTCTTAATTTCTTCAGAACACTCGGCCCTTGTGAGTCTCACACTGTGTCTTATAGTATGCAATAGCTCTTTTAACTCTTTTTGACTTTTCGAACTTTCTGCTAATTCCTTTTCTAAGCGCTTTATCTCTTGAGATTTTCTATCGCCACTCATGTTACCTTTATGAACATCATTAGATAAGTCTTTAATAACCGTTGTTTTATAATGTAAATTGGCAAAGTTAATTTGATTAATGGCCTCTAGTTTGGACGCTCTCTTCACCGTTTTTTCAAGTTGCGATTGTAGACCTTCGATTTCTTTCAATAATTTGGCAACTTGTTTCGACATTTCTTTCCATAGTGTTCTTAAAATATATAAATCGTTATTAGTTTAATTTTTTTTTAATGCCAATGTTGTTATATGAATCGTAACACTAGAAGTAGTTATAGATGATAAAATATATAAAATCAAAATAATAATAATAAAATAAAATATATAAACGAACAAAATAACAAACATGCATGGATATAGTTGGTTCAATTTTATAAAATAATATCAGAGAAGTAAATGTTCATTAACTTGTAAACAATAACTATTGTATTTGTTGTTCTTGTATATAAAATTAATTACTTTGATATTGCAAGGTACTGTATACTTCATTAAATCAATAAATATGTGAATGTGCGAAATAAGTAATTTTCCAATTAGTTGCTGACATAAAACATATGCAAAATAGGAAACAAAAATAAATTTAAAAACTGTAAAGCCTCACCTATCCAATTAACAGTAGGGCTCGACTGCAAATTGTTATTTATATAATAATATATATAGAAAAGGAACTCGTAGAAACTGCTTTAAATGAGCAGTCTGATGGTGCCAACTCAGGTGAATAGGGCAGGTGACATCATGACCGCCATGCTCTCTGAGTCGGTACATTGCAACAAAAACAACTTAACGTATTATTTTATTGTGGTATAATTCCCTTGGATTCCAATGCTGCAGCTCAATCCAGGAATTTAATTGCTTTTGGTTTTGTCAAAAATTGCATACGATTGAACGTTTAACATACATAAGGTATAATGAAATTGGAACGTCGGTGCCAATAATTTTATTCGTGTACGTCATTTCAGCTTTTGCAACTTATCTATTATAATAGCGATTGATTTGACGACAATTGAATAGCATAATGTTTTGGTGTCAGTGATACCACGGAACATTCTCATGGCTGTAATCGACCTCCATTTTTGTTGGTCGGTAATTTTAATTCCCATCATCGGCTTGGGGCAACACTTAATGTAATATTTCTGAATAAATTCGTACAAGAATACAATCAGGAGTTTCAAATGAAGATCATCCTATGGGATCCGGAACAAAAAAAAAAATATATTAGTGACTTCTTATACCTTCTTATTATTTGTAAGTTACACTGCAAGATAGCCATGGGCAGTGACTATTTCTTAATCTTAATAGATGTTAATCAAAATTATGATACTAGAACTACACAAACTACCACAAACTTCCAAAACACTCATAGACAAAATGTTACTACAAAAAGGCAAACTGGATAGGATTATCATCTCACCTAGAATCTTTTGGTGTTCCTGCTATCAGTAGTTCTTTATAATGTTCATGCCGTCGATGTAGTTCCACTGCTTGTGAGAGTTTCTCTTGTTTATTTCACAACACCGTATTATTGTTGAATTAATTTTAACTTCCAGCTAAAAGTTTAGCGTTTCTCTATAGTTCTCTTGAATTATTTTTGCTGCTGCCTCTTCCGCTAATTGTGCAATGTTATCTGCCCAATTTCTCTTGTCAGATCTTGCATTCTTTTTTACCTGTTTATTTAATCATGTTTTATATTCTTTCACAGCCTCATTTTTGATTAGTTTGATTTTTAAATATTTCTTTCTTTCAATTACTTGCCACTATCTATCGCTAACATTGTTTTCATGTGTTCACGTGTTGAGTTCAACTCTTTCTCTTTTATTTCCCTTTCCGAACTGTTTTTCTTTGTTCAGCCGATTTTTACTGATACACAAGCAACTCATTTATTCATTAAATTTATTTTTAATATGTTGATGATTATTACGTGAATGCGACAAAATTAATATTAACCGTTATTGATTATCAATGTCATTATTTTTCTTACATACCTAAGCCATCTCTACCTTAATTTCTTTGTTATTTCCTACCAATGATGCATATGAACGATCTCGACCTAGAGACAATCATGTGAAAACCGTACCACAGTCAGAAACTTGACCTTTATCATCTATGGTTACGTCTTTTCAATTTTCTAATTTGCAGACCAGATTTACCCTTGCCTATCTATTTATTTTTCTTTAATATATTTTTGCACCTTTGATTACACACTTTTAAGAATTTAATGTTTGTGATTGCACAATTATTTAAATTAGAACTCAGAGCAAACATGTACACACTTCGCTCGAGACAAGGTGGCAAGGAATACAAAGAAGTATATGTCGTTCAATAACTGAACCATCTGAAATTCGAGGACTTTAGTTTGATTAGGTTACAATGGGAAATAAGTTTAGATTGGTATTGGATCCCTGGTCACTAAAGTGGAGTGAGGTGGCGGATAATATTGCAAAAGCTGGGGATAATTTTCAACTAAAGACTCACTGGTATATGACTGGAGAGAAGATTGGCAGATTTTTCCACCATAGTTCAAGTAATATGTAGTAAGTAAACTTTTTATTGCAAAGGTATTAATCAGTAATTGGTGTTGAAAAAGTGCAGCACTCAAGCACCAAGAATTTGGATTGAAGACTAAAAAGAGTAGTAGTCAATATTTTCTATACAACTCTACACCTTATATTGTGTATCTCAGTTTATTAGTATACTGATATGAGAATCATACATTAATTGGATTCTGCACCTAATAGTTAATTAATCTGAATAAACCACTTATTAATAATTTACTGTAAATGTGTATAATAAATTTAAATAATCGCATTCCTTTTTTATTACTCTGTACAAACTTGTTAAATTATCATATTAAATTGAAAGTAAATGTACCTGTCCGATTTAGCTGATGATTTAGATTTGGATTTAGACTTTTTGTTTGTTGGTGGTGAATAAGAAGTAGAAGCATGTTGAGGTTGGGTTTCCAACAAAGTTGATGTTCCGGCTGTCGGTGCTGTATGAGAAGTAGAGGTAAATTTAGGCTGGATATCCCATAAATTTGACTCTCTGGTTGTCGGTGCTACAACAGAATGAGAGACACATTCAGGCTGGCTTTCCCATAAAGTTGACTTTCTGACTGTCGGTGCTACAAGAGAAGGAGAGAAACTGTCAGTCTGGATTTCCCATAAACTGGATTTTCTGACTGTCGGTGCTACATGAGAAGTAGACACACGTTTAGGCTTCACTTCCCATGAACGTGCTACACGAGGAGAAACAAATTCAGGCGGGGTTGCCAACAAAGTTGACTTTTTGACTGTTGGTGCTGCATCAGAAGAAGGCTGGGTGTCCAATAAAGTTGCACGTGTGGATGACAGTTCGGAAACTTGTTGCATCAATTCTTCTTCTCGCTTTTTGTGGTGCTCCAACAAATTCGCTATACGATCTTCTAGAGTTTTAGCACGTTCATTTAAAGGGCCCTTAAAATGATTAATAAGTTTGATATATAGGAGAGAAAGACAGCAAAAGTACTTACAATTTGCGATTCATATTGTTCCTTTTGATGAGTTATAAGATTCTCTAGGATTTTAGCATTTGCCTGCAAAATGTAGATAAATGATTAGTTTGATATATTTATTTGCGAGGAAACACTTACAACTAGTACTTCATTTTGTTCAATCTGTATAGCACAGGTATCATTAGCACCGTCCAATTGTGCAAACAGACCTACGCATCGATTCTCTACATATGCAATTCTGGCTTGCAGATTTGCGATATAGATATGGTAATCTTTCAACAAAGCCGATTTCATTTTTAACTGATTTATAGCTTCGTAATTGGCTTTGTTAAGCGTTACCATATTTTCCCAGAGCAACAAATTGTCGGGAGCAGAACTGATTTGCATTGTTTCCTTAAAATGATTCTGTAAATCTACATCTAAATTTAAAATTTACCCACTACCGTATTTTGCTTCTTTATAAGTTTGTTGCGAATAATTTGAATTTCTTGCTTTAAGTTAATTATCTCCTTGTCTGCATTCTTCAATTCCTTTACCTGTTGTCTCGACTTTCCTTTGTTAACACGTATATGTGAGGCAAAACTAGTTTTGATTTCATTAAATTTTAACTTTAATCTACGCACGTTTGCCCTAATTTCTTCATTCTGCAAAACAAGTTTAACAATAAATGTAAATAAATACGACGCATTACGTAATATCATACCACATTTTCGGAATTAAATATCGCCTCCAGGTTATTAAATTCCTCTATATATTTATATTTTTCATCTAACATGCTTACATGTACGTCGTCTTCGATTTCCATTTTTTATCCGTTTGATTTATCAACAAGAAGGATAAATCTATGCGTTTGAAACTGCAAATAAAAAATGTGTCAGTATTCGAAACAAACAATTATATAACATACAATTTCTTTTCGGAACTGTAAAGGTTTTTATAACACACAAAACATAAGTAACATCAGACGAAAGGCTCTCTAGAAACTAACGCGAAGATGGGATAAAAGCCTCAACGTTAAGACTCGGCCAATAGAAAACTGACACTTTGGAAGACTCCCACGTATTCGCCAATAGGAAGCGGACACGCTGGCGCGTTCGGTGGTACACAATATGGCCGATCATCGTTTATATGAACGTATTCATATATAAAACTAATAAAAAAGTAATGGCTTTTCCTACATCCAATCTAAAATGTATTTCGAATTCAATAACATTGTTATTTTGCTTAATTTGCACGTAGTGGAAACTTCTTTAGCGAAGGGAACCCACACATTTGATTTTATTCAGTTTTAAAACTACATCGGGTGCGTTGGCAACGCCCGATCATTTATTTCTCGTTGCTGTTTCTATTTGCGCCATTTATGCTACATGGAACAACTTTACAAGGCTTTAAAATGAGCGATAAAATAAAAAATAAGCGATTTTAAATGTGGATGTTTGTTTTTTTTTAATCAGTAGATTTTGTAAATACGATATGTGGTGATTTAACAAAATACCATGCATTAGAAATGACTATATTTATTCTTACTGTGGAAGGAAAATAATTTTAATAATTACGTAGTTGAGTTATATTACCTCGAGTTTATTTATTACAAGTCAGAATTGAATAATAAAATATATTTTCCTTAAAATTTGCGAAGATATACACTGGAATAGAAAACAGGGTAAAATAAAAGACAGATTTAATATCATTAAAATTCATGGGGTCGAGTTGAACGTCAGTTATGTGACATTCACGACGTACTGCAGACAAGGGTGGGCAATAAACGTGGTATTCTGAGGACTCTTAGAAAGAATCCAGCAATCGTGATGTTTTCATTTTGTTCTAGTTAATTTGATTTTAACACGCTCCGGGAATTAAAATTCTGTTTTACACTTGCAAAGTGGATTATTAATTTGGATTTTACAACGGCTGTAAATCATTTTGTCCCGGTGAATTAATGTGAGTATCGTTGCTTTAATTTCTAAGTCACTTTATTATTTCATACCTAATTGATAAGATTTTTGTATATTTACATGAATTTATATGCGTATTTTAATGAGGAAAAAGGTTCGAACTTTGAATTTTGTTGAACGAGATTATGATTTTTCAAAAATAAAAAAAAATAACTTTATATATAGAACGTCCTGCATGCCTTGACAAAATTCTTTAAGCCTGTTCCTAAAAATATTGAGTTTCATAGATTTTTAATGAACGCCATTGTAGAAAAGTGCCGTTTGTTTTTAACTCCGGGTTACCGTGGCTTACGATTCTAGTTTACATTAATCCTACTGTAATATGCTAGTTGACAGTTGGTGGCTGCAGTCGATATCTTATGAGAGCTATTGATAAACGATATGGTGATAATTACCAGTAGGTTCCGATAGCTATTAATAACTACCAATACCAATAGTTACCGCCGGTAGGCAATAGGGGCTTGCAGTAACTGTCAGGAGCGCTCAATAGGTAGCAGTACCAGTCCGCACTCTATCGCTAGGATACCTTAATCTATATCGGTTTTTGATAAACCTTCGCACTAAAAACTTAAAAAGTAAATAGTTTTCAAAGAATATTTATACTGGACAGCTCACACATTGTCGAAGATTTGTTGAAGAAGTTTATAAGCTAATATTAATTTATGCATTTTTTTCACTATTTGGTTGTTTTTTTATTCAACAGAACATTCAGTTTTCGCATTCAGTTCAGAACCAGCTAAAGATGTTCCTACAGACATCGCAATAAAGCTTGATGGAACGAACCTAAGGGCAGATTTAAGGCCAAATTAACTGATTCAATGATAAATGGTAAACATTGCAAATTTTGCCACGCACTTGGGTACTAATAAGACATTTCATCAAATGATAGCTCAGCTTTGTATCTATGAAAACAATTGACCGGAAAAAGAGAAGTAAATCAGAAAATTGGAGTGGTCAAAATGAGGTAAGTAGCAGTATAGCCCTATCGTTTTGCCAAACTGAAAATAAATTTGGATTGGTATGGAACAACGAAACACATGACAAATTCTTTCAACTCTTTCAATGAGTGTAAAGAATTGACATCATTGTGCAGTATAATGCTAACCAGAAACGAATATTTAAATGCAGTAGAAAATTGCCCGTTCTAAAAAAATATTCTAGCACCTCAAGGTTGTCCACATTACTGGATTTTATCTATGGGAGCAAAATATTGTTTGGAAGTGAATGGCAAGGAAGTGTACCATTCAAGGTAGCCCTTGTTTTTGTTCAGGAGCATAAAATCGCCAATGTTGATCTGAGTTTGATTTTGCAGTGGGGAAAGAACGAGAAGAAAAGGTCAATGCTGAAGTAGACAACAAATCGTTGGAAGAAACCAGAACAGTGACTAAGGAAACTGCAGTGGTCAAAATGAGCTATGTAGCAGTATAGCCATAACGTTTTGCCAAACTTAAAATAAATTTGGATTGGTATGGAACAACGAAATACGTGACAAATTCTTTCAAGGACTGTAAAGAATTGGAATAATCCTGCAGTATAATGCTAACCAGAAACAAATATTTAAATACAGTAGAAAATTCCCCGTTCTAAAAATTTATTCTAGCAGCTCATGGTTGTCCATATTACTGGATTTTGTCTTTGATTTTGCAGTGGGGAAAGAAGAAAAAGAAAAGGTCAATGCTGAAGTAGACAACACATCGTTGGAAGGAAACGGAAGAATAACTCAGAAAATTGCAGTTGTCAAAATGAGCTATGACCAGTGTAGCCCTAACGTTTGGCAAACTGAAAATAAATTTGGATTTGTATGAAACAACGAAACACATGACAAATTATTTCAAGGAGTGTAAAAAATCGACACAATCCTGTATCCTATCTGAAAAAAAACTTTGAAGAAGAAGAAAAGGTCAGTGCTGAAGTAGACAACACATCGTTGGAAGAAAATGATATTGGAGATGACTCGATCTACGAAGGATAAAATCGGATGCAGCAGTCATCTAGTAGAGATCGCAAACATCGTTCAACACTGAAAAAATCCCAAACTCGTTCAAGAGCCTTCTTTCACGAACAGTGAAACATTCTTGATATAAAAACTAAAATGGTATAATGATGCATCAGATGTTCCTACGTTCTCAAACAGGTTGGTGCTGGGGCAAGCCTTTTGATGGTTTTATGTGATGTTCTGGTTCAAGTCCAACGTATTTGATCCTATTTGTATATGTGAGAAAGAGACTGGGATGAACTTATTTTGTTCTGTTTGTACATAACTGTTTATTAACTCCAAGGGATCCTCACGACCTACAAGATTTTTTTATGATTTAAAAATGGAGTCCAGAAGTAACAGGTAAACAGAGCACTCATGTGATAAACAAAACTTGGGAAGAATAATATTTCGAAAGAACGTTGTCTTTGGGTATAGTCTATCGTTGCTCCAATTAAGGTGGATTGTACTTGTGTCCTATGTGCGATAAGATATTTCCTGATCCACGCTGCGCGAACGGTATATCAATTGCTCATAGAGTGTAGAGAATTAAATTGTCCAACAGAAAACCCGGCATATATCTATTGATTATAGTTTAGAAATGGGACGCGTTCAAATTCGCACCTCGGGGTTTTGCTAAACATTTTCCGAATTTTTGATTGGTTAGGATTTTTAATGAATAAAACTTAGTTGAAATTGTTAACTTGTAATTCATAACCAGTTGATAAAATTTAGTTCAAAAATTAAACAATAAAAAAAACAATAAAGTTTATAATTAATAAATAATAAAAGAATGTTAATACAAAGTTACTATAAAGCAGTTACGATTATTTTTAATGGATGGAGTAAGAAATGTCAGTTTGTAAAAAGTATTTGAAAATTCTTCACGTGCAACTTATTTTCTATACAATAAAGTATTCAGTTCGTACAGTTTGTAAGTTTTTTTTTCAAAGAAATTCTACAACTTAAATTAAAAAAGTATTCGATTAACGAGATTTGCAGTTATGCTAATTTTATTATATGAAAAGCGAAGCGAAACAAATAAATTCGTTGTTATTGAAATGTAATTCAAAAAGTTTGTGTAGACAGATCGACGACGTAGTGTAATACTGTGTAAGCTACTTATAGGATATATTATTACTGGATTTTATTTGATCAGCTCTAGTAAAGTCTAATGGAATTTCCATGTCCCTAAACGTTTACAACAGATAATAAGAAAGAACAATACATGAATCGAATAAAGAATCCACTTTGCGCTTTTAAATGGACAAATAATATCCCAGGTTTAAACAAATGTACGTGTTAATTGTGCCGCACAATTGCTAGCAACTTAAGTACAATTTCACAAATTCTCTGATTGAATCCCCATTGGTTTCCAATTAATTTAAATGTATGTAAATTGATTTAGAGCACAATTTCAATTTTGTTTCTGTTCAATGACGAGTGCAGTGGTCGGATGAATAGAAGAGCCAGAACTACAGCCACCGCTCGTCTACAGTTCGAATCAGTTGACAATAATTAAGATCGATAGATAAAGTTCTCTTTATATAAATTAAATAAAATAAATTTACGCGAACAGAACACTCTTTTTTAAAGAATCGCTAATTTGCAAATTTAGCACTTTAAAAGTTTATTAGACTTGTCGATTCAGACTGACGAAAATTACGTATTAATTACGACCAGTTTAAAATAAATTCAGTTTAAAATATGTGAGAAATGAAGTAACTTATTATTTATTGATATATAAACTAAAAACCAAAAGAAGGTGGCCACGCCTAAATTTCTTCAGATTATGGCAGGTAGAATCGAAGTCTGTGTGTTGTTGATTGGACGTCGATGAAAAACTACGAAGTCCTATTGGTTCACATGGCAAAGTAACTTTTTTGACCAATCTACTTTAACGCTCCGATACATAACTGGTTCTTACCCTCAACTTTTAAATAGTAAATTTGGTTCCATCATTATTGAAAAACAACTGGTACGGTAGGAAGGGAAATAATAATAAATAATGTCACGATGAAAGTCAAATAATTAAACTGAACAGGAATATGCCACATTGAAAAATATAATTGAAACACGATCCACCAAAGGTGTATTGCAATATTTAAATATAACGAGGGGTGAGGGCTAGAGGCTTACCTTTGAGAATATATTCCAGTGGTCTGTTCTAATCGAAAATGTTGGGGTCTTCGTTGAAGATTTCCTCCAAAATGTACGTGTTCGTTGTTCGTCGTATATTCAGTATTATCGATACAAATCGTTACTGGAGCACCTACGATGAAATACAATTTAATAGTAATAATAATTAGCTTAGTTAATTGCTTTCAAATTTATAAAAAGGATTCATTTACTACCACTGTTACTTATTTATACTTTTGGTGCTTATTGGGAGTTTTTGAAGATTTCTATATTGGATAATTTTTTAAAATAAATAAATAAAGTTATATGGAAAACAAAAACAAACAATAACTCGTAATCTTTGGCATCGTCATAAAAATATATATTTCTGACCAAATACAAGCGTTTATATTAATTTTAATTTCATTATAGAAGTAAAACACATTTTAGAACTATTTATACAAGTTAATTTCAAGTGGAGCAATTTCGAATTTTATTCAGAAATAATGTGTTAAGTTAAAGAGAAATAAATAACGCGAATAACATTAATACTACTTAATACTTAATACTTTTGAACAGCAGGATAATTAAGTCTACTAAACATCAATTGGATTTTTTTTGATAACCTCTTCTAATTTATTCACGGTCTACGTTGAGATTTCTTAGTAAAATATTAACTTCACGAATTCATTCATTAACTGAACAAATTTAAAACTAAAATCGAGCTGAAGTCTCAATTATAAGTCATACAAATTGCACGTCCGTCTATAACGACGTACATTAATACATTTAGCCGAAATTCTTTAATAAAAATTCGTCCAAATTGTACCTACGTGACAACATACAGGAAACTGGGATCTAGTATAGTGTCTACTAAGGACAATATTTCTCATTCCTGTGGCCTACATCCTGAAGGTTTTGCGGTGGAAATTAGCAACTTCAGCGATAAAATGTTCACCTCACTTAAAATTCCATTAATATCCTTGCAATATCGCTAGATATTTTTATTTCGTCGTAATATCTTTTTCGTTTAAGTGCAATATATTACAAAACTAAATTGAGAGATTTTCTCTTATATAATATGTGTATATATATATATATATATATATATATATATATATATATATATATATATATATATATATATATATATATATATATATAGTAGATATTCTAGTAGATTTTTATTAATAGTTTCTTAGCTAGCCTTTTCACAATGGGAGTTTTGTGGCTTTAATATTAATTTTGATTTATTAATATTGAATTAATATTGTCACAAAATTCCAAGTGTCCAATATTTCATTCACTATAATACAATTTTTGATTATTATTATAATTGCGGGTTAAATTATTTTTATATTATTATATATACATATTTTTTTTCTTTATCGTTTTTATGATTTCAAATTGTATTGTAGTGAATTAAATGTTGGTCGAATATCCTAACTAGGTTCTTTACAAGCTTTTCCCTAGTTCTTGCAGTAAATACTGGGATATATAGAAAGTCGGCCTTGTTACCGCGATAGGTTTTATTTAATGTCATTTGTCATATTAATGTTTATTGCTTGACAAAGGTTTTCGAAACCTTTTTGCAAAAAAAGGTGTCGCAATAAACTTTAATATTGCTAAAAGTGTTTTATTCAAGGACAGACTGCTCATGATACAAGATAAGTACCATTATATATATATATATATATATATATATATATATATATATATATATATATATATATATTCTGATCAAAATATAAGAAGGATATGATAACCTGTATGCTTTTAAATTCTCGCTCTTTCATATTATAAATTAGCTAAGTGGATGTTTGAGATCCTACGCAGGTTGGGGGGGATCTTATTTTTCTACCAATCTTTAATTTAATTGCATTGCGTATCCAAAATCCAATTTTGTTATTTGAAATATTTTCTCTTCCAACCAAAATAAATAATTTGTATGTAAGTTTTTTTTAATAAATGGACTTATATAAAATAATGTATCAAAATGTACTTTTAAAATTAAATTAATTATAACAATGATCTAACTAAGTGTTTCCCAACCTCATATAAAACGCGACCCCTTTTTGTTAAAAAAAAAGTTCGCGACCCGTTATTTCCCTCTACTCGTCACTCAAACCAAAATAGCGACAAAAATAGCCTAACTGCATTACAGCAACTAATTGCTTCTCAAATTTTATTTTACCTTTGCTGTTTAAGTTTAAATTAAATAAATTAAAAATTAAATTCAACAATTTACTATCATTTACAATAAAAATAAATTATAAAAAATCGACTGCACATTGTACAAGGGGAGATCATTATTTAGTGTCCCTGACATAGTAGGCGTAAAGTATTAATCATTTGTTGTTACGTAGGTTCAATTGTAAGACGGTGAAAATTGAGCAAAGGAATTCTGTTTCATCAAGACAACGTCCCTGTCCACAAAAGCCATGTTGCCATGTTGCCTGAATTGTTCGAATCGACCACGAGACCTGGCCCCTAGTGATTTCTTTTTATTTCCAAAATTCAAAGAATATCTTCGGGGGACCAGATATTACGATGATAATGAAGTGATGACGGCCGTAAACGACTGGTTCCAAAGGAATCAAAGGTTTGGAGCATCGTTGGACTAAATGCATCGACGTTCAGGGAGATTATATAGAAAAATAAACGCTTGATATTTCTTCAGTTTGTTAGTGACCGTATCACTTTCATCATATTATGCAGTGTCCCAGTATTTCTTGCTTCTCATCATTGTACGAACAAGGTTTTTTGGCGTTATTTCTTCTCTTACCTTCCTGTTTGTTACCTATGTGAGCGCCTCCCACCGTTCACAATGAAATACTGTGTTTTCTGCAGTGTCTACCATCCCTCAGTATACACACTCTTCACCCTCTGCTTTGCCTATCCTCTTAGCATATGATCTGAACACCCCATGTCCAGTCAGGTCTTGCGTGAGGTAATAATCTACCCTCCTATGTTCACATACAATCCAGGTTTGTATGTGTGGTATTAGTTGCTTGGTCCATTGTCCTGTAACTGTATTACCTTGCCCTCTTTACTGCCACGTGGGTAGAGTCCTGGTTTTCGCTGTTTCGTGTGTTTCATCAACCTTATGTACATATCATACACATGCTTTGTTTCGTGTGCCATAAGATCAATAGGTGCTATCCCCGTAATAACCTGCAGAGCCACGGTGGGTGTGGTTTTATAAGCAGCCGCAACTCTTAATAATACCTTACGCAGTGATAGCCAGTTTCGTGTGACTTTCAGCGCTCCCTCCCATATTGGCGCTCCATAAGGCAATATGGACTGCACCATCGCAGCAAGCACTGCTCTCTTTGAACTTGTTGGTCCACCGATATTTGGCAACAGCCTGGTAATTTTTGCTAATTGGTCCTTTGCCTTTCCAGTTGCTTTCCTAAGATGCTCTCTAAAACTGCCTCCCGTATCAAAGAAGACCCCCAAGTATTTTATGCTGTTTTTCGGCACTATATTTACATTGCCTATTTTAAAGCTTAAGCCGTCTCTTTTTCTTTTCCGGGTTATAATAAACGCTTCTTTTTTCTCTGGCGCCAGCTTTAGTTCGTTTTCCTTCAACCATCTATCTATTCGTTTAAGATTTTCATTTGTGTTCTTGATGAGGTCTGCTTTACTATCCGCTGTCACTATCAATGCCAGATCATCGGCAAATGCAATATTTTTAGCCCGCCCCTGCAGCACAATTTCTAGCACATTGTCATATAAGACATTCCATAAGGTAGGTCCTAAAACAGAGCCCTGGGGCACCCTGCCTGAATTTCCAGTGTATTCCTCTTTGTAACTTGGATAAATCTTTCTTTCTAGTAATCATCTACGACATTGATGCGATTCGCTGACGCTGATATTTTCCTTTTCTGCAGTTTTCTCAGAATTAAGTTCCAGCAGGCATTTCGAACGTCTAGTGTTACTAAGACGTTCCACTTCATCCCATTCTTCACCGTTGTATTTTTAATTACTTCCAATGCCGATGTCGATCGCCCTTTCCTAAATCCATATTGATTTTTGGCCAGACCTCCTTTTCTTTCTATTTCCTCATCCAACCTCTGTCATATCATTGCTTCGTACACTTTGCTCAGCGTATTTAATAGATAAATTGGTCTGTAAGAGCTCGGTTGTCCCGATTTACTTTCCTTTGGTATCAATATGACTATACTTTCCATTCGACTGGGAATTTTTGGATTCTGCTATTAGGATCTGACTTAGCACTTCCAAGAGCCATCCGCCGTTTAGCCTCTCCGTTTCATTTATGGTTTCCATAGGGATTCCATCTAAACCTGGAGATTTCCCTGATTTTATCCTCTTTATACTATCTTTCAATTCTATGGCGGTGAATGCTGGGACTGTATTTGTTCTAGTTCTATACTTTTATGATTTTTTACAATTTCCTTTCTCTCTTTATATATATCATAAGGGATAAGGTTTTTTAATCTTTTAACTGCTATTTTATAACCGATGTCTCTATCCAAATCCTTGGATAATTTATTCAAAGTTCTCTTTTGGATAATCTAATTAGTTTCCGAAGATTCTTCTTACACTCCTTATATACTTTGTTTGATATTCTTTTATTAAAACAACTACTATTTTTTATTTATTGGTATAATGTTATTATTCTAATACAATAATAATACAATTATAATTAAGCAATTGTTGTATTAATTAAGTACGAAATTAGGAAATAGAATATAGGATGCATTATTATAATGGAGTTGTTATTTTCATTGACGTTATAATTTGTATAGAGACAGGTGAGGATGTTAGGGTTGAGTATAAGACATTCCATAAGGTAGGTCCTAAAACAGAGCCCTGGGGCACCCTGCCTGAATTTCCAGTGTATTCCTCTTTGTAACTTGGATAAATCTTTCTTTCTAGTAATCATCTACGACATTGATGCGATTCGCTGACGCTGATATTTTCCTTTTCTGCAGTTTTCTCAGAATTAAGTTCCAGCAGGCATTTCGAACGTCTAGTGTTACTAAGACGTTCCACTTCATCCCATTCTTCACCGTTGTATTTTTAATTACTTCCAATGCCGATGTCGATCGCCCTTTCCTAAATCCATATTGATTTTTGGCCAGACCTCCTTTTCTTTCTATTTCCTCATCCAACCTCTGTCATATCATTGCTTCGTACACTTTGCTCAGCGTATTTAATAGATAAATTGGTCTGTAAGAGCTCGGTTGTCCCGATTTACTTTCCTTTGGTATCAATATGACTATACTTTCCATTCGACTGGGAATTTTTGGATTCTGCTATTAGGATCTGACTTAGCACTTCCAAGAGCCATCCGCCGTTTAGCCTCTCCGTTTCTTTTATGGTTTCCATAGGGATTCCATCTAAACCTGGAGATTTCCCTGATTTTATCCTCTTTATACTATCTTTCAATTCTATGGCGGTGAATGCTGGGACTGTATTTGTTCTAGTTCTATACTTTTATGATTTTTTACAATTTCCTTTCTCTCTTTATATATATCATAAGGGATAAGGTTTTTTAATCTTTTAACTGCTATTTTATAACCGATGTCTCTATCCAAATCCTTGGATAATTTATTCAAAGTTCTCTTTTGGATAATCTAATTAGTTTCCGAAGATTCTTCTTACACTCCTTATATACTTTGTTTGATATTCTTTTATTAAAACAACTACTATTTTTTATTTATTGGTATAATGTTATTATTCTAATACAATAATAATACAATTATAATTAAGCAATTGTTGTATTAATTAAGTACGAAATTAGGAAATAGAATATAGGATGCATTATTATAATGGAGTTGTTATTTTCATTGACGTTATAATTTGTATAGAGACAGGTGAGGATGTTAGGGTTGAGTATAGATCGTAGGATATTTCGGTAATTATAGGGAACTCATTATAGCAGGCGTCCGGCGGATGATGACTGTATAAACAGTGCGGAGCTTTTCACGCTTACTATACTCAGACATTAGATACCCCCATTAATATAAATTAGCGAAAATGCGTCAGTTCGCTTTAGACATTCGCCAAAGTCCCGTTCGCCGGCATTTTTCGCCTTATTGCTTTGTTTCCCACCTATAACCTAATTTGGCTTTGATGTTCCCGATAATTATGATTACATTTTATCGATTAAAATATTATCCATTAAATTTTGTTTTGTTACAATTTTCCGACAAAGGCTTTATCTCGGACGCGAAAACTTTTGCGAACATTTATTTTTGTCTGGGTGCATTTTTTGGTTCGGTTTCCGATGGACGTCAATTAATTAAGTCTGGCAGTTTTGTTTAGACGGGTTAAAAGAGAAAATGAAATTCTCATATCTGGTCGCATTATCAACTTTCGATGCGCGCGTTTTAATTTAATTCGAATTACTAGTTATGTGCATTATTTCAATCATTTTAATGTATTGCAAAAAAATACCACATATGTGTTAACATGAAAAATAATTGAAAATAAAAGCTGCAAAACATAACTGAAATATCTGCAATGCACTTGATCCAAAATGAGTAGTTTTCGCTAGTCATAGTCATATGTCAATGTCGCAGGGCACTGGACGGAAATTAAACAGATTAATAGCATGAACGTTCAATTGGAAGCAAGAGGGGATTTTTCCTATAAAGGACCTACTACTTCAACATATATCAATGTATATTAACAAGCAAATTTATGCAATATTACTTGCATCTAACAAAAATAATAATTTTTTAATAATTTACATTTTTTATCAATAAAATATATTAAACAATTATAAATTATAAATAGTGCGAATAAAGTAGAAATAAAATATTCTTATGAAAAAAACCATTTGGAACACGTTGATAAATTAGATTTCAATATCAAACAATAACAAACAAACACCCCACAGTTACTTTAATTCTTTATAAATATTAAAGCTTAAATTTAAAAATTAAAAAAAAACTATCGTATAAAAGGCAATTGTATTCGAATCTATCTTTACAGAGCCTTTTAATGTGTAATTCGTTCAAAGCATCTTTAAGCAATTCATTATACTGAAATATAATTACCAATTACTCTAATGACATTTAAGGTATAAATTAATTTTATAAACGCTTGTCAACAAAAATAAAAGCTAAATCAAATACATCATCTTGCTCGCTTATGCTCGACAATCAGTTATATTTTGGAATTTCAATTAACTCAGCTGATTGAAATGAAAATTAATGATGGTAACATTTCCTTTGTATTACACAAGAGATTTATAACCACCGTCTTTAGTTTGGATATGCGTATATGTATAATTTTAAAATAATGTAGCTTACTCGAAAAAAAACCACACTTTCATTGGCGTCACATATCCGATTAAAAAGCGACGACTGAAAAAGATTAGGTCAGGTAAGTAGTAAAACAAAAGGACGAATTGTATCGGTGTGAGGAAATGAACAGGACTAATGACTCGAAAAAAGGACCGTGAAGTTTAATTTTGTCGAAGGTTTCATCACTATAAATCCGATTCAATTGGATATAGTTTCGACAACATATTATTCTTTCAGAAAGAAGCACTTAATGATTAAGTACAAAGCTAAATCGAAAAGAGGCTATAAAATCTGATGTTATAGCGGAAAACTTTCTTTGGGTAAACAATAAAATGTATGTTGAAAATAATATCGCTAAGATCGTATTGAATGAAAGTTTTACTGAGAATTTCATATCTTAGACCTATTTCAGGTAACTTGCAGGAATTTATCTTTCAGCATTTAAAAATGATTTTGTCCAGATACAAATATTAAGCACGTCGCAACAAAAGAAGTATTGGGTCTTGATTTTGAATGTTGCAGAATAATTGTGCATTCATATTAATGCACAAGGATTCCAATATTAAGCGCTTCTGTAAATTGCTCTGTGTGTGTAATCTGGCCGGCTTGGAAAAGTCGAAAGTATGATGGCATTTCAAAACATGTGAATGCCGTGACTTTCTTCCTTTGATACTATATACTATATTGTGATTCTCGAGTCTCCGTTTTAGATATTATTTTGTTTCATCAACGTAAGCGGATACTCAGTGTAACATAGACTTTGTAAATTAAATTTGATTGTAATAAACTTGGTGTTTTGGTTTTTAATTAAGTACAACAATCCTAATATTTTAGATATTACAAATATAATAAATAAATCGCCTGAAATGTATAGAAAACATACATATCTGATGTGGTGTTGAATAAATTGTAATTAATATAGAAATTTTGTTTTAAACCAAGTGGTAATTTATGTGAAATAAAAAGAGAATTAACCTTTGTCTATACGAATGAATTATTTTAAATCGTAAATTGAGTAAATGCGATATGTGACAATCGAACATATAAAGGACTCTAAAAGGTAAATGGGGTACAATTTGAAGTTTTTTTATTCATTTAAGGCCTCGTATTTCATATATGTCTCACAAGATGTTTTGTTAGATTGAGCTTTTTTGCATTTTAATATTTTTGAGATTTGCATAACAAAATGTTTAAAACGTAGATTGTAAATTGTGCTAAAATACTGAGACGATTAAATCGAACAAAACTTTGGGTTTGATATTAGGATGTAACCGATTTCTGGTTTAAAAGCGTAAACCTCGGAGAAAATTATAACTGATTTAATGAATGTCAGAAAAGTAGAGTCTAATTTAAAAAATTAGCAACGAATAATAAAAAAAATAGCAACGAATAATAAAATGAAATAATGATGGGTTAACGTGGAATTGGGATTAAAAATGACAACGGAGATTAGATTGAGCTAAGGCTAGTAAGTAACTTTGGTACAAGGTACTACTTTTCCACACAAATTGCCCCAATTCAACTTTGGTTTACCAGGAACTGATCTTAATAGTTATGGGAACTTAAATGTCAAAATAACAACGAATAATAAAATGAAATAATTATGAGTAAACATGGAATTGGTACTAAAAATTACACTGGAGATTAGATTGAGCTAAGTCTAGGAAGTAACTTTGGTAGGAGGTACTACTTTTCCACACAAATTGCAACGCAACGTTGGTTTACCAGGAACTAATCGTAATATTCATGGGGACTTAAATGTCAAAATAGCAACGAATAATAAAATGAAATAATTATAGGTAAACGTGGAATTGGGGCTAAAAATGATAATGGACATTAGATTGAACTAAGGCTGTGATGTAACTTTGGTACGAGGTATTTTCCCACACAAATTGCTCCAATGCAACGTTGGTTTCACACAACAGGGAAATTCAATCAAATAGATGGTATATTTGATTGAGTTCTTCTGTTGTGAGATACTACATTTTAATTAGTAAGAAATTGAGAGGTTTCTTGCTAGATGTACTAATGGGGGAAATAAAACTCAAAATGCGTACGAATAAAAATAGTGGACAACGTTCAAAAAGTAAAATTTATAATATCCAGAAATTAAAATAAATCCGGGGCATAAAGAATGAAAATAAAACAGTTGAACAAGAGAATCCACATGGCAGCTGATAAAGCAGAGGAAGGAAGTGAAAACTGAGTTAACCAGAACTCAAAACGTAGAGGAAATTGTGGCTAAAGAATACGCAGCCATAAACCTTGTGAAGGAAAGTGCTAGAAGAGGCAAAAGAAATTGGACAGACAGTATGGCAAAACTAGCAGAAGAAGCAGCAGTAACAAATAATATGTGGGAACTATACAGAAATACTAAATGTATGGCTACTAAAATCTTAACGTCAAACCATTGAGAGATAAGAAATTACTCACAACAACTGTACAGTTGATATGCACACTACAAGGAATTACTGTCAGAAGAAGGGTCACGCAAAATTAGGGCAATGAAGGTGATGACTATGTATTAGAAACGAATGTAACGGAACCAACAAAATGTGAAATCAGAGAATAAAACACTGGGAACAGATGTTGATGCCCACCTCAACTTTATTGTAGAATTAACTAATTAGAAGAAACGTGGGAAAAAATGCTACTGAATGGAAAAACAGAGTTGTAATAAAACTGCCAAATAAGGGGGATGCCCAAGAATGTGAAAATTGAAGGGGAAAACAATGCTGTGCAGAATAACAAAAAAAATTGTATCATATATCACATACGAAAGGATGAACAAAGACGCAAACAAAAAATTAGAAAAGAACATGCAACTTTTAGAACCATTGACCAAATTACAACATGATGATCATAGAAGAAACCAGGGAAAGAACACAAAACAATGGTATTCGTACTTCGCTAAAATTTTCGAGGGACACCATGACTATAAAAATCGACATAGAGAAGAGAGTAAAGGAACGATGCACACTATCCCCTAGGAAACCATTTGATATATGTTTGTACTGATCAAAATAATTGAAGAGGAAAACGGAATAATATGGAACCATCTGCAAATAAGAAACTGGCAGATTGGAATATATATGCAAATGATATACAAAACATGTGGGACTTAAAGTTTACACCAAAAATATAGGAAGACCTGTATATAGACAAAGAAGACTTCTTCTTTCAAGTACATGAGTGTTACTTGGGTTGTATAACGTCAACGTCAACCAAAGATAAATAATATAAAGATAAAAGTGATAGTAATATTAGTATGTGTTCTTATATGGCAGAGAAGCTTGGTCTGCAGCCGAAAAATCCTCAAAGAAACTCGAATATTCATTAATAAATTCCTCCAAAGAATTATGAAAATATTCTGGATTCTAGACAAGAACCAATCAAGAAATATAATATAATCGAAGAAACAAAGAGCTGGTACATGTTTGGAAAGAGGAATAGAGGAGGGCCTATAGCCACATGGAGAAGAGTGACAGAGGACGAATGAAGCAAGGCAAGGAAGGGATAATCTGAACTGGCTAGAGATACGAAATAATGGAAGCGTTTTGTGGAGGTTCTGTGGTGCAGTAACATGAACGAATATATATATATATATGTTGGTGCGTAAGTTCTCGCTGCTGAAATCTGTGCTTCTTGGTTCTCGAGTTGTGAACCGCGTTGTAGAAATGTTCCCAGAAGGGTCGCTTCGACGTTTCGGCAGAGTCCCATCTGCTATATTCAGGAAGCTCTTCTAGGTCTCGCTGACTTAGAAGAACTGACGTTCGGAGTTACTCGTTGATCCTTATATTCCGGTTTGTCGTTGGGGTTGACTACGCTCGACTGCTTCTTACTTCGGCTCCTGGTTAATGGACCTCGGTGTAGCGGGCGTGTGATGACCTGTAGCTGTTCCTGTGGTGGTTCCTGTGGCGCTGTCCTTTGAACACTGCTTGTACTGTATTGTTATAATACTGGTCTCCATGTTGCAGGCAATCGTTGGGCATCATCTCGTGTGTTGGGGATTTCTTTCCGTTTCTCTATTTCTATTGCCTCTCGTATTATTCTGCTGGTGAACTGTCCAATGCTAGCTATTGTCCTTGTATTGTCGAAGTCGATTATGTGTCCTGTGTCTAAGAAATGGCTAGCCAATGACGATGACGAATCTCTTTGTTTTACGGCGTGAATGTGCTCTTGTTTACGGACTTCGATGCGCCTATTGGATTGACCGATGTATGTCTTCTCGCAGTTTCCACATGGTACTTCGTACACTCTCTGCGTTTCTAATGGACTTTTCGTTTTTGGATTCCTCAGCATCGTTTCCATCTTCCTGTATGGTCTGAAAGTTGTATCGATGTTCTGTGTACTAAGGATCCTGCTTATCTTGTCCGTGGCCCCTCTGACATACGGTAGAAAAGCTATGGCTGCTGGTTTTTCTTCTTCCTGGGTTCGTCTGCAGGGTCTGGATGCTCTGAGAATTTCCCGTTTTGAAAATCCGTTGTGCGCCAGTGCTTTGTGTATGTTGTCCATTTCTTTGTTCTTGCTTCTACCATTGGCTATCCTTTCTGATGTGGTTATTAATATTCTTGCTAGCGAGTGCAGTTGTGCCGGGTGGTGGTGTGACTGAGCGTTTAGGTACCTGTTGGTGTGCGTCTTCTTCCTGTATACTGTATGGCCGAGACTCTTGTCGTCTCTTTTCATTACCAGTACGTCCAGGAACGGTAGCTGATTGTCTACTTCCACTTCCATGGTGAAGTTTATAGCTGGGTGTTGCTTGTTGAGGTGCTCCAGAAACCTGTCGAGTTCTTCTCTTCCGTGTGTCCATACAACAAAAGTATCATTCACGTATCTCAGCCACACCTTTGGTTTTAACTCGGCCGTCTCTATTGCTGTAGTCTCTAGTTCCTCCATGAATAGGTTGGCTATCACAGGTGATAGTGGAGATCCCATAGGTGCTCCACTGGTTTGTCTGTAGCGTTGGTTTTCAAAAATGAAATACGTATTGTTGACGCAATGCTTTACTAGTTCCATGATGTGATCCGGCGGTTGGTATTTCCGTTCCGATATCTCCATGGTGTCGTCTAACGGGACTTGTGTAAACAGTGATACCACATCAAAACTTACCAACAAGTGCTCGGGTTCCACAGTAAGGTTCTTCAGCATTTCGATGAGATGGTCTGCGTTCTTGACGTATGATGCTGCTTGTTCGGCGTAAGGTTGTAGCTGTTTTGCTAGAAATCTTGCCAAAGATTGGATTGGTGATCCCATTGAGCTCACTATTGGACGTAGCGGTATGTCTGGTTTATGGATCTTCGGTAGGCCATATATCTTCGGGCATTTTGATGATTTTTCCCTTGGTATAGTTATTTTCTTGGTCTCCTCATCCAGTGGTGAAGTTTCAATTTTCTTCTTTGTCGTCTTCTCCAGGTAGGTTGTTGGATCTGTTGCGATGGGTTTGTATGCAGAATCTTCTAGTATGGCGGCCATTTTGTTTTTGTAATCCGCAGAGTTCATCACCACTGTGGCGTTGCCTTTGTCCGCTGGTAAAACGATAATGCTCTTGTTGTCTCGCAGCTTCCTCAGTGCGGTGTATTCTTCGTTAGATATGTTTCTTCTTGGTGGTTTCGCTCTTCGTAATACTCTGGATACCTCTTGTCGGATTACTTCGGTTTTGTCTTTTTCCAGTTTCAGTATGGCACTTTCTACACTGCAAACAATTTCTTCCACTGGAATCCGTGAAGGAGCTACAGCGAAATTGAATCCTTTGGTAAGAACTTCGGTGGTGTCCTTGTCCAGTGTTTTGTCTGAAAAGTTATATACTACCTTGGGTTGTATTGCGTTATTCTCTGATGTTTCTGGTTTTGGTTTCTGTTCTTCTTTAAGTTTGTCGAATTTCTTCCTTTGTGTTTCTGTCGACAGCATGTGCTCGTTCTCTCCTCGTAGGTGTGCTAGATTGTCAATCTTCTGCCATAGACTTAATTGCAGCAATCCTTTTATATTTTGACACTGGACGTTTGACAATCGTCTCTTGTTTAGTCTCCCCAAGGTGTTAAACGAGGTATCGTCTCGTCATTGTTCTGTTGTCAGTGGTTCGTTAGGAGTGATTGGCTCGCGCCAAGAAGTTTTGATGGCCACTACATGTAAAGGTATTTCAACAACTAAGGTTCTTGGTAATCGCTACTGACGGAGGGTAATAACCCAGAAACAATATTGTCTAGCGATCCACCAGTTAGTCTTGATCAGTTCATTGTCACACCATTATGAATTGTCGAAACGTATAAACACAATGATAATGACCAAATAAAATTGTGCATTATCATTCTTGATTTTAAACAAAGCCATCTACAACCAAAAAAAAAAATATACATATGTATTTTTCAACAATAAAAAATATAAATATAAAATTGGCAAAAGTATTACAAAAAAACCTCTAACAACATATATATATATATATATATATATATATATATATATATATATATATATATATATATTTATAATTTATTTCTTTTCTTTTTTCTTTTGTCGTATTTCTTCTTAGAAATTTTATTTCTTTTGATGGGATTTTCGACAATTAAATGACAAAATGTTTGTTAGAACATATTTTACTATTAAAATATAATATGTTTATCAACAACGTTTCGGCCAAAAGTGGCCTTTTTCATAGTCTGTAATTAAATAAAAGTATCATACATATATAAATGGTCAGCATAATACAATTGGTGGTAATAATTTTATTTACATTATTAACTCAATTATATTAAGTGTCAAAATATTAGTAAATTGAAATGAAAATATTATTATTGAGTTAATAATGGTTATTATATAATATTCCTAAACTTATTATTTATTACAGTATACATATGCAAAATTTGAACATAATATTGAAAAGAAAATTGTTATATTACTGACTTTTATATTAGTTATGATGTATAATAATTTGGCATATTGTCATAAATTATGCATGTCAATATTTTTTTTGGTGACTAGATAAAATTATTTATATATTTACATTAATAAAATTATTTTCCTTTTATGAGTTACAAATTCCGATAATATATATGTGAAAGATTATCAACATCAGTTTTATTATTTATTGTTTGTGATTCAATTTTAATAAAAATCATTTCAAGAATAAGTCTGGATTTATTGTTTTTTTCTATTGCGAGTATTGAAGTATTACTGAAATCAAATTTGTGTCCTGTTTCATTTTGATGAGTTTTTAAAGCTGTGTTGTTATTAGAATATTTATGTCCATTAATTCTTTCTTTTAAATATTGTATAGTTTGTCCTATATAACATTTATTACAATTTGAACATGGTATTTTATAGATACAATGTGTTGTTTTTTGTAAAGGTGGCTTTTGTTTTAAATTTGTGTATATATTATTCTGTAATGTGTATGTATTTTTGTGTGCAATTGCTAAGTTATAAGGTCTAAATATTTTACTTAAATTTTCGGATAGACTTGTGATATATGGAATTTTAATATATTTATTTATTGAATTATGATTCAGGTTATTGTTATATTTGTTTTTGTTATAAAATTTATTAATTCTTTGTTTGAAGATTTTATTTATTAAAAGTATAGGATAGTTGTTTTTTATTAATGTTTCTTTAGCTTTTTTAATTGTTATGTGACGATATTGAGGACTAGTTAAAATTATTGCTCTATCTGCAAGGCTAATGGCTACAGCTTTTTTATGTGTGATATCATCACAGTTATACCCCCAAATAAAATAGAATACATAACAAAACAATTTAATAAATACCACAACCAAATTAAATTTACATATGAATCCGAAAATAACAACCAAATTAATTTTTTAGATATGACACTTATAAAACAAAATAATAAAATTCAAACAATGTGGTACACTAAACCAACGTGGTCCAGCCGTTACCTTAATTATAATTCAATACAACCACTCACACATAAAAAAGCTGTAGCCATTAGCCTTGCAGATAGAGCAATAATTTTAACTAGTCCTCAATATCGTCACATAACAATTAAAAAAGCTAAAGAAACATTAATAAAAAACAACTATCCTATACTTTTAATAAATAAAATCTTCAAACAAAGAATTAATAAATTTTATAACAAAAACAAATATAACAATAACCTGAATCATAATTCAATAAATAAATATATTAAAATTCCATATATCACAAGTCTATCCGAAAATTTAAGTAAAATATTTAGACCTTATAACTTAGCAATTGCACACAAAAATACATACACATTACAGAATAATATATACACAAATTTAAAACAAAAGCCACCTTTACAAAAAACAACACATTGTATCTATAAAATACCATGTTCAAATTGTAATAAATGTTATATAGGACAAACTATACAATATTTAAAAGAAAGAATTAATGGACATAAATATTCTAATAACAACACAGCTTTAAAAACTCATCAAAATGAAACAGGACACAAATTTGATTTTAGTAATACTTCAATACTCGCAATAGAAAAAACAATAAATCCAGACTTATTCTTGAAATGATTTTTATTAAAATTGAATCACAAACAATAAATAATAAAACTGATGTTGATAATCTTTCACATATATATTATCGGAATTTGTAACTCATAAAAGGAAAATAATTTTATTAATGTAAATATATAAATAATTTTATCTAGTCACCAAAAAAAATATTGACATGCATAATTTATGACAATATGCCAAATTATTATACATCATAACTAATATAAAAGTCAGTGATATAACAATTATCTTTTCAATATTATGTTCAAATTTTGCATATGTATACTGTAATAAATAATAAGTTTAGGAATATTATATAATAACCATTATTAACTCAATAATAATATTTTCATTTCAATGTACTAATATTTTGACACTTAATATAATTGAGTTAATAATGTAAATAAAATTATTACCACCAATTGTATTATGCTGACCATTTATATATGTATGATACTTTTATTTAATTACAGACTATGAAAAAGGCCACTTTTGGCCGAAACGTTGTTGATAAACATATTATATTTTAATAGTAAAATATGTTCTAACAAACATTTTGTCATTTAATTGTCGAAAATCCCATCAAAAGAAATAAAATTTCTATATATATATATATATATATATATATATATATATATATATATATATATATATATATATATATATATATATATATTGAAAATGTGTCTTGTCTTGTCATATATATATATATATATATATATATATATATATACAGGGTGTCCCAACGATCTGACAAAGTTCCCTTACGGCGTTATGTTCGCGAATTCGAAAAAAGTAAATATCTACATGTTTAGACGGACCCTAGGTTCATATTCTAAAAATATTTTGAGGCGACATGGGCGGTTCGTCAGCGGGGGGCGACATAAATTTTACTTTGTTTAAATGGAACACCCTGTATATTTTAACATTTTTGAATTCTATGAAGAATTGTGAATACATCCATGTACAAGTTGTTTGTCAAAACTCAACAGAACTGGTGATTTTCAATTTTTTAGTGAAATTTTAAATATGCAGACTATGCTTCAAAAAATCATGTAACTGAGAGGGTAGTTGGTGGAAGGGTAATTTTTTATCCGTGGACTAAGGGATGATAAATGTGAGTATTAATGCACCCAAGGATCCCCTTTTGTATACTGGGTGTTGGCAATGAATTTTCAATCTCGCGCAACTTTAAGAGGCAAAATATAATTTTTTTCAAATGACACCTACTATCAAATTTACCAACACTCGATTCAAAATCAAATTCTGCGTCGACTGATGCTACATATTCCTATACCTATCACTTCAGGTTTTCGAGTAATTTCAGTAAAATACTTTATTTGGTCTCAAAATCATTCGCATTACAATTTTCGTAATATTAAACATAGTAGTCTAGTGTCACTTCAGTAAATTGGATAACAAAAAACTACAAATTGCATCGAACAATTAAAGTCATTTTAAAAAGTCACATCCGATTAATTAATTTAAAGCAACAAGTGCTTCTTAGCTAAGGCGGCCCACTTCATCAGAGCCCACTTACCATCGAGTGAGCTGATTGTTGCTAAAAATAATGAAATGTACTCTATACAAGCAAAACCAACTTTAATTCTGACAAATGACAAGTAATAATTAAATGTAAAAAACGATAAAATAACATTTATATACAAAAAACAAAGTTTATTTTACAAAAGGTGTTCAAATATGTTTCCATTTTGTTGAACACAAATATCCAGTCGATGTCTAAAACTAGTTCTGACACGTTGTAAGACTTCAGGAGTAATATTATTAAAACATTCCAATAAAGTATGCAGTACATTTCTCAAAAACCGGTAATAATCGGTACCAGTAAGATGGTTTTCAAAAAAATAGGGACCGATTAGATAGTTACCCAATAATCCGCCCCAAACATTAAGAACCACTGGTGTTGGTGATCAACTTGTCTCACCCAATGAGGGTTTTCGGTGGCATAATAATGGACATTATGCCTGTTTACCACACCATTGCTGCGAAACGTTGCCTCATCCGAAAAACGAATATTATAGATAAATGCCGGATCTTCCTAGATACGTTCCATCATTAAATTGGCAAAATTAATTCGATTATCGAAGTCGTTCCCGTTTAATGCTTGATGCAATTTTAGATGGTATGGGTGGAATTTGTGGTTTTGAATTATCCGATGTACTGAAGATCTGCTTAGATTCAAACTTGAACTGATTGTCCGCACACTTCCATGTGGGTTCTCTTGGAGTTCCAATAAAACGTTTAAGTCATTGTTCTCGTTAATAATAGCACGATTAAGCACCTCATACTCGTATTCCACGTTCCCGGTGCGTTCGAAGCGATCAACTACCTTCTGCAGACATCTAACATTTGGTTGTCTTAAATCAGGGTACTTCTGCCTATAGAGCCTCATTGCTAAAAGGCAATTCTTGTCTGCTTCACCCACTGTGTAAATCATATTTACCATTTCTCCCTTTGAAAAATTCATCATTCAAAAACAAGCTTGGGACAATAACTTAACTAATAATTAACTAAGGCCTCTATTAAATTTATTGATAAAGTCACTGTCATAAGAACGTTAAAGTGACACTAGGCTACTATGTTTAATATTACGAAAATTGTAATGCGATTGATTTTGAGACCAAATAAAGTATTTTACTGAAATTACTCGAAAACCTGAAGTGATAGGTATAGGAATATGTAGCATCAGTCGACGCAGAATTTGATTTTGAATCGAGTGTTGGTAAATTTGATAGTAGGTGTCATTTGAAAAAAATGATATTTTGCCTCTTAATGTTGCGCGAGATTGAAAATTCACTGTTAACACCCTGTATACAAAAGGGGATCCTTGGGTGCATTAATACTCACATTTATGATCCCTTAGTCCACGGATAAAAAATTACCGTTCCACCAACTACCCTCTCAGTTACATGATTTTTTGAAGCATAGTCTGCATATCTAAAATTTCACTAAAAAAATTGAAAATCACCAGTTCTGTTGAGTTTTGACAAACAACTTGTACATGGATGTATTCACAATTCTTCATAGAATTCAAAAATGTTAAAATATACAGGGTGTTCCATTTAAACAAAGTAAAATTTATGTCGCCCCCCGCTGACGAACCGCCCATGTCGGCTCAAAATATTTTTAGAATATGAACCTAGGGACCGTCTAAACATGTAGATATTTACTTTTTTCGAATTCGCAAACATAACGCCGTAAGGGAACTTTGTTAGATCGTTGGGACACCTGTATATATATATATATATATATATATATATATATATATATAATTATTGTACAAATTCTCGACTGTAAATCACTTAAAATGGTAGTTATCTTGTATCATGAGCAGTCAGTCGTTGAATTAAACACTTTTAGCAATATTAAAGTTTATTGCATTTGTCATATTAATGTTTATTGCTTGACAAGGGTTTTCGAAACAGCGTTTTGCAAAAAAAAGGTGTCACAATAAACTTTAATATTGCTAAAAGTGTTTTACTCAACGACTGACTGCTCATGATACAAGATAAGTATATATATATATATATATATATATATATATATATATATATATATATATATATATATATATATATATCTCACTCATCGCAATTTACTTTTCATTTCCTGTACATCTATTGCCTCACTATAAAAAGATTTACATGAAAAACTAAAAAAAATAAATATTTTATTTAACATAATTTTGAAATATCAATTTCCTGCTTCTTATATAGGTTTAAGTCTAAGTCAAACGAGCAATTTCCATGAAAATATAAAGCGGTTGTATTATTTTTGCCCACGTCTCCTAAATTAGATATTGAATTTATTTACGTATGGCATATAACGTAATTAAATGTGAATCGTGCCAAAAATGTATAGTCAATGAATAAATAATTGCTTGTTGGCCATAAAAAAGAATAAATGAATATAATTTTGAACGTAACTAATTTTTGAGGTTAATTATGGGATATGTCTCGAGTTTTAATTGCGTTCTACTGGTTTGTATTCTAACGGCATGTCGGTCTGCAGCGCGATGGAACAGAGGCGTACTCCTACTGTAATGACGGCGGTCCAGTATTCAGAAGCGGTGTATGCATATCAAAGAGTAACTAGAAGTGAAATTCTCAAACGAATATCCCAATATAGAAGTGTTATACCCATGAGACTTGCAGTTCTTTTTGACTCAATATCTAAGTCATCTCTGTAAAAGGATATCAAGTGTTCATATGTATTAAAGAACTGGTAAATATGAAACGATTTCTTTATATATAGAGAAATATATAAATATGTATGTTTATCACGATTTTATAACCAATATAAAAATTGTTATTATTATTGGTATGAAATGATAAATCAATGAATTTTTATTAATTATTTAATAAATAAATAAATATAATTCATAAAAAAGACTCTTGTAATAGTGTAATTAAAACTTAACAATTTAAAGATGGTAAAAGTTGGTAATAGAGGTGATGCTTGATTTTTGCATTGAGTTAATGATGGGAATTACTGAATCTGAAAATTTCCTCTAGGCTACGTACAAAGTTTCTACTAATCTGTAAGTATATCCGGACTTTGAAAGTAATAAAAAGCATTGCAGGGAAAGGGTTTAAATTATTTATGGAACTTCACATCCATATTATAAGATTAAAGCTCGAAATTATAATAATTTTATTGCCATTACATCCATTATTTTACATAGTTAGAATCATTTTTAGATCGCACGATTTATCTCTAGAATTACGCCGGAGAGAGAGAAATAAAACTTCACACAAGGATGAAGAAGCAATCATTATTTCTCCCTTTTTACGCTCCTTTCAATTCATGTTAAAATATGCATGAATAATCACACGAATATTTTTAATATTTATTGCGCGTATATAAATATAAAACTATTTAGAAACGCTGAAAGCTTTAAAATGTAACTAAGAGAATAACATTGAATGCGGGTTTTAAAATAAATATTAATGACTTTTAGCTGTTTTCGGTTGGGAGATATTTTCTAATGGATCATTTATATTTATTAATGACTCTTAAATATGAATTCTTTATTTAAAATTTTCATTGTTATTAATCTGATTATTTATAATACCTGGCATTTCATAACCTTGAACCGTTAACACAATGGGTTTCTTTGTACTCGTCCCACAATATGTTTCCTTTCCTATAGAAACACTAGAATACATCATATCAAAACATTTGCATTACGTTAGCCGATGGTTTGTTGATTTTCTCTTTTCATTATCAACGAAATTAAAACAGCTACAATAAATCAATGTTTCCCAACACGTGACGGTAAAGTGCTTTAAATGAAAATATACGCAACAAGAGTAGTTCTGTCGGAGTAGTGAGGGGTAAATGGGAAAAACTTTTACGAGAAAGGATAATAATTCAGTTAGCAGCGGAAGGACCATGCTTCGAAAGAGACAACTTTGTCTACAGCTGCAGAGATTTTTATTCAATTTGTTGGTACAAAGAAAAACAAAATGTTTTACTTTGTTTACACGTTTGACCGTTTAAATTCATCATAAGACATTCCTTATGTCTCCATTGAAAATTTTAGTCTTTGGATTATCGCGTTTAATTTTTTTTATTGCTTATTTAAAACTGTTACAGGCTACGCCGTTTAAATTGCTATTGGACGAAACAACTCAGTTCAACGAGAGATATCAACGACATTGTAAAATGCGTGCAACTCACCACCACCTGAGGCAAGCCAAAGTTCGTAAATGGGACTACATCAAAAACAGTCTCGAGTAAATCGTCAATTTTTAATTTTTTTAAAACAATAGTTCACACGTCAAAAAATAATAGAAACATCTCTCATCCTCGGTGTAATTCTATGCAAAATGTATCTTTAGTTTTTGCTAATGTAAATTTATTCATTTTACATATATGCAAACACTAAACAATTAATTAATTCCAAGTTTAGCAAAAGATAAAAGTAAATCTCCAAAGTGTTATAAGTAATCGTATTTTATTATTTTGTGTTGTCGTTTTTTTTTGACGTGCAACCAAAAGATATATAAGCGCAGCAGCATCGGAGTGCTGGGAACTGAATCTCTAAAGAAGCGTCCAAGCAGAATATTTTAATTACAAACGCCACCGTTCTTTAAATTTTAAAAGTATGCGCCGTGAAATGTGAAAAACTCTTAAGTTTCACCAAGATATGTTTGTCCCTTCTTTGTGTTCCGTGCTAGTAATTAAAAATTTAAATAGGACTTAACCACAAATATTTGTAAACTAAACGTTTTTAATGTAACGAAATGTATTACTGTAAAGAAGTGTTTTAAGCTCGATATGATATAATATATACATATATATATATTAAAATGTAATCGTGTGAATTATAATAAGTAAAAATAATTGATTCAAATGCAATAAAAATTAGATTTGCAAAAAGAACACGGTTTGGATTATTGTGCGATCTTTTCGTTGTCATTATGAGTTCATCGGTAAGAAATGTCAAATTTAGTTGTTAAAGAAATTTGCCCAGCTTTTTAAAGAGTCCGTGGCGAACGTCACGTCGGTTCTACTAATAAAACGTCTTGTGTCGAATTACATTTTTGAAAATTTTATTTTAAAGTGTTTTAGGAAAAGTTTTCTTGCAAATACTAAGGTTTTCAACATCTACAGTTTGTTTATTTACCGGCCATTAGATAATTAATGGATTGAGCAAAGTCTTGTAGAAAAATTTCCCAAAGAAATTGTAACATGGGACCAATCAATGTCAGATATTTTGAGACGTATGATGAATGGAAAAATTAATTGCAATGTTTCCTTAAGGTTTTCATGATCTACGAATTGTTTCCCAACAAGAGCATGTTTACGGGCCAATTAGATGATTAAGCAAAGTCGTGTAGACAAATTTCACATAGAAATTGTAACATGTGAACAATAATTATCAGATCTTTTGAGACGCATGGTGAATTGAAAGACGAATTCAATGCTTCCTTAAGGTTTTCATCATCTACGATTTGTTTATCAACAAAACCATGTTTATGGGCAAATTAGATGATTGATGGATTGAGCAATATCGTGTAGAAAAAATCATCCACGATTTGTTTTCCGACAATAGGATGTTTACGGGGCAATTAGATGGTTGCTGAATTGAACAAAGTCTTGTAGAAAAAATCCCCAAAGAAATTGTAACATGGGAACAATAATTATCAGATCTTTTGAGACGTATGGTGAATTGAAAGACGAATTCAATGCTTCCTTGAGGTTTTGATCATCTACGATTTGTTTCCCGACAATAGGATGTTTACGGGGCAATTAGATTATTGCTCAACTGACCAAAGTCGTGTAGAAAAATTTCCCTAAGAAATTGTACGATGGGAACAATCATTATCAGATATTTTTTGAAGACGTATGGTGAATTGAAAGACGAATTCAATGCTTCCTTAAGGTTTTCATCATCTACGATTTGTTTCCCGACAATAGGATGGTTACGGAGCAATTAGATGATTGCTGGATTGAACAAAGTCGTGTAGAAAAATTTCCATAAGAAATTGTAAGATGGGTACAATCATTATCAGATATTTTTTGAAGACGTATGGTGAATGGAAAAACGAATTTAATGTTTCATTGGGGAAATCATCATTCACGATTTGTTTCCCAACAAGAGCATGTTCAGAGGCCAATTAGATGATTGATCAATTGAGCAAAGTCTTGTAGAAAAAATCCCCAAAGAAATTGTAACATGGGAACAATAATTATCAGATCTTTTGAGACGTATGGTGAATTGAAAGACGAATTCAATGCTTCCTTGAGGTTTTGATCATCTACGATTTGTTTCCCGACAATAGGATGTTTACGGGGCAATTAGATTATTGCTGGACTGACCAAAGTCGTGTAGAAAAAATTCCCTAAGAAATTGTAAGATGGGAACAATCATTATCAGATATTTTTTGAAGACGTATGGTGAATTGAAAGACGAATTCAATGCTTCCTTAAGGTTTGCATCATCTACGATTTGTTTCCCGACACTAGGATGTTTACGGAGCAATTAGATGATTGCTGGATTGAACAAAGTCGTGTAGAAAAATTTCCATAAGAAATTGTAAGATGGGTACAATCATTATCAGATATTTTTTGAAGACGTATGGTGAATGGAAAAACGAATTTAATGTTTCCTTGGGGAAATCATCATTCACAATTTGTTTCCCAACAAGAGCATATTTAGGGACCAATTAGATGATTGATTGATTGAGCAAAGTCTTGTAGAAAAAATTCCCAAAGAAATTGTAACATGGGAACAATAATTATCAGATCTTTTGAGACGTATGGTGAATTGAAAGACGAATTCAATGCTTCCTTAAGGTTTTCATCATCTACGATTTGTTTCCCGACAATAGGATGTTTAAGGGGCAATTAGATGATTGCTGGATTGAACAAAGTCGTGTAGAAAAGTTTCCCTAAGAAATTGTAAGATGGGAACAATCATTACCAGATATTTTTTGAAGACGTGTGGTGAATGGAAAAACGAATTTAATGTTTCCTTGGGGTTTTCATCATCCACGATTTGTTTCCCAACAAGAACATGTTTAGGGACCAATTAGATGATTGATCGATTGAGCAAAGTTTTGTAGAAAAATGTCCCTAAGAAATTGTAAGATTGGAACAATCAAATCAAGACGTAAAGTGAATGGAAAAACGAATTCAATGTTTCCTGGAGGTTTTCATCATCCACGATTTGTTTCCCAACAAGTTGATTGCAAGCAGGCATTATTTAGATGAACACCTAGATTATTTATTAGCTGAGTTGGAATGTACCACTCTCCGTCGAGCAGCTGGCCGTCCAAACATTAACATGGTGCCCAACGTGAAGACACTTTTGGCCCTAGTCCCCTGAGATCTATTTTAAAAACTGACTAGGGGGGGGGGGGGATCTCGATCTCATTGCCGTCTAAATGTAAAAAAACGACGTCCAGGTAGTATTTTTATAATTTTTCTGTCTTTCAAATTGACCCTAAAAGATGCGCTTTTGTTTTTTATCGCAGTTTCTAATGCCCAAGTATGAAATTTATTTAATTTTATGAACTTGTAAATTTACTATTCGTTAGTTTTTATTTAAAATTTAATAATGATGTCGTTAACCAGTGTTATATTATAATTTATTCTGGCTTCCTCTTTATTTGGATAAGACCTTATGAATTATTAATTTTTAACGCGTTAGAAAACAATGGTGTGTTTGTATATATAATATAATCTTTTGTTCTCAAAAAGTAAATAATTACCACAAAGAAAAGATTCTTGTAAACAAGTCGAAATATGTAATTTCGCAAGAGTTGTCTTTTACGAGAATAATTACTATAATTTAGCTTTTGTGTTATTAAAATTGTTTATTACTTGTTTGAATAAGAGACCGAGATAATCCGCGTAAAACTGAAAAGCGCAGTAAATAAAAACAAACGCCGAAAACCGTAAAAGATTGTAATTGTTTGTGCAGAATAATAAGTTGTTGAATGTTCGGAAATTCCTACCACGTATTTCCTCAGGAATGTCAATAAAATACCACTTTGAAATCAAGCAAACATTCTGCAGCAATGAAAGATGAAACTTTAAACTGATAACGATAATTGTTTGACGAGCTCTTTGAAACGAGCAGGGGAGTGCACGGTAGTTACTGCCTGCAGGTAAATAAAGAACAATAAATTACATCGAGATTTATAGCTGAATTTTAAATTCAGTTTTTAATTAATTTCGCCAGAATGCAATACTTCTTGACTCAACTTCCGAGAAAAATGTGCAAATTATATTATACTTAATCTGCTGACAAGGCGTACAACGTACAACATATTTTTCCTCTTCTATTTTTTCTTTGCAAATTAACCTTAATAATACAACTCGTCGGCCGTTTAAGGCAAATTTTAGTAATATCTACGTTTAATCTTTTATTAAAACCCACAGACTTTTGTTTAGCATTCGTAATTATTTTTAAAATATTTACACCAGTTATTACCGTGGGTAATTAATTCATTCATTCATTCAAATACAAAATCGTTTTCATAATAGAATTTGTTTAAATTGCATAATTAACTATAATCTAAAGGGATCCATTTTGCGGAAATCATTTCATTTCAAAAGAGGAGGAGAGAGGGGAAACTGGGGGAAAGGGAGTTAGTGGAGAGATGTAAGCAAGTAGAGGCGAAGGAAAGGGAAAATAAAATAAAAAATGCGAGGTACTACTCAAAGTACAAGAGAATCAAACCAGACGAGAGGAATCCAAGATAATTAAGGGGAGACAGATCGGCAGAAGAAGAAAAATGATAGCAAGGTTCAGATGTGGAAGGAGAATGCCAAGAAATACTTGTTGGAAGACAAATATAAGAAGTCCGAGGATAATGTGAAGAGATAAGCTTGAAGGAGGAAGAAAAGAAGGAAGGAAAAGACTGAAGAAGAAGGTTGGGCGAGAACGGAGAGGGCAAGAAATTTTGTGAAAATAAAGTGGACGAAGGAGGAGTGTAGGAAAAAGAGGAAAATGGATCAGTACTATGAGAAAAAGGGTAAAGAAAGACCAGGGGGGGAAAGGATATTTGGTTGAAGGGGGGTAGAGAGAAGGGTGCATATAGAAAGAACAGTTTAAGTTAATATCGGGGGCCACTAAGCTGAAGGGTACAAGGGAAGGAAGTACATGGGTAGGGAAAGGAAGCAAAAAAAAACAACGGGAAGGAGAAGTGGAAGGCAAGAGGAGATGGAAGAAGAAATTGGAAATTTCCAATTTCGTTTCGTATTTATTAATATTATCTTTTTATTCCAATTATATTTTTTTCTAACCCCTTACTCATGAGTTCACACATCACTCAGATTCACTCCTCCTTAACTATCGTGTATCATTTATTTTTGTTGAATTAACTTTCCACAAATTCGATTTCATTTTCTTTACATAACTTTTTATGTGAAAATATAGTTGGGCTCGAGCTTAGTCAAAAGTAATTTTGTAACGTGCATTTACTTTAATTATGTTTATTTCTCAGCGCCATACGTGCAGAAACTATCAATTTATTAATTCATAAATAAGTCGCGATAGAAATCCTCCGATAGCAGAATGTAATTATTTTTAAGATATTCCAAGACATGTTCCAATTTTGCGTTGAAGTATCTACTTGCGAAAATACATTAAATTTTCAGGTAATCTCAAAACATGTAAACGATCATGCACCTTGAGTAAGGTCCTTATCTGTTATATACTTACATCCTTTGCCATAGTTGAAACACATTCCCAAGCCTGCATTTGCATTAATATGAAAAGAACTGAATTACCCTTATATAATAGCGCACGTATTCGTAGGGATTTCATTGGTGTAATATAATAATTAATTTTAACATGTTATATTCGATTAGAAATTATTAATATTTAAATATTCCTTAATTTTTTATATTCAATAAAAATATTTGTTGGAAACATATTATTTTGTCTCTTTGATCATTAATGGTAGTTGTGCGCGTAAAAATAGTGTGTTCACTATGCCTGTATTTGTCAGTAGCTCGGATTTAAACGCGGCGAAACGTTAAATCGACTGATAAAACATCTTGTGTTGGGTGATGGTTGGCGAAAAGGAATGCACGACTATGTTTGATGACAAATGTAGAATGATGACAAAGAAGTGAGGTAAAACTTGAATAAGCCACGAACACGTAGAAAATGCGAAGACTTAGTAGACCTGGAAGAACTGAAGGGTCTGATTGGAGAGAAGAAGATATGAGAGTAGGAAGGAAAAATGGGAGAAGAGAGAGGATGGTGCAGACCAAAGACAAGGGGAATGGGGAAGGTATTTTATAAATTCTTAGGAGGAAATGAGGAAGGTGAGCAAGGGGGGAGCATGCTAGAGGAAAATAGAGTAGATGAGCTGGGAGGAGATGCAAATAATTAAAAACAAACTAAAGAAAGGGACTGCGAGAGAGGATGGGAAAAACAGTGAGGGTTCAAGATGAGAGTTGATAGAAAAAAAATGTGGAGACAATGGTACTTCAGTAGGGTTGGTCAGAAGACCGGAGGAGTTATATGATCAAAGCACAGTGTGAGGTAAGTATGGATAATATATTATCTCAGGGCTTGAATTGAAAGGCATTTTAAGAAGATAGCAAGATGGAGGAGTTAAAAGAGAGTGTTTGAAACGATTGTCCAAGAATCCAAATCATGTGTTTACTTACCGCATTTTAATGCATGATTATTATCAATTACATATTATATCTTTCTGTGATTAACAAGTAATTTGCCTTCCTGACATAATTTTACAATTTATGTTTATTTGTAAAACTTAAGTACTTAATTTTTCTAGAAGAAGTGAAGGGTCTGATTGGAGAGAAGAATATATGGGCGTACCTGACACGGAAAAAATGGAAAAGAGAGAGGATGGTGCAGACCAAAGACATAGGAGAATGGGGAAGGTATTTTATGAATTTGTTAGGGGGAGAGGAAGGTGTGGAATGGCGGAGCATGCTAGAGGCAAACGGAGAAGATAAGCTGGGTAGAGCTGCAAATAATTAAAAACAAACTAAAGAAAGGGACTGCGAGATATGAAGGGGAAAATAGTGAGGGTTCGATATGAGGGTGGATAGCAAAAAATGTGAGATAATGGGATTTCAGCAGGGCTTGTCAGAAGACCGGAGGAGTTATACGATCAAAACACAGTGCAAGGTAAGTGTGGATAATATATTATCTCAAAGAGAGATTGTAAGTTTAAAACGATTGTCGAAGAATCCAAACCATGTTGCTTACTGATCCAAATTCATTTCATTAATGTTCCTGTCATGTTAATACATGATTATTATCAATTACATATTTCTGTAGTGATTAATACGTTTCTGTTTAACAATTTGAATTGATGGTGTCATTTTTGCTTGTGTTGACACCTGGCAATAAAATTTGTTTAAGAACTAGATTGGCATGGAATCATTATTACAACGAAACGATCGTTCAAGAACCCATAATGTATTCTTATTGCAACTTCATGGCATGTTAATGGGTGGTTAGCATCAATACAGTAATTTTTCCATGATAATTATCACTACATAATGTACACAACTTAAATGTTTAATTTCGATGTAATTTAACGTTACGAATAAGTAAATACGTTTTTCTCGTTTGTAATAGTGCATTTTCGTTTGAAACCCAGCCACAAAGCATTTGATTTTGCTTTAATAAAATATTAAATACACTGTACCAGATGATGTCAAAAGCGCTACTGGCAGCATCACATAGGAGGAAATAGATTTTTAAATGGAAATTGGTTTAATTAATCTTTAATTCAATCCATTTTGCAATGTCGAACAGTTTTACCTGGGTAAATGGGCAGCGTAAATCAACCGGACAATTATTTGTGAACTTGTTCTTTATGACGTACGTATTTGTTTTGCCTTATGGCGAATAAAATCAATTTGATTTTTTTAATTGAATGACTTACATAACAAAAAAATAGATATCTGCTTTTATATATATTTGGTTACGAAGTTTTTTTACTTTATAAAAAAAATTCGGGGTGTTGAACGATTAGGAATAGAAATCACATCAATGTTTTCTGGCTAACGTTTCGCCTCGTTTATGGAGGCCTTATCAAAGCCTATAAGGTAACAATAAACAAAAATAATTTTAATGTAAAAACAAATTTCTAGTAACTACTTACACGAAAATTCAGAAGATTGTAGAAATAATAAAATGTTTTTGGTATCCGGCTTCCATTGTTTTATACATATATGTTGTTAGTATTGTTACCTTATGGATGCTGTATTCTCGTGGTCTATTTATGCGAGTTGTTTGTTTAAATGTTTGTACACTTACATATACGTGTTCACTAACTTAATTTAGTTTGGTAACTTATATTTAAAAACATGTTAAAATGTCTGTTAAAATTTTCAACGCCCGACGCACTGCGTTTCGTTTCATGTTCACGGGCTAATTAAATCGTACTTCAAATATTTAGTTTTTTTTTTGTTTTTTGCTTGCGTTCTTTGGATGATTTTATTGGTAAAAATATGGCTTCCATTTGTGTTGATAATATTTCATTAATTATTGTGTTATTTTGTTTGGCTTTATATATTTCCATATTTTCTATGATGTTAAGTTTCCTTCCTTTGTTTTCTATTTTTACTATTTGCATTATATTTTCCATCTTGCCCGTAGAGTGTGCATTGTTAATAACGTTATTGGCGAAATTTGAGTCTTGTTTGATTTGCTTGAACGATCTCATATGTTCTTTGTATCGTTGTGTGAATGTTCTTCCTGTTTATCCAATGTACTCCATGTTGCAATCCGGGCATGTAAGTTTGTAAACTCCACTCTGCCTATATTTGTCCAAAATTTCGATGTTTTTCTGTTTGATGTTTTTATGTATTGTGTTGTTTGTACGGTATGCAATTCGAAGGCCTTGTTTTTTAAAATATTTTGTTCTGTTATTTATATTTCTGCCATGGTGTGTGAAAGTTACGAATTTATTGCTTTTGTTTTCAGTTTGGTGGTAGTTTTTTGTGGTCTTTTCATGTTTTTATCTTTTATTAATTTGTCGACGTTCGGGTTATATCCGTTTTCAGATGCAATCTGTTTTATTATTTCTATTTCTCTTTTTCTGTTTTCGTCTGTTAGAGGAAGTGTACTTAGTCTGTTTATAAAACTTTTAAATGCTAACATTTTGTGTTCTTTTGGGTGGTTAGCGTGTATTACCTGGTTCGTTGTTGTTTGTTTCCTGTATATACCGTAGAAATATTGAAACATTGCAGAAGATAACACAGAACGACGAGTGACAGGATCGAAAGTTAAAAACAGCACTACATGATTACATTTGGTTTAGCAAATTAAAAGTTTTCAACGTCTATGACGTAAAAGACGTTGTATCTATTAAAACTGTCGAAAGTCACATTATGCGAATTTTAACCTTAGTAACAACATGCACTCAACCGCAAAAAATTGAAAGTTACCGAAATGTTAAATTGACATAGTTAGGTACAGTCAAGTTATAAAGTAATTTTTTTTACAATTAAATAGCCAAAACATATAAAATCTGACTAGACCAACCGCAAACGAACCTACCAATAACCTCAGGAGAAAAGACAAGGATTAAGAAAGGAAAAAGATATAGGTTATGACTCGTCGGAAGATGCATCTTACATTCAAGTAAAAAACTGTTAAGGACAAAAATGTATCAAGAAAAAATAATTTAAAGAAAGGTGTGAACATTTATTCATAAGGCAGGTGTAGATAGTGCTAAGATTGTCTTTATCCTTTTTGGAATTCATGGCATTATTTGAGTTGACTATGTAACACATTTCAATGAAGAGTCTCTGGTTTAGTTTGTTGTTGTGTGCCATGGCTGTGACATCATAGTTTATGTGGTGTCCTTTGCCATTTGAGTGGGATGCTAGAGAACAATACTTGGATTTAAGGCGAGCATCGCTCTTATGTTGTGTTAAACGTTGCTTGAGCCTTTGCACTGTTTGGACAATAAAATAAGGTCACATTCTCCACAGGGTATTTTATAAATGATATTACTAAGTGATAAAAGAGGAGTCCTTAATAGTTGTAAAAAACCTTGCAATGGGGTTAATGGTTCAATCGGCGACTACAACACCTGTATAGGATAATTGTTATTTCGAAGTATATTGTAAAGTAAATATTTAAATTAACGTTATGAAAGTCAGGATGTTCAATATGTAAATTGCAATTGATTGTTAAATGAAAAATAAGTTGATTTAGAAATAAATTTGATAGTAGTAAAAAAAGTTGAACATGGTTGGATCACGTCACAATTGTCAGTGATTATATTGCAAAATAGCCCTCAAGAATTTGAAAGTTATTAATGAGTTCAGAGAACGTGAAACTATTTTTGATCCGATAGCTATTGAAATCTTGAAAAGCTAATGAAAGAATGTTAGCAATAAATTTGGAAAGAAATTTTGTAGGGTCTTGTATTTAAAATACAATAGGCATAAGGGGGATGTCAGGTTTGTGAATTTTTGGAAGCCATAGAGTTTAGGAGCAAAGGAGTTATGAATAATTAATGTTTTATAAGTACGGTCATCAATCAAAGCCCTCTTTTTGAATGAAGCAATTAAATCATTGTTTGCTTTTTCGTAAATCGAAGTAGGGTCCTTGGCGATTGGTCTATATGTGTGCGGATGCTGGAGCAACTCAGTCATCTTGTCCAGGTATTAATTTTTGTTCAAGGCTACAGTGACATTACCTTTATCAGCTCTTAATATAAGGATGTTGGGATTATTTCTAAGAAACCTGGTGCAAGACCTCTGAGTTGTTCCAAGATCATCAGCACTGTCAGACGTTTTGTGCATCAACTCAGTAATACAATAAGTGATTTCTGCCCTAAATAAATCTCGTTTACTCAACTCTACGCTGCTGAGGAGGTCTTCCACTTCAGCTAATAATTTGTACATTGAGATATCCTTGATGTGTACAGGTAAAGAGAATTTGGGGCCCAAAGCAAGACAATTTTTTACTTCAAGAGGTATATCAGTGTTAGTTAAATTTTTGAACCATTTATTATAAATTTCATTTTTCTTTGGTATTAGATAGTATTAAGAATTTTTTTAATTTATTTAATTTATTAATATTTGAATGTTTAATTGTATTAAAAAAGAAGATTGATTTGATGGTGGTTGCAAATCTAAAAAAACCTCTCGAGGCAACAATCCTCTGGCTATATATATATATATATATATATATATATATATATATATATATATATATATATATATTTACATTTTTCTGTCATATTTGACGAGACACATTTTCAATATATATATATATATATATACATAAAAGAAAGACTTTAATGGGCAAAACCCGCGTGGAAACACGCAACTGCCGACACGTGTTTCTGACTTATTAGTCGTCATCAGGACGGTATCTCCAAATTTTGTCCATCTTTTAATTTGGCTATACCGTCCTGATGACAACTAATAAGTCAGAAACACGTGTCGGCGGTTGCGTGTTTCCACGCGGGTTTTGCCCATTAAAGTCTTCCTTTTATGTATCTATGTTCCCGCATTAACAACCTTTTTTCATTATAAACAGTGTGTTTCAATTAAGCGTGTCTTCTTTAAATGCAAAGCAACCTGCGATGGCAAAATAAACTTTAAAAATCAAGAAATCACTTTAGGGATTTTTTTATCGAAAAATTTACTAGTAATAATTGATCAGAATTGCCCAAAAACACTAAATCCAAAATTTCATGAAAATTAAAAATGTTAAAATTTCCCGTAAAAGCCCATAAATACTTATTATTAGCTGCGCCGAAAAAAGGATGCTGTACAAATTTTGTTTGAAACAAACTCTAAACTGTCAAAGTTGTTTAAAGTTGTTGTTGTTTAGGCGCAGCCACCTGTGCAAATAACATTTACCGAATTGGAATTACTTTTGAAGAAAATTTTAACATTTTTAATTTTCATGAAATTTTGGATTTAGTGTTTTTGGGCAATTCTGAACAATTATTACTAAAACTAAAATGATTTCTTGATTTTTATCATTTATTTTGCCATCGCAGGTTGCTTTGCATTTAAAGGAGACAATTGTTTTTTTGGGAGTAAATAGAGCAATAAGTATTCTACGTTTGGGAAAAAAATTACCAGAATTGGACTAAAAATAAAAAAGATATGATGGTGTTACACCCTTAAGTGAAACACATTGTATATATATATATATATATATATATATATATATATATATATATATATCGCTACTGACGAAGGGTAATAACCCAGAAACAATATTGTCTAGCGATCCACCAGTTATTCTTCATGGACCTGTTTTAATTAATGTTCACTACACCATTGAGGTGTAAGATTAGACCATCTTTCGTGTAAATTTTACATTTTTCTGTCATATTTGACAAGACACATTTTCAATTTGAATTGTTTTTGAACTTAATTGCAGCAATCCTTTTATATGTTGACACTGGACATTTGACAGTCGTCTTGTTTACTCGCCGCGAGGTGTTAGACAAGGTATCGTCTTGTCAGTGTTCTGTTGTCAGTGGTTCATTAGGAGTGATTGGCTCGCGCCAAGAAGTTTTGATGGCCACTACGTGTAAAGGTATTTCAACAACTAAGGTTCTTGGTAATCGCTACTGACGAAGGGTAATAACCCAGAAACAATATTGTCTAGCGATCCACCAGTTATTCTTCATGGACCTGTTTTAATTAATGTTCACTACACCATTGAGGTGTAAGATTAGACCATCTTTCGTGTAAATTTTACATTTTTCTGTCATATTTGACAAGACATATTTTCAATTTGAATTGTTTTTGAACTTAATTGCAGCAATCCTTTTATATGTTGACACTGGACATTTGACAGTCGTCTTGTTTACTCGCCGCGAGGTGTTAGACAAGGTATCGTCTTGTCAGTGTTCTGTTGTCAGTGGTTCATTAGGAGTGATTGGCTCGCGCCAAGAAGTTTTGATGGCCACTACATGTAAAGGTATTTCAACAACTAAGGTTCTTGGTAATCGCTACTGACGACGGGTAATAACCCAGAAACAATATTGTCTAGCGATCCACCAGTTAGTCTTCATGGACCTGTATTAATTAATGTTCACTACACCATTGAGGTGTAAGATTAGACCATCTTTCGTGTAAATTTTACATTTTTCTGTCATATTTGACAAGACACATTTTCAATATATATATATATATAATTTTTATATTTTGTTGAAAAATATATATGTATATATATTTTTTGGGGTTTTATATGGCTTTGTTTTAAAAAATCAAGAGTAATAATGCACAATTTTATTTGATCATTATCAATTTTGGTTATACGTTTCGACAATTTATAATGCCTTCATCAGTATTTTATATGTGTATTGCACGAGGTGCGACGATGAACTGATCATGAGCTATGATTATAAATTGTCGAAACGTATAACCAAAATTGATAATGATCAAATAAAATTGTTCATTATCACTCTTGATTTTTTAAAACAAAGCCATCTAAAACCCTAAAAAATATATATATACGTATTGAAAATGTGTCTTGTCAAATCTGACAGCAAAATTGAATTGTTTTTGAACTTAATTGCAGCAATCTTTTTATATGTTGACACTGGACGTTTGACAGTCGTCTCTTGTTTAATCTCCGCAAGGTGTTAGACAAGGTATCGTCTCGTCAGTGTTCTGTTGTCAGTGGTTCGTTAGGAATGATTGGCTCGCGCCAAGAAGTTTTGATAGCCACTACACGTAAAGGTATTTCAACAACTAAGGTTCTTGGTAATCGCTACTGACGAAGGGTAATAACCCAGAAACAATATTGTCTAGCGATCCTCCAGTTAGTCTTCATGGACCTGTTTTAATTAATGTTCATTGCACCATTGAGGTGTAAGATTCGACCAGCTCATGTATATATACATATATATTTTTCAACAAAATATAAAACTTATAAATATAAAGTTGGTTTGTGGTTAAAATCAAACCACTAAATACTAACACTAACACTAAACAGGTTAATGTTTCAATCTGTGATGCTCACGATAGTCGAATTTCCGATTAATTACTTATTAAGAAAACTCGCTATATTATGCTATGATGCTTGCCAATTTTATTATTGTTGTACCCATATTTTCTCGTTGTAAGATTTTTAAAATTCTTTTCTATCTCTCTTAACTATATTTTCATTTTCTTTCGCCCATTGTTATGTTTTCAATTTACTCATTACTCTTTTTTTTATTATTCAGCTCCATAATTGTAATAATTGCATTAGTGATCGTTTAATTATGTTGCTCTTTCCGAATGTATCGTCACGATTCTTCAACTTAAGAAATTAATATTTTTTTTAGAAAAGCTTGTTCTCTATTTTTGTTGAGATATATCGAGGCTATATATACCTATAGATTAAAAGCAGGTCACACATTTTCTTATATTTAGTAAAATGAGTAAAATGAAATATTTATAAAATACAAATGGTTGGGTCACCCGTTATATATATAAAACTCGATTCGTAACGTATGCACGTTTGAAATCCGATAAAATATTTTTTTTATTTTTATGTAATACTGAATAAAGGAAATCTCTCATTTAAAATCATTTTTTTACATCCTCTCTCATCGATAAATGTAATATAAATAAAAGTAAAGATATGGTCCAGACGTGTCAAACAATGTTTCAGTTGTCTTTGAGAAGTCCGCCTGGTTTGGTTCCAGATGTGACCGGTCATTTCTAACTTTGACTTTTCGAAATCGGTTCCATAGGACATCGCCGTTGGTATGGATTCATTCGAAGCCATGTATGAACATACAAGGTAATCCTTTATGGAACATTTTAAATTTATTTCATAAAAATAAGCCGTCTGCGTCAATTTATTCTCGAATAAATAAATTCTGTATTGTTACGTCGCTCACGTTTGAAATATGCATTATATTTCCTAGTTGAAAATCGTATTTGCAATGGTTCCACCGCATCGCGCGCAACCTTGGTGCAAATCATTTTAGAACTCGATGTACGCTGGTTGTTAAATTTAAATTTGAAGTAGAATAATAATCGGTGTGAGCAGGGAAATCTGTTTAATCGCGATATGAAAAAAGACGCGCATTTTTAAATTTCAGATTTAATAAAAATATCTATATACATTAAAGGTCCTGGTGGCGAAGTTACGCCAATAGATTTGTTTTAAAAATACACTTCAAAGCAGATTACACCACTCAAAGTGTGCAAGGAAACTTTATGCCCATATTACGTTTTATCCAAACAAATCGGTCCCAATTTTTGTTTACACGTCACGTGCCCCTCTTTCATAAAGAAATAAACCGAGGCCGTTTGAACAAATAAAGCGAAATTGACGATCTTTTTTCAAGCCTTTTCTGTTTCATTTAAATATGGTATTTATTAAAAAAAATGTCCCATTGTTTGAAACTTTGGTTTATATTTGTTAGTGATTTTTGTTACATTAAAATTAAAAATTCATAGCCGCTATTATAGTACAATATTGCATTTTTGTATATTCGTTTCATTGGTGTTCATGCACTGACAATATTAATGCAGCCATCAATAAAAATCTAATTTCTGATTAATTTCTGACGTTTATTAGAACGTTTTCTATAGCGATTAATTATAGAGGAATTTAATAAAGACAAATGACCATACGCAATTAAAATTTTCAAACTGTGGATACAATAAATTAAAATTTTCGACATATTGATTTTGTGTCGCTTACTAATTGATAAGATTAAATAGCAAAATATTTGGTGAGCTATTATTACCACACCTGTTATACACCATGCAAAATATATACATTAGCGGTTAGATTTATAAATTATGTTATATTTATTTATTATTACATGTTGTTGTCAATTTTAATGATCGTTAATAATGATATATTGTAGTCGTCTTTTATTTTTGATGGGTGATGAATACATTTTTTACAAATCTATTCATATGTATTTTTACATTTGTGCTGACTTTTGTCAACAGTTTCATTCATTCATTTCTACATTTGTTCAGCAACTCTTTAAATGCAATAAAATAGAACTAAATTTCAGCGAATGTAGCAGGTGATGATGTTTCGTTCTTCAGGACTTGTCAGATCGCCAACGATACACTCACTGAAGTGCTTGCCATGCACACATGAGTTACGAGGAATTTCTGTAAGTATCGTTGGTGATTTGATCCTGAAGGACGAAGCAGCTGTAATAACCTAATTCGTGCCAACGGCTGCGAACTAGTTGGAAGTGTCGACGATACCGACTTATTCGGTCAACCTGTGTGATCATGCAACTTGACCGTGAAGCTATTGACGTCTAGATGGCGTTAGTATACCCACACGAGTCCTTCTTAATATAAAACTCAAGTAGAGGAAATAAAATTGAAGAAAATGAACAAATATGAAAAAATAAACATCAAAAAACTAATTAATTTCTAGACAACAACTGTTAGGAACACCGTAAAAGCTTTCCTGGAAAGTATATATGTACCTTAAACCCACGTAGATTTTTTTGAAATTTTAACTGAAATAGTTTTCGAAATATGGCGGGGGGGGCGAAATGTAACCTTAAATTCTGGTATAATTTTGACATCTTTAAGTTCTGATTGAAAACAATATTTTTTGGTGTCGAACCTAGGATATTAGGGTTAGTAAGGTTTATAATTATCTTTAATACATTTTTTCATTCAGATAAATTCGATTCTGATAAACATACGAATGGACTGACTTTTGTGCCTTTCCTTAATTTTATTTCATGTTTATTCCTCTAGCGTCTTCTACTTCTTATACCTTCCCTGCTTTTCTTGTAAATATTGTTGTTTTTTAACTTGTTTCTCGCTTCTTCTTCTTCACTTTTATTCATTTGACGTTTACTTGAATTTTCGATTATTTCCAACTGGACTTAACTATTGTTAGAGTTTTGTTTTTGCTACAATTAATTATGTGAGTGTACTAATGCCATTTAGACGTCGTTAACCCCACACTCAAAACGTGATCATAGAGGTTTACTTTGGCCGACTAAGTACCGTCAAGACTTGTAACTACTTCGCAGCCGGCAGGAAAGAGAGCTGTGTAAATTTCACCGGGTGTATCAGATGATGACAGCGGTTTCACCCTTCAGGACTCATCGAATAATCAACAATCCGCTAAGGTGTCATGCAAACATGAATTACGTGGAAATCATTTGAGTGATTATAGATGTCTACTTTGACGTACTAAGTAGCTGCGAAGTCTCGACGGTACAGACTTAGTCAGTCAAAGTAGACATCTGTGATCACGTAGCAGCTGGAGTGTATTGGCGACTTTATGGCGTTAGTACACTCGTGTTAGTTAGTTAGTTATAATTGAGTGGGGCGTTTATCGCTCCTCCACTGCGACCGCAAGGGTCTATTGTGGCTCACAACTAATTATGGTTCACCCTCCATTCCCATACTCTTTAAATAGAGCAGGATTTTAGTGGGTGAGATTCTGTCAAGTTCTCCCAGCTCCAGTTTTATTTTACCAAAGACTGTGAACCTGATTTTGTCCCCGGCGGGGCAGGCACACATCACGTGCTCTGTTGTTTCTTCCGTTTCACAGCATAGCCTGCACTCAGTGGCCTCAGCCACTCCCAGCCTATGCATGTGATGCCTTAGTCGGCTATGCCCAGTAACCGGGGCTGTCAGAGTTCGCAGATCTTTCCTGCCCAAACCTAACAGTATCCTGGTACGTGCCGCCGATGGGCCCTTTAGTACTAAGTTGGAATATCTCATTCCCTGGCATTCCTGCCAGTTTATCAGTACCTTGTGCTCCATCCAGCTCTTATTCGAGCTTCTGGCCAGGGCTCTTGTAATCCCAAGAGCCGGTTCTGGACCAGTTAGCCCCGCTCTTTGCCAGGGAATCGGCGGCTTCGTTTCCCTTTATTCCAGCGTGTCCGGGTATCCAGACCAGGCTAACCTTGTTGACTCTCCCTAATTGAGAGAGCACTGCGCGGCAGTCCCTGACCGACATCAATGTACATTGATTGTCAGCAAGGACTTGCAGTGCTGTTCTGCTGTCAGAAATTTTTTTTATCGTCCTGTGCTGCCGAGAACTTTTTAAGAGCTCTTTCGCGCACATTTCAATGGCATAGACTTCTGCCTGTTGGATCGATGCATGCTTACCAAGACTGAATTCTAATCCAGTTCTTGGTTTGCGGCAGAACCTTCCAGCTCCTGCTCCTTCAGTTGTCCTAGAGCCATTCGTAAACCAGGTCGAATCTGCCTGTAACAGGGCGACTTGATTACGCTCCCATTCGTCTCTAGAGGGAACTATGACTTTGTAAGTCAGTCCGAAGCTGTATATTGTAGACATTGTATCAGCCCTCATCCCCAGGATGTCATCCGCTTCAATGTCGGACGACAGCCCGTTCCGCATGAAGGCCAATGTCTGCGGCCTTGGCATCTCTGCATTATGAAATCGATGTGTTGTCTTCCTGGCCTCACTTTGCAGCAAAATATGCAAAGGAGGAAGATCCAGTAGCACTTCCATGGCAGCTGACGGCGTGGTGCTTAACGCCCCAGTTACCGATATGCTGGCCATTCTCTGCAGGCTTGCCAGTTTTACTCTGGCTGTCCTTCGTGAGGAGACAGTCCACCAGACAATACAGCCATACGTAATGATTGGTCTAATAACCACCACGTATAGCCAGTACATTTGCTTGGGGACCAATCCCCACGTTTTTCCACAGATTCTCCGGCACATCCAAAGTGCTTGTCTAGCCTTTTGTGCCGTTTTTTCCATATGGGAGTTCCAGTTGAGCTTTCTATCTAGTGTCACCCCTAGATATTTTGCCTACTCTACCAATGGTATCGTTTCACCTTTCAGTATGGGTTGTTTGAGATTCTCACTTCCTCCTGTTGGTGAATGGAACAATAACTGTTTTCCGAGGGTTTTTGGCTAATTGCACATATAAATCACCATATTATTTCTTTTATATATGGATCATACCAATCAATTGTCGATTGCGTCTACTTTTGAAACTTTTTAACAAAATTCGGAAAACAAAACAAAGTTAATACAGTTGAATGTATGGTCAATATTTACTGCAGTGAAATTAGTTTAACATTTAAATAAAAATGTAATAAACTATTCATAAGGACCACTCGATCCCATACGGAATTGAATTGAATTGAAATAATTCGAAATACATTGTTTTTTGCACTTTACAGAAAAGTTATTTATGCAACGTGTATGTAAAGTGATTTTTTTTATGCGCGTGGAACGTGTAAAAGACGAGGCATAAAATGAAAGATTGAAATTGCAAAAACATGTGACTTACGATTTTTCTGTAATTTATTTGTTGAAAAATCAATGACATTTTTATTCAAATTGATTTAAAAAATCCGTCGACTATATTGCATGTTTCTAATATTTTAGTTTGTTGTTATTGTCGATTAATTTATATCCATTTACAGTTCACACTTATACTTTGCTATATGGTATTTAATAAAAAATTTAAATATTATTTATCGAAGTATGGATGATTTATGTCGGTTTTGCGAGAAAAAAATATTGGTAAGGTTTTGATTCGTACCAACGATTAAAACTTAATAACCAATAGATTCGTTAAAGACTTTCTGAATGTTGGGTTAATTTGTACACTGGCCACGAGATGTGCGCTTTGAAACATGTTTCATTTAGTCGGCGTCTTTTTTGGAGAGTTCGCTTCCAGAATAAAAAGAAAAAGAAAAACCAGTAAAGTTTGCTTATTGCGGTATTTGGTTGCGGTTGGTCTTTCATGATAAGTTAATTCATGTACTGATTGGGTCCGGAAATTGGAGTGTCATGTCTCCGGTCAATCTAATCGAAATTGACGGCTGCGATAACTAATAGAGGAGCGGCATCTGTTAGAAATGCAGGACATATCTTCTCCTTTCGCTTTCCAACTTTTGCAAAGTTATGGCCATTAGGAAAGGGGTCGTAGTTCGAACATACGTGAGGAACAGTAGCTGGACGTCTCTGTTTAGTATGCGATCGACGCGAGACGCCAATCGCGGATCACCACAAATAGTGCCGATAACACAGACTCCCTTTATTACTATGCATCGACCGCAAGTGCTGTTATTAATCGGCCGCGCACGTATTCCCGCCATATTAGTATATGCTGGCGGCTCGCCTGCTGCCTGATTAGCTGTAGATTCGGAAACACTAACTGCGGCCGTAAATCTTCGAGACGTTGGAAAAAGTTAATTATGACTAAAAACGATGATTCCATTTTGCCAAGAAGCGAGACCAATTTTCCGATAATATTCTCTTAACTCCATGATTAATTTTCGGCGTCACTACTAAAGACGCCACCCTGATGAAACCGACTTATACTAGGTCAAAGCACAATTGCTCCACAAACACATTTTTCTTATACATTACTTCTAATTTGTCACTGCATTATAACGTCGTCCTTTCTTCTTGCAACGTTCAATCTAATTAACTTTATTCAATAAGATCATTAAACGTATTTTTGTTGTGAACAAATTATCCCTGGGATGCAAAATCCGATGAATCTAAGAATTTACATGTCCTGCGCCTGCGAAGCCTGTATGTTAATACATAACTAAATTAATTAATTTATAACTAATGTTTTTAATATTTAAATAAGAATATGTAATGCTATAGGTTAAGACAACATTTTATTACAAGTTATAAAAAGTAGGTAATCAAAAACATACTTTTGCACTGCGCTCGTTATAACTTGAAATTGGCGATTTGAAACAAATGAGGATGAGCAATTAGAGGAAATATGTGTCGAAGTTGGAAAACTTTTACTTATGGAAATATGTTGAAGAAAATTTATAAATTAAAACAGGAAGATTTCGATAGAAATATTTAATGTACTTCCAAATATTACAATGAACAATAGCCAATGTGGAAAATAATGTGCAAATGGCAAAATCTGATATTAAAAATTGATTCAAAAATATCATGTAATTCATATAAAAATATGGAAAACTGTATTGAAAATGAGGCTAAGAATTTAAACCAAAATTCGCATTTCTTGGTTGTGAAATTATGTGCTTGAAGTTATATAAGGAATGAACCGGAGCGGAGGAAGTTGAATTTTAGATAGCGCAGCGTTAAACGTAAATCAAACAAATTAACCCACAAAATTTGTTCAAACTGTCGGAATATGTAAGTTGCTAGCAAATAATTAAACGAAGCTAAATCGCTGCTTTGTTCGATATAAGCAACCTATAAATTTATACATAGATAAGTCTTTATTATCGTTAAGTTAATATTCACCTCGCCGAAGCATTTATTAAGAATATCTTTTAGTAAATAGATATATTCCTGAAAAGAAAAAAGACTGCTTCACAGGTAATAAAAAATTCAAAGTCGCCAGTAGGACATATCCTTCAAAAATACGGATTTTACTGTTTTTTTTTTTAATAACTTCTATTCTATTCGTCCCCGCCAAAAGGGCGAAATAGGAAATTTACGTTTGAGCAAGTTTTTTTAAGAGCCGTAATTTCAGTGAGAAAATGAAGTACTTATAAATCAACGTTAAACGGATTCACACACCCATAAAGTCAACGATGCCATTCTATCAGTAAACATGAGAGATGATAAGTAAAGGTCCATAGGAAAATTTATACTTTTGTTATTTATAGACTAATTTTAACAAACAAAAAGGCAAATTTCCTTTTTTTAATTACCTTCAAGGTCAAACAACTGTCAACTTTTGTACACAAATAGTTTTAATAACGTTTGGTTATTTAATCGTAATATTCATTAAACAAATTTAAGTTCCAAATATGTCTATAATAAATCTAATTTTGAGAAAGTCACCGATATTTTTACATGTGACAGCGTTATTTCAGGGATCTTCTCTTATATTGCCTCTTCATACGATAATCGGTTTCATAAAGCAATAAAGTCTATGCCTCCATCGAGGTTTAAGTGTAGGTTGAGAGCGAGCATCTTTGCAATTTCATGATTTCATTTATTTGTGATTTTCGCTTTAGTAATATACAGAGGTTAAGTGGAGCATCGCTTTCAGGTGAACTTGTGGTTGTAATTTTAATTATAAATAATCTGTAGTGGTCCGCACTGAAGTTTATTATACTTAATAAATTTCCAGTACACTGGTGTAGTCGGGAGTACATTTTTCGAAAAAACTTTTGAAATAAAACTAGGTCTTTAATATGAACATTTTTTCTGTAACACGTGTCGTTTTCGAAATATGAATAGAGTAAACCATCATTTTCGGTTAGTGCTTTCAAACTATAACGCTTTCTTCCTCAGTGTATACAAATCTTAAATTTAAAGTTTAATAACTTTAGTAAAGTTACCATTATTTAGTTTGGAAATGGCATAGCATCTTCAAAAATAGTCTTTCGATAATTGTGATAATTTGTCGATAGGACGAAGGTGAGCTTGTTGGTTTTCCAAGTTTGGGCACAATTATTTATGCAAATATCCATGATATGAAAAATAGGATAATCATACTATAAATAGTAGTTACCTAATTATGGAACATAGATCGTCTATGTTTTGGACTTAGGTTGAGGAAGACGAGAATTGTTTTATTGGAAGAGTTACAGGACATTGTGCATCCATGAAGTTTTGTAGTTAGGTTGTGAAGGACTAAAAGTGATAGGTATTCTACTAAATTTATGGCTTCATCCCGATCAGTTCTTGCCCAGTTTTCATTTTGCTTTCTTAGTGGTGGTATTTATTGGACATGGCTTTTATCTTTTTTGTTGCTTTCCACATACAACCTATGTACGATATGAAAGTGGAGTTTCTTAACTCTTCTAGAAAAAAGTTTCAAATATCGCGAGGTATTGAACAGGATTGTCACGATTTTCATGTCTCGGAATATTTCGATTTAAATATTCATTAACAAAATTTCAAAAAAGCAGCCCATTCCAAAGATATCAATCGAGATGGTACTTGGTAGGTCAGTGTTGGCTCGCCAGTTGAAAGATATATAAAGTTGTTATTTGTAGGTACTTCCTTTTAATGTTACACACCTCTATGTTCCAGTCTACACCAGTTCTGAACCGATTTCCAAGTACATTAAACATTGTTTCGTATTTTCCTGCACGTATGCCATGTCTTGGCAGATATGTAAAGTTGTTATTTGTAGGTACTTCCTTTTAATGTTACACATCTCTAACAACAATCGCTCTTTTTTGGTCCAGTCTACACCAGTTCTAAACCGATTTCCAAGTACATTAAACATTGTTTCGTATTCTTCTGCACGTATGCCATGTCTTGGTTGACTGTATATAGCAGTTGCTCCAAATAGTCTTTAACGTGGATTTTTGCACATCAAATTTTGCTGGAGTATTACAAAATTACAAACAAAGTTGAAATATGGAACACAACATTTGAGATAAAAACCAAAGGATGATAATAGAGGAAGAACAGGAAGACATCGCATCAAGATAGAAGGGTAAAGATGGAAAAAGTAGACGTTTAAATATTTGGGAATAGCATACAAGAGATAGAAAGCAATGATATAGTAGAAAAATAAAGCAATTGCAATGAGGATAAAATGTATAAACAAAAAAGAAATATCTCACCAAGCAAATATATAGACACACATTAACATTTGGCTGCGAGTCATTGAATTTAACAAAAGAAAGAAGAACATAAAACAAGATTTCGAAATGAAATAGTAGAGAAGAAGTTAGTTTGAAGAGATACTTGCAGTGAATGGAGTAGACAAGGCTAGTTAGGAGCCAAAATACAGAAAAAAAAAACAGGAAAGGATGTAGATTTAGACAGACATGGAACAAATTCATATCGAAAATTCTGGAGGAAAAAATGGACCTAGAAACTTTAAGTTGTAGATATCATTGCTATTTTCT